>OX031008.1:124559195-125865862 GCA_943735925.1 Pollenia amentaria
CAGCCACAATTTTTATATCTTAAGTAGATATTGTCAGTATAAATAAATTCTAGCTGTTTAAAAATAATGTGAGGTCCAATTGTGAAATTATGTTACAGCGGGCACTTAAATGCCTTTTCTCTAAAATTTTAGACATCTTGTAACAACAAACAATAAACACCAAACAGCGTTGTCAACTCGGTGCGTTTCGCCTCATGTTGGGTCCTTTTTAAATTTTTTGTGCGAAAAATTCCTTTGTTGGTGCGTGGTGCGCTTTTTTTAAATTTCGGTGCGTTTTTTAATTTTTGGTGGCACCAAAGCAAATTCAACATAACTTTTTGCTTCAGTGTGAGAAAAAAATATTTGTACAATAAAATACACCTGTTTCAATACCATTTAATCAACAGTGCAAAGTTTTTACTAGCAATTTTACCAAATCGTATGCACAAAGTGAAACGGTCTTGTTGTTGTAGATAAGTGGTATTATGTAAAGAACAATTTAAATTTCTAATCTTAAATAAAAAATAAAGTTTGAAGTTGTTGCGTTTTTTCTTAAATGGCGCGTTATTTTCTCCATTTCGGTGCGTTTTGAAATTTCAAAGTTTACAACGCTGACACCAAAGTGTGTTACGGACAAAAGGAGTCCTCGGCAGCCTTTTTAAGGGATATTTTATTAAAATGATTTTATATTTAACAAGTAAGCAAGTATATTCGGTCGAGCCCGACCATATGATAACCTACACCACAGTATTGAAAAACAAAATTTCGAGAGAGTACCCTATTTGGGATCCATTGGCAATCAGGGATCCGCCAGAATAAATTTATGTTATGAGATTACGATTGTTGTAAAAGTTTTTAGTGCCGAATATTATTTAGATATATTCATCTAAATCAGATTATTTTGCCTATGGTTAATTTTGGACCTACCAGCACATTATTTTGTCATGACACAGAAGGTATCGTGAAAGTTATTATCCAATAAAATTTGGTAAGATCCCTGCAAATAATATTGAACTACGGGATCCATTTTAGATAAAATCGACTACTTACAACATGGTCCTATGTAATGCAATCATGGGTCATGTCATTGTTCAAAAAGAGTTTGTAGTTAAACGCCATGTTTCCGTTTTTAAACGACATGTTTCCGTTTTTATCGATTTCAAAACTAATATTCTGGAGTATACCATGGAGTAGTTTCAAAACTATTCTACTGGGAGTAAGTGATGAAACAGAACTGGGGCTGAACGTTGTTTTCCATACAGTTTGACATAAAATTATGCCAGAGAATGCGGTCGATAAATAAAATCAATTTTATTTTGAAGACGTTTTTTCTCATGCTCCTGTTAATAATTTGAGCTTTCCGTTATTCAAAAATTTTTCTTATGTTTCGTTTATTTTTACTAAAAATGTATTAATACAAACATAATAATATATTATGTGCAATTTCAGTGAAGTAAATAAATTTTGTAATTTTTTGTAATAAAATTGTTAAGACGCTATTTAGCTATTTTTCACCACAAATTTAGCCATTTTTAGTAGTGAAGAGTTGGCATCACTGCTAAATACTAATATAAGATGACTTATGGACACAAAGACCCTATTTCGGAAGGACTGTTGTTTCGGGGCTATGTGAAATTATGGACCGATTCTCACTATTTTAAATAAGGTCGGTCCTTGGGACAATTTAAACTAGGGATGCCAACCAGAACTGATTTTTGAAAATCGCGGGATTCAGGATTTTGGAAATCCCGATCCCGAAATCCCGGGATTTTCGGGATTCCGGAATTTTCGGGATCCCGGAATTTTCCGGGACTTCGGGATTTTTCGAGATTCGGAATTAATGTGTTTTTTTAAGATGCTACTTTTTTTTGTAGTATGTACGTAACATAAATTTTTAAAAATGAAAACAACAAAACAATATATTTTATACATATGTTTATAACACTGGCCTCACCCATGATCAAACTGATCAGATTTTGAAAAAAGCTTAAAAAATGTAAAACTATGTCGACTGCAGTGCAGTACACCTCCAGGGTGAGGGCGAGATTCATATTCAATAATTTAAGTACGTTTGAAATTTATTTTAAAACAAAATGTTTATACAAATGATTCTTAAAACAGATTTCAAGTTTAAATAATTTATTTATAAATATGTCAAATAGTGTTTATTTATAAAAAAAATTATTTTATTTACCGTATGTTTTTTAAGCAAATTTTTTATTACTATTGGACCGGAAGGAATATGAGCGATTTCATCAATATTACGACTTAATTGTTATAATTATATCAACTTTTATTCTTTAGTTTCTGAATAAAACTTTAATTGGATCGTGAATCATTTTTATTTTTTGCTTGATATATAACAATTATTTCTTGATTTCTATATTTTGCATAAAAATAATCATTTTTATTTTGGTATTATGTCTTAAGCCAAGGCTGAACTTTGGTTTTTGGTTTTGGAATGGTTTTTATTAAGCAAAATACAAAAACCCAGCAATAGTCGTCATATATCTATCCAGCAATAATTTAAAAATTTAAATACTCGCTGTGTGCCAAAAACAAAAATTAAACTCAAAAATAAAAAATATAACTCAAATATAATTTTTAATAATTTGTTTGTATATATTATAAAAATGCAATAAAAACGAACAGTTTTGTACATAAAAGTTGATATGTTAAAAATCCCGGGACTCATAAAAATAAATCCCGGTATTCGGGATTTCCCGTTTGGCATCCCTAGTTTGAACCTAAATACCAAATTTCATCCAATTACTTATATCCAAAAAAACCTCTACTCTGCGAACAAGCTTTAAATGAACAGCGAGCTGGACGGACGGACATCGTTAGATTGACTTAAAAAGTGATTCTGAGTGATTCGATCGGTAGTGAAATGATTAGTATACTTAAAAATGGGTCTAGGGCCAATATTTTTAAGATGTTACAAACATCATCACAAACGCTTAATACCCTCTCCACTATTGTGGTGTAGGTAACATAACATGAAGCCATATTTTTTTCCGAAGCAAGAACTTTTTTTACTACCAATACTTAAGTATTTGAATTTTTATGTAAAATTTCTTAAAATTGATACGAGTAATAATTTATTTAAATTTTTCTTTAACTTAAATGGTTTTTTTCTGCTGGTTGTACTCCATTGAGCATTAAAAGGCTTGTAAATAAAATTGTCGTGAAATTAAATTTATCCATAACATTTAATGATTTATTTATCAATTTGCATAACATTTGTTAATTTGCACTTTATTTTTTTTTTATTTTTATTTTGATTAAATATAAGTATACAATGCAATAATTTTTAATTAATTTTTTTTCATTTTCTTTTAATTTGTTTTTTTCTTTATTATTAATTTGTTGGCATAGTCGTTGTCGTCGTCTTAGTCGCAGCCGCCGCCTTCTCGTACAATAAATGGGTGGGTAGTTTATGTTTGGGTTGGGATTTGATTTTAATATTTAAGGACATATGGGGAGCGTTCTGTTGTGATTATTGATTTAATTCCCTCTTAATGAATTTTTAACTAATTATAGAAATTAATTGCTAAGCGTTTTTTTTAAATTTAATTTAATTCAAATACATTATGGCGTTTAGAGAGACATGTGTGGTATGAGTATATCGACACTTTTTGTTGAGAAAAATATCCACGTTAAAACTGTCAATAGGTGTATGTTAGAGAAAAGTAATTGTTAAGTTTACACGACATATTTCATTTAATTTTAATTCCCGTCTAATAGTATTAATTGTCAATAGTAATTGTTGTTTGAATTTTAAAATTTTTTGGTGAACATGATTTATACACTCAGGAAGTTAAAAGTCCAGTTGTATTAATAATTTCCAGTACTTAGTTTCAAAGGTTGGGCTTCCCCCCTTAAAAATGTTGAACAACTTTTTGTTAGGAAAGATAATAAAATTTAAAAAAAAAATCATCTAAACACTTTGAAATTCTCCAAATTTGGAGATATAACTTATATTAATTTTTTTTTAAATATGGCATCTAACATCCGATTACAAGAATCGAATGAATTTTGACCGATGTTTTTCAGCATTTAAAAGCTTCCTTCCTATAGTGATAGTCTGAGTTTCACCTGACATATTTTGGTCCATTGTAGGGTTTCTAATTTCTCGGACTTTTTTCATTCCTAAAAGCGCACATAATTTATTTTCATTTGCAGAAAATTCGTAAATTTTTTTTGTGAAGAGTTGTCATTAGAAAAAAAAAACGTGATTAATCCGTAAAAACGCAATCGTGTGTATATATTTGGTATATATTGCAGACAATTGATCTCTGTCGCCAGCAAAGCGGCTTCTTCCAAAATGCAATTTGCATTGGTGAGTTAAAATGATCCATTATTTAATCTAATTTGGAGTTGTAGAGCTTTCTAACTGCAAAACCCTAAAATAAATATTTATCGGATGATGGTCCTATAAATCTGGGGAATGATTATGTTCCGCTATTCTCCAGCTTGGAAGCAAACGGTCTGAATCATTGATTTCCAACGGACTGTTGGGGGCTGTTCTTATGGCCTCGTTCCATGGAAACCCTGCAGCAATAAGTTCTCGTATTGTTGTAGTACGCCATTATGATTTTGGACGTCCTTGGCGGCGAGAGACTTGGAGATTATATTATGCCGCCTTTGCTATCTCTTTGCAAAGGCGACAAAGCGATTTCTTACAAAATTCAATTTGCGTGGGTGAGTTGAAATGCTTTATTATGTAATCTAAGTTGGAACTGTAGGTATTTCTAATCGAAACCCCTAAAATAAATATTTATCGGATGAAGGTCCCATTTAACCTGGGGGATGACGGTGTTCCGCTATTCTCCAGCTTGGGAGCAAACGGTCTCAATTATTGACTTCCAACGGACTCTGGGCCTGTTCTTATGGCTTCGTTCCATGTAAACCCTGCAGCAATAAGTTCGTGTATTGTTGTAATACGCCATTATGATTTTGGACTTCCTTGGCGGCGAGAGCCTTGGGGATCATATTGCAAAGCCAGAAGCAACTAATTATACGTCTTAGACATCGGTTTGTAAATCTGAGGGATGATATTTGACTTAAATGTTCATTAATGGCTTTTATTCAAATCGCGCACAAGGAGATCCTAAAGAAGCTGGGCTATGGGTTGAAATTCAATCGTTACATAGAATAGAGTTATTTGGTCTGCTAAAGAGACTTTTTAAATGAACAATTCATATTCGACAGAAACTGCATTTGCAGTAAGCTAGAGCTGCCTAGAGTGTGTAAACGCTTAGATACCTTTTTTACATGGTTTTGAAGTACCGCAGGATGTGAATGTAATGACAGTTGTCCACTATAACTTTTAGGACATCGTTTAAGTCGCCTAATGTTTTCGTTTTGTTTTCAATAATACATTAACTTTCGCAACCCTGGAGTTACTAATACACTGACCCCATGATCTTGGTGGCCAACTGGTGGCAAATTACGGCTTTCGATAGCGAACGAAATTTCCATTTAAATTGTAATGTAATTCCGATGTATGTCGAATGCCCTGATTTGCCCCCGTTAAAATTGTACAAATGGTAATAGAGTTGCCAACTTTTTGGCATTTTAATCCCAATCTTATCGCCGAAATTAATAAAATATCCATTACAAACTAAAGTCAATCTAAAAGATTTTTTCATAGTGTATGAACATTTTTTTATAATTAAAAAAATTTGTATACGTTTTTGGGAATGCAATAAGTCCCCGGACCAATTTAGTTTTTTGATTAACATGAGCAACTGCCATACGGCCTAATTTCATGATGAATCTTAACCGCAAAGACAATCCACCTGAAATACAAGAAGCATTTCCCGCAAGGAGACTGCTTAACGGAGACCTCACTAGTAGTCAGACCGGCTTTCGCCAGGGGCCACTCACTCTCGTTGCACCATCAATTTATAGTTCTGAGGTATAACTTCGAGTTCAATAAAGCGCAAAAAGAACTCTGTCTTTCGATAGTTTCAAGTAGCATTCACTTATTTACAGTGTATGAGATTCCGAAGAATGCCAGTAAACATTTAGCCGACGTTGAATACATACCCAAGGCATCAAAGGTAAATTGTCCCCTTTCGGTTCCAGGAATAACCCCAACCTGATTTGCCACGGAGGATGTAACACCATAAGGTGAAATATCCTCAAGATGTAGGAATCATAGAAATGTAGGAATCACCCTCGGGGAGAAGTCTCCGGAACAGTAAGAATTTTTTCTGTTTGAACCGTGTTAAATTATTCTACGAATAATATCTGTTAGTGTTAAATTCAAAATTGTCGCTTGTAAAGCATTTCTCCTTATATTTATTAAGTTTAAAGGGTTGAACTCCCCCGTAGGGTGTTTTATCTATTCGATAAATAGTTGCTTGGTCAATATTTTGTCGTTATGTTTTCTACCCGTCTATTCTTTATACATATTTCGTTTCTGTATTTTTTTTTTAAATTGTATTTTAATAGACTTTTTGTAAAATCTTTGGTATGAAGTCATATTTATTTTTAATTAAGACTCGTTACTATGAAATTTATTCTCTCACTGGTTGTCTGAGAAAATATTTGATTTTTTACATAAATCTTTTTTACTTTTTTTTTTAAATCAACAAATAAATAGTACAAGTATTTATTTGTTTTTCTAGTTGTACTATTAAGATAAATGTAATAATTTACAAGTTTATTATTTATTTTTTAAATAACTCTTATGTTTCCTAACTCAATTATTAGCTCCTTCAACTTCGATTTGTACAACTTTTTGTTCACAAATTAGAGAAATGAATCGAAAGAATAAAAAATAAATATTGAGATTTTTACTTTAATTACAATAATAATCTAGATTTTTTTTTTACTTAAACAGTTAACGGAACAATTAAGCTGCCGATTGAAAGGGACAGTAGGTCAGAAAGTGAAATAAGTCTATTTAGAAAGGCAAAGAAAAGGGAATAATTGCAAAGGGACATTCCATTAGAGCTAATAAACTTTTGCCTCATAGCAATTGAGAACCGTCCGAACTTTCCTAAGGATATAGGGCAAAAACCTTTCACTATTTTGATATCGTTAAAACGTACTTTGCCACAAAATTTGAGTCTGGTTGGAGATCTGCCAAATCTGGTTAAAGATCTGCCAATATTAAGCTTGTGACACACTCTCTTAATCGGACACCCAAGGGACTGACAAATTTGTAAAAAATTACTTGTAAAATATTTATCTTCAAATATTTTTATTACCAAAACATTTCGCACACTCAATCATAAACAGGCACAACTTGAAATTTAAAAATGCTTAGGAGAGGCCGAAAATGGTCTCTTAAAACATAACTACAATTTTTTAATCAAATTGAGTTTAACAAATGTCAAAGAAGACAGACAGTGATACAAACAAGTGATGATAACTGTTGAGTTGTGCCTGTTTAAGATTTAGTGTGCGATTATCTATACATTTTAGGAGCAAACCGAATTTTCATTAACATTTTTGCGAGAAGTGAAAAAAAAAACATAATTTGCAATGCAATAGATTAAAAAAATCAGAGATTTAAGGTTGGCGATTTTTTTCTTTAATTTCCATATTTCTCGTGCAGCTAAAAAAAACACCATAATACAATAAAGCCTCTAGTACACGGCATGTAAAAAGACACATGCGCATGTGGCTTTTTATATTCCGTGTTCGTTTTTAGAGAATCCCCCTTTAAACAGACACGTATTACATATTGATAAAACAAGGCTGTATCAAACATTCAAAAGTAAAATCACTCCATCCGTACTTAAATCAATTCGAAGCGGTAGGTAATAGTACGGTATGTACGGATTTTCTTAAATCGAGTACAGAACGATTGATTCAAGTACGGATTATTCAATCGCGAAATACTCATCTTTTCCATATTCAATCCCGAATTCCTGCTTAAAATAATCCGAAAATTAGATTAATTTAAGTAAAACTTAGATTGAATCATTCTCAAAATGCGCTTTAATTATAAAGTTGATTTAATCCCGAATTCGTTTTTAAAATAATTCGAAAATGAGATTGATTTAAGTAAAACTTAGATTGAATCATTCTCAAAATGCGCTTGATTCAAGTATTGTAAAGTTGATTTAAACTGGAATTCGTGCTTGAAATAATCCAAAAATGAAATTAGAAGGAGAATATTATTATGGTTTACTTACCCGTTTTACACCTTACAGAATTTCAATTATAAAAACTCAGCATCATGCCCGATATAGTGTTTACTCATGAAACAAATAAAACAAGATAGTGCATTTAAATTTAAAAAACATTATTTTTTTGTCGCATGTACGTTAAAGTAGTAAATGAGCACAACCGTGACAACATGTACGAGTATGTGGTATGCTGAATGTTTGTTTACATTCAGATCTCTTTACTATAGTGACGTAAAAATTACTTCAAAATGAGTGTCACAAGTTATCAGACCTGTGCAATGCGATATCTTGTTTTCTTTGTTTCATGGTGTTTACTTTAAAATGTAGATTTTTAACTAAAAATATAAACTGAATGAGAACTCTCGCTTTTCAAACATGAAAATAATTAGTCAATTCACAAGGTATCCTAACATGTCATATTGTCAAAATGTCCTAGTATTTCACAATGGTTTAAAAATATTGTTGTTGGTTTGTTAACAAAAAGTGTCTTAAATAAATAGAACGTTGCTTGCTGTGTTTATTGTGCTGTCGTAATTAATCAGAAAAGTCCAGCGCTGAGCGGCTGAGCCGTACAACAATATTTTTAAACCATTGTGAAATATTAGGACATTTTGACAATATGACATGTTAAGATACCTTGTGAATTGACTAAATATGTTTTCTTCTTGTTCTGTTGTTTTGGTTGTTCCTACGCACAACAAGCAAATCGTTTTTTAAATACTTGTGTGGTGTTGTTGTAGTATCTACAACAACTTTTGATAAGTTGTAAGAGATTAAAACTCGCTTTGGAATTTTACTCTCAGACTGGCACTACTAACGAAAAGTTCAATCATTTTTATATTTGGTTTAAGAATTGTATACTTATTTTAAGAAATTCCGGGATTGATTTTCGAAAATTATGCCATTTAGAATTGTTTTGAGTACGTGTTATTCGAATTTGAATTTTTGAGTACGACTCGTACTTAAAGTAAGTATAAAAAACTTAATTTATCCCGAGTTTTTTTCTTTCTGTGAGTAAGGAAAACAGTGTTGTATTTTTATGTAGTGGGAATATTGAAGCTGCCATCTCGGCTGTCCGGTTATGAAGAATTTACATGTCATTTGGTAAACAAAAAAGTGTCGGCTCAAGAGGGAGAAATTAAAAAAAAAACACTAGGAATTTTTTTGGAACGGTAAAAGTCTACGTTAGGAGAGAGTACACTGTATTACCTAAAGAACCAAATAAACCAAACAAATGGCTATATAGGAATACCTTGTTTGTGTGAAAATGAAAAATTTTTAATATTCATATATATATATAGTTTTGAATTGTTTATTTGGCCCTTAACAATACACACATAGCCTAGAGGTGATTCAAGCCATATGCATGTATAAGAATATTCACAAGGTAAAAAAAATGGAATTAACTGCCAGGCCCACAATGTCGACAAGAACATTTCTTTTGCATTTTTATATTGAAAACAATAATAAATCCCTAAATTTGTTTTTGCTTTCAATATAAATATACGAAAGACATGTAGACTGTGGGCCAGGCAGTAAATTTTTCAAAATGAATGCGAAATGTTTATCTTTAAAAAGCCAAGAAATGTTTATCCACACAAGCTTCAGCTATTGGCGATACCAATAAACCCAAAAAAAAACCCACGACAAGGGATTCAACTTCCTCGTTACAGAGTTACCTGCAACGACGGCCTGTGTAGGGCACCTTGCACCTCGGCTCTAATTCTAATACAAGGTGCTACGGTGGAATATTAACCTGCTAACAGAGACCCTGTCAGCAGAAAAGTTCGATCAAGGACTTAGAAAAAAAATCAGTGCCTTACTTTACAGAAAAAATTCTCTAAAATTGCTTACCAATTAAAGCATTAATCAAAACTAAAATCAGTTTTAATGAAAAATTTAATCAAGTGAATTAAGCGTTCAATTGATACTATTAATTCGTTTACTGGTGCAAGTTTAATTAATATTTTAATTAATATCATAAATATTTTTAATTGAAAACTATTGTTAATTTTTTTTTGTATATTAACCTTCCTCATTATTAAATCCCTGCAATTTAGGTGTCTCTCGCAGTAGTTTGAATTTGTACATCGCGGGCAGACAACTAGGCACACTAGGACCAAGTAGTATAAATTTAAAATTTTTCTTTATATTTTATATTTTAAAAGTTTTATTATTAAAATTAGTATTTTAAAAGGCCCGGGGAAATACATATCGCACTTAATCAACAAGAGGGTATTAACTGAAAATTTTAAAATTTTCAGTAGAAGCAAAACAATTTTGAATTTAATATTAAAGGTATATGAAGAAGAACTTTTAAACCAATCGTTTCATTAAAAAAAAGTAGACAAAATAGCACGATATTTTTTCAGCTGGTAGGTATGAATATTACGTGTCGATTTTTTCTAAAAAGTGAAAAAATAAAAATTTTGAGTTAATACCCTCTTGTTGATCAAGTGCGATATGTTAAGTTCTTTTAATATTTGATTCTTAAATGCCCACTGTGTTATTTATTAAATGTCTTTAATTAATTTTTATGTCTTTTTAATTTTATTTCTGTGTTACTTATTTGTATTGCATTTAATTCATTGAATAAAATCAAGAGCAATTAATTGTAAATTGTATTTCTCTAGAGTAAAATAAAATAAATGAAACGACAAATAGACCAGACCAGACCAAACGATTTGGTCTCTGAAAACGCAGCAAGTTGCAGTGGACGGACATGGTGCTTGTCCCATGTAAGAATTTAGTTTAACAAAGACAGATTATAACATTTCGAATCTTAACCGAATCGGCGTTAAATCTTTCAACAAAAACTAATTTTGCTTAACATGAAACATTTACAATGTTTGTTTTCTTTTTTTTATATTTTTCGGAACAACTGTTTCGCAAAGGAACCGTGGCGTTATTATTCTTTGTTAATTTATGCCGTCTACTGGTAGTAAGACATTCATAAATTATAAATTTTCTAATTAATTTATTATTTCACAATAGTAATTAATTAAAAAAAAAAAAAAAAAAAAAAAAAAAAAAAAAAAATAGCGAAAGAACAACTACGACACTGGTACACAAGTAATAAAACAAAACACATTTTATAATTTTGTGTGTGTAATTTAAATTAGTAACAAATTTAAATTCAGACATACATAAATTAAAAAAAAAAAACTTAATTCAACAACCCGCTAAAATTTGTCTACAAAAAGCGTTAAATTATTTAATATTTCTTTTTACTAAACGTGTGAAGGTATTTCGGTGTTTATTTTAAACAGTTTTTTTTAACAAGAGACCACCCATTTGGTTAATTTATTAAATTGTTTTTTATTTTATCGTTTTTGTCTTTATTTTGTTGAATTTTTAACCTGTTTTTTTCTTCGTGATGTATTAATTCTGGCAACCTTGTTGATATGCTAATTTCAATTTAATAAACAAATAAAGTATTTTTTAAACGAAACAGTGTTTAACTTAAATATTTAATGTGACTAGAATATGTTTTACTAAATAGTGTATGATAAGAACTAATTTAAAATTTAAATAATGTTACAGAAAATTTTTTTTAGAAGAATGACAACAATCAATCGAGTTGCATCGAAATATGTTTAATTTTTTTTTTTTTGGTTCTTTAAATTTTATAGATCTTTTACAAATTGGGGACATCATTAACCCTCCGTCTGTCACATGTTTTGATTTTTTATTCAAAACCCATTGGAAAAGTTCTGGCCAGACTCATGAGTAAGATGAATAAGGCCTCGTTCATATTATCAAACATTTGCTGCAGAAACTTTCATTGATTCCGTTTGAAACTGCTTTCATGTCCATTAGACTGCATATGGGATTTTTTGTTTTTGTGAATTTGCCTGATGGCACCCCACAGATCGGTTCCTTTTCCCAAAAAAGTAATTGTTGCATAATTTTTTTTTCAATTCGGTTGGGGGAAAATGGTGCCTCAAAGCCCCCAAAGTTTACTAAAATCAGCATTTTTGCACAAAAGTTGACTTTGGGCTTGAATAACTCAGCTATTACCCATTACTCATAAAAATGACATATTACTGAAATGAAGGAAATTTAACGCTGAATAATTTTTATTTATACCCCCCCAAACAAGATTTGCGCCTTCAATAAGTTAATTTGCAAAACGTTAAATTTTGTGTTATTTATTGTATTACGTATGTAGGTATTTATAACAATGTATTAATAGTTTGTATTGCGTAAAGTGTATTTGTTGCAGTCAGGAAACCTGCGGCGATAATCTTGAACTACTTGTAGTATATATTGTTTTTGTTCTTCATTTGTTGATAGTATGGAATTATAATCTTGTATCAATTTAACCCCCCTTTCTGCCGCATCATTCACAACTTTTATCGATTTAATTTTTTCTATTGCCTCTTTATAATTTTCATCTACTTCCCACTCAGAGGGTGACTTTTTTAAAAAGTTTATATTTATATTAAATCTAGTAAAAAAAATTTAATGTTGTTTTTGAAACAAACTGTTCGATGCCCTCTTCCAGGATTTCAGAAATTGTTACATTTGCCTTTTTATCATTTTGTTTAGACGATGATTCTCTATTTAATCTTTCCACCATTTTCGCCTTAGTCTCCGAACTTACGCTTGAATCAAAAAAGGCAAAGGACATTGTCCATACAATGAAACTTCTGTTTCGAACGTCTTTCCTCTCTCTTTTTCTTCCTCTAAATAACAAACTTATAAAAACTGCTTTTACACGAAACAAAGTAAACTTTTCCATGCGTCTTTCCCCTTTTCAAATATTTCACAGCAATTGATTCATTTTATGGACGAGAACAAAAAGTTGCGGCAGGCAACCTTAAAAGCGACCATGGTTATATTTATTTATAGGGTGTTGTTTTAGCTGCATGAGAATTTTCGATATCGATAACTCTTGATTGACAGGAGAGAATGTCAAGCTGTGTTGCCATTTCTGTTCAGTAAGGTTTGGCAAGTCATCATATATCGTTAAACACTAGAACAACGATAAATTGAAAAATGTTCGCGAAATTGATAGAGCACTTCGTCCGAAGCTGATTTCTGGTTAAATGGCTTCGTCAATAAGCATTACACTGATCGGCAAAAAAAAAAAAGAAAAAGAAAGAACTTTTTTATATACAGGCCTGTCTCACACAAATTGTTCGGAATGGTTTTGAATCCGTATTTTTATTTCGGTCGATTTTGTTTTACCTTCTTCAGACTTTGATTTTCGTAATTTCTACAAATTTTATGCTGGAGCTATAGCGGATAAAAGGTAATACTTTAGGAAAGTTTTAACGCTTTGTACTGTGGGACGGTTGTTAAAATCCGTCTTCTGCTTAGCCCCTCGGCATTGCTGTGGCTATTTGAAGCCTGCACAATAAAGATAATACGGCGATTAAGGCCAAAGGATCTAAATGTCTACTCGATTATGTTAATTTATTAGCCCAATTGTGGCACTCTCTGGAAGCTGCGTATGTGTTTGAGGAGCCTTTAGTAAGAACTTCCAGTACCTGCAGATTTTCTGTAGTTCAAAACTTGAAAACGTTCACCAAATTTAAGAAAATCCAAGTCTAATTTGGTCACTGTCAGCTGGCCAGTCTTCAGTCGTTATCGTGTTGTGATGTATAATCAAATCACGTAGAGAGATCGAAAAGATGTTGATTGCCTTTAAACTGGCTCTTGTAAAGGGTGGTTAAATTTTAAGGGCCGATGTTGATTATGAAGAAAACACAAATTATTTAGGCAATTATTGTCATATCTTTTTATTATGATAATATTGGTATGGTACAGTTCTGTATGGAACAAAATATCGGGCAAATGGCCGCCGCGACCACGGCAAATTTTCGATGATGCTGGGGCATAATTGAGGTTATATGCCATTAAGGTGCCGAATTATCTCATCCTTTAGCTCTTGAATTGTTGCTGGCTTATCGACGTACACCTTTTCTTTCAAATGAACCCAAAGAAAGAAGTCCAACGGTGTCAAATCACAAGATCTTGGCGGTCAATTGACATCGCCACCACGTGAGATAACATGGGCATTGAATTTGTCGCGCGAAAGAGCCATTGTTTCGTTAGCTGTGTGGCAAGTGGCACCGTCCTGTTGAAACCACATATCGTCCACATCCATATCTTCCAATTCGCGTCATAAAAAGCTCGTTATCATCACACGATAGCGAACACCATTCACAGTTACTGCCTGGCCGGCCTCTTTTTGGAAAAAATACGGCCCTTTGATGCCGCCAGCCCATAAATTGCACCAAACAGTCACTCTTTGTGTGTGCATTGGTTTTTAGACAATCACGATATGCATTTTAATTTGAACGCCCATTTTCATAATAAGCCTGAATAACTTAAACGCGTTGCTCGATTGTGTATCTTTCCATGGTTCAAATTGAGTTAGTCTGAAATTGAGAAATGTCAAATCAAATGCAGAAAAAAACTTGACGTTAAGTGTGGTTCACATTCAACATCGGCCCTTAAAATTTAACCACCCGTTATTATAAGTGCTATTATAAGTGCTTAACATATTTTTCTTATTATTAACTATACCACGATTGGAAGCAACCACCATAATATAGTTGTTGCTTCTTGATGGAGGATGATTAAACCATAATATGGTTGCCGGTGATAATAATATGGTGAAATTAACAATTATTTGCTTGCAAATTTTCATTAAAAATAGTTTTTCTGGAAGTGACCATATCGAAAAAATGTTTTTTCTCTACGTGTAGAAACAGATTTTTGTTTGCGGGACTATCACTTTTAAAATTTTCTTTACATTCCTTTAATTGAAGACTCCGAGCTTCGACCGCATAACACCTGTAGATTTCAAATTGAAGACTCGACTGCACCTCTGCTGCTATCGATATAATTATCGAGTAATATTTTATTGTTACTAACCTTTAACTTTCATCAGTGTCACGGCAAATTTAAATCTTGTTAAAATTCTGGTGCACCCTTTATTACAAATAATTAGAAGCTAATAAATTTAAGACTTTTGAAATTTGTTTAAACTAGAGTTTGCCAAGTGGTCGAAATTCAGACCATAATTTTTTATGTAAATATGAAGAAAACATACATATAAGTATTTACGAATTTAAATGTTTAGAGAATTCGTTTTTTTCGTCTTAGTGGATCGATTTGGCTAGGTACCAACCTCCGAACCAAATGTTCTCTTCTTCTCAAGTCCGTGAATGTTTAATTTAGTTTTTTATGTTGAATTATATGAAAAAAGTCAGAAATTACCAATTGAAAAAGAAAAAGTACAAAAGTTTCGCCTCTTAAATATAGTTTCTCAATCACTCAGGACTCTGCATGCTGAATTTTATGTGATTTAGTTCAGAATTATTAAAAATTCAAAACGTACCAGTTAAAGCACGAAAAATACCAAAAAGCTCTTCTTTACAGATTCTTATTCACTCAGAGCCATGCATGTTTAATTTTATGTTTCTATGTCCAATACTAACGGAAATGCAAAAAGGACAATTTGAAAACCAATAAACTTCCCTCTTATAGATTCTCACCCATTCGGGACATTGCAGGTTTAGTTTTATGTTTCTAGGTCCAATATTAAAGGAAATTAAAAAAAGTACCAGTTGTAGAACCTCTCCCTTACATGTTCTTATTCCCTTAGAACAATGCATGCTTAATTTTATGTTTCTAGGTCCAATATTAACTAAAACTCAAAAAGTACGAGTTGAAGAACAAAAAAGTGCCAACATTTCTCGTCTTATAGGTTCTCATTCACTCAACCCCTTGCACAAAAAATTTTTATGTTTCTAAGTTCAATCAATATTACAAACAATTTAAAAATTACCACACGCAGCACGGAAAATTTAAAGAAAGTAATTAAATTTCCCGTATTTCCCCTTTCTAAAAATTATTTCGCTCCGTTTAAGTATCAAAAATTTTCAGTGTTTTAGTGGGAGACCATAATTTATTGCGTTATATGTCAATATACAGAGAAAAATGTTTTTAAAAAAACGTAGCAATGGGTACGATTTCATCCCATAAAACGTTCGAATTTCGAAAAAGTACCAAATTTATATTTGTATTTTTTAGATAAGATACGAATTTGTTATAGCCTTTATTCCTATACTTATTGGTTTAAAAGCTAAATGTTTCTAATAGTTTTGGAGGAATGAAGTCACCGAATTTTTACCCTTTTTACACTCTTAATAAAACATTGTGAATTTCTGTAGGTAAATGCCTTTTAAATGGTGTATTTTTTGTTTAAATCGGTTGACAAACAGAGACGGAAAGTGTTCTTTACCGTTTTGCCTTTGCCGATTTATATATAGATATCTACATATATTGTAATTATTCCAGTCATTATTTTAATTATATTTTGATAATGATAAATATTTGGCTTAATTAATTAGATCCCAGTTTGTTATCACAATGTCTGTAATCCCAGCTGTCTACCTGTTTCAAACTCAATTAGTTTTGACACAAATTTTAATCGTTAAAGCTCATTTTTCAACTTATGATCTATAATTGAATGTTTAAGAGTTTTTATTTTTAGAATATTGATATTTAAAAGCTTTTATTGTTGTTAATCAAGACGTTATCAGCAAAACTGGTGACACTAAAGCACTTTGCTTTATATAAAAAAAGAAAGTATAATTAGTTTAACAAAGTGTTTGAATACATTTTTTTGTGAATGGCGAACGGTACAGGGAAATGATGCGTGATTTTGTTATTCCTCATGTCATTGCAAATCATTTGGAAGAGAAATGATTCCAACAAGACAACACAACATGCCAAACAGCACGTGAAACTTTCACTGGGATGAGCCAAACGCTTGCTGACCGAATTATCTCAAGAATTGGACTTGTGAATTGGCCACCTCGTTCATATGCTTTGACACCTTTGTAGGGATGGGCAATGAATATCGATATATCAAAATATCGATATTTAAA
Organism: Pollenia amentaria; assembly: GCA_943735925.1. NCBI lineage: Eukaryota > Metazoa > Arthropoda > Insecta > Diptera > Polleniidae > Pollenia > Pollenia amentaria. The sequence continues at coordinate 124,576,234 of OX031008.1, forward strand.
AAAATTATAATCGATATATATCGCCGATATTAAAAATACCCATATATCGATACACCGATATTTATCTACGACTATCGAATTCAGTATTTTTAAAATCTCTTTATAATAAAATTTAACATTTTAACCGTTACTCAACTGCTTACAATATTGTTGTTTTAAAGAATTCATCATATGTTTTTTAACTAATATTTAGAAAATAACGGCGCTTTTCCATTGTACATTTTCATGGATTACACAGCTCAGTTTTGTCTCGGTTTTTTTAAGAGATGACAACAAAAAAATAAGCGCGGAAAAAATATTCTGGAAAGGGTTCTTATAATTATGCAAAGAATTGCCTTAATTATGGCGTATTAGCAGCAATAGACTCATGAAAGTTCGAATGTTAATAATAAAAAAAAAAAACAAATTTTTTATTTTAGAATTTTCCTATATATTAAAAATAAATTATTGCACAGTTTACTTGTATAGTATGTGTAACATGTTTCTTTTACCGGCATTATATAATCCCAATTAATTTTTTTTTTAGATTTCATATGGCGAATAAATAAAATAATTTTTGTATTCTTTACTTTTTTATTGTAGAATTAACTGCCGGTCCCTCGATTTCAAACGAAAACTTCGTTCGCATAACTTACTTAAAACCTAAATTTTAAAATTTGTTTTTGTTTTAAATAAAAGTTAAGCGAATGAAAGTTTCGTTCGAAATCGAGGAACAGGCAGTAAATTTGAAATTAAAAGAAACACATTAAAAGTAGAATGGAATTACATATAATATGTTTGTACATATGTAAATATGTATTGACATAGGTATACCAAGTTTTTAAATTAGGTTATAATTTCACCTTAATACGTTCGATACATCAATATATTGATATTTTTTATTAATAAATATCGATACTCTTAAAAAATATCAATACGATATATATCGATATATTTTTTCAACTTGCCCATCTCTACACCTTTGGACACCTTTTTGTGGGGGTACGTCAAATCTCTGGTATATGCTGATAAACCAGAAATGATTGATAATGTAGAAGACAACATTCGGCGCACTATTGACGAAATCAGACTGGAAAAAGTTGTGCAAAATTGCACTGACAGGATGGCGTTCATAAGGCGCAGTCGCGGAGCCCATACGCTATAAATTATTTTTAAACATAAATGTCATGAAATTTGTGAGTTAATAAAGCCAAAATTTTGGTCATTCCTTTGAATTTGTTGTGTTTTATTTTTAATAAAAAGTTCTCCAAAAAAACAACCCTTATGGCTAATAAATCAGTGAGTGCTTAAACGCTGGTTTAGTTAAACTTTTTTAAACTCGATAGTTGTAAATCAGTATCCCATGTATTATATGTAGTTTAAACAGTAAAATTTGGCAGCACTACCATAAGTGTTGTCAAATTCATATGGTGTGTATGGGTAGCTGAAACGCCCAATTTTATGCGCTTAAAGATGGTTTATATATTTACTGATTTATAGATTTGTTGGTTTAAACACATTTTAAACCAAAAAGAGGGTTTAACTTGCCTTGATTTATCAGCCCTTAGAAACTGAAATTTAGGCTTGATTTTAAGCAACTAAATAATTCATGAATTAAATTTTTTTTTCTATTTTATTTTAAAGCGCATTTGAAGTGCGACGTATTGGCGTGAACATAATCAATATATTCTAATTTAACCCCTTCTCTCTCTCTCGTTCTGTCTTTTTCAGCTATCCTTTGCTTAAGTTCGTCTATGTCGCCAAAAATGAAATAAAAATCACAAAATACAATAAAACGCATTTAAATTTGAAAAAATGATAATTAGTTGGGTGGCTGGTTTCATTAACAGGTATTCATTTATTTATTTGTTTAACTTTATTAATTTATTTAATATCATTATTTCATTAAAATATATTGGCAGGGCGCATACAAATAACACAAATCTTATAATGGCTGCCAATCAATTATAATAATAAAATAAATTATTCTATTTTCTCTCGTCTCCTCACAAAATACAATATTGTATAAGCTTTAAAAAACCAGGTTCTTGTTGTTCTTATTTACAACATAAACGCAATTACATTGTAATAAAGCGTTAGCCGAACGTAAATATAAACTGTAAATGTAATGTTAACAGCTGATCGTTTCTGTTATATGCAAAGCAATGCAAATGCTTAACTGACTGTAATGCCATTTAATCGTAACGTGCAAACCTGTAGAAAATAGAATTTCATTAGGAGGTTACGTGACAGTTGTAGATAGTGATGGGCTCATTGTATTTTAAATGGAATGCAAGTTATTCACTCTTTTTTTTTTGTACTTTTTTGGTAAAAACATCTGTGCACTTTTGACAAAATACTGTTAATCACTTGGTACTTTTTCTGCACAGCGATCACCATTTGAACATTTTTAATTCCCATCTCTGTGTGTGTTGTTCTATGCACATATATTAATGCTTCTTTGTTTATGTTTGCGAAAAACAGATGACACGTTTTTACATGTTCTATAAGTGCGCAAACGAGCTTACAGTACGTGACGGTACGTTACATTGCATTTTATTACATTTACGGTCGGCTAATGCGGCCTTAAAGGCTGAGTTAGGCGAACGTTGCTGTACCCGTAACGTACTGTACCGGACTGCTACACGTTGGTGAACTTATAGAACATTTACCCAGTCAGCATTTTTGAAATATTTGATCATATTCTGGTCTTTTTTGACTCCTCTGCGCGATTAAAATAATCATTTATGCGCTCGTTTTTGAGTCGAAAATGACTGTTAATTCGGGAGAATATGGTACCCCACCCGCGATTCTTCTGAAAGAGTCTTTTATGACTCGCGTTTCTGATCAATTACGACTAATTTTCGAGACAGTTTGTGCTAGTACTAACAATCAAATGCAAAACTTTTTCGATTCATTTTTCAGCCACCAGCGACTCATCAGAAAGGCTCTTATATTATTGTTATTGCTTGCAGCACGAGCTTACTAACATAACTACAGAAACAACACCAAAAAAAAAATATTTTTTCCTCGCTAGGATGCGCGAAATATGCCTGAATAAGAAATCTTAAAACAGTCACATTTTGATCATCTGCATGATTATTTAATGATTGCGCACATTCTGTACATATTGTTTTTGGTTTTTAAGCAAAAACTAAATTCTAAGCATATTTGGGAATCATTTACGAGTTTTCTTAATCAGTTTTTGATAATCTAAGGTAGTCTTAAAAGACTCCGTTTGGTGAATCGATCTCCAAAATGCTAACTGGGTATAAAAACGTGTCATCTGTTTTTCACATTCATAAACAAAAAAGCATTAGTATATTTCCATCATATGGTGGCCACTGAGCAGAAAAAGTACCAAGTGATTTAAATGGTATTAAAACAGTGCTTATTGTATGTATGTAAAAGAACATTAATAATTTAATATCTGATATTTATATTATAGATTTACAATAAAGAAATATGTATTTTAGCATAAACATACACATTTACATGTATTATTTTGTAAATGTGCATTGACAAAACAAGGTTTTGTAACCATTTAAAGCCTTTTATATATTTCTCATTTCTATTGTATGTGCATACGCATTTGTTAGTTTTGTACATCTTAACATATGTATATGATATGTTTAAAAGCAACCCATCACTGTTTTACAAATGTCACGTTACAACGGAATGAAATTCTATTTTTTACAGAATGAAACGTTACAGCTACGGTACATTACATTTCGGTAAGCTTTTGCATTGCTTTTCATATACCAAAAAGTACAGATACGGTACAGGAACGTTTGCCAAACTGACTCGGCATTAACGAAAAGTGTTACGAAAAATTTCTTTACCAGTGTTGCCATAACTTTGTGATGAGAATATGCCAAAACTTAAAAAAAAATTTTAAATCTGCTAAATCGTAAAATGAAGATAATATATATGCTTAAAATCTGTTAAGATTAAAACATAAAATTTTAATATTTAAAATTTGCTAAAAATATGCTAAAAAATCTGTCGAATTTTTAAAAAAAAATATGCAATTAATCTGCCAAATAAAAAGGTATCTTAATATGTATTTCAAAACAACTTTTATTAAAAAAAAAAAATAAAAAAAAAATTTGCTCCTCTAAAAAGTAAAAATATGCTTAAAAAAAATCTGCTTTTGGACAAGGAAATATGCTTAAACGCAGTTAGCATATTTTTCAAAAAAAAAAAAAATATGCAAGTCACTCAATCTGTTAAATCTTGCAAAAAATATGCAAAAATGGTAACACTGTTCCTTACTAAAGAAAGTGTAAACGAACAATATAGCTTGTTGTCATGTTTTTGTTGTTGCCTGTCATTGCAATAACAAAAAGATCATATCATTTCATATCGTATCGTATATTTTGTTTCAATACATTCATCATTTATTAACAGACTACAATTCTTGTTGTTGTTGTTGTTGTAATAAACGGTTATATTTGTTTTGTTTTTATTTATTTTTGTTTTCATTTCGTTTGTTTTGTGGGTGACAAGGTAATTAAAAACTGTAAATTTTTATTTATGTGAGAGTGGGCTTATATGTGTGTATGTTTTGTTGTGAAAACTGTTAAAGTATTGACACTTGCACACAAACATACACACTAATCACCATATTATTTCTATAAAACCAACGAAAATAAAGAAAAAACATATTTAAAAAAAATGTAACAAAAATAGTTTTAGAAAACGTGTCGAATTAATAAACACTGCTGCTGCTGCTTTATGTTAAATACTCATTCGATAATCGTTTTATAGCTTCTAAATTTATAAGTATGTATGTCGCCAACAATTTACTTAACATTCAAATATTTTTTAATGATTCTAAAAAAACTAATCAAATTTCATTTTAAATTTGCAAGATACATATATCCAAAAAAAAATTTTTTTTTGGGTATTCCTGAGAAAAATTTCAGGAATACACAGAGGGCAAATCCGATACAAAAATGCCAAAATTTTACACCATCCGTTGTCAAAAGTGGGCCAAAACTACGTTTGTGTTAGTGCACTAAATATATTTTTAAATCAACATTGCACTCTCACCAAATAAAACTGCAAAAAATTAGTTTGCACTATTTTTAACCAGCTTTAGGGATGATTGCTGTAATTGAGGGGTATTGCCAATTTTTTCACTATCACTAACGGCGTTTGAGTGCACAAATCCTGCACTCAATTCAGCAGGAGTGCAGCATTTGAATTTGCAATCAAAAAGTTAAAAAAAAATGTAATTTTGTATGTGCATGGTTGTTGCTTTTTATGATGATATTCATAAGAAAGGGAAATTAAACAAAATGAAATTTTGTCAATAACGAAATAATTCTTGGATTTAATCCTAAAAAAACAAGTTTCTGATCTTAAATTTAGTGCAAAATTTTAATTTACACTGAAATGAGTGCAGAAAAAAGTTGCAATAAACAACTGATGAATGCTTTTTTAAAATCAAACAATTTTTATTTTTGAGTGCAGAATTATTTAACATCACTATCACTCATGTTTAGTGAGATTGTAAATTTTCCATTCATCACTCACCATCAACAAAATTATTGCAATAATTTTGCACTATCACTAAGTGTGAGTTGAAAGTGCTAAATTATTGCACTACCCCCACAAACCACCTCGTTGTAATTTGTTCACCATTTGGCCACACTCTGACAACAAACTGTTAACATATTTACCCCAAATATTTACACCCAATTTCGTCAATATGTTGATAATACTTTACACACAGTTGATTTATTGGCAACATTTACTCGTCATTTTGACAACACACTGTTCTCAGTCTCATAAAGAATATCACATTGTGAACGCAACCAATAAAAAAAATAAGATATATATATATATATATACATATATATATTTTCAGGTCTGTGGAGTCGTCAGAAAAAAGTACTAACTCCGACTCCAAACGCTGAAATTTTTTAAGTGCGACTCCGACTCCAACTACTACTCTAACATTGATGCAAAATGTATATGAGACTGGTCGTTATTTGACTTTAAACTCTTTTTATATGAATGAGGATATAAAAAGTTTGTCATTCCGTGTGAAACTTTTTTTTTATACATCTAAGACCCCACAAAGTATATATATTCTGGCACCTTGAGTAATTCGATTTAGCCATGTCCGTCTATCTGTCCGTATGTCCGTCTGTTGAAAACATGCTCACTTTCGAAACACTCAAAAGAAAAGAACACACCTGGTGTCAAATTGCTTGTAGTTTTCCTAAGCAGTTTGGGTAAAGATCGGTCCATAAATTACCATAGGCCCCCTATAAAGCCTTCTACCGGAAAATAGTTTGTACTCCTAAAACCGTAATGAATAACGCCATCTTTATAAAATTTGGTATGTCACTGTTCTATAGGACTAGAAATCAAACTGCAAAATTTGGTAAAGATCGGCCCATAATTTACCCTAGGCCGCATGTATAACCTACTCTCGGAAAAGAGTAAGTTATACATAAAATAAAGATATTGTAATACAATTTGGAACGTCAAAAATTTAGAGGACTAAAAATCACACTATACAATTTCCTGCAGCTCGGTCCATAACTTGCCATATACTGTTCAATATTATGCTCACTCTGGAAAATTACTTAAATACGTCTTAAACCGTAGCAGATGTAGATAATGTGGTAATATTTGGTCAAATTTTGGTTCATATGGCCAGAAATAATATCATGCAATTTTCTGGTTATCGGTCCATATTTACCTTAGATCCCATATTAAGCAGCCTTCTGAAAAGCACTTTAAACGCTAAAACAAATTTCACTACTGTATTGAAATTTGTTCCATTAAGATTTTTAATAACAGAAATCACTCTACAGAATTTCGTGATAATTAATCCATAATTTACAAAGAGTCTAATATAAATTCCCCTCTTGAAAATCATTTAAGTACGTCATAAACTGTTACGAATCATGATATTTTATTCAAGTTAGTTCAAATTGCTAGAAATAAAAGCATAACACTGTAGGATTGTCATCCAATTGGTTTAAACCGGAACCAATTTTTATACTGACCGTTTTTATAAAGATTAATTAATAATTTTTAGCTCTCATATATTCTACCTGTCGGTGGAGTGTATCAAAGATTCGGCACAGCCGAATATAGCACTCTACATTGTTTTTAATGCAGTACCTTTAAAATGTTTAAATATACCAAGAAAATTATTCTGTAAAAATTCAAATCGATATTTGAAATATTGCATCGCCAATTTCGAAGAATTTTTATTTTGGAAAATATTAGAAAATGTTTTTAAATTTTTTATGCCGAAAAATTTTGGAGTCGGAGTCACGAGTTTTTGTGGATACTACGAATCCGACTTCGACTCCGGTACAAAAACACCAAGTCCGACTCTTTCGATTCGTCATTCCTGTGATGCCAATGTGTCATCCCATTGATGACATAATTTTAATTTTTAACCCTGATGACAATTTGACCAAGTGATGTTAAGGCTGACATCACAGTGATGTAAAGTGTCATGGAGTCAAAAACGAAGACACTTGTCATAATAGTGATGCCAAAATACAACACCCCAGAAATAATGGGAACTAGGTTGTTATACATTTCCGTCCACATATGCTCTGTTAAAGTTTGCTATATAATACAGCCAGATCGGTCCATAAATTACTGAGATATGAACAAAAAACCACTATTGTCTTTAATTTTGTTGTTGTTATTTTTTGCTTGGAGAATAAAGAATGTACTTAAAATATTTTTTTGTTCTGTTTGTTAATGTGCGTTAGTTCGTGAGTGGTCTAAGGCGCTGCATTACATTATGTGAAGGGAATTCAAACCGCATATTGCCATTTTAATTGTTTTCCTTATCTAAACATTTCAGCTCCTGAAAAAAATTAAACGTTTTTTTTTTTATTAAAAAGTGTATTGCGATTGTCAGATCTGGTAACTTTTTATGATTTATTGATCAGATTTTTATATGTTTTTATCGAAATTCGTAGTTTAGCTCAGCAGTGTTAACCAACGTTTTGTCGGTTTTAGTTTTAACTCAATTTGAGCATTTAGATACTAGTGCTGATTCGATTACCCAGGAATCGCAAAACTTATAATTTTTATGTAATAAAAACCGGGTTGATAACATTGATATTAATTTTTCTTATATTCTTTTTATTTAAAAAAAAGGATGCAATTTCCTTTTCGTTGATATCTTGATTTTTACCACATTTTAAATAAAATGTGAAAATAACAATTACCTTAAGTAAAAATTTTCGGACTTTTTTGAACAAGTAGTTTAAAATTAATCAATTTAACTCAAATTTTTCCAGTTGGTTTTTTTAATTCCAGAAAACTCTTCATAAATACTTATTAAAAATCTCAACCTCTTTTTTTGTCGGCTCAACCACTGTTCCAATAAAAATGTTTGCTTGACAGTGTGTGCATGTATCATAAAATGTTGCCAAATAACAGTTTTTTCATAGTAATCATAAAAATTAAGTGGTTTTTATAGAGAAATATAATTAAATTAAAGCATTTAGCAAGAAAGATAGAAAACCACTTGATATTCGATTAGAAAAATGTAACTTATATTTCTGTGGCAATAAGGAAAAAGTGCTTAAGTCTTTTTTTTTATTTAGCAGGAAAGCAATTTTAAGCTTAAAAAATTATTTTTAAAAAAAGTCATCACTTCTCTTCGGTAATAGTTTTTTTAAGTTTTGAAACCTAAAAACTCCAAACGTGACCGACCGATCGGTGTTTTACTTAAGTTGTTATTCGAAATGTCATTGCACATTAAAAAAAATAAGAAAAACGGAAGTTTGCTTTAACTACCTCAAAAATCGTACAAAATAATTGAAACTTTGTCCGTGGGTACTTTAAAATATGGAGATGACAAAGTTGCCATAAATCAAATTTTTCCTTAGTCGACTTAAGCGTGTTTTCCTCTTTTTTGCCACAGATTTATATATTAAAAATAAAAATAAATAATTACGGCCGTATTCATAGAAAAATAAATTGGATATAAAATCTATTTTAAGGAAAACTTTTATGGAAATTTGTTTTTAAAATTCGTTTGAAATCTATTTTATTTTTTATGAATATGGCAGTTAAAATATAAAACAGAAATTACACTAAAAAAATTAAAATAGATGTTAATTAAAAAAGTAATTTTATCTGGTTATACTTTAGAAATTATGTCTTCTTCAGATCAGTGCTGCCAGGTAATTAATTTCTTCCCCCCAAACAAAATTTTAAACCCCCCAAATTTAACGTATTTTAAAAAAATCGCCCCAAATGTAAAAGCTTAGATAATCACTTCATTTCAAATAATTTAACTTGCCTCAGTTCTAAGTTACGTTCTAATATCAATACCTTAATAAAGCAAAAGTCGCAAAATGTTTAACATTTTACTGATTGTCCCCTAAAAATATTTTTATTTTCAGTTTCTGGAATATTTTCATTTAATAAAATATCTTAAAATCAATTTATAAACAGTTTAAAAAAGACTGTAACATATGTGCATTCATAAATAAACTATATATGTATCTGATCAAAATAGAGTTAATAGAAATTTGCTATTTTTTAAATATTGGAATAAAGTTTTTCAAAAATATCGGGCATTGCCAAATCACTTTCGTTAATTTTGTCACATCACATCGGAATTAAAAAGCTTGAGTATTTCAGCTCTTTGATTAAAGTTGTGATACATATTTTTCAATGAATACTTCACCCTTAAAACGTTTGCTCTTTTTAATCTTTTCAAAAACTATTTCTGCGCAACCAAAACAAGTTGTAAAATATATCTTGTATTACTTAGTTATTGTTATGGACAGACAAGCAAATAGTGAAACCCCCTAAAACCTCCCTAAGTATAAATTAATGCACCCCAAATTTCCCCCTAAGAATTTGCCCCTAAATGAAATAAAACCCCCTAAATCTGGGGAAAACCGCCTAATCTGGACACTCTGACTTCAGATACAATTACCAAAATGAACTTATAAATCAACAACACCTTTTTGTTCAACAAAATTTTTTACAAAAAAAAAAAATAAACCGCAAAAAAACCCTAAAAGTATTTGAAATTTTATCTTTATGACACTTAAGCTGCCAAACAATGTATTCAAATATATTTTAAGTGGAAAAAAGTATCAAAATCTTGCGATCACGTACGTTGCTGTAGACGCCAACATATTAAGTTGAAATTTTAAATATTTCAAGTGTTTTTTAAGAGGGTTTGTGGTATCTTAGAAGGGAAGTAAACGCATCTGGTATCTGAGAAATGTGATGAAAAGTTATTATTAACGACATAAATATGATGATATTCATATTAAGAGTTTCATACAATGTAACAATTAGTGAGCGAAAACTTAAAAGAATGAAACTCAATTAAACGAAAATTCAAAAAAAAAAAAAAAAAAAAAAAAAAAAATTATAAATATTTAAAATTTCGCTCTTATTTATTTCTGAGCCCTTTATAAATTTTTTTCTAATTTTCTTGATTCCACTCTTTCAAATTCCTGTTTATAGTTTACCACAAAAAGAAAAAAATATTGAAATTTATCGTAGTGCTATAAGAAAGACAGCAGGAGAGTAAAGAGGAAGGACAGTTTGGATTATGAAACCACTTATGTTGTGGTTTTTATTGAAAAATTTACTTTCAGTTTTAAATGGAGAAACAAAAAGTGTCATCTGATTTTTATTACAATTCATGTTTATTAAAAAATTGCTTGTATTTTTTTTTTTTTTTTTCGTAAGTATTTGATGATCAATGTCAATAATTATGGCCCCAAAGGGTAATGAGCACTTGGCTAGAAGAAAAACAAAACTTGTTTAAGCTTTAAAACCGAAAACTTAAAACTATTAATTCTTTTTTAACGAAAGCTTAAAAAAAGATAACGTTAAAAATCCGATTGTATCCAAATATTTTATCCGAGCTATTTTCAAAATGCTATACACAGAAAAAATTATTAAATTTCTCCAATCACCAAATTTATTCCAAATTCATAATATTTAGCAAACAAGTTGTTGATTTTGCACCTATAACCAAAATGATTATATTGATTACAAAAAATTTTAAAATTTGGAAAAAATATTTTCAATAAATTATATTTTTAATTTAAATTAAAAAAATTATCAAAAAAAACTTTGCCATTTCAAACAATGGGTTAATTTATTTAAATAAATATTGACAATTCCTAACAACAATTCTACATGTTTAAATTATTTTATTTTTAACGAAAAAAGTCAATTAAGATTTTTTGTTATTTCATTAAAATTTTAATTGAAAATTTATTTCAAAACAACTAAAATGTTAATTAAATTAAAATTAAATTTTTAATTTTCTTTCAACTAAAAAAAAAATTGATTCAATTATCACATTAATTAAATTTAAATACTTTTTAAACCATTTTTTTAATTGATAAAACACTTTTTTTCTGTGTAGGAATACAGGAGAAGTTTAACTTGCATAAGGGAAGCGCTGTAATGGTTTAACAAAGTATACCTACCTCTTATGGGTTTTTTAAGATTGAGGTCTTTTAGCCACCACTCTTAGCCCCCTTTCAAAATCGGCAAGTTAGTTGCGCAAGTAACTTGCCGAGTACAAGTCTGTACTCAATTTGTTGCCCCTTACCGCTACCTTGGCCCTGACATCTACAAATCAAGAGTTGCGCAAAAGACTTGCGGAAGTAACTTGCCGAGTCTGAAAGGGGGCTTAGCGAATTTAACAATATCTCATTAGATATCTTTCAAATTTCTAACAAAATTTGGGTGGAGGTCTAAGTTCATAGAAAAAAATATTAAATTTCTCCAATCACCAAATTTATACCAAATTCATAATATCAAGCAAACAATTTGTTGATTTTGCACCTATTAACAAAATGATTATATTGATTACTGAAAATTGTAAAAATTTTGAATATTTTTTTTTTTTCAATAAATTATATTTTTAATTTAAATTAAAAAAATTATCAAAAAACTTTGCCATTTCAAACAATGTGTTAATTTATTTAAATAAATATTGACAATTCCTAACAACAATTCTACATGTTTAAATTATTTTATTTTTAACGAAAAAAGTCAATTAAGATTTTTTGTTATTTCATTAAAATTTTAATTGAAAATTAACTTCAAAACAACTAAAATGTTAATTAAATCAAAATTAATTAAATCAAATTTCAACTAAAAAAAAATAATTGATTCAATTATCACATTTATTAAATTTAAATACTTTTTAAACCATTTTTTAAATAGATAAAAAACTACTGATAATTTTTACTGTGCTTGTAAAAGTTTTGAATATACATATACAGTGTATACAAATTTCCGTTGTTCTTAAATGGAGCATAGGTCCATAAAATTTTCCTAAACATGTCCCTGTTTTGTGCTAACTCCTTCACTCCAACTCAACTCTTGCCACTGCGGCTTACTTCGGCCTCTATCTGTCTTCTCCATGAGCACACACATACATGGGGAGTTTGCTTCTTCTATTTCCTTCCAGGTTCCAGGATATGGCAATTTTAGTTATCCAGTGCCATTGGCGCCTCCTTATCTCAATCGATAGAGTTTGTTGGCCTGTTGTTTGCCAATGCGCATGATTTCATTTGGTTCTCGGCCAGAATATGTGTCGGGTCTTGATAAAACAACGATTCCAGAAAACTTTACGCATATCACGAGTGGCAGTGTTCAAGGTTTCGCAGCCGTACAAAAGGATCGATTTTACATTAGCATTATTTATGTCAATTTTCGTACGCATAGATAGAGAGAGGAGATTTAATGCGGCCAAATGTTTGACATGCTTTCTGCAAGCGATTATCGAAAGCTTTGAATATAAAGACGAAAATGTTACTCTTGCCTTGTCGTAACATCTCTAAATAGACTTTGAACAAATTTTAAAAAAAACGCGTTATTAAATTTAAGTATTTCTTCAGAGAAAAACTATAATTTTTCTCAGATCCTAAAAGTTTTTTTCTGTAAATTAAGCTTGCTGTGGGGGAGGGTCATACGGCTGAGATTTAATTTAACATTGTAAGGCCCGTTTTCACGACTTACCGATAGCTAAAGGTAGGATTTTATCGGCCGTATAACAAGTGTTGCATTATTCCAACTTTACTTTAACCTAAAGTGAGCGATTAGTTAAAGGAAGGTTCATACCACCTGATAGGCTAAAGTAAAGTTTTAATAAGGGAACACTTTTTATACCGCCGATAAAATCCTACCTTTAGCTATCGGTAAGTCGTGAAAACGGGGGTACACCTTTTATTATTTTGTAACCACATTTTAAAACTTGACTTTTTGCAATACCCAAGTACCCTTTTCTTCCAATTGAACATACTTAACACCCCAGTAATGCTAGGAACACTACGAACGACGAATTTCGCTCAACACGAAGAATTTTTCAGTAAAAATTCGCTGATTAAATTCGTCGTATGAAGAACAATAACGACGAATAACAAGCAGCTTTTATAATTGAGAAAGTTGATTGCTGTTTGTGCAAAGAGAGAGAAATAGTGTGACCATATTAAAAAAAAATAATGCTTAAAAATTAAACCATAACTAAAAACTATTCTTATAGCAAAATACTTTGTATATATACATATTTTAAATGTTATACAATAAAAAGAAAAACCATTATTAAAGCAAAATTTAACTTTATTTACTAAAATACTTCTAAATTAAAACCAAATATGGTCACCTAGTACTGATTTGTTCGTCGTTCGCCGGCGTATGAAATAGAAATAAATCTATTGCAAAGACGCCGGACGCTATTATTGTGTGTATTTTCATATACACCAATATGTTTTATTTTTGGCGACGAATATTCGCGGCCAAAAATTCGTCGTTCGTCCCGGTTGTGTTCCTAGCATAACCCTGCAAAATTCTAGATCAGACCACATTTTCTTAAGATTGAACTCTTTTAAATTTCCCTTTTGTTTTAACGAACCTGCCTTGATATATGCCTGTTCTTACTTACTGCCCATATTATAAATATGTAATCTGTAAATATCTCTGTATTAAAATTTTTAAATATATTCTTAAAAAAAAAAAACAAAAGAAAAAAATGAAAAACAACTAAATTTATGCATTCATTTATGTTTTGTGGCGCCATTTTAATTATAAACATCATAACAAATCAAATTCCAATTTGCTATAAATAATATATTTTTACAAATCGACAATAGTACATAAACTACTCTGAATTAAGTAAATTATTTAAACAAATAGGACGCGCCCTCTTTAAAACAATCGATTAAATAAATGTAATCGTACGAATTTATCATAACCAATCAATCAATAGTCAATAGTGTTTATTTGTTGATTTTGTTGGTTGGTTGGGTATTTTGTAAAAAAAAAATGCACTGAAAGAAATCAAGTTGTAACATGCAGCTGAAAACGGAAGTCATAAATAATTTCAATTCCAAGACATTAGAGCACTCAGAACTCAATTTTGTAATCGGTCCTTTAAATCATTTTTATAATGAAATCTAGAAAATGATCAAACTTTGCGTTTTCTATAACTCAAAAACGATTTGAGATCTACATGTAAAAAGAACTCCGTACAGATTAATAGATAAATATCGTCATATGATTTCAAAAAAGCCCTTAAGACTATTAAAGAATGAAAGCTTTAAAAATTTTAATTTGTCTTCAGCTATGTTCACACCTATTAAATATTTGACTTCCTACACGTAACCACTAGTTTTAATAAAAAATTGTTCGCTTTTGCAAAACGTTTGCCGGTTCAAACATCATTTAACAGTTTCTTAATTGAATAATACAATTTTTTTATTTACAAATAAAGATAAGGAAGTCAATTAAAATTGTTCAAAATAAAGCTTAAGTTTGATAAATTTGCTGGTCATGCTTTTTACAGTATTTTTTCGTTAAATATTTGTTAGGTCTGAACATTTAACCTTAAGTTACAAAAAATTCAAAATCGACTTTTTGATCGATTATGTTTCTTAAAAATTTTACTCTCCTACGTTCTTTTCAACAAAATTCTAAAAGACCTTAGAGCAAACGCCTCTCTATAAATAATAACCACAAAAAAAAAACGATTTCTTTTAAATATTTATGTTAATCAACAGTTAGTTTTCTTTTGTTGTATTTTAATAAGAGATTATCTGTTTAAAAAAAAAAATTGCTAAATTCAGATTATCCTTCAATGCAGAGTTGTATGCTTCTCCTGTAAAATTTGTTTAATGTAACTAAGGGCTGTTTTGAAATCATATCGTCGGCTGATAATTTAATTGTCGTATGTGGATTCCGATATTTTCGAGTAAATTGAGTTTGAACACATTTAATTTGAAAATTGCTTCAGCAAATACCACATACCACAAACTCAAATGAAAGCTAAGGTCGGAAAACCTAAGGAATCTATCTTAACTCAAAACCGCAAAAAATCCACATACGACATTTAACTTATCAACCGACGATATGATAAAATGTTGGTTCATTGCTAAGTACCAATTTGATTCTATACGAATAACGCAACTAATGTTTGCTTAAAATCAGTGTTCGAAAATAAACATAATACACTGTTCTTTAGTGTTCTGTACGGTAGATATGTGGAAAATACAAACGCCAATAGTGTTTGAGAAGTACATCATTAAAAAAAAAAACGTTTCTATGTTTGTGATCATCGAATAAAATAAATAATAGGTACTATACTTATCCACTGCGTTGTTTTTTTTTTTTTTTTTTTAACCACAAACTTCGTTATGTTTGGTTCAGCCTATTAATTTTCGTTCGTTTCAGTAATGCTTAGCGCCCTTTTGGCTAGTGAAGAAAAACAAAATTTTTTTACAAAAACAAAATACATATGTATACGAAAGAAAACAAAAAGTAAAGCCTATAGTACACGGCATGTAAAAAGACACATGCGCATGTGGTTCTGACGTAATTTTGAAGTCAATGCAAAGCCACAATAAACATTGCGTGTTGTGTGATGACGTCAAAATTACGTCAGAACCACATGCGCATGTGTCTTTGCCGTGTACTATAGGCTTTAGCAACAAAATTTTTACATAAACAAAACATGTACACACTACACACACAAGCTATTCGTGCTGTGGTCGTGCAAATTTCCAAGCAGCAACAACAATTGCTAAAATTTTTTGTTTGCTCAAAGAACATCAAAATATAATGTATGTTGGTACAATTTAAAAATTTGTCATAGTTCCCCCTTCTTGAATTTTTAGTATAGCAAACAAATTATTGAGTCCTTTTCATGACATTTATTTTTTAAGTTATTATTTCTTTCATCTGGATTTTAAAAAATCCTTCTTTTAAATTGCATTTTTTTTATGCAATATGCACTTAAAATTTTTAACATGGTTAATTTAGAAATACAATCAGAAGATGCTCGAATGCATGTATTTTTACAAAGGCTAACTTTTTTGTTCCGCCAAATAGAACGTAATTTCATGAATAAAAATGAATGTGGAACTATATATTTCTACAAATAATATCAATATCGATATTGTTAAAGAAATGAAAGAAAATGCAAAAAAATTGTATATAAAATGTTGCGAAGTTTTAAGATCCAAAGTCAACTTTAATAACGAAGTTTTAATGTGGTTCCATAAATTTACTGCTGGAAATTTTTTCTTTTCGAAATATGATAAAACTAAGGAAAGAAACAGACTACATGTGCCAACATTATCAAGTCTCATATAAACAAAGGTTTGGTTAATATCGACAAATGCATGCTGCTATGATGTAACAATTCCAAATAGTTTATTAACTAAACAAATAAATGTCTGATTTTGATCTCATATATGTATATACATATATCTTATGTATCTTATTTTATTCATACATATAATGTATGTTAATGTTAAGTTTTGTTTTTTTTTGTGTACAATTGAACTTTTATATACTTTTTATGTTGTTTTATAAATTTAAAAAAAATGGTACCGTGAAAGTCCAAAAATTTTTTTTTTGGAAGTTGGTACCAAATTTAAAACCCCATTTAACATCCCTGCTATATAATGTTCGTTTCTTTCTTGAAAATAGTTATAAAGGGTATTAAGCGCTGTGTATTAATAGACAAATACATTAAAAAATAGATATCGTTTCTGGGTGTGTGCACCGCACCGTACGCTAAATAATGTTCTGTTAATATTCGAACACTGCTTAAGGGGCTGTACACGGTACAAAATTCTTGATAACACGGCGAATTCACTCGCATACGAGTGCTTGACGTAATACTCGCGGTCGTATTTAAATTTTTTCATTTTCCATTCAGCACCGTCGGTGTCAAACATACAAAAACATTTTCATTAATACTACCATAGTGCTTGATGGGAAATTTTGACCGTGTAATCAATCGTTCCTGATTTGTTACGCTCTAATGGGGTCTGTACATGGTCAAACTGCTTGTCATGCAAGCGAATTTACTTGTCTACGTGTGCTGGACCTAATATTCGTCGTCGTATATAAATTTTTTTGATTTTCCAGCATTGTCGGTGTCACACATACAAGCACATTTTTACTAATACTACCATAGCGCTTGATGAGAAATGCTTGACCATGTAGAGACCCCTTAATGTAAGAATGTTGAAGGTATGATACCACTTGATCTAGGCAGACATTTTACAGTTCCTTTCGAGATAAAAAAAAATGTTTTTGTGTGCCAAATATTATCAAGGTAATGTGCTTTGATTTTGAGCACCTTGGAACTGCTCTATCATGTTACGATTTATATCTTAAGAAAACTAAATATCAAGCATTTGCAGTGGATCTGTTTGACTGTAAACTTAGGAACTGCGTAAAATGTTTTAAAAGTTTTGTGTTCTATTTCACACTACTTCCAATCACAATATTTTAATGGTAACTTAACTAACAAAACAAAAATAACAAAACATGACTCTCACTAGAATAAATCGAGCATTATTATATGAGTTGTTCTGTACAATTTTGTGAGTGCTTGTGTTTTCAAAACAAGAAGAATATCAACAAAAAAAAAAAAAAAAGGACAATGAAATTAGTAAATGGTAAATCATAGCAAAAGCATTGAGTACAATAGAATACGTACAAAAAATGTAAAAAATATTAAACAGCAGTGTAAATAAATAATTGCATTTAAGGAAGTTTAAAGTGAAACCTCTTTTTTTATAAGCATTAATCTTGATTGATATGTCTATAATCAAAATATTCAAACGTGTTTTAAATGTTCTTTTTCGATTTTAATGCTCTATTTTATCTTTGTTCTGATTCGTCTTTATTTTCTTACAACATTGTTTTATTGCAGTGTTGTTCCATTTTTCAATATTTTTGTCGTCATGAGGTGCGTTTGAGTACTTTTACAGTAAAATGCAGTAAATGAGTAAACTTAAAAATTTGCTCTCACAAAAAGCTGTTGTCCAAAAAAGTACGCGAACGCAAAATTTGTAAAAATTCGTAAAATAAAGGCAACAGCTGATGGCAAATAATTGAAGTGTTGAAAAATGTTTACACTTTTGACTACTTAACTCGTTTTCTTATCGGTACTCGATTAAATACTTTTTATAACACGAATATTTTTGGAAAATACAAACAAATTATTTTATGTAATCTTTCATATTTGTTTGTTTTTTATTTTATTTGAATTTGCTAATTTCAAATTTTCTTTTTTTAAACAATTTTTTCACAATTTGTATGCCTTTTGTTTGCTACTTTTGTTTGTTTACCTTTTGAAAAATATGTTTTTTTTTTGTTTTACTAAATTTTACTGCTAAAATTTCTGCAGTAAAAATTTGTAAGTACTCAGTCAAGAACTGTCACTTTACGCTCTTAATTTGTGTTCTCATTTACTGTATTTTGTGTACGCGAACGCAATTTAGTAAAATGCAGTAAAGTTCAGTAAAAAATAGAAAAAACTTTTGTGTTCTCGAACGCAGCTAAGATTAAAGCAAAACAAATATTTTTGGTAGTATGTGTTTTATAAGGAGAGAGTGATATGTACACACTTTTTTTAAATTAATGAGATTGCTTCTTCGCCATTTTTTAAGCTTGTGCAGGTCTTCACTGTGAACCACATGAGTTCTTGTATTATGTACTATTTCCTTGCTTCAACACAGAAAAAAGTTTTTTATTAATTAAAAAAATGGTTTAAAAGATATTTAAATTTCATTAATGTTATAATTTAATGAATAATTTTTTTAGTTGAAAGAAAATTAAAAATTTAATTTTGATTTAATTAACATTTTAGTTGTTTTGAAATAAGTTTTTAATTAAAATATTAATTAAATAACAAAAAATCTTAATTGACTTTTTTCGTTTAAAATAAACTTATAGAATTGTTGTTGGGAATTGTCAATATTTAATTAAATAAATTAACACATTGTTTTAAATTAATTAAAATTAAAAATATCAGTTATTGAAAAAAATTATTCACAATTTTACAATTTTTAGGCATTAATATAATCAATTTGGTAATAGGTGCAAAATCAACAAATTGTTTCCTTGATATTATGAATTTGGTATAAATTTGGTGATTAGAGACAACTTTGAATTTTTTCTGTAAATACTTTGTTTTTAAAAAAAAATTCAGCAGGTATGATTTTTTACTTTTACCTTATTTGATTTTAAAATAAAACATCGTGATTTGGCGCAGGGTCCATAATTTTTTAAGTCCTATAAACTACTGGTCCCCGTGGTACCAAGTCGTCGAAACTGTTCTTGGGATTAAAAAATGACAAGGTTGTTGTTAAGGCGGCACCTGTCAAGCCCGAGAGTGCAACATCAAGAGGATGTAGTTAAAGAGGAATAAACAACCCCCTGGGAAGGAAGTTCTAACGAAGTATACGTTCTCGTAATACAGCTAAGTAATACGTAAAGTCTGCGAGTCCTAAATAGAATCTGACAAGTTTTTTTGGTTTAATTTACCACAATCGCTTTCCTTTTGCGATCGAACAACAAGATTTCATAAATTTTTTGCGGCATTTCCGTGAGATTTGATCTGAATTAGTCGTTTATTAGAACGCAGTAATACATTATCTAGTCCATTTTTGTAATTTTTATATTTTTTTATGCAAACTTCTAAAAAATCGTTGGGTTTTTATATGAGGGACTTAAAGCACAAGGGGTTTAAGCTCCCCGTGTGCTCCAAGCGAAACAGGTATTTTAATGACAACTGCTAGAATTGCTCGCCATATCTCGCTAACGAACGAGAATTCCCAATTCACCTTTTGTGCTGTGAACTTCTCTGAATTCACCTACTAATGGCATATGTAATCTCAATTTAAAAAAAAGCACTTAAACCCCTTGTGTTTTAAGGCCCTCGTATGAAATCGGGGGCTTCTAAATTTGTAAATATATGGGGGATTTCGTGTCAAGTGACCCAACTTTTGAAATCGGTGTCTTCCGAAAATACATAAGCTTTCTTTTGAGCAAAAAAAAAATACCGTTTTCAAAAAAAATAAGTTTTACATTTAAAAAAAAAAAAATTTAAAAAAATACAAAAATTTTTTTTTCGAAAGCTTGAAGAAATAGATATCTAATTTGTTTGGGACAAATTTTGCTAACACCAATAGATAATAAGTTACATGGATGAGAAAGAACACCGGTTTGGCCAAAATGTCAAATTTTGACCCCCTCTAACTCAGAAACTTTTTGACCGATCTTGTTGAAAATTTGTGTCTAAACTACTATCCAATAAGACTTATCTTGGTGCAAATCGGAAGATATCGATTTCAAAAGTTGGGTCACTTGCATGAAATCCCCCATATACATATTTTTCAGTTTTACCCCTGTAGGAAATGTCAATAGTGAAATTGTACTGATTCACTATTGACTTTGTGAACTGACCAACGGTAGACCAGCCTATGCTTTGTGTTATAGACATTTAAGTTTGTGTTTGTCATTGAAAATTCACTACTGGGGTATAATCACCGCATACGATATCGAGAAAAACTGATCGGAATTTTTTATTTTGGTATCCTGACACTCGATATCGAATGAAATGTATCGCAATTTGAGATGATACCATTCGATATCAGTAACCAAAGACAAAGAACTATTGAGAGAGACTTCACAAACAGGCACAAACTCAAATTTATCAAAATCGTTTTCTTTTTTTCTTTTATCAATTCAATCATAACTCTTTTTAACGTTTCTTCTTTAACATTTGTGAAACTCAATTTGATTAAAATATTACAAAATTTTTGAAGCCAGTTTTCTGCCTTTCCTAAACATTTTTGAATTTTGAGTTTTGTCTGTTTATGATTTAGTGTGCGATATGTAGGCATTTGAACCAGAGATTCACTAGTACATCTTAAATATTTCAATATGTTTACTAGATTGTCGCACTTTTAATATAAGTAGATAAGGTAATCTAAATACGTGCATAAATTTTGTTAAAATAGGATGTTCAATTAATAAAAATAAATTATTTCATAATAAAAGTTCGAACTCCAACAATTAACTGCTGCTTACTTTTTACTAAGTTTTACTTAACAGCTGACAAAACATTTCTCTCTTTTCTCAAACGTAGATAAAAGCTTTGCTGGCAGAGTCACCAAAAAGTCACAAAAATATTCGGCAAAACTGGCGACTTGGAGACACTTCATCCCAGGCTTTCTGTAATAACCTTTCAAGTTTCAATACACCCACTTTATTACTTATACATACATAGTTTTAAAAAATTTTAAGAATTTGCTTTCCCTTTCAAATTGTGTGCTAAAATGTTCAGAACTTTTGAAATTTCTTTAAGTGTACAAAAAAAAAAATACAAAAAATTGTTGACATTTTTCTTTCATTAAATTACATTTCAATTGACGCCCAATGACAAGAAAAAATTATACGAAAACCTTTAAAATATTTGCTAAACAACATAAACCGACACCAGTATACCCTAAATACAAATTCTAAAAAAAACCAAAACTTATTTTTGGACTCTTAAATTAAATTAAAAAATTTTTTTTTTTTTTAAATAAAATTTTAATTAAGGCCTTTTTATCCTTTCAACACATTGCCTAAATTTTCCAAATTCTCTGGCTCTTACTTGGAGCCCCTACATAATTATACTCTTACGTACTTATGACTCAAGTTGAAATATCTTTTATTTTATTCGAAAGAACAATTTACTCAAAACTACGAAAAAATCCATTACAATTACAAACCGCGACGAAATGCCGCCAACGCCAAAACAATCAACAAGACAAGAAAGACAAACAGACAGACAGACTTTGATGTATATTGATTTTTTTTTTTTTTTTGTTTTTTTTTTTTTTTTTGTTAAAGTGGATTTTGATCAATTTTATTCATGTAAAATGTATAAAAACAACAAAATCAATTGATTTTATAATTGAAGTTAAGGCTTACAAATGTGATCATTTCAATTCATTTTAATTTATTTATTTATTTTTCTTTTTTTTCTTCTTATTGTTTAACATTATTCCTCTGAGTCTTCCCTTCCCGGTTGTAGAAACTCTTAACTGACAGCAGCATTAATATTTTGAAAACTTAATTGACAGACATGGCGAAGTAAAGAGATTCTGTTAGTCGTAAATTATTTATCGATCATTAACCAAAGAGTTTTTTTTGTGATTTTTTTTTAAAATTTTTAATTTATGTAAAATAATTTTGGGAGACGGGGAACTTTTATTAAGTGCTTAATGACAAATTGGTTAATTAATGTCGTTCTTTTTTTTAAGGGTTAAGAGTAACTTTAGTTTGAAAAATTCAGTAAGGAACTTAAAACTGTTATACCAACAACAATAAAAAAAAATATTTAAATTTCATAGAAAATAGAATTCGTAAGTCCGTGCGATAGCGCTGACAGCTACAAAAATATGCAAAACATACCACTCATTTAATTATTTTACCATGTAAAGTTAATTTTTGGTAATTTGCTTTTTTAATGATAAAGTAACCCCTTTAACTGCAAGGCCACCGAAGAGGAATTATTCATAAAGCCATCACGAATTACGGCATTGCACCTGATAAGCCTCTTCCACAAACTATCGAAGACCTACACCATCATGTAGGACGGCGAAGCTTCCAAATATATTTCAATTTATTAATAAATTTTCATTCTTGACTAAATGAGGGATCGAGCCGACGGACAGGTTGATTTGACATGTTTCGAAGGTAATCACACCATCTATTCAGATATCTTTGGCGTTTAACACTTACCGCCATTGACGACGGCTGGCAGTCAATTTTTAAACATCAATCTTTAAACCAAATCGTATTTTACTTGGTGGGTTGATATTTGTTGTTGTGTTTTTGTTTTTTAAATTGAGAATTCTTCTTGAAGTCCAAAGTACATTTTTTCGTTTGTTACGTTTTTCTTTTTTTTTTTTTTTTTTGTCTTTCTTTTTAGCAAAACTTGAAGGAAAAATGTAAACTGAGGTATGAAAAACAGAAGTAATGAAAAAAACATGTAAATCAATTAAAAATAGATAATCATTCACAACAACAAATTTCGAACCACAAAATACTAATTATTTTAAAGATTGATGTTAAACTATTGACTGCCAGCCGTCGCGACGCGTCGTCAATGGCCGCGAGTGCTAAATGGCAAAGATTTCTGAAGAGTGTAGTTACTATCGAAACATGTCAAATCAGCCTGTCCGTGGGTTCAATCCCGCATTCAGCCGAGAATGAAAAATTATCAATAAATTCGTTCGTTCTCCACCACGATGCAAAATCGTCGTACCGGAGTTATCTTTTAAATAGTTATCTAATAAATTAAACTGATCTACCGAACTCCCCAGATCTCTATCGCTTATGGAACTCCCTTCCTGGCTTGTTTTCCTAAAGTTGATATTTAAAATTCGTCTTCCCTTGCAGAAGTTTTATATTGTAAAGAATCAATTTCCCAAAAAAAAATATTTGTAATATACAAACGTCAATATAACTCCTGCACGACGAAATGTTGGGTTAAAAACGATTGGTTAATGTCGAACCCTGACGAACTGTAATGCGGTACAGTTATGCGACGTAACCCATTAACCAATATGGACAAAGCATAAAACGCTCTAAGGCAGATAACCAGAGACGGTCTGATTGCCATTAAGAAATAATAACAATAATGCGCGAAATGCTTATCCACCCAGAGTAGTTTTAATAACTGGTGTTGCAGTTTGTATTAAATAAAGTTCCACAATTATGCTAAAAAAAATTGTAAAGAAAAAATCAAAAACTAAAATAGACAAAAAAAAAAGTTTCTATTTTCCCATCTTTTTGTCTGACACGCAGAAGTCAACTGAATCCGTGTAAGTACATTAAGAGCTGAGGCCAAATTACGGTATTCGATATCGACCGAAATTACAATACAATTAAAATGGAAATTTCAATCGATATCATCGAATGACGTGATTAAGAGCCAGCATATTTATATTGACCTTAAATCTCAAGATCCACACCACGTGTTTTTGCGTCAACGCATTGCATGCTTTGATCGCGTAGTGTTCTAGGCTTCATAGATATTAAACATATTTCCATAAGCACCTGCCGTGTCGGCCTTATCTAAAGGTGGATCTTAACCACTGGGTGACAAACAATGCGTTTACCGACCCCACCGTGTGTGTTACACACACAGGTAGCAATTTGAGTGTATAATCCGACAATAATTTTACACTTTCCCGTTGTTTAGGAGATGAATCTATACAACCTCCACTGCTTCTGTTAATTAGTCGTCTCTCAGTCCGAACTCGCCGCCTAGGGGTAAAAAATTTACCCTTGAGTGGAATTTTCAGCGCAATCCTTTCAGCGACTTTGGGCTAAAACCCGAAAGCAGGGCTGTGGAGTCGTCAAAACATAGTTCTTACTCCGACTCCAACTGCTGAAATTTTTTAAGTCCGACTCTGACTCCAACTCCGACTCCTACTCAAACCCTGATGCTTAATGTATACGAGACTGATCCTTATTTGACTTTAAACTCTTTTTTTGTAATGCAGTACCTTTAAAAAAGAAATGATTCTATAAAAATTTCAAATCGATATTTAAATTCTAGCAAGTGCCGCATTGGGCTTTAATGTAGTTATTAACAAATGTAAAGTAGAAAAACTTTGGAGTCGAAGTCACGAGTTTTTGTGGGTACTTCGACTCCGGCTCTTGTACAAAAACCTTAACTCCGACTCTACATCCCTGCCCGTAAGTATCCCTTCGTCAAAAAGGCATCTGCCTGTTGAACCACTTACCACAAGGGTACGTAAGCTCAACCTTGAAAAGTACCAATCATGAGAACGGTAAAGATTTCGTAAATACAATCAACCTGAAAGACAGGAAGAGATTCCTGCATATAAACGGAGGCCTTAACCAATATTCAGTCTTGTGCCTGCTACTGGTTCCCGTCGTACCAGAAGTATCTCTGGTGATCTCCTGTCATTTGTAAATTTGGGATTTTTTGACGAACTCAATTTTTTTTTTTTTTTTTTTTTTTGAAAATATGCCTACAAAATATAAATTGTGAATAAATAAAATACAATAAAAAAAAACTATTAAGGATATTCAAAATACATTGAAGTTTCATTGGTTTCCAATATCTTCTTTTTGAATTTTGAAATATGAAATAAAATAAGACGACATAAGTACGCTTCATTTTTTTGGGCAGCTATTGTACCCCTTTGAAAAAAATATACGTTTTATTTGACAACGTATATAAAGGCCGCTTTAGCGGACCGTAAATTTAATGAAATGCAATGCAACGTACCGTAACGTGCTGTAAGCTCCTTTGTGCACTTATAGAACATGTAACAACGTGTCCTCTGTTTTACAAAAACATAAACAAAAAAGCATTAGTATATATAAAACAACACACACAGTGATGGGAATTTAAAATGTTCAAATGGTGACCGCTTTACAGGAAAGGTACCAAGTGTTTTAAATTGTATTAAAACTGTTTTTCTTGTATGTATGAATACATAAATAATTTAATATTTGTTATTTTTGTATATTATAGATTTACAATAAACAAATATGTATTATAGCATATACATACTCGTGTACTTATATTATTTTGAAAATGTGAATACACAAAACTAGGTTTTGATACCATTAAAAATCACAGTCTTAATTGTTTGTGTATATGTATGCATTTTTTATTTTATACATGTAAACATATATTTGTGTATTTGTATGTATTGTAAGTTAAATTGTCAAAAGTCCACAGATAGTATTACTGAAAAAAGTACCAAAGAAAAAGAGTGAATTTACCCGCATCCAATTTAATATACAAGCAGCCCATCACTGTCTACAACTGTCACGTAACATCGTAATGAAATTCTATTTTCTACAGGTTGGCATGTTACGATTAAGTGACATTACAGTCAGTTAAGCATTTGTATTGCTTTCCATATAACATAAACGATCAGCTGTTTACATTACATTTACATTTCTACATTTACGGTCGGCTAACGCGGCCTTAAGTCGTACGCTACTACGTTGATACGGTGCAATATGGTTCCTACGACTAAGTGTTTTTGTTTTTATTAAAATCATTTTTAAACGAAATATGTAAAAAAAATGTATTTACTATTAAAAATGCAAAAATAAGCGAAACTACATAATTTCTCAGCAAAAAGTGTAATTTGGATAAATAACTAAATTAAAATTTCTTCCAAAAAAAAAAAAAATGGGTGGAATCTCCTTGAGGTATTTTAAAATTAAAACGTTCGACAAAAAACGAGCACTTGCATATAATTTCATCCCTTTTCTATAAGTTAAAAAAAAGTTTTATTGTAACGATTATATTGCAAAACAAATTTTAGTTATTTTCAACAAAGCAACCCCCCTCCTCCCCCTACACATCCCCTGTAAGAATTATGTGTGTATTATAGGAAATGTTATTTCAAAAATGATAATACTATTTTACAAGTTAATTATTGTATAAAAAAAAGTGTGTATCACTTTAATAAACAACTTACGTCGTCAATAGCAGACGAGTCTAAAGAACAAATTTCGCAAACACTTCACTCCACTGCACTGCCAACATCTGTGGAATTGTTTTTTGTCTTCATGACTTCCTATTAGTTTTATAATAAATATTCTAGCTTAGTAACAAAGTGATAGAAAAAAAAAATAAAGTTAATCCGGGTTAAAAAATGGCTTATATTGAAAAATGTTAAAGTGAAAACCTTAACTGAAAAAGTTCCTTAGAATCCGGAAGGTTTTAGACGAAACATTAAAACCTATTTAATACGGATTCAATAAATTAGGTAATAATTTTAAAACAAATTAAAAAGCGAGAAAATTAACAAACGAGAAAAGAAAGAATCTTTATTTATTTTTGTAGATATTAAAGCTGGAAGCCCACACCACACGTTCTTTGTGTTTGATACTTTCTTGACCTTTTTTCAAGACGCATGCAAAAGAAGAAAATAGTCCAAATGCTTATGCATTTGACAGACTTTTCGTTACCTGAAGCTAAGTCATGCATATTATGGTTGGGCCTTTAGCTTTGCCATCTTTCAATGAACTATTCTTTGCGAACCCTTTTTGTTAAGCCCATTAATTAATAATTCTTTTTTAGATCTTGAATACAATTTTAATTAAGAAACAAAGTCAGTTTTATTTTAGTAATATTTATATATTTTTTTTTTGCATAAAGGGTTCCTCTATTTTCGATTCGACGTTTAAATTGCAAACTTTTGCTTGGGGCTCATTTAGATTAATTTGTTGTTTTCACAACAC
Source organism: Pollenia amentaria (assembly GCA_943735925.1). NCBI lineage: Eukaryota > Metazoa > Arthropoda > Insecta > Diptera > Polleniidae > Pollenia > Pollenia amentaria. The sequence goes on from OX031008.1 coordinate 124,603,795, forward strand.
GAGTGCTTGGACGAGTAGTAAAATTTATATGAAAAACACTCAAAAAACTGAGTGCTTTCATATAAATTTTACTACACGTTCAGGCACTTGTGTTGTGAAAACAGCACATAAAATAAAATAAAAAATGGAAGTATTTAAGTTAATAATTTTTTTTTTTTTTTTTTTTTTTTTTTGTTTAAGTATAAAAAGTTTTTTCATGCAGCCATATAATTAAATAATAAAATTTACCTAATTGTTTTCAGAATTTTAGGATGTGCATTGACAATTAACAAAAAAAAACGCCAAAATCTGATTTTTTATCACAAATCCGTTGAACTTGTTCGTTTATTTTTTAATATTCTTTTATTTAACAAAAAAATGTTAAAAATAAGTCAGCATCGCTTTCTTAAGATTCATTAGTCGTTTCACTTTCTTTAGGGGTCACGCTAAAACGAGAGACAGCAGCCTTCGAAAAAGAGTTAAAAACGCGTGCACGTTTCACCGGCTTATTTTTTGTTTTCTTGTCGTTTTAAATCGCTAAAAATTGTAGAATAACAAAAATTATAAAGTTTGCAAGTCTTTTTTTTTTTGTTATCTTTATAGTTGTTGCTGTTTATTTTTTCAATTATAAACACTTTTCTCTCTCGAGTGCATTTTGACAACAACAAAACAGAAACATTCAAAAAAAAAATAAACGAAAATTTAGACAACAAATTTTAACAAAAAAACTCGTTAAGACCCGTCGACATACAGTATGCAAACCACACGACAATAACGCGGCATTTACTTTTAATCTTTTTTTGTATTTTTAACTTTTATTGTTATTTTTTGTTGGTAAATTATAACTGCAAAAAAAAAACGTTAACGTAAAAGGAGAGTAAATATGTATGTCAGAGATTTGTTGTTGTGGTAGGGAGGCAGGTTGAGAGAGAAGAAGGGGTGTTTTAAAACGTGTGATGGTGGCGCTAGGGCAGCAAAAGTTTGTTGTCGTTTTTATTGTTGGTATTTAAAATAACGTTGTGATCAACGACGTAGTTCACAAATTCTTGTTTAACACACATACACAGATATTTCAACAAATCTTTACAACAATCTTTAAGTTACAAACAAAAAAGAAATTTTAGCGATTTTTTTTATTTGCTTTCAGTTAACTGAAATCAATTCGATTTTTTTTTCGATCATACACACGACTTTCGTAGCGGCGTTTTTGGCGTCGTTGGTCAGCATACACGGTCTTGGATAAACTAAAGTTTATTTTGTTTGCCAAAAAGCTGCGTAGCCCAATAATAAGTGAGCTGGGGAACACTTTATTTGTCACAAACACTCATATATACTCTTGAAAACAAAAGCATTTAGATAGAAAAAACTTTAATAATTATGAAGCAGGAGAGCGTGATTTGTTGCTAGTGTTTACAACAATAGAAAAGATAACAGAAAAAAACGGCGGAGAGCAAAAGTTAACAAGCACTAGTAGTGGTAGCAGCAGCGGTAGCAGCAACAGTAGCAGAAATAGCTGCAGTTAAAACGTTTATTATCTATCTAGTGATACCTTGGCCAGCCATCAAGTCACTTAGTCAGCCAGTCGGTCAGTTAAGTAGCTTGGCTATTTAGTCAGTCAGTCAGCTCCTTAACAAAATGGCAAGCTAAAGCAGGGAAAATCATTTAGCCAACCATACATTCAGCTATCAGTCAACTACAAGCTAATACTCATTGTTATGTGTTCCCAATGAGACACAGTGGTATGCAGTGTTAAAATTAAACTAAAAAATACATTACAAAAAATACATTAATTTAATAGGAAATCCGAAGCTCTCTCGAAATACTTCTTGAGACCAGTACTGCGAAAAAAGTTTCTCAATATACATCCCAATAAAAAATTGAGCTTCCAACGAAGCAGGCTTGTAAGAGAGAAACGTAAAAGTTTTGCTTACCATATCGCTAACGGAAGACAAGAATTTTATATGACGAGTTCCTACTTTGAAGCAATACACTTTTAACACAAAAAGTGCTTTAATCAGCACTTTTAAAAATTGGTGAATGTAACGATCAGCTTAACACACTTAATTTATTGTTACCATTATTCTTTAATAACCCTAGAGGGAGGCGAACTGGCTCCAAAGTAGTCCCGTGATAGGTTTTTGGTGGTACCGTGGACCGGTTCTTGTTCTAACAATTTATATGAATGGGATCAATCACTTTTACATTTAAGGCGCTCATTTGACACCTAACAGCCACCTTTTGACAAATCACACATCTATTCTCAATGAACGTGTTTAGTGTTAGTTACAACCAGTGTTTAAAAATGCTTGACTATTTTTAATGTTTTTGTAATTGCTTAACTTAACTTAAGAAAAAGAACACAGTAAAAGCAAAAAGCAAAAGCAAACGCAGAAAAAGTGAGAGTAAATAATTTATTTATTCTCACCATGTTTATGTTCTCAGCTTAAAAAGCCAGCCAAGCAACCACTTGAAAAAAAAAATTGCTGTTGCTGTAAGTAATAAGTTTTTGTTTATTTTTTTTTTTGCTTTGGCTTAACTGTAAATTGATGTGCTTAAATTCAGCGAGTATTAACTTCTTTGCTGTTTTTGACTTCATTGCTGTTGCTTGCTGTTGCAGGCGTTAGTTTCCTAGAATATATACATAATTACATAACACAAAATAAACAAATTAGTTTAAAAAAACGTGTAGTTTCATTTACGTATGTATGTACCTATTTATTAAAAAAAAAAAACGCAAAATACCAAAAAAATTCGAAACAAATTCGACAGCAACAGCAAAGAAGTTAACTTGCTGACTTTAAGCGCATCAAAAGCAAAAAAAAAACAATCAAAAACTTAATACTTACAGCAACAGAAAATTTGTTTTCTTAAGTGGCTTCTTTGCTGACAGATTTAGCAGAGTACATGCACATAGCGAGTTTAAACAAATTATTTACTCTCTTTGTTTTGCTTTTGCTTTTTTGCTTTTGCTGACTCGTTATCAAAGAGTTAAGTAAACACTTAGACACACAGTTTTTTAATTTGCTGCAAAAAATGTAAACAAAGCAAAAATGTGCGACTGTTGCTATTTTAAAGCAAGCAATTTAAACACTGGTTACAACAATGTAATATTATTTCAATAAACCAAGTCCTAGAACTAAATTTAAGAACCACATTTTAAAAAGTCCCAAAAAAAAAGTGTCACACCACCGGTGAATACTGTACTGTAATTTATTACTTTTTCTACCTTTTTGTTATTCATATACCAGTTAGAGGATTGGCTGTCCTTTCAGTGGTCATAAGTGCTTTCTTTTTGTACTTGTTCTAGTTTCTCAAATCCCAGGACCAGTCTGTTGGAACAATTTACACAAATATCCCTACGGGAAAGGGAACTAACACTCAACTTGTCACGTGACAAGTCACTTTAACATGGCGATGTCCTACGAGAGGGTTAATTGGCACCTTTTTGACACTTGGTAACAGGTCACTGAAATAACCTTCCAATTTCGGTAAAACTAATGCCTGTCGCAGATATTGTCACAAATGAAACATGTCAATATGATAGATCCTCTTCATATAAAGTAATAGAACTAGAGAGAATCAGCCACTACCCGCACAAAATCCAGTCACATTAATAGTTTTGTGCCAATTACCTTTCCTCTGGACTAACTACACTCTAAACACATTATCACCAGTTAAGTGATATGTCTTGTTTTCACCTATCACAATTCGTTCCTTTTGATTAAAAAATTTTGTTCACTGGTCACGGGATAAGTGCCTTAAGAGCAATTGACACTTTTGACATTTCCCGCAGGGTTTCCACAGGGAATGTTGCTTTAGAAACCGGCTTCGTAGTAAGTGAATGTCGTGGCTTTTCAAATGTTTTTTTTTTTTTTTTTTTTTTTTAATTTATTAAGAATATGTTCACTAACTTACTGCATCTCTGTATGTCTTATTTCGTAGCGCGTAATTGTGCGCTTACTTTTTAAAACTTACGAGTGCTTCGCAAAACAAGAACTTGTTTTATTGGGATAATACTAAAAAATATTTTCCTGTACTAAAAAAATACATTTAAACAAAAATGGCGGCTTGCTAACATTTTTGAGAAAACAGTAATAAAATGGAACAAATATATAATATTAATAAAATACTTAAATAAAGTTGATTATAAAAAAAATATAATGTAAATTTAAAATTGATTATACAATCCTGCTTATGTCAAAAAGTTGCAACGTAAACGCACAAGATTTTGAAGAAGATTTCAAATCAAATCTCCAGGCAAGCCGGGGACCTGGCGTTTTAATCTAATTCGGGCACGCTGAATCCAGTGGTGCTAACCGTTTTTTTTTTAGGTTAGCTCTGGTTTTCGAGATATACAGTTATTTCGAAAATTTCGATTCGTTGGAGGAGGCTGCACAACATATGTTCGCGAAACTCAAAAACGGGTTAGTTTATTGAACTCAAAAAGCCGAAATTCCGCAAAAAAAATTTCTTTAAGAAAAGCTGAACTTTTTTCTCATATTTTTTTGCAAAAAAAAAATTATTTAATCAGCAACATTTTGAAATTTTTGTGTTTTTTTTAATTCATACATCAAAAATGGGAAAGTGCAGCTATGCTTCTAGTTCTAGCAGTTGCAAACAAAACAAGTAATAAATGATTAAAATCTGTTAATAACTTTTGATTTTATTCACAAAAAACGAAAAATTTTAATTAATTTAAGTGCAGGCCCAGCTCGCTAATCCGAAGGTGAGTAATCCGAATTATCCAGTAATCCGAATTGAATTTATGACGTATTACATACTTTATAGTTCGCATTGATTGCAAGCTCGCTAAACCGAATATTTATTTTCCTACTTTTTATAGCCTTCGCCAAGGATAAAAGGCATACATATATACATAACTTTGTCATTCCGTTTACACAATATTGATCTTAGAGCCTATAAAGTATATATATTCTGGCTCCTTATGAGAAGGGAAGCTCAAATCCGGTTCTCCGTCTGTCCGTCCGTCTGTTGAAATGAACATAGTGTGAAGCCAGACTAAAAATAGTGGTTGTAAAATTGATGTAATAAAACAGTACTAACTGATCAAATATAACTCTTAAAAATATTCCTTGTCCTAAAAAAATCGTATATTATATGATGATCAGCTAAGGCAAGAAAATTACCTCCAATCAAATAAATGAAAGAGAGAATCTATAATAACATGTGAAATTATATTAAAAGCATTTGTAAATTTGTATAAAATTTGTCATTTGAAAAATCGTCATATTTAGGCTATAAATCGTTCAATCGTCCATATACCATTTTTGTACCTAAAAGTCGTTAAAGCCGTGGATTGAATATGGATAAGTTAAGTATTTCGCGATTGAATAATAGTACTTCAATCAATCATTCTGTGGTTGATTCAAGAAACTCCGTACTGACTGTGCTGTTGATACCGCGTTGGATTGATTTGAGTATGGATGGGTTGATTTTTCTTTTGATTTTGTATGTTAAAAAAACATTATATTTAAAAAAAGCTTTAATGTTGTTATTCTTGAATAATAAAAATAAAATAAATTTGTTTTGGAACCCTGGCTTGTGTTTTATTTTCGAATATAGTGAATTATAATACATAATTACAGCACATCCAGTAATCCGAATATCTCGTTAATCAGAATCAGGGTATGCAATCATTAATTCGGATTAGTGAGCTGGCACTGCATTTCATAACACACTATATTTGTATGGGAGCCACCTAAGAAGTGGTGATAAAGGGCAAGTATGTATCGACAAAATAATAAGGACAAAAAACTAATTGAGGTCGGTCATACAAAATATCCCTCTAAGATATAATGTATGCACTTTTTCTTCAATATTGTACCCACTCCCTTTAGTTGGCCAAAAGACCCTCTGCTTGCCATAGGAATTTAAGAAGGTATTTTGCTGGTGTTGCACGGACTAAGGACGTACTAGTTCCGAGCTCTAAATATTGATAACCGATATATTTTACCAAATTTGTACACTTACCGTTCTATAGGTATACATAATTATATTTTGTACCACGCCCACTCATCTACTCTCGCCCACTTTTTGACTGATGTTGCTTAGTGATAACCAAGATGTGTGTAACAAATTCGTAAATTGTAGCTGTTGCCGTTTTCTCGATAAACATAATTCTAGATTGTGCCACGCCCACTTCGTCAATCCCGCTCATTTTTTTCAAATGCTGTATATTGATAACCTCCAGTTGTACCAAATTTGGAAAATTTTACTCCTAACATTCTTCAGATGTACATAATTATATTTTGTGCCACGCCCACTAATCGAATCCCACCCACTTTTTGGCTGATGTTGCTTAAAGAAAACCAAGGTATTCGTACCAAATTGGGAAACTTTAGCTGTTACCGCTAGCTACACAGATGATCAAAAAATTACTTTTTTAGAATTTGTATGAATTTGTTAACGAACAAAAATTCATTCGATTTTTAATTAATTACTCTACATGCCATTATGCAGGGTTGCATTTCTTTTATCACCTGAGCGCAGTTGCTGCGCTAGTTATGAATTGTGAATAAGATTTATAACTGCCTATGAACTATTTTTAAGTTCCTGTTTTATAAGTTCCGACTTTGGTTATGATTTCTTAATTTGCGCCATTGTTTTCGCTTAATTTGATCTAAGCACTAACAAACCTAGATGATATATGGTAACATAGGCTATAATCCAAGCGAGCAATTGTATAAAGGCTTGGTGAAATAATGAACCGATTCTCTATATTTTGAAGAGGCTTCGTTCATGCCTATGACAATAAATGCTCTTGCACCAAGTTCCAATCAAGTCATCTCTTAATTTGAGGCCTGTTTTTGCGCATAAACCTTACATATACGGATTCAGAAAGTGTTTCAGAGTCGATTGGTATTCAAAATGGAGAGTATTTAACCAGTATTTCTCTTTATAACGAACATCAGGACAAAGGAATAAAATCACCTTACTGAAAAATAGAACTCACTAGATCCTCTTCTAATTGATTCAATAGTCTGTCCCATTTGTCACACCATCTTGGCCACTGTGCCTTTATACTTATATGTATGGCTTAGGTTTGTTGTACTTGATGCCTGTGTTTTCTATATTGTGAATCATGTTCAAAGTCAACAGTAGCTGTAAAAAAAACAACAAATACAAAAAAAAATTTAAAACATTTTTTATTTATACATATTTGCACATAAAGCACTAACAACAAAAAAAAAACAACAACAAACACCACAACAACAAGATCAACATATTGCTGCCACTATTTAGTTTATTAACATTTTTGGATTTATCTTTTTGTTGAACATTCATCCATCCACTTTATTATTATTTTTTTTTTCTACTTTATGTTGTTGTTCTTGTTGTTGCTCAATAAACGTATGACCAGGAGCTCTTTTGGTATTTGATTAAGCTTTTAAAAAAATTTTCCATTTGGGTTATTTATTTATTTTATTTTTTATGTTTATGTGTGTTGTTTGCTACACATTGACTCAGTGGTAATTGGGGGGGCATGATGCCAGATTTTTCAAACTGGGTATACAGCTTGCCAGATATTTTAAACGGTTCTGTTACTATTACAAAATTAACAAGAAAATTTTTTTTAAAAAAAACTTCTAAATATTATTTTTACCATTTCAAATTATATTAATCATGATGAACTGCTACCGACCTCATTGTGAAGTACTTATTTAATATAGTAGTGTTATTGAGAGCAATACAACATCTCGGTCTAAATATCAATTAGACAAAACAATGTCAGAAAATATCCTTTGCTCTTGAACATATTAGACAGTTAATCAGAATAAGTTTAATAGAAACTTTTGTTTAGTCAAGTCAGTGTTGCCAGAAGTATTCTTTTTTCTCTAGACTTGAAATTTTTGTTGCAGCAATTCTTGAGTTTATTGGTGAGAGGGGTAAGAAGACTGGGGAGGGGTGCTCAGTTTCATGTAGTCTGAAATTCTGTTTTATTTTGTTATTCTTACACTTTTTAACTTGAAGTTGGCTGCAGTGTGTTTGTATTTATATATTAAATATAGACTATAAAAAGGAGAAGAGGAAAGCAAGATAAAATTACAAAAATTGCAAAACTTTAATTTCATAATCTGGACACTAATTGAATTTTAAAGCAGAATTTTTAAATTTTTGTAATTTCCGAATATAAAAACTCGTAATTTTATGACTGTGGCTTTAGATTCCTTATCAAAACCCATCTTTTGTGTGGTAATTAGTAAAAAAGAATTATTATTTTAAAAATGTATTTGGAAAAAAACATATTTGCATTTTAAAATTTTAGAGCTTTATTTAGGGACAGTCTTTTTTCCGTGTAGACAAAAATCGATTTTTTTACTGGTTTGTTCGCGAAAAATAATTATTTCACGTAAAGGACAACACAAACCACACAAATTTCAAAATTAACGTTTGTACAAACGATTTGTGTTGTTAAGAGGGGTTTGTGCTGTTTGGACAACCATTTGAAGCATCTTTCTAGAAATAATCAAAATTAAATTTAACTCATAGAATAAATTCGAAAAATAAAAAATGTTGAATATAATAAAGTTGCTTATGAAAAGAAATAATTCCCAATATCTAATAATCAAAATGTTTAATATTTGGCAGACATGTTAGATATTTGTCAAATTTTGGTATTAAGCAAGCTGCATTTGGCATATGTCTACAAGAATAAACAAAAAAAAGTTATATAAAAAAACTTGTTACGCCTTTTTATATTAAGCTATCAATATACAGCCGTTACCGATTTAGTGGTTTCAAAACCGCCGGTCTGGCAAGTTTGTCAGCTATTAAATATCTGAGGTGTCATTTATTTAGTAAAAGGTTTGCCATTTTGAGCATGACGTGGTGATTATGATGGTCGTAATCGACCTACTGTGCAACGAATTGGCAAGAGTATAAAGAAATTTGAAGAGGCTGGAAATGTCATAAATGTGATCAGGGGGGCTAATTCTGGAAGCCGTGATTGAATACATTTGCGATTCGAAAGCAGTTTTATGTCTAATTCTTTCAGTTGAATCGAAATTATTTTTTCAGCTCTGTAAAGGATTTATTTGAGTTTTCCACTGTACCGAAAATTATTTCTATTCGTTCCGTATCGACTGAAAGAATTATAAATAAAATTGCTTTCGAATCGAAAAAGTCTTCGATCACGCAATGTGCGCACTTTCTAAAATATTGCTTCTGTTAGTGAAAGTGTGGCGAGTCTTAAGACTCATTAGGGCGTATTTTGCATTTGGATTTACACCTCCGTCCATGTGAAGGCCAACTCACGCCACAATTAAAGCCGGCTGACCATTCACAACACCCTAGAAATGCTGCTTGTGGTCTAGAGTAACTGGTTTTCAATGATGATTTTTCGCACAAAATTTTCTTCAGCGATGAAGCTCATTTCTCACTCGGTGGTTACGGTAAAAAGCAAAATTGTCGCATAAGGGGTTCGGAGAACCCATTGCATTTGGAAAAGTGGCTATTTGATGCGCCTTACGGTCTGGCCCTTATTTCTTCGAAAAATACGCTGGAAGAATCGTTACCGTCAATTCAGGGCTACTCTCTATTGCGATGCGAAAGAAAATGGTAGCAAATGTAGGGATTGGTACTCTTTAATGCGTTTGCGCATTTGCCTTTCGCAAATTTTTCTTTTTTTTCTGTTCGCAAATCATCACTATTTATTTTATATAAATTTTCCAATTAAAAATTTTTTTTTTACATTTCATTACTGTGCTTCATTTTCAAAAAATTTTGCGAAAGTATAGAGAGCAAAAAGTTGGCATTTAGCTTTCGTACCGAAACTGTATTCTTATCGCAATAGAGAGTAGGCCCCCGAGCGCTATGAAAACCGACTTCGTTTGGCCTGCAATTTAAGATTGTAAACTGGACAATATGTGGTTTCAGCAAGACTGTGCGACGAGCCACACATTGTAACTTTTTTGCATGGGAAGCTTCCAGAACGCGCCAATCACGTTTTGGCGACGTCAATTATCACCAAGATCATGCGACTTTTTTTTAAAAGGGGATACTCCCCTAACGTTGGGGAATTTGAAAACCAAAATTTGCCGAGATACCGCCCGAAGTGTTCGAAAAAGTGATCGAAAACTACCTCAAAATAATCCAGAGTCCGGTGATTTAAAAGACATTGTATTTCGTTCATAATGGCAAGGTCTAAGCATTATAATAAAATAAAAGTCTCAACGAAAAGATATCGAAACCGACCAATGGATAACCCGTCATTTTTTGCTGAACCATCTGGCTGGCAACTTTAAAATTTTTCGTTGACGTTAATTAAATTACTTTTTATTTAAAATAAAAGGCAATAACAACAAAATCACTTTTACACAATATTTGAAAATGTTCTTTTTCGTCTTAACAAATAACCAAATTTAATGTTCTATAAACAAAACTTTTGTTTTGATGTTTGTTCAATTTACTCAAATTCAACGAAAAAAAATTCAAATTTTTAATGGTTTTATGTGACGAGACGCTCCCATTCGCTCAAATACATTGTATGAGTATAGTATTTTAAGAATTGTGGTTATAAAATTGTTGTATTGTGCTGAATTGGTCTCATGTATGTAGATACATACATATGTATGTATGTATGTATATAGATATGTAGATAGATGGTGGTTGACTTTATCTTTTCCAAAAGACCGACGACCGACAGACCGAGCTATTTACTAGTGGTTTGCTTTTGAACATTTATATAGACATTGAAACAGAAAGACAGACAGACGGGACCGATAGATAGTCTGACTAAAATTTATATCAACAGAACGTGTAGAATTTGTTTTTAGTGTTCATTGTCGTTACCACCTTCCCCACCCACAACTGGTTTAACCTTCGGGCCACTTGTCGTCGACAACAACATTGTTTTCAGTTTGACGATGATGAACAACCAACAACATGATTATCATCATCACTATATGATCGTCATCATCAAGCTGCTTGTATTATTAGTTTTTTTTTCTCTTTTTTTAATTTTTGTTATTTATATGTACATTGTTGTTATAGTTTAATGTTGTAATTTTAATTCTTTTTGTTTTCGACGACGTCGTCGTTAACGTATCCGTTGACTTTGTTGCCGTTGTCAGTGTCACCACAACAGCTGTCTGTCATTCATTCCGCCCCTTAACTTCGCTAAATTAAAAATTATTTTCTAGTATTTTTCCTCGCCACTTTTATATCGAGTGTGTTGGAGAATGAGGCGATCGTCGTATCACTTAATTTTCTAATAGATTATTTCTCTTGACATTTATAACAATATTTGTTATTGCTACTGGGTTCGCTTTTGGTTTCTTTGAAATTTTCATAAAAAATTTTTAGTTCGTTTCGCGTAACTAACCTACACCATAAATCCCTTGATTTACACTTAAAAGAGCGTTAAATTTTTAGGTGTAGTGCACAGTGGTTATAAAGCTTGACATATTTCTCAAAATGTTCAATAAATAAATGTTTTTTATTAAATATATGATATATAAATTTCCTATTTGTTTTTTTACAAGTTTTACACTAGGTTTAGTTCACATCTGGACTAACCAGCATAGAAAAAATTTGAAAATGTTTTTGGTTAAATAAAAAGATACAACTGATATTATCTAGTGCATTGAACCATACATTTTAACATGGATATGTCAAATTGTTTGATCCAAAGCTCAGAATCTGCGCCTTACGGCTTTTAAAAGTTCCGCATGATGTTCTCTTAGAACAATGAAAAACTTGTTTTGTATTAGAGCGACCCATCAAAATAAAAATATTAAGAGATATAAAATATCGGTATTTGACTTGTTGTTTAAGGCTAGTTTACACTATTATACTTTGTATTTAAACATGTCAAAAACTCAAGTAATTTGTAAAAGTGTGATAGTGTGAATGCAGTGTAAAAAATTTGACATCCCATACGATTTCATCGTTTTTGGAAATTTTTCTAAAACATAATAATTTTCATTTGATCGGGATTGCATTTTAACAGAAGCTTGTTTATGTGTGATAGTTTGACTACAAACTGTAATGTTACATTAGATTTGTTGACAGTCGCAACAGAACTCATTAGATTTCTATCTCACAATGTATTATGGAATACGAAAGACTCGTCTGATAGTGGAAACTAGCCTTTAGGAGACACAAAAAAATATAACAATAATATTGAGATGGTTGTTTCTCAGACACCAACCTTGTTGTCTTGAAAACATTTTTCAGCACAGCGCGACTCCTGTGCTCTCGTTGATCGCATTTGTCACACGAACACGTAAAAACGTAGTTAGAAGGTACTGAATGCGTGAGAGCCGATGTTTGAAAAAGACCGAAGAAAATCCCTTTGTTGTTGGTGTCTGTTAGACAACCACGTCTGTCGCAGAGGGTTAATCTCATTAAGTTTAACAATATCCAAATTGACAGATATCTTTCCTTTAGAAATTTTTCAAATGGAATGGCCTTGACATTTTTTGTCCATACAACCTTGAAGCACTAATGTGACATTCATAAAAATATAGCAAATACAACCATTATGACATAATAGAACACTTTGTGAATTCCCTATATGTATTTTTAGTCTACATTCACACGTTTCATCTTCTGATGCTCAACTCTTGTGTTTTAAGGAGAGGGAAGCAAGAAGAAAAGGGGTTGGTACGGAGATGCCTGTACTCGGGCAGTACGCTTTGTGTTCTCATTCGTAGGTATATGCACAACAATGGCTGCATGTAAATTTTTTTCTTTTCTCTTTGTTTCGCTTTGAATAAAAGTGTTGGTGTTTTGAAGCAAAAAAAGTTCAAACCGGTTGCTGCGTGTGAAGTTCACACTGTGAACATAATGGCATCTTCAAAAGGGAATTGAAAAGAAATTGAGCATCAAAAGATGAAACTTGTAAATTGAGACTTAGCGTGCTATTTTTAAACTGTTTTTTTTTTTTTTTTTTTTTTGTTTACAATTTTATATTTATTTATTTTTTGACATTTATTTTGACGTTAACACTTATTTATCACACAGAAAAAATTATGAGTAGTTTTTTTTATCAATTAAAATAATTTGTCTAAAAAGTATTTCAATTTAATTTAATTATAATTTTGATTTAGTTAACATTTTAGTTTAAATAACAAAAAATCTTAATTAATTTTTTCGTTTAAAATAAAATAATTTGAACTTGTAGAATTGTTGTTGGGAATTGTCAAAACCTAAGCTTTATTTAATTAAATCAATTAACACATTGTTTGAAATGTTTTTTTTTAAATCTTTTTAATTAAAATTATAAATATCATTTATTGAAAAAAACAGTCACAATTTTCAATTTTTACAATTATTAGTAATCCATCTAATCATTTTGGTAATAGGTGCAAAATTAACAAATTGTTTGCTTGATTCAATGAATTTTGCGATTAGAAACAATTTTTAACTTTTTCTGTGCATATGATAATACAAAAGGATGTTCACAACTAAGGCTAAATAGCACTGAGCCTAAAATAGTTCTTTAGTACTTAGCACTTTAGAACACTTTGTGAAGTGGCTAAATTTATGTTTTGTTTATGTTTTTTTTTTCTTTTTTAAATATAGGGTCAAAATATTCTTTATTGGATCCATTAACGAAATTTTTTTTAAAAAATTTTATATTCTAAACAAATTATCTAAAGAAATATTTACAAAATGATCAGAAAAGTTGCTTAGGAAATACCTGGGTGCTACTCTTAATTGCGATGCGAAAGAAAAATGGTAGCAAATCTGAAAAGTAACAGGAAGATGTGTCAGCTGGTCGAACTTACCCGAAGTTTTAATTGTGCCTTCTCGATACGGGATTTATTAAGTCACAGGACTTCTAGTTCCTGTTGTAACACATAAGAATTTGGTCCTGACTTATGGGCTAAGCCTACACGGAAAGAAGTTTATTTTCTAAAGTAATCAATGTCGTTTCTCAAAACAAGATAATTTCTTGATTTTAACTAGTTTCTTAATAAAGAAACATTTTGCTTTAACCATACCACACATATATTTTCAAATAATTTTTTCCGTGTTCGTCTCCTGCAAGTGCAATGTCATGTTATATGTCCTTCCTAAAGACAACATTCCCTGGACTTTTATAATGGGCTGGACAGTTTACACTATTTTATATATAATTTTTTAATTTATTTTTTTTAATTTAAATCTATTTCAGTTAGTAATTTCGTTTAAGGCTTTATTTATCACTTTTTATCTAATGATGCACCGCCCGTTCCACTGTGCCAAACGCTAAAAAGAGACATTAAATTGCATGATGTTGGCGTTGACGCTGACAAACATTGTTAAAGACAATTAGCGTTATAAATCATTTGTAAAATTCGTTATAAAAATCATGTTTAAAAATAGTATTCGTGTTTATTTCTATTTTTAAATTTTATTTTCAAAATCTTTTACTTTTTTTTATATTAGTATACATATCGCTCATTTCGTGCAAGACCGTCACAACTCAAAATTTGAAACTTTACAGGAGAGCCTTTTTAAGATTCCAACATATTATTTCTCACCTTCTCTTTCACTAAAATACAGTTATAAAATCAAATGTTTCTTCTTTGCTACAAAGAAAACCACATGTACAAGAGAAATGCCAAACACAAACTGAAATGTGACCTTGTTGATGTTAATTGCTCAAGTTTGTTACGAGAGGTCATAGCGTCACAAGCATCTGTATTACCGTTATTTTTTCAATAATTCTTTCCGTTCGTAGATCAATTTGTAGAGATTTAAGAGAAGAACATTTCTGCATTACTAACTCGAAAATGCCAAATTTTGAGTTGTGACGGTCTTGCACGAAATGAGCGATATGTACATATATAATTTTAAACACAAAGAATCAATAATTCAGTTGAAAAGACCTCACAACTTTTTATAGATATGGTATGGAACAACAAACTATTGAGAACAAAACAACAACAAACTTAATTAAATAATATAAATTTTTTTTTACTCGATCGAAATCACGTGTTTTTGTGTTTTTTTTTGTGCCTCTTATCTCATTGCTTTAGACCGTTTTAACACCTGGCTGAGATGGTTGACTGATCGGCTGGAGATTGTAGCTCTTTTTTTTCTTCCTTTTCTAATCATGCATTTGATTATTTTAATGTTATTTTTAGTTAGAAATATTAAAAAAATCTAATGTTTTTGTATTTTTATTTAGTGAGTCTGTTAGTGTTTTGTTAATATTTATTTTTTTTAATAAGTTTTTGTTCTTTTTTCAGATGAGTATGTTAAAATGAAGGGTGCCCAAAATTGTGGTATCAATTTAATTTTAATAAAAAAAAGAGATTTTTTTGAGATGTTAGAAGTATTTATATTTCAGTTTATACTTTCGGTTAAAAATGAAAGATTATGCCGTTCAAGTCAAGCGGTCAACCCTACTGGTTCGGCAGGCTCCCAAACTTTTAACATAATTCTCAATTAATAAACTGTTGTCAATGGTTGATACCTGCTCGATAATGTTGTTCTTAAGCTATTGAACTGTTGTGAGATTATTGATGTACACTTTCGATTTCAAAAACCACACAAAAATAGTCTAAAGGAGTGTTGGGATCTGAAAATTTTTAAATTGTACCGTCTTAATGGCAAAATTGTACCAAATTGACATAAATTGTACTAACATTTTGCTATATAATAAGAAAAGCATACATAGTAATCTGAAGACTTTTTTATTAAATAAATCTAAAAACAAAACAAGTAAAAAAGTATAGTTGGTCAAGCCCGACCATTTGATATCAAACTCCAAAGTGTATAAAGACCAATTTTCGAGAGTGTACACTACTTGGGACCCTTGGGCAATCATGGATCCGCCAGAACAAAATTATGTTAGGAGGTTAAGATTCATGTGAAAGTTCTTTGTGACGAATATTATTTAAATATCTTGATCTATATGAGATTTGTTTGCCCTAAAGTGATTTTAGGAAGGGCGCTTATATGGGACCTTTGGTTAATGTTGAACCTACCAGCACAACATTTTTCATGACATAGTAGCAATCGTAAAAGTTATTGTTTAGGTTGCAATAATATAAGTTTTGCCAAATTTTAATCTAAATACCAATATAATAAGATTTATAGGCACAAACACTATTCCGGAAAGAAATTTGTATGGGGGCTATGTGCAATTATAAACCGATTCTCACCATTTTCAGTAGGGTTCGTCCTTTTGAATTGAAACCAATGTACAAAATTTCATCAAAGTAACATGACCTGTTCTATGCGCACAAGATTACATGGACAGCTTACCAGCCACTGGAACTGAGGGGTATCGTTAAATCGACTCAGAAAGTGATATTGAGTCAATCGGTATACTAAAAGGTGGGTCTAGGACCAATATTTTTAAGTGTTACACCCATCAGCACAAACAGATAATACCCTCTTCACTATTGGGGTGTGCGTATTCAAAAGAAAGAAGAAACAAACAAATTTTTTTTTTGTCAAAGACAGACAAATTGTGTAGACAGTGTCACCAAAACAATCAGCGATTTGGACACACTCGACTACAGCTTCCTACAGGGATACGAGTACATAAATTTTTGTATATATGTACTTAATATGTTAGTACGAGGGCGGAGCATTAAGTCCGTGCCTTTTTGAATGAAACACAGTTTTTTTTACAAAACAAAAATTTATTTTTCAACATAATCTCTTTTTAGCTCAATACACTTAGTCCAACGTTTCTCCAATTTGTGTATCCCTTCCAGGCATACAGGCATTTGTTTGATAACTAATTTCATCGTTGGAGCTAAATCTCTTTCCACCGAGCCATTTCTTTAGGTTCGGAAATAGTCACTGGGGACTAAATCCGGAGAATATGGCGGATGACATATGCTCAAAACTTGACAGTAGTCTATTACCAGGTTGTACTTGATGGGAGTAGTGTTGCATTTAATATAACTACGAGGGAAGTTCGAAAAGTCACGGAGCTCACGATGTGAGATTTGACATCTTTTTGGTGGCCAAGTCACTCCTGATTCATTGTTTCTCTTGTTGTGTGCCATGTGGAACTATTCCGGTTGAAACCACATATTCTATACGCGATTCTTTGTTTCTCTTGTTGTGTGCCATGTGGCACTTTTCCGGTTGAAACCACATATTCTATACGTCTAAAAAATTAATTTTCCGCCACAAAAGCATCTACTTGTAGCGATTTCCATTGACCGATGCTACCTCAAATTGGGACACCCTTTATATTATTTTATGAATATAATTTTTTATAAAACTAAAAAGATGAAAAGAATGGCATAACGCAATTTATGTTTATTTTCTTATTTATGATTTCATTTTTATAAAAATACATTTTAAATGAAAATGCTTAAGGCTTAACACAATTATTTGTCTCAAGAATTTGATTAATATAAGAAACACAGAAAAAAATAAAAATTGATTTGAATTAAACATTTCTTGATATTAACTAAAAAAAAAATTAAATTTGCACCAGTAAACAAATTATTAGTATCAATTAAACGTTTAATTCACTTAATTAAACTTTTATTTCACCTGCTTAAATTTTTAATTAAAACTGATTTTATTTTTGTGTAATGCTTTGATTGGTGACAAATTTTTGGAGAATTTTTTCTGTGGACTTTTTTTTTTTTTGGATGACAATTTTTTTTTTTTTTTTTGTTTTAATATTTATTTGTTAGAAAATAAAAGAAAAATTTGTCAAATACATTTTATCGCCATACCTTAGCAAAGGCCACTTTATCTATAGTTTATAACTATGATTAATATGTCATCAAAATACCATTAGAATATCGCCACAATAAAAATTGTCAACACTTCTAATGAAAAACCAAATGCTCCTTAGCTTCTATGGTATGAGCGCTATCGTGTCAAAATTCTTATTTTGCATGGGCGCTAGGTGAAATAATAGTTCGATTTGGCTATTTTTAACCCGTAACAAATCTCAAACATAGAACATATTTCGGCTCAATGTTACCGTCCTAGCTGGTTTTGTTTGGACTCTATCGCACTCAAACTCGAATCTTAAACTAAATTAATGAGCCGATTTGTCTCATTTATAATATTTTATACTCCTGATATATAGAAAATATCTGGTCTTTTCAGCTAATATGATGTGGGCACTATTGGTTCAAAACCAGTGTTGCCAATTTACCCATTTCTCTGCGAAAAAATAGCAAGATTTGGAAGCAGAATACATTAAATTGCTTAATTAATAGCAAAATTGCTTTCAAGAGACGATGAAGTAGGGCAACCATTAAATTTTTGTTTAGGAATTATAGATAACAGGCAGAAACTATGGCTTTAAAGTGGATCATCTCGAACAAAATTCATTCCTTATAAATGCGAATTGGTAAGTGAATCCGTAAAATATTCTCATTTACAAAACTGCTTCTAGGTAAGCAGTATTTTTTGCTGGCACAGGAAAAATTCTCGCAATTTTTTTTCTTATTTTTTCAACTAATCCATTAATCAAAAATCAAATGAGTTTTAATTAAAAATTTAATCAAGTGCTTTAAACTTTTACTAATGTCAACAACGTTACTGAAGAAAATGTTGTTTATATCAAAAAATATTTAATTGATACTATTAATTTGATTACTGGTGCAAATTTAATTAATTTTTTAATTAAATATCACAAATTTTTTAATTGAAGTCAATTTTTAATTTTTTTTTTGTGCTGCAGATTTAGCCATGTTTTATATCGTTTAGCCATAAAAAACTAAATTTAGCCATTAGACCTTTTGTTTAGCCTTATTTCCTTTAAGTTTTTAAACTTTTTAGAAAATGTTAAAAATGCTATATTATAACCTCGGAAACCAAAAATTTGCCCTATTTATGCGTAATAAATATGCAGTCAAAACCTGAAAAAATGCCCTAAAAATTGTTAAAAAAATAATATGCCCTGAAAATAAAATATTCAACAATTTAATAATACAGGGTGTCCGCCGGGAAGGTATTTTGTTTTGCCGTCATTTTGGTAAACACTAGTCCTGACAGTTGATATTTGGCAGTCGCGAAGTAGACACGTGGCAAATTTATAATGGAAAAATATTCGATAAACCAACGTGTTTTAATCGTTAAAACATTTTTTCAAAATCAATTATCGATTACTGTGACGATGAGAATATTATGTGAAATTTTTGGGAGAAACAACGTGCGAACAAAACGCACTATTTATCGTGTAGTGAATGATTTCGAAGAAAGAGGGTATGTAGGTGATAGGCCCAAGCATGGACCACAACGTACTGCAAGATCGGCTGAAAACATTACTGCTGCTCAAGAAAGTGTTCAAAACAATCCATCAACCTCAATTCAACGCCGTGCTCAGGAGCTTGGTCTGCAAAGAACAACGTTGGTCACAATTTTTCACAAGGATTTGCATTTGTTTCTATACAAACAAAGTAGTATACCTTCCCGGCGGCTACCCTGTATTTGCACTTAAAAAATAATTAACAAATTATTATCGGTAAAGACCATACAAAATAGTATTTATAGACCAATTTTTAAGAATGTACCATATTTGGAACCGATGGGCAGCCATGGGCTCAGCCAAAACAAGTTATGTTATGAGGTTAAAATTCATACAAGAGTTATGTGTGCAGAATATTATCAAGACACACAATCTATAAGAGGGATTTATAGGAGTAGTGGCTACAGGAATTTTAGGCACGGTTGCTAAATTGTCTATTAACATTTAAGGGAAATTTAAGCTATTTACGAATGTGATATAATGTCTAATGGGAACCAATCCCAAAAAGAATTTAATTTGCAGTAAAATCGTTTTTAGGCGAATTTAATCTAAAACCCAACACAATTACATGCTTTATGTACAAAAAGAGTATAGTTCGGAAAGAAGTTTGTATGGGGGATATGTGAAATTATAGATCAGTTCTCACCATTTACAAAGGCTTCGTCCCTTATACATTTTAAACCTGTTTACCAAATATTATCAAATTATCTACAAAATTGCAACTAATACTTTAAACTCAAGGTTTACATGGACAGACAAGCAGACAGACGAACGGATGGACATGTATACCAAAAGATGGGTCTAGATTTCTATGTTTCAGCAAGAAAAAACGTATGTATACGTTTGCTTTTTCCTTAATATTTGCTTATGGATTAAATTTAACAGGTAAAAAAAAATTTTAATTCGCTTCGAAAGCGCTTGTAGGCATCTAAAAAAATTTTAAATATATCAAAATATGCTTTAAAAAGGATCAATATTTTCTATAAACTTATAAAATGCTGCAAAAATACTCTTCTTTTAACTAAATTGTGCGCAAAAAAATGCTGGTAAAATGTGCAAAAATATGCACTAACAAATCGATGCCAAAATGTATAAAAACCTTAAAAATCGGAAATTATATTTTTTTTGCCTTCGTTGGTCGCGGAAGGAAAAACATGTAATTGCATATTTTCGGTCTCCCTGGCTATAACGTTGAACTTTTCTTAATTAACGCAAACGACTTTTACAATAAAAAAATAAATTTTTTTTCGGTAATTTGAGATTTTTCTTATGTTCATTTTATTGTTACATTAAGGCCCAACTTAGCGATAGTTAAAGGTAGGATTTTATCGGCCGTGTAAAAAGTGTTTTATTATTACAACTTAACTTTAGCCTAAAATTTTAAATAAAAATAGATGTATTCCAAATAATCAATTCGACTTTAGAGGAAAACACAGCACAATTGAACAAACTCATAAAATAGTAAATGTCATAAGAAGAGCCTTTGAAGAATGAAAAAATTGCTCTGCACTCTAACCATCAAACACACACAAGCTGTAAGAAAGCTGCTAAGTCGGTCGTAAATTGTTTAAGTTATCCTCAGCCAATTGACGCTACATTCCCACAAGGCAGTATCTTGCATCGACTATTATACTTAATATATACTAAAGACATGCCAACAAACAACTTCACCCAAACTTCAACATTTGCTGATGATACAGCTTTTCCAAGCGTAAACAAAAACCGTCATGAAGCATCTCGTTACTTCCAGGATCTTATATTTCAACTAAAAATGTGGTATAAACAAGGAAGTGTGAAGGTCAATGAGTAAAAATGGGAAATCATGTCCCCCTAATAAAAAAGCTAAAAAAATGTAAATATATGCGATTTGTCAGAAAGAATCCAATACCTGCACAATATCATCTTGGTGGAAGTCAGCTGGAATTGGCCGTTAATTTCTTAGATCTTGAAATTCTACTTGATTCGAAACCAGGGCTGTGGAGTCAGAGTTGTGTGGTTGTACCCAAAAAAGTCTCGCTACTCCGACTCCAACATTTATCGGCATAAAAAATGTTTTCTCATATATTCCAAAATAAAAATTTGTCGAAAATGGCGATGCAATATTTCACATATCGATTTGAAGTACTTACAGAATCATTTTCTTGCTATATTTCACCATTTTAAAGCTACTGCATTAAAAACAATTAGAGTACTTTATTCGGCTGTGCCGAATCTTTGATACCCTCCACCGACAGTTAGAATATATGAGAGCTATTAATTATTAATTAATCTTTATAAAAACGACGGACGTCAGTATAAAAATTGGTTCCGGTTTAAACCAATTGGATGACAATCAGACAGTGGTATGCTTTTATTTCTAGCAATTTGATCTAACTTGAATAAAATATCATGATTCGTAACAGTTTATGCCGAAGTAAATTATGGACTTATCATCACACAATTCTATGAAGTGATTTCTGTTATTAAAAATCTAAATGGAACAAATTTCAATACAGTTTTCAGAAGGCTGCTTTATATGGCATCTTTGGTAAATATGGACCGATAATCAAAAAATTCCATGATATTATTTCTGGCCGTATGAACCAAAATTGGACTAAATTTACTAAACTGTTTTCCGACAGTAGATTTTATATGCGGCCTAGGGTAAATTATGGACCGATCTTCACGTAAGTATGATTTCGAGCCTTATAAAACTGTGACGTACACAATTTTATTATGATAGCGTTGTTTGTTACGGTTTTAGGCGTACTAAACTATTATCCAGAAGTAGGCTTTATACACAGAAAAAATTATTAAATTTCTCCAATCACCAAATTTGTTCTAAATTCATAATATCAAGCAAACAAGATGTTGATTTTGCACCTATTACCAAAATGATTATATTGATTACTAAAAATTTTAAAATTTTGAAAAAATATTTTCAATAAATGATATTTTTAATTTTAATTAAAAAAGTGATCAAAAAACTGCCATTTCAAATAATGTGTTAATTTATTTAAATAAATATTGACAATTCCCAACAACAATTCTACATGTTTAAATTATTTTATTTTAAACGAAAAAAGTCAATCAAGATTTTTTGTTATTTAATTAAAATTTTAATTGAAAATTTATTTCAAAACAACTAAAATGTTAGTTAAATCAAAATTAAATTTATAATTTTCTTTCAATAAAAAAAATAATTGATCCGATTATCACATTAATTAAATTTAAATACATTTTAAACCATTTTTTTAATTGATAAAACACTTTTTTTCTGTGTATGGGGCATATGGTAAATTGTGGACCAATTTGCACAAAATTTGACAGTGTGATTTCTAGTCCTATAAAACTATGACGTAGCACATCTTAATATGATTGCAATATTTATTACGGTTTTAGACGAACAGTATGATTTCTAGTCACATAGAACAAGTTTGCGCAAAATCTTATATCATGCCGTGCATTATGCCACCTTTGATGCTAGTTTTTGTAACAAAATTTTTTAGGGCGGTGGTTCTACATTTTGATTCATAACTCCGATCCTACTGATCAGATTTAGCTGGATTCCAATCCTAAACAGCTTAGGATAACTAGAAGCAATTTGACACCAACATTGTTTTTATCTTTTGAGTTTTGAGCGTGTTTTCAACAAACGGACAGACAGACGAACATGGCTAAATCGACTTAGAATTAGTCAAGGTGTCAGAATATATATTCTTTATGGAGTCTTAGATGCATAGTAAAAAAGTCACACGGAATGACAAACTTAGTATAGTGGTGAAGGGTATAAAAAGAGTTTAAAGTAAAATAACGACCAGTCTCATATACATTTAGCATCAAGGTAAGAGTAGGAGTTTTAGTCGGAGTCAGGAGTCGGAATCGGAGTCGGAGTCGCAGTGACAGTTAAAAAATTTCAGCGTGTGGAGTCGGAGTCGGAGTTAGTACTTTTTTCTGACGACTCCGCGTAATGTGCATAAGAAAAACATGAGTGTTATGGTAAGAATTAAAGGCAGGCCGATAAAGATGTTTCTACACAAAAGAGAAATAATTTTACGTCACAATTTTTCTAATACATACTAGTATTTATGAGCTATAGCAACACTTATTCTGTACAATGTTGAAAATATTTCAGCGTTGATGGTTAAAAAATTCTGATATTAAAATTATTGGCAATTCCTGTAATTAACATTTTTTAGCATGAGTAAATTATTTAAAAAATTACACATCTTTTTTAACTAGATCAATAACTGAGTATAAGTTTTGCTAATGTAATTTAGACTTTTTCCCGCACGTTTAAAAAATATACCTAAATATACTTAAATAGTAAAGAACTTGAATCAACTATTTCTCATAAAATAAATTAAAATCTACTAATTCATATTGATCTGCAAAATATTGCATCGCCAATTTCGAAGAATTTTTATATTGGAAAATATTAGAAATTTTTTGGGTACTGCGACTCCGACTCCGGTACAAAAACCTCAACTCCGACTCTTCAACTCCGACTCCGACTTCACAGCCCTGATGAATACTAATATGGATGTTTAATGAAATTCTTAAATTTTTAATTAAATTTGCACTCAGAATTAGCTCTAACTAAAAGATTTGAGGCTTTAGAAAATAATGAAACCTATTGTTTATCTACAATGTTTGACCCTCGATACAATGCTCGAATATTTGAAAGTTAATTGACTTCAATCGTACCGAAAAACACGTCCTAGCTACTAAACATGTCTCTGCATTCCGACTTGTACCTGCAGGTGGTACAATTTCTGATAGGTCTACAAGAACTGGACTATGGAGCGTTTGTGAAAAAATTATAAAAGTATCCGAGGTTGATGATCCTCTTTCCATCCAATGCTGTGATTCTGCTAAAGAAGAAATCGAGAGTTACCTTATATCTCCAAATATTTCTACAGACGCAGATCCGCTTGATAATAACACCGGAATTCTTATGTTATCAAATGAATTCGGTCGCATCTCAGAGATTATATTTCACTACAGGTTTGGATTAACGGACTTATGAAATCGTCTATCCCCTCAAAAGTTGAAAATACTTTGTTTATTTAACAAAAAAATTCTTATTAAAATTTTTGTAAAAAATGTTTTATTTTTTGCTAAGTTTATCATAAATTTAATTTTTCTTTCTTTAAATCTTATTAATATCAATTTTAAATATTGATATCGGTATCGATATCGGCGATATTTTTGTTTGAGTATTGGTATCGGTATCGTATTGGCAAAAAGCCGATAAAATGTTATTCTTCATTTTACAAAGGTATTTTAAATTACATAGTACGTTCTTCATATGTATGCATGTATGTAATATAAAAAAAACCGAAATTCCGCAATAAAATTACCTTTAAGAAAGCCTTAACTTTTTTCAAATCTCCGCTGTCGTTTTAGAAAAATGATTTTTTTTTTTTTTGCCAAAAAAATTTTTTTTATCAAAATTTCGAAATTTGTGTTTCTTCAAAAATAATAAAAAATTGGAAAAGGAAGCTACTCTTTTAATTTTTCTAGACGTATTAAAAACGAAGTTGCAAAGTTTATTCAATAATCCTAACTGTTTTTGTGTTACGCTAATATATGTTGTGCAACGTACTCCATTTTCGAAATAGCGGTATATCTCGAAAACAAAAGCTAACCTTAAAAATCGGTAAGGATTGGATTCAGCGTAACCGAATTAGGTTAAAGCGCCAGGTGCCTGCTTGCCAACTAGCACAGTGTTATTATAAACACTAAAGTTTATGATAATGATTAAAGTGTTAAATTTTGGATGTGGCTCACTGTATGTGTATTTGATTGGAAGAGAAAACAAACTTATAGTTGTTGCACGGGTAATAGAGGTAAAGCACGGTTAATAGAGGTTAAAAAAAAGCAGCACGGATAAAAGGTATAAAGTCACGGATAATAGTGGTTGTAAATGATAGCGAGCAGCATGCAGGTTAGTTGTTGTTGTAAAAGCGAGACCTGAAAAGCAGCTGCTGCTGAGTTGACAAACCTTGGTCAGTGTTTTTTGAACTCCGAGTCGTTCCGGTGCGTAGAACTGATTGGCTTGGGAACGTGGGAACGGTAGGTAGATGTAACCGGTTAAAAAAAGGCCTGGATAATCGAGGTTCAACTGTATTTATAATTAATTCTGTGGCAATAAGGAAAAAGTGCTTAAGTCTATTTTTTTATCTTTGCAGGAAAGCAACTTTAAACTTTTTGAAAATGTATTTTTTTTATAATAAAATCATCACTTCTCGTCGGTTATAGATTTTTGAAGTTGTTACTCCTTACGTAACCGATCGTAAGGTAATTTAAGTTGCTATTCCAAATGTTCCAACATTGATAAAAATAAGCAAAAAGTAATTTTGCTATAACTTCCTCAAAAATTGCACAAAATAATTGAAACTTTGACCATGGGTACTTTTGAATATGGAAATTAAAAAGGTGCCTTAAACTTAAATATTGCTTAAGTCGACTTAAGCACTTTTACCTTTTTGCCGAGGAATTCTTTATATTGTTCAGTAACAGGGTGCGTATGATTAATGTTGATTTTAACATTTTGTTACTTATTAAACCCGTTAAATTTTACACAGGCATTAACGCTACCTCTCCATCAAAATTTAAGAGGAACGCTTTTATACATCTTCATGATCATCACCGCTTTAATCGCCACAATAATTTTCAGACTACGCGCATCTGTGTACAATTAAAATAATTTATTTATATCAAAGAGCGTAAATTAAATAAATTATTGAATTCTTCATTGTTCGTCGTTTTTATTTTTTTGTGTGTAACAACAATAACAATTTAAAAAGTCGCAACTGGTGTATAAACAAAAAACAATTTAATAATTTGATGGCTGTTTTTTTTTTGTCGTTTGTGTTTTTGGTGGTGGTTTGCTGTGTTGTGTAGTTCAATTTTATAATTTTTTTTTTTTTTAATTTTTTTGTTATAAAAATGCCTGCGCTAATCATTTTGCAGACAAGCCAAATTGGTGAGCAATTAATATTTGAAAATTTATTGTGCCATTTTCCTCTTCATCATCATTTGTTGCTGCATTCCATAGTGAGTGTGAGAATGTGTTTGCAGGAGAGTGTGTCTTGTTTTGTTCTCTTCTTCATAAATTTTTCTTTATTTTATTGTTCTGTTGTCATAATGTTAGAACATGAACACAAAAAAAAAACACAAGAATAAAATTAAATTAAACATAAACATTAACGACGTGTAATGATCATATTTATTCCTTGGCAAATACTCGAATGAATTTAGCAAAAGTTGTTTAAAAAAGTCGTAACATTTTTCATTAAAAACTAAAGAAAATGTACAGTTAAAATTTAATTAAAAAATACCAACTTTAAAATACAAATGAAAACAAAGAACATTAAGAGAAGGTAAGACTTTCAACAAATTTCCAAAGACCTCTAAGAGAATCATTTGTTGTTGCAGTCACTGTAAAATCAAAATGCTTAACAAGCGTGTTTATAGTACGAGTGAACAAATTCGTTAGTATGTGTGACACCGACGGTAATGGATGGAAAATCAAACAAATCCGGTAAATTTTTTGTAATCCTCGACTGAAGTGAAGAGTATTTCAGGCTTAACGTTAGTACATCTCAACACTCTAGTGTATAATATCACTCAAGTTGTATTAGATATCGTTAGCTGTAGCTCTTTCTTCTGTTTCCGGCAATACATGGGTTCTACTCCAAAACAAACAAAAATGTGCTCATGTTTTCCGGTCTAAAATCTCTAACTAAAGTTCAGATTTAACGATAGTACCTGTCATACCCCCCACGGGGATGTGGGGATCCTCTTAAGAAAAATATTGGGTTATCCATTTTTCGGTTTCAAAAGTAAAGTTAAAAAAAAAACACACATACTGCCGCTTTTTCAAAATAAAATTAAAATTTTTGGTTGGGAATTTGTATTGAAACAACAATAAAAAAAACTCAAATTTTCTTTCAATTTAAATGCCTAAACGAAATTTTTTATTTTATTTTGAAAAACATTGTGATGAAACTTTTATTTCATTATAATGTTTGGACCTTGTCATTATGTACGAAATAAAATGGCATTTAAATGGCCGCCTCTAGATTGGTTAAAGCAGTCGATCATTTTGAGGTAATTTTCGGCTACTTTCGCATATTTGGGGCGGTACGCCGGCGATAACTTAAAGAATGTTTATTTTTAACTGTTTCAACGTAAGGGAATTATCCGCATAGACACGTCTTTTGACTTAGCCCCACAAAAAAGTCTAAAGGCGTCAAATCGCATGATCTTGTTAGCCAATTGGCGTCGCCAAAACATGAAATTACGCGCTCTGGAAATCGGTAGTGTTGGGACACTGACAAAAACAGACGTTTATCATACGGGCATAGCGACCACAGCTGACAGTCTTGCCAGATCGGCAGCTTTGAAACCACTATATGGATTACCCTTTATTTCACCTTTTGACATTGCATTCTCCGTGGCATAAGCATAATAATTCTGACAAAGATTCAAAATTATTGTCTTCTTGATTTCTTGAAACCGAAGGCTGACTAGAGATCCTATCTATCTGGTACCACGGGAGTCAGTAGGCCCCAGAGAGAAAGGCATGGTGGTGAAAGGGTAGAGCAATATACCTGTGAAGACTCTGAAATAGAAAGCAGATAAAAGGGTGAGGTATTGAGGTGTGTTGGAGTTTTTAATGAGATGTGTTTTTCGCAGGGTGATGCTTTTGCACGGGGAGTGCTTTGCATTTGGGGTATGCATCAGGAATCAACAGATGCTGCTAGTTATACCGAAAGCATCAGAGGCTCCAAAACAAGGCGCGGTTTTATCATTTGTGTCTGATTTTACACTGAAATTGCTATCTGCGCGCGTGCGTGTGTGTTCGCCGATCACCAACGGGGACGGCTGGTAAACTCATTGTTTGTTACTCAGTGGTTAAAATCCACCATGAGATTAGACCATTTTTTATTTCGATTGACACAACAGCCACCACCTGATCCCTAAAACGCCCTAACCAGTAACCAATTCCATGGCTAATATACTTCCTGGTGCCTACTATTTTCCGTGGTACCTTTTGTTTAGTCGCGATCTTTAGAACAAATGGCATTCAGATAACTAAAAGCCTAGACTTTGGGACTGATAATGTACAACTTCAACATTAAGACAAGCATTATCTTCATGGAACAGTTACAGCTGCGTGTTTTGATGAAATAATCTGGAAGTTTTTCACTAATCGATCTCGGAATTGAAATATTCCAAAATGTCTTTCGAATCGTCTCATGCCATTGATATCGTTAAAGCAGAATTTTCGATATGCAAAATTGATGTTCATGTAGCTGAAAGACTTCTTTTTATGTCGCATCTTATTTCTTTTCTAATTGTGAGTGAATTTCAATGACTTTAAACGAACAGAAATAATCCGTTGTGTAACTCCAAATGATCCTATAAAATTTTCTTGTATTTTATACCAATCTTTTTTTAGGAATGCTCAAATTCCTCATTACCTCCCTCTCGAGCATTCTATGGCTTCAACAACAAAGTCAAGAAATGGCAAAACTAATCTCAAGAAGTGGTTGTATAAAATTTTTCGATTTTTAATCCGCAGCTGTGCAACTGCCAGAATTTCTTTGAACTAATAAAAGTTCAAGCATAATTTATTTAATCAGGGGTGTCGTAGAAACCAGGGCTGTGGAGTCGGAGTCGGAGTTGAAGAGTCGGAGTTGAGGTTTTTGTACCGGAGTCGCAGTTCCCAAAAAAACGCGCGACTCCGACTCCAAAATTTTTGTCATAAAAAATTAAAAAAAATTCTAATATCTTCCAATATAAAAATTCTTCGAAATTGGCGATGTACTTTACAATTTAAGTATATTTAGGTATATTTTTTATACGTGCGGGAAAAAGTCTAAATTACATTAGCAAAACTTATACTCAGTTATTGATCTAGTTAAAAAAGATGTGTAATTTTTTAAATAATTTACTCATGCTAAAAAATGTTAATTACAGGAATTGCCAATAATTTTAATATCAGAATTTTTTAACCATCAACGCTGAAATATTTTCAACATTGTACAGAATAAGTGTTGCTATAGCGCATAAATACTAGTATGTATTAGAAAAATTGTGACGTAAAATTATTTATCTTTTGCGTAGAAACATCTTTATCGGCCTGCCTTTAATTCCTACCATAACACTCATGTTTTTCTTATGCACATTACGCGGGGATTCCCATAATTCGTTTAATAAAGATGTTTCTACACAAAAGAGATATAATATTTCGTCTCATTCATTTCGCATCACGGTTAGAGTAGAAGTCGGAGTCGCACTTAAAAAATTTCAGCGTTTGGAGTCGGAGTTAGTACTTTTTTCGAACGACTCCACAGCCCTGATAGAAACCAATCTTATTGGAATTGGATTTGAAACCTACATAACAAATACATAGGTGTCATGAATCCCATGTTATGGGTGAAATTAGTGTCGGTTTTAGGTGTCAGAGAAACCAATATTATCGGTTATCTATATACAAATCGGCAAAGGCAAAACAGTTAAGAACACATTGGTACTCTGTTTGCCAACCGATTTGAACAAAAAGTACACCATATGAGAGGAATTTACTTACAGTAGTGCAGAATATATATTTCATTAAAATCTGCGGGGTAAAAATAATAAGTGATCCAAAAAAAAATTTAACGGTCTGTTTAACGATTTCGAACATCAACGTTCGCATAGAAAATTATATTTAAAACAAAATTCTAAAATTTGTTTTTATTTTAAATGTAATTTTCTATGCGAACGTTAACGTTCGAAATCGAGCAACAGGCTGTAATACTTATCGTTGTGCTTAGAAAAATAAGAGGACTTTTTTAAAATTCGGCCCTTTTAGGTACTAAACGGGTATAACCGGTATTTTGCAACTTTTTTGTCATCCCATTTAACTTTTAAACCAACAAACATAGAAAATAAGATTATACCAAATTCGTAACTTATCTAAAATTATAAATATTAATTTGGTACTTTTCCGAAATTCGAACGTTATAGGTGTGAAAAACGTACCTATTTTTGGCACTTTTTTGCAACATATTTTTCTTTATGTATTGACACATTCGTATTAAATTATGGAATTCCACTACAATATTGAACTTTATGGTACTTTTATGCGGAGAAAAAATCATCAAAAAGAGAAAATACGGGATATAAATTTCTTTTACTTTTCCGTGGTGTATGTGATAATTTTTGAATTTTCTATAATATTGAACGTAGAAACATAAAATTATAGGAGTGAATGAGAACCTACAAGAAGAAAAATGTTGGCACTTTTTTACTCTTCAACCGATACTTTTTGAATTTTCATTAAAATTGGACCTAGAAACATAAAATTAAACATGCAGAGTGATTGAGAAACTTTATCTTAGAGAAGACTTTTTTGCCCTTTTTGTTTTTTTAACTGGTAATTTCTGATTTTTTTTTAATATTATTGTAATGTAAGTGGAAGAGAACATATAGAATGGAGACTGGTCCCTCGCCAAACCGATCCACTAAGACGAATAAAAAATAAATGCTCAAAATATGTAAATTAATTTTTACTGATATGTATGATTTCTTCATATTCGCATAAATAATTATGGTCGAATTTCGACGAGTGGGCAAACACTAGTTTATTGGAAATAAACCAAGCAGCTTACAGCTCTTGTTTTTTTTTTTTATTGGAAATAAATATAGTTGGTTAAAGTTGATTTTTTATATTATTTTTTCAACAGTTAGTTGTTTTGCATAGATGGAAGTAAATAAAATTGGTAAAATAGTATTTTTTGCATGTCTCCGGTAGTCTCCGGCAGCGGGCTGCTGCGAACTCGCAAAAGTATTCTCACTTTTTCTGCGTACAGAAAGTTCACAACAACATTTATTTATTTTATTTTTTTTTTTTTTTTCATATAAGAAACAATTTTTTTGTATTTTTAATAAATTCGCGTTATCATTTTACAAACCAAAAAATTACACAAATGTAAACAGCAAATGCAAATATGTATAGTGTGTTACCATTATTATTTTCTTTTCTATAGTTTTCCTTTTATTGAAAACACAAGTTTTAACAATATTTTAGCGCACAAATCATAATTAAGAAAATTATCAGACAAAAATTGCATTTACAGCTGTAAACACATGAGCCAAAACATAAAACAGCTGATTCGAATATCGGTTTTATTTGTATTCCAACCAATATTGGTTTGAAAAACCGACAATTATAATAAGAATAAGAAACTTTTTACCATTTATTTTAAGTAAATTAACAAAATTTAATAATGGCTGTCAAAATTTATTGTAATTTGTTAATGTTAATGCAGTTCTAATGAAGATAAAATGTTGTTAGTGAACATCAATTATATAATTTACTATCAGCAGCAAACAACTAAATTCAAGGATTTTACAGTCAATATACAACGACACCATCTAAAATATTTAACGAGAGAATGAATAAAAAAATAATAATTATAAAATAATTAAGAAGAACAATAATTTTGTTAAAGACGAAGAAGATTAAACAAATTCATTCATAATTGATTAAATCTTTTGTATGTTTGTGTGTCAAAATTGTAATAAAGCTGATGGATATTTAAAGAGTTCAACACGTATTGAATGGAATAAATGGAAACGGAATTTATGATGGACGTGTTATTAAATTATCAAACACTTGGTTAATTGGACTATCATTTACATGAAGCTCTTGAACTTTAAACAGTATTAATTAAATGAAATTTTGACACTGACAACATTTTTGATCAAAATCTGAAAATATAGTACATCGCCCGAGTCGCACAGGGCGCCAAGCATTTAAAAAATTATAAAAAAGGAAGGAAGATTCAGTTAAAAAAGACTTATGACGAAGGTACTGAATTTCGTACAATCTGAAGGATTTTAGGGCTTATCGAGAAGCGGGTATATCCAAATTTAAAAATGAAAGAGGCCGATTTTCAGCAGTAACAAAAGACTTTGCCCATGGGCAAAAAGAAGCTTGTGTACAAAATTTATTCAATTACACAGATCTGCGAAATGATTTTTTTCTCAAACTTTTATTATTTGTTTTTTATTTTCGTAAAAGTTACTGCATGTTTTTATTGAAATAAATAATATTTACGCGTGGAACAGTGGCTAATTAGCTTATATCAACTGAAAAATGCCTAAGTTATAGTGAGGCTTGCCAGACGGTCTTAATTTCTCTTGATATACATGAATTGTCAGTGCTTGCCAAGAATCAAGAAAAAATATGTTTTGTCAAGATTTTTTAAAGCACAACCAAAAAATAACGTTTTTTATTTTTAAATTTGTTAACAATTTTCCTAAAACAAAGCTGTGTAAAAAGCAAATAAATATTTTATCGTTTTGTTTTAGTGTATTTGTTTAAAAATATATCAAAACTGCGTTTTCTTTATCCAGCAGTAATAATTTGACAACACTGATATGCGGATTTTAAACAGAAACACGTATCAGCACTTGTATTCCCTCTATGCTCAACACTTAATACACTGCTTGTATCGGAAACTGTTTTTTTATAATAAGGGGAGGACCCGGCGGGTAGACCTAAATCGAGTACGCTGATTCCAGTGTTGCAAACCGTGTTTATATGTAAGCTCGTATTTAAAAAATAATTATGATTGAATTTTATGGTTAAACGTACATAAAAAGCAATTTTTCTCAGTTTTCTACAATTTTTTAATATTAATGTCGATTGCAAAAACATATTACTGATGAAAATTATGTTTACCCACCAGGAACCCCGCTGGTTAAGTTTTTGAACTTGTACAGTATAATTAACAACTTTAAACAGCTGACTCAAAAGAAAAGCGCTAGAAAATGTTTGGTACAAGTCGTGAACGGGTTTTAACAATTTTGTTATTTTTTAAAAAATGTTATTTAAGTGAGTTTTTAATTGTCAGGAATTCTTTTCAAAATCAAGAATTTTTGCAAATTTTAATCTGGCAAGCCTAATTACAAGATTTTATACAAATGTTTACGTTTTCATAACATCTTAGCTTTGCCGCGCTATAACTCAGGCACTTTATATTCAATCAAAAAACTATTGGCATAGTTTTCATATTTTACAAGGACTCTAAATGCACTTCTGTCCAACAAAAGGACCCCAGAATAAATCGTACACAGACAGCGCGGCAAGTTGACAAAAGCAGGAACTGCTGCGGACAATAGTTTATATGAGTAACCATAAGATAAAACTCAAGATTCCTCAGTTACGAAATTTTTAGTAGTTATTTTCGATTCGAAAGAAATAATTTATTTTTTCATTTTCAAGTAAACCATTAATCAAAAATAAAATCCGTTTTAATTGCAAATTTAATCAAGTGAATTAAACGTTTACTTGTATTAACAACATTACTGCAGAAAATTTAAGAAATATCAAAAATATTTAATTGATATTATAAATTTGTTTACTGATGCAATTATTTTTAATTAATTAATTTTTCGACAGAGAAAAAATTATTAAATATCTAACATCACCAAATTCATAATATCAAGCAAACAATTTGTTAATTTTGAACTTATTACTAAAATTATTATATTACTAAAACATGTTAAATTGTGAATATTTTTTCCAATAAATGGTATTTTTAATTTTAAACAAAAAAATGATCAAAAAACTTTGCCATTTCAAACAATGTGTTTGAAATAATTTTCGCTTCCATCAACCTTTTTATTTTTATTCAATAAATGTATATAAATCTGAGCTAATCCCTCAGTATCTTTCTTAAAATTAATCCTTTTCTCAAATGGAACATTATTTATCTGTAACATTTCTAGCATATATCTACGTTTCTTAAAATGTTCTATGCTCAAAATAGATGTGTTTTCAAAATCAGGATAATGAATAAAATCTTCACAATGTGTTGATAATGCCTGAATTAAAATTTCTATATTTTTGGTCATTTTTATGTCCTGCTAATCTAGTTTTCAATTTTGTCCCAGTTGTTCCTACACATATTTTCCTACATCGCCACCACAATGAATTTTATAAACTAAATTAGACATATCCGACTTTTGTAATCGATCCTTAGTTTTTGTGAATAATCTCCCGACATTATATTATTCACCTTATGTGCCATTCTGTATTTCCCTCTGTCATATATATTTGAGTTTTCTAATCTTTCCTAAAGCTTGATAAAAATATATGAAAATATAATATAGAATTAAAACTTTCCTTGTAAATTTTAATTGTTAAATGATTTCGTTGTTTAAAGATATTTTGTCTTAAAAGGTCCAAATTACACAAAAATGGTCTACTTATAAGAAGAAATCGTTCACCATTTTGTAGCCTGAAGCATCCTCAACAACCTTATACCGCATTGTATATCCAATTATTGTGACCCAAGGTCAGATATTTTGTGCAAAATTAATGACTTTAAAGTTCTCCAAAAGAAAAACTTTACGTTTTGTATTGAGAATTTTGTATGGGAGCCCCCATAGGAAATGGAGATAGCGGGTTGGTATGCTAGAATCAAATGTTGGGTATGAAAAATAAAGCGGGATCGGTCTTACATTTGACGATCAGTCTAGGGGCATTCTAGGCGCTGAAGGAGAAAGATTATGGAATTTTATATAAACGCCATATTGTATTGGAGCTTTCTCCCCCTAAGTCGTGGGGTTATGGAGTACGTATGTTTGCGACAATGGTAAGGACAAAAAACTAATGGAGGTCGGCCATTCGAACTACCAGGCTAGGGGGACTCCTAGGCAGTTATAGAACTTTTTCTTTAATATATTTTTAGTCTGTATGGAACATTTTGTATTCCTTAAGGAATGGGGGTAGCAGGTTGGTATGTTGAAAAAAATATTTGGGATAAAAAAGAAAATTGTTACACCTGTAGGGGCGACTCTTTGGCAATTGTGAAGTTTTTTTTTTGTGTAAATGTTTAGCATTTTACCAAAGGTTTTCAAAGTTTGGCATTTTCTGATAAGATTTAAATTAAAAAGTTGTTAATAAGTTTGCGCATAGGATCAGATTGTCCTCCAACAATAAATTTTAGTTTTTTTGTCAATTAAAAAAAGGGAATTAAGCACAATAAATAAAATCTTTGAATGAAAAAAATTATGTATTTCCAAAAACAACTTTTTTGATAACAAGCATTACTTGTAAAAGTAACTGATAAAAGAAAACCCCTTATAAAAAACCCTTTTTGTTAACATGTTTTAACACTTCACTTTTATACTTAAATACGACAAAAAAACCAACAAACACGTATCAAAATTCCAATGTATTTAAAAGTTATGTATTTTTGGCCCTTGTCTCGTGAAATGGTCCACTATACGTCGGGTAAAATGCTGCGTTAATCTAATGTTTAAATCACTGCTGTCGAATCGAAAAAGTATTCGATCACGACTGCCAGAACTAGCCCCCAGGTAGGATGAACCTTCCTTTAATTTATCGCTCACTTTACGTTGAAGTTAAATTGTAATACTGGAACACTTTATACCACCGATAAAATCATACCTTTAACTATCGGTAAGTTAGGAAGAAGGGCCTACGAGTTTTAGGCCATTGTAGCTGGTATTAATATTAGTATAAAATAATTTTTACAATGTAAACTTTTCAAGCAAACTTACCCCTAGTTTCTTCATGTGTATTATTTATAAGAAAATTTGCAAACTAAGGCTAATATGTCAAATTGAAATTGCAAAACAACAACAGCAGCAGCAACAAAATTCCAACAATCATTACATCAATTAAAGTTTCTAGTAACAACAGCAACAAGACGAAGAAGACCTAAAACAATAATGTTAACAACCCCAAATGTGGCACAAGCAAAAAAACAAAAGAACAAATAATAGAAAAATCAAATGTAATCTCGAACATTAAATACCGAAATTAAATAACAAAAAAAAAAAAAAAAACAATATGACACCAAATGATTAATAGTCAAGTAATTATGACTTAAAATGTAATTGAGCTGAAAAACAGAAGCTTACAAAGGAACGATTTAAGTAACTGCTGCTGTGGCTTCTGCTGTTCGGTTGTTGGTTTTAACTGCTGGACTAGGCAGACACCTGGACGGGACTCTGCAGCCAACCAACCAACTGAACAACAAACTATCTTCAGGCCATTTGACTGAAGCAGACAAATTGGAATAAAACTTAAAATAATGAAGCAATCACTAACAACTGAAAAAAAGTCCCATGATAAATGATCTACAATTTACCATTTCATATCGAAAAAAAATTACATGACAAAAGACAAGATGTTTCTTTTTTTGTCTTCTTCTTTTTCTAGAAATAATAATAAAAACTTAAATAAATAAAAGTTTTGAAATATAAATTGAGATCATACATAAATTTAATTAAATAATAAATAAAATTATCATCTTCTCAGCCAATAATTTTTTTTTTTTTCTTAAATTTATTTTAATGTTTTTTTAAAGGTGAAACGTCATCAACAAAATGTGCCATAATTTGAAATTGTTGTTTGTAATTATTGAAAATTACCATATTCATACAACAAAAACAACAACAGCATAATCCAATTAAAGAAATTCTATAAAAACTAGAACAAATTAAATCATAAACTAATTTATACTTTTTATAACCAGTTTTTTTCAATTAAATTATTGAGTGCAAAATTAGCCAATAAATAAAAAAAGCTTGGAAATTTTCGTATTCACATCGAGTTTGTGACAAATTGAATTGTTCAAAAGATGCGCACAATGTAATTTCTTTAAACGACAAAACTTATTTTTTTTCTTTTAAATTTAGACCACATATTGAAAAAGCGAAAAGCGAGTTACGGCAAGAATAAATTTTAGAAAAGGACTGAAAATCCACAAGCGCATGTGGTTCTGACGTAATTTTGACATCATCACATAACACACAATGGCCATTGTGGCTTTGTAATGACGTCAAAATTACGTCAGATCCACATGAGCATGTAGCTTTTCACATTCCGTGTATTCTAGACTTAAGCAAATTGTTTAAAAAGCTCTTTCAGAATATCATTGGATCGCCAGTTAAGACTAAGGGTTTCCGAGCTTAACTTTTTTTTTCTTCCGATATATCCTAAATTTTTCTCAATAATGATTATCCTCAATATGAATATTTTTGAAATATCCTAAATTGCCCTTCATACATTGCAAATTGTCTTTAATAGGATATTTTTTATTTATTTTTTTATATCGTAAATTGTCTTCCATAAAAGTATATCGTAAAATGTTTGAACATATATCGTAAATTTGTTTTACCATGAAGGTTTTCAGTATGTCGTAAATCTTTGCCAATTCAAAGAAATGCTTTCCGTAAGCCATAAGTTTTCTTCAATATGGTATTTTTTTATACCGTAAATTTTTATCCCATTGTTATATTGAACTCGATATCGATAAAATGTTGCAAACAATTTATTAAATTTTATTGAAGGGTTGTAAAACCATAATGCACGATGTTAATGGTGAGTTACACCTTAACGTCAAGTTTTTTTGCCCAACTTAATTTGACATTTCCTTGTTTCAGTGTTAGATAAATTCAACCATGGAGAGATACACAATTGATCGACCTCAATGAATTCGTTAACAAGCCACATTTGGGCAAATGTGAATCCACGAATGATTGTTGGAAAGCCGATGCGTCTACAAAGAGTCACTGTTTGGTGAGGTTTATGGGCTGGCGACGTCATCGGGCCGTATTTCTTCGAAAATTAGGTCGGCCAAGCAGTTACCGTGATAGTTTTCGGTATCGCGAGATGATAATGGACTTTTTGTGGCCAGAAATTGAGGATATGGACCTGAACGTATGTGGTTCCAACAGGATGGTGCCACTAATGACACAGCCAATGAAACAATGGCTCTTTTGTGTGAGAAATTCAATGGCTGTGTTATCTTACGTCGTTGCGATGTTAATGGACCCCCACGATCATATTATTTCACACCGTTGGACTTCTTTCTTTAGGGGTACTTAAAAGAAAAAGTGTACGTCAATGAGCCAGGAACAATTCAAGGGTGAAAGGATGCGATAATTCGGCCCGTTATTGAAATTGAATCTCGAATTTGTCTCAGAGTCATTCAAAATATGGAACATCGGATAGAGGTATGCCAGCGAAGCCGTGTCAAGCATTTGGCCGATATTTTGTTTCATACATAATTGTCATAGATCCTTCTATCATAATAAAACATTTCGTGATCCATTTCGAGGTTCCCTACTTTTAAAAAAAAAACACAGAAAAATCAAATTGAATGGAGAATGTTTATTATCATTTGAAAGAACATTCTTTAGCATTTATTTTTTGAAGATTGTGTCTATCAAATGTTGGCCGTTGCTACGTCGCAGATGGTCCATCCGTTGAGTCCAATTTTCGATGACTCGTTCGAGCATTTGGACTGGTAACTGGCGAATGACACGCGTGATGGTTTCCTCCAAGGCCTGAATCGAAGCGGGTTTGTCCGCATAAACTTTAGACTTTACATATCCCCACAGGAAAAAGTGTAACGGTGTGACATCGACCGGCCCAAAACGTGAAATTATGTGCTCACCGAAGTGTTCTCTCAATAAATCCATTGATTGATGCGATGTGTGGGAAGTGGCCAAACCAAATGTCGCCGAGATTACGAGCTTCAATTTCAGGCATCAAATAGTCGGTTATCATGGCACGATAACGGTCCTAGTTGCTGCC
Source organism: Pollenia amentaria (assembly GCA_943735925.1). Lineage (NCBI taxonomy): Eukaryota > Metazoa > Arthropoda > Insecta > Diptera > Polleniidae > Pollenia > Pollenia amentaria. The sequence goes on from OX031008.1 coordinate 124,642,590, forward strand.
GAATCGACTCTCCACGGTCATCGTGTACACTCTCAGCTACGACCGCTATATTTTCTTCACAGCGTGCTGGACGTGGTCTATTCGGTCGAATATTATCCAAGAATTAATGCTGGGTCTCAAAATGGGTGATGGCGTTGCTCAGTAAGCCGATTGTGTTGACCATAAGTTGAGCGAAGTGCACAAAACACATTCCTCACAGAACGTGAATTTTCGTAATAAAGTTGAACGATTTCTAAACGTTGTTCAGGCGTAAGTCTTTCCATTATGAAATGCCAAACAATACTAAACAAAAATAACATGACAGCATGACACGACCCACACGTGATCTGTCAAAAAAAGGCTATTGAAAAAAGTATCTCTACTTGAATCACCCATTATTAAGATAATTCTCTAAAAAAATTTGTTTTATTTACAATTAACATCGTGAATTTTGTTTGGACCACCCTTTACTTATTCGACTAATTTTGCATAATTTTTATTTTATGTTTTAAATAGTGAATTGGAATTAAACTTTTAGATATTTAACCCCTTATGCAAATAAAAAAGTTCAAGTTCTCATTAGTAAACCAACACATTAAGCCCATACCATTTCGCTGTTAACTTATGTGAACTTAAACTATTTTTTGAATAAGAGGGTTATACTTTTACTGCTATTTATTTATTCTTTTTTTGAGAAAAAATATTAAAAAATACTTAAAATACTTTTCGAATATTTCATTTAAATTCGATTCATGTATTTTTTACTTTCAGTACTCTGAAGCGCTGTGATAAGAAGATGTTTTAAAGACTTTGTTCCATCTTAGTGTATTTCAAAGGGTAAGTAAATCTTTTAGTAATAAATATTTAAAAAAAATTCGAAACTTTTTCTTGGCTAACTCCATAATCAATTGTATTTTTGAATAATTAATTTTGTGTTATCACAATAAATAAAATTGTGAGAATTGTGTGTTTTGAATAGCAAATAATAAATTTAAATTAATGTTTTTGTAAAAAAATATCGTGCAAGACAATAAATATCAAATCAAAACCTAGACCTTTGTCAACTTTGACTTGTAATATAAATGAAGTACCCCCGTAATACCTCAAATTATTTTTTATTTGCAATTTTTCGCATTAACTTTTCAACATCCATCTCCTGTTTATTTTCTTTTCTTTTGCCTGTGTCCCCCAAAAGCCTTACGGTTAAAAATCATGGCAGATGTAAATTGATTTTAGGTAAAAACCTCTTTTGTAAATTATTTAAAATTGGAATTTTTATTATTTGTTTTCTGCAACAAACACAAACACAAAACAAAATTAAAATAAAAAAACAGCCAACAATATTTCTCTTATTTATTGTCGTCTGTAGTTTGACTTAAAGTTCGCAATGAGCACCAGAAAAAAGAAGAAAAAATAAGGGAAAAAACTTTACAACAAACAAAAGAAAATCGAATAGTTAATTATGATGAATGATAATTGCACACAATACAAGAAGTACATACTCCAAAAACAACAACTAAAAGTACATAGTGCAACTGCAACAATCAAAAAACAACAACATCAGCAAACAAAACAAAAAAAGTAGTCAATTGAATTTGTTAAAGTATTTTTGCTATTTATGCAGTGCACATTCAATTGTACACATACCGGCGCATGAAATTGTTAATTTTTTTATGTTTAATAAAAATCAGATATCTGAAAGAGCGTAAACTTGCCATAAGAAGTTGATAACATTTTCGAAGTTTCTGTAGATATATTCAAATAAACTGAATAACTTTCTTTAACATATTTAAGGATATCGTAAATTTCATATTAAAAGAATTATATTAAAATTTTTCGAATATTAAAAAATTCTATTCAAAATTTTCAAATATTGAAAACTTCATATTAAATAAAATGTTCGAATAACAAACAGTGGTGTGCTGGAAATCGAAAACGTAAAACGCAAGAATTTGGAAGCTCGTTTTAATAGACTTAAAGTACATTTTTTTCTAATTTTAGTTATAAAATTCTGTTTAATAGAGAAATAGTTGTATAATATTTGTCATAAACTTTTTTTTTATTACAGAAATCTTATTCAAAAACGACTATTAAAATTCTTGCGTTTTACGTTTTTGATTTCCAGCGCCCCCCTGAAAAATATCATACTGAAGAAAATTTTTGAATATCGACAATGTCCTATTTAAAATAATCGAAAATTTTCTATTGAAAATAATCGAAAATCCAAAATGTTGTATTGAAAATGTTTGAATATTTAAAAAAAAATTTTAAAACTGTTTGAAAATCGAAATTTCTGTTGAAAATGTTCGAATCTCCAACATTTCTTGGAACTGTTCTTGTATTGAAATTATTCTATTGTAAATGTTTGAAATTATTAAGTTTTATTTTCTTCGACCTTTTAGTATAAGTTTGATGTAATAAATATTCAAGCGAAAATAAAAAATATCTGAATCCCTGAAGAATAGATAGCGAGATAGCGAAATATTGGATAAAAAATAAATCATTTTTTATATAATTGACCTTGCGCTTGTAAATGTTCGAATGTAGAAATGTTTTATTAAAATTATTCAAATATCGAAAATTTTCTATTTAATGTGTACAAATATCGAAAATTGCTTGTGGAAAATCTTAATATCGAAAATTTTTTTAAATGTTTAATAGAAAGTTATTTGAATATCGAAATAATTTTATTTAAAATTTAAGAATTTTAAAATTTTTAATAGATATTAATTTAATAAATAAAAGTTTAGAAATATATAGTTTCATAGAAAAATGTTCGAACATCAAAAATTTTCTATTGAAAATGTTTGAATAACAAAGATTTTCTATTAAAAATGTTTAATAGAAAAGGTTCGAATATCGAAAATTTTCCATTAAACATTTTCGAATTATAATTTAATTAAATTTTTCAATTACAATTTTCAATAGAAAATCGAAAATATTCTATTGAAAATGATCAAATATTTAATTTATCTACAGATATCTAATGTTCGAATGTCTAAAATTTTCTATTGAAAATGTTTGACTATTAAAACACTTATTTAAAACTTTGTGAATACCGAAAATTTTCTGTAGAAGATGTTCGAATATCTAAAATTATTCTATTATGAATGGTAACATACGGGTCTGTTCTGAAAATCACGTGATTTCAAATCACGTGCTTTTAAAATCACACGTGTGATTTTGTGGTGTTCTGAAAGTCATATCCTTTTTGTCTTTCTCGGTGTGCATTCGGCTATTGAAAATTACCCCGCAACACACAAAATTGGAACACTAAAATATTACACGTGTGATTTTAAAAGGCACATGTAATTTGAAATCACGTGATTTGAGTTAAAGTGATTTTCAGAACAGGCCTGATAAACATTTTTTTATTAAAATTTTTGGAATATCGAAAATTTTCTTTTAAAAATGTTCGAATCTTTAAAGTTAATAATAGAAAATTAACATCTTTTGTATTGAGCTTGACGTGTACTTGTTTATAAAAATTCCTTATATTTATTAGATAATATTTTCCAATACTTCGATATACCTCAAAACTATACAAACAGGGTATCAAAATGTTGGAAAATATAATTTGATTAATATTAAAATTTTTTATAAAAAAAAAATTACCTTAATAAAATAAACATAAATTTAATCAAAGTTGAGTAAAATAAAGTTCAATAGAAAATGTAGAAAATTTTCTTTTTAAATGTTTGATTATGAAATATTTTCTATTAAAAAAATTTTCGAAAGTTTTATATTGATAATGTTTGAAAATCGAATATTTGTTATTAAAAATTTTGAAATTATTAAATTTTTAAATAGAAAATGGTCGAATATCGAAAATTTTCTTATCAAAAGTTGTTTTCGGGAATACAAAATGTATTATTAATTTATTAATTAATGACGTGCTAAATTCCCAATTTTTATTTTTGATAAATACGATGAAATTTATTGTTGAGAGAAAGCTATTTTATATGTGCATTTCACTGGTTGCTTAGGCCAGATCATCAGGAAACCATTTTGCAAAGATTTTAGAAAAGTTAAAAATATTATACAAATAAAACTGTAAAGCGAATAAGAAATTTAAACACTCAAATTTTACTTGTAACAATATCAAAGCTTAAACAAAAGCAACAACAATAAACAGTGAGTTTATCTTTTTACATTCCTCTACATTTTTTTATTGCAAATACATATTCATTAGAGAAAATTTTTTGTTAAAACTGTTCGAATTTCGAAAGTTTATTTTTTATTTATAAATATCGGCAATATTCTACTGAAATCAAATATTCAAATATCAAAAAATTTTCATTTAAAATAATAAATATCAAAATCTCAAATTTTTTTAATATCAATATTCGAGTTATTTTTTTATAATGATTTAATTAATTAGCAAACTCTTTAAGAGTTCTTTTTTATTATTATTTAAACATCAGCCACAAAAATTGTTCATTTAAAATTGTTATAAAAAAAATATTGTCTCTAGGTATTTTTTGGTTTTATTTTCTTAAATAGCAGAAAAAATATTTAACATAATGTGGCTTAAGGCTTAAAGCTTCAAAAATGGAATAGAAAAATTTGAAGGCACATTCAAACAAACCAAGAAAAAATCATACTGTACTACAGAAAATGATCATGGAAAAACTTGGGTGCAGTAAATGGTTGCTGCAGCTACACGTACGTTCCTACGAATAAAACCGATCCAACCGTCATAAAACCAACAGCTCAGTTTTTTTTTTCTTTTTTCAGTTTTCCTACTTTTTTATTTTGGCATGTAATTTGTGTTAAATTGACACACCTTTTTTAATACTAAACAAATGAATAAATATAATAAACTAAATTAAGCAATAAATATTTTATAGAGTGTTTTTACTATAGCAACAACCATACAGCAGAACAATAGTAGCTGTAGCAGCAACAGCAGCTGAAAACGTTTTTTTTTCTCTTATTTTTTTCTACAAACATTTTTCCAAAATTATTTTACATAAATTGCTTATTTTTAATTCGCAAAAAAAGAAAAATTGGTTTTGCTAGTTGTGTATTTAATAAAAAATGTCATATTGAAAAAAGAAAAGAAAACAGAGGTTAATGTTAGAGGAAATGAAGAAAATTCAACAATAGTTGGGGAAAATAAATTGTCATTAATATTGTTAAGTTTTTTAAATTTAAAGTCGGAATAAAAAGCCGACAATGACGGAGAAAGGAGACGTTTTAATATTGAATATTTGAAAAAAGAGGAAATATTTATCAAAAACTTTAAATTTTAGCAGTTTTTTAAAATGTTGATCACTAATTTAAGATCAGCCTGAACAAAATTTATAAAGTACAAGAAAATTAAAAAAAAAGTTCTTTGTATAAATTCCGGCACATAATTGGAATTTATGTACGTTAAGAACCGACTAGGGATGTCATTCGAGACTGGTTTTCGCAAATCCAGGGATTCGGGATTTCAAAAAATCAAAAACCGGGATTTTTCGGGATCCGGGATTTTTGAAAGTCAAAAGATAAATAAGACACACGGCGGTTTTCAAAGACTACATAACCCATATGAACGGTAAAAAAAACCGGCCTGACTATTTTATAATTCTGCATTTCGAATGCCGGAAACGCAGTAGACATTTGTACGATGTTAGTCTGGGTTTACACTATGAAAGTTTTCTTTCCGAAATTCAGATTTAAGAGAGGGCAGAAAATAATAGCATGGTTTACATACTTTAAGGTTATTGTAAATTCTCTTATGTTTTATAATTCGTAAATATAAACTTCAAGTTGGCTGTACTTGTTAAACGTTTTCTTTTTTATAATCGTATTATTTTCATTAAATTTTTCGCTTAATTTTTTGTTTAAGACTGTAAAAACAGAAAAATAATTTAAAAGCTTTGTTCATAATGGTAGAAAAAATTTGGTTTTGTCTTCTATCTTGTGTATTCCCAAAGTATTTATTTTTTCGAATAAAAATATAACTCAAGTTATGTTTGAATAGTTGAGTGCATGGTAGAATAAGTACAAGGTATAGTCATTAGAAATTTTGTTCTCAATTTTAAAACCCATGTAACGTCAATCAAAAGAAAATAAAAAAAAAAATGTAAACAAGCGTCAAAAATCAAATAAATTAATTTGACATTACATGGGTAAATAACGACAGCTCTCCCTAATCAACAGGCCTGATACTAATTTTACTATCAGAGGTGTTCTGGAAATCGAAAACGCAATACGCAAGAATTTAAAAGTTTTTTTTTTACAAGATTTTTGTAGTAAGAGAAAAACAAATACAATACAATACAAATATTTCTCTATTAAAAAGAATTCTATAAGAAAATTATAAAAAATTGTATTAAGAGTGTATTAAAAAGAACTTCAAAATGCTTGCGTTTTGCGATTTCGGACACCCCTGTATGGTTGAGTCTACTTCTACTTCAGCAACAATTTGTATGAAATTATAAATGCGATTTATAATAATTTTATTTAATGCCTGTTCACCGATTTTGAACGTTAACGTTCGCATAGGATATTACATTTAAAACAAAAACAAAATTTCAAAATCGTTAACAGGCAATTAATTTTGAATGAACATTTTTACAAAATGTTTTAAAAATAATAATAATAAATACGTAATACTATTGTGGGAAAAATTTCCAAACGTTTTCTTAATTGAAAATGTGCGTGGTTGCGAAAAAAATTTTGCTTTATTGTGAATACCAAACGAAAATGTTCTTGACATTATGAACGAAGCCTAATAGAAAACATGTTAAAATAAATTTCATAAAAAAAACGTTTGATGTGCAGAAACGAATTAAAACTAATAATGTAAACCCAGACCTGCATTTCATACATATGGCAATCAATAGTTATTTCACAGAAAAAATTATTAAATTTCCCCAATCACCAAATTTATACCAAATTCATAATATCAAGCAAACAAGTTGTTGATTTTGCACCTATAACCAAAATGATTATTTTGATTACAAAAAATTTTAAAATTTTGAAAAAATATTTTCAATTAATGATATTTTTAATAAAAAAAAGTGATCAAAAAACTCTGCCATTTCAAACAATGCGTTAATTTGCTTAAATAAATATTGACAATTCCCAACAACATTTCTACACGTTTAAATTATTTTATTTTATACGAAAAAAGTCAATTAACATTTTTTGTTATTTAATAAAAATTTTAATTTAAAATTTATTTCAAAACAACTAAAATGTTAATTAAATCCAAAAAAAATTTTTAATTTTCTTTCAAATTAAAAAATAATTGATTTAATTTAATACTTTTTAAACCATTTTCTTAATTGATAAAACACTTTTTTCTGTGTTCAAACAACTAAAATATTTCTATAATATCCCACACATATCTACCTTCTTTATTTTATTAGAATTTGAAGATAGAAAGCACTTAATGAAAGATCCTTTACTTCAACCAGTGTTATTAGATTTTATAAACATTAAGTTTTGGAAAACCCCGTTAGATTATAAATAAAAAGAGGGACAAACTTGACAATGCAAAAATATAAATTCACTTTTTAAATACATATCACTGTGCTAGTTAAAATACTGTCCAGCGTCGCTGTATATTCCAATTTTTATGCCGTTTTAAAAAACAAAAATTTCGAAATTTTTGCAAAAAAAAAATATGTTTCTAAACCGCAGATTAGCTAAAGCCTTTCTTAAAGGTAATTTTATTGCGGAATTTCGATTTCTTTCAGCTTATTCCATAAACTAAACCGTTTTTGAGTTGCGTGAATATATGTTTACAGAAAAAATTATTAATTTTCTCCAATCATCAAATTTATACCAAATTCATAATATCAAGCAAACAATTTTTTAATTTTGCACCTATTACCAAAGTGATTATATTGATTAATAAACATTGTAAAATTGTGAATATTTTTTTTCAATAAATTATATTTTTAATTTTAATTAAAAAATGATCATAAAACTTTGCCAATTCAAACAACGTGTTAATTTATTTAATAAAATATTGACAATTCCCAACAACAACTCTACATACTTAACTTATTTTATTTTAAACGAAAAAAGTCAATTAAGATTTTTTGCTATTTAATTAAAATTTTAATTGAAAATTTATTTCGAAATAACTAAAATGTTAATTAAATCAAAATAAAATTTTTAATTTTCTTTCAACTAAAAAAATAATTGATTCAATTATCACATTAATTAAATTTAAATACTTTTAAAACCATTTTTTTAATTGATAAAACACTTTTTTCTGTGTTGTGCAATCTCGTCCATTTTCGAAATAACGGTATATCTTGAAAACAAGTTCTAACCTAAAAAAAACGGTTAGCACCACTGGATTCAGCGTACATGATTTAGGTTAACCTGACCTGCTTAACAAAAAAGTATAATTTTTGGCATAGTGAATTTAGTAGTTCAAAAATTGAGTCGAAAAAAAATTAAATTGTAAGTAGATATTGGGAATTATTTCTTTTTATAAGCAACTTTATTATATTCAACATTTTTTATTTTTCGAATTTATTCTATGAGTTAAATTTCAGTTATGTATTTTATAAAGCTTTTTGTAATACTTAGTTATACATATTCCTTAAATTTTTTAGAAATGACTTCATACACTACCAGACTATTATATTGTATCTTCTTGTTAAATTTTACCTTACATTCTGCTGGTGTCTAATAATTGTAAATTTGTCTGTACATACAATATACTTCATTGCTATCCAACGGAAAGCTAAGGTAAAATGTAACAAGAAGATACAAGATAACAGTCTGGTAGTGTATAAAGTCATTTCTAAAAAATTTTAGGAATAGAACTATTACAAAAAGCTTTATAAAATACATAACTGAAATTTAACTCATAGAATAAATTCGAAAAATATAAAATGTTGAATTAATTTGTAAGTTTAGAATTTTTAAAAAGTCTGATTTTATATAAAATGGAAAACGATTCAGTTCTTAAACGTCGCAGGTATTTGCTATCTTTAAAAATCTCATAAATATTCAAATAGTTCAACATTTTTCATCTTTAAATTCAATGCTAAACTACTAGGAATACTAACTATTGTAGCACAATATACAATATACAATAGTTAGTTTTCTATTGAATATTTTAAACAATCCAAAAATATTAATTAAATATTATCTAGCGAAAATCCCTACATTAAATGCGTAGTATTTTTTCCCCATTTTAAATCAAACAAATTTATTTTCAAATTTATGAAGCATATTATTAGAAATATTTTGCTATGAAATAAAGAAATAAATTAGGAAATTTCCCTTAAAACAGTTGAAACACATTTTAAAAGGAATTATAGACTAAAACAAAAACTAAAATAAAAGATGTATGTGATCGAGAGTTAGAGAAAAATGATCCTTTTTAATTTCATAAGAATGTGACACCTCATACTTGATAATGGAAATTCCTTAGATGTTTTCCTAAAATTATAGAACACTAAAACGTGTTGGTACAAGTAAATAGAATTTAGATTCATTTCATTTATGCAAAAAATGAAAACCCATAATGGAATTTAAGGATGCACATGTTCTTGTCTTTTCTATTGTTCAATATTGATGCTCTGCTACGTTTATTTTATTTAATCCTTAAATGGCATCAAAATGCATGTACATAAAATGTATTTTAATTCTAAAATGACGGCAATGATCATGATGGTGATGATGATGATAATTTTGGTTGATGACAACAAAAACGTATGTTGTTTTAGTGTTTAAAAAGTGGGTTTTCCTCAATGTTTTATGCTCATTTGAGCCTTAGAAATTCCCAGATCCTTTTTTCCATTTCATCTGGCCGTTAAGAAGTGTAAAGTTTCTCACGCGCCTTGCTATAAGCCAGTGCTGTAATTTCTAGTCAGGTATGTTTTTTTTACTATCGCCAAAAAGCCAATTTAAATATTTATGACCCTGTTAAGCGCACTGTGCGTTTTATAGCGATGTTCGCAGGTATTAATGAAGATTGAACACTTGATGCTAGCTTACCCTTCACTCCTTGTTATCCTTATTTATATGCCTGACTGCATGTTTGTGGGTTTCCCACGGATTTGCAAAATACCATCTTCTTTCTTTCTCGCTTACAATAGAATTTTATTACAAATTCACGTTAAGGGACTCAAATAACAGTCACCACTAGAGTGTAGCATTTGATATTGTTTTACATTGGGAATTCCCCCGGTTACTGTGCAACACATTCTTCGCGCAGTCATTGTGTCTGGTGTTTCTGGTGTTGTATTTGTTTATTAAATACCAACACAGATTGAGTTTTATGTTAGCGGCTCATAATCAGGTGTTAAATTTCTATAAATGGTATTTGAAAAAGATTATGTTTTTAGTTTTGGATTTGTTTTTTCTCTTTTCTTTCGGTAAAATAAACATGAAAAATATCAAATAGATATAGATTTTTTTGTAATCTACGTTGCGAAAAGAAAATCGCTTAAATATGTACATTTACGAAATCACGCCGTGGATTAGTTCAAAAGAATTGCCTTATCGCTTAAAAATTAATGCAAAGTTATGCGAAAACAATATTCGGCTTTGCCGAATCTTTGATGCCCTCCATTGAGTGTTTGAATATAAAGGGTGGTAAATTTTAAGGGCCGATGTTGATTTTGAATAAAACACAAATTATTTCGGAAATTATTGTCATTTATTTTTATTATGATAATATTGGTATTATTCAATTATGTACGAAACAAAATATCGGCCAAATGGTGCCGCGACTTCGGCGGCTCACCTCCATCCGATGTTTAAATTTTCGATGACGCTGAACCATAATTGAGGTTCTATGCCGTAAATGTGCCGATTTATCTCATCCTTTAGCTGTTGAATTGTTGCTGGCTTATCGACGTACACCTTTTCTTTCAAATAACCCCAAAGAAAGAAGTCCAACGGTGTCAAATCACATAATCTTGGCGTCCAGTTGACATCGCCACCACGTGAGATAACACGGCCAAAGAGTCATTGTTTCGTTAGCTGTGTGGCAATGGCACCGTCCTGTTGAAACCACATATCGTCCGCAACCATATCTTCTAATTCGGACCATAAAAAGTTCGTTATCATCACACGAACACCATTCTAAGTAACTGCCTGACCGGCAGTTAGGAGAATTAAACGTTTAATCAAGTGAATTAAAAGTTTAATTGATACTATTAATTTGCATCAGCATACACATTACTAGTTACCATTAAACATTTAATACACTTGATTAAACGTTTAATTCTCCTGATTAAACTTTTAATTCACTTGATTAAATTTTTAATTAAAACTGATTTTATTTTTGATTAAGGCTTTAATTGGGGCAAACAATTTTTCTGTGTAAATTATGGACCAATAAAATTGCATGATGTTATTTCTCGTATAAAGCTAAATTTGCCCTTATTTCACCACAATTTCTATATTTGGTACGGTTTTAGCTGTTTTTTAATGATTTTCCAGGTGTTGACTTTATTCACGAAATTTGGCAGAATGATCTATAATCTTATGAAATAAACAAAAAAAATTCCACTTGTGCCTAAATAACCAAAACTAATGGCTATATCTAAAATTATATTAGAAAGGCTTAAATCTGATGTAATTTAGAATTTTTTGCGGATTACCTAACAAAATCGAGTACCTCGTTCCAAAGTTATGATAAGATGTATAGAGAGAGCAGCCTCTTCTAAAATCTCAAAAATAAAAAAAAAATGTTTTAAAAACCTACCATTAGAATTTGAAATAAGGATGATTTTTACAGTTAGGTGATTATAGCGGATCAAAAAATATAGTGGCTATTTTTAGGGGAAAACTAATTTTCCCCCATTTGTTGCATAGTGTAATCGTTCATTCTAACGGTGACAGGTCAACAAGAGCTATGTAGCCTGTGCTTTCTCAGTTAGTTTGGATTCATTTGGTGTGCTGAGTATAAATGTCTTTAAATTAGTTTTTTTGAATTGACTGTGGTGCTCTAGATTTACCGTTATATAGAAAATTTAGGAGGTCACACCACAAATTTCCGAGAAATAGAATTTTGACATAAATAAGAAGCAAGTAAATTATTGACATTGAACTAGGTTATAACCGAAATCGAAACCGAGATTTTTAATGCCTAAAAATCGAAACCGAAAACCGACAAAAAAATCCTTTGTTTTCAGCTATTATTTCAAAAATATATTTATGCTTTAAGAAATTGCAAATTATACATAACACTCGTACTTCTCTTATAAAAAGTTAATACATTACAGCCGGCAACATGGCAATTTTTTTCGAAAATTATTAAAACTACGAAAAAAGTACCGAAAAGGTGCTAAATCAGTTAAAAATAGTAGGATCTTTTGTCGAAATCTTGAAAAATTTTGTATTTTAAGCAAAGTGTATTTAAAATTTTTTTTAAGAACTTTTTTTTATAATATGGAAATTAAAAAAAAATCACCACAAAAATGTCAAAACATGCGAAAAAAATTAATTTTCATCAAAATATGTAACAATAAGCAAAAACAAATCGATGCTATTTTATCGCAAATTTAATGATAAGGGACAGTGGTATAATCATCGCATTCGATATCGAGTAAACTATCGTATCGAGTAAACTGTCGTATTTTTCGGCATACGATAGACACTGACGTATCGAATGAAAACTGGAGAGATGTTATGTCTTTGGTTACTAGATATCGAATGCTATCATCTCAAATTTAAATACATTTCTTTCGATATCGAGTGTCATACCAAAATAAAAAATTTCGACCAATTTTGCTCAATGTCGTATGCGGTGATTAGACCCCAGGACTTTATGGCCTGGCTATGGCGCGGCGAAATCGCGCGTGCTACTTGGTCTCGGTAGGGACCAGATAAGGACGGTGATATCGGTCATAAGGGTCACTGGGTGATAGGGACTCATTGGACTATAATGACTACTGTAGGAGTTGTCATGTTGAGGAGGATGAGGAGACGGTGTTTCACTTTCTCTGCCAATGCCCCGGTCTCCGGGATATAAGGTTTAAGCTTTTTTGGGACCCGGAATTGCCATGTCTCGACGATATATCTAATATGGAACTGAAATCGATCTCTCTGTTCTGCAGGGAGTCGGGGTAGTTCGAGGCTATAGTGACTTCTGGGGAATGGTCTGGTGAATACTTGCTGACTGTTGTCACTGGCTAAGGGTATCAAAAAGGGAATGCTATAAGTACACAAGTGAGCCCTCGTGTCGGCTGCCCATTAAACCTAACCTAACCTAATGATTAGGAAAGCTAGTTAGTCGACATCTTTCTTAGACTATTGACAAAAAACATGCATCGAAATTACAGCCAAATTAATTACTAACAACATTTGGCAGCATATTAAACTTTTTTCACTTATTTTATTTTACTAATTTTAATTCAGAAATGTCTAAACTAAAATATGGAGTTTCGAAACATTTCAAATTATCAGAGCACCAGTCGAATATAACAGTATGCAAGATTTGTAAGAATACTCGAAAACCGAACCGAAACCGACCGGTTTTAATCATTTTAAAACCAAAAACTGCGGTTTCACATTTTTACGGTTTTTGGCAAACTCTACATTAAACCTCTTTACTATATGCCTCTTAATTGGTCGAGAGACCTCAGACCACACAAAAAAAATCATTGTATTGGCCAGTGTAATCAATAAAAGTATTTAAAGTAGTGTTTGTCAAAACTTTTGTACGTTCCATCCGTGCGGGAAATTTGCGTCAATTGTTCCAACAGACTAGGCCTGGGACTTGTGAAAATAGAAAAAGAACTTAAAGAAAGAACTCATGACCATTGGAAGGAGAACCAATCATTTAACTGATATATGAAAAACCAAAAGGTAGGAAAAGTAATGAATTACAGAACAGTATTTACTTAGCCGTTAATCGATTAATTACTACCCGATTAACTGATCGGTTAATTTCAAATTGGCTATTTTCGATTATCAATAAAACCGGTTAATTTAATCCGATTAACCGATGTAACAAAATTTTTGATTTTTTGTAGTATTATAACATATTTTTTTTGTGTTTTTAATTATTTGTTTAGTCTTATATACAAAAGGTATGTGTTTAGAAAATATTTTTTTTAATATAAACAAAGAAGATGTTCAGTGAACACTCGTAAGTGTTTTTTGCCACCAGCTTTTATTTTTAAGTGTTTAGTTTTTCTTTTCTCACATCTTCTCATATCAATCTTTTAACAGAATTAACCGAAACAATAAGAAGTATTAAAAATTTTAAAAAATTAAAGCAGGACTCTAATGGCATAATAGAAGATTTTATATGTTTAGAGAAATTCAGGAAAAGGACTAAGAAATTAGACATTCTGTAGTATGGGCTGCTTCCGATTTCTCCAACATTTACGATAAGTGAAAGAATTTTTTCCATATAAATCCTAAACCTTTAAATCAAATTAATTTTCTAAACGATTATTTTTTAAGATCTCCTTAAACTATTAAAATAACTAATAAAATGATCTCACAGTTTATTTTTTGGTTAATGCATAATATTTGTGTATTAACTAAAAAATATTTATTACAAAAACATGACAACAGAAAAATGTACTTTAGACTTAAAGAAAAATTCTTGACAAAAAGTATGAAAAACAGAAGTAAGGAGGAACATGTAAATCAATGAAAATCTCTACCAATTTTGGTTTAAAGATTGATGTTTGGCTATTGACTGCCAGCCGCCTTTAGTGGCGGTGAGTGTTAAACGGCAAAGATTTCTGAGGAGATCTGTGGTTACAATTGAAACATGTGGAATCAACCTGTCCGTGAATGTTGGTTCAATTCCCCGGTCAGTCAACAATGAAAAATTATCAATCAATTTTAATTAATTTCATGGTGTAAAATTCCTTTTTTCATAAAAATTATTTAATGAAAATTAAATTTAATGAACTTTAGCCTGAATAAAATATTAAAAATTTGGATTAAAAACCGTTAACAGTTTAATAAATTCACAACAATACTAATTGTTTATTACATATTTATGAATTATTTTTTTATTTGCTCGTTTTAGTTCAAGAATTGTATTGTTTATTATGTTATTGTTTTTTTCCCTAATAAATAATAAATAATTTATGCATTTTAATTTAAATTACTTTATTGTAGGTTATATTTGGTTCGGCTTGAGGTCATTTATTATAAATTAAAAAACAATTTTGAATTTAATTTTTAATATTTTTATTTTTGTACCCAATATTTCGAGGCAACTCCGTTGCTCATCTTCAGGGGATTTATTTAAATAAAAAACAAATTAAAAAATTAAAAAATTCTTGTTGTCACTGTGCGCTGTAAGCTGTTAACAAATTACTTTATTTATAAAAAAAATCTTTATTAATCGGTTAACCGATCAATAATAAAATTTATAGATTATTAGCCGACTAAACCAAAACCTCGGTTAATTAAAGAGATTAACCGATTATGTTAATGTTATGTTTTATAGGTCCAATACTAACGGAAATGCAAAAAGGACCATTTGAAGACCAATAAACTTCCCTCTTATAGATTCTCACCCATTCGGGACATTGCAGGTTTAGTTTTATGTTTCTAGGTCCAATATTAAAGGAAATTAAAAAAGTACCAGTTGTAGAACCTCTCCCTTACAGATTCTTTTTCCCTCAGAACAATGCATGCTTGATTTTATGTTTCTAGGTCCAATATTAACTAAAATTCAAAAAGTACGAGTTGAAGAACAAAAAAGTGCCAACATTTTTCATCTTATAGGTTCTCATTCACTCAACCCCTTGCACAAATAATTTTTTATTTCTAAGTTCAATATTAGAAAAAATTTAAAAATTACCACACGCAGCACGGAAAAGTAAAAGAAAGTAATTAAATTTCCCGTATTTCCCCTTTTTAAAAATTATTTCGCTCCGTTTAAGTATCAAAAATTTCAGTGTTATAGTGGGAGACCGTAATTTATTGCGTTATATGTCAATATACAGAGAAAAATGTTTTTAAAAAAACGTAGCAATGGGTACGATTTCATCCCATAAAACGTTCGAATTTCGAAAAAGGACCAAATTTATATTTTTATTTTTTAGATAAGATACGAATTTGGTATAGCCTTCATTCCTATACTTATTGGTTTAAAAGCTAAATGGGGAACCCAAAAGTTCCAAAATGGAGGTTAAACCAGTTTACTCTCTGAAAGGGCCGAATTACAAAGACAACCAGACACATGTCCGCTTATTTTTTTAATTAACAACGATAAGTATACATTTTTTTTTTTGGTTCTATTAGTTTTGGAGAAATGAATTCACCGAATTGTTACCCTTTTACACTCTTAATAAAATATACATTGTGCACTTCTGTAGGCAAATGCCTCTTAAATGGTGTATTTTTTGTTTAAATCGGTTGACAAACAGAGACGGAAAGTGTTCTTAACCGTTTTGCCTTTGCCGATTTATATATAGATACTCCATTGTAGTAACTAACACTAAACACGTTCATTGAGAATAGATGTGTGACTTGTCAAATGGTGGGTGTTAGGTGTCAATTGAACCCCTCCAATGAAAACCCCATGTAAAAGTGAGAGGTCCCATCAGTGATGCCAGTAAAAATTATAAAAAATCCCCACGTGTCTAAAAAAAAATGTCTTTTCTCCCCTACAACTAAAAGAAAGTTTCCCTACACATTTCCCTTAGTTAAAAATTTATTGTTTTACATAAATATTTTGTTAAAATTTTGTAAATATTATAATTTAAGCATTAATTAGCAACAAGAAAACAACATGTTATACACACAATTCAATATCAAAACTAACACTGTGTCAAAAATTTAAATTTTCCTTCCTTTAATCTGGAGACAAAACATAGTTAAACTTTTAGCTTGATTTTTCATTTCCTCATCTTTTGCTCTTTTTAATGGACTTCAAATTTTTCTGAAATACTTATTTTAAATGATTTTTTCTATATAAGTATCTAATATTCTGTAGCAAACTCAGTACCAAATAAATTCAAAAGCTCTGCAGACTTTAAAAAATATTTGCTGCAGTACCCCCAAGCAAAAAAATAAAAAAATCGTTTTAAAAATATATCCTTCCATATCCTTAAAAGTTTTCAGTAAAAATTCGAAATTGTATAATGTTACTTCTCTTAGAAGGTTTTATGGTTTTTTTCTTGGTACAAAATTTATTTCTATGCAAAATTTTTATTCGTTAGATATTCGCTTTTAATATTTGCATACATTTTAGCGAATGTGAGTGCGAAATAATAAGCGAATATACATTAGCAAATACGAACCCGAATATTGGCCGACTCCTAACATATACGTACATGGTTTTGGCACTTGTTGAAGAGCGCCAGGCTGTTAGGACTTATAGCATCGGGTTTCTGTAAAAAAATACTACATTTGTACTTAATTGCTATTGTTTATAAAATTTTAATTTATAATAAAAATAATACGAATAGTTACGTATTTTTACACAATAAATTGAAAATGTAATAATATTTGGAAAATTCCCTACATTTGCCTTTAAATAAAAAATCTGTCTGCTACAAAAAGGGAAAATTCCCTGGTGGGTCCCATTCATATAAAACGTTAGAACTAGAACCGGTCTCTACCACCAAAGACCTATACGGGACTACTTTGGTGCCAAATGGCTTCCCTCTAGGGATATTACGAAAAAGTCTTTAAATTTTTTAATCGTATTTAATAGAGTAGGCGTTGCACAAAATATATTTATTTATATCTAAAGTTATTATCATGGTGAAGAGCATATGAGATTCGGCATAGCCGAATATAGCACTATTACTTGCTTTCATTGAATTTTAAAATTCTGAAAATGGGAAAAGTTTAAAAAATCCCAGGCAGTTTTTGTTTATAATGGAGTTAAATGCATCTTCATGCAATTTGATAATCTTTGTAATCTTAATCTTAAATCTTTTGAAAGAAAATACCTTTTTGAAACTCTAAACTCTGAATCATATTTCAAACAACACAAATGATTCAGTTTTTTTTTTATTTTAAACACGTACTGTTACATTAAACGATATTGATATTGCCAATAATTCATTACATCTTATATATTTTTTTTAATTATTCTTTACAATATTTTCACGGGAACCTCCGGAAATGAATAAAAAATGTTATGCTCTACTGAAAATGGGAAAATTCCGTAAAATTACAAACCCTAGTATGTTCTCACAAATGTCGGTCATTATTAGCGTTGGCGTTTAGGTTACTTTTAACCAAAACTGGTTACGAATTTTTATGTGTACTTGTATTTTTTTCCATTTAGTTACTTTTTTAACTCAAAAATAAAAAAAATTTTGTTTTAGTACTACCATTACCCGTTCTCCTTTTCTGGATCTTTATAATTGGGTATTCAACATTAATACTCTTTTTCTTCTTTTTATATAGATTTTTCTGTAACAGACTATCAATTAAACCATATAAGTAACATATCGTTAATAAGTAACATATCGTTAATTGTTTAGAAGTATAAGAGATGAAGGAAGGACCTTTCCTATATGTTAGATACGCCTTTTCTAAATAAAAGTTACGATATATAAATTCTTAAAAAAGCCAATCCTTTTTTATATCACAGAAACAATTAATAATTTTCTCTAATCACCAAATTCATAATATCAAGCAAACAATTTGTTGTATTACCAAAATGATTATATTGATTACTAAAAAGTGTGAATATTTTTTTTTTCAATAAATGCTATTTTTAATTTTAATTAAAAAAATTATCAAAAAACTTTGCCATTTCAAACAATGTGTTCATTTATTGAATAAAATATCGACAATTCCCAACAACAATTCGACAAGTTTAAATTATTTTATTTTAAACGAAAAACTTAATAAATATTTTTTTATATTTAATTAATATTTTAATTAAAAATTTATTTCAAAACAACTTAAATATTATTTAAATCATATAATTGATTCAATTACAGCATTAATTCAATTTTAATACTTTTTAAACCATTTTTTAATTGATAAAAAACTTTTTTCTGTAATAATAACCCTGAAAATTACCGCCCATTTGCAATTTGTTCGGCACTTTACAAAGTTATGGAGAGTATGGTAAATCACCATCTTGTCAAATTTTTAGAGTCAAAGTACCAACTAAGCGACCTTCAGTATGGTATAGGTTGCTCTACTGGAGACTTACTGGCCCTGTTATCAGAAAAATTTTGCCGTTCCGTTCACCATTTTGGCGAAAGTAAGGTAATTAATTCAGATATTTTTAGGGCGTTTGACAGAGTCTGGCATGGTGCACTCTTGTCAATACTTGTTGCATTTGGCGTTAGCGATAATTTCTCTCGATTTATATCGAGCTTTATCAAAGATCGCAATATACGTGTTGTTATAGATGGGGTTGCGTCAACATTTATTGTCGAGTGTCACAAGGTTCCGTTCTTTTTCATTCTCTATACCTTTTTTAGCGACATCCAATGTCAAACTTCCTACCCTTTCTACTCTTTTGTCGATGAGAGAAACCTTTGCCATTCGTATTCATTTAATTATAGACCAAGCGCATCAGATGTTAGTACTTTGAGGCAGAACATGAATGATACGGTTTGTCGAGAGACCTAAATATAATCTCTAATATAAAGTGTTGGGCTCTAACGCATAAACACGCGACGGATCAAAGTTTAAAAGTGGATGGTATAATTATTGAGGAATCAGAATCTCTTGATGTTCTGGGCATAAGGTGGGATGACCGATGGACAGAAAATATATTCAAGGTGTCGAAAGAAGCATTCAATTGCCTCGCTTTTTTAAAATGGTGTAAGAGATACTTCACTCCATCTGATCTCCTCGCTATTCATACCACCTATATCCAGCCGAGAATAAAATACAACTCTCATGTGTGGAGTCTATTTTAGAGCTTCACGACTGCGTGCAGGAGAGGGCAAAGGTTCTCATTGGTGACAGTAGCGTGTCGAATTCTATTGTATTTCGCTGTTTAATCGTTACAACAATGGAATGTGTTCTGATGAAATTAATACGCGTTTTTCTTCCAGAGCTGATCCTTTTGTAGGCGATTGGCCGGTGCATCGTACAACGCATTACAGGGAGAATTCATTCTTTGGCCGGACTGTTCGTATTTGGAATGACCTGCGGAATTCTTCCCTCTCACTTTCAACATAAATAGTTTAAAGTCGAATGTCCACAAACACTACTCCCTCTGTCCTTGTTGCCATAACCTATATCCCTAGTTCCAACACAATGCAATGCATCAGTAGGGGTATCCCCTGTGTGCTGATTCTAACACAAAAAATGACTTGAAAAGGTTTACCTTTTTTTTTTTGTTTAAAAACAAACGAAAAAACAATTCACTTTGTATGAGGGGGTAAATTTTTCCCTGCTTTTCCAAAGAAATAAGCGACAATAATTATTAACTTCGTGTGCGGAGAATCTTTTTCACTACTTCTATCCTATGAAACCTGTTAATGTACGTACAAAAATTGATAGATTCGTATTGACCCGGAGATTGTGGTTTATTTTTTTCGGATTTAAAGTATTAAATATATAAAATAAAATATATTTATGAACATTTAAAGTGGATCCTTTTCAAAATTTGTTCGAATTCATTGTATTATTTTCACGGCTTTCTAAAAATCCTTTTTTGTATCATTGTCGCTATTTACCTTTAAGACGTATTCTAGATGTTGACTTTGACTTTATTTAGATATGACTAAATCTATTTTAAAATTTAAAGAATTTAAAAAAAGAATGATAACATTAATCGTTCAATAATTTTTTAAACTTTCGAACAACATTCTTTCAAGTTTAAGTTTTGGGAATTAGCTCTTTATACTTAATTTGAGTGGAGAAATCAGCAAACCAACATATTAAATGATTACATTAATGGGTCAATATAAGTCAAACTTTCTAACAACATTCTACAAATTCATTGAGAAAACTATTTGCATTTTTTTTTACACAGGAAATCTATTTTTCTGATTAAAACAAAATTCCTATAACAAATATTTTTAGCGATAACTTAACAAAAAGAATGCCCCTCCATGGCATACAAATAAACAAAAAAAAAAACAAATTCTCACACACACTCGCCCTGTAGGACGGCACAGGCAGCATTTCCTTTATTCCAGCTGAGAAAGTCACAGTAAGTGTCACACTTAAACGTGATAATCGTATGGATCACGTAATTTACAACTAATTCCTGTACAATAAAATGAAATAAAAATAAATAAAACAAAACCAAATTAACTGGTCAGGAACGGCATAAAGAAGCAACAGAAATAAAAGAGAAAAAAATGGCAATAAAATTGATCAACAGGCGGTCATTTGAAGACAAAAAAAAAACCGAAGTCCATTCAACATTGTTTGCAACATTTATTTCTGTTGTTTTGTTTTTAAAATTCTGAATATTTTTTAATGAATTTTTTCCTTCTTTTTTTGCAAAAGAATTTTTTTTTCCAATTTTTGCAGACATTTTGTCACGGTCACGCAAACAAATTATCTTGATTTTTTTCGCAAACATTTTGCTTCTTTTTTTTTTTTTTTTTTTTGTTTTATAAAAAAAACAGAACAATATTATATTTTTACTAGAAAAAATGGGAACTTATTTTTTAACGACTAATTCATTGGCCTGTTAGTTTAAGTCACTATTTACGACTAATTCGTATTAAATAAAAACTCATAATCGTAAAAATAAACCTTTTTTACGACATCACGTTTCACTCGCATCTTTAAGATTCACAGCCATAATTTTTTTTCTTTTCGCTCGTTCTTTTTAAGCAGCGAAATTCCCCATCATCATAAAATGTGCAAAAATATGCAAAATATTATTAAGTCATTATTTTATTATAGTCATAATGTAAATAATAAAATTAATATTACTTATCGTTAACAATATTCTATTCTACGAGTATTTAAATGTCTGTTAAATTTCTAAAAATGTGGTTGATATTATTATTAAAATATTTTATATTAAATTAACTATTTTATGAGATAGTTAAATAATATCGTAAATAACATTTAATTTTTGTAGTTAATGGCCTTTAGTTGCAATTTATTTTTTATGGAATTTATTTTTAATTAAACATATTTACATTTTCCGGTTACAAACGAGGTGAGAATATAGTATAAGTTTAAAATATTAAGTGTTTAAAAATAAGTTAAAAATTGGAAAACGGAAATTAGTGGTTGGAAAGTTTCGCCTCATCCGCCTTATAGTAACACTACCGTTTGTTTTATTAGATGCAGAACGCTGTCACTGTTGACCGCTTAATCTTACAACATAATATCCGAAATTGGCTTGATTTATTCCACTGTGCTAGTTAAAAATTATTAATTAAATTCTTAAATTTGGCCCTGCAGTGCCTACGATGCCCCTAGACGGATCAAATGTTTGACCAACCGCACTTTATTTCTCATCCACAACATTTGTTATAAAAATACCTAGCGGCTAACCCCATTCCTCAATGGGGCCCCCATACAAAATTTTTAATACAGGCTAGAAATATATTTAAGAAAAGTCCCATAATTGCCTAGGAGGGGATAAAATGTATGACTGACATCCATTAGTCTTTCGTCGTAAATATTTTCTTCGCCCCTTATGCTGGGCAAACACTATGCAATGCATTTACGCAATGTAGCAAATTTCATTTATTTTAGATTTCAGCAACATCAAAACGTTTTGGCATTTTGAGATTGCATGAACGTAGATTGCACTGTCTGTACCCAGCATTAGAGGCGGCTCCCATACAAATATGGCGTTTTATGAAATTCTTAAGTTTAATTAAAATTGTATATCTTTTGTGAATAAAATCAAAAGTTGTAGACAGATTTTAATCATTGATGGCTTGTTTTGCTTTTTTAAAATTTTTAAAGTACAAAAATTTCGAAATTTTGCTAAAAAAAATTATTTTTTTTAAAAATTATGTTTCTAATGACGGGTTTTTAATATGTGGATTAAGTTTAAACTTAGTTTAACGTACTTTGAAACTCGGGTTTTTTTCCGGCGAAATGTGTTTTTTTATTATTTAATTAAAGACCATCATTTTAAGCAAAACTAAACTGTTCCTTCAAAAATGTTTATACAAACTTGGTAATGGCGAAACAAATCTGTTTTCAAATTAACTAAACCTAGTTAAACTGAGATCTTAAAAACCTAGCCTAAAAGGACTGCGCATATAAGATAAAAGTTAAATCTTATTTTTGTTGTAATTTTATTGCGGAATTTCGGTTTTATGCAAATATATATTGCTCAACCTCCTCCATTTTCGAAATATAGGTATATCTAGAAAACAAGAGCTAACCTTAAAAAAACGGTTAGCACCGCTGAATTAAGCGTACCCTTATTAGGTTAAAACGACAGGTGCCGCGCGTGTCACAAAAAAAGTGTAAAATTAGCGTTAATAAAGAGCAGCAATTTTTCTGCGAATTCTATATCGTTTACATATCGTCACCTTAAATGCCATCGGAAGTAACTACACAAATATTCAAAATCGAGTTTTGGATTGATGATATGTCGTTTTATCAAACACATGTTGTTAAATTTTTAGAACCGAACTAGAATGGCTGTTCCTGCTATACAAAATCTTTTTTGGCCTCTTCCTGGGACATTTCCTATCCATACGGATCGTATTGTAAAATCTTATAAGCAGAGTCAAAACATAGAACTTAAAAACTGGCCCTCATATTCACCGGACTTAAAAATTAAGGAAAATGTATGGGAATGGTTGTTTTGAAATATTTAACTATTAGGTGGACAACAACTTTTCCTGAACATATTAAAGCCAATAAAATAGCCTGGAGCTCAATTCAACTAGATTCCTTTATACGAATCTATTCAAAATAGGATCTGTGAAGTTTTAGCTTACCCACTACTTACATTTTGAATTTTAAGTAAAGTAGAAAATCAAATAAAACGATATAATTCAAGTTATAAAATGTTTAACAAAGGAAGGCTGTTATATTCAAATGGTGCAAACTTTCTAGTTTCATATTTCAGTTTCTTAACAAAAAAAATTTCCAAAAATTGTTTCTCCTATAGTTACCTATAGACAGGCTTTCAAGGTCTTTATTTTTATTCTTAATTTAATAAAATACAATTTATCGCATTTTATCAATATATTTCCTACGTTTCGTTGGGATTTTCCAACTTCCTCAGGGATTGATTTTTATTATTGGTAAATTATCTCTTTTCTTTCCGTCTACATTATTCTTAAATTTATATCACAGTTTTGTATTTGTAAAGTTGGAAAACACAACACAAAACTTAAATAAATAAATTAAAACAATTGTCAGCAAAAATGTAATATCACAGTTTACTTGTTTTGATCACAGACTTATTGCAAAATTTATTAAATCTATAGTTACAGACTAAGACTTTTATTCATAGCTCCGTATTCTAAATTAAAGGTAATAATTTTGGCAAACAAATTTAAACTGCTTGCTAACTTAGTTAAAAAAAATTCATTGCTTAGAAAATATGTAGTTACTCAGGGGTTCTATTAAAGTGGCGCAGGGTGTATATACACTCAAACAATTATCGGTGGTTTGTGTGGTGTTTTAAAGTTATCTATGTTTACTTGCTCTGAGATCAAATTTTTGTTTTTGATTGAACAAAATTGTCTTTAATTTTTGCGTCACTTTAATAGAAACACCCGCATTAACTTTAGTTTTCTTAAGAAAGTGAAAAAGTGCAATAGAAAAAAAATTGTTTTAATGCAAATTCAGTTATTTTAATGAAATTTTTTTTAAATGGGTCAAGGAAAAACCTTGACAGAAGCTGAAGAAATAAAAATTAAAATTTGTAAGCAATCTGGACAATCTATCCACAAAATTGATGAACAAATCAAAAGAATTCGAAGTTTGGTATCTAATTTTTTACGGAATGAGTCAAACTACGGGAAAAATATGAAAGACCGTACTACAAGTATACTTTCGGCAACGGATAAACGTGTTATTCTCAGAGCAGCATCAAATTCTCACGACTCGTCTGTATAAGTTAAAGCTAAAACTGGTGTTTCGGCAAGCGTAAGAACAGTGCAGCGTGTTATTTCGAATGTTGAACATCTGAAGAGATTAAAACTTAAGAAAAAACCACCACTTAATTGGCCCTCTTACACGCAGGACCTTAACATCATTGAAAATGTGTGGAAGGGCTGGCACATAAAGTGTATGCTTCTGGAAAGCAGTATACAGTGCACTCGCGATAATATGAACTAATTAAAACCACTCCAGATCGTTTTTGCAAGATTGTTCATATTTACGAATGGCAACTAATTTCCACTCAAAAATATTTTCCGTGGCCACTAACACTCCCCTCTTTGTCTTTCATACTCAAAAACCATCCGGAGAACGCATTTTCAATTTTTGGGTACTCGGAAGGCCGCACGTTTTTCTTTCAAATAAATGTAGTTAGCATTTTTATTTATGGTCCACATATTGTTGAATATTTCACCACAAATTTATAAGCTAAATTAGTAACACTAACACCTTTTCCTAAATGTTCTAAGTCTTCTAAAATTTCTAACTTTTTTAAGTTAAAAACTTACGCATTTTGTATGTAGATTTAAGAACTATTCACGTTCAAATTATGTTTAAAGATGAATATGGAATTCTAGTTGAATGTGAGCACTAACTAAATCGTGTATGCAAGACATTTTGATTGACATTTAAAGACAATTTTAAAGCAAGCAGCTAGAAATACTTAGACTTAAACCTCTATACGTAGATAAAATACTTTGAAAATATAATTATAACTTGTTCATATTTTAAAGCTTTCGCACAAGTTAATATTTTAGAGTATTCAATGGAAGAATATAATTGTTCATATTTTGAGGTGTTCATATTATCGCGAGTTCACTGTACTACCAAAGAGAAACTTATTGAAGGCATAAAAGTGGCTTGGTCGACCATTTCGCTCGATTACATAAAATCATTGCATGATTCTATTCCCAATCGAATTTACGATGCAATCTGTAAAAATGGAGGCTCTACGTACGTATTATTAAAAAGGCTTTAAAAAGTACAAATTTTCATAAAATGTAAATAAAATTAAAAATTGTTATTGTAAACTGACCATAAACTGTTTTTTTTTTATATAGTAGTCCTATTCATGTGAAGAAAATTTTGAAGGCATTTTTTTAACTTGGTTTACAAATTTTTGTTATAAAAACAAAACCTGTGTATATATTGAGCCAATTTTTGTTATGTTCAAGCACATCTAAATTACCTTTACATTTACATTTGAATAAAAATTAAGTTCGTAACGTAATTTTGAAACACGAATACTTGCAAGCTTTCACGTATTAGACAGAATGACCAAATTTTAGAAAGTCCCAAAAAAATATTTCACACCACCGGTGAATACAGTACTGTAATTTATTACTTTTCCTACCATTTGGTTCTTCATATACCATGTTAATGAGTGGTGCTCCTTTCACTGGTCATGAGTTCTTTCTTTTTGTACTTGTTCTTTTTTTGCAGATCCCAGAACCAGTCTGTTGGGTAGTTATATAATATAAATTAACTTTAATTTAGGTATAAAAAGTATACAAAAATGTGTATTAGCGATACAAATAAAAAATTTATAAAAAAATAAACAAGTTAAATATATACCGGAAAAATTATTATACTTTGACTGCAATTTTTTAAGCACCCTGTTCTTCTAGCAGTATGTCGTAAACATTATTTTGAAGCCTAACGTGTTCTCTTTCAATATCTTTGTAATTCTTTACAATATCTAAATTATTTCAAAAGTTATGATTTTTGCAAAGAAAAAAGCCAAAAAATTTTTTTTTATAATTTATCAGCGGCGTTTCCTAAAATCGGCTGCCGATATTAGTTATAAATATTTTTTTTTTAATAAAAGCACATTTTTAAAATAAATGTACCTTTCGTGAATTGGTATTGAACAGTAGTTAATTGAGAAAACGAGTCCTTTATAAATTAAAGGTATCTTTTTAAATAAAAGTACATCATTAAATAACTTTTAAGCGAAGTAACAGTTTATTCAGTAAAAAAAATAAAAAGAACGGGAATAAAAAGTCATTTTATGAATAAAAATTCCCCCGGGAGTTTTTTTCCCTTCTCCCATTTTTCCTATTTAAATTTAATTGTTAAAATGGGAAAAGAGAAAATACTGGGCTGTATTCTAAAAAAAATGCTTATTTAAGTAGAGTTACAAGTTTTTGTAAATATTTTTAAAGAATACAGTAGAAAACGGACAAAGCTACATTTCATATAAGAAAAAAATGCTTTTAGGAAGTATTTCTAAAGCACATCTAAATAACCTTTGCATTTACATTTAAATAAAAATTAAGTTCGTAACGTTTTTTTTTTAAAGCTATAACTTTTTGAAAAAATTGTCCTATTCATTTGACAGGGAGTGTACACTTACAATATTCTGTACGTAAAATTAACTGAAATTGTAATATAAAATAAATGAATATTCATTTAAAAACCGGTCTACTTATTTTTCATTTATTTTTAACGAAAAGTTCATTTAATTTTCCCTGTCAAAAATCCAACGGGGAATTCCGTGAAAACAAATTAATTTTCAGTTATTTTATATAATTTAACTATTAGAAAAATAACTGACGCATTCCGTACAAACAAATGAATTTTCAGTTATTTTATGTAATTCAGTTATTTTACTACTTTATTATAGTCGTAATATAGGTTTTACTCGAATTTCTAAAAAATACCAGACACTTGTCCGCTTTTTTTCTATTGAGGGAGAGAGAATATTTATTTTTATTTACTTACCCCCTTTGGCCCTTTGTTCCTTATAGGAACCACAGGACATAATATATACCCCATTATACATGTTTGTTTTACTTTTGTTGTAATGACCACTTGTTTACAGAGGAACTTTCAATTATAAGACACCAGCAGCATGACCGAATTGGTATTCGCAATCATTTTACTTTTAAAATTTTATGTATTTACATAACTAAATAATTTTAACAAATAGAATATGGGAATTTTATACACAAAACAAGCAAATCGATTTTCACTTTTACTTTTTGCCACAGATCCATAAATAGATAACTAAAAATTAATGTTTTGGTACTTAAATTATATAAAATAACTGACAATTCATTTGTTTTTACGGAATTTGTCGGTTATTTTTTTGATAGTTAAATTATATAAAATAACTGAAAATGTATTTGTTTTTACGGAATCTTTATGGTTAATTTTTAACGGCACTCGCGGTTGAATTTTTGACAGTAAAAATTAAATGAACTTTTCGTTAAAATTAAATGCAAAAAAGTAAATCGGGTTTTAAGTAAATTTCATTTCATTTTCATTTAATTTTACATACAGAATACTTTTTTTACTTAATCAACAGACAATATTAAATGCAACCGAAAATCCGTATTAAAGTGCACTTAGTTTTTTGAATAAATTTTAGAATCAATTAAAAATAAATTTTCTTGGAATTTTAAACGTTTATTTATTTAAAAATTACTGAACGGAATACTTTTTAAATAACCTACAGTCCGTTACTGTATTTATTAATTTATGTGCATAATATTCAACACAAAAAACAATTATATAAATCTTAGCTTCATAAAATAATTTTGTGCTGGCGGAATCCATAATCGCTCATTAGTCCCCAAATAGGGTACACTCTTGAAAATGTGTCTCTTAATAGTGGGGTGTAGGGTGTTATATGGTCAGGATTAATCAACTATACTTTCTTACTTGTTTGTTTTGTATATCTAAATTTTTTTTTTTTTTTTTTCTTTTTTTGTAATATTTTATAAATGCATTAGACAAAACACTGTGCCCTTAATAACCTTGATTTGATTTGATAAATGAAAGCATGATGAACAATTTCTTTAGATAATTAATAATAACTCAATTGGGGTTCCAAAGAAAATAAAGACAAAACATTGTGCATCAATTCAAAAAGAAAAAAACTTGGAAATTTTTGTGTTAAAATATTGAAAATAATTTGAATATAAAAAAAAGAATTTCTTTTAAAAACACTTGAAACCACCACCAATGATGATCATGTTTGGAAATACTCAAACAAGACTGATTATCATGTTTAAGAATAAAAAAAGCTTCAAATATCAACACCAAAATTTATCAACATCAGTATCTTCATTAGAACAGCATAATCTTTCAAATTCAGTTAATCTTTTCATGTTATTTTTGGTTCTTATTTTCTTTTTCTTCCATTACGGGTTCTTTGAATTTCTCTTCTTGCAGTAATAAGTTCTTCAAAATATGTCAAATCACACTTTGAACTCATGAACACCCGACTGTTAGATTTTATGGGCAACATGGGTATTTACTACACCTCAACACTTAAGTACTGAGTACTCACTTGATCTTGTACTTGTTGAAATGAGCACTGCGGCATCCCACCGCACTGGGGCATCAGACGAGTTCTTTCATATGCACGTAGTGTAAAGTTTTGTTTGCATTTGAATATTGGTTTTGTTTACATAAACGTTGAAGTTGATACCATTTTTATCGAATTAAGTTCGAAAAAAATTCTTTTGTGGTTTCTGTTTTTAGTATCTTACATTATTATTAATGTGAGAATGAGATTTAAAACTTAAGATTTATTATACCCTACACCACAGGTAGAAACAGTATATATAAGTTTGTCATTCCGTTTGTAATTTCTACAATATTCATCTTACCCTATAAAATATATACATATATGGTAAAAAATAATAAGTACATACCTACTGCTTTTCCTTTTTTTTTATTTTATATTTGGTTTGGCAAATTCGACAGTTTTCGATAATTTTATATTAGCAAAACCATTTTTTAAAAAAGTGTTGCTAAAAATCCCGTTAAATTTAGTGTTTTTGTTAATAATTTTGTGCTAAAAGTACATTTTACATTTTGTAATATTTTATATCGTTTCAAGAAGTTTCAAGTTTGTTGTATATTTATGGTGTTTAATTAAATATAAATCTAAAGGTAAACTTAATGAAATTGCATTGACAGATAGGTGGACAAAAACACTATACTCCAGAATGAAGAAGACTAGTGTCGAAATGAAAGAACAAGAGATACAGTCTTCAGGCAGTAGCTACAATTTTGGATATGTTATCGTTTTATTTGCTACAAGATCTTAAGCCAGAAACAATCGGGGAAACAAAATAAACAGCTGAGTTAATAACAAAAAAGCAGACGGTCACAGTTTTTCAATATTTACAAAAACAACAATGAAATTTTCTGATTTGATTTTCGTTGTTTTTGTAATTGTATAAAAATGTTACCACCTTCAAAATATACTTTTAAAATGTACCTCTGTAGCTCGTTTCTGTATTTCTCGCATCGCAAAATTTCTCACTTTAAGTGTGAAACAAAAAAATCCATCGTTTCTCGATTTGTGAGAAAAAAATGTTTCTGTATTTGAATGCGAGAACAGACAACACAGGTTCTGTTTTGACTGGAATACTTCCAGTAATTAAGTGTCAAATGCAAGCGAAACGTCAACGAAAGAAATAGATATAATAAAAATAGGTCTGATAGATTTGACGATATATCGTCATTTTGACAATTTTTTGTTCCAAAATTGGCAAAGTGCCGATTTGCTGATTTTTTATAGTGACGATATTATTCAGTCTTCGAAATAAAATAATTTTAAATAGTTTAACATGGTTGTATATTAGGCACCACAGAAAAACGATATCTTTAAAAACAAGGCAGCTTAAAAAATTTATCGGCAAAATCAAAATTTCGATGGAAAACTGTTTAATTTTTATTTCCTTAGATTATTTAATACATTTGTTTATGTGATTAAAACATTAAATGATAACCCCATTTTTCAGTCAATGCACTATAGGAATTTTTTGCCTTTTTTTTTGGCCAAAAGTGTTAGTTTTAGTTCAATATGATATTTTGTCACGCCTTTGTGTGATTTTTTCAGGGAAAAAAACAATCTGGAATTTTAAATTGTTATCGGATTAAAGAAAAATAAAATAAATAATTTTATTTTATTCAACATTTTTTTTTTTTATTTTTTCGAATTTATTCTATGAGTAAAATTTCAGTTATGTATTTTATAAAGCTTTTTGTAATAGTTCTATTCCTTAAACTTTAAGAAATTTAAATTAAATTTACCTTAGCTTTCCGATGGATAGCAATGAACTATATAAAATACATAACTGAAATTTAACTCATAGAATGAATTCGAAAAAATAAAAAAAAAATGTTGAATATAATAAAGTTGCTTATGAAAAGAAATAATTCCCAATATCTATTTGTTAAAATAGTCGAGTTAAATACATCCAATTTATAAAGTATCACTATCCAGTGTGACACAAAGAATTCTCACGAAGGCCGTAGCGGACCAGAAAATGCATTACATTCTGCTGGTGTCTTATAATTGTAAATTGTTCTGTACATACAATATGCTTCATTGCTATCCAACGGAAAGCTAAGGTAAAATGTAACAAGAAGATACAATATAATAGTCTGGTAGTGTATAAAGTCATTCCTAAAAATTTAAGGAATAGAACTATTACAAAAAGCTTTACAAAATACATAACTGAAATTTAACTCATAGAATAAATTCGAAAAGATAAAAAAAAATGTTGAATATAATAAAGTTGCTTATAAAAAGAAATAATTCCCAATATCTATAAATAAATTTATTTAAATAGACCTCAAGCTTAAGTATGTATGTATGTATGTATGTATAAAATATGTATATTACACATGAACTTTAACTATTTTTTTTTTTTATATTTTAATAAAAATCGAACAAAATTTGTAAACATTAATTTTAAATTGTCCGATTTTTTTAAAACAAAATAGACGATTTTTTTTATTTTTTCTTATGAAATTAACGATTTTTTCACAAATTTATCTGGCAGCCGTGCATAAAACGAAAACAATAAAGGGCTTAAAAAATTAAAATAACAAAATATAACAATTGTTTTTTATTTATTTTCATCATTTAAATTCTTTCTCTTCAAATAAAAAAAAATAATAATACACATTCTTGTGTATATACATTAGGGTGGGTCGAAAAAAAGTTGTGCCAGTCACCCACTAGAATGAAAGATATGTCAATGAAGTTTCTAAAACAGAAAAAAATTTTTTTTTGCCACGCCCTAAATTACAGCCCTTTTTGTTTTATATATACAGCATCGTCATTTACAGTCCAATCTCATCGTATAGTATATCATTATTAATGGCTAGAATATGAATTTATTTTTAGTGGTTTTTTTAGTCTAACTTCAAATTTTTGATGGTATTTATGATATCTAAGATCGGACTTTAAATGGCAGCGCTACATATAAAAAACCAAAAGTGCTGTATTTTGGGGCGTGGCAAAAAAAAATTTTTTTCTGTTTTAGAAATTTCATTGGCATATCTTTCATTCTAGGGGGTGACTGGCACAACTTTTTTTTTTGTATGGAGGTCGACCCGGTCTAATATACATACATAATTTGTGCTCCATTTTTTTAAATTTTATTTTTCTCGCATCAATTTCCAATGTGACTCATTTTGACAGTTCTTGTGAGAAACTTTTAGCAAAATATTGATACAGAAACACTTTTT
Source organism: Pollenia amentaria (assembly GCA_943735925.1). Lineage (NCBI taxonomy): Eukaryota > Metazoa > Arthropoda > Insecta > Diptera > Polleniidae > Pollenia > Pollenia amentaria. Next base: position 124,674,996 of record OX031008.1, read on the forward strand.
CTCGCATCCTTCCAATAATTGCTGGAAAATTATTAAAAAAGTAAAGATACAGAAACACTTTTGTGAGAAAAACTATTTTTTGTTTCATATTGCACTGTTTTTGTCATAATTCACGTGTTTCATGCGGGAAATTTTATGATGCGAGAAATATAGAAACTGGTGTAAGGAGAATACATAAGTTTCTAAAATGGTTTAGAAAATAAACATTTACCGACCGTTTGTCAAATTTTGTATCCGTATTCTCTCTTACTCAATAGATTTTGCTTTTACATGGTAAAATTTTTCTCAGTCTACATCATTTTGTGGCATGTCGTAATACATTGTATTACCGTGTAAACTAGCCTTAATAAGGAATTGTATCTTGTTTTACAAAACAGATCGTCAAGCAAATTGGCAGCGAAGTTATGGCATGAGCTTGTTTCGAGTTGTATTGTGTTGGTGTCCTATTTGTCGTTTTACTGATACTTTGGAACGGTTTGATTACAAAAGCATATTAGAGGACACAACGTTGCCATACGTCAAAGAAATTATGTCATTTCGATTGTTTTCCAGCAGGATAACGACTTAAGACATATCCGCTATGTTAAAGATTGGTTTCGTGAAAAAAGTATAACTCCCCTATACTGTCGAAGCCAGTCACCGCATCTAAATCCAATTGAAACCCTTTGGGAGAAGTTAAAACAAAGAACTATTAAGCAAACATTTTGAAATAAAGATGAATTTGGCATTATGGACAAAGAACGTGAGATGAAATCCTTTTGAATACCTGCCGTAAACTAATTAGCATTCTGACAAGGAGATCACACAAAAAATTTAAAAATAAATAAGGACACACAGTATATTAATCAAAAAAAAAAAATTATAACAAAATTCGCATGATCATATTGAGATATAATTATTTTTTTTTTCATCTTATGCCAATCCCGCGAAGCTCTCTCTACGCTTGTCTGCAGGAAGGTAACCAGAGTCTCTGGCGGGAATTGAACCTGCAACCCCGGCGCTGATAGACTAGTTCACTACCAACTAGCCTACCGGGGCAATTTCACCAAGTTCGGTTAAAACTAACTAGTACTTTAACTTCCAGTTAACAACATGTTTTTGGCAGTTACAACTGAAAGTTAATTATAACTGAACTTGGATTAGTTTTTTTTTTTAACATGGTAAAGAAAAAAAAATATATAAAAAAATGTTTCAATATAAATAAAGATACATTTTTAATTAATCAAAATATGTGAAAGGAGAAACACTGCTTAAAAGTCCCTCGTGCAGTAGTCGACAAGGTGCATTATCATATAAGCATTTAACTAGTTGTATCAGTGTTTCTGGAACCCCTTTAGGTCACATATACTTCGTTAAAGTTTGTTATTAAAACTCCGAAAGATCGGTTTACGACTGCATCTAATTTTTACTCATAAAATCTCTTGTTGTTTATTTATTTTAATGTATTGATTTTTTTTTCATTGTTTTATATATAACAAACACATAATACATGATTTGCCGCCTAAATAGAGAAATGTGTATTAAACGAACAACCGTACTCAGTATATATTATTTTAATACGCTTTTGGCAATGTGCTTAAATGGCTGGGTGGTCTAAGGTGTTGCGTTAGATACGCTTTCTACTGGTTCTAAGCTTAAATATACATACATATCGTCGCCTAAAACGCAAACGGACGTAACTACATTTCTATTTATTTTTTCTTTACAGAAGAAGCAAACAACTTTACAAAATCAATAACAACAAGTTGTTCTTTGCATTTGAATTTCTTTAATAAAGACGCCATTTTTGATCGCGGGGACCTAAAAATGTGCATGAACATCTAGTTTGATAAAACGTAAACAAATTTCAATCAAAAACTTAATATCAAATTTTTGTCTAGTTACGTCCGTTTGCATTTAATGTGACAATATGTATGTTTGACTAATTATTTTAATAATATTTCAAAATATCATAGTTAGCAGGAACGACTTTTTCGTTCTTGAATAATTTTTAAAATTTAAGTTCTTTAACGAAAAAATATAAATGAAAACTAGAAAATTCATATCAACGTGTTGAAATATTTTTATTTTTAAAAGATGTGTTGGAGTATACACAGAAGAAAAAAATGTTCATATTTGTATACGAAAAACGCATATTTGATTAAATAAAATTTTGAATTTTCTGCGATGTTCATAGGTATAGTTATTGAATTTTCAGTCAACAACCAAGTTTATTGAGTCAATAAAAAAAGTTGTTGTCCAAAATAATTGTTTTCAACAAAATGTTTACTTGACTTTTTAAAATAAATTTTTGAAAAAGTTGAATAAATCAAACCAAATCATTATTTATTTATTCATTAATTATGATGTGCTAAATTTCCAATTTTTATTCTTTGATAAATACACTAAAACTGATGGTTGGGGGCATAGCTGCCAAATAAAATTTTTCGAAAATTGCCAAATTGACTAAGCTAAATCGTCTCAAAAAACGTCATTGTTAAAAAACCACTAATTTTTAATAAGTTTTCAAAATAAATTGTTATTTTTAGTTTCCGTTGCTAATAAAAGTTTAATATACGAGTATTCTGCCTGTTTTTGAAATTAAATAAAATTTTCGTTTAGAAAATTATTATTGAAGTAACACAACCAAAAAATTTTCAAAAGTATTGGCATTCATAAGAAAAGTAAGAAAATAAACTAAAAGCAAGAAATATTCAGAACCAATTTTTCACGTCGAAAATAATGTCTTAGAACTTAAGTCTGGTAAACACCAATAAAATCAGACTTTCTGAAAGAAAAGTTTCATAGTGGGAACGCAGACTAAAGAGATTGATTGTAAAATGTCTGTAATAAAGCAGTATTAACTGATCAACTAGAACTCTTAAAAATATGCATCGTGCTAAAAAAAACCTTATAATGCAAATAAATCAAATTATCTAAGAAGCTGAAATAAAATGAGGAATTATATTAAAAATATTTGTAAATTTGAACAAAATTTGTCATATAAAAAATCGTCAAATTTAGGGTTTAAATCCATTTTTATACCTAAAAAATCGTCAAAATGACGATAAATCGTCAAATCTGGCAGCTATGGTTGGGGGATAAACTAGTTCAAATGTGTATTTCGCTGGTTGCATAGGCCAGCTCATCAGGAAACCTTTGTCCAAAGACTTTGGGAAAATTAAAGATATTGTACAAATAAAACTGTAAAGCGAATGAGAATTACAAACACTGAAGTTGCAACGATATTAAAGCTATTAAAAAATGAACAAGAGTTGTACTCGAAGAAATATTTATTTATATCATTATTAAATATGTTTTATTGAGTGCTATTTTGCAAAGTGCAATTTAAATAAATTTTTTCATTGAAAACATGCAAAATAAATTGCACTATTGCTTTTTTTCATTGCCGTAAAAAAAGTAGTTAAAGCGATAGCAAAACTAAATGACAAAGAGAAATTGTATTTCACTCTTGCCGTAAGAGAAAACAAAAATTTAAAGCAAAAGCAAAATAAAATGACTACTCAATATATAGTAGTAAGAAATCATATGCAGCACAAACGTCAACTTTTTAAAAATGAATTCAGAAAATAGGCTTGTATTTAATTCTTTGACCAATTAATTATTAATTTTCAGTTGTTTTAATGATGTTGATGTAAATAAAAACAAATTTATTACATTTCACCCGACGCTTCCTCACGTTTTTGCTGACTTTTTCAAGGGTCGTCTATTTAAATAAAAGAAATAAAAGGACAACATTAATACAAAATATCTTTCACAACAAGCAAACACAACTTACAAAAATTATGCATTATTTTACATTAAAAACATCAGATTTTTAATAAAATTAAATTTCACAAAAACATTTAACAAAAAACAGCATAGCACAACTTAAAATTATTATCACAGAATTAATTATATTGCGGTTCTATAACTAGCGCTAATGTTGTCAATATTTTCATTGTGGTTCCTTGTTTTCATAATGTTTTGTTGTATTCTCAAAATCCAACTTGTTCTATTTAAAAGGAGTGAGATTTTGATATCATGTGTTGTGATAATGCACTTGTTTCTCTCCTCTTGGTGTATGCGGCACAAAACAATAATTTTCACTTTCAATAAAATACTATTAACTTTTAACTTAATTTATTAAAGTTCACAAAAATTTACATTTTTTTTCATGTAAAACTTCATTGGCGTATTACTCCACTACTTTTTTTTTTTTTTTTTTTTGCATATGCTCCAAACCATTAATGAGCTAAAGATATATTTGTATATTTATATAACTTTCTGTTCTTATCACTCTATGGTAAAGGTTATATAAGATTCGGCAAAGCAATCGACTTGTTTTTATTTAATTGCATTTATTCGTTGAATATTATTGAAAATCAACATTAATGGTTGATTCAAAGTCTATGATATTTTGCGGTTATGTAGTATTTAAGTCTCAATTTAAACGATTATAAGAGGTTTCAAAATCAAAAAGATTAATTTACATAAAAAATTAACATTTTATTTTGTAAAAAAAAAATTATGAAAAAAATTATTAAAAAATATTATCTGAAATAGTTTTAACATAATAAATCCATACAATAATTCTAATATTTTAATGCCGCTTCAAAGGCATGTGTTTCCAATTTGAATAAATTTTACAAAAATTTTGCCTCTTTCAGGAATTGCTAATCATTAATGAATATTTATGTCCATTGAAATTAAAAAATACAAAATATGTAAAAAGAAAAAAAAATATAAATATAAATAAATAAAAACTATTTTAAAATCACTTGGCGCCAGCCACTTACAAATTAAAGCCATTTTATCTTTTGTTTATTCATTAAAAGGCAAATTTATTGTTAAAATAATCATAATATTTAAATTTTCAATGTTTAAAAAAATTTTTTTTCAAGTCAAAAAAAAAATAGTGATGAGTTCTTTAATCAAGTCGCACATAAACTTTTTAACTGATGCCCGTACACGTTTTCGGTAAAAAAAAATTCTATTCAAGTATTAAAAATTGTATTAAAGTATTAAAAGTATTAAAAATCCAACCAGAAAAGACTGTTTTAGATAGGACAATTTTTGTTTAGCAATTCTTGAGTTTATAGAGAAAATGGAGAGGGGCAAAAAGGGAAACATAATTGTCGGTACCCGGTTATTTCATTTGCCGCTGTCCTTAATATTTGATATTTCTTTTGATTCGCTGTTTCGCTTTTTGATATATTGTGGTTTAAGACAAATTTTAAAAAACTTTGTTGAAAAGAAAAAAAAATTATTAAAAAAAAACGTTTTATTTATTTTTAATTAGTGTTTTGTTTGCATAAATTTAAAAACGTCTTATGCTGAGAAAATTAAAGCTAATAAAAACTCGAAAATTTCTGTGTGAACAAGTGAGCAGGAAATTTCATTGTCGGATTCTAGACAAAATGTGTCTTCAAGCTAAAATATATTGTTTAAGTAAACACCAAACATTTCAAAAACAACCATTAATAAGGACTGCTTTACACTATACTACTTTGTATAAATACATGTCCAAAACTCAAGTAATATGTAAAAGTGTGATAGTGTGAATGCAATGTGTTATGAAAATAACAAGTATTTCGAAAAAAAATTGACATTTCATACGACTGCATCGTTTTTTGAAATTTTTCTAAACACTAATAACTTTCATTTGATCAGGATTCCATTTAAACAAAAGTAATTGAAAAAAATACCAAAATGTGATACTAGCGGAGTTCAGTGTTTTGTGCAAATGGTCTTGCGAAAGAGCAAATGCAAAATTTCGTAGCTTTTTTTATGAAATATAACGGAAACTCTGTGTATTTTGTTGTTGGGTTTAACAAAAAAGCTGTGATATTTTGCATCTGCTTTTTCGCAAGACCATTTGCACTTAACACTGAACTCCGCTACTGTAAATTCAAACTGTTATTTTAATTAGATTGACAGACGCAACAAAACTGTTGAGATTTCTATCTTACAAAGTATTATGAAATATGTAAGACTTGTGTGATAGTACTCTTAAGTTTTAAAATAGGTTATAGTACCCCTCACCATAACTTGTTGTAAAGAGGGTATACTAAGTTTGTCATTCTGTGTGAAACTTTTTTAATATTCATAATGCTATGTTCGCACGGCATTTGCAATTACGTTGTTCGCTCTTTGAATTACGAATGCGAATTACGCTGTTCACACGGCATATTCATAATTCAACAACTATTCTTCTAGCATCTATAAATATTTTTTTGCTTTGAAGATTAATACAAAAGCAAGCAACAATTTAAAATTCTCATTATTTTAACAATTCCTATTTCGTAAATTTATTTGTTGTTTTAAATTTCACAAAAAAAAAACAACTTTTTTACAATGTTATGTTTTTCTAATTTGTTTTTTTGTTTTGACAGCCTTCGATAAAAATTAGTGATGACAATGATTTGCTTGTAATTGGCATAGTAATTCAAATTGAAAAATGAGATAATCCGCTCTCAAAATTTTGTATGGCGAATTATGTATAAATTACATGTATTAATTACATGTATTAAGAATGAGAGAGCGCATTACGAAAAGCTGTCGAATATAGTATAAGACCCGAAAAAGTATATATATTATGGGCCCCTAAGTAATTCAAATTCGATTTAGCCATGTCGGTCTGTTGAAATCACGCTCACTTTCGAACAACACAAAAGAAAAGAACAATATTGGTGTAAAATTGTTTCTAGTTCTCCTAAGCAGTTTGTTATAGAAATCCATCAAAATCGGTTCAGTAGGATACGAGCTATGTATAAATATGTGGAACAACCACTCTGTAACAGTTGTATATGACTAGAAATCACACTTTCGTGATGATCGGTTCATAATTTACCAAAGGCCCTATATAAAGCTTAGTCTCGGAAAATCATTAACTAGTACGCCTAAAACCGTAACGAATAATGCTATTACAATAAAATGAGATAAATTGTAGGTATAAAGGGCTATAAATTACTTTGTCAAATTTCGTGAAGATAGGTTCATAATTTACAAAAGGCCCCATATAAACAAAACTCTCGGACGCATAAAACTGTCAGAAATAATGATGATATAATAAGATTCGGCCTGTTGCAGTTATATGAGATAAGAAATCCCACTGTTCGAGAAGATCGGTCCACAATACATCATAGGCCCTATATAGCGCTCTCTCTTAAACAACACATTAGTACGCCTAAAACCGTAAAAAATAACACCATTGTAATAAGTTTTAGTCTGTAGCAGTTTCATACGACTAGAAATCACACGGTAAACTTTCATGAAGATCGGTCCATAATTTACCATAATTTACTAGACTCGGAAAAAAACTTTAGTACGCCTAAAACCGTAAAGAATAATGTTATCGCAACTTTGGTCTGTCACAGTTGTATATAACTATATATCACTTTGTCAAATTTCGTGAAGTTCGACCCATAATATACCATATAAAGCCGACTACGAATATCAAAGATTCGGCATATCCAAATATATAGCACTCTAACTTGCTTTTGTTTTAAATTGTCAAATAAATTGATATATGCTCTACTTTGTTGTCGAGGTGCATTTTAAAATTAAGCTTTTCCGAAAATTTGGTCATGAATATGACTGCTACATTGTTGTTCGTTCACTAATTTAAAGCTTGAGTTTTGTTTTAAAAGTTTTATTATTTTTATACAATTATTTTTTTTTTTTTTATTATTCCGACGCTAGTCCTGCGAAACTCTTCGCTTGTCTGCAGGAGACCAGAGTCTCTGGCATGATTCGAACCCGCGACCCCGGTACTGATAGACTAGCACCGAGTAAGAAATGAATATTAGGGTATTAATTTGTTTCTTCTAAATTTAACTCAATTAACAAAGCTCATTGGGATTAGTAAAACAAAAAATTAGAATAAAAACTTGCAATTTCTAAACTAATGGGGTGTGAAATTGATAAAATTTTACACAGCTTTAGGTTGTATGCAAAAGAGGAACGAACTTAGAACGCGCCAAAGCAGCCACCTCTGGCTTAACGGACTACACATTTAACTACGTTGGCAAGTTTAACGATAGACAATGTTAGTAAGATCTGTAATAAATAATTTTTATATTAATAAAACTTGTAGGGTAATAGGCTTTTTACACTGACGACATTTTGTTGAAACGTATGGAAGATGTAGAAAATATGAAACATGCATTTACATTGTTCACCTCTAACATCTACCATCAATCAAAACTGTAAATGACACCTTGTACAAGAAACACACAAAACAGTAACATAGAAATAAATAATTTTACAAACAAAAAGTAATTTGTACATAAATTAAAGTTAACAAAGAAAAACACAAACAAAAAAATAATAAATAAATAAAATTTAACAAACAAAAATAAAACATGAAAATAAAAGTATACAAAAAAAAAACCTTTTCTTTAACTTTGTCAGTAATGCAACTGTAATAATAACATTGTTGGCACTTTTCTAGCGATGAAACTAAAATAATCGAAGGATGAAGAATGGACTAAAATTAGTTTGGTACATCTTTTCAAGATGTGTAAAAAGGCTATAACTTGGAATAACTTTAATCTACAGAAATAAAAAAATCAACAATTTTTACAATAAAATGTTTCTTGAGATATAGAAAAACAGCTTTCAAAAAATATATAACTTTTTTTTAATTATGGAATACGACATGTTTTTCTTATGGAATACGACATGTTTTTCTTATGGAATACGACATGTTTTTCGGTTAATGAAATTTATTTAAAAAAATCACTTTTAATTAATGAAATGTGATAAGCTTTGAATGATTTATCGTTTTCAAAGATCTTGAAAATAAGTCAAACAAATGGTTCTATATGTATAGTATAAAACAATTTTTTTAATTAAATATAGGTCAGGGTTTGATAACAACGACCAAAAACAAAAAAAAAAACAAATTATTGAAAATGTACAAGAATTCAAAATACAAATATTTATAAACAGAAATAAAAATGTTTATTTGCGCAGATACTAAAAAAAAACCTTTAGCATGTTCACAGACTAATTAAAAAAATTTTCAATATAATAAAGGCCGTATTTGTTAAAAAATTATTTTATTTTATAAGTCATTTACTATTATTACGTTTCTCATTCCGTGTGTAACAGCGTGAAATAATTATCTAAGACCCAACAAAGTATACATATATAATTTGCGTTCTTGAGTATTTCTTAGACTACCTTCTGAAAGACTGTTCAACACAGAAGGCTCTAAATTGGGGAATAGAACGGGCTTAGAGGTCTTTGTTGAAAACCCGGAAATCGATATATTCTACCGTCTTCCGGATCACAACACAATCTTCCAGGCGGAAGTCCGTGCTATTACGGAATGTGTGATATGGATTAAATCCAATATAGGGCGGGTGGACTCTAATAGATTTACCGACAGACAATGAGCAATTAGGGCTTTATTAGTTATTAGGGTTAAGTCCAGGACCTTATTAGACTGTAGGAGGGCCATTACCGAATTTTTCTCGGACAGGGGGATCCGTATCATATGTGTACCTTGCCACTTGGCGATAATCGCCAATGAAAAGGCCAATATACTCCCTATCGGGGGAAGAGAACTCAGCTATTAACCTGGCGAATGCAAAGCCGTTCTCGGCAACGAATGCAGAATTGAAGGCGTGGGCTAGGGAAACCCAAACGGCCAGTTGGAGTAGTGGGACTGTAGGTAGGACCACTAAGATTTGATGGGCTCTCCCAGGCGAGAGGAGGACAAGAAGCCTCCTCAACGGGAATAAGTCCGAAGTTAGTATGACGGTGCGTTTCCTGACTGGTCATGAGGGACTACGGGTACACCTATACCAAATTGGACGGGCGTGTGACGAGGAGAGCGAGACGCTGGAACACTTTTTCTAGTACTTCAGGCATTCGTCGAATTAAGATCCAAACACTTCGGGAATGATGTCATGTTGGACTTGGGATCCCTAAGGAACGTTGACTGGAAAACCTTAAAGAATTACGTCCGGGAAACTGGGATTCTTAACGCCGGACGTTAACCCCCTATCCACCTAAATCCCCCATTTTTTTCTCCTGAAGAGCGCACAACAGGACCGGTATTGGCCTAGGGGTAGCATCTTTGCTGCTTCGTCGTCCTTTCGACCTAACCTAACCTGATGTGACTGATATGAATTGTGAATCACGTATTTTAATGTAATTGAATTGGGCTCAAATAACTTTTATATGATGAAATATTACACTTCCAAATTACTATGGTTCGAGTTTTTTTGAAAATATGTAATTTTAGACTTCTATCCACCCAACAATTTTTAAGCCCGATCCGATTTTTTTTTTCGAATTGTGAAAGTTTTAAAAAAAATTTTTTATTTTGATTTCATTTTTGAAAAATCGAAAACAATCGAATTCAAAATTTCGAATTTCTAAATCCCGACTCGCCATCTAAAGTTTTTCTGCGTTGCAGGCCTTCGGCCGGGTGCAAGGAATTTCCCTTCTGTGGTATTACAAGATATGGATGTGGACTTGACGTTTAGGTGTGGTTCACATTCACATTAAAATTTAACCACCCTTTATAATACAGAGCGAATGGTCACCAAAACAATGATAGAGTTAAGTAGTAAAGGTACCAGTACACGACATTTTTTTTAACATCTGACTTATTAAATTTCCCACTGCAATATACCTACATGTCGTGTGTTACCTTTATAACATTGCTTTCTGTTATAGTCAGACGCAAAGTCATCTGACAAAATTTCAATTAGACTACCCGAACACACGCGCAATATGTTGGCAAATTATTGCCGTGGCAACAGTCAAAGTTTATAAAGAAAAAACGCTGGCAAAATATAAGAGTTTTATTATATAGAATTGACGGCAGTAATTGTCAAACATATTGCGCGTGTAGTCGGGTAGATACTATCGGCCATGGCCTGGAAATCGAAATCACTTGAAATTTAAATCGAACAAAATTTGAAAACTATCGTATCTTTAAAGTTTATAAAACTATTTGCTTTTATATGCCTCATATCTTGAGGTCCACTAACCTTTACCACTACCTCTTTTCAAATCAGGAAAAGATGCGCTCAATTTAAAAAAAAATTAATGCAAAATATCCAACATTTGTGAATATTATCAAAAATTTTGACAGTCATGCTCAATTCCATGTGACTTGAAAAGATGACAAGTTAGATGTTTTAAAAATTCGTGTATTCTGACCTTAAGTGGTGGTTGCTGCATCAAACTAATCTTTTTTACTTACTTTTCAGCCTCTTAATTATTATTTAAAGTTTTGATGGAGGGCATCAAATATAGCGTTCCAAATTGTTTCTAATCAAAGTAGAGATAAATATTTACAAAAATTAAAAAAAATAACTGCTACAAGCGTGATTTAAAATATAGAAAAAAAACTAAAATAATTCATTAAGATGAAAAAAAAATTAAATCATATTTATTAAGGTTTACGCATGGGTAATAAGAGTATTTAAAGCGATAAAGATTAACTAGATTGATAAGAAAAATATGGAAAACTTATTATTAGTTCTACCATGACGATCATATGAGTTTCCAGCCAACAATAATAAAATACTGGTAATAAAAACAGACCCTAAAGAGCCGCCAAAAATTAAATGAAACTAAATTTAACAAAAAATTGATAAGATCTCATTTTATGCAAGTTAAATAGCAGGAAGGAAATAAAACGAATAAGAATAGTAAAACCTTTGTTTGAAGTCAATCGTCTCAGTGATCCCAAGAAAAGTCAACAATATATTGTTAAATTTAGAAATGACGCCGAAGTTGGCAATGCTGACGATGATGATCATGATGACGGCTAAAATGTTGAGATGTTGTTGCTATGAAATGCTATAAAAGAAACGGCCCCTTTTTTGTGTTAAAAATAAAGTTTTTACACCCATACCAACAACAAAGTTAAGCAGCAACAACAATTTAAATTTAAATGATAATAAATGGCATGGTAACACTTGGCGAAATTAACCCATTAGAAACAGCTAAATTCTTATTGGTCAAACAACAATTAACCGGTTTAATTTTCTGTTTTTCGCTTAAGAAAACACGTAAACGAATACGATTTAATATCAGTGAGAATTATATATTCAACGTGATCTTGTTAATATTCCATTTGCATCTATTTATTCTACAATTAAAACGATGTTTAACCAGACAGTTTTTATTGCGTTTTAAAAGAACCGGTATAATTATAGTGCTGATTAAAATTGTATGGCAATTTAGATAATTTAGATTTCATGAAATTTTGAAAAGAGAATTGCGATTTTTATGTTTAAAACTAAACGAAACTAAATCTTTGGCGCTTTTCAACAGAAATTGATGAATAATTAATTATTTTATGGTATTGCCTTACCTAGTTTACTGTTTAAGAATCAAATATTCTCAATTAACACTAATGGTTTTTTCTTTTGTGACATAAATGTTTCATGTATTTCAAATGAACCATTCGCGCAGTTTTTTTTACATTCTTACATTCATTTTTACATTCAAATAGTGCTATCTGCAAAATCACAATTTTACAGGAGAGCGAAAAAGCTGATTTTTTCGACAACACTGAGAGTAATAACTAGACTTTCTATTACAACGTTATATAAGAAAAAAAAAACGTCTTAGTCATACATATGTTAAATTTTTTTTAATTTCAGATATTCGCGCTTATATATCTTATAGCACTATTTATAAATTAAAATTTGATCGATTTGAACATTGAAATATGCAGATAGCACTATTTGAGCAATAAAAATTAGCTGTAATGAAAGATATTTGAGACTCTAATTTAAGTAACACGAATTGTTATTAAAATAATTAGTCTTTTTTAACAAAACAATATACACAGAAAAAAGTTTTTTGTCAATTAAAAAAATGGTTTAAAAAGTATTTAAATTTAATTAATGTGCTAATTGAATCAATTATTTTTTTAATTGGCTGAAAATTAAAAATTTAATTTTGATTTAATTAACATTTCAGTTGTCTTGAAATGAATTTTTAATTAAAATATTAATTAAATAACAAAAAATCTAAATTGACTTTTTTCGTTTAAAGTAAAATAATTTAAACTTGTAGAATTGTTGTTGGGAATTGTAAATATTTAATTAAATAAATTAACACATTGTTTGAAATGGAAAAGTTTTTTGATATTTTTTTTAAAAAAATTAAAAATATCATTTATTAAAAAAAATATTCATAACTTTGAAATTTTTATTAATCAATATAATAATTTTGGAAATAGGTGCAAAATCAAATTGTTGGTTTGATATTATGAATTTGGTATAAATTTGGTGATTAGATAAATTTTTTTAATTTTTTCTGTGTAAAAATCATGTAAATGAACTCGAAAAAACTTTAAGTTAAAACTTTACACTTTATCAAAAAATTGAAGATAGCACTATTTTAATATAAGCCCACGATATGCAAAATGTGAGAAAATGTCGTTTTCCCTTCTAAATATGTTGCACAAAATGGTAAATATGTTCCTAAACTTACCCTCAGTTATATTGCAGAGTGAGCTTATACCCTCTGCAGCTGCGCCAAGTATTTTTTAAGTAAGCATTTATTTTTCTTATTTAGTTAATTCTTGTGTTTGCGTACAATTAGTTATCAATACTAATATCGGCTGTTTCATCGTAAGGTTTGATTTATAATGTAAAATAAAATACATAAATTTGAAAGTGAGCTTAAAATTTTAATTAATGGCATTTACTGTTTAAAAATGATATTATTTACTTGTTGGCCACGACTACGTCTGAGGTGGTCCATGCGTAAGGTCCAATTTTGGGTGACTCGTTCGAGCATAGCGGCTGGCGTCTCGCGAATAACACGAGTAATGTTGGCTTCCAAAGCGTCAAGCCGCTGTATGGCTCGTAGCGCCTTCTTATTGAAACCAGAGCTCACCGAGACCGAGATCCTTACGTAAAATACGCTAAGTTGTCGAATACGACAAGCCAAGCTGCTGAGAACGATAACGAATCGATTCATCACGGTCTTCGTATTCACTCTCAGCTACACCTGCTATATTCACTTCACTACGTGCTGGATGTGGTCTAACCGGTCGAGTATCATCCATTAATGTAAACTGGGACTCAAATTTGAGAATGGTGTTGGCAATAGTGGTTTCAGTAGATCGATTACACTCACAGAACGCCGATTTTCGTAATACAGCTGAACAATTTGTAGATGGTGTTGTGTTGTAAGTCTTTCCGTGATGACTTGCCAAACTATACTGTACTAAAATGGCAAAGCAGTTTGATTTGAGTCTCGCGTAATCTGTAAAAAAACCCGCGTTAAAAATCAAAGCTCTCAATGAATTACCCTTTATAATAAAGTTTCATAAATAAGAAGTCAAATCAATACATTTTCGGATTATTATTTCAAGAATGAAATCACTATTAAGCCAACGAGGACATTCTTGAATCAAGCCCAGTGTTAGTTTAATTTGTATCTCACTTTAACTTAAGTCAGTCCCGTTTTCGGGCTATTTTAAGTTCGGCGCACAATACTCCGTACTTGAATCAAGCATTCTGTACTTGATTTAAGGAAATCCGTACTTACCGTACTATTGAAACCGCTTCGGCTGGATTTAAGTACGGATGGATTGATCTTTCTTTTCACTGTACGTACCTAATTTTCAGTGTTGCTGATGAAGAATACGGAAATTACACATTAATGTATACCATACTTATTTGATGCAAAATTACACACGCAAATCGAAAAAGTATCTTTGATAGAATGAATTCGCCTTGCAAAACTCTATTGATATTGTGAGGTAATATTTGTATGTTTGTTTGTAGGAGGTAATCTCCGTAAACGCTGGACCGATATTTATAAAACTTTAAGAGTATATTACTGATTATCTGGAAGGTGCTGTAGGCTACATAATTTGGGAAAATGTTAAGTGGGCGGGGCAACTACCATACAAAGACAATATAGATTTATGTGTTTCTGGAGAACGGCAAGACTAAAGTTTCCAAGTTATCAATATATAACATCTGACAATTTAGGCGGTATTAGAAAAGTGGGCGTGGAATAAAATAGAATTCTGTATATCAGTAAGTGAAAACTGTAAGTGAACATATTTCGAACAAATAGTCTGGTTATCAATACACAACATCTGTAAAAAAGTGGACTGGAAGTGGGAAGGTAGACTTGGCACCTCTCATACAAAGACAATTGGGTGATTCACAAGGTAGTCATAAAGTAGTAAAGTCATGTGTTTTATAATAATAACAAGAAATAAATATGACTGCTGTGGGCATCCGCTTATAATTGAGATTTCTACTGTACAGTTATGTCAAATCAATGCACACAGCATTAACATTTTTATTTGGTTTGAAACACAACGATATATAAAATATTATTTAGGGCATTAAGACGATATGAGTTGATAGCACACCTTGTGAATCACCCAAATATAGATTTTTAACTTTGGAACAAAAAGTTGGTTTTCTTTACAAAAAATCTAATAAAAAGTAGGCTGGATTGGAGAAGTATCCATTGCAGGTAAAATATAAATACAAAATAGATTTCAGTGTCTGGATTACGGTAACAGTAAAATAATCTAAATGTAGATATGTCTTAAAAAATGTATTAGTTTTGTTTCAACCAAGTTAATCTAGTATATTGTAAAAGTTTAATTAACCAAAATGGATATAAAAGTTGTTGTTTAATTTTGATTAAAAAATACATATATTTTTTTCAACAATTTTACTATTAATCAGTTTTGGTAACGCTTATTTGCATCACATAACATTGTATGTGGAAAATCGCTTTAACCGTGGTGAATACCACTTGAAGCAGTTTCACACTATAATAGAAGTCTTAGGTATTTTGAGGAAAATATAACCCTGGCATGATAAGTTAATGTTTTTGAAAATTTTCAAAGCATAATTAGATCAATGAAGCATTTTCGTCAAAATTCATTCATTGTATGTAACAAGACATATTAACAACTCAAGCAATATGTAAAAGTGTGATAGTGTGAATTCAACGAGTAGTGAACGTGACAAGCTTTACGAAAAACTCCTTGACATCCCATACGATTTAATCGTTTTTTGAAAATTTTCTTAACAATAATACTCTTTATTTAATCAGGGTTGAATTTTAACAAAAGCAAATAATATTATTATTTCATGTGTGATAGTGTTAATTTAAACTGTAATGTAAAATAAGATTTTTGACAGTCTCAACAAAATTCATTGGTTTTCTATCTTCCAAAGTATTATGGAATACATTCGACTTGTATGACAAAGTAAAGTACCATTTATAAGTGTAAACCTTGCGTTCAATATTTGACACGCTAAGTGTAAAACCTAGATATTATTTTGTTCATTGTAATATAGAGAAATGTACTACTTTAAAAGGGTGTGTGCAACATAATTTAAGTACTCCAAATATGTAAGGCATAATTTTTTAGAAAATAAAACACCACAAGCGAAAAGTATATTTTACCAATTCCAAATGAACTAAGTAGTTACATTTATTTACACTAAACTCATAGAATCTCTTCGTGTTTTGCTCTCAATTAATTAGATAATGTTTTATAATGTTCCAAATTAACTAGCTCATGTTTGACTCTACTTTCATAATCATACTATTTCTAATCGCTTATTGATACTATTCGTAATAAACGGGTTCATAAGTCGTACCATTCACAATGATACGGTTCATTTTTCACACTATTCCAAATTCAACGGTTATTTTTTTACACTATTCTCAATTAAATGCGAAACTTTTCACAATAGTCTCAATGAATCTGGTTAATTTTAACACTGCTCTCAATAAACCAGGTTATTTACACTATCCCTCATGAGCCTGTTAATTTTTCAAACTATTCTGAATAAACCTGTAAATGTTTCACACCATTCTCAATGAACATGTTTATTTTTCACACTATTCTTCATTAACCTGTTGATTTTTCAAACTATTCTCAATGAGCTGGTTCATTTTTCGCACTATTCTTCATGAACCTTTTCATTATTCACTCTATTTCTAAAGAACAGGTTAATTTTTCCCACTCTTCTCAATGAGCTGGTAATTTTTTTTACACTATTCTCAATTAACCTGTTCATTTTGCTCACTTATTTGAATCGGCTTATATTTCTTACTATTTTCAAATAACAGGTTAATTTTAAACACTATTCTCTAGGAACCGATATATTTTTTGCACCATTCTCAAACACTGGTTAATTTTTTTCACTATTCTCAATAAACGTTTTCATTTTTAATAAAAATCTTAATACTACTCACAATGCTGTCCAAATACTCATTTTCACACTGTTCTCAATGAACCCGAAGTTCATTTATAAGAAGTCCAAATACTGTTTACCTTCATCTTAATGGATTAAATTTATGGTATTCTGGTACAACTGTTTAAAATGAGTCGATTATTTATTCCTAGTGGCAAAGATGATAAAGTCACTCACTCGCACAAACATTTGTATAGACATTTTTGGCGCAACCAAGTCGTCTGTCACACCATCATCTTTTTAAAGTTGGAACATGATCAACACCCGACTCCACACTTTTTTTACAGCATTCGCATACCGAAAAGCTAAATCCATCCAACTCTTAACAAGAAAAAGAAACACACACACAAACTTTTGCTTAGACACATTACAGCGTATGTGTCTGTCCATGAGCATAACTGCAGCAACATTTAGATGAACGTAAAGAGGAGTATCCGCCGTTTGGACCTCATGGTCGTTAGTGTAGACCCCATCGGTACTTTACAGTATTTCAGCATTTTGTGTTGAAGGCGTTCCAAATGCGTGAGAAGATCAAAAACATAAGTAACACTGATAAATCACTCTAAATCACATTGTTCTCCTTCGTACTGCTGCTGCCGCTGTAGTTTTTGTTGTTGTTTCGCTTGGTTTCTGCTTAAACTTATGCCCCATCTCGTAAAGAACACGTACAACATAATGACCGAGAGCTGTAAAGTAACTTTTCCATTTTTGGCATTTTTTCGGCTTCGTTTTTGTATGTAATCACATGCATTTTTACACGAATTTCTGTTTGCGAGTTTTTTTTATATTTATTTTTGTTTTATTTTTATTTGGGAGATTGTAAGTGTGAATGAGTACAGAAAGTGTGTGTGTGTGTGTATGATGTAAACTTTAAAGGTCGTTGGTTAGTAGCAATTTTACAGTGATTTACGAATGATTTGTGACCATCGATGTTGTTAGGAGCACACACAAATAACAACTAGAGTCGAGCAGAAGGTGAAAGATTTGAAATGTAAAAAACAACAAACAAAAATTTTATTAAATAAATTTGAATAAAAGAAAATTAAAATACGAGAAAGATTTATAAATGTTTAACTTTTCAAACCACGATAAATCGATTGGCATATTGAAATTAATTTGCAAGCAAATATCTAGTTTACTTTAAAAAAATTAACCGATTCTTAATGGATAACTTGTAAAAGAATCGGTTCACTGAGAACTCCATGAAAAACGAGCCGGGGAAGAAAAAATACATTATTTTCGTGTTTAAATAGTAAAACAAGAAGCAACAATTCCCGTATTCCATTTGTTAAAATTATTTAGTTAAATAAATCAAATTTTCAAAGTTTAATGATATTGAAAATCACGCCGAGCCAGCTACTGGTGCCTTATAATTGTGAGTGCTTCTTTAAGCAAAGGGGGGAATAAAGCAATGGTGAAACAACCATGTGTAGCGAACGGGTGGGTAAGGGAAAGCAAGTAAAGTAACTAAATAATAATAATACATAATGTTCTCTCTCTGGTTTTCTGGGGAAAGTGTTCAGGATAGAATAAATCAAATCAATTTCGGATTAATATTTCAAGTATGAAGTCGGTATTAAGCCAACTTGAAAATTTTTGAATCCAGCCCAGTTTAAATTTAATTTGTATCTCACTTTTACTTAAGTAAATCCCGTATTCGGATTATTTTAAGTTCGGGGCACTTGAATAATCCGTACTTGAATCAAGGATTCTGTACTTGATTTAAGGAAATCCGTACTTATCATACTATTGCAACCGCTTGTGCTTTATTTTAGTACTGATGGATTAATTTTCCTTTCAATGTTTGTACCTAATTTTATCAAATTATCTACATAATTGCCACCTGTACTCTGTGTGCAAGACTACATGGACAGACAACCACGACGGGTGGACATCGTTAAATCGATCACCAACCGATCCTGAGTCTATCGGTACACTAAAAGGTGGGTCTAGGATTATTTATTTTTAGTGTTACACATATCAGCACAAACGCATTATACCCTCTCCACTATTGCGGTACGGGTATAAAAATAGTATGAAAAACAGTCCAATTTATTCTGGATAGTACAAAGACGAATTGGGTTACTAAGAGTGATCCGATCAATGAGAATACTTTAAACAGGTTCATTAATCACTTATGAACCGATTATTTAAGAATTGTGTGGAAAATCTACCGGTTCATTGGTAATAGTTCAAAAAATGAAAAGAATTATTGAGAATAGCGTGAAAAATAAATCGGTTTGGTAAGAATACCCTGAAAAAAATAATTTAACTTTATGTGGTATCAAATTTAACTGTTCATTAATTCAATTGAAATTTATTAAAATATGTAGTGCCAAAAATAATGTTATTAGCCTAATTCCCAATCTTATGCATGGTATACAATAGGGTATTCATTTAATCGGGCTTTTGCTTTAACCGGTTAACCGCTCTATTAATTAACCGAGGTTTTGGTTTAATCGGTTAGTAATCGGTTAATTTTGTTATTGATCGGTTAACCGATTAATAAAGTTTTTTATAAATTAATTAATTTGAATATATAAAAAATTATTATTTGGAGTTTATTTGTAAAAAAAACCAATTACATAACAAACATAACAATTCTTGAACCAAAACAAGAAACAAGAAAAGAATGATTCATAAATATGTAATACATATTTTTTAATTAATACATGTGATGTATGTATTAATTAAAAAATAAGCTGTAAGATAATTTTATTAATTTTTTAGTTTAAGAAGATCATATAAATACAAATAATTTGGTCTAAATGTTTAGGAAGTGTAGGTTAATTCTGCTAAAAGATTGATATGAGAAATTATGAGAAGAAACCAATAATTAAACACACACATTAAAAAAATACGTAAACCAAAAAGCTGTTAACAGCAAACACTTATTAAGAATGAAGATCACTGAACACCTTCTTTGTTTGTATGAAAAAATATTTTCTGAACAAATAAAAACAAACACAAAAAATCATGTTATGGTACTACAAAAAATTAAATATTTTGTTAAATCGGTTAATCGATTGAAATTAACCGGCTTAATCGTTAATCGAAAAAAATATAACACTTTTTGTTTAATTTTATGGCATAACACACATAATTAATAATATTTTTCAACACATTTTGTTCATTTGCTTTTGCAAAATGTTTTTATTTTTCACTAACTAAACATTTTTAAATAATTTTTTTTGACATTAGCGGAATTCAGCCTTGATAGTAAAGTCCGTTGTAGACCTTGTTAATCTTATAATTTTAGTAAAAATACTTACATTTACAACACTGCAACAACAAAATGTATTAGAATAAAATATCCCAGCAAAAACTTTACTTACATGGTAAGTTAGCAAGTAACATTGGAGACATATAAACACTACTTATTTTTCGGCTGAATAACTACTTATTTTTGTTCGAGTTGTCCACAGAATTCAGTAGTTACAATACACTTACTAGAAGTCACAAAATATCTAGTTATTATTTAACTACCAGTAAGTTGAATTGTAAGTACTTACAATATACTTACTAGAAGCCGAAAAATAACTAGTTTTTATTTAATTTGCGCTAGTTTATAGACCTAATAATTGGTTATGGAGCTAGTTACCAGTAAGTAAATATTCAGTACTGAAAACCAGACAACTGATAAGTAGTTATTTAGCTGATTATTAGTAAACAAATATTCATAACTGAAAATAATAGTAGTGAAAAGTACTTACTGAGGTCATTACTAGCAAGTACTTATTGAGGTTTTCAGAATAATGATAATTGTAATGACAACTACTTACCAGGTAATGTATGAAATAACTACGACCTGTTACCAAAATTCAAAAAGTTTTTCTGGGATACTACGCTGTGGTTGAAAAATCCCACAAAAAGCAGTAGTAAACAAAGTGTGTGAATTTACCAGAATAAAAAAGTTAAATAAACTTTATCTGTCTCTTTCTCTGACTCAGCAAATTCATTAATTTACAATGCATACGAAAAAGACACTCACGCTTTGAAGTATAAAATCGTATTAAATATACCAGAGTTGTACACTTAATACAATGGGTGTTGTTAATATTATTAAAGCCAACAGAGTAGTATTTTGTGGTATGAAAAAAATATTTGAAATCTTAAATTATTTGCCAGAGGTGATATTCCCTTCTAGGGAGAGCTGGCCAGGCCAGTACAGATTGTATAGGGGATTTGCTATTTTCACTAATGGTCACGTAGACTCCCCGACGACTGCAGTGTATTTCAGGCGGAGGTTCTGGGGGCTAACAGGATAGGGGCTAACATTGACAAGGGCTCGGACGTCACAATATATGTGGACAGCCAGGCGGCCCTTAGGGCCTTGATGGAATGTTATGTGAACTCCAGGCTAGTGTACAATTGCAGGAGCGCTCTAGAAGATATCTTAGGAAATTATGTTGTGCGGCTCTAGTGGGTACCGGATCACTGCAACCTCACCGGCAACGAGATAGCTGATGAGTTGGCGAGACTGGGCTCGGAAATGGAGGATCCTGACAGTTTGCAGGTGGTCAGGCTTCCAATGGGCTTCTACTTTGGGAGAATTAGGGAACGGGTTCTGGGTGGGACTAATCGGGTTTGGCGGGGCCGAACGGACTGCCGAGTATCGCGTACGCTGTTGCCGCTGCTTAGTAGGGAAAACTCGGACGCGCTGATGGGTAAGAGTAGGGCTGCGTCAGGACCATGATAGGTATTATCACGGGCCACTGTATGATAGGCAGAATGGTGGTGAGAGTGGGGTTTGACTTATCGGATATATGTAGGTTGTGTGAGGACCCAGAGGAGTTGGAGACAGTTGAGCACTTTCTGTGCCACTGTCCCAGGCTACAGGACAGCAGGCTGAGGTGGCTGGGTAGCAGATTCCTGCACGAATTGGGAGATGCCTCGGGCTGCGGACTCAGGAATTTGACGGGATTCGTAATAGGAATGAACTGGCTGCGCGGCAGGAGACTGGGGACTGGGAACATGTATGTGAGTTTCCCTGTTTGGTAGGGTTGCTTGTTCTGTTCGATTTCTTATCTTCCTTTCCTGGGCTTTCACTATTTACTTTTCCTACTCTTTCACACAAGATTTCTTTCACTAATTAAGGCGTCACAATGGACCATATTGGTGTCTGGGTGAGGGTGTGAAGTTTTCTTCGCACCAGCCTTTCTAACCTAACCTTAAATTGTTTAAATATTTTCCGATATTGCAGAACAAAAATTAAACAAACATAGTTTTTAAAAGTTTATAAATGCAGACAGCATTAAATAAAACGCAAATTTTTCAAATTAAGAAATTTTTATTTTAGAATTTTTTTTTTTTTTTTTTTTTTTTTTTTTTTTTACCAAATTCTATACGATTTTATGCAACTATGCTTAGGGGTGAAATTAATTTTAAACACCAATACAAAAAAATCTTACCAATACAAACATCTACTAGGTACCTTGACATTTGAGTGAGATACCTGGCAAAGAATCGGCATTCCAGTTCTTATATATTTATATGACCTCTTTGGTTCAATGTACAATACACTCAATATATTATGCATGTAAATTCCTCAGAAAATTCATTTTAAACAACTAAAAATTTATTTAAAAAACGGATCTTTTACATTTCATTTAAAATAAATGAATTTTACATAAATTTTTGAATGTTTTTATTTAACAGTACATTCCGTAAAATTTGTTATAAATAATTTTGTAAATTTAGTTTTCTTTGGAAATTTTTTTTCGAAATTTCATTTAAAAATTTTCATTTAAAAAAAGAAATTTTGTTTAAACAATAGAAATAATAATATTGTTTTAATTAAATAAAATATTTTTTTAATAGCATTAGTGCTACTTTCATAATAAAAATACGAAAAGAAAAACTAATTACATAACTATTTTGGGATAGAGGAAGAAAACGGAAATAGTGGTGAGTTAATGTGCTTGTAATCCAATTAATTTTTAATTTATTCAAAGTGAATTAATTTTCATTTAATTACATTTAGAACAAAATCACAAATTTTAAGATTTTAAGGCGGGATTCAAGAATCAAAATCGCAAAGTATACATTTTCTAAATGAATTGCCAATTCAATCAACAGGACTTGCATAAGGAAAATTTGCAATTTTGCTGATTTAAAAGGAAGAAAACCTATTTTAAACCCTTTTAAAACCTTTGATAATTTTTTAAACATAGCGTTTAATAATTGATAATTTTAAGACTACACCACACGCTCATTATTCAAATTTTTATTTATTTATTTTTTTTGATTGCTCTTCTTTCGTTCTGTATTATATTCAAATCTTTAAATAGTTTAAAAATTTACTATAATTTAGAAAATTCAAAATATAATTTTATATTACACATATTCACACATAAACATGAATTCAAATTTCATCATTACATAAAACCCAAAACTCCAAGGTTTTTATTCTGCTTTAATTTATATCGAAGAAAAATTAACTCCAGAATTTTGAGTAATTCTGAAACTTCCAATAACGACATCAGCAGTGCGATTCACTAACTTTTAACACTTTAGCAGGTGTTAAATTTAACCACACATTTTGATATTTGCACTAACCACTATGTGATTCACTAACTTTTTTATAACCATGGTAAACAGTTTTATATTTCTTTGTATTCAAATGGATGCATCGCGGTAACTCTGCCAAGCGAAACATCAAAATAGGATAAAATTACAAAGAAGAATAAAAAAAAAACAAAATCCTTTTGATTTATAAATTTTAAATAGTTTTGTGCAAAATGCGTAAAACATAACTAATTTTTAATATTTAATTAATTTTTTTATTTTATTACCAATTTATCAATTTAGTTAACGCTTGTAGATATTTTGATAGAATTGCTAGTACTGCTGCCAAAAAAAGCCGCGCGTCTGCCGAGCAGCTGAGCCAAGTGGTTGGATTTATGATAAATAAGAAGGAAACTCCACGAAACATTGGTGTGCGACAAGAAGTGGATAGATTGAAGGCTAAATACCTCAAAGCCAAAATATTGGCAATAAATAAACACTTTTCTAAACGGATTAAACTCCACCAAAAATGCTGGTGTTAATAAACCACAATTTGTTTTGTTAAAAACACAATCAGATATCGTTTAAAATGTTAGTGAATAGCAAAATGGTTAATTTTGCGGTTAACATTTTTAAACGAAACATTTGTGATTAAAAAAGCATAGTGAATCGCACTACAGGCCTGCTGTCAACATAAAAAATTTGGTGAGTTTATGGTATTAAATTGGATTTAATTTATCTATTAAAATACATTCTATACATTTTCATACAAAATCCGTTTCATAAACCCTTTATTGACATACTTTATTTTTTATAACTTAGGCCGTAACTATTTAATAATAACAGTTAATCTTTATTCTATAAAAAAACAACAACACACATTAGACATTACACTGATCAACAAAAAAAAAATTTTTTTTTAAATATATTATTATTTTTAATTTACAATGATGTTAAGATTTTATAAATTACTCTTAAATACATAAACAGGTATTATAAATGATTAACTAAATAGCTTATTTAAATTCCGTGAAAATTTAGTATCTAATAATTGGTTATACAAATGCGGGGCTATCTACTACATTTTTAATTTTGATTTAAGATAGCATGGTTGGGAGGGAGGGTAAAAGGCAAAAGGAAATTCCATCTCTTCCTTTGTTTGTGACTGTATTCAAATTATGTTTTTTTTTTTTATTTTTAAAAGTAGTTAATATAGTTATAAGCTACCTATTTTAAATTAATTAGAGCGATTTTTAGTCTGATTGAGGGAAAAACAAGAACACCACCCCATTGCCCTGAGCACGGTCGGAAATATAAATAGAGGTAGCAATGTTTTCCTTCAATTAGAGTTAATTTAAACTAAAACAAATTAATTTGAATCGTTACAATAATTATACTGACAAAAAATCAAACTACATAATAATATCAGTACGGAAAAACATTAATTTTTATTATTTTTTTTTTTTTTTTTTTTTTTTTTTTTTGAATAACAAACATAAATGTTAAAAAAATACATTCATTCCTAAAATAACTATACATATTTTTATTAAATTTTAACAGTACGGAAAACGAATTCAATAACCTACAATCAGTTATTTTAATAATTTTATGAGTGTACAAGATTGTGAATGGGACTATTGTATTTATTGAAGAAAATGTTAAATTTGTATTAATCAATCTTTCTTTCGTCTATTTATGCTTTTAATGATTTAAAATCTGAATCTGATTGTCGATTTTTGCGTGTGTGAGTGTGTGTTTCACTTCCCACACCTTTATATTTGTTGATTTTTCTGTTTTTTCCCTTTCAGCATTTTTTTCCAACTAGGAATAAATTGTATGAAATTCTTGTTAAATAATACATTTACAATCAGCGTTTATAAAATAGCATTCATTGGTACTTCGTTGTCGCAGTCGGCTTTTGGACCAAAGCAAAAAAAAAACATCTTTAAATTTTATTTTTTTTTTCTTGTTAATGCAACAATCACCACCAACCATCCAGTTTGTTGTGCACCATCAACATGGGCATCATTGTGCCAAGTTAATCTTGATGATCATCGTTTTGAAAAACGCTTAACAATAATGATCATGATCATTTGTTTCGTTATTATCATTAAAATGTGAGAACTTTACAATAAAATGGAATTCAGTGTTACTAATATAAAAATTGCTAAAACATGTAACAATGATTCCTACAATTTTGTTCATATTTTTCCTTTCGAGTTGTATTTTTTTTTTTTATTCTTTCACTTTTTGCAATCATGTACAATTGTCGATGATTCGAAAACTTTAAATGGACTCTGTATTGAGTGGTCGGAATAGAAGTTTCTGTGGCATGTTGTAAAATGTTTAGTGAACAAATGAGGCACAGACATCCCTTATATATTGTGAAGGAGGAATTGTAATATGACGAGTGTTTTAGAAGTTTATTGTAACGATACGCCTTTTTGCCGATACCGATACTCAAGAAAAAAATATCGCCGATACCAATACCGATACGAATTTAAGATTTAAATTCAAGGTACATAAAGTAATTTCTTTATTATGTAAAATTACAGTAGCGGAATTCACCCTTGATAGTAAAGTCCCTTGTAGACCTTGTTAATCTTATAATTTTAGTAAAAATACAATTACAACACTGCAACAACAAAATGTATAAGACTAAAATATACTACGCTGTGGTTGAAAAATCCCACAAAAAGCAGTAGTAAACAAAGTGTGTGAATTTACCCGAATTAAACAGTTGAAGAAACTTTATCTGTCTCTTTCTCTCACTCAGCAAATTATTTACAATGCATACGAAAAAGACACTCACGCTTTGAAGTATAAAATCGTTTTAAATATAACAGAGTTGTACTCTTAATACAAAGGGTGAAAACCGCTAGTGTAAGAGATTATTAATATTTAAGATTTTAAAAACAAATGAATTTAAATTCATGGTAAAATTAAATCATTTTTAAACAGAAAAAAGAACAGTTTAAATTATTATAAGTATTCAAAATTAATAATAATGAGATTTTTGTTTAAAAAAACAAAGTATTCTCAACTTTTGCGGAAACAATTTCGCAACTGCGTTTAAAGCAGACTTGCAGTAAAAAAACAGCTCTCAGATGTGTCTGAATTCATTTGACCACTTAAGTATTTCTGCGCAATGGTCTTAAATTTTGATTATAGCATTTAATTGCGCCAGTAAACACACGGCTCTAGAAATATAAGAAAATCTAAGCTATATCACGACTTCTTTTTTAGCTGAGCCACAGCGTAGGATCGACTGAGGATCATGCTTCTCCAAATTTTTTATTAAGATTTGCACAAACGCTTCAAAGGTCAGTTCCTTTAGACTTATCAGTACTTTTACTAGGTGTCACCCCTGTCTTCAACACTTTTCAGAATAATGTTGAGTAGCTCAATTAGACGTTTTTTAGATCAATTGTCTTTGAAATTTGATAGCTTTGTATCGAAGGTCTCTACCTAAATAAATAAATTTCAATATTCTCTAAGCACTCAAATCTTTAATTCAAAGATAATGCTACGTAAGTCGCCAGTTGTAAGGCGTCTTAATTATTCTGCATCTCAGTTTATTTTTTTTATCGAATTTTCTATTAATCTTCGAAGACTGTTAACTAGCGAAAAAGCGTCAGAAAATGAAGCAGGGACTTTGCTTATGGTTAGCGAAGTGATTTTTATTTTCACAAAAATCATTAGCAGAAAATTTTTCTGCAGTTCAAAACCAAACGTTCAATGCGTTTATGCATCAGTCCAAAAAGTCGTAGTGTAAAATTGTATTGACAAGTTACAAAGCAAACGCGTAAAACGCATATACGTATCGAAAGCATGACCTCCAGCTTAAGAATTAAAAGAAATAATTTATTATTCTTTTTGATTTTTTTGCTCTTAGTTGTTATGCAAAAAATAAGCATTGAAAAGTTAATTGTTTGCTAAAAAAAAACTATAAAAAAGTATCGGCTTATCGACAGTATAATATCGCCGATACCGTTATATCGGCAAACGTGAAATATCGCCGATATATCGGTGTCGGTATTCGTTACTTCCCTAATTTTTTGATATTAATTTATTTTCAAAATCAATATCAAAAATTTTGTTTTTAAGCATTCCAAATATTAACCTCGTGTTTTATAGGGGATGACTGTTAAATGTTTGTCACGGTGTGTGTTTGTTAAAATTTAACTTTATATTCTGTACATTGATGAATTTGTTGTCGTAGTTTTGCTCTGTTCTTGTTCAATAAAAATGATTCACACTGGGGGAATGTTATTTCGACAATCCAATTGTTGCTTTGATGGTGATTGTAGCATTGCTGTTGTTTTGTTGTAGCATTAGAATTTTAAAGGGTGTGACAAATAAAGCTGTTGCCTAATAAATAATATTAATGTAATATAAGTTATAGTTCGTCGGCTTAATATGCAAACCTGCTAACACCCTTTCAGCACAATTTACACTAGACACAAAAAACTTTTTATATCATATTTGCAGCTTGAGAAAAGTTTTTCTTATTAAACCTTTTCACACACTTCAAGTCTAAAATTGAAGAAAAACTACATGCTGGTCGACGAGGCGTATATTTCTCTACCACACGACATCAGAATCTTAATTTACTTTAAAAGTGGATTTAGCAGGTTTGCATATTAAGCCAACGATATATATAATTACTATTATATGCATTTAAATTAGAATAAAAATTTAAAAAAAGCTCATGTCTATTGTCGGTCGGTCCGTTGAAATGTGTTCTAGATGAAAATTTACGGTGGTTCAAACAACAAGTGAATTTGACGAGTCTTCCAACGCCCAACGTGTGTGAACAATAAGACACAACTGGCAATTTTAAAATATTATTGTCGGACCATGGGGTCATCTACTGAACGGGGTGACTTCAGAGTCTGTTGAATAGCTACAAGACACAAGGGCTTTCGAAAGCAATGCGAATTTCACCCCAGATAACGCACAGAAAAAAATCTACAAAGCTGTTCACAAATTAAAGCATTAACAAAAAAAATCAATTTTAATTAATAATTTAATCAAGTGAATTAAACATTGAATCAAGTGAATGAAACATTAAATTGATACTATTAATTTATTTACTGGTGCAAATTTATGCAATTTGGGCTTAAATTACAGCCAGCACAAGATCAACTCACTCCCTGTGGGCTACTAGTTCTAATGAGGAAGCTGGTCAGCGGTGATTTTTAGGCGGATTGCCAACTTAAAATCCCAAGCAGATTGTGCATGAGCAACCTTCACTTACTGTCAAAAATAAAGGAAAAGATTCTTAAATGCATTTAAAACAACAAAAACAAAATAAATAAAAAACATCTTATTCCATACGAAATGTGCTATCAGTTTCGCACTTTGCTTAAGCAAATTACAGTTTCATAAAACTTAGGCCCTAATCATGTAAAACGCAACGCAACGACAAAGAATTACATTAGAAGCACAAACAATGTCATAAATGTCTTGTAATTTTGTTGTTGCTTTCTACAGAAATTCATTTACCGTTTTAAAAATTTCAACGCCTCAACGCAATGTGAATTTCTGTAGGAAGCAACAACAAAATTATAAAATATTTAGGACATTGTTTGTGCTTTCGATGTAATTCGTTGGCGTTGCGTTTTACATGATTAGGACCTTAACAAAAAGTTTAATATGGTTTGACACATATCACTTACATGTATTCGCACAGTTGCTATAGCCAGGGTATGCACACTCTGGTTGGGCCTTAAAGCATTAGTTCTTTCTGATCAAGCGTCTAAAAATGGGGCCATTTTGTGACGTTGTACTTATAGGACATGTAGATGCAGATAATTATTTTCTAGCGTTAAACAGACACGGCAGACCGGAATCCAGTTCAGTTTTACCAGTATCTTAAAGTTCTAGACTGATTACACTATGCTAGTTGAAAAAACAGATAAGCCGGGCACATAGCGCTTTAACATAATTCGGGTACGCTGAATCGAGTGGTGCCCACGGTTTTTTAAGATTGGCTCTGATTTTCGAGATATACCGTTATTTTATAAATGGAGGAGGTTGCACAACACATGTTCGCGTAACTGAAAACCGCTTTAGCTTACTGAAAAAACTTAAAAAACCGAATTTCCTTTAAGAAAAGTAAAATTTCTTTCTCATATCCGCAGTCGTTTTAGAAACCAAATTTTTTTTTTGGAAAAAAAATAGTTTTTTTATCAAAATTTCGAAATTTTTGTTTTTTAAAGCTTGTCACGAAAAAAAAGTGTCAATTTCTTGCACAGTGTTATTGATGTGAATTATTCGAGTTTTCAATTTCGAGTTTTTCGAAAGTGAGCGTTATTTCAACAGACGGACATGGATATATCGACTTAGAATTACTCAAGAAACCAGAATATATCGACAGCTTAATTCCAAAACATGCTAAGTCGAAAAAGTGTGTTTTACAGAAGAAGCACTTAAAAGTTTACAGGCAATACAACATTCAGTTGTATATTAAGCAGTGTTCCCAAAAGTATTAAATTTCCCTGTTTGTAGGGTTTTTTTAAAAACTTTCAAGCGTACGAAAAAAGGACAAATTTTTTATTTTAAGGCTTAAATTACAAATTAATGTAGGGAATTTTCACAATATTATATCTTTTTCAATATATTGTGTAAAAATACGTAAATATTCATATTTTCTTTTTTTTTAAATTAAAATTTTTCATAAGCAATAGCATTTAAGTACAAATGTTGTATTTTTTAACAGAAACCCTAAACTATGAGTGCTAAAAAGTTGGCAGTTTTCAACAACTGCCGAAACCATGTACGCCAATATTAATGGTGCGTTGAATATTCATTCATGTTCGCATTTGCGAACTACTCTCTATTTTCGCTAATTACATTCGCATTCGCTAAAAAGATTGCGAATATTAAAAGCGAAAAGCTAAGTAATGAAATTTCTACATAGAAATTAATTTTGTACTGCGAAAGAAACAATCACACCTTTTAAACTAAGAAAAATAAAATCATAAAATTTAGAATTAAAAAAAAATTAAATGAATACTTTTAAGGATATGGAAGGATATATTTTTAAAAGGGCATTTTTTATAGTTTTGTTCAGGGGAATTATATATATATTAGATTATAATTCTACAGATCCATTTCTTTTATTTGGTACATAATAAAAATTTTCGCCAATTTTTTTCCAATTAAATCATTAATCAAAAATAACATCAGTTTTAGTTTATAATTTAATCAAGTGAATTAAACGTTTACTTATATCAACAACATAACTGCAGAAGATGTTGTAAATATCATAGAATATTAAATTGATACTCTTAATTTGTTTACTGGTTC
This sequence comes from Pollenia amentaria, assembly GCA_943735925.1. Classification (NCBI taxonomy): domain Eukaryota; kingdom Metazoa; phylum Arthropoda; class Insecta; order Diptera; family Polleniidae; genus Pollenia; species Pollenia amentaria. Next base: position 124,706,030 of record OX031008.1, read on the forward strand.
AAATTTAATTAAGTTTTTAAATCACAAATGGTTTAATTGAAATCAATTTGTATCTTTTCTGTGTACCGAGTTGCTAAAAAAATATAAGATACTTTTATTAAAAAAAAATTATTTAAGATAAGTATTCTTGGAAAATGTTAAATACTTTTAAATGGACAAAATATGAGGAAATGCAAAATCGGTAAGCAGTTTGACTTTGATTGGTCTTTAGATAAAAGGAAAGGATATATGCAGCCATGTCACAGAGTACAATTCCGTTCGGAAACGTATTTTGGTGCTTCAGAAAATTACGAAAAAACTTTGCGGAATAAAACCATTTTTGTTTTCATGAACGGAATGCGAGTTTTCTGTAAATTAAAGGCCAAAAAACTATCAAAATATACTTTCTATCAATAAACAAATATGTTTTCTTCGGTTCCGAAAGGAATCATTACGAACGGAATTGTACTCTGTGACATGGCTGATAAAGGTCGTTATACACTATCCCACAAAGTCTTAAGTATTTTTCGAAAATGCTTCCCTGATCTAATTATTGTTTGAAAATTTTCAAAAAGCAATAACAACTTATTATGACAGGTTTGTATTTTTTTTTAAAATACGTAAGACTTGTGTGATAGTGTAATGCAGCTATAAAGGCGTTTCTGCCAACAACAAATAAAGCAGGTTTATAAAAGGCTTATGCCTATGGCCTTTTATAAACCTATTTTATTTGTTATAAATAAAAGGGTGTACATTTTCAAATAAAATTAATTTTCTTAATAAGGCCTTAATCATTTTCTGTTAACAATATTTATAAATATATGCTGACGATATTCAATTACTTATAAATGGTAACTGCTCACAGCAAATACTCTGTCTGGAAATAAATAGAGTGCTGGATCGGGTCAGCGATTGGATGTCGTCAAATTGTTTAATGTTAAATATATCTAAAACTAGGATTATGAAATTTGGTTCAATACAATTTGATAATGCAACAATTGGTATAAGAGGAATGGAAATAGAGACGGTAGAAAGAATGAAAATTTTGGGCATCACATTAGATAATAAACTGGATTTTTCGTGTCATATAGATAAAATCTATGCTAGAATATGTTTCACACTTCGCCGATTATACAGCCTAAATGTTTACCTGCCATATCATGTCAGATGCAGGGTGGCTCATGCATTATTATTATCTCCAATTTCTTACTGTACGGAAATATTTTTGTGTACAACTTCTGCTAATGTGAGTAAGGTCAAAATTTAAATAAACAAGATTGTACGCTTTGTCTTTGGCATAAAATACTATAATCATAATCAACGAAGTTATACTCATATTTCGCAGTATGTTGAGCGTTTCCTTAAATGCCCTTTCAAAAATTTTGTAATTCTAAAATATCTGTTGACATTTTACAAGATTATAAAAACTTCCACAAATTTACCAAATGATTTACGATCATTTTCATTTTCTTATAATGTATATCGCAAAAAGTTAACTGAATATATTAATCAAAATAACTAATAATACATCATACATATATGTTCAATCGTTGATTTGGATCTATATTCACTTTTTTTTCGTATTCATTTTGTTAGTGTTATAAATTTGGGGCTGTTTAGTTAGGTTAGTTATAAAAAGATATATATATGTACTTAATTATTATATAAATTAATTGGGTTACTATGAAAGAAAGGAAACAACTTTGAATATCATTTGTAATATATATTTGGCCATTGAAGGCTTCTTTATTACACAATTTAATAAAAAAAAAACAAAAAAAAAAAAAAATATTGGAAAAAACTTCATTAGGAAAGTATTTTTTTTTTTAATAAAATATTTCGTGAGTGTGCGTGATTGTGAGACTTTGGAAACGATTCGTAAGGAAGCTTGTGATAACAAACATTTTGCTAGTAAACGTACGTGATCGTGAAAATTTCAAATTTTTTCGTGTGTGGATACGTTAATATCCTTTGCGTGCGTGCGTTATAATAAGGCAAACACCACTCACGCTTCCAGCTCTAAATCGAAATGTAGCAGTTCACTGAAAGTGACTTGATAGAGGCTTAAAGACTAAACCGGTTGATAGAGATTAGCTCAAAAAACCCGTTTTCGTTGCTAAAATTAATTTATTCATTGAGAGTAAACTGGCACATTAGGAATAGAGAACAGAGTAAAATAAATGTTCCCTTGAAAATAGCGGATTATTGAGAAGAGCTTAAAAATGTACTGGTTTATAGAAGAGAGCTATAAATAAATGTCGACATCAGGGTTGAAAAATTTGGTACCATTGTACTTTTTAGGTACAATTCAAACCTCAAAAGTACAATGGTATACCAATTACTAATTTGATACAATTTACAAACTTTCCTTAGTTTATGTTTTTTTGTGGAATTTTCATAGTTCAGCGTTATAATTGATTTACGGTGGAATTCATATTTGCTATCATTTGTGATTTAGTTTTTGTATTCACTGATTTATTTTAAAGTTTTAGATCGTCTAAATAACGTAATTAACCCATTTTAGTCGACTAAATACCCAAAAAAGTTAAAGTAGTAAAAAATCCTGGTTTGGCATGATAAGAGATAATGACTGCAAGTTGCCTTTTTATTTAATACTAGAGATTGACTAATGTGGGAAAAATTAAAAAAAAAAATTTTTTTTCATATTTACCTTTAGCTTGAGAATTGGAAAAATTGGGTTTTTTTGTTTGTTAAAAAAAAATGATCAGAAAAAGGTTTGTCAAATAAAGGATAATGCAAAAATTTAAAAACGCCTGCACATTTCATTCTAAATAGCCTTAGGTGCCGCATTTGTAATGTGAAAAAAATAAAAACGATTTGTACACACATTTGGCCGTCACACGCTAAAAAGTAAAAAATGGGTATTTAAATATCCAACCGTACATAATGAGTTCTAAAATTAACTATTTTCTCTATATTGAAATATTTCTTTTCGGCGTAAATAAAAGGCAAATTTTTATTGGTTAAATTTATTTAAAGAAAATAAGAGGTTATTAAAAGTTTGCAATTTTTAATTTATCTGGTGTGACACTTCTATGGTAATCCAGGAAGCGTGGGGCTGGGTGCAAATTCGCCTGGCACTTCAAACATCCGTACTCTGTCTTGCCACCGCACTGCCGGCTGCGACGACGTGCTGGGTGTTTTCCTATTAAATGATCGACTAGATCATATCTAGCTTCTATTTGTGCTCCGGAAATCATAATCTCACCGGCATTTTTGCCGATTAAACTTCATCATTATCATCTCGCATACTTCCACTCTAAAATCAAATTGAGGCATTTGGGGATTTTTTAATTTTTGCGACAAAGGCAATGCAGTTTCCTTGCATTCACCATAGCCGCATCGAAAAAGTTTGTAACTAATGGCCAATACCACTTTTTGCCCCGAAAAGGTCCACACCTCCCATGTATTGATTATATTGGTTGACTAGATAGGGTTGTTCAATTGCAACCATTTTTCGTTGTTTTCGATCATATCGGCTTGCGTGAATCATTGGTGTATGACTTAAATAATTCGATAATAATGTTACCACCTAAAAAACTAATAACGAAAGCAAATTAATTGATTAATTACGTAAAATATTTCGGTGAATAACGTACCAAATTATCGATTGAACGTCAGCAATTATAGAATTGTCCACATCAAAACAAAAGTCTGAAGTCCCACGGGGCTGTTTACTTCCATAAGTGGAGCATGATTTGTCCGATTTTCCCGAACAGTTCCCAAGGCGAAAAATCCATCACCCTATAAACGTGTTAATAGTTTATGGCAAGTAAAAAAATTGTCAAACGTTACGGTATGCTTCGCGGGGACATCAAGATGAAAAAGAAGGGAAAGTACCACCCTTTCTCCTAATTGTAACTACGAGTTATCCTGTTTCGTTGCGCCTGCGTATGGAATAAACTGTGGTAACCTGTTATATATAAGACTCTTTTGATTTCCGTAGGTGTTGTTACAAATGATGGACAAATGTTTGCTTCAGCATACATGATGGAATTCATTCATTCCAACACCTCCTCATCAATAAGCAATTCCCAAAGTTGCTGGGGACTCATTTGTTAAGGTCATCAAATTCTTGTTTTCTTTTTTTTTTTTTTTTTAATAACAAATTTGTTACCAAAAAAACAATTTTGATTTCATGAATATATCGATAGACTTTTTATGTACCTTTTTTTTTCTTTTCATATGTACATATACTTTAAAAGTATAAACAAATTTTTTAATACAAACGGTAATTTTATTATTACAAAAATTAATTTTAATGTACAATTTTATGTTTTTGTTGCTTTTATCTTCTATATATATAAAAGAAAGTGGCGTTAGTTACTACGTTTATAACTAAAGAACGGCTGGACCGATTTCGATGATTTGTACCAATTCGGAATGGTCTCTGACCAAGTAAGAAGAATAGGTGGCGCCATTGAAAATTACTCAGTATGAATTAAATCGTAAACTCTGCATTTGACGATGTTATGATCTTTAGCAAAGTTGTTGAGCATGAGCTGGCGAAGGTTTATAAGTTGATATGACCAATTTCAGACAGGTGGCGCCACTGAAAATTAATCGAAATGATTTAAATCATAAACTGTGCATTTGATCATACTATGATCTTTAGCACAGCTGTTGAGCATTAGCATACAAAGGTTTCTAGGTTGGTATGACCAATTTCCGATAGGCGGCACCATTGAAAATTACTCAAAATAAATTATATCATTTGATCATGCTATGGTCTTTAGTAAAGTTGTTGCGCATGAGCCGGCAAAGGTTTCTATGTTGGTATGAACAATTTCCGACAAGAAGTGCCATTGAAAATGAATCAAATCGTAAGCTATGCAATTGATCATGCTTTGATCTGTATCAAAGTAGTTGTGCATGAGCCGACGGAGGTTTCTAAATTGCTGTGATTTCATTGAGTGTTTGTGGCCTAAATTTGGAGAACGACTGTTTTTCACACGGTGAACTCTATGTCGCATGTTCCCGTGTCGGAAAGCCATCTTCTTTGTTCATTTTCGCACCTGACAACAAAACGAAAAATATTGTTTATCACAAAGTGCTTCAATGATATTCTCTTAACTTATTCAATAGTTTACTTCTAATTCACATTTTCAGATTCTTTTTTTTTTTTTTTTTTTTGTAAATAAAGATAAATTATCTGCACCGAATATTACCTGTACCTGATTCTGTATCTGTATTTTAAATATACACAAAAACAATACTTTTCTAGGCAAAACAACGTTTGCTGGGTTAGCTAATTTAAAATAAAAAAAAAAAAAATTATTTATAAAAAAAAAATTTTTGGTACAATTGGGGTCGAAAAAGTAAAATTTTATGAACTCGTTGGTAGAATTTTGATGTTCTCATTTTGCAACTCTGGTCGACATTAAGAAAAGCTTATAATGAATCCCATCATTAACCAGATCTTAAAATAAAGCAGTTTCTTAAACCCTCTAAAACGTACTTTGGCGTTGAGAGTACCATTATATTTTTAAGACATTCCTCAAAGAAAGTATATTAAAAAATTCCACAGCTAATAAGGGTAAATTGAGGCTCAAATACATCTCCTTTTCCAACAACCTTTAAAACAAACCACTGCAGCAACTCCACGCACTGTAGCTTTTGAACAAGTTTGCAGTCTAATTGTAGGAATCTCTTAACATCAATATCTACTTCAGAACACTGCAAACACAACAAGTAAGAAATTAAACAAAAACAAAATGCTGCTAAGGCAGTTTGTGCTGCTATTCCTTCCTGCTGTAAATGATGATGGTAACGTGCCAAGTGAGTCAGTCAATGATTGAGTGAGTGAGTAAATGTGCACTGTAAATGTTACACAGTTTAAGCATTTAGATCAGGGATGTCAGCGTCATACACAATTGTGTCAGCAAAACTCACATGTACGCTTACGCTCTTTTATTTTGCGAGCGTAAAATATAATTGTTTACTGCAAAACACTCTCATTCAGCGGGAAATATCGCACGATCGCACGGCCTTTTTTGAGGCCTCTAAACAGAAATAATATATTTATTATTTATTATCTTTGTTTCTGTTTTGTTTTATTTCTGTTTTTAACATTGAACAATGATTTAAAAAAAACAAATTGCTTGTGGTTTTTGTACGAGGTGTAGTGTACTTGTTGTAGTATCAAGAATAACTGTGATGAATTCGCCTTGATGCTGTCTTTATTGAGCTTCTGTAAACTTCAAATTTGAATTTTATTAATTAGTCTTGTAGACAGCGATAACGAGCATACAAGCGGATGAGTTTATTAAAAATTTAATCATCCAGATAGGGAAAATATTATTGAGTTCTGGAAAAATTTAGTCGGGGCACTATATCCTGTATTAAAAAAAAATTCCTTCAAATGTTTGTCGCTTTTTTCCTCAATATATCTTTGCGAACAAATATTTTCCGATTTGAAATACATTTGCTGAAAACAACGCAATAAATTAACGTCCGCAAACCTAAAAAATGTTTTGTTGTTTCGAAACTGCAATATAAATTTAGAAGATATTATTGGTAAATAAAAGTATATTTTTATAGGCTAGTAAAATCTTCTCTTTTTATAATGGTGGTTAATAATTATAGAATATTTTTAAACTTAATGGGGTTATTATTTGCATTAGTATGTGCAAATAATTTTTCATTGTTGGCATTCGCAAAGATATGTTGAGCACCAAATTAAAAATTTTGGAAAGAATTGTATAAGGTTGTAAAAAGACTTCAAATATTGTCAAATGCTCAATTTTTCCAAAAAATAAGCAAAGTTTCTGCGAAATGCAGGTTCCAAATTAAATGTATTTAAATAATAACTGATTTTGTCTGTCCATAACTCAACATTCTTCGATAATTGTGTTATTATTAATTGCTCTAAAGTCTTCATAGCAAAATATGTATGTTAATTAGGCCTCGTAATAGGCCTCGCAACCGCAGATTCCTCCCGCTGGTAATGTAAGAGACAAGAGTATTCGCACTAACACAATCATAATTGACACCACTGATTTAGATCATGATACCATTAACATACGACTACACAATCATTATAAATATCATCGTCATTATCATTATTCTCATCAACAACAGCAGCATCAGCATCTATGTCACTTTAAAGTTGACTGTTTGTTTGTTTGTTTGTTTATTATATCCAACGTGCTGTATGTATCTTTTACTTCTTGAAGTATGAAGTATTCTTCTGTAATCATGATGTGATCAAGATCACTTTCTGTCGAAATTGTAGCATATGCGAGTATTAAGTGAAGTTAATTGTTGTTGGCATAAGAGAGAATTGAAACTTAATTTTCCCCTCCCGTCTGTCGCATGTCATTGAACTAATGGGAATTAACTGTTTTGCATTTCCTGATACACATTAAGAAGAAATTATAATTTATTTACCTCAATCAAATGCAATGCTCTACGACTGTTACGATTTTCCTTTTTTTTTTTTGCATTCAAACTCTAGCAGTGCGGCAAATAAAATGTTATAATTAATAATCGGTGTTCTTTATTTTGTACCATTTGAACCGGTTGATGTGTGTTTTTGCACATTTAGAGAAATTAATTTAATTTTAATGTACATTTCATGATTGATTCATATTCTTTAAGATAAAGATTTGTATGTCAATCACCGGTTATTTCTAATGTCAATGAACTAAATTATATTTTGTTGTGGTTAAGCAGGAAGGTGAGGAATTTAAATAAATATATGAAATTTTAAATTAGGGAAACTGTTGAATTAATTCTCAATGATGCTAAATAGAGCGGTTAAAGTGTTTCGAAGATTTATTTTCATATCAATTAAAATGAAACTGTTGACATTTTTTCTTGTTCTCAATGCCACGGAGGTAATTTTTTTAATATTATTATTCAGGTGCGGATCCGAGGGGAAGAGCAAATTTCCCCCCTTAACCCAATGTTAAAAAAATTGTTTTCTTTATTTCGCTAATAAACGATTTGCCAATAATGAAATTTTTTCAAATCCAATTTTGGCGGAAATAAAAGTTCATTATTTTTTTTAATATTTCTGAAATCCACTTTTGACATTCTTAACCCCATTTTCACAACTTAGCGATAGCTAACGGAATGATTTTATCGGCCGTTTTAAAAGTTGTCTTTTATTACAACTTTACTTTAACCTTCCAGGTATGATAAACCTTTCTTTAACTTATCGCTCGCTTAAGGTTAAAGCGAAGTTGTAATAAAGGAAAACTTTTTATATGGCCGATAAAATTATTCCGTTAGCTATCGGTAAGTTGTGAAAACGGGCCTTCGGCTATCAAATAAATAAATTATTAAAACTTTAAGGGTCGTTATTACAACTAACAAATAGTTATTTTTAGGATGCTATCTGACAGAAAAATGGTTTTTGGTTATTACAAGTTAACATTAACCTAAAAAGGGACTAATAACCTAACAGCAGGTTTGTCTTCATGATAACTTTACAAGTGAACTTTAAGAATTTGACAGTTTTATGACAAATTAAATTATTCAAACGATTTAAAGAAACATAATTTAACACAAAAAAAAACAATTTACCGTTGAAAACAAAAAAAGCACAAAAATAACAGTGTTGCCACTTTATGGGTAATTACCCAAATTCGGTGTAAATTTTTTTCTGTTATGGGTAGAGCATGGGTAATTTCTTTGAGGTGTAGAATAGGTGTAATTTGAAATTTAAGGATTTGGTTTCAGGGATAAAATGTAAACCATTTAAGATATTGTTGATCCAAAATATTAACAGTCTTCTTAACCAAAGGCACTGTTTTTTTAATTAAAGATTTCCATCGTTTATTATGCAAAATAATAAATGGCGCCAGACGGATTATTAGATTTCGATAAATATGAGCTTCATAGTGATAAGGAACTCGAAGATTATCGGAAAAAAGGTATTCATACTTAGAAATAACCTGGAGGAAGATATGTTTTTATAATTACACAAATTTTAATTTTTTTATTTTTAAATGCTTTACTTCGAGAATATCTAGCGCCCTTAATATTTGTAAAACTGATCTCAGAAACAGACTATCGTCTGAAACCATTACAAGAAACATCAATCATTATTTTGAGTTTCTTATTTTATTTTTTTAATTTATTTAATATTTTTAATGTTGTTTTTCTTAATTGATTTGAAATTGCCAAATGGACCTAAATGCATATATATTTTGACTTAATTGCTTTATGAATCTAAATAATTTAACATAAACCATCTTATTGGTGTTTAGAGAAAATATGGCCCTTAAATATTTTATTTGAACCTAAATCATCTTACTAAATTTATTTTGAATTTTATGTATATTTGACCATAGCTGCCCTACAAATACAAATCCCGAAAGTATCTTTTAATGCCATAACTTCCCTATAATTTGCATTGATATTTGGCGACGTTAACTTTTAAAGTTTTCTGTGTCATGGCAAAATTTTCGTAGGTATCAGCATTAAGCATAGGTTCCATATGAAACCACTATACAAAATCAATTTCAGAAGAAAAAATCTATAGATGTAGATATCTAGATAATATTCGGCGTTAAGAATTTCTATATTAATCTTAATCTTATTGCCGGATCGATAATTTCCTTTAAGACCGAATCAAGGAATACTCTTGTATGTTAATACTGGGGTGTTACTTCTTGTTTTACTTGTTTTCCTGTCTTCGCCACAATTTTTATGTGAAAAAAATTATCTCGCGCCTCAAAATGGCTAAAATTTCGAAAAATTTTAATTTTTGGCTCACAGGCTAAAATGGTGGAAAATTTAGTAAAGTAAACTTTAGAAAAAATATTCCTTATAATATAATTAATAATTCCTCATAACATTATAGTACTGGAAATGCTTTTTTCATATTTTTAGCTGCATTTTACATCGAGAGTTCAAGAAATATTTGAAAAATGAAGCAAAAAGTAAAAAGCACATGAATTAATCAATCAATAGATAATTGTTAATACATTTTTCGAATTTTCGATGTTAATACAGCTGGAAAAGAATTCTGCTTTATATTGTAAGGATTATTTTTTCTAAAGATTACTTTTCTCAATTTTCTACTGTTTGGCTGCTGTGAGCGAAAAAAATGGAAAAAGATATAAGAAACTGAAAATTTTTCAACATTTTAGGAATTTTGAGCCACTGTATACAATTTTTTGGCTTAGTTTGTTACAGACGTTTTTCTCTTACCCTGTGGTCGCAATTGTGCCGAAGCCAGGAAAACAAAGTTTCAATTGGCTTCCGAGAAAAATTGCATGTTCTTCGAGAAAGTAAAGTTTTTGAAAAAATTTAGATATTTTTAATTAGGCTTAAGTTCATTGAATTTAATTTTCATTAAATTATTTTTATGAAGACAGGAATTTTACAACATTAAATTAATTAAAATTTTTTATTTATAATTTTTCATTCTTGAATGCTCTGAGATTTGAACCCAGGCGTTCACGGACAGGTTGCCCAGACTAGTTTCGATTGTAACCACACAATCTCGTCGGTGGGGTTTGCCGTTTTACTCACTCGGCTATTGAGGCCGGGCGACGTCAATAGTCAAACAAATGGTATTTCACTTTGGTAGATCGAAATTTGCTTTTTGAATGAATGATTATCTATTTTAATTGATTTACATGTTCTTCCTAACTTCTGTTTTTTCGTACTTTTTGTCAAGAATTCTTCTTGAAGTCCAAAGTAAATTTTTTAATTTTGATGTTTTTGTCTTTCTTTTTTCTTGTTGACCTTTTTTAGCACAACTTGAAGGACAAATGTAAACATAGCTCGTGCCTTAGCTGTTAACAATAATTAGTATTGTGGTTATTTTATTGAACTGTTTATGGTTTTTAATCCAAATTTAGATATTTTTAATTAGGCTTAAGTTCATTGAATTTAATTTTCATTAAATTATTTTTATAAAGACAGGAATTTTACAACATGAAATTAATTAAAATTTTTTATTGATAATTTTTCATTCTTGACTGCGCTGAGATTTGAACCCAGGCGTTCACGGACAGGTTGCCCAGACTAGTTTCGATTGTAACCACACAATCTCGTCGGTGGGGTTTGCCGTTTTACAATGAACTTAAGCCTAATTAAAAATATCTAAATTTGGATTAAAAACCATTAACAGTTCAATAAAATAACCACAATACTAATTATTGTTTTTGAAAAAATATACATAAGGCTATAAAATCCAAACGGCAGCTTGACTAGCAAAACCAAAATATGTTTTTGTAAGTTTCGATAATTACTTCGAGAAATTGCACACGAGAAAGATATTGCCTTTTTTGTGCTGCATAGTGAAAATAACCGTTAGCTTGATATCAGGTGTAATTTCATTTCAATCGGGTAATTTTGCTTCATCTAATGTGTAAAGCTAGATTTACACGATTGAAATTTTCTTCAAAATTGCTCTTCAAAATGCTTCAAACTCGTGTAAACAGCAAAATTTCTTCAAAATTTATTGATCAAAATTAATTTCAATAAGAAGAGCAATTTTGAAGAAAATTTCAATCGTGTAAATCTAGCTAAATTTTACATTTTGCTGGTGGCAACACTGAAAAATAATTTTCTGTAATTTTATAAAAAAAAATAACCAAATGTAAGTCGTTGCCAATACTTATTTTAAACAATCAAAAATAGTCGGTATCTACTGCAATGTTGGCACAGTATATTAATTACATTTTTCATTTTATCACAGTTGTAATAATGGAGAAAACTTAATAGTCACTTTATCGTTAACGACAGCTATTGTTCACGTTACCTATCAGGAACTTTATCAGTATGTTGTAATAATGGCCCTAAACGAACTTAGATTAAGTGTTCAAACAGAATAGAGTCTTCAACTTCAGGCAAAATTCATAAAGCCCATAATTAAAACGTCGGCAGTAACTTCAAATTATCTGCCATTTTATGTTTTAATTTGTTTTGTTTTTAATTTTTTGTTTACAAAATGTATGAAATTAATTAAAAGTATGGTAGCATTATAGTTTTTCATATCATTCTTAATGAATGGTTTACTTCCTGCACTATTCTTAGTAAATCATTTATTTTTAATACTTTTCTTAATTAAACATTTATCTTTTACACTATTCCTAATAACCCGATTCATTTTTTAGAACGTCATTAAACTGTTTCATTTTTCATAATATTCTTAATTAACAGACTAATTTTCCATAATATTTCAAATAAAACGATTAGTTTTTCATATTTCATAATACTTTCAATGAAACGGTTAAATTTTTTTAAGATATTGAACGGGCTGATTTTTTAACTATTCATAAGGGACTGGTTAATTTTTAATACTAGCGGAATTCACCCTTGATAGTAAAGTCCCTTGTAGACCTTGTTAATCTTATAATTTTAGTAAAAATACTAACATTTACAACACTGCAACAACAAAATGCATTAGACTAAAATATACTACGCTGTGGTTGAAAAATCTCACAAAAAGCAGTAGTAAACAAAGTGTGTGAATTTACCAGAATAAAACAGTTGAAGAAACTTTATCTGTCTCTTTCTCTCACTCAGCAAATTCATTAATTTACAATGCATAGGAAAAAGACACTCGCGCTTTGAAGTATAAAATCGTATTAAATATAACAGAGTTGTAGAATTAATACAAAGGCTGATTACCGCTACTATTCTTGATGAACCGGTTAGGCTGGGTTTTTGAGATCTCAGTTTAGCGACTAAACCTCGTAAACTTAAGCAACAGCTTAGTTTTGCTTAAAATGTTGGCCTTTGGTCTGAAATAATAAAAAAAATATCACATTTCGTCGAAAAAATCCGATTTTCAGAGTATGTTTAACTAAGTTTAAACCCAATACTCATCTCAAAAACCGGGCCTTAAACGAACATACAAATCTCAAGGAGCCGGTTCAATTTACAGACTTTTCTCAATAAACCAATTTTTTTTTTTTCAAGTAATATTCTCTATGAACTGATCCACTTTTAATATTATCAATTACTTTTTCTCAAAAAACATGTATCTGCACCTAGAGAAAAACTATGTTTTAATATGGTCGTCTCCAACAAAACTATTTTTAAAGAAAATTGTAAACATTTTATGGTTAATTTAGCCATATTATTATCACCGACAACCATATTATGCTTGCTTGCGTTATCTTACAAATAGTATACTTTTTGCTGGAAATGCCGATATCGCAAATCAACCAACTCATTTTGCATTGCTCATTATGTAAAGATTTTTTTTTTTTCAAATAATTTTTTATTTATTAATTAAATTTAACAAGTTTATAATTAATTATCTTGTTTAAGATAAATTAGTGCATTTTAATCGTGTCATTTTAAATTAATTGTTTTTAATTTTTTTATATTTTTCTGTTTAAATTAATTAACATAATATTGTTTTTTTTAAGACTTTATTCTGAGCTAGTTAATTTTCAGGTTCTTCCACTTAAATTTTCATGAATTTTTATTTATTTTGATATTCAATTGTAGATTTTATTTAACCAGTTTTAATTTGATTGACATATTAAAATATTTCATTGTTGTTTTGTGGCTGCTGTTTGTTGATCTGATGCTCTGGTCTTGGTGTGGCTCACATTCAAAATCGTTGTTATTAATTATCGAACAGAATCCATTTAATACCCTTAATTAAGTATTGTAATAATTAATTTAATTATCATGGTTTTAAATTACAAATACAAATGAATAAATAAATTTGTCATAAATAACAAATCACTTGCTTGTTGTAAAATGATGGCGTTGAAAAATGGCGTCAATAAGTCATTGTGTTGTTTTTATTTAAATCACAAAAAAAAAAAGAAAAAAAAATACTTGAAGATAAAATGAAATCCATGTCATTTATTACATTCATTTTAATCTTTTTTTGCTAATTTAATTCATTGTAATTTACAATATTTATATGAAATTAGAGATCAATATTGTAATTTTGCCATAAATAAACTACAACAACACCATTTACTATTCAGGTGGATCACACCCACTTTGTGTTTTTTCTTTATTGTATTTTTCGTCAATGTTCACTGCAAAACAATAGACCCCACCCCATTCAAACAGGCTTCAAATGTTCAGTTTTGCGAACAGAAAAAAAATTCACAAAACTGAAAGTATAAATCAAAACGACAAGCCTAATGAATTTAGAGAATTTTGTTGAAAATAAATTAGCAGGCACCCAGATAGAAAAGACAGGCAGACAGACACCTCAAATTAAATGATGATGTTGACAATGATAAAAAAATGATGAGTGTATCAAGCTTTATAATTGTTTTGGGGGTGTTTCATAGATTTTTTAAGTAAAAATTTTTTTGTAAATTAATATATTTTTTCCTTTTAAAATGCATTGATTTATTTTCTTTAAACCAACCTTGTGTTCTTTTAATTGCAAAGAGAAAATAAAAACTTATTCAACTTTAACAATAACCACGATATTCACTACACAATGTCTGCAATAAAACTCAACTCACAGCGCCGTCTTTAGCTGTAATAATAGGCCTTAATCATGTTAAACGCAAGCTATGCAGCGTTGAAAATTTTAAAACGGTACATGAATTTCTGATAAAGCAACAACAAAATTACAAAATATTTATGTTATTGTTTGTGCTTTCGAGGGAATGGATTCTGGACGCGACCAATAGGGCCTGGGGGAACCGAACGGACTGCCGGGTATCACGGACGATGTGGCCGGTGCTCAGGAAGTCCGACTCGGAGTTGTTGCTGGGCAGAAGCAGGGTCTGCGTGAGGACCATAATAGGAATCATCACGGGTCATTGCATGATAGGCAGGATGGCGATGAGGTTAGGATCCGACGAGTCGGATATGTGCGGGTTGTGTGAGGACCCGGAGGAGCTGGAGACGGTTGAGCACATTTTGTGCCGCTGTCCCAGGCTACAGGGCAACAGGCTGAGGTGGCTGGGCAGCAGATTCCTAGGCGAATTAGGGGACGTCCCGGGCTGTGGGCTCGAGAGTCTGATAGGATTCGTAATGGGGATGGCCTGGCTGCGCAGCAGGAGACTGGAAGCTAACCGCACATAGGGCGGATTGGTGTTGTGTTGAGTGAGGCTTTTCTCTCGGGTTTGGTCAGAACTTCCTTTTCTCATCTATTCTTATCTATTCTTGTCTTTTCTGATGCTTTTGCTGCTTCTCTTCACCTTCTTTTTCAGCTTCTTAACTATAAACAAGGCATCACAATGGACCGTATTGGTCTCTGGGTGAGGGTGTGAAGGAGACTTCACACCAGCCTTTCTACCTACCTACCTACCTTGTGCTTTCAATTTTATTCTTTGGCGTTGCGTTGCGTTTTACATGATTAAGGCCTTAAACTTTAACGTCTAGTAGTTTCTCGAACCTACGCCTGAATTCCACTATACTTTTTTTTGTCAAATTATTACCATTTTGTACTGCGTTACCAATTGTATAAAAAATTATATAATTTCTACATTTATTAAGAGTTACTTACAAACACAAACTATATACTAACTGAATTATCCGAGCAATAGTAATTTAGACTCTCAGCCCGCTATAGGAAAACAGACCAGTCTCTGGCGGGAATCGAACCCTAGCTTACCACCAACTAGCGTACCGGGGCGCAGTACTTTTAAACATAACGAATATTTTAGAATACCATAGTAGGAATTTCTTCCCCTCGAGGGATGTGTCGCGCATCTTAGCGGGCGTAGTTAAAGTAGTTTAAGGATTCCTTCCTCTTGGTACTATATCCGCTGGGGTAAAGGAATTCGGCATTGGTTAGTGGCATTCTTTCGAATCTTCTACATTTTAAGAACAGGTGAGTGCAACCTGAAATGCACCAAATATTCAAATGTGGCTTAGATTTACGTGTATACCTTTACTACGGGATCAACTTCACGGTGGATCTTAACCACTTTGGTGAGTTAATATTAAGCTCTTACCAAACCAGGGGGCTACTGACATCCGTGGCACCTACAGTTTAAGTCCATAGGTAAGACTTTGCGTTCAATTTAGTCCGCAGACAAAAAGAACTCTGTCTTTCGATAGTTTCATAGGCGCTGTCAAGCAGCATTCGCTTATTTACGGTGTATGAGATTCTATTAATTGCCAGTGCACCTCATTCAATGGATTCAACCATGGCCACTCATAAGTCAATTTTCCCCTTACGGATCCAGGGATGACCGAAACCTGATTTGCTAACCTTACCCATTTCCCATTTAGTTTCCAACGATAAACGACTTCAAACGTTTGGTTATTTTATTCTTATCAATCAATTACTACACAAAGAGGTTACTTTATCAATCCAAATGTGTACTACTCTTCCTATGAGAACAGTAGTGCAATCATTTGAAATATATATTAGCCTTGGCCCGTAGCCATGTAGAAATTCGTAGATGTTACCAGCAAGCATCACGTGGAGGTGGTTCATAGGCACTTGTTGCCGAATTGAAGGCATTCCTGAAGGTTTCATGCAAAACTCGAAAACTTGCTTGCCACCAATCATTCGAATGACAGAGCTCTTTGGGGTTTAATGGACTTCCTTGGGTTCGAAATTCAACCTCAGTGCTTAACTGAGGTGAAACAGGTATCAGAAGCCCCCGGGGGTGCAAGCACTGGTCTGACTATTGGAGAGGTTTCCGTTAGTATGCGTGTTTCGAGAAATTCCTCCCGTCTTTCAGGAGTACCTTTTTCAAGACATGAATAACTCACAAAAGGGTTCAACGAAGATCAGCTTTTTGACGAAGAGATAACATTTTTGGGGAGCACGTGGTGGCTGTGGTTTGAATCTATAGTCGCGGGTAGGGTTACATTCACACGGAAGGCTAATTTTTAATCCTTGTGGGAATATTCGATCTGTGTATTTCCCTGCGTGCTGCTGCTATTCAACAGAACGTATTCACGTTAATTAAAAATCATAATAAAAATAACACCACAATTACGCATAACATTATTATACTAATACAAATTTCATTTAAAATTTGTAAGATAACTTATAACTAAAACTATAAATAATGTTTTTTTTTCAATATTTTCTAGATTCTACTACATGGGCTTGGAGAGGTAATGTCATCAGATGTTTAAAAGAAAATATGACTGCGTCGTTTTTGATAATTAGCGCAATTACGTAAATAATTGGAGGCTTTTAATTTTTTAAAACATCTTTATGATCCAGATTATTCTAAACGGTAAACCCATGCTTAAAAACATTTGTGAGTATTTTATTTAAAACTTAAATAAAAAATAGTTATAAGATGAGGCAAGATAAGTTATTGAGATAAGTTCTTAATATATGCCCCAGCATGTCGATGTGGCATGAAGAACATTTTTTTCCTAAATTTATCAAAAAATAGGGTTTACATTTTCATGCAATATTAAGCCAATATTAAAACATTAATTTCAATACTAAAGCGCTGTTTCGAGAAGCGATAAATATTAAGTTATTAAATCGAAGTTATTCTCGGGAATACAAAATTTTGTATTCATCAATAAGATTTCTCTATGACATGCTAAATTCTTAATTTTTATTTATAAGCTAGATAATATTTTCTTTTAAGCGATCAGAAGAAAAAATGTAAGAAAAAGTTAAAAATAAATTTGCTTGGAATATTAAATATTTATTTATTTAAAAATGACTGAACGGAATACTTATTAAATAACCTACAGTCCGTTACTGTAATAATATTGTGAGTGTAATGTGTGATATTGTGAATACAAACTGTAATGTTTAATTAGATTTATTGACAGTCACATAAAAACTAATAGATTTCCTTTTCACAAAGTACTGTGGAAAACGTAAGACTTGTGTGATAGTGTAGACTTGCATTAAGCTTTACTTTTAAACAATATCGAGTAGATTTAATAGCAAATTGTCAAATGTGGCAAACGTTATGTTAAATCCAACACTCACAATATTATTACAGTAGCGGACTGTAGGTTATTTAAGAAGTATTCCGTTCAGTAATTTTTAAATAAGTAAACATTTAAAATTTCAAGCAAATTTATTTTTAACTGGTTCTAACATTTATTTGAAAAACGAAGTGCACAATAATACGTAGACCGGTTTTTAACTGAATATTCATTTGTTTCATAATACAATTTCAGTTAATAATAATATTTAATAAAAATAGTTGATATGTGTCAAATATTTGTTAAGTGTGACCATAGCTTTACAAGCATAGACTTTCTGTAGCATCCTAAGTTCGAATCTCAGCTCAGCCAAATTATATTTTTCTTCACTTAGATTTGTTATTTTCATTTGCCCTATTTTAGCACGTACATTTGTAAGGGGGACTCATGTATTTTTACCCGAATAAATAGTTGTAAACATTTTTTGCAATGCTATTTGCTGGGAATCTGCTTCGCACATTTTTAACATATTTTTGTAAAAAGCTTTATAAATTGAAATACAAATCATAGAAGCACATTCGAAAAAATGGTTAATATAATTTTCTATAACTTTTCGCAATATTTACACTTTCTTTTATGTAAATTTCTCCAAAAAAAAAACGGTCAGGAACTGGCTAATCCGGTGAATGTGGAGGCCAATTTAATTCGCTTGTGCGCAAACTAATGTGTTTGGCGAATATGTTCTTTACCAAAGCCATTGAGGCACCTGCGGCATGTGCTGTGGCTCCGTCTTGCTAAAACCACAAATCTTGATGTTTTTCCAGAGCTGGCCTAATAAAATTTTTCCACGGCGTCCGATCTGAACCACCATTGATAGAGATTAATACAGCAATGTAAATTTAAAAAAAAAATATGAGGATACATCGCAGCAAACAGTATATTTGAGTGGGTGTAATTTTCGCTGCTGAACTGCTCCTGGATTTCCGTAGCCCAAATGCTGCAACTTTTTTACAATGAAAGACATAAACTATAATGACGGTAATTGTTGGTTTGAAAAATAAAATGAATGTAATTCGTTTGGCACTTCGTTGTTCAATTCATTTTAATATATAATATATTTGTAAATAATTGTTCAGGAACTGGAATTGTCTAATCTCCGGTGCATTTAAATAGTCGGCTTAGGGATTTTCTCCCGCATGCCGAACTTACCAACAAGTAGGCCTTAAGCAGGCTATTTCAAGATCCTCCTACCCGCGACTTTGGGTCCAAACCGCAACCACCACGTTATTCCCAAGGGGGCTTCAACCAATAGTCAGATTGATGCCTTATCACCGGGGGGCTATTGACTCTCGTGTTATGTACTTGATAGGATATATTGTCAGCCGCGATCTCATGAGTTCAGTAAATTTTAAATTCTGCCGAATTCCAGGTATTAGCTTCATCTGATTTGCTTAGAAAATGTAACACCGAAAGGTGAAATATTCTTTTTATGTTTCACTACATAACCCTGGTGCAGCGCCGAGTATTACTTAAAACAATTTAAAGTTAAATTTGTATTTATATTTTTGGCCGTTTTAAGGTTTACAACTCGAATTAACTTAATTTCATATTAAAATTCAAAACCATAAAAAGTGCTATTACGATAAAAAAAATGTGCGCTTATTATAAAAAGTCTCGTTTATTACATAAAAAGTCGATTAAATAAATGCAAACCCTTGTTTATGTACATTTTTCAAACTTTACACATCCCCTTAGAATTTGAAAATTTGTTGTCCTTTTCTTTGTTCCTCATATGTTTATTTTGTTTTGTTAAAAGGACTTGCATCATCGTCTTTCTGATTCTAAAGTTTCTGGTTAATGTTTCCATGATTTGGAAATGCTAAAAATCTAAACCCAAAAATTAAGAGGAACTCTTGTTACAAGACTTAAATTTTGTTTAATTTTACAATATGAAACTCCCCCAAGATGTTAAAGTTATGCGGGTATGATTAATATCAGCAATTTGTTATTATGCCTGCATGTTTTCAATAGTTTGACGTTGTTTTTATTTACTATATTATTTTTATTTTGTTGATGCAAATGTGATTGTTATCGTAACAACAACGAAAAAAAAACAAAATAATTCTACACACATCATAAATTATTTCAGCTGTTTTTTTTTTTTTTTTTTTTTTTTTTTTTTTTTTTTTTTGCTTCTGCTGTAAAAAATTAAATGCAAAATATTTGACTCTTCCCTCATAGTAAAAAATACTAACTTAATAGTTGTGTTGTATGCAAATTATTTTAAGTTTTTTTGTGTTGCACAGCTTGACTGTTAGTTGAGGCATCAGTAGAATTGTTAAAATTAATGTTTATTCATAACAATTTATAATGTCATTTAATATTTCTATTACTTTTTAAATATGATGAAGATTTATGGTCTAATGGCATGAGGTTTATTAAAAAAAATATAAATTCAATATAATTATTATTTAAATACAAAATGCTGCCTGTCATACTTTTCACTTCAATGAGCAGTTTTTTTTATTTTAATTTCTTAAAAGAATTAATGACATTTTTAAAGGTATGGTTTTTTATTATGGATGTATTTTTTATGTGTGACTATTTTCTTCATTTATTTGTTGCTTGTGTCTTTTGTTATAATCGTTATTAATTTGTTTAAATCTAAAGAAATTTGTTCTTTTTATTCTTTTTGAAAATATAAACTTACACACAGAAACAACACATTAATATTTATAAAAAAAAAAAATAATTTATTTTAAGTTAAACAATCATGACGTATGAGTAATATGTATAAATATTTAGATTAAATATTACTCATACGTACATGTCTCCCTGCTGTGAGAATAGCGTACGTTGATGTCAGAGTTGGGACAATCACTACAATTGCAATCTGCTATAACTGTATCGGAAATGTTTAAATAAAATAATTTAATATTGTTTCTTTTGTAGATTTTTCAATATTATAAGCTAAATTCGCTTGATTTACCTATTTGATATCAAATATTGAATTCTTACAATACTAACCGGCATTAGATCTATAATCGTACTATCAATAGTTTGAATTTTACTAAAAATTCTGTTAAATTTCTTAAATTACTCGTATTAAAAGGTTTCGGAAATTTTAAGAAAATAAATATTAAATCAAGGAAAGGTTAAAACAGTTAAATTCGAATGTGATAGAAATCGTTTTTGAAAAACAGGATTTAAACCCAAATACAGTGGATTCGCGAAAAACTTAACCGAAATGTCCGAATGGCAATTCACTTTTTTGAACTACATATTAACTTTTCTAAAAAAAAATCATTATTATATAGATTATTCGAAAATAACAAACTAAACACATATTCCAATGACTTAGTTTTCTTAATTTTTTTTCCTTATTATCTTTTATTTATTTATTTATTGGATCTTTTTTATTTCAGAAAATAACTACGCAGAAAAAAATAAAAATTAATTTCAATTAAACAATTTATGATATTAAAAAAATTAGTTGAATTTGCACCAGTAAGCAAGTTAATAGTATCATTTAAACGTTTAACTCACTTGATTAAACTTTTAAATAACTTGATTAAACGTTTAATTAACTTGATTAAACGTTTAGTTCACTTGATTAAATTTTTAATGAAAACAGTTTTTTTTTTTTTTTGATTAATGCTTTAATTGGTGAAAAGCTTTGGAGAATTTTTTCAGTATAATTAAAGTCTTAAATTTGCCAATAATTTCTGGGTGGAAAAATCCCTTTTTCTTTCATGCTGCTCCGCGAGGGAAAATGTGTAGTCCCTCTTGAGGCGAATATGTCCATTATAATACAGCAGATCCTGTGCAAGCCGACTTGGATGAGTTGCCAGTTTTCGTATATATTAGGAGCAGAAGGTTGTTATTGCGACGCGATCCTTATGAATATTCACGTTACAAATGTTCCACCGGTCAGCAGTAATTAATCACAATATTTTATTTTGTAGTCTTTGTCATTTCTCTATATTAGAAGCTGAAACTGTTCCCCATAGTTGCTCGTATTGACTAAGTAACAGCGTTGTTGTGTAGACCCTTGTAGTTTAGGTTGAGAGCAAAATGGGGACAAAGATGCACTGAAGTTGCAATGGTTCATTTCCTCATTACAAAAAAAAACTTGGATTTATATTATACCAATTGGTTTTAAGCTCTCAATTACTCCTGAACTATAATTTAATTATAAAGAATCAATCGTGTAGTATAAATGAGAGGTGTTTCATTGGACGAATGTAATGAAAGAAGTTCTTCACAAATTGTCAGCTACCGAATACAGGGTTTTTTTTTAATTTGCCAGCGATCCAATAATGAAATTGCAGTATTGCGAAGTCGTGCTTTGCTCTTGATATTAAAATTGGATCAGCCGTTGCACAATTATGCTTTGGGTGCTTCAAGCAGTGATGTTATAGGCTTTTTTGAAAAGTCCCTAGGCAGCCCGAAAAAATTTATATTTTTCCAAACGCGCTCAAAAAATTGTCCCTACAAAAATCCCTACCACTTTAAAATGATAATATATCAAGTCACCAGCTTGTAAACCACACCAAACGGTGAATTTTTCTAGATGTAATAAAGTCTGGAGGTCTGTTGTGGATTGGTTTCACTCCATATGTGGCAATCTTGTTTTTCAACAAACCCGTTAAACCACAATTGCTGAACACAATTTATGAATAAAACATAGATGGCCGAATTACAAAGTAAATTTGGATGATTTGGTAGCGTTTTATATGCGTAAATCGATTCATGATGATTTGCAAAGTATATTGATCATAACTGTTAAAAAGTTGAGGAAGTATGACAGTTTGTTGGACAGATAACCCTTAGAAAGTTCTATCGGTTGTTCTATCCGTTGTTATCGGCATAAACACATTTGTACCAACATTAAAATTTACAAAGGAGCCTTCGAAAAAATTTGACTTAATGCGAAATAATTGAATTTGTTATATGCCCATGTCAAAACTTAGAAGTTTCCTGCGTACAATTTGATAAATTTAAATTTTGGGTCCCTGAAATTTGAGTATGTTGAGAGTGTTATTTTAAAAGGATTTTTTTTCGTTATTTCTTTCGACTAAATATTTATTGATGTGTTTTTTTATTTATATATATATATATATTTTTTTTTTGTGCTTATTCACTCACTCCATGATAAATGTTTAATTTAACATTTGTTAAATGTAAATATTAACACATTCTAAAAAATACAGTGGTCTCAATGGTAAACATGTTTTACTTACCGCCAAGTTCACTAAGTTCAGTTATAATTTACTATCAGTTATAAATCTCAAAAACTGAAAGTTTAAGTAAAATATAGTTTTAACTGAACTTGGTGAAATTGGCCGTTTATCTTTTAGAGCGCATACTGTGTATTCTCAATATGATTATTCGAATTGTTTTTTTTCAATTTGATCTTAACATAACAAATATGAAATAATTAATCAATTATTTTTCTAAACTTTATGTTATGTCCTGCCAGTGCCGGACGAAAATTTTCCCCATCACGGTTTCTGTTCACATTTTGAAAATTTAACAGGTGAATCAAAAAACTATTTAAAATGATAAATTGCCTTAAACTGTTTATAATTTATTTTTCTTGTAAAACCTACCAGTTGTTTTGACAATTAACGATATTGTTAGTAAGCATTTATCATACACTCCTTTGTAGATAGGGCCGTTTGTTTTTTTTTTTTTTTTTTGTTAACAAAATTGCTAATTTTGGTCGAAAGATTTTGTAGACATTTATTATAGTGCAATACATCAGAATTATTGAAAAAGTCGATTTGTAATTCTTGGTTAGTTCGGGCCTATTACGTTTTATGTAACGATATGTAGGTTTTTTATTTTTTAAAGTCTACCAGACCCGCCTTGTCTGCTTTTCGTGCGTTTTACGTTTCATTTTCGCATTAATGGCTTGGTGCCGTATGAGTTTCAGATTTTGCTTTTAACTTTATTTTTTAACGTGTTTTTGAGTTGGTTGAGTATCTCAGAATCTCATGTAAATAGCTGGTGGAGAACCATTAATAACTTATGGGTCGATTACGGAAGGCAACACAACTAAAGTTAAGTTACCAGCAGCGAAATAAGACAACGCCGCTCATGTTTAAATAAAAAAAAAATATTTTTTTTCGATAGAGATTTTGCACAAATAGTAGTAACTGGAAACATTTTTTATAATTTTGTTTCATTTAGAGGGTACTTTATATGAAAAAAATTATTATCACATTCAGAACATTGCCATGTTGTCCACAATAACTAGCAAAATAGGTGCGTATCGTATGTGACATAAAACGGAAGTAATTTGAGGATGAATGTAAAAAATTGCGAAAATCTGCAAATTTTGGGAGGTTTGTTTCCTTTTTTTAATTTTTTACATTAAACTTCATATTTTTTCTTTGTAATCCGTAATTGGAAAGAAAATTTTTTTTTTTTGATGTTTTTATATAGAACAAAACGTAAAAACGTACGTGACAGATTTGTCTCTAATAGTATTTACAAGGTATGAAATATATTTTTGTAAACATATGTACACAAAAACTTGAAACAAACGAGTTAGAAAGCATAGTCGGTAAAGCCCGACCATATGACACCCTACACCATAATATTAAAACAAAATATGAATCGAAATCATGGCCGCCAGAACAGAATATGAGGTTATTTGTGTATTTGGTTAGATGATTTAGATTGTAATAAAATCAGTTTGGACCAAATTTTAACTAAATACCAACATAATAAGACGATCATTTATATTTTAGTATTGCATTTTTGGTCACAGGTCCAGAAATATCGCTCATCTCTAGTAACGACCTTTAAAAGCTTATAAAATTTTTATTATACCAATTTAAAAAAAAGTCCGATCAGTATTTTTTTGCAACAAATATCTTGCTTTAAACTTTTATTTTGAAACACCTACGACTGATGAAATACAAATGACATAGAGAAATTGTTTGCCTATCAACTAAATAATTATTTTCAGAGCAATTCCATATGAAAACGATCAAAATTGGCAAATTTTTGGACGACCCCTCTCCGATTTTAAAATAAATAGTCTCAATCGATTGCCCAGCAAAAAATAATGTACCTACATATTTTTTTTTTTTTTTATAGTGACTGGTTTAGTGGTGGTGTACACCACTGTCATGTGAAAAATTGAAGAATTCTTCATAAGGGACCTCATTGAAATTTGTTTTAAAAAAAAACTACTAAAGCGATCGCAACGAGTGATAGCTCGTTGGAAAGGTATTGAATCAGGCTTTAATAAAAATAAAATTTTCCTAATTTTTCTTAGAAATTTACCTTTAAATTTTCCCAAGAAAATTTAATTTTCCGATTTTCCACAGAAGCTCTTAAATTTTCCGGCTAATTTTTTTTTTTTGGATTCCTCATAATTTTTGCTTTAAGAATCAGCAATAAAAAAATGGGCCCCGACTCCTTGTTTGGACAGGAGAAGAGCATTTAAGAGACCACCTTGTTAAAAATACATATTAAAAATTACACTGTGCACGAAATTGACACTTTTTTTTTGTGACAAGCTAGGCACCTGGCGTTTTAACATAATTCGGGTACGCTGAATCCAGTGGTGCCCTCGGTTTTTTAAGATTGGCTCTGGTTTTCGAGATATACCGTTATTTCTAAAATGGAGGAGGTTGCACAACATATGTTCGCGTAACTCAAAAACGCTTTAGCTTATTGAAAAAACTTAAAAAACCGAAATTCCGCAATAAAATTTTCTTTGAGAAAAGTAAAACTTCGTTCTAATATCTGCATTTGTTTTAGAAACATAATTTTTTTTTTGAAAAAAAAAATAATTTTTTTTATCAAAATTTTGAAATTTTTGTTTTTTAAAAATTCATAAAAAATTGAAAAATGCAGCGAGGCTTCTAATTTTTTGCAGGCATATAAAAAACGAAGCTGCAAACAAAACAAGCCATAAGCGATTAAAATCTGTTAGCAACTTTTGAATTTATTCACAAAAGTCGACAAATTTTGATTAATTTAAGATTCTTAAATTAATAATTAAATTAATATTTAAGATTCTTAAATTAATCAAAATTTGTCGACTTTTGTGAATAAAATCAAAAGTTGCTAACAGATTTTAATCGCTTATGGCTTGTTTTGTTTGCAGCTTCGTTTTTTATATGCCTGCAAAAAATTAGAAGCCTCGCTGCATTTTTCAATTTTTTATGAATTTTTAAAAAACAAAAATTTCAAAATTTTGATAAAAAAAATTATTTTTTTTTTCAAAAAAAAAATTATGTTTCTAAAACAAATGCAGATATTAGAACGAAGTTTTACTTTTCTCAAAGAAAATTTTATTGCGGAATTTCGGTTTTTTAAGTTTTTTCAATAAGCTAAAGCGTTTTTGAGTTACGCGAACATATGTTGTGCAACCTCCTCCATTTTAGAAATAACGGTATATCTCGAAAACCAGAGCCAATCTTAAAAAACCGAGGGCACCACTGGATTCAGCGTATCCGAATTATGTTAAAACGCCAGGTGCCCAGCTTGTCACGAAAAAAAAGTGTCAATTTCGTGCACAGTGTAATTTTTAAATGTATTTTTAACAAGGTGGTCTCTTAAATGCTCTTCTCCTGTCCAAACAAGGAGTCGGGGCCCATTTTTTTATTGCTGATTCTTAAAGCAAAAATTATGAGGAATCCAAAAAAAAAAAATTAGCCGGAAAATTTAAGAGCTTCTGTGGAAAATCGGAAAATTAAATTTTCTTGGGAAAATTTAAAGGTAAATTTCTAAGAAAAATTAGGAAAATTTTATTTTTATTAAAGCCTGATTCAATACCTTTCCAACGAGCTATCACTCGTTGCGATCGCTTTAGTAGTTTTTTTTTAAAACAAATTTCAATGAGGTCCCTTATGAAGAATTCTTCAATTTTTCACATGACAGTGGTGTACACCACCACTAAACCAGTCACTATAAAAAAAAAAAAAAATATGTAGGTACATTATTTTTTGCTGGGCAATCGATTGAGACTCTTTATTTTAAAATCGGAGAGGGGTCGTCCAAAAGGTGATCGCTTTCATATGGAATTGCTCTTCAATCTTTTTGGCTATCGGAATCGCATGGGATATTAGTACTAATTTCGTTTTATGAAATGACACGTTTTTGCTCTGCTTTCCCACTCACATAAAAAACAACAACATTTTATTAATCCACCTTGTAATCCCGCTAGCAGAGGCACTGCTTTCAAATCGGCACACACATTCCACAAATAGTGATCGTACTAAATTCTATTGTGCAATAACTTTATATTTTCTTAGGTCTCTTTCACAGCATGTGCTTATGGTATGGATGGATATTGATTTCCATTATGTAGCAGCACTGCTTTCAGAATCAGTTTGGATAAGCCAATAAAAAGTCTCCAAGCCATTGGATCCTTAGATAGCTGTAGTTCTTGAAAAAGGGTCAGTGCATCAAACGTAATCTTGATTTTTGGGAAACAGTTGAGAGAACTAAGAATGCCTTTTCCTGAAAAACGAAATATATGTGCATTTTTTGCAATTTCTTCTGTTATAATCTGGAATCTTAAAGTGGGGCCTTATATTTCGCAAGTGTCAAGTATTTTGGACAAAGCTCAAACAATTTGCATTTGCTAACTTAAAAAATAAAAAAAAATAATTTATTATGAACATATCAAAAGGTTAGCTATTATCAGCACGTGTCAACATTTGGAAAATGTAAAGTTTCCCATTAACTTATTTAGTAGTATAATGGCCAACTTTCAGGATTGACATTAAAACACATTTATGTTTAAAATCGTTTTAAATACAAAATTCTCTTCTTCACTAAGCACTTAAATGAAACTCAATTCACCAATGTGGTACATTTAAATTCAACTTAAGTTTCCATTGGATTAACTTAGCAAGGTGGCATCAATATCACAGCCATACAAAAACAACAGGCAAAGCAATAACAACCAGATATTTTTTGAGACCAACTTGTAAATCAAAACACTTTTTTATGATATTTTTTTGTATTTAGTAGTGCTACCATACTTTTATCTTAATTAAATAAGAGTTTTCAAATAAAACTCAAAAAATCAATCTGTATTTAAATTCGATTTTAATTTTTATATGAAAATTAACATAATATAGATTTAAATACTGTCCTGAAAATTGGGCATAAAATTCATAATCGCAATATCCATTTTTTTTAACGACAGTTCTAATTGGCACTGCTAATTTAAAAACTTTACATACATAACCCAATAAATTAAGAAAATAAATACTTATTTTTTCCAACCCAAAATAAATAGTTTCTGGAAATTTCTTGCGAAATATTAAAAACTTTCTTTTAGTCTTATAAAACTATAAGTGTCCGAATATAAATTAATTTTGGAATTGTGCAAAGCAAATATTTTTTTTCATATCAGAGCAATTGAGCTTTGATTCCATAAATCATTTAAGCCCATAAACCAAACCAGTACACATCCCTCAACCTCATTTGAAATGTTTCTAAAAACAAAATAATATTTCTAATTGATCATTTCTAAAACTGTTGGCTGGCTGGTCGCTTTGCGGTCAGCGAGTGTGAGTGGTTAATCTCACATAATACACTCGTTCCAGTAATAAATTGAGATTTTCAAATAAATCAATTGTTATATTTGCAATCTTATTGTTGCAGTTATTTTTGTTGCAAATATGCAAATATATCGAAATAAATTTAAATAAAACAAAATAAAACAAATAATAAGTATGGGGAATGAAATGAAACATTAAATCGATTAAAATTTAATAAAATGCAGTTTAGTGCAAAAACTTACAGATTAAAATTTTTTACTTACTGACATCATCAAAATAAAAATATGAAATAGTCTCATTTAAAGGTGATTATGAATATAAAAAAAAAGTTCCCTTAAACCAACTTTTTGTTATTGTTTTTTTCTGTAGAGCAAATTCTATTGCCTAAGATTTAATCTCAACTTTGAAGCTCACATGTCTTAATTAAATTGCCCTAAGAAGGAACCCTCTCATTTTCATATGCCAGCATGACCAATAATATTAAAGCTGAACTGGTCATTAAAATAACTTAATAAGTAGAAAAAAATGTAACCCAAATCCAAAAATAAAGCCAAAAATTATTTTGTATTAAAAGTACTATTTTATTTGTAATTCAGGTAAAAAATAATACTAATATTATAAAAGTGAATTTTAATGTTTGTTAGATTGCGGCTTAATGACGCGAAACCGCTTAATGGATTTGGTTGAACTTGGGTTTAAAAAGGTAAAAACGTTTTTCCCCCGTTTTCTTGTACTTTGATGCTTATGCTCTTTTTGATAAATTTAGTATACAGATTGCATATGGTCCAGATGAAAATATAGGGTACTTTTTAAGGGATAAAATTGGTACTTTTAAAGGGGAAAAACAAGATCAAATTGGTACTCTTTCTCTTTTCGATAAATTTGATATACATACAGGTTATAGCCTATATTACCATACAGTGTACTTTCTGCGGGCCCAAAATGAGGAA
The DNA here is from genome assembly GCA_943735925.1 of Pollenia amentaria. NCBI lineage: Eukaryota > Metazoa > Arthropoda > Insecta > Diptera > Polleniidae > Pollenia > Pollenia amentaria. Next base: position 124,735,278 of record OX031008.1, read on the forward strand.
AATCTGGTACTTTTGGTACTCCTTTTCCTTTAGTACTTTTTATCTTTTCGAAAAAATTTGGTAAAGCGTTAGCATTTGACCCAGATTAAAATATAGGGTGCTTTTTGCGATGTAAAAACGAAAAAAATAGGAACTTTTAGTACTTTTTGCTAAATTTGGTATACAGATGGCCGAAATAAACATATTATGAAACCCGTTGCTTTTCATATGGACAGTTGAATGTCGGTTGCTCAAGAGTATGGAGTCCTCAAAAGTAATATGTAATTATGTGTTGGCGAAAAATAATAATTCCTTTAATGTTGTTTACAGAATTTTTTACAAATAAAATAAGTACACAAAGGCAAAAATACAGTAAAAAAAATACCAAACTTGACACTATCCGTGGCCAAAAGTGAGCTAACTACGTTTGTGTTCAACTTGATAACGAATGGTATCAAAAATTTTTAACCACCTCGTTGTCATTTTGTCACGATTTATTCTCATTCAATTCGACAAGATATTGTTCGAAGTGTAGTAAAGCATTCCAAGCAATAAAAAAAACATATGAAATATATTTTTTGTATTTACATTTTTAAACAACACAACCAAAATTGCAAATTATATTTTAATAAAACAAAACTGCAGTACAATATACATACATACTTGGGCTTTTTTCATGAAAAGAACTTTTCTTTGAATTCAGCGCGGAGACCTAAGTATAGCACAGCTTCCTTCACATCTTTATTATTTATTTATGTCACATTAGCATCTTAAATAAAGGAATTTTAATAAAATTAAGTACAAATTACTTATTATTGTATTGTAAATAATCATAAATACCTTCTTATATATACATATATGGGGGATGCACAAGGTGTCATAAAGTCATATGTCTTAAAATAATAACATGAAAAAATACGACTGTTGTGAGCAACCCCTCATAATTTAATGCGCTATTAATTAAGACAGCACAATAAACATGGCAAGCAACGTTCTATTTATTTAAGACACTTTTTGTTTACAAACCAACAACAGTATTTTTAAACCATTGTAAAATGTTAGAACATTATATCAATAAACCATGATAGCACACCTTGTGAATACCCCAATAGATACAATGAGTTTTAATACCTTTTTGTCGTCGACGATAAAGAGTTAATTTTTTTTTAAGGTCTAAATTTATATTTCTTTTAAAAAGAAAATCACTTTCGTAGCAACAAAATGTGGATGTCACAGTTTATTATATTTTTTCACTGTCCAAGTTTTCTTTTCTTTTTTTTTCACTTATTTAAATTATTTATAAAAATTTGCATTTTTTTATTTCGATAAACTGCGAATATTAACAACAATGGTATTTTTAACATCTTTGGTATCAATTTGGCAACAGCTTGTTAAAAATTTGACAACAGATGTTGTCGAAATAATAACAACACTGTGTTATCATGTTAATACCATTGGTTGATAATTTTTTAACGTGTCGTTTCGCTCTGTGTATATTTGTATGTAGAAAAGTAAATAACATTTTTGTACATTTTTTTATAGGATAAACCATTTTCCTTGAACCTTGCTCTAATTACACTGCGGAACAAAATTGAACTTTTTTTGTGCGGCCGGGAACTTTGTGTAATTTTTTTACTAATTTGAGGTCGCTGATTCCAAATCTAACCTTCATTGTTCTCTATCAGCTCCAGTTTTAGAGATATATCGTTATGTCCAAAATTAAGGTACTTTCAGCACATATATTGAAATAACATGAAAATGGTGCATCATATTCCATTAAGAAAAAATTCGCTAACAATATTATCTTTAAGACGTACTAACATTGTTATAAATTTGGCCAGTAATTTCAGAGATATTGTTGAAGTTTTTAAAAAAACAAATAAAAATTTAAGAAAAAAAAAATTATTTTGTTCTTTAACAATTCATAAAAAATAAATGTGCAACAAAAATCACAGTTTGGGTCTAAAAGCATTTAGTTCAACATATTTCGAATGAAATGAGCTTTATTTCATTGCAATCGGTGCACAACTTTTGATTGTATTCACAATTTATCCATAAAAAAAACGTATTTTAATGTATATTTTTTATTTTTGTTCACACATACACATTAAAATACGTAAAAAAACCGCAATTTTAATCAATTCGGTAAATTGTGAACACAATCAAAAGTTGTGCACTGAAGGGAATATGATGCACCATTTTCATGTTATTTCAATATATGTGCTGAAAGTACCTTAATTTTGGACATAACGGTATATCTCTAAAACTGGAGCTGATAGAGAAAAATTAAGGTTAGATTTGGAATCAGCGACCTAAAATTAGTAAAAAAAATTACACAAAGTTCCAGGCCGCAAAATGACTGTTCCGCAGTGTTATCAAATGAACGAAGTTCAAGTAAAAGTTACTATATCTATATATAAAAAGATAAAATTGTATTTTAATCCTGCAGGCACCTAAAACGCTGGGCGATTTTAATAAAATTTTGACAGTATGTTTCCGATGGTCTGGAAGAATTAAAGAGCTTTATAATCTAGAGCTTTCAACCTTTTTATATGAAGAGCTCTTACAAGTACTGGGTGGCGCAGAATAAGCCACATGGTTTAAATGCTTTATAAGTTTTTTTATTTATGCGATTATTATTACTTTTTTGAAATACATAATTGGAGATTTGGCTTCAATTAGCTTTAAAAAATGATATCCTGAACATCACTTATCATTTCCTGGCTCGCAAAATTTCGGATGGAATTAACTTTTGTTCGATTGTATAGCTATTCAAAATTAGTTCCGCAAGTCTTCTCAGACTATAAAGTTCACCCTGTAGTTCACACACCCAAGACAAGTCATTTTAATAATATTAATCGGGTTCAACTATTTTTGTTCGTTGTTCGATTAAGTGGTTAATCATAGTTAATTCCCCAAGTCTTCTCCACAAAACGTTAAAAAAATTAAACAAAGAAAATGTAATAATTAAAAAAGTTATAAGGAATTCAAACCATATAGTTCATTTTGTGCCACCCTATATAAGTCTTTAAGTCTCGCTGCGATATTATAAAAATTAAACACACACCAAAAATCAAATGCTTCTACAAAACGTTCTTCCACAACCACAATGACAAGGGCTATGCGGTACTGTTCGTCCCACTATTTAAATAGTGCTGTGAGGGTATAAGAAGTCAAAAAAGTACACTCCTGGCAGTACTTGTTTCTTTCAAAACCTTACAATACATTAAAAAAAATCAGTATTTAAAAATGGCCTCGTGATGTCGTGATTGCTTTTGCAATCGTTATTTATGAAATAAACGTACAAAATATTTCGTACATACATACTTATCATAATTTTTTTTATATTAATTCGAATGTGTATTCTAAGTCAAATTACAATTTAAAAAGCTTTCATACTTTAACCGTCTTATTCCTTCAATGTTTTCCAGGAATATTTTCTATGCACTATCAGAATATTTTGTTTGTATATTTCTGTTTCCAGGCATAGAAAATAGTCCTAATTATATATGTATAATAGTCCTAATAATTCGAATTAGTATAAAAAAATTTATGATAAAAATGATACTCTACATGAGAACTAAAATTCACATATTTTATATGTTCATACTTATCCCGAACTCAAATGAAAAAAAAAATAAAGATTTGTGTATTTTTTGTTCCCACTCACATTGCAACGTGTATATGCCATTCCCTTGTTAATTTTTGTAAGTATTTTTATACCCGAACTTTTACTTAGTAAAGCACTGGTTTTTGTTTATTCACGTTCACGCACGAACGTTAATTCGTCGTAAAAAAAAGTAACCAGTTTTGGTTAAAAGTAAGTAGAACTTCAACGCGGATTCAGTGGTACCATTTTAGCATATTTTCTGCTAGATTTAGCGGATTGAGTTGGGGAATTTAATTTTTTTTTAATACATATGCTTACTGCTGTTTAGCATATTTCCTTGTCCGAAAACAGATTTTTAGCATATATTTACTTATTAGAAAAGCAGATGTTTTTAAAAAATACAAATTTTTAATAAGCAGATTTTTAGCATAAATTTTTTATAAAAATTTAGCGAATTTTTCTAACGTTTTTAAACAAATTTAAAATAATTAAAATTTTGTTATAATCTGAGAAGATTTTTAAAATTTTTTTTTTATTATTTTACGATTTAGCAGTTTAATGACATTTTTGGAAGTTTCGGCATATTCTCATCAAACAGTTATGGCAACTCTGCGCTGATTAGTTCATATAGAACAGCGTAAAAACTGGTTCATTGAGAACAGCAAGAAAAATGAACCAGTTGCTGGAGAATTGGATGAAATTTGAACCGGTCCTTAAAGAATAGTAAAAAAAAAACTTAACAATTAGTATTGTGGTTATTTTATTGAACTGTTTATGGTTTTTAATCCAAATTTTAATATTTTATTCAGGCTAAAGTTTCTTTTTTCATAAAAATAATTTAATGAAAATTAAATTTAATGAACTTAAGCCTGAATAAAATTTGGATTAAAACGTAACAACTTTATAAATATTTTCATGAGAGATAAATTGATTAAAGATAAATTTGAAACTAGTGATTTGTATTAAAACTAAACTAATTTGCTTAATATCAAAAAAACTGAATCGATTTATATATAATAGCCTGAAAGCATGTAGAACGGCATGAAAACTTAAATAGTTATTTTTTTTAGAAAAACTGAACCGATTCGAATTAATTTAACCGGTTCATCGAGAATAACATGAGAACTTAAACGGCTCGTTATTAATTGGATCACAACAACAATTACAAAAAAATAACCGGTGCCTTTCAGCATTCAAAATGATAATGTATTTCTTCTATCACCACGTTTGTTTACAACATTTTTATACTAATTATTAAATTAACAAATGTTTTGTTGCTTATTGTTATTGGTTTTGAGTTGTGTCCACCTTGTAAATTGTTAAATTGTTAAAATGTTAAAATTTATTCACTGATTAAATTGTCAATCATGTTTCTTTGATGATGATTAATTGCATTTAGTGTCAATACTTGTCGTACGTCTCCCTTCACGGTCTGACTGACTGGCTGAGTTAAATGATTGTGTTTGTGTGTGCTTTTTTAATCACTCGTTGTTTCGAACCAAAATGTATCGAATTAAAGTTGGTGTCTGTCGGTCGTGTCTTATTGCTTATGCAAGGAAATGTTTTATATTAAAGCACGACTTTTCTTTCCCTGAACAGAAAGAAGAAAAAAAGCAATACAAAATTAAAAAAAAAGAAAATTATAAAAAATAAAATCACTTAAAACGCAAATAATTTATATGTAAATATTTGCATTAATAGATGTAAAATGAAATGTGTAAGATTGTGTGTACTTTGTGTCATATTAGCACCCACCTTTAAGTTTAGTATTGTTACTGTTGTTGTTGACGTTAATATTCCAACTAGAGAAAAGCCTTGTTCTCTACTCAGCCAGCCAGCCAGTCAGTCAATAATTTGTGTGCACTGAATTGAACCAATCAACCAAGCCACTCCACACCATATTAAACACAGTCATCCATTTAGTCGGCCAGCCATGCAGGCAGTCAGCCGCGCCATTTCAAACCACACCCACTAATTGTTGAGTTTAATCACGTAAGTCACGTGCAACGACAAAATGACACTTTCATTAGAATTTGAAATTTAATTCCTAAATATTTTATGAAATGCGTGATTATATTTCTTTCCTATTTTTCATGTTAAAAGGAAAATTTACTTTTTAAAAGAGAATGAAAAAGAGTCGGTGAAAATTTAAGACAAATGTTATTCCAAATTTACCGGTTCCATTATAATGCTATTCCCAATAATCCAGTTCAGTGTTAATGCTTTTCATTATGAACCGGTTCAGTTTTCATGATATTTATAATGAACCGGTTCAGTTTTGTTTCTAATACACCGATTCATATTTCATTCTAGCCCATATGAATCGGTTTACTTTTTTTGTTCTTTTAAATTAACAATTAGTCAATTCACAAGGTATCCTAACATGTCATATTGTCAAAATGTCCTAATATTTCACAATGGTTTAAAAATATTGTTGTACGGCTCAGCCGCTCAGCGCTGGACTTTTCTGATTAATTACGACAGCACAATAAACACAGCAAGCAACGTTCTATTTATTTAAGACACTTTTTGTTAACAAACCAACAACAATATTTTTAAACCATTGTGAAATATTAGGACATTTTGACAATATGACATGTTAGGATACCTTGTGAATTGACTAAATGTACTTTAGTTTTTATGCCATTCTCTATTCACTATTTGATATTTTATTTGGATCGATTCTTTAAGAACGTTTTTTATTTTATTAAATTTTGTTGGCGCTGCGTAAAATGTCCCCAGGAAATATGGCCCAAAAAAATTAAAAGACCCTAAAATTTGGTACTATTTTTAAATTTTTTTTTTTTTTTTTTTTTGATGAAAAATTATCCCCAAAAAAATATGAAAATATCCCTAAAAATAAAATCAAATAAGACCCTTAATTTGCGGTAATTCTTCATTATGAAAAATCAGCAAGAAATTTTTAATGAATTTTATCCCCAAAAAAGTTAAAATTAAAAAGAACACAAAGAAAGTTATTTTTAAAATTTGGGTTGTTATCATATGGGAAACTAAAACTCCTAAATTTAAAAATCCCGAATACTTATAATTTTTTTGCACAGAAAGCATGGTGGCATGCGGATTCGCTAACTAAAGCATCTCTGCATATCCGGCAAGGATTTTCTCCTCTTTGGTATAAGAATTCGGGATTTTGATACTATCCCTAGAAATTTTTATATAAAATTGTATAAAATTTATTTGAACTTTTTTGGGGTAATTTTTCATATCTTTAAATTTGCATTGTAGGGAAATGGAATGGAAAATAGCCCAAAAGTAAAAAATTTTGATTGTATTTGCGGCCATTTTTCATTCATTAATATTGGGGTCATTTTTCATTTCACTTAAAATGCAAAAAACACCCCAGCGAAAAAATTAAATAAAATTTCAAAATTTCGTGTTGTTGTGTCTCATGTAAAATTTTGGGGCCATTCTTAATTAATTTTTTTTTTTTTTTTGCCATGTTGCGCAGCGCCAATTTTGTTCAGATTTCGTTCATTCTTAATGTCTTGGTTTTGTTTTTATTCCCTTTTATATAAACTATGATACATTTTTTAACCGATTCTATATGAATCGATTAGGTTCTGTTTTGTTTATGAGTCAAGTTTCTTAGTTTTCATTCGATTCTGAAGTATATGAGTTTTCATTTGCTTAGTAACGTATCTTTTGGTGTTTTCATTACATTTTAAATAAAAGGAATTAGTTTTCAGTTGATTTTAATTGAATCAGTTCTGCTTTTATACTGTCACTTAACAAGAAGAGTTTCATGCTTTTCTGAATGTTGATGTTTGCAGTTGGAAATTTTTGGTATTAAATGTTAATTAAAGTAAAATTCATTAATAATAAGGAATGAACATCTATTTTGCAATCAACTATTTAATATAACACTTGAGTTATACAACTAATTGAAGTATCTTCTATATTTTAATAAGAAGTGCCATAAACTTTAATATTTAAGATTGTTAAATAAGTAACAACTAGGTGGTGGAATTTCATGCACTTATTATTTAGAAATATAAAGCATAAAGCATTCTTCTTTTTTAAATTGCATTTTAAATGAATAAAATATTATGTTTAACTATCATTAATTAATGTTGAATTTTAAATCGATATAATACGAGTAAAAACAAACTTAAATTATTAATTGATCACAATTCATAAAGATCATGTATTAAAAAACGCAACAAAAACATAAAATTCTTATTTTTATCCGTGTTTAATTATTTATATAAAAAATTACACCATTTCCAATTTTATTTTAAAATTTCCAAATGTATTTTCAAATTTTCCAAATGAATTTAAAAATGGCCCAAATATATTTCTAAGTTTTCTTAATGTATTTTGAAATTGTCCAAATCATATTTAAAACTTTCAAATATAATTTAAAATTTTCCATATGAATTTTTAAATTGTCCATATGTATTTCAAAATTATATAAATGTGTTTCAAAATTTTACAAATGTAGTTCAAAATTTTCTAAATGAATTTTAAAATTGTTCAAATGTATTTTAAAAATACATTTGGGCAACTTCAAAAAAATAAAATTTTAAAATTCAATTGAACAAATTTAAAAATACATATGAACGTTTTAAAATATATATGAACGATATTAAAATACATTTGAAAATTTTTAAAATACATTTGAAAAATTTTTAAAAACATTTGGAAACTTTTAAAACACAATTGGAAATGATGTATTTCAATCTTTTAAAAGGCGTGTACTTAATACTAAGTTCAAGTAGTTTCTTAAGAATTATTAAAGCATTCAATATTGTATCTGCTAAACACGAACGAATTTTGTTGTTAAGATACAGTAGTCCCTCGATTTACGTCGCAATTGGTTCCGGAAAATGACGACGTACATCGAAACAACGTAAATCGAATTTAAACATGTTCATATGTGTTCTATAAAATGTACCTTTATTAAAAACATAAATAAAGACTAATTTATAAACAAATTACAAAACAATTACAGAATTAAACAAGTAAGAAAGTATATTTAAAAACAAATATTCGAAAATGTGCCGTCTTTGGGACCCATGGGCAATCATGGACCCACAAGAAAAAATTAAGTTATGAAGTTAAGATTCATGTAAAAGTTCTATATGCCGAATATTATTTAGATATTTTCATCTATATGAGAATAGTTTAAATGATTTTAGATAAGGGGGTGGAGGTGGATCTTCAAATACCACGTTTTGCCATGACATAGAATCTATCGTTAAAGTGTTTTTTCTCTAAATTTTTTGTCAATAGTACCAAAATTTATAAAAAAGATATTTTCGGGATAGTATTTGTATGGGAACTTTGGTGAAATATGGACCAATTCCAATATAATTTTTTAAGATGATTTAAATTGCAATGAGATAAGTTTGGAGCAAATTTAAGCAAAATACCAACATAATAAGTGCGTTCATGGGTAAAAATACTCAATTCCGAAAAAACCCTTGAAATTATGGACCAATACTCACCATTTTCAAATGGCATACAATGTTTCCATTTACAGCCTGCAAGCTGTAAATGGATTCAAAAAGTGATCCTTAGTCGATCGGAATACTACAAGTAGGGTCTAGGACCAATATTTTAAGGTGTTACAAACATTAGCACAAACGCATAATACCCTTTCCACTACATATTCAGCCCAATTATAAATAAAAATTCCCAGGGAGTTTTTTCCTTTCTCCCATTTTTCCTATTTAAATTCTTTTGTAAAAATGGGCAAAGGGAAAAATTTCCGGGAAATGTTTATTCATAACTGGGGTGATTGTGTTTTTTTGATCTCATATTTCTGTCCGTTGTGTTTGACAAGATAAACAAAAATGTATCCATGTTTAGATAGGAATAGCTACACATGCATGAATAACCCAAAAGCACATTTCAACTAAAAACTGTGATTCCCCGCTTTTTGCTTATAAAACATAAGCAAATGAGGCGACGTAAATCGAATGACGACGCAAATAAAGTTAGTAAGGCACAAAAAATCTGAAGACGCAAATCGTATAGCGACGCAAATCAAATTTAGAAGTCACACAAAATTTGGCGACGCAAACCGAAACAACGTTAATCGAGGCGACATATAAATCAAGATATAAAAATGTAAAAGTAATAAAAACTATTAAAAAAATAGTGATCCCGATTCGTCTAATCCCTGGGTTTCCGGGATCGGGATTTCCCGATTGAAAGCCCTAGTCCCTACCCAGTATTTTAAAAGAAAGCATAATAATCCAGATTCCTAAAATAAAGCAACTTGTCAAACTGCAATAACTGATGAGTTATAACTGGAATGTGATATCGAAAATAATAGCGCATTTTATTTGCAATTAGAACCTCTACTAAGGAAGCAAGCAGGTTTCCGACCCCACAGATCATGCATTGACCATGTGAACAGTTTGCCAGTGATTGTTGAACAATCGGTTAAATGGAGGACGACAATTTATTACGCATTAATTGACTTCGAAAGAGCATATGACACCATAATCCACGACATAATATGGTGTGTAATGGAGTTCAGAGGCCTGCCGAGAACGTTAATCAATCTTACTGAAGCCTGGTATGACAATGCCTCCGTTATTCTTTACGGCTATGAAACATAGAACGTAGCGTTGACTGAGCTTAAGGCACTGCAGTCATTCAAAAACTTGTGCCTGCGAAGAATCATGCTGTGGCCCTATGAGTCTCTCAGAAGTAAAAAGGAATAAATAAATAAGAATAATAAAATTTATTTAAGGGTTTCGTTGTCCCTTTTGATATTATTAAAACTACAAAATATGCCAAAATATGCTTTTTTAAAGCAAAAATTAACATTATTTGTAAATTTATATAACATTTGCATATAATCATATTTTAATATGGCACTCTTTAGCTTAAAACTGATACTCTTCTATATTCTATACTACTTGCTTAATGTATCGGCAAATTGCCTGTTACTTATGGTGTTTTCTTTTCTGTAAAAAAAATACCACCTTGTTAAAAGGTGCATGTAGAAAATGTCTAGCCAACCCTGTTATAATGCTATTTGTTATTTGACAAAACTTAACACAATTTATCAAAAAGAGGAATGCCATGTTTTTAACAGCTGACAAAAAGTTTTTTCTTCAAAATTTAAAAAAAAAATTATTTTTTTTAAATTTGTTTAATGCATCAACAACAAAATGAATCACAAAATTCCGGTTTGGTCGAAAACAGTTCAATGTAAGTAAAAATTAGATTTAGAATAATGTTGACAAAACTAGTGAACGCTAAGGTGAAAATTTAAATATAATTAACATTTAATCATCATCAGATGCCGGAGATGAATCCAATAATTGATTTATTGTCGTTTCTGCACATATAATGGATGCGGTAGTATCCATCTTTTAATTCCTCTTAATAAATTCTCCCAGCTCAAGGTAAATTTTATAAAAAAAAAGTTATCCTTTGAGATAACGAAATATTGGGTAATTAAAAAAATCTTTTTTTATAAAATTGACCTTGAGCTTGGAGAATTTATGAAGAGGAATTAATAGTCAAAGGTCGAAGAAAATAATCCATATTTTAACTTTTTCCTTTAACAGTTTTTAAAAATACTGAAAAATGTTCTTTAGTTTTTTTTTTTTTTTTTTTTCATAAAATATCTAAACATGATACTACGTTGCCAGATTGCCGATTAATCGACACAATGTTTTAAATGATTTTCTTGGTTTGAAGACTTTTTATGAAAACAATTTTAAAACGCCGAATCCACTTTTATTTTATTTAACTGGCAACCTACCATTAACAATGTAAATAATAGAAAAAATATCTTTAAAAGCTTAACTTTTTTCGTAGCGATTTTTCCCCAACTTCGTCTGGTAGCCCTATATATAGACAGAAGTTACCTGTTTTATAAGGGGCGTAGAGTGCCTTATATCATTGTGAAGGGTGATTTTTTTAGAATCAAACATGCCACCCTTTAAGAGAGCAAAACATTTTTAAGAAACAAACACCAAATTGCATTTTTTAAATAAAATTTCACATATTTTTTTTTTTATTAGACCGTTAAACTGTCCGTTAACGATTTTGGTTTTCTACATACACCGACAAAAAACGTTGTTTTCAGTTGGCAACACCTCTCAAAATACATGTAAAAGTTGGAAGTCAGCTGATTGAATTTATCTGTAGGGCAAATAAATAATTCGCAGATGAGTGCCGGTTAGCTTTGCAACAGAATAGGAGCAAATGAGACATTGAGAAAATAAAATTTATTTAATGTGCAGTTTTTCGTTGAGAAAAAAAGATAATCGCCTAATGAGAAAGCGGCCATAGTATGTTATTTGACGAATTCTTGTGACATAATTCGGGTGTAACAAGTTTATTTAGGGAATTGTATGTAACTGCTAACATCCAGTAATAGATATACAATAAAAGAAGAAGTGAACGGATATAAATTTAAATTATAAATGAAAAATATCTTACCTTTTTTGTTAAATAGAACAACAAAATACACAGAGTTTCCGTTAATTTCTTTGAAAGGCTACGATATTTTTCATTTGCAAGACAATTTGACGAAACACTGAACCCCGCTAATGTTGTGTTTACATTTATGAATGCAAAATTTGCATCTTTAATAGCAACCACAACTACTACTTCATCTATCAACTTGTATAAATGTTTAAATGAATTCGTTCATTCATATGACAATAATATTGTGAGGTTTTATTGACCTTCTTTATATTATGACAATGACATTTAAAGAATGTCTGCAGACTTCAAATAAAAAAAAGTTAATATTTTGCTTGCGGCTTTATTGCAAAAAAATATACATTTTTAAATTATGTTTACTAAATTATTTTAAATTATATTTCTTATAAAGATATTGTAAACTCAACACTTGAGAAAAGAGAACATTTTCTTTTTCCACAGTTTAGTATGCCGGAAAAAAATAATGCTACAATAAATTTAGTACGTCACAGTTTCATAGGCCAATAAATCACACTGCCAAATTTCACAAAGACCAGTCTATAATTTACTCTAGGCCCCATTTAAACCCTGCTCCTGGAAAACAGTTTAGTATGCCTCCAACCGTAATAAATAATGCTATTATAATAAAACTAAGGACGTCACGGTTTTATAGGGCTGCAAATCACACTGGTAAATTTCGTGAAGATCGGTCCATTATTTTCTTTAGGTTCCATATAAAACCCTTCTCTCTGAGTACAGTTTTTTACGTCTTAAACCGTAATAAATAATGCTATCGTAATAAAATTTAATACTTCACAGTTTTATAGGACTAGAAATCATACTAATAAACTTCGTGATGATCGGTCCATAATTTACCATGGGCCCCATATAAAACCAACTCTAGGAAATTAACTAAATACGCTTAAAACCGTAGCAGATATAGATATTGCGGTAAAATTTGTTCCAAGTTAGATTCATATGGCCATTAAAAAATTTCATGCAATTTTGTGATAACGGTCCATAAATTACCTTAGATCCCATATTAGGCAGCCTTCTGAAATTTACTGTAAGCGCTTTAACTAATTTCACTGCTGTATTGAAATTTATTCTAATTTATGGTTTTTAATACCAGAAATCACTCTAGAGAATTTTGGGATGATTAATCCATAATTTACAAATGGTCTAATATAAATTCCCCTCCTGAAAATCATTTTAGTTCGGCAAAAACTGTTACGAATCATGATATTTTACTCATGATACTTAATATAGGACTGAACAGCAAACATCCGATTTTATAAAGATTAATTAATAACATATAGATATCATAGAGATCAGTGTCGGTGGAGGGTAATTTTCGTTTTTTTATTTTTTTATTTTTCGTGAATGCCTTTAGTAAGTTTTTTTATTTAAATTTTATTTAGCGCTTTTTATAAGATGCACGTCACTTTTCAATTAAAGTCGCCTTAAAGTCGTTTTCTTGGTAGCCAATATTTTTGAGTTAACGATTTTGGTAACGATTACGATTTTACGATTGTCAACCAGTTTTTTCTGGCAATTATGCCTTTCTTAGTAATGTACTCATGGTGATATCTTTGAAAGATTATTTGTAGTTGCCAATTAAGAACAATTAAGGATTTGTTTGAAATGAAAATACTTTTTTAGCTAAAAAAAAACGACAAAAAACATTAAATGAAAATGTGTATCTTTTTAATTTTAAAAGATTTTTCCCAATTTTTTCTGTAGAATATTTTTCTAATTCATACAAAAATACTTTAAAAAATCGGGACAGGCTTAAATGTTATTTACAAATTACTAGAGCAATTTAGATCAAAAATATCAAATTTATTATTTTAATGTCGGATTTTGCGTAAACTATAAGAATAAATGATGCATGTCTCATATTTTTTTTTTTTTGTAATACTCGACTAACAAGTTCCCATGACTCCTAATCGGGCTAAAATTAAGAATTCTGTGTTGTTTTTAATTTTTGTAATACCGAGGTGCCCTACCTGGGGAACCTATGAAGGCCCTCCTGTTATGTCAATATACCCCAAATCCTAAACTTAAACTCGAATAAAAGTCCTTATTTAGCGTCTTAAATGTTATTTTAATCGGCGTAACCGTTTCCAAATTAAGACATACTTTTTTCATTAAATATCCCCCTGCGTCGTCGTCAATTCGATACAAAACTTGTATTCCATAACAGCAATGTAACGAAGTCGATTACTTATCGTTTTTTAAAGCACATCTCTAATAATTTAGACAGTTGGTATGTTTTGTTTTCAGTTTTTAATAAAAAAAATGCAATTTGATGTTCGTTTCTTAAAAATGTTGTGCTCTCAAAAAGGGTAGCTTCATTTATTCTGAAAAATTCCCTTACTAATGCCATAAGGCATTACAACAAAGCTACACGAATTTGCAAACATTTGGCAAAAATAGCGAAAAATTCGCGAATATTTTTAATATTTCAAAGAACCCATCAAATTTATTAAAAGTCCCTTAAACTATTAGAAATGGCAAAAATTTGCTAATAGCGGCATGATAGAAATACTTTAAAATCCTTAAAGCTATAAAAAAATCAGAAAACTTACAGGAAAAATTGCTTCTATCGCGATGACTAAAATTTGGAATTTCTGCTAATTTAGCCATTATGATGGAAATTTAGCCATTCCTTATAGTATTAGGCACTTTTAATCAATTTGTTGCTCTTCTTCCATTTTTTTTTTTAATTCAACATTATTATTATTGAAAAATTAAAAAGGAATTAAACTGTTTCGAGACCTATAACACTGACGACAAAATTAGAGTCAATTTATATCGATGCAGACATTAACGTTGCGTACGACATACCAAAAATACATCGACGCTTATCGATAAAACAATAATCGACACGAAAGACATCGTTTCGTATTGATGACGCTATATGGAATAAGAATGTTATACTTCACTTTATTCTTATATTGTCGATCTAAACAGCAATTTACTTAATGACAATTCGTTATCTGATTATATGCAAGCACTTAGCCTTCTGCCAGTGAACAGTGTTTTCCCCACCCATTATCCAAATGGTGCAAATAGCTTGCTTAACGTTTTCCTCGTTAACAATAGAAAGAAAATATTAGCGTATGACCAAGTATCTGCTGCAGTCTTTTCAAGGCATGATTTTATTTTCATTATATATGATGCCCTTACCCAAACTGAAGATGTAAGTTATAGTTACCGAGATTTTAAGAACATTATTTATAATATGTTATACCAGCGTATTGACTGCATCAGATGTCATCTTATCTATAATATCGAAGACGTAAATGATCAAACCGTTTTCTTTCAAATTAACGTTATTGATTTATATATTTATATTTTGTTCCGGTAAAAACTAAAACTGTAAATTCTAAACAGCCACTGTGGCTTAGTTCAACCATAAAACGCTTAATTAGTTCTCGGAACTTAGCTTACAGTCGGTGGAAAAAATTTAGAACCTCAGAGTTATATGCGATCTTTAAATCTGAAAGATGTCGTTAAATGCATAACTAGTGCGAAGTCTACGTATTATAGATTGAAATACTCATCGGCTTTAGATAGCAAAGAAAAGTGGAAAAATATTCGTGAAATAGGTATTGGAAAGAGTAGAAACTTTATTTCTAGTTCTAATGTAGACGTAAACGAACTAAACAACAAATTTGTCAATGGCCCAGTTGAAAGACAAACAGAAAATCAGTATGCCCAGTTTAACATCGTGCCATTTCAATACAGTTTTTGTTTCAGATGTGTGGATCAAGCGGAAGTTCGTAAAAGTTTATTTGGAATTAAATCAAATGCTGAGGGTCTAGATGGCATAAATCCTAAATTTTTTAAGCTTGTCGTTCATAAACACCTGATGCGTGGAAAAAAAGCCAAAATTATTCCATTTCCCAAGAATAACAATGATTTCAGACGAATTGCAATACTTCCATTCCTGTCTAAAGCTTTGGAAAATACGAGTATCATGAAAACTCAAATCTTTGTAGCGGTTGCTATAATTTTTTAAGAACATGTTGTGTCCATTGCCATTATTTTTGTGGTCTTGATAAGTGGTCTTAATGAGTGTAAAATAAGAATTCGTTTTAAAAGCACATATACAACTATTCGTACAAGTTTCTGTATGTTTACTTAAGCCAGTGCGTATTTAACACCTTATGGTGTTAAATATTAGTGTACTGAAGCACCTAGAAAAAACGTTTCTAACCAAGTAACTTATATTGTAATAAGGAATTTCGTTAAGATTAGAAATAACTCCGCCAAATTTTGTAACGATTAGTCCATAATTTACCATATGCCCTATATAAAGCCCACTCGCGGAAAATGCTCTAATAGGCCTAATACCGTAACGAATAATGTTATTTTAGTAAAATTTAAGGTGTCATAATTTTAAAAGATTGGAAATCACTCTGCCAAATTTCGTGAAGATCTGTTTATAATTTTCCATAGGGTCCATATAAAGCCCACTCGGGAAAATCATTTTAATACGACTAAAACCTTAAAAATAGATATTTTGCTAAAATTTGTTCGAATTTAGCATAATATGATTAGAAAATTACACCCTTTATTTTTGTGATAATGGTTAATAGGAACGGCCTTTCGAAAAGCAATTTTGTTTCCCTTTTATGGGCTTACCCAGGCGAGAGAACAAGAAGCCTCCTCAATAGAAGTAAGTCCGAAGTTGGTATGATGGTGCGTATCCTGACCTGGCTTTCAGAAAGTATGGTCTTTAAACCTCCATTTTCTTTTTTTTTTATCTGCCTTCCCACTAGCTCCTCATTTGCAATTTGCCGCAGATCGTCGTTGCTGAAGTAGCTAGGCCAAAATATACCGTAAATGTTACGTAGGCATTATTTATGAACGATGTAAACATCCATGTTTCGCTGCCATATATTAAGATGGATTTTACGCATGCGTTGAAAATACGTAATTTGGTTTTGCGTGTGATCTGAGGGTTTCTCCATGCATTCCTTAATTGTCCAGATGCGCGTCTGGCCTTCGTATTCTGTTTGTGACATCAATCCACCGTTAGTTGGCATAACGCAGCCTTTTTAAGAAAAGTTGTCCACAAATTGAATTGTCTGGCCATTGATGGTAATGTGGATCTCAGTGGAGGGTGCGTCACGCATCGCAAATGTCTTCTTTATATTTATCTCGATTCCGATATTTTTTGCGGGTTATACAAGGTTTTTTCCCTTGTCTTGCATGTCCGAGGGTGTGTGGGAGAGGAGACAGATGCCATTTGTGTAGTCAAGATCTCTTTCATAATATCATCCAGAACTAATGTAAACAAAGGTGAAAGCGCCTTGTCTAACTCCAACATTGGTAGTGAATGGAGCAGTTTTACTACCCTTGTGGCGACTCGTAGTTTGGCATTGTCAAACATGGACTGGATGATGTGTATTATTTTTTCCGGAACTCCCCTGCTCCTCAGCGCATTCCATATGGACTGTCGACTAATTGCATCGAATTCGTTCTTAAAATCGATGAATAGCAGATACAGTGGGATCCGCCATTCTACACATTGTTCGATTATAATACGTAGAATATTTGTTTGTTCGAGGCAGTTTCGCAGTAAAAAGCAATTTAAGAAGCATTAATTTCTTATAAATGAGTAATAATGTATTGAAATTTGGTCTAATTTTAGTTTTTAATACTACAAATCACTCTACCGAATTTTGTGATGAACATCTATAGTTTACGGTAGCTCCAAAATAAAATCCCCTCTTGAAAACCACTTTAAAACACCTAATAATATTTCTTATATTTTATAGTTTACATTTGAAGTCCATTCCTAAAGTGTTCGAGCTCTCGGAGGAGGGTATGAAAGATTCGGCACAGCACTCCTACTTGTTTTAAATTAAATTTGAATAGAAATTGATTGCTTAGTCACAAGTTTAGGCTACCTAAAGTGTTACATATACAAAAATTTACCTGCATTTCTTTAATTTATCAATTTTACTTAAGAATTGTTTAGACATAAACTTTTGTCTCTGCGCATAGAAAAATACTAAAATAGAAAGGGAGTGAGAAAAAGCCACTTAACTCTACAAATGTGTTTGTAAGAAATGTCTACTTTGTTCTTGTTTTATTTTATTTTGTTTTGAGAAAGGTTCCGCTCTAGTCGTGTCCCTACGCCTCTGCGTATCAGTCTTAATATCTCTCTCTATCACTCCTTCAACTGCAAAATAAAAATTTTCAAATTGAAAAACACTTCATTAATCATGAACTTAATTTAAATTGCAATAAAAAGATTTATGAACTTTTATCAAGCCATAAAAAGTTGGCAAATGTTTTTGCAATAAATCTTTGTAAATAAAAAATAAATTAAAAAAATTAAACAAAACTTTAAAAAAAATTTTATTTAGAAAAATTTAAAATTAATTAACTCAAGCAAACAATGCAACAACAAAACCAACCCACAAAATGATAAAAATCTTTGAAATTAATTTAAAAAAGAAAATAAATTTAACACTTTTTAATAATGTTATACAATGCAACGAAAATGATCAAGCAGACGTTTAAGGAAAAACAAATTATATTAGAATTAAAATTATATGGACGTTTAAGAAGAAATTGTATGTCTTTAGGCGGGTCAGCTTTCATACAAAAAAAGTGCCAGCCATTCTCTAGAATAAAAGATATGTCAATGATGTTATTAAAACAAAAAAAAATTGTTTTGCCACGCACAAAAATACAGCAGTTTTTGTTTTTTATATGTATATATTGCCGCTATTTAAAGACCGATATCATCATATCGCATTAAATCGTTCTTCAAAGCTTAATTATGGCTTCGTTTTTGCCTTTGGAGACGTTTTTTATTTGACATAAAATTGTGAGCTCCAATTATTCCATCTCGGATCCTTCCCACCTATTGTCAAATTTTTTTCACGTGCCAAGAAAGCCCAGTTAAAACTTATTCTATCTAGCTTTAAATATACTCGTCGCGCCCGAAATTAAGCCCCTTTTTCCTATGTAAAACTTTTTAAACAAGAAAGAGAGGTTTATTTGGCTATGCCTTATCTTGAATACCCTTCACCATGGTGCAAAAGAACCGAAACTTATATAAATACCGTTCCTTAAATATAAATTGGTATATTTTTGCCATGCCCACTTATCCAATCCCACCCACATTTTGTCGGATGTTGTGTATTGATAACCAAGATGCTTTTCCCTAATTTGGAAACTTTGGCTTTTGCCGTTTTACAGATATACAGAAATCTATAATGTCTTTGTCCGGGGGTGCCACGCCCATCTCTCTAACCCCGCCCATATATTTATATATAAATACGGGAACAATTTTTTTTAGTTGATTTTTAAGTATCTTATCGCCCACCGACTTTAATGAAACATATATCGTTTTCAAGGTATTTGTGTGCAGATATACACAATATAAATTTCGTTTCTAAATTTTAAGAATTTAAGTGTTTAAAAGCATTTTAATTTATTTTGCAAACACACGTGCACACATGTTTTAACGGTGGTTAAAAATCCAAAGCTTTTTGTTGTTGTTTAAAAATGTTTTTTTTTTTTTTTGTACTTGCAAACACACACGCACACAAATGTTTTAAAATAGTGCTTTCTGATTATATGTGAACGTTATTGTTGTATAACGCACTAGTTCTCTCGAAAGTAAATGTCAACTGGTCGAATTTGGGCCACCGGGCGAAACTAGCAATAATAAAAATCTTATCAACAATAGCAATGAGAAATTTTGTAAAAAATATTGAACTAAAAAGTAACAGGTTTATTTTATAAATGTTGTATGTTGATAACCAAGATGATTACACCTCATTTGGAAACTTTTCTTTTTCCGTTCTCTAGATGTACAGAAAAAAAGAAATAAAAAACAGCAACAGGGGATTTAGGGGCAAAATTAGAGGCAGTCGTGTTTTTTTTTTTTTTTTTTTTTTGCTCATAACTTATTTTAAAACGATCTGGCTGAACTTTAATAGCAAATTATAGTGGAGTATGTGTGACATAAATAAATAACAACCTAGACCCCATCATTTTTGGGGTCTTCGAAAAGCCCATTGCAACATACATACGGATAGACAGACATCATTAAATAAACTTCGCCACTCATAAGGACTCAGAATATATACATATACATTATAGGGGTTAAGATCATTATTGTAGAAATTACAAACAGAATGACTAGCTAATATACACTCTTTTACCTTCGGTGAAGGGAATAAAAATAGAGCCCGTAACTACGATTAGAGCTGCCACCTTTTTATTTTACAATTTAAGTACATTGGCTATTTAAGGTCGAGAAAAAAATGTACACAGTATCAAAATAAAGTACAATTTATTTTTCTTTATTGTTATATTTAAAAACGTATTTTGATGCTTTTCGCATGCCTTATCAAATAATTATTATTGCTCACTTTATCTTTTGCAAGTTAATTTTTTTGTTTAACAGCAATTTATGTCAGGTGTAGACATGGTCTTAAGAAAGAATCCTCATAGAATCATATAAAAAAAAGCATCAGCAAATTGGCATTAGAGAAAAAAACATTTTATCCCGTTCATTTCGCCCTGCCACATTGTCTGAAACTATTCCGCTAAATAAACGGAGATAGAGAATGGTTCAAATAGTCCCAAAAAATTTTCGACTTATCATTGCTCTGAATTAGTATAGGAAGAAAAAAAATAAAAATAATTAATAAAAAGAAAAAAAAAACGATACTTGGCTCGAATATTTCAAATACAATCGACTTCAATCGTATCAAAAAACGCAACTCTGCACTCCGAAAGTGTTGGAAACACGGTCACCCCTACATCTAGTAAAAGTTATGATAAGTCTACGAGAAAAGGTCTTTGGAGCGTTTGTGAAAAACTTATAAGAGAATCCGAGCAGCCTCTGTCCATCCTACACTGTGGTTCATCGAAGAAAAATCGAAAGATTCCTTAGATTTCCTAATATTTCTAGACACGCAAATCCGCTTTTTTACTTGCCCAAAATCTAAGAAAAGGCCGCAGAAATAAGAAATAAGTTTTCAAATGAGTTCTGTCGCATCTGAGAGACTATTTGCCACTAAAGGTCTGATTCACACGGATGCGCGAAATCGTCTATCTCCGCAAAAGTTGAGAGTACTTTGTTTTTTAAATAAACATCTTAGTAATATATGTTTTAAATAATAGTAATCTTCTCTAAGATTACAATTTTGCAAAATAAAAAAAATTACTCTATCGGTAAAAAAAAGAGGAGTAAAAATGTAAAAAAATTTAAATTAGTTAAAAAACCCAGATTTATTTTATAACAAATAAGAAGTGTACGCTATTTGAGACCAATGAGCAATTATGGGCCCGCCTTATAACTGTTAGACAACAATCGTCTTGTCTAAAGAAGAAAAGTAGTCGAATTTACGATTCATGTGGACAAAAACATTTTTTCGTCTATATTATGTGGCTTGTGTCTATGATTTACGGTTACTGTTGCCAGGATATTTATTATGTTGAAATTTAAAAATTTCGCTTCTACTTTTTTATTTAAATTTATATTTAAATGTTTCGGCAATAATGTTTTAAAGAAACTTGACAAATAAATAAATATAAAAAGTTTTATAACAAAATTTTCAACTATTGAAAAAAATCAAAGATTTTCAATGAAAACTTTTCATCCAAACTGCGACATATGCTCGTCTGAAAAACGCATCCAAGAAATTCGTTACCAACAAAACTTTGGTAACTACCCAGGTAGAAATTGTTACTCGTTATAAAAATTAAGTACTACAGTAGCACTATAAGCACAAAATTAAGAATTTTTCTTAAATATTCTGTAGTCAATAACGAAAAAATAAGCAAATCAGTTTTTAAGGTAGAAAAACAGTATTTTCATTTGTTATAAAGGGTGGTTAAATTTTAAGGGCCGATGTTGATTTTGAATAAAACATAAATTATATAGGAAATTATGTATTGAACAAAATATCGGCCAAATGGCCGGCGCGACCTCGGCGGCACACCTCCACCCGATGGTCCAAATTTTCGATGACGCTGAGGCACAATTGAGGTTCTATGCCGTTAATGTGCCGAATTTTCTCAGCCTTTAGCTCTTGAATTGTTGCTGGCTTATCAGCGTACACCTTTTCTTTCAAACAACCCGAAAGAAAGAAGTCCAACGGTGTCAAATCTCATGATCTTGGCGGCCAATTGACATCACCACCACTTGAGAAAACATGGCCATTGAATTTGTAGCGCAAAAGAGCCATTGTTTCGTTAGCTGTGTTGCAACTGGCACCGTCCAGCTGAAACCACATATCATCCAAATCCATATCTTCCAATTCGGGCTATAAAAAGTTCGTTATCAGCTCACCATAGCGAACACCATTCACAGTAACTGCCTGCCGGCCTCATTTTGGAATACGGCCCT
This sequence comes from Pollenia amentaria, assembly GCA_943735925.1. Taxonomy (NCBI): domain Eukaryota; kingdom Metazoa; phylum Arthropoda; class Insecta; order Diptera; family Polleniidae; genus Pollenia; species Pollenia amentaria. Next base: position 124,757,675 of record OX031008.1, read on the forward strand.
ATAATGCCGCCAGCCCATAAACCGCACCAAACAGTCACTCTTTGTGGGAGCATTGGGTTTTCGACAATCACTCTTGGATTATCATTCGCCCAAATACGGCAATTCTGCTTATGGACGAATCCACTGCGGTGAAAATGAGCCTCATCACTGAAGATGATTTTCACGATATGCATTTTGATTTCAACGCCTAATTTCATAATAAGCCTGAATAACTTTAACGCGTTGTTCGATTGTGTATCTTTCCATGGTTCAGATTGAGTTAGTCTGAAATTGAGAAATGTGAAATGATATGCAGAAAAAAACTTGAGGTTTAGGTGTGGTTCACATTCAACATCGGCCCTTAAAATTTAACCACCCGTTACAATATGTTAAACTAAAGCATTAAGCTTAAATATGTATATATGTATTTTAGCTACGTTGAACACAATATTCAAAAGATGGTCATTTAGTTTCAAATTTAATATTACAACTACATTGTAAATTTACAATAACAGTAACATAGTAAAATTGAGAACAAGAGTCAGAGTGAATGCATTGTAATTTTGATATATAGGGAGTACAACTGATGTTAGTTGTACCCTTTAACCAACTTAATAACGTATTTTTCTGCATATATACCTGTCGCTAAAAAACTTTAAAAATATTGCTCCTTTGAGTGTTGTGTTAGGTTAGGTTTTTGTCCTGTGAGGGGTTACCAAGAGCAATACATTTTGGAATACTTCCTTGTTTAATCTTAAATCCAACAAAAGACAACATTTTCAATATTAAAATATTCAACAATACTACAAAATAGTTTTCGTCTGTTTTGATATTTAAAAACTTTCACAATAATTTTACTGAATAAAATATTTAACGATATAAAGTGCCATAACCGTAGACAACAACCATTATTGATTTATGGAATTCAAAAATAAAAAGTCAAATATTTGGTGAAGAAAATTCGTCATAAATCGTCTAACAGAATTGGGGCATAATTATTATGAGGTTAAGATTCATGTATAAGTTATTTGCTTCGAATATTATTTTAATATCCTCATCTATATGAGCTTACAGGATGGGGGCTTATATAGGACATATGGTTAATTTTGGACCTACCAGGACAAAATTTTACCATGACGTAATAGCTATCGTAAAAGTTATAAGCTCCAATGTTTATGTTATACCAACATTTATAAGGAATTTATGGCATTAAAAGATTTTTTCGGGAGTAGTATTTATATTATATCAAATATTGACCAGCTTCAATAAAATTTGGTAAGATGACTTTGATTGCAATAAAATAAGCTTGGGCTTAATTTTATCTTAATACCAACATAATAAGACCCTATTCTGGAAAGAAGCTTGTATGTAGGCTATGAAATTTTCAAAAAGCTTGTACCTTTTGCCAATTAGAACCAATGTACCAAATTTTAACAAATAATCTCGAAAATTGCTACCTGTACTTTGCACATAATGTTAACATGGACAGCCAGGCAGCGGAACGGACATCGTAAATTCGACTCAGAAAGTGATTCTGAGCAGATCGGTATACTGAAAGGTGGGTCTAGGATGAATATTTTAAGGTGTTGCAAACATCAGCACAAATGCATAATACCTTCTCCTGGTGTGGGGGTAAAAACGAAAGAAAGTTGTTTGCACTTGCTCTAAAAAATTTATTGATTTTATACGCAAAGCAGCTACATGAAAGATTTTTTGGATTAGATTCTGAAAATGCAGTAAATACTATTTCTGTAAGAGATAATGACAAAAATGAAAAATTTACATTTCAGGAAATTTTAAGTGCAGCAATTAGTAAAGAAAACGCTAATTAAATTCAAAGAGAAAAAATGTTCTTTAAAGAAGAAAATTACAAGTTAATGAAGGATGTGCTGAGAAAACTGAAAATTGTCAGATATTATATGAAGTTGTTTTGACTATAAAGCAGCGATAAGCTGTAGTGTATCAATACATTTCATTAATTATTGCAAAGCAAATGCACGGCGCCACGCCTTTTATTTTCGCTTTTATTACGTGCATGTGCACACACATTGTGGAGAATTCAACAACACTATAGTGTTTATAGCTGGGATGTTAAAGTTGGTGAAATTGTACTTTTTTGGTACATTTTGATCTGATAAAGTACTACCTCCGTGACTCATTTGGTACAATTTAAAAATTTGTTCGTTCCCCCTTTTTTAATTTTTAGTATAGCAAACAAATTATTGAGTCCTTTTCATATTTTTTTAATTATTATTTCTTTCATCAGGATTTAAAAATCCTTCTTTTAAATTGCATATTTTTATTTATGCACTTAAAATTATTAACATGGTTAATTTAGAAATGCAATCAGAAGATGCTCGAATGCATGTATTACAAAGACTAATTTTTTTGCTTTGGATGAATGTGATATATCTCTCGTAGACCTTTACAAAAATCACGTGCCCTTTGAAGAAATTTATTGCGGAACAGAAGTGGATAAATATATTTCTACAAATAATATCAATATTGATATTGTTAAAGAAATGAAAGAAAATGCAAAACAATTTTATATAAAATTTTGCGAAGTTTTGAGAACCAAAGTCAATTTTAATAACGAAGTTTCAATGCGGTTCCATAAATTTACTCCTGAAAATATTATTTCAGGTAAAACAAGTAGTATTGTATCCCTTCTAGTAGAAATGTTCCCGAATAAAATTCAATAATCAATTTAGAGCTTAAGCTGATGTCGAGCAACTGCAGTCGTTAAAAACTGAAAACATTTGTAGTTTTTGGTCGGCAGTAGCTAATTTACAAAATGAGCTGAATGTCTATATGTTTCCTGACATTTCTAGAGTCGTTGCTGGAATTTAATGATTTCCACATTCGTCTGCAAATGTGGAAAGAGTTATTTCTTTTCAAAATATAATAAAAAATAAGGAAAGAAACAGACTACATGTGCCACCATTATCAAGTCTCATACAAACAAATAATTGGTTAAGATAGGGATGGGCAATAAATATCGATATATCAAAATATCGATATTTAAAAAAATTATAATCGATATATATCGCCGATATTAAACATACCCATATATCGATACATCGATATTTATTTAGGACTATCGAATTCGATATAAGATCTCTTTGTAATAAAATTCAACATTTTAACGGTTGCTCAATTGCATCATATGTTTTTTAACTAATATTAAGAAAATAACGGCGCTTTTCCATTGTACATTTTCATAGATTACACAGTTCACTTTTGTCTCGTTTTTTTAAGGGATGTCAACAAAAAAATAAGCGCGGAAAAATATTCTGGAAAGGGTTCCTACAATTATGCAAAGAATCGCCTTAATTATTGCGTATTAGCAGCAATAGACTCATGAAAGTTGGAATGTTAATAATAAAAATAAATATTTTGTTTTTTTTTATTTCAGCATGTTCTTATATATTAAAAACAAAATATTGCACAGTTTACTTGTATAGTATATGTCACAAGTTTCGTTTACCGGCATTATATAATCCCAATTAATATTTTTTTAGATTTCATATGGCGAATAAATAAAAAGTTTTTTGTATTCTTTACTTTTTTTTTGAATTTATTTTATTGTAGAATTAACTGCCGGTCCCTCGATTTCAAACAAAAACTTCGTTCGCATAACTTACCTTAAAAACTAAATTTTAAAATTGGTTTTTGTTTTAAATAAAAGTTAAGCGAATGAAAGTTTCGTTCGAAATCGAGGGACAGGCAGTAAGTTTGAAATTAAAAGAAACAATAAAAAGTTTGAATGGAATTACATGTAATATGTTTGTACATATGTAAATATGTATTGAAATTTGGTAATAATTTAGCTTAATACGTTCGATACATCGATATATCGATATATTTAATTAATAAATATCGATACTCTTAAAAAATATCGATACGATATATATCGATATATTTTTTATATTGCCCATCCCTACGTTAAGATCGACAAATTCATGCTGCTATGATGTAAAAATTCCAAAAAGTTCATTAACTAAATAAATAAGTGCCCGATTTTGATTTTATATATTTATAAGACTTTAATGTACCTTATTTCGTCCATACATATAATGTATGCTAATGTTGTTTTTGTGTACAATTGAATTTTTATGTACTTCTTTGTTGTTTTAATAATTTTAAAAATAATGGTACCGTGAAGGTCCAAAAAGTACATTTTTTTTTAAAGTTGGTACAAAATTTAAAACCCCAAACCCCATTTAACATCCCTGGTTTAAAGTGTTATAACAACAACATACGTAAAACGCATAGAACGCATACAATCGGAAAATGTAATAGTATAGCTATCTATTGCCCAGCGGGAAAACTCAGAAGACCTTCTTAATTCAGACCTGCTTAAAATTATTTTGATTAAATTACCATTCTAATCTAACTGTTAAATTCCTCAGCTCTTTTGTATAAAAGATAAGATACACTTTCCCTTCTACACAGAAAAAAATTATTAAATTTCTCTAATCACCAAATTTATTCCAAATTCATAATATCAAGCAAACAAGTTGTTGATTTTGCACCTATTACCAAAATGATTATATTGATTACTAAAAATTTTAAAATTTTGAAAAAAAATTTTCAATAAATGATATTTTGAATTTTAATTAAAAAAGTGATCAAAAAACTTTGCCATTTCAAACAATGTGTTAATTTATTTAAATAAATATTGACAATTCCCAACAACAACTCTACATGTTTAAATTTTTTTATTTAAAACGAAAAAAGTCAATTAAGATTTTTTGTTATTTAATTAAAATTTTAATTGAAAATTTATTTCAAAACAACTAAAATGATAATTAAATCAAAAGTTAATTTTTTATTTTTATTCAACTAAAAAAATAATTGATTCAATTATCACATTAATTAAATTTAAATACTTTTTAAACCATTTTTTTAATTGATACAACACTTTTTTCTGTGTATGAGAAGTGTGAAGAGAAGGAGTAAGATTTTTTGTTTGCCAAAGCAAAAGCAAAAGATTTATTTGTTTCATCCTGTTACCATTCTTATGTAACTGCGAAAGAAGCGAGAGCGGAAGGTCTACCCCACAATGACAACGTGTGTAAAAAAGATATGAGTATGGAATGGAGCGAGCAGTCCTTGTACATCCAAAAGGAGTGCAAAGGCCTTTTAGAATGAATCCGTACTCCTTCTTTTTCCGCCAGTGCTGCTATAAAAGCACACGTCCGCAAGAAGGGAACGTATTTCCTGCTTGGCAGGATCCTTCTTGATAAAAATTATTAATATGCGGTCAAACGATTCTGTGTCAATTTTCAAAGAAATAGCTTGTAATATTTTGCTTAAACAATTTTTTATTTTTCTACTAACGCTTAATGCATTCTACTAACGTTGAATTGTTATTTGTTTTTTGTTCGAAGTAATTAAATTAAATTATTATTTGCCTCGTTTTATATAAAGCGGGAATTCTCGGGAAATTGAAAAATAAATTCCGCTTTCCCGAGAAATGTAAAAGTCCGGGAAAAGAAAGAAAACCTGTTGTCAATATATGATAACCGTAAAAACATATCAAAACCTTTAAAATTGATTTAAAGGTAATATTGAAACTACATTCTAAACGTAGTCTATTAAACTTTATTTATGTTTAAGAATTCGATGATTTTGAAAGGCTAATATTATAACATTTTAATATATCGCGACCTTAGGACAACATGGTTCTATTTCCACCTAAACTACATAAAAGTTCTATCTTGTTGTCTTTAAATCAAAATTTTTAGAAACATTTAAAACTTTTGAAACTGTTTTTACGTACCTTCACACTATTACAAAAAAAAATTGATGTTACAATCATAATAACCAAGACGATTCATTGCGCTTAAATATTGCAAAAAAAAAATAGTTTAATTAAGAAATACGTTCATGTTTCACATTACTAGAATGATTAATAAATTTAAATTAAAAAAAACAAATAGAAATTAAACCAAAACGATTAATTAAACGAACTTTTTTATATTCTCTACAATACTTTTTTATTAAGTATGAGCAAATTGTATGTAGTGGAATGACCAAAGCAATTAAAAATAAAACATAACATCACCTTCAATTCATATTTCCTCATATGCACCACTCCCTTTATGTTTTTTTCTTCTATAAAGCAAATTTTTTAATTTCTTTTGTCCAAAAGTCAAGGGGAAGGGTGACAAAAAATACCCCCAACCTTATTTCTAATCATTCTATTTAATTTTCATCATTAATTTTAAATGTGGTGCGGTCGGTTGAGGCGACATTAAGTCTATAAAATTATTCCATTCATATTTGAGAACATTCCGAAACGAGTCATACTTATTCAAGTGTATTTGAACGTTCGTATGTCCGAGGAATAAATGAGAGCTGGAGGGTCTATCCAAATGGTCAGACATACATACGTGCAGGCGATCAGACAGATATACACTAAAACATGTGTATGATCATTTGAATTTTTTATAAACGTCAATAAATATTAATCATTGTTTTCAAATAGTTTGATTTCAAATAATAGATAAAAAATATTGCAACAATCATATTTTCATTGTCGTTACACTTAATTGTTTCTAATCCATACACATGTACATTTTTAATGAATAGAAGAATGAGGAGACATTTTGCACGCTATAAAAGGTTTGTTTTAATTTGTAGAAACTAGTAAGTTGGTAGAAGATATGTATATAAAGAACAAATTAGAAAACATTTATGCTTTCCTGACACACAGCAAGTTTACTTGCGCTAGTTTATTTCTTCTAGAACGCAGAATTTAAGCGTAAAAAACTTGTTGTGCATGAATTGTTAAAACCGGCATATGAGCCATTTAACAAAAAATTATTAATACCATTTAACCAAAGATGATTAATACAAAAGCGAACTTCACACTATCACATAAGTCTTACGTATTCCAAAATACTTTGTAAGACAGAAATCTAATGAGTTTTGTTGCGACTGTCAAAAAATCGAATTAACACATGAACATGCTTTTGTTAAAATGCAACCCTGAGCAAATGAAATGTATTATGTTTAGAAAAATTTAAAAAAAAACGATGAATCGTATGGGATTTCAAATTTATTTTCGCAATCCTTGTTATTTCCAAAACTCACTGCATTCACACCATCACATTTTACATATTACTTGAGTTAATGACATGTATTAATAAAGCGTGGCCCAAACGACCGAAGGGGTATAAGTCCATTATAACTTTTTTTAAAGATTTTTAATTTAATTATGAAAAGTTATATCTAGCAAGAGGTGGCACATACGTGCTCTTTAAAAGATATTTTCCATAACTTTTCGCAAAATTTCGAGTGTAATTAATTCCCCAAGTCTTCTTCACAAAATGCTTAAAAAAACAAAGAAAAAATAAAAATGGACCACTCTGTACCAGGTATAGTAGCCTTAAGTACTACTTGATTTTGAGCAAATTTCGTCAAAATCTAGTCACGAAGTAGATTTTGTTTTATATGGAAATCTAGTCAAAATCATCTAGATTTTGCTTTTTGTGTAAACGGGCTATAAGTAAAATACAGTAATTTTTACCTGTTACTTGATAAACTCGAAAGCTACTACTGATTTTCACAATACTTTACACATATTTTCTATGTATCATGAGTAGGGGTGGGGATCAAACAATGCATTGATGTTTAAAAAACATATTATTACCTAATTTCATGATTCTTTAAATTTTTTTAGTAATACATTTTAATAGATAGATACAAAAAAATTATTTAAACGAAAGTTAAATGTAGATCAATTAATTGGTCACACATTTTTTTGGATTTTTTCGTCAAATATTTGTTAAATGTTTATATATCTTCATAAAAATGTATATTAACATCTATGTTTGATGGACGATACATCGGCGTCATTAATCTGTTCACACTTAATTCGTTTATTCAAATTAACGGTCAGCAGTGTACATATATATTTTCATCATAAACAGTTCAAAAAATAAACATTGGCATGTCAATATTTATTCAAATTTAGTATTTCAAATATTAATTATAAAAATATTAAATCAAGACGCCACGATCACGTCAAAATATTGGTCGGCATACGCAAGAAACAAATCGTGTAAGTACATTACGTTCTCAACAGATTCAGGAGGAACGCCCAGCAGAAAACTAAAGGCCCAACCTTAATATGCATGAGGCCGCTTAAGTCAACTTAAGCAACTGTGCGAATACATATAAAACAAATGTGACCAACTATAATGTACTTAATGAAACTTTTCGTTAAGTTTCGTCAAATGTCATTTGCTTAAGCAAAGTGCCAAACTGAACGCACATTCCGTACAGAATCAGCTGTTTGTGTGTTGTTACAAAAAATAAAATAAATTTTAATGAATAAAGAAAAACAGTAATATAGAAAAAGAGGAATTTTACATATTTTAATTTTGTATCCATTTTTTATTAAAAAGTATGTACAACAATCACCAATTTTAAAACATAAAATTAACAAATACAGGGTTTTTGTTTTAAATGGAATTTAAGCGAATGAAATTTTCGTTCGAAATCAAGGGACATTAAGTAAATTTGAAATAAAAAGAAACAATAAAAAGTTACTGCATGTTTGTAGAACTCGAGCGCAAAAGTGACTCGCTAAGCTCACATTTAAAATAAAAACAAAATTTCAAAATTTGTTTTTGTTTTAAATGTAAGTTAAGCGAGTCACCTTTGTACTTGCGTTCTACATACAGGCAGTTGGAATGTAATTACATGTAAAATGTTTGCACATATGTTAATATTTATTTAAGGTATATTAAGTTTTTAAATTTGGTAATAATTTAAGCTAAATACGTTCGATACATCGATATATCGATATTATTAATAAATAAATATCGATGCTCTTAAAAAATACGATATATATCGATATACTTTTTTAATTTGCCCATCCCTATGTAATGCCCTAACTGCCTTATAAATATTGGTATATATATTGATAAAAAAAATAGCTACTATCTGATGGCAAATTTGTGTCCTGTTAAGGATAATGGATAATTTTGCGTAATCTCAAGTGTAGTTTTGCATTTTGCTGGTGGTTACACTGCTAAGAACAAGGCAAGCAAGAGCAGCTATACATTACACAAAAGCTACGGTCACACCTAGCAAATAGTAGACAAAAAAGCGTGACCAGTATGTGAAATAAAATTGTATTTCCTTTAATTCTATAAAAGTTTTTGAATATCTGCATATAAAAATTAAATAAAAGTAGTTTTTTTCATTTCTGCCAGCATAATTAATTTCATTTTACAGTTAAAAGGTCATGCTGAATCACACAAACTCTGAGCAAAAGTAGTAGTTACGCTTTTTTGGTCAAGTTTTTCCAAATGTGACCAAAGCTTAAGTCATCGTCCAGACTTGCTGTTTTTATTGCAGCAATTCTTGAGTTTATTGCTGAGAGAGGTGAGAAGATTGGGGAAGTTTAGTCAGTTTCATCTACTCTGCCATTCTGTTTTGTTTTGAAATTCTCCCACTTTTCAAGTTGAACTCAGCTGAAGGTGTATTTAAATTTATAAATATATACAAGATTGAATGTATTTAGTATTCAGGGCTATATTCGGCTTTAAGAGCAAACCTTTGGTCTTCTCGAGACAAAAACTTTGATTTATCATTATTTTTTATATATATCCCTACGTAAGGCAATTTTCATCCTAACCGCCTTGCAAAAATACTCTATATTAAGGGGTGTACAGCATATTTTTTATTTTGTTGTTGTTGTAAGGTGGAACGCTATACTGTACAGCCCTCCACATTCGAATTTTATTAAAATATTGCCACAATCACATTTCAATCCAAATGCAATTTTTTCCTACAATTATGAAATCATAGCTACAAATATTGATCATGTGCTTTTATACAAAATTCCCTTATTCACTTTTTTATCTCATCTATCCATCCTTCCATCAATATGACTTGTATATAAAATAAGTGGATGAATAAGCATGGAATATTCTATAAAAGACAATCATCCTCATCATGGCAGTAGTTGTAAAAGCACTACAGCACTTCTCAAATTTCTTGATGCATTTTAAGTTTTGCATTATAAAAGTACTATTTTTTATAATTCTATTTTGTTATTCTTATTGAGTAATAAGAGTGAAAATTTTTAATTGATATTAATGGAAATGCCATTTATTGCTGCTACAAAATAACTATTCATTCGTTTTAATTTTATGTGATGAGTTTGGATGACAAGAAAGTTTTTTTTTTTTCTGGAAAAACAATCTGTAGAAAAATTCTTAGATTTTTTAACAGATTTTTTAAGGAATATAAGTATGTATTGAACATATTATTGTAAATAAATTAACTTAGTTTTTTTTATATTTTTGTTGGATTTTAGTTAATGATGCAAAAGTAGATTAATTTCGAAGCTGTTTTTTTTTGATTCTTAAAATATAGTGTTTTGTTTTGGTTCTTCTTAAATGTTTGATTTTATGACTTAAGAAAACCAAAGGAAATTTAAAAATTCAGAATCGTAGCACAATTTTCTGCCTGGCCCACAATGTCGAAAATAAAATATCTTTCGTATATTTACATTGAAAGCAAAAAAAATTTAATTTGTATACCCTTCACAGAAGGTCAAATTCTATATACAGATGTATGTATAAGTTTGTCAACCCGTTAGAATTTTTTACAATATTGGTCTTAGGCCCTTTAAAGTATTTATATTTTGGGTCCTTAGGAGTAGCGAAGTTGATTTAATGATGTGAGATATGAGCAAAAACCACGACTGCCTCTAATTTAAACCGAAATTCCCTTGTTGTTGTTGTTGTTATGCCCTCCACCAGCACTAGTTGTTGTTGTAGCAGCGAGACCTGAAGAACAGGTGGTGCTTAGTTGACAACAGGGATGTTAAATGGTGTTTAAAATTTTAACCCATTTTCAAAAAAAAATGTACTTTTTGGACCTTCACGGTACCATTTTTTAATTTATTAAAACAACAATAAAAGTACATAAAAATTAAAATGTACACAAAAAAACAAAACTTAACCATTACATACATTATATGTATGAATAAAATAAGGTACATAAAAGTCTTATAAATATATGAGATCAAAATCAGGCACTTATTTGTTTACTAGGCATTTACACATGAAAGTAGTTTCTTGAAAGTCGCATTTACATCTTTCTACTTTCAGTCCAACTTTCAGCTAGCTTTCAATGAAAATTTCAAGAAAGCGATTTCATGAAAGTAAATGACAATAACTTAGCAGTGTTGCCAACTGAAATTGTTTTTTTTTTTTCGTATATATAAAGAATTTTAATATATTTTTTTAACTAAATATTAAGAACACAATGATTCTAATTAAAATTTATAAATATCATGAAAACTAATAAAAATAAATATTATTTTAAACGAATGCCTGAAGTTCGGCGTGAATAATTGGCTCGGTAACTCTGAAACTTGTAATAAGCAAAACAATAAAAGAAGAAGAAGAGAAATTGTTGATAGAAGTTTACCCTTTGACGACATTTTGAAAATAAAATTTCAATTTCATGTAAATTTTCATGAAAGTTTATTATTTTTCTGTGAAATTTGTGGTGATAATACGTATACAGAAATTTCATGAAAGTACTTTCACGTGTAAATGCAGCGTTATAAACTATTTGGAATTATTACAACACAGCGGCATGAGTTTGTCGATCTTAACGAATCCTTTGTTTGTATGAGACTTTATAATGTTGGAACATGTAGTCTGTTTATTTCCTTAGTTTTTATTATAGTTTGAAAAGAAACAAATCTTTCCACATTTGCTGACGAATGTGGAATGGATAAAATTCTAGAAACGACTCTAGAAATGTCAGGAAACATATGAGACATTCAGCTCATTTTGTAAATCAGCTACTGGATATGAAAAATTCTTTCGCATATATTTGTTAAATTAAGTAGAACTTCTATACTCCAAAAAAAAAACACAATACTTATGTCTGCCTTTTAGTGTCATCGTCTGTGGTTAAAAGGAAACATAAGTAGTTACACAAGTTTTAACTAATGTTGCCTCGCCTGGGGTACCATAAGTCCCCTTTTACATTGTGGCAAGTGAAAGACAGACAGACGAAGTTTGTAGGCGAGAAAGGAAAAAAGTAAAGCGTGTCAAACATCCAGCGACGCCTCATTTTCATGAAAGTACTTTCACGTGTAAATGCAGCGTTATAAACTATTTGGAATTATTACAACACAGCGGCATGAGTTTGTCGATCTTAACGAATCCTTTGTTTGTATGAGACTTTATAATGTTGGAACATGTAGTCTGTTTATTTCCTTAGTTTTTATTATAGTTTGAAAAGAAACAAATCTTTCCACATTTGCTGACGAATGTGGAATGGATAAAATTCTAGAAACGACTCTAGAAATGTCAGGAAACATATGAGACATTCAGCTCATTTTGTAAATCAGCTACTGGATATGAAAAATTCTTTCGCATATATTTGTTAAATTAAGTAGAACTTCTATACTCCAAAAAAAAAACACAATACTTATGTCTGCCTTTTAGTGTCATCGTCTGTGGTTAAAAGGAAACATAAGTAGTTACACAAGTTTTAACTAATGTTGCCTCGCCTGGGGTACCATAAGTCCCCTTTTACATTGTGGCAAGTGAAAGACAGACAGACGAAGTTTGTAGGCGAGAGAGGAAAAAAGTAAAGCGTGTCAAACATCCAGCGTCGCCTCCTTACTAACAAACTTCGTCTGTCTGCCTTTCACGTGCCACATTGTAAAAGGGGACTAAGTCTATACACCACAATACTAGTCGCCCATTACATTAACGATTTGTCGTACAACATAAATGCAATGAAAAGAACTCAATAATTTGTTTTCTTTACTAAAAATTCAAAAAGGCGGAACTATGACAAGTTTTAAAATTGTACCAAATGAGTCACGGTAGTACCAGGGTACTTTAGAAGGTCAAAATGTACCAAAGAAAAGTACAATTGTACCAACTTTAACATCCCTGGTTGACAATCCTTGGTCGGTGTTCGTTGAACTCTGAGTCGTTCCGGTGCATAGAACAGATTTTCGTGGGAACGGAAATCGATAAACCATCAGTCACTAGCGGTGAATGATGGTATACTAAGTTTTGTCATTCCGTGTGAAACTTTTTTAGACCCCATAAAGTATATATATTCTTGCTCCTTGAGCAGTTCTAAGTAGATTGAGCCATGTCCGTCTGTTGAAAACTGGCTCACTTTCGAAAAATCAAAACATCGAAAGAAAATAACAAACTTGGTGTCAAACTGCTTCTAGTTATCCTAAGCAATTTGGGATTGACATCCAGCCAAATCGGTTCAGTAGAATAAGAGTTGTGAGTCTAAATGTTGAACCACCACCCTAAAAAATGTTGTTGCAAAAACTAACATAAACGTTGGTATAATGCACGGAGTGATGTAAGATTCGTTCTATATGACTAGATATGATGTGGTAAAATTTCGTGTCCATCATTTACCATAGGCCCCTTATAAAGCCTACTCTAGGAAAACAGGCTAGTACGCCTAAAACCGTATCGAATAATGTTTTTACAGCATAATTTGGTAGTTTCATAAAGCTTTAAATCAAAGTAGAGAATATCTTGAAGATCGTCCCATAATTTATCACATTTGTTCTAATTTAGGTTTTTTTAATACCAGAAATCAATCAACAGAATTTTGTGATGATTGGTCCATAATTTACCATGGGTCGAATATAAATTCGCCTCTCGAAAATAATTTTAGTTCGGCTAAAACTGTTACGAGTTATGATATTTTACAGAAATTTTTTCAAATTAAGTTTTATTTAAATAGAAATTAAAACATAAAGCATTCTGATTGTTGGCCAATAGTATTACAGATGTAGGTTTAAACCGTAACCAATAATAATACTAACGTCCGTTTTTATAAATAAAAGTTAATAATTTAATGACTTATGTAGTGTCCACGCCTGAAATATCCTAACTGTCGGTGGGGGGCATCAACGATACGACACAGGCGAACATAACACTCTAACTTGTTTTATTTTATTCTCATGTATATCTGGAGCAGTGATGTTATAGAGTTTTTTTGAAGAGTCCCTACGCAGCCCGAAAAACATCCTTATTTTTCCCTAAGCGCTCAAAAAATTGTTCCTATAAAAATCCCTACAAATTGAAGATACAATTTGATGACTAAAGAAATGTTTAGACCTTACAAGTATTTAAGGAAAAAATCCAAAAATAAAAAGCATCACCAGTAAATTGATCAAAGTTTAGCTTTATTTTTAACAATTTTTATTGACTTTCTCATCTTAATTTGTAGGAATATAAGTGTCATATTCCATTAAGAAATGTTTAAATGATGTTTGATTTAATAAATAAAACTTTTGCTTACGTGTAGGACGTCAAATATTTAATAGGTGTGAAAAGACCTTTCGCTATCTGTATTTTCTTGTGGCAGTGATAAATCAAAGATAGCTAATTTCGACTAAAACCTGGTACTCTGTTCAACATTTCACGTGAAATGCTGTCAATCTCATACGAAAAAAACTTGTGCGGAATTTCTATGAAATAATGTTGATAGAGTTGTACTCTGTTCATTTTGTGAAAAAGTTGCGAAATGTTTCTGGCAACCTTTTTTTACAACTGCGAAATATTACAGTAATCCCTTGATTTACCACGCCTCGATTAATGTTGTTTCGGTTTGCGTCGCCAAATTTTTTGTGACTTCTAAATTTAATTTGCGTCGCCTTTCGATTTACGTCGCCTCATTTGCTAAGGTTTTGTAAACAAAAAGCGGGGAATCATAGTTTTTAGTTGAAATGTGCTTTTGGGGTTTTCATGCATGTAGCTCTTCCTATCTAAACATGGATAAATTTTGGTTTTTCTTGACAATCACAACGGACACATAGTGGTAAGGGTATTATGCGTTTGTGCTAATGTCTATAACACCTTAAAATATTGTTACTAGACCCTACTTTTAGTATACCGATAAGTATCACTTTTCCAATCGATCTAACGATATCCGTTCGTTCGACTGGCTTTCAGGCTGTCAATGGAAACATTGTATGCAAATTACACTTTGCAATATTGGAGATAATTTCATGAAATTTGGTATACATGCTTCTTGAAAATGGTGAGTAGCGGTTCATAACTTCACATAGCCCCCACACAAGTTTTTTTTTCAGAATTGAGTATTTGTACCCATGAACCAACTTATTATGTTGGTATTAAGCTTAAATTTGGTCCAATCTAATTTTATTGCAATTTAAATCGTCTTAAAAATTGATGTTGGAATTGGTCCCTATTTTACCAAAGTTCCCATACAAATACTATCTCAAAAATATCTTTTTTATAAATGTTGGTATTTTTTTTTTTTTTTTTTTTTCATTATTCATTTTCATTTATTAAATATTCATACATATATTATTTATGAACTAACAAAATTTGTTCAAATCTTATACCAATACTTTATTTTTGTCCTGGCAATGCCAGACGAAAATATTTCTCCTAACGGTTTCTGTTCGCATATGTAGATGTTTAGAGCTCTTCTCGTCGGATGAGTCCTGCAGTATCTCTGCAGTATGTTGGTATTGATGCAAAATTTAGGGAAAAACACTTTAACTATTGCTTCTATGTCATGGCAAAACGTGGTGTTTGTAGATCCAAAATAAACAACTGGGCCCATATAAACCCTTTTTTATATATAATCATTTAAACTAATCTCATATAGATGTATTTATCTAAATAATATTCGGCATAAAGAACTTTTACATGAATCTTAAACGCATAACATAATTTTTTTCTTGCGGGCCCATGATTGTCCATGGGACTTGAAAATTTGTTTTTAAATATACTTTCTTACTTGTTTAACTCTGTAAATGTTTTGTAAAATTTGTTATAAATTAGCCTTACTTTAGATGTAATTTTTAAGTTTTTAATAAAGGTATAGTAAAAGATATTAAACAATGTGTAATGTTGCCGCATTAAGAAATTTATTAGTATTTTGTCACAAATCGAAAAAGATTGACAAATATACATATACAGTTTTGCCACACTTTTGAAAAGGCCCTACATTTAAATGATTTCAAAATATATGTCCTTCTTTTCCCTACGGCCATTTTTTTAGAAGAAAATCCCTACTAATAGGGATTAATTTTTTTAAGCTTGAGTTCTTTTTTTATATAAAAATATTAATATTATTTTTTCTGGGAATTTTATTTCTTATGTTGAGTTTCATTTTTATTATATATTTTTTTATATATTAATTCGAATGTGTACTGTAAGTCAAATTACAATTTATAAAGCTTTCATACTTTAACCCTTTTACGACATGGCAACATTTCAAGACTAAAGTGTTGTAAAAATTTTAAAATTGTTACTCCTTATGCGAGAAAAATCATGGGATATATGTGTCCCATTCGTGGTCAAAAATAAAAATTTAAAGACAAATGGATTAAACATTTATTAGAACTTTTTCGTTACAAAAATTAAACATGACAACGTATGCACTAACGTTTCAGTTGCTAATCGTTTGTAAAATACAATGATTGTTGTTTTATTTACATTGCGATACACATAGAAACGATTCAATCTATTAGTTTCTAATCAACTGTCCAACGGTTTGCGTGCCGCGATTTGTGCGTAAATTCGTGTTTTTTAGTTGCGCTTTGAAAACATATCATTAATTTATTGGTAAATATATGAAAGTTTTTTTTTTAAAAAATGAGCAGATTGCGCCGCTTTTATAAAACTGAAAGTGAAATTGTTCAGCCTTTGAACGCATCGGATAGTGAAGATGAAGAAAATGTGCTGGAATTAGACACCGAGGATAGAAGTGTTTTGGATAATTTTACGGAGTTAGAGAGCGGCACCGAAATTGAAATCGAAGATATTTTACAGACCAAAAAACCCTCAACGAGCAAAAGTTCTAAGACTGATAGGTCAATGGCAAAAGGAGTTCCCAAACCTCATACATCCAAAGAACATTTAGTTAAATTTGAGTGGAAAAAAGCTAATCAAAATTACATATCGCCAGCTTATACTGATAGTGATTATGAATACGAGCAGGTTTTCATCCCAAAGGTAAACGATAGTGACGAGGTCCCATCAGTTTAAAAGTGTTTAATACAGTTTGTGAGTTCGACGCACTAACAAAGTACATAATACACCAAACGGAACTTTATTGTGAGCAGAAAGCTATAATATTTTCTATAAGTCAAGAAGAGTTGAAAGCGTTTTTGGGGATGATTATTGCAATGAGTATCCACAGATTGCCAGAAATATGGTTGTACTGGTCTACGATGGAAATATATTCAGTACCGTTTATTTCCAAGGTTATGACTCGAGATCGTTTTGAAAAAATTCTCTTCAGCTTACATTTTGCTAACAATGCTGAACAGCCAAGCCGTGACGATCTATCGTATGATCGAGCCTTCAAAATACGACCAGTAATAATTCATTTCAACTCAGCATTTGGAAAAAGTTTGAGCCAAGCCAAATATCAGTCTATAGACGAGCATATGGTAAAATTAAAGGGCCGCAATATAATGAAACAGTATATGAAAGACAAACCCATAAGCTGGGGGCTTAAATTGTGGTGGCGTTGCGATAGTAAGAGGGGTTATCTTTATAAAACTGATATATATACAGGCAAAAAGGAACAGAGAGATGTTGGCATTGGCGAATCCGTTATTCTAGATATGTCAGCAGGGCTGGAAAATATAGGAATAGAACTATATTTTGACAACTTTTTCAATAGTCCAATGTTATTATATAAACTTATGAAGAAGGGAATACGAACCTGTGGCACTTTACGGAAAAATCGGGCACAAATGCCAACATTTGATGTTGATCAATCTTTTAAACGTCGAGACTTCCAAAGCTTTGTGTCAAAAGGAATTTCAATTGTGAAATGGATGGATAATCGTGCAGTGCATATGGGGTCCAATTTCATAAATCCAATGGACACCGTAAATGTCAAAAGACGTCAGGCTGGATCTGCAAACAAAATTAGTGTAGCATGTCCGAAAATGATTTCGTTTTATAACGCAGGAATGGGAGGCGTTGATGTTATGGACCAGAAAAAAGTATATCGTTATGTAACTTCTAAGAAACTTTTTATTAAGAAATATTTATTTATTTTCAGTCCTATTATGAAAATGATCGTAAATCGAAAATCAGATTTTATCTTCGTCTGTTTTTTGATTTAATGGATTTGAGTGTGCAAAACTCATACATAGTGTATGACAAGATATCCACAAGTAATACAAAACCATTTTCAATAAAACTTCTGGAATTTCGCAGGCAGTTGGATACACAGTTAATATACGGCTTTTGTAGCCGAAAACTTGGTATTACCTCGACACCACGAGAATCCGTTAAACGGTCAAAATGGGGGGCGGTATCAAATTTAGCTGGACATTACCAAGCAAGAATGAAAGGAGGAGTCAGGAAGCGATGTGTTGTTTGCACAAAAAATGGAATCGAAAGTCGAACAAACGCAACCAGTTACGCATGCAAAAAACCAATGTGCTTTACAGGAAACAGAAATTGTTTTGTAATTTACCATGACTAAATTCGATTTTGATTTAGTTTATCTGAAATATATATAGGATCTCATAATTTAAAATTAATATTTGGAGTTTCTTGTTTATGTTTTTACTGAATTGTTTATGCTTTCTTTGTTTTTTAATGGTAACATACTAAATAAAATTTAAAAAAAATAAAAAAATCGCCTTTTTTTCGCCTTTGACGACGAGTGGGACACATATGTCCCATCATATTTTCAGAACCATCGAGAAAACTATAGAACCAATTTCAAATGGTTTAAATAATAAATTTACATTGGTGCATATAATACTAAAATTTTATCCAACAGTATCAATTAGAGCCCGAGATATCAGCAAACTAAAATGGCAAAAAAAAAAATCAAATTTTTGACTTTAAGAAACTTTTAAGCCCAGTTGATACAGCAAACCCTTATTTATTGTTGGCACGAATACTAAAGAAAGTATGCGTTTTTCATCGAAAAACGCGAATTAGATAAGAATCCATTGGAAAATGTAGCCGTAATGACGACAAAACTAAATGGGACATATGTGTCCCATTCCTCGTCAAAGGGTTAATAGTCTTAATCTTTCAATATTTCTCGTAACAGAAATATACAAAAAAAAATTCTGATAGTGCTCGTTTAGTGATAGTAAAAAAATTTGCAATATCACTAAAAAATTTTAGTAGTAGTTAAAAAAAAATAGCAATCATCACTAAAGCTGGTAAAAAAGAGTGCAAACTATTTTTTTGCAGTTTTATCTAGTGATAGTGCACTGCTGATTTAAATCAATATTTAGGGCACTAACCCCAACTATATAATTTTCGTATATTTTGTTATTTAAAAGATGTATTTGCTTTAAATTCGGACTTGATATAGTTTACGGTAAATTAAATTTTTTCAATTAATCAAGGTAATAACACTGTGCTAGTGGCAAAAAGACAAACCGCGAATCTGGGGTATTCACCTTATTCGGGTACGCTGAATGCAGTGGTGCTAACGGTTTTTTAGGTTAGCTCTTATTTTCGAGCTTGCACAACATTTATTCGCGTAACTCAAAAACGGTTTAGTTTCTTGCACAAACTAAAAAACCGAAATTAAGCAATAAAATTTCCTTTAAGTAAGGTTAAACGTTTTTCTAATATGCACAGTCGGTTTAGAAACACGATTTTTTTGCAAAAAGAAATAATTTTTTAACAAAACTTCTAATTTTTTTTTTTTTTTTTTATCATAAAAAATTATCCCACATATAGTGTTAATAGCTGCATTTGCATGAAAATCAATGCTGCTAGTGACGCTTTTTTCTGTATAGTTCTCTCCAAAGAAAACTTAATTTATTGTCTTATCTTACAGACTTTAAACATCAATGAACATCTTTTTTAATGTTTATGGCAGCTATAAATCAATTAAAACATTAAAATTCGTACATTTTTCTCGTGAAAGTACAAATGGGGATATAGCTCAGTGGTAGAGCATTCGACTGCAGATCGAGAGGTCCCCGGTTCAAACCCGGGTGTCCCCTGGGCAAAATATTTTTATAAATGCGTTAACTTTTACTATCAGTGTTCTAATATGTTTATTTAAGATGAAAGTGCATAAAATTTCCAGAAGTATAGTTTTATGTTTAAAAATAAGTTTTGTGTAGAATATTCATTTCTTTTTTTTTTTTTTTTTTTTTTTTTTTTAATTTCAATGACAAGCTTATTCGGACTAAATATAATATATGTAAATATATAACAAAACAAAGTCCTTATCAATCTGGGTTCTTCGGAAAACCAATTTCAACCAACAGATAAACATCGTTAAATAATACTTTTGATAATGTGACGAATTTCATTATATTTTTAAAAAACATTGTTCTATAAACAATCTTAAAAGAACAATTGATATTGTTATATGTAAAATTTTTGCAAATAAAAATTATGTCAAAAAAGTTACCGTAAAAGGGTTAAGTCGGGGATATAGCTCAGTGGTAGAGCATTCGACTGCTGATCGAGAGGTCCCCGGATGCCCCATTAACAAATGATTTTCGTTTAATACAAAATAAAAACTGCAGTTCTACAGAAAAATCTAAAATTCCCTTCCGAGATATGCCAAAAATTAATATTTTATGTTTTCTGTGTGTGCAATGGTCGTACTGAAGCTCTAAAAATTAAGTTTTTTTAACATTGATGTTTTTCCTCCTTTTTCAGTATTTTGGTCAAAACTCGGTCATTTCTTCACCTATTCGTCAAATTTATATACCGATGTATTTTGAAAGAAATTTTCCATTAATATGGGTTATAAACTTTGTGTCCTACAAATGTTTTTTTTTTTTTTTTTAATTTTTTTATATGTTTTAGGCATAAATTTTCTGTATATTCTACTTAAAATGTTTGGTTTATTAAAAGCAAGGCTCTAAAGTTGGTTTTTGTACAGGAGTCGGAGTCGAAGTGCCTACAAAAATTTGCGACAATTTTCAACAATTTTTTATTGATTTACTTAACTTTATTTGTAAGAAGACATTTGTTTAATGTAATTTAGAAACTGTTGAATGATATTTGATCTAGACAAACGTTTTACAAAAGCAAATAAATTATAGGAATTTAATAAAGTTATTATTTGAAATATCCTCCCATATTTATTTTGAATGAGTTTTAATTTGTTGGTGGTTAGGCATGTCTATATAAGTCAACCATATTTCTAAAAAACATTGTTCTATAAACAATCTTAAAAGAACAACAAATAAAACCTCTTAGCCAGGATTTTATATTTCAAATTATTTTGTTTCAGCATTATAGAATAGTGAACGAATAGTAATGTGAACATGCTTTTTGTGTGAAATATTTGTCAATTCGTCGACATCAATTTAAGACATTGTTTGATTTCTTCAATTTTGTTTTTTAGTTCTTGGTGTTTTAAGAAATAAAACTGGTAGATATTTTTCCAATACCGTTGATTCCGCCGGAATATTGTAGTTTTCAGCATGAAGAGATGCTAGAACTTACTTAAGAGTTTAAAGGGCATTTTGTCTCCGGTAACACAATGGGCTAATATTCATTTAAGATTCATTTTTGGCAGCGTATTCTAATAAGGTATTATTAATCGTCTCTTTAAAACTATTTCGAACGGAGTTAAGTTTTATTTGGAGCACATTAATGTCAAGCATGTAGACTAATTAAAGGTGATTAATAAGACGTGACAAGAAAGAACCTTTGTAACTTATCATTTTAGGGCACTCCAAGCACCTAACTTTGTCTTTTGAATCGCTTTTGAAAAATCTCTAGAGATAACCTCTATATAAAAATATATTTAATATACTCACGCACAGTTTTACTTTTTAACTGCACACGATTTTGTAGTACATATTTTGAATAGTTTTTGGTTTTTTTTTGCAAGAACACACGCTTTTATAAACGATTTGTATTTACAGTGTTCATAATGTTTTTTGACCTTTGTTACATTTTGTTTTAACATTCTTCATTAAAAGTTTAAGTTTGACCATATTCAATTAGAAAATACTTAAATTATTAATTATATTATTAAAATAACCGGTTTATTCGATATTCGAAAAATGGGCATTTTTAAATAACCGACTTGGGCAATGATAAAATAACCGGTTAAAACCGGTCGAATAATAACCGTTCGATCTCCCTAGTAAATAACAATATCAAAGCGCATTGAGCTTTAATATTGTAAGAATATTGAAGCTCATTGGGCAGGTGTAAGAATTGAAATATCAATTTGAAATTTTTACAGCTAGATATTCCCCAAAAATAAACAACTTTTTGTCTCAAGTAAAAGTTTTGCAGAGGCTTTCGGAATGGTGATAGCGGGTAGGTATGTTAGAAATAAATGATGGAGATGTAAAATACTGCGGGGTAAGTCATACATTTTACCCATTTAGGGGAATCCTAGGTGCTGCAGGGGCCAAATTTAAGAATTTGTATGGTTGAAATTCTTAAATTTGGCCCCTGCATTGGCTACTATGCCCCTAGAAGGATCAAATGTGTTACGTGGTCCTTACGGTGGCACTAGAGTGAATTCTCGCCTAGCTCAAAATCGGATCCTCTCAGGCGTGTCCCTCCCTCACTCTAGCCCAAGGATCGTAAACAATTAAAAGAGATCAAAAACACAAATAAATTACATTTACACAACAACATGTCAGGAATGAGAGGTAGGTGTTGACCTCCAACCGCCCAACCCAACCTTGGTCACTGGCACATCCGTGCTTGATTTTCAGGTGACCCCTGTGAACCGCACTTCATCCGCACTTACCTTCCTTCAACAACCCATATCAATCAACTTAACCAGACATAATTGTAAAGTACACACTTAAGACATATTTATTTACCTAATTAAAACTTAAAACTACCTTATTATTATAACAATAAAATATTTCCTTTTTTCCTTTCTTTTTAGATTATCTGCTAATCAGCGAAACGAATCCTGCGAGACAGGAAAAATCCTAAAGACTTATTTCTGATTATCTATCTTTTTCATTTTCTTAGTAGTTTTCTTATATTTTACTATGAGTTAACTTATGACTATATATTCATATAAAACAGTGTAACAATAAAATTACTAATAATGTCAATAAAAACTATAAACTAATAAGTTTAAAATATTTCTTTCAGAAACAAAGTACTTTTTTATTACCACAAAAATTCGACTCCACTAAAATTTTTCCATTAACTCACAATAAGTGTGGTAACTACTTCCGCTTTCAAAAAAAAAATTTTAATTTGTAATACTAATTTGATCTACACCTAAAGGAGCTCGCTTAAGTGGATCTAGGGTAACCTTGGTCCCAATATCTAAATTTGTTATACTTCGCCCTATTGTGAATTCTTTTCCTAAACAGTGGGTCACTATGCAAAAAAAAATTATTTTCTAACACGTAGCTTTGTTTCTCAAAATAGGTTAAAAAAAAACTTATCATACCATTACACATACATCTGGCTTAAACACAAAATTTTAAATACCTAATAATGACACATATAAATTTAATAATACCTAATTATAATTACGTCGAAATAATAAAAGTTCTTATTCTTAAGCTATCACTATCACTAAATTTTTCTTCTCCTTATAATTTTACTTTTGTCATCCTGTGGCCAATAATACATAATTTAACCTATACGCCGAAATATTTCCTTCATCTCTATTTTTGTTTCTTCTATTTATGTGTTTAGTTTAGTCTTTTTTTTTTAAATAAAATTTTCTGGGTTACCTTTTTTTTTTTTTTTGTGGCAAATTTACCATGCACTTGGAAACTGTGTAATATTTTTTCTGGCTCTGCCCAAGATGTTTGGCCCCAACACTAAATGTGTCGACTGGCCCTGTTTCCTCTGGATTCCAAACTTAACCTTTAAAATCCTATAAATCACAGAATTTAACTCTAAAGATTCATTACACAATTACACCAACCACTTACTTTGTTTTCTGTATTTTTAGGGAACTTCCAAAGTGCAAGCCCCGACAGGTAACCTCACAAACACAAAACAATTTGTCTAAAAATAAATTTTTTTATTATCGAACACTTCCTATACTATATAATCTCATTTAAATCTTACCCACAATCGCTAAACTATCCGGAATTTAATTGTTGAAACTGCGGTCTAAATAATTTGTCCGCACCTCAACTAATATATTTTTTTGTATTACACTTTTCAAACACACTTTTATTATTTATTTTGTTCACTTTAAAAAAAATCGTTTTCTCTTCTCGAAACGTCTACTTAACTCGGCGGTCTTTTCCTCAATGTTGTAATAAAGATGGACTCTTGAGTTCTCTACCCAAATTTCTTTCAAACGAAATAAATATATGCACCCGTATCATTACCTTTTTCTCGTTCCATACAATTTACCAAAAGTAATATCTATTGGTTCTTTTCTAATTGCCTTAAAACTGCCATTCCCCTTATTCCATCATTTCAAACTAATGCTGTTATATAATGATCATTAGATCCTACATCATTTTTTTTTCAATTCAAACCTTTTATAACAGTCATTTTCATTCATTAAATACGTTTACTACAATTTCTTCCAGTATATTTCCATATATTGCCTTTCCCTTTGTCTGGCAGCACCAAATTTATACGTCAGCTGTAGTATAACACTTATTAAACAAACACGAGCACAAGGTAAGAATTTTTTTCATACATATATTCTAAATTTATTATTTGCAATTTAAATTATTAGATTTTTTCTCCTCTAGAAAACCATCCCCATAGGACGTGGAAGCAGTACCGGTAAGGATGTATCGTTCCAATAACTATACTCTTTACTGATTTCATTAATCGTTTTATTTCTTTTTCAGCTTTTGCCTTCTCAGGATGGACTGGAAAACTATTTGCATTTGCAAAGTTCATCCTGGAAAGCCGACGATCCCCCTGCTGTTTGGCCATCTGCATTTAACGGTGGTTGGTCATCCCAATAGAGCCATAGGACGGGGTGGGGTTAGTTATTTAATATTATTTTGGCTCGTCCCCATCTCAAGCGCCCCTTATGTTTTTTTAACTTCTGTGTGGCCGGCCAGTTCTTCCTACACATGTGCCCGCCCACAGCAAATTTTGCATTAATACCTGCACTGCCGGCCAGTACTTAATGACCAATGTGCCCGCCATTGTGCAAAAATGCATTCCCCTAAGACGTCGCTACGTCCAAATTTTTTTCCCACCAGTGTTGCCATCGCAACAAAACTCCGGATTTGATGACGGACTGGAAGGCAAAGACGGTGTGCGTGGCTCCTGTTCCTAGCTAACGTGGGGAACTCCCACACCCTGAATCTCATCAGCCGGGCATTATTGTCTAATTTGCTGATAATTAAAGGTATGTATTGAACTTGTATCTAATTTTCTAACTTTTGATAACCAATTTACTTACAGGTTCCGGATCTCAACAAGATTGTCAGATAAGTTTTGCATCCTAATTTCTCTTAAAGAGCCGATTCTTTCTTGTGTCTTTTCTATTCTTGCAGGTACATGGAATTATTAGGTCATATTTTGTTTGATGTTAAAAACACAGTGCAGGACGTTCAAGATATCACAATACATGTAAGTTTATGTGCCATTTAAGCTAAACATTACCCATGCATATAGAAATAAGATTTTCTTTTAGAAAAGTCGTTATCAAATTCATTCAATCTGGACTAGGTTGTACTTACTACTATTCTAACCCAAGTTTTAATATCACAGATTGTTTCAATAAAAAATATAAATATAGAATCTTATTTCTAATATCACAGTTTATTCTAGCCTAAATATTGCACCATCATGTTAAGTCCTTGAAAGGATATTATCTATATCACAGTCTATTCTAAATATTGCACTATAATTTAATGTCTTTGGAATGATATACCCCAATAGGTTTTCCCTGTAACGACTCAAGTTCGTACATATTATTACCTATAGGCCTTATTACCCGACATTTAATAAATTTTTTGCAAAATTTAGAGTTTATATTTTTTCCAAAATCACTTAACACCGTGTTCCGCCTATAAACTTCTTGTCCTGGCACTAGCATTAGGTTTCTCGCTCTCCTATTGTATCGTAATGCACTTTTCTCGTAGGCCTCATGCATATTTCTTTTTATTTTTTCTCGAATGATCTCCAGCCTATCCTTATTAGCTAAATGTGTAATCTCATGGTCCGATAAAGATTTAAGTTTTCTTGCTAACTTATAGTCAGCTCCGCTAGTGAACATGTGCATACCGAAAAGAGCAAAGAACGGTGTCACTCCCGTGGCGGAATGTACCGACGTTCTTAACGCACATTCGATTTCAGAGAGATACAAATCCCAGTCCCTATGGTCGTCTTTTAAGTAAGCCCTAATTGCCGCTAGTACTGACTGATTAACGCGTTCTGACGCGTTCGATTGTGGCGAATATACTGCAGTTTTCATATGTATGATTTTGTAAGCCTCAATCATTTCCTGAAATGCTTTCGAAATAAATTGTGACCCATTATCACTGTGAATTATTTCTGGTACGCCGAATTTATGGAATATTTCTTGAACTAAAAATTGAACGACGTTTTTGGTGGTGGCGTCTTTCATGGCTTTCAAAAATACAAATTTTGAAAAATGATCAACTACTATAAAGATAAAGGAATTTCCACTTTTAGAGCGGGGATATTTTCCCAAGAAGTCAATATATAACTTCTGGAATGGTCGTTCTGTAACTACCTCGTTTCCTATTTCCGGCATCATATGGATATTTGCAGGCTTTGTCTCCTTGCAAGTTTGACATCTCCTAACAAATTCTCTTACTTGACTTGTCATTTTTGGCCAATAGTAAAACCTTTTTAATCTTTCCAGCGTTTTTGCTAAGCCTCCATGAGCAGATGTCTTTGATATATGGGCTCTTTCAATTAAGGCGTTCGTAAGATCTGCGGGAATCCACAACTTCCATTGATTTTCATCCAAGTCTGGGCTGCAGGTTGTTCTTTTATAGATTTTCCCGTTATTAATTTTTATATCTGGTAGTTTGTTCGCATTATTTACTATATCTTCTACCAGACTTAAATACTCCTCACTTTCAAACTCTACAGTTTCCCAATCTACCAAATCTTCTGTCCCAATTTCTGCTATCGTGACTTCCGGAGTCATCCTTGAGAGCATGTCTGCTACTACATTTTCTGTTCCTTTACGGTGCTCGATATCGAAATCAAATGTCTGTAGCTGTAGAGACCACCTAGCTAATCTTCCGCTTAGGTCTTTCAGTGTCATAAGCCACTTCAGACTTGCATGATCCGTTATGATCGTAAATGGCATCATCTCTATATACGGTCGAAACTTGCGAACAGCCATTACAGCAGCCAAACATTCCTTTTCCGTCACTGTATAGTTTCGTTGGCATGGGTTTAATTTTTGGGAATAGAACGCTATAGGGTGCTCTTCTTTGTTTTTATTTAATTGGTATAGTACAGCTCCGATCCCATAATCGGAGGCATCGCATTGAATATAAAATCGCCTTGAAAAATCGGCGTGTCGCAATACTGGAGCAGTAGTTAGAGCTTTTTTTAAATTTTCAAACGCCTTACTAGCTTCAGGGGTCATTATAAGTTTTTTTGCCTTTTTTAGAGTATCGGTAAGCGGTGCCGCTATGGTTGCGAAATTTTTGATAAACCGCCTATACCACCCGGCTGTACCTAAGAAGCTTCTAACTTCCCTAATTGTCTTCGGTAACCGTATATCCCTAATTGCCCGAATTTTATCCGGGTCTGTTTTTAAAGTTCCTCCCCCTATAATAAACCCTAAGTATTTCAGCTCTTGAAAACAAAACTGTGACTTTTTTAAACCTATTGTCAATCCTGCCTCTTTTAGACACTTTGCAACTTTCTCTAATAACTCAAGATGCTCCTCAAATGTATTAGATATGACCAACAAATCATCTAGGTATACAAATACATTTTCCTTTAAACTTTGCGGGACAACTTTATCCATTAATCTGCACAATCGTTGTGCAGCATTGCATAATCCAAACGGCATGACCCTAAACTGGTATAATGGTCTTCCAGCTACCGTAAACGCTGTATATGCCTTACTATCCTCGTCCAATTCGATTTGCCAAAAGGCGTATTTTAGATCGACACTGCTTATAAAATGTGTGTCGTCGATTCTACTAAGAATGCCATCTATATTTTGGAGCGGATATGCATCCTTAATCGTTAATTTATTTAACTTCCGGGCATCCAAGCAAAATCGATTTTTTTCTGGTTTCCTCACCACTGTTGTTCGATTACTCCATGGACTTTCACTGAGCTCTATGACATTAAGCTTTAACATATTATCTATCTCATGGTAAGTAATCTGTTGTACCGCCGGAGATATTGGGTAATACCTATCTTTGACGGGGACTGCTCCCTCAATTAATTTTATGCTATGTTTTTCCAATTGCGTCAAACCTAACCCTTTGTTCTCGAATGTGTCAAACTTTTTAATTACGCTCTCTAGCTCCTGTTGTTGTTCCTTCGTTAAAATGTGAGGCCTCATTTTGTAACCTAGGCCCCTATCTAACACTTCGTCTCCAAGTTGCTGTATATCTAATTCTTCTACTCCTATGACATCCGGGGCTAAACCAAATTCTCTCCAGAAATCTATCCCTAAATATAAAACTTGTTCCAAGTCCGGGCAAAGATACAAAAGCATATCCTTCTTTTGATCTTTGTAGGCTATGGAAACCTTTACTTTTCCTAATATTCTATGACATTGACCACTGGCAGTTTTCACATTGGTCCACATCGGTAGAATATCTAGATCTAACTTTTCTACAAATTCCCTACACTCTCGTCCTAAAATACTAACTGAAGCCCCCGTATCTAACAACCCTTTAAATTCTATCCCGTCAATACTAACATTCGCAAACATTCTATTATCATCTCCCGTCAATAATGCCCTATTTAATGACTCCACTACCATACGTTTTGTTCTCTTCTTAGCAGCAAATTTCTCCCGTACCCTCCGTATACGCCTAGACACAAATACCTGTCTCAAATTATCGCCAAAAATTCGCTCCCTAACTTTGTCGTAATTTTCCTGTCTAATTCTAGCCGGTAAGTAATGCCTAATTTTCGGAAAACAACTTCCATCATCTACCCTACTCTGCCCCCAGTATTCCTTTATTCCCTTGAAGAGGCAGTGTTCCCGGATTGACGTGGGTCCCCCTTCACTCCCATGTCCCGTTTCCAGTTTCCCGATTGACATATTGGACATTTCGGAGTTATGACATTCGGTTTTCCGCAACGGTAACAGAAAAGATTTCTTTCTGTCACAGGACAATCAATAAATATGTGGCCAGGCTCTTTACAATTCCAGCATACCACTGATTTTTTTACTAGATGTGGATTTCGAAGTGAGACTTCCTCAATTATTGTCACTGGGTCTTCATCTGACTTACATTGTTCTTCATATATTTCGCTTACAAAGCGTTGTTGGCGCGGCGGTGGTAGAAGGTTTTTAGAATCTTTTCTGGGAAAGTTCCTTTCCGCTTCATGGCATTCAATCCTCAGCTGTTCTACTGACGACACAGACATGGGGTAAACAATTCTACCTAAACTTTCTCTTATATTTCTTTTAAGGATTTTTATCATGTCGTATTCAGGGATTGGTTGAACAAGTTTTGAACGAATCTGGTTCATAATATGAAAATAATTATCTATAGTCTCATTTAATTGCTGTTTCCGCTCCACCAGATCTCTCATAATTTCAAAGTTTGATCTAGTGGACTGGAATTGACTTATTAACGCATGACGCAAGCCAGGCCAATCTATAAATCCTTGCGTTTTTACAAATAGCCAATACCATTCTCTAGCCGATCCAGTAACGAGGAGATGGAAATCACGCAGAACCTCAGACCATGGTATCTGATACTGCCTCTGGAGATGTTCCAAACGAAAAATAAAATCCTCCACGCTAGTACGAGCCGAATTACCATCAAATACTACCCCCAACTTGTCGATACGAATTCGAATCTGTTCAAGGCTGTTTACGACCGGATGTTGTATTCTGTCCCTTACATATGGCGTGTTATTATTTGTACTACCAGTAGGAACACTATCATCAGAAAACTGATCTAAAGGATTTCGGGGATTTAAGCGATTTTCGTTTACCGTGCGGTCATTTCCGTTTGAATTATTGTCTACATTTGAGTTAAGTGGATTGCGCTGAGAAATAAGGTGGGCCATTGAATTAGTCAAATCATTTATATTTCTCCTAATTTCTGACATCTCGTCCTGAACCATTTTTCTAACTTTTTCTTCTAATGATCTCTGTACTAACATGGCCTCATCCACTACCATTTCCCTAAATTCTGATGTTATATTTTCATTGGGTATTACATTCAGTTGCGGGTCCACATTCATTTGACTCGGGGTCCCTCCTAGACTTTGGGTCCTAGCATTAATGGTTTGAGAGAGATCACTAAATTGTGACCTATTTATATTCTCCGTATTGGAATTCATTTTTGCTGACCGATTTTGTATTTTAGGCACTTTTGGTTGCCAGTGAGGAATGGATCTATTCAGATCAAATTGTGGTTGCCTGCTTCTTTTTCTAAGCTGAGATCTAGTCTCTATGTTCATACTATTTAAATTCCTAAAATTAGACTTTCCCCTTTTAATTTGTGGGTAAGATACTAAATAAGTTCGTATTCTCTTAACTTAGCAAAAACTTATGTCTAAAACTCTATATTTAATTTTTAATAAAAAAAATTTTATGGCTATGGCTCAAATAATAAATAAAAAAAAATAATTATAAACCAAATCGAAATAAAAATAATAAACAAGCACAAAAGACTCAGATGAATAAATAATCAAAATAAAATAATTGAATAAATGGTAAATAAATTGAAATAATAAATATTTAAGCTATAAAAAAAAACACATTAAATAACGTAGATTAAATAATTGACCAAAATAATACAATCTTTAATAAATTTAACTTTCTCATTTAGGGTTGCTGAAGATTGGTGCGAAGCGGTTCAAACTGTATTCTCATCGGTTCTTTACTAAAAAGCATTTCCCTTTACATGTTGTCAATTCAACAAACTAAAAACAAAGAAATATTATAAACAGTTAGTCACGATCAATTCACATCCACTTCTCTATGAATATCACCATGAACAGGTACAATATCTTCCTATACTACGGTCCTTTAAAACGTTGTTTAAAGCGGATATCGTCCAGATATTATTCTGCCATCTTTAACTAACCTCAGGCTGAAACTAACATTTAATACAAACGTGGGTGACAATACAGAACAAATAGGAACCTCACATCTATACCCCTATGGACTATATTTTCCCCTATGCTATACAGAAATTTATACAATTAAATTCAAATTCATGATCCAGCTACTCGTACGACATTTATGATTACATACAACACAAACGGCTACGAATACACTATACCACAAATATTGAATACAATCATATAAACTTACTCTAACTATTGCACTACCCTAATATTCTATTTCACGGTGTCTAGATTGTACACACCTTTCAGCTTCTTATTGGTTACAAGCGTTAAACGCTGAAGCCTTTCGATTGGGCGCCATATTGTTACGTGGTCCTTACGGTGGCACTAGAGTGAATTCTCGCCTAGCTCAAAATCGGATCCTCTCAGGCGTGTCCCTCCCTCACTCTAGCCCAAGGATCGTAAACAATTAAAAGAGATCAAAAACACAAATAAATTACATTTACACAACAACATGTCAGGAATGAGAGGTAGGTGTTGACCTCCAACCGCCCAACCCAACCTTGGTCACTGGCACATCCGTGCTTGATTTTCAGGTGACCCCTGTGAACCGCACTTCATCCGCACTTACCTTCCTTCAACAACCCATATCAATCAACTTAACCAGACATAATTGTAAAGTACACACTTAAGACATATTTATTTACCTAATTAAAACTTAAAACTACCTTATTATTATAACAATAAAATATTTCCTTTTTTCCTTTCTTTTTAGATTATCTGCTAATCAGCGAAACGAATCCTGCGAGACAGGAAAAATCCTAAAGACTTATTTCTGATTATCTATCTTTTTCATTTTCTTAGTAGTTTTCTTATATTTTACTATGAGTTAACTTATGACTATATATTCATATAAAACAGTGTAACAATAAAATTACTAATAATGTCAATAAAAACTATAAACTAATAAGTTTAAAATATTTCTTTCAGAAACAAAGTACTTTTTTATTACCACAAAAATTCGACTCCACTAAAATTTTTCCATTAACTCACAATAAGTGTGGTAACTACTTCCGCTTTCAAAAAAATCGTTTTCTCTTCTCGAAACGTCTACTTAACTCGGCGGTCTTTTCCTCAATGTTGTAATAAAGATGGACTCTTGAGTTCTCTACCCAAATTTCTTTCAAACGAAATAAATATATGCACCCGTATCATTACCTTTTTCTCGTTCCATACAATTTACCAAAAGTAATATCTATTGGTTCTTTTCTAATTGCCTTAAAACTGCCATTCCCCTTATTCCATCATTTCAAACTAATGCTGTTATATAATGATCATTAGATCCTACATCATTTTTTTTTCAATTCAAACCTTTTATAACAGTCATTTTCATTCATTAAATACGTTTACTACAATTTCTTCCAGTATATTTCCATATATTGCCTTTCCCTTTGTCTGGCAGCACCAAATTTATACGTCAGCTGTAGTATAACACTTATTAAACAAACACGAGCACAAGGTAAGAATTTTTTTCATACATATATTCTAAATTTATTATTTGCAATTTAAATTATTAGATTTTTTCTCCTCTAGAAAACCATCCCCATAGGACGTGGAAGCAGTACCGGTAAGGATGTATCGTTCCAATAACTATACTCTTTACTGATTTCATTAATCGTTTTATTTCTTTTTCAGCTTTTGCCTTCTCAGGATGGACTGGAAAACTATTTGCATTTGCAAAGTTCATCCTGGAAAGCCGACGATCCCCCTGCTGTTTGGCCATCTGCATTTAACGGTGGTTGGTCATCCCAATAGAGCCATAGGACGGGGTGGGGTTAGTTATTTAATATTATTTTGGCTCGTCCCCATCTCAAGCGCCCCTTATGTTTTTTTAACTTCTGTGTGGCCGGCCAGTTCTTCCTACACATGTGCCCGCCCACAGCAAATTTTGCATTAATACCTGCACTGCCGGCCAGTACTTAATGACCAATGTGCCCGCCATTGTGCAAAAATGCATTCCCCTAAGACGTCGCTACGTCCAAATTTTTTTCCCACCAGTGTTGCCATCGCAACAAATGTACATAAGACCAACTCCACTATATCTGTTTCTTAAGGGTGCTCCGAAAGCTCCTGCAAAACTTTTACTTGAGACAAAGTTATTTATTTTTGGGGAAGATCTAGCTTCAAGCTCCAAATCTTTGTGCGTTTCGGTAGCCCCATGTCGTTGAATAAGGTACATACTTGCTTACAGCAACTTTTGCATTGCATATAAAACACCCTTTCATTTTGTACCTTCATTCAGATACATATGTATGCATGCACACATGATGTCAATCTAGAAAGGGCCAAAAAAAGAGCGAAAGCGCCATAGGCCCAAGTAACCAGCAACTCTTGAAGCATTGGAAGTCAATATTCAAGCCACCATTGACGCCATGCGGCCAGATTTATTGGAAAAAGATGTTAAAAATTGGACTGATCGAATATACAATGAAAATCGAAGCCAACAATAGTTCTGTCTTGTATTATCATTTTAAGTTGCTATGCAGCTAAAAAATCACCCTATATATAGACGCTTTTAACCCAGTGGAAATAGTGAGAATCATATTAGTCGAGATGAGATCGGAAAGGTAAACATCTTTGGCCTTGTCGTTTATCTAGAAAAGTATTTCAGTTAGACTAATGAAGCATTAA
Organism: Pollenia amentaria; assembly: GCA_943735925.1. Lineage (NCBI taxonomy): Eukaryota > Metazoa > Arthropoda > Insecta > Diptera > Polleniidae > Pollenia > Pollenia amentaria. The sequence continues at coordinate 124,791,511 of OX031008.1, forward strand.
AAGAAGCACATGGTGGGTGGCCATCTACACTTCAAAGTATATGTTTTATATGGTTCAGTTAATAGTCTGTTAAAGTTTCAGCTTCTATAAAAATCATTTTTAAGCACAAAAAAGTGTTTAATTGGTAATGCTTGTACTAAAACAAAAACTTGGTTGTTTTCTTGGTACAACTACGTAACAGCTGTACCCAAGGCGAATTCATGTATACGGTGGTGTCGATACTACAACAAGTAACAACACCAAAAACACAACAATGTATTTTTTTGTTGCTTTCGTTGATCGATATGTCAAAAACACAAGCAATATTTGACATTTCTCTCTCTATGTACGAAAAAAAAGTAGCACAGCTGTGCTTTCAACGCCACCTGGTAATGAATTCGCCTTGGCTGTACCTAAACAAGAGCGGAAGGCGAAACGTTTTCTTCAGCGTAGCTTTTACGCTGATATGGCATACCTAAATAAGAGAGTCAGCGTTGTGCCATAAACAGTAGTGTTAACTTTCGTGCCGACTAAAACCCTCATAAAAGACATAAGAAATTGAATTAAAACCGCTAGTTTGACCTAAAAATAGCTAAATTGCTATTATTTATTATCAAACAAAAAAACAGGGTTGTCAAAACAACAAATATAGCAGCCCTGTTTATTTTAACGCGCTGTCAAAATCGGATTTTCCAATTGCAAAGCGTTGACGCGGCGCTATTTAGACCCCTTTCAGACAGGCAAAGTTTACTTTGACAAAGTCTGTTGAATTCTCTTTTAAACTTTGTTTGGTGCTCAGACACACAAAGTTTAATTTGACAAATTTTTGTTTTCTCTTGTTTGAATATAATATATAAACAGCGTTGCCAGAATGATGATTTTATCATATTTTGGATTATTTTTTTTAACAAAAATATGACTAAAGATTTTTATCTCAAATGATGATTTTTTATTTTTAGAAATTCTGATTTTTACTTTAATTTTGCTTATAGAAAATACACGATTATTTAAACAGTCAATTTTTAAAGAAGTTTTGCATCAGCTTGATGTGTGTTGATGCTGCACACTTTTGTACCCAGTATCTAGAATACACAAAATTTGCATCATTATTTCTGGACATAAAAATATTAAAAAAGGCATATTATAACCTATTTCCAATGTGCGAAAGAATTCCTTCTTTCGAACAACTACATTTAAAACAAAAACAAATTCTAAAAACTTTGTTTTTGTTTTAAATCAGACTGATGAAATATTTGAAAGCAAACATCAAATATTTCATTATCGTAGTCTGAACACAAAATATTTTTGAGTATCAAATAAAATAACAGCTGATTTTGAGCAAATAAAAGTATTTGACGGCAAACAAATATTTGTCCAATGTGAACATAGTGTGAACACAAAAAATCAAATATTTTAGTAATTTTTGAGAAAACATTTATTTGATATTACAAAAAAATTGTAAGAGCAAACAACGACAAATAATTTTAGCCATGTTCCGGATAGAAGCAATTTTTCCTGTAAGTTTTCGGATTCTTTACAATTTTAAAGATTTTTTATAATTATTAGACTTTGTTTGCTATTGTGCCGCTATTAGCAAATTTTTGCGAATTACCGCTAATTTAGCAATTTTTATCGAATTTTTGCCATTCCTTATAGTTTTAGGCACTTTTAATAAATTTTATGGCTTGTTTGAAATATTAAAATGGTTCGCGAATTTTCGCTATTTATGCAACATTTTTTTTTTGTTTTTCCCCTACATTTTGTTTTTTAACCGATTTAGCAATTTCTAATATATTTTAGGGTTTGTTTCCAAGTTAGCTATTTTTCGCGAATTTTAGCCATGCTCGCGAAGAAGCGATTTTTCACTGTGAATCTTTAGAGCTTTAACGATTTTTAATAATTATAAGGCTTTGCTATCGTGCCGCTATTAGCAAATTTTTGCGATTTTCCGCTAATTTAGCCATTTTTACCATTCCTTAAAGTTTTAGGCACCTTTAATAAATATTATGGCTTGTTTGAAATATCTAAATTTTTCGCTATTTTTGCAACATTTTTTTTTTGTTTTTTTCTTGACATTTTGTTTTTAACCGATTTAGCGACTTCAAATATATTTTAGGGTTTGTTTCCAACTTTGCAATTTTCGTAAATTTTAGCCATGTTCCCATTACCCAATGACTTCCATTTTTTTTTTCTTTTACATTCTCCTGTTCTAACACTATAAGAGATGCTGATCCACAGAATAAAATAAAAAAATTTGCTTTTGCGCTCATTTTTAATATTTGAGAAATATATTTTTATTTTTGAACACTTTCATTAAATAATTATTTGATGCAAATATTTCTTTTAGTCTGAACGCATGGCAAACATGATTTAATTTATTTTATTTGAAACTATTTGCCAACTGTTTCAACAAACAAAAATTGTCAAATATTTGAGCTTAGTTTGAACATTAAACAAAATATTTTTTTGGTTCACACAGTTTGAAGCAAATATCAGAACAAATATTTAGAATATTGATAAAAAAAATATTTGTGAAAAGAAAAAATATATTTTTATAAAGTTTCATATACTGATGAATTATGTTTTTATATATTTCAATTTAAATAATAAGAAGTATGTTTTTATAAAAAATTAATAATTCTTACTATTTTGCCCTTGTTTTAAAATATTTAAATTAAGAAAAAAAAATTTAAGATTTTCCTCTTCAAAATATGATTTCTTTCGCAATATGACAATTTTTATTCCAAAGATTCTGGTAACGCTGTATAAAAATATAAAGTTGCAGCCAACTTCAGGTATAATCTACGAACGAAAAACAAAACGACTTTGCGAGTACGGCAAAGTATGTACTCCCCCGCTATACTCTTTTCCCTTCTCTTCTATAAACTCAAGACTTTGCAAAGTAAACTTTGCTTGTCTGAAAGGGGTCTTAGGGATGCTTCATACAAATTGTATAGGCATGAGGATTTTTGACAGCTAGAAAACGCGTTCCGCTCTTGTTTAGGTATGGCTGTAAGGTAGACTTGTTGCTACAACCATGGTGGAATAAGTAGGTGGCAGCGCTACGGCAACAAATACAACATTACAACAAAAAACGGAAATAAGTCTCCGTATACGTCAAAAATTATATTAAACTAAAATCAAATTTTGGTGCCTAACGCAATGAAATAAATTAATTTTAGCCAATTTTTATTTCACTATGGTTACTATCTTATTCAATTTTAATTTAAATAATCAAAAACTTTAATACAATACAATAATCACAGCACAAAACGTGGACTTTTTGTAAACATAAACAAAACTTTGACATAAGACTAGACAAACAATACAAGAGCAAAAAATCGTCATCTGGCGTAGTAATGCCACCTGTTTATTTCATCATGGCGACAACAAGACAAAAACAACTGGCAATTTGTTTTTGTATTTTCTACCGAGACGTCAAAAAAGAGCAACACTGCCTTCAGCAACACTAAATATAAACACAAATTGAAAAAATAAAACACGTGAAGGAAAAAATGGCGCGCACTTACTATATGTAAACAAACATAAGAAATGTAATCAAACCTGAACATTTTTTGACATTTGGGGCTTAATGCTAGGAACCAAGGCGAATTGACTAGAAGGTGGGGTCAAGTCAGCATATGGTTATTTTTTTCGGTGGTCGATTTGTCAAAGTTTGTATGCGAACCAGTTTTTTGTATGTAATCAAACATTTTTTTACTAGGAATATTTTTGACAGATGAACCACAGAAACAGTGTTGTTGTAGAGTTGACCTCACCTTCTAGTGAATTCGCCTTGCTAGGAACACAACTGGGACGAACGACGGATTTTTGGCCGCGAATATTCGTCGTCAAAAATAAAACATATTGGTGTATATGAAAATACACACAATAATAGCGTTCGGCGAAATTCGTCATACGGCGTCTTTGCAATAGATTTATTTATATTTCATACGCCGGCGAACGACGAACAAATCAGTACTAGGTGACCATATTTGGTTTTAGTTTAGAAGTGTTTTAGTAAATAAAGTTACTTCTTACTTTAATAATTGTTTTTTTTTTTTTTTTTATTGTATAACATTTAAAATATATATTTAAAGTATTTTGCTATTAAAATAGTTTTTAGTTGTGTTTTTGATTATGTTTTAATTTTTGAGCATTATTTGTTTTAATATGGTACACTATTACTCTCTATTTGCACAAACAGCAATCAACACTCTCAATTATAAAAGCTGCTTGTTATTCTTCGTTATTGTGCTTCATACGATGAATTTACACAGCGAATTTTTCCTGAAAAATTCGTCGTGTTGGGCGAAATTCGTCGTTCGTCACAGTTGTGTTCCTAGCATAACTGGGGTAAAAAGCTGACAAAAATCTGGGCCAACGAGTCTACCTTGTGTACATAGTTGTACCATGATGTTTTTGTGTTGGAAAAAGTAACCAAGATATAAAAAATTTCAAGTAACCAAACGGCAACGCTGATATGAATACATGTTATTGTGAATGTTTTCTATTTTATTGCGGATACCCAGCAACAAAGCATAAATCAGTTTTGACAGTTCCGACACGAAAATAAAAAAAACAATACTACCAGACAATGGACAGACACTTAGTTTAGAAAAGCAAAAAATATGAACTTTTAGATTATATTTAAAGTTGTTAAAACAAATCACAAATTAGTAATGGAAACAGCAGGTGACCAATTAATATTAGCCACTGGTGGCTATGATCACACCATTAAATTATGGCAGGCACATACCGGCAATTGTATTCGCACGCTGCGTTTTGTTGAGACATCGGTAGGTAACAAAAAATTTTGGAGACAACATATACTTAAGAGAGACAACCATTTAAAATTGTAAAAAAAAAACTATTAGAATTTAATTTAACATACTTAGCTATTTATTTTTAATTCTCTAATAGCAAGTTAATGCATTGGACCGTACTCCTGATAAAACACGTCTAGCCGCTTGTGGCTATCAGTGCATACGTTTGTATGATTTGGAGTCTAGTTCTAATGTGCCTGTCATAAACTTTGAAAGTGTTCAAAAGAATGTCACACGCTTGGGGTTTCAAGAAGATGGCAATTGGATGTTTACCGCAGGCGAAGATCATCGTGTGCGTATATGGGATATGCTATCAGCCTCACCTCACTGTTCCCGAGTATTCGATTGTCAGGCACCCGTTAATGCTGCTTGTTTACATCCTAATCAGGTTGAAATTGCCATGGGTGCTCAAAATGGTGGTGTCTACTTGTGGGATGTCAAATCCGAAGTGCATGAACAATTAATACCTGAGGTTGATGCCTCCATACAAGATGTGGCCATTTCTCCGGATGGTCAATATATGGCTGCTGTTAACAATAAAGGAAATTGTTACATTTGGTCGCTAAGTTCCTCTGCAAATCAAAAACTAACCACTTTACATCCCAAGCTGAAAATAGCTGCTCACAAGCGTTATGTTTTACGTTGTAAATTTAGTCCCGACTCTCGTTTATTAGTTACCACTTCTGGTGATGGTACTGCCCGTATATGGAAAACCGATGATTTCACCATGTGGCGGGAATTGTCCATAGAAAGCTATTGGGTATGGGACGCTGCTTTCAGTGCCGACTCGAAATATCTATTTACCGCCTCTAGTGATGGTATAGCTCGCCTTTGGAAACTTGAAACAAAAAATCCCGAACGTAAATACACTGGGCATACCAAAGCTATTACTGCTTTGTCATTTAAAGATGAAATTGTTACCGAATAACATCAAGCATTAACGTGGAGAGACAATTGGGGCAGAGCCAGGCGTAGATCTACCCTTCATAAACCACCGTGGATGTGTGGTGCATTTTGTACGTTTGTGGGTCGTAAGTTATCGATATAAGTTCAAAATTATTTTTTTTTTTTTTTTACAATATACAAACGAATAGCCAACATTTTCGGTTAATCAAAAATTATGATTAATTATTCCAATAATCAAAATTGATTAATTAATGTCTTGATTAATTGATTATTTTTATTTTATTTAAACTTGATTTTGATTAATCAGAACTTTTAATAATTACAATTTTTAGCAATTGAATAATTAAAAAAATTGTTTTTACTTGTTTATAATTTACTGCCCTTAGTTAACATAATTATCATAATGTGAAATATGGCAGGATGTTCAATTAAATTCTCATGGATTTTTATGCACTTGATCGCAATAGCTTCATTTTGTAAAATTGTTATTATTTTTGAATTTAATTATTAAAACTTTAATTACCCAAATTTTAATTATTTATTCAATCAGAATTCTGCTTAACCAGAAATGTTGATTGATTGACCAGCATTCTGAATAACAGATTATTCGCACATCCCTACCATAGCTGCCAGATAAAATTGGTCGAAAATCGTCAAATTTCGAGGAAAAAATCGTCAAAATCGTCAAATTGACTAAGCTAAATCGTCATTGTAAAAAACCACTAACTTTAAATAAGTTTTGAAAATTAAACGCTATTTTTAGTTTCCGTTGCTAATGAAATTTTAATAATACATTCTGCCTGTTTTTGAAATTAAATAAAAATTGTCGTTTAGAAACTTATTATTGAAGTTACACAACCAATTTATCAAGAGTATTAGCATTCATAAGAAATATAAGAACATAAACTAAAGCCAAGAAATATCCAATTCCTATTTTTAACATCGAAAATCCTGCTTAAGAACTTAAGTCTGGTAAACAGCAATTAAATCAGACTTTCTGGAAGAAAAGTTTCATAATATAAACGCAGACTAAAGAGAGTGGTTTTAAAATGCCTGTAAAAAAGCAGTGCTAACTGATCAAATAGAACTTTTAAAAATATGCATCGTGCGAAAAAAATCGTATATTATATGATGAACAGCTAAAGCATGAAAATTACTGCCAATCAAATAATGCAAAAAACTCAAATTATCTAAGAAGCTTAAATAAAATGTGAAATTATATTAAAACCGTTTGTAAATTTGAACCAAATTTGTCATATGAAAAATCGTCAAATTTAGGGTATAAATCGTCCTATCGTCAATAGACCATTTTTATACCCAAAAATCGTCAAAATGACGATAAATCGTCAAATCTGGCAGCTATGATCCCTACTAGAAACTGAAAATTACATTGTTTTTGTTAATGTAATTTGTCTTGATTTCTTTCACATTAAATTAAGATTTTTGTATTAATCATTTTTATAATAAAAAAATCAGTGTTTAAAAATGCTTGACTATTTTTAATGTTTTTGTAATTGCTTAACTTAACTTAAGAAAAAGAACACAGTAAAAGCAAAAAGCAAAAGCAAACGCAGAAAAAGTGAGAGTAAATAATTTATTTATTCTCACCATGTTTATGTTCTCAGCTTAAAAAGCCAGCCAAGCAACCACTTGAAAAAAAAAATTGCTGTTGCTGTAAGTAATAAGTTTTTGTTTATTTTTTTTTTGCTTTGGCTTAACTGTAAATTGATGTGCTTAAATTCAGCGAGTATTAACTTCTTTGCTGTTTTTGACTTCATTGCTGTTGCTTGCTGTTGCAGGCGTTAGTTTCCTAGAATATATACATAATTACATAACACAAAATAAACAAATTAGTTTAAAAAAACGTGTAGTTTCATTTACGTATGTATGTACCTATTTATTAAAAAAAAAAAACGCAAAATACCAAAAAAATTCGAAACAAATTCGACAGCAACAGCAAAGAAGTTAACTTGCTGACTTTAAGCGCATTAAAAGCAAAAAAAAAACAATCAAAAACTTAATACTTACAGCAACAGAAAATTTGTTTTCTTAAGTGGCTTCTTTGCTGACAGATTAAGCAGAGTACATGCACATAGCGAGTTTAAACAAATTATTTACTCTCTTTGTTTTGCTTTTGCTTTTTTGCTTTTGCTGACTCGTAATCAAAGAGTTAAGTAAACACTTAGACACACAGTTTTTTAATTTGCTGCAAAAAATGTAAACAAAGCAAAAATGTGCGACTGTTGCTATTTTAAAGCAAGCAATTTAAACACTGAAAAAAATAAGAAGAATGTGAACCTTTTTGTAATTTTTACATTAAATTATAAAAAAAACAAAAAACAAACAATATACATACAATACATCGCCATTGATCAAAAAGAGGGTATTACCTAAAAATTTTTATTTTTTCACCTAAAAAAAATACCATAACATTCATTTCTACCCGCTGTAAAAATATCGTTCTTTTTTTGTCTACTTTTTAGTAATGCAACGGTTGGTTTAAAAATAATTTTTCATGACTTAAATATTAAAAGTGGTTTTGCTTCTCAAGAAAATTCTTAAATTTTGAGTTAATATTCTCTTTATGATCAAGTACGGCATACTATAAGCCAATTAAATTATATAAAATAATTAAAACCATATAAAAAAATATTTTGCTGCTTATTTTTTACATGGTATGTATTCTAGTCTTTATTTTGTCAACTTCAAAAATTGTTGAACATTTTTAAGTGATGGCCCTAAAATATGTTTTTTTAAATTAAATAGTCTTATTATCATATGAAAAAAAGTTTTGCCAAGTTTCTGGATGTTTTTTTTTGCATATTTCTGGGCAACTGCAGAGCCAGTTTTGCTGAAACCCCCTATGTGTCTCAAATTCACGCGCTTAATATGATAAAGACCATCTTTAATTTGATAAAATTTTTAAAAATTGCATATTTTTCCGGGAAAGCCGAAATTTTTCAACGGGCGCCTATGAGCATGCTATGGCTTTGCAAATAAAAGTTGTTGCTTTCTTTAATTGTAATCACCCTTATTCTGCATTGCGATTACTTTCCCGCATTCAGTTACGCATCAATCGAAAAGAGGTATTCCAAAAAAACTGAATCGAAAGAAAAAGAAAACAAAATTTCATAGCAAAACTGTATGAAACGTATGAAATCGGAACAGAAAAAATAATAATTTTGTAAACATTTTAATAAAAAAAGTTAAAGTTAGTGCAAAAAAAGGTGATAAACTAATTAAATAAATAAAATAAACACAAATTAAATATTTATAGTGAAAAATTAATTGAATAAATTTTCCCGCTTCTTGTACTGTTCAGGTGTTCTAGTTTTTGAACTGCAATAAATTAAATAAAACTTTTTATTTATTTTTTCGAATTTATTCTATGAGTTAAATTTCAGTTATGTATTTTATAAAGCTTTTTGTAATAGTTCTATTATTCTTTAAATTTTTAGGAATGACTTTATACACTACCAGACTATTATCTTGTATCTTCTTGTTACATTTTATAAAGTATCAATTTATAAAGTATCACTATCCAGTGTGCCACATAGAATGCTGACGAAGGCCGTAGCGAGCCAGAAAATGCATTACATTCTGCTAGTGTCTAATAATTGTAAATTTTTCTGTACATAAATATACTTCATTGCTATCTAACGGAAAGCTAAGGTAAAATGTAACAAGAAAATACAATATAATAGTCTGGTAGTGTATAAAGTCATTCCTAAAAAAAAAAAAATTTTAAGGAATAGAGCTATTACAAAAAGTTTTATAAAATACATAACTGAAATTTAACTCATAGAATAAATTCGAAAAAATAAAAAAAATGTTGAATATAATAAAGTTGCTTATAAAAAGAAATAATTCCCAATATCTATTAAATAAAACTTTAACTGCCTGGCCCACTATGTCGACAAGAACATTTCTTTCGAATATTTATATTGAAAACAAAAACAAATTTCAGTTTTTTATAATTGTTTTCAATATAAATATGCGAAAGAAATGTTCTTGTCGACATTGTGGGCCTGGCAGTAAAATTTAAGTACGAAAAAAAATTTAAATAAAATTTATTCTTTCATTTTACTTTCATTTTTTTAAATACACAGTTTGTTTAACGAAATAAACAAAAAATCGAAGAACTTTCCTACAGTAAATAAACAACTTAATAAAACGTAGCTACGATCGTAATGCAGAATACATACAATCGAATGAAATAAATTGAAATGGAACGCAGAATACAAAAGTTGCCAAACGGAGAAAATTTGTATCTGAATCTAAAACCAGAATAAGGGTGAATAAAAGGGCGAGTTAACGCAAATTTATTTTTGGCATTACCGGGTTCGATAACGAGTGTGTCATCGAGTACCAGCTGTTTATACAGGGTGGCTGATGAAAGCCGCTACCAAAAGGAAACTTGACCTGAAAGGCAACGAAAAGAAACAAAATTGTCGAATATGGAGTGGTTCAAACCCAGAAATACTGCATGAAAGGAAATTGCATCCAATTCGCGTCATAGTGTGAAGTGCAGTTTCTTCACGCTGTATCGTCGGGCCATACTTCTTTGAACAAAACGGACACAGCGTTACCGTTACTGGAACTGTCTCCAGAATTTTTCTATCCGGAACTACGCCGAAAGAGAATTCCTTTTAGCTCTGTGTGGTTTCAGCAAGATGATGCAACTGCCCAGCCGGTTATGGCCGAATTACGCAGAAAATTTTCTAACAGGCTCATTTCAAGAATCTTAACCTTCCGTTGGCTCCCGAGGTCGTCTGACCTATAGGCTCAGTTAGGCGAACGTTGATGTACCCTATCTGTACTGTATCAATCAGCTTTTTGGTATATGAAAAGCAATGCTAAAGCTTACCGAAATGTAATGTACCGTATAAAAAAGTATTTCATACAGTTGTTACGTGACATTTGTAAAACAGTGATGGTTTGCTTCTATGTCAAATGAAATGAGAGTGTTTCCACTATTTGCAAAACAACTTGTTTTGAACAAAACGTGTCAAAGTATTTCCATTATGTTAAAATGGTTTTGGTTCTCGAATTTTCGAAATCAATTTACACATTTATGTTCTAAACAAACATGAAAGCCAAACAAAATATGTATAGAATTTCCTTATTTGTTTGTTTAATACACAGATATACATATCTGTACGTATTAAAGGGCTGCGCAAAATATTCTTAATGTTCTGTGTTCTACTTCACACAACTATCAATCATATTATTTCACTGTAAACATACATAGCAAAACAAACATAACAACACATTACTCTCACCAAAACAAAACAAGCATAAAGGCCATGTCAGATAAAACTTTTGCTTCGCGTTGCGTTACCGATTCGCTTTGACATCTAAGATAAAATATACGTACTTATACGAAACATGTCACATAAAGTACTTTCAAAGCGGAGCGAAGCAAAAAGTTAGCCAACTCTCATCTTTTTGCGCGCTTTGCCAATTGTCTAGTATAATTTTCTTTTTTTTTTAATTTTTTTTTGCCAAATTAAATTCCAAAAATCCGTCCAATTAAATTTTTAACTTTTATTTTTGTAACAAATAATTAAATGTACAAATTACCAACCGCTTTTATAAATAAACAAACAATGCGTGAGTGTTGTCAAAGTTTTCATTGTGGCATACACCTTTTGCTTTGCGTTTTTCTGCCGACGGTAGAAACGTCACGCAAAGCGACAAAGTTGTATCTGACACGGCCTTAACTTGAAAAGTTTTTCTCTTCTGCTTTGTTAGTGCTTGTATTATCAAAACAAACAGAATATCAACACAAAAACAGACAATGAAATAAAGAAACGGTAAATTATAGTAAAAGCATCGAGTGCACGTAATTAGGAATTTAAAAAATTTAAAGTGATCTTAGCTTATAACAGAAATGGATGCATTAAATGTAAGCAAAATTGATTTGTTTATTTTATTTTAGTCGACCTTTATTATTATATTAGGTATAACTAAATTATCAAGCTTGATGTCTTTTTTTTATTTTTATATAAAACTTTAAACGTTTATTTAACCAATATTTCTAATTAAAAAATTTTTTAATTTGTCAGTTATTGTTAAATTTGTTAAAAATTGTTGAAAATTTATAAAAATAAGGAAGAAAAAACCCTGAAGAAAGCACTCAAAGGAGTGCCGAAATATTGGTTAAATAAACGTTTAAAATTTTATATAAAAATAAAAAAAAGACTTTAAGCTTAATAATTTAGTTACCTATATTATTTCCTAAATTTTTAATCATATTTTAAAGGAACCTACAACCGAACCCATTGAAAACCACTCAAACGAAATTAAATCAAAAGTTTCTCCCTTTGCAATTTTCTCTTTGGTTTATGTTTACAATCAAAACATTCAAACATGCTTGGAATGTTCTATTTCTGTTTTAATGTTCTACTTCATCTTTGTTATAATTCAGCTTTATTTTAGTTCAGCATTGTTCTTGTGCAGTTTTGTTCTATTCTTCTATATTTTGATCGTAAAGCAAAACAATTGTTTTTGGAAGTATGAGTTTTGTAATGACCCAATGTGCACAAAAACGGATGCGGATCCGTGACGGACCCGTTCCGGATCCGTAAAAAAGTTAGAAACGGAATCAGTGTAATCGCGATTTGACTGATCCGTTTCTGACCTGTTTCGGATCCGTAAAAAAGTTAAAAACGGAATCAGTGCAATGACTCGTTACGGATCCGTAAAAAAATTAGAAACGGAATCAGTGTAATCGCGATTTGACAGTGTAATCGCTAATTGAGTTTTTTTTAAGAAAAGGTCATTGTGTGGACCCAGCAAAATCAGTTTTTAATAATTGAGTTTTTTTTATGAAAAGGTCCTTGTGTGGACCCAGCAAAATGAATTTGTAATAACTTTTTTTTCTAAGTTATCTAACACAACTCCATTGAAATTAATTTTTTTTTTTTAATAGGAGAAAAGCATTAAAAGCCAAATGTCAAATGTTGAAAATAAAACAAGAAATAAATTAACAATAAATAAAATAAAACAAGAAATAAATTAACAATAAATAAATAAATAAAAGTGAAGACAACGAAAATGAAAAAGAGAGTGATATTGAGAGACTCCTCCAGTCCGGAATCAAGCCAAAACCAAGGTAAGTTTATGAGGCAAAAATGTTTGCCTAGCGGCCCGTGACAAAAAAAAACCCAAAATTAGAGTAAAAAGAAAGAACGCCAAGACAGACAATTTGTTTTGCTTAAGTCAAGTTTATGGGCCACTCTCGAATCGCGTTCAAATTAGCATCACTCAACAGATATTATAATCCAGAGTAAAACATTTGTAAAATCGAGCGTTTTTGTTCAAATACTTTTTTCCCGACAAAAATACAAAATTATTTTAAACAAAACGCCCGACAAAACAACTTTAATTTGGTTTTTTTGTTACGGGTCGCTAGGCAAACAACACCATTTTACCCCTTTTCGAAACTTTTAAATAACTATTTAAATAAATTCAAAAAACTTTCAGTTGCCAAAGCACATAGTATCAATGATGAGCTCCAGCAAATAAGGAAGGAGCTTGCCAGCATGCGAAAAATGACGGAGGAGGGGTTAAATAGCATGCGTCGGGGCGTTAACGGAGGAAGTGTTTTCCCTTCGTAATGAATGAATGAATGTTTGATTCAGGTGCATTCCAAAGGAAGTTTGTGAACGAACCAATTTCGGTAGTGGAGGAAGTTGGAAAAAAATTCTTCCACTACGCACATGACCAAGGCGAATTCAACTACAGGTGGTGTCGATACTACAACAATCCAAAAACAACAGAAACAACACAGCGTTTTTTCCATTGCATTGTTAGTGTTTACTGTCCAAAATGTCAACCATTCCTAACAAAACACTAACAAATCAAAACAAAGTAGCTCGAACTGTCAAAATCAGATGGCGTTTCGACACCACCTGTAGTTGAATTCACCTTGCACATGACCGAGTTCAAAAACAACAAAAATAAATGATCAGCCTTACCCACGATGTCGAATGAAGGACATAAGCGAATGAAACCCAGTACTCACTTTGTAATTGATTTTGTAAATTGAAAAATACAAAAACAAATACAAAGTGAGTGACTCTCTCGAGAGAGTAATATACACATACTATCTACATTTAATGAAATTGCTTGTAAGCAATTTTTCTTGTGCTTGTGCAGCTCTTTAGTACGTATATAAAAGCACATAATTAAATAAGTCGTGTTATTTTGGTAAATAAAAAAAAATTCAGTTGTATCATCCCCCTTGTGATATAAGGTATAAGTTTGCAAATTTATCTTAAACGATTATGAAATCGATTTTGAGGTGCGGATAAATCTTTTTTAAAAATCGAAGTAAAAAAAGTTTATTGAAAATCGATTTTGGAATCCATTTACCTTCGCTAATTCGGCCCCAAATTAAGTTAAAATAAAGCAACGAATTTATTATTTTCATAGTTTCTAGTGTAAATGTTTAATAAATAATGACAAAATATAACAAAAACTGGCAAATAAATATTTAGCAGACATTTTAAATATAAAAATATTAAAAACTTCTCAAAAAAAAAGAGAATATTAGACGAACTTTTCTGTCAAGAATGTTTAATGTCCTGCCTAGAGACTTGAAATGTTTTTCGTTTTCTCCTAAAGCATTGTTAAATTAGTAACCAAATATGATTTATTTTAAAATAACATCTTTTTGCATCTAAGTAAACACAATAGAACTTTGTTAGTATTAGTAATATTCTTCATGAATTCATTTTAAATTTAGTTTTTAAGTATAAATATGGGACAATTAAAAATAAAAAATAACCGTTTTTAGACACATCAATTTTTTTTGAAGCAAGTAATGGAAATCGTAAAACAAAACAGAATTAAAGTTACTTTTTTTCTTCTTATCTCTCTCTCCCATAAACTAATAGCCAATCCCACGATGTCACACGTTAACGTTAGCATAGAAAAGTACATTTAAAACAAAAACAAATTTTAGAAATTGTTATGGAGCGTCATATTATAAAGTTGAATACAGACTGACTTGCTTCAGGATAAATTGATGTGTGTAAAAGCAGACATAAAAGAATTTGAATCACTAAACATATGGAATGTCTTTGGCCACAATGGATTCCTTAATTGGATCGGGATCATCACCAAGTTTATAGCCGATTATACATGTAATATCCACAGGCTTTTGTGTAGTATTTAATAATAAAACAACTTGATTTATTGGAGCTGATGGTCTAAAAGGCTTCCTAGGTCCTATTATAACATCCGTTGGAGGAAGTAAACGTACTTTACATGGCTAAAATTTTATAAGCCAAAAATATATGTAATTATTACTACTTAAATTATTGCAACTAGATAAATTACCTTTTTGACACTAGCTTCGAATTGAAAATCTTTAATAGGCAATTTGGACTTGTTAGTAACTGCCATAACAATGACTGAAACATGTTCACTTGGGCGATCGGCTGTAAAATTAAGAGTAACCTGTATATCGTCATCATCTAAAAGTATACGTTGACATTCGTCCAATGGTGTGACCTCATCTAAATTTACAGTAATTTCTGCTAATGGTTTAAGTGGTAAAAAATTGGGACCATCGGTTTTATTACTTTTCTCTTTAAAATCTTTTGAAAACTCCAATGCTTTATCCTTGAAAACTATTTGCTTAAGTGATTCTTCTTTGTTCTCCCTTTTCTTTAAATCTTTTATATTCGATGTTAAATCTTCTAAAGTTTTATTTTCCTCTAAAGATTTAATAGGAGTTTTTAATTTACTCTCCGGTGCCTTAGATGTCAGCAATGTTTGTGTTTTGTCTTTAGCCATATCATTCAGGGTTAATTTTTCAGTTTCTCTGAAAAAAGTAATTATTCTTAATCATTAATTACACTGTGCTAGTGGAAACAACTGTCAAGCAGGGCACCAGTGGTGCAAACAGTTTTTTATGTTAGCTCTTGTTTTCCAGACATACCGTTGTTTCAAAAATGGAGGAGGTTTCACAACATATATTTGCGTCACTCAAAAACGGTTTAGGTTATTGAATGTAATTCTGCAATAAAAGTACCTTAAAGTAAGGCTAAACTTTTTTTCTAATGCTCGCAGTCGTTTTCGAAATATATTATAATATACATATAGGTTCATATATGTATTATTGTTTTTTTTTTTTTTTTTTTTTTTTTTTTTTTTTTTTTTTTTTTTTTCGGAAAACGCAGCAATGTTTTTTCTACACGTTTAGAAAACAAAGTTCCAGATTAGAAAAAAGTTTTCCCCTTGCCCGCTTAAAGATTATTTTATTGGGGAATTTCGGTTTTTTTTATTGTATTAAATAAACGTAACCATTTTTGAATTGTGTTGTACAACCTCCTCCATTTTCGAAATAACGGTATATCTCGAAAACAATGGCTAACCTAGAAAAACGGTTAGCATCACTGGATTCATCGTGCACGAATTATTTAAACCCGCCAGGTGCCCCTCCTGACAGAAAAAAAATTGTCAAATTTTAGCACGGTGTTATTAAATAAAGACATACTTTTTATTTTTAAATGATGGCAATCGTTGCTCTTCCTTTAAACTTTGCTTAAACATTTCTTCACTTAATTTATCGATTTCTTTTAACTCCTTAAATCCTTGCTGCTTTTTTTCTTCCTTTCCATTCGTTGTTGGTATTGATGATTCTGTACTTGCTGACTTGTTGTTTAATATGCTGTCATAAACACTAATTGGCTCTAATAAATCTAAGTTGTTAAATAAATCCGATGGATGATGCAATTTACTAATCTCAGCATTATCATTAATGCTGCAAAAAATTTCACTCAATTCTCCCAAAGTATCGTTTGCTTTAATACGATCTGTTGTCATAGTTGGATTTCCATCTTGTGTGGCAGTTGTTATTGTGTTCCCTAATAGCTCCGAAAGCAAATCGGTGTTCGTTGTAGTTGATAATGAGGTGTTAGTGGCTGATGTAGTTGTTTGGATAAATATGGAATTATGTACTTCATTTTCAAAAAGCTCCTTATAACGTTGTAAAACAACCATTAGAAGATCCTTAGTATTTAAGACATCCTCTGGAATTTAAGTAGACTTTTTCTTATTATTTGTATTATTATTGTTATTAAGCTTACTATTTTCAATAAACCCTGTACAACACAGAAAAAATAACTCGGTTCTGACAATTGGATTCTGGTAGAGGAAACCGTTTTGAAAGATTACATCGAAAGAATTATATTGAAAGAATTATATCGAAATCAGCAACTCCCTTTTATATCTGTCATTTTTATCACTAATCTAACAAATCGTCAAGAAGAAGGAGGCGTTCAGGGATGGAATGTTCTAAAATAATGTTGGCCATGAAATTTTACTACATATGTCATGCAAAAACTAATATAGATATTCACGTCAATGTTTTTACCCTTGCAACTGTGCAAAATAGAATAGTTGCACTTATTCGACGTGAGCAACCCATTTTGTTTGCACCTTCACTTTTCAGCTTTTCCGAAACAATTTTTTAACAACGCAAATTCCATTGACAATTTAAATTTTTTTTATAAATTTGAACCGCAATTTCTTGAAAAATACCAAAATGATTAATTTTATTAATTTACAAGTCGAATTTATATACCTCAAAAGTATTCCAGTATTTTTATTATTTCTGCTTCTAAAATTTTTTACGCTTTTTATTTATGTAATTCAAGGCGAATTTATTACAGGTGATCCTAAAAGCCCTGCTGATAACTTTTTTTCTTTAGCTTTAAAATTGTTGGATGTCAAAATTTTGTTTATTATCTTTATTTCTGTTTTGATTTGTTTCGGTTTTTGAAATTGTACAATGATTTTACAAAAACAAATTGCTTGTGGTTTTTGTACGAGTTGTACTTGTTGTACTACCGAGATTAGCTGGAATGAATTCGCCTTGATGTAATTGATTTATTTTTTAAAAAAGTTTATTTTTTAATTCAAAGAAAAACAAGTTAGAGTGCTATATTCGGCTGTGCCGAATCTTTGATACCCTCCACCGACAGGAGTGGGCTCTATATGATAAATACATATGTATATATTATTAACTAATCTTCACAAAAACGAACGTCATTAAAATTAGTTGCGGTTTAGACCTGAATTAAATTATTGACCGACAATAAGAAAATTTTATGCGTATTCCTCGTCCTATAAAAATTTGATAGCATTATTTATTACAGTTTTAGGCGTACTGAGCTGTTTTCCTAGAGTAGGGTTTATATGGGTTTAGTGTAAATTATGGACCGATCTTCAAAAAATTTTACAGTGTGAATTCTGGTCCTATAAAACTGTGACGTACCAAATTCAAGTATGCTAGCGATATTTATTGCGGTTTTAGGCGTACTAAACTGTTTTCCGGGAGTAGAGCTTATATGGGGCCTAGTGAAAGTTATGGACCGATCTTCAAAAAATTTTACAGTGTGATTTCTGGTCCTATTAAACTGTGACGTACCAAACTTAAGTATGCTGGCGTTATTTATTGCGGTTTTAGGCGTACTTAACTGTTTTCCGCGAGAAGGGTTTATATTGGGCCTATGGTCAATTATGGACCGATCTTCACGAAATTTAACAGTATGATTTGCAGTCGTATAAAGCGAATTGGTGTCATTCCGTGCAATATTCCACCATTTTTGTTAGTTTTTGTATCAAAATTATCAATTTTTTCAGGAGGGTGGTGGTTCCACATTTTGATTCATAGTTCTGATCCTACTGAACCGATGTTGCTGGTTTTCAATCCCAAACTGCTTAGGATAACAACAAGCAATTTGAGGCCAAGTTTATTCTTTTCTTTTGCGTTTTTCGAAAGTGAGCGGTTAGACAGACGGACATGGCTCAATCGACTTAGAATTACTCAAGGAGCCAGAATATATATACTTTATGGGGTCTTAGCGGGCAGCCAACTGGCTAAAGTATTATCGCGTATCGGGAGATATACGTATATTTACTGACAGCAAGGCTGCCATTGTCTCTCTTGCGGGTGTCTATACGACATCTAGGTTGACTGTGGAATGTCGGATGTCTTTGAATGAGATTGCTGAACATTCGGAGTTAACGCTTATTTGGATACCAGGGCACACAAATTGCCCGGGAAACCAGGTAGCAGATGAGCTGGCCAAGGAAGGTGGTCGTATGGATGAAACATTCATTGATCAATTCATTGGCCTTCCAATGGCTCACTGTAAGTTACTCATGCGGCGCGAGAACTATAGAATTGCGCAAGAGGGATGGACCCGTGAGTCCACCTGCTCCACATCCAGGGCACTTTGGCCTGGATATGATGAACGGAGAACCAAATCTCTACTTAGGTTTAATAGGAACCAAATCAGGACCATCGTGTCGGTCATAACTGGACACTGGCCTGTTGGGACTCATGCTAGAAGAATGGGTCTGGTATTCAATGACTACTGTAGAAGTTGTCATGATGAGGAGGAAGAGGAAACTGTGCTTCACTTTCTCTGTCAATGCCCTGGGCTACGGGGCATTATGGAAAAATACCTGGGAGAACCGGTGTTTTCCTGTTTAGAGGATCTATCAAAAATAGAACTAAGATTGCTTCTTCTCTTCATTAGGAAGACGAATTGGCTCAACCTTGCAGTGACGCCATCTGAATAACTGCTCTTCGGGATGGGCATTGGCGCTGGGTATCACAAAGGGACCGCTAAAGAACCCAAGTGAGCTGTCTCTCGATGGCTGCCCATGGAACCTAACCTAACCATGGGGTCTCAGATGTATTATAAAAAAGTTTCACACGGAATGACAAACTTAGTATACCCTCATTCACCACAGTGGTGGTGGAGGGTATAACAATTATGTCGAATTATTATTCATGCGTTGTTTAGTGTATAGTTGATTTTATCAGTACTTTTTTAACATTTTTTTTCAACTTGGCACTGCCATAAAAAGTTGCAACATTTTAATGTTATTACTCCGATAAACTTGTACTTAGCCAACTTTGCATCGTTTGGGCGAAATAATTGTCTATGTGGTTGTTGTTATGTTTTTGCACTTATGGTTTTTCGCAAGAGTGCAACTTTTGTCATGAATATCTTTAATATAGTTTTTAAAAATTGGAAAATTCATTGAAGACATTTTGCAATAAACTGCGAAAAGTTTTTTGAGTTTTTGTAAATAATCAAAATTTTTATTTATGCAGTTAAAACTTTATTAATTAATATTATTTAATGAAATTTTACAACTAAAGGGTACTTTACACTTTCACACAAGACACACGTATTTTAAGGAAAATACAACCCTGTCTTGGTAAATTGTTGTTTTTTGAAAATTTCCAAGCAATCATTTGATCAGGGAAACATTTTCGTCAAAATAAATAAGACTTGTGTGACAACGTAAAACGGCCTTATGTTAGAAACACAATTGAGTCGTACGTCGAATTAACGTTGGACGTAATGCCGTAAATTTTTTTAAACCGCTTCACTTACCCACAATGCCGTCGTAAACGTATATTGTTTTCTCTTGAAAAAAATTCCAAATTTATTGAAATTATTGTTTATTTTTCTATCCTTTTCCATGAAAATACGTTAGTAACCAGCGTATGATAGAGAATTAGATCTATGCCGACGTAAGACGTAGAAACGCTTTAACGTTTGGGCCAGATATTGTGTGCCTTTGTATAAAATATTAAACGTTTTAATTATACAACGTATCTACGTCGTACGCTACTACGTTCATATGGTTTGTATTAATGATTGAAGTAAATAAAAAAAAAACTAAGAAAAAAAAGATATTTCAATGCTTAATACCAGTCAACTAAAATTTTAAAAAGAATCTCACAACTCCAAAAAAAAATCAAACATTTTTTTAAATTAATTTTTTTTTTTAATATTGTTACGAAAATAGATTTAACTAAGATTTATGGTTTTTGATATAGGTTATCTTGTAAATTATAGTTTTATTTCGTATTAGTTTGAATTCTTATTAACGCCACCGTTCTGAATTTTCTAGCAATTGTAATTGTAGACTTTGGATTTAGATGTATAACAGTTATTTTAAAATAATTGGAACAGAAAATTCTAAAATGGTTCTTGAATCTACTAGCAATGGTTTTGAACTATAAATACAGGCAAACTCATAAATGTTTAGTTTAGTTTGATTGGAGACATTAAACGGTTGAGTCCGTTACTTACAAATGGTGTTTAAATTTTGGAACATTATCTGGGGTGTTCTGGAAATCGAAAACGCAAAATGCAAGAATTTAAAAGTCGTTTTTTTAATAAGATTTTGTAGTAAAAGATATACAAAAAAAATGAAATACAAGTATTTCTCTATTAAATAGAATTTTATAAGAAAATTATAAAAAAAAATTGGATTAATAGTTTATATAAAAGACCTTCAAAATTCTTGCGTTTTGCGTTTTCGATTTCAAGAACACCCCTGTATAATTAATTTTAATAAAGTTTGTTAAGTTGAATACGTGTGTGTGTATTTATTTTGATTTGCAATTAATATTTTGTAAAACATGTTTTATTTTTTGTTAATTTTATCATGAATTCAAATTTAATTCTTTGTTTTTTAAATCTTATTAATATCAATTTTAAATATTTATAATCTCTTACACTGTAGTTTTATATAATTTACAATAAATTTAACTTGAATTCAAATTCAATATGTCGGTATAATATCGGCAAATAGCCGTATCGTTACATCCCTACAATTGTCCCACTTTTTTGCAAAATTTCTTCAATCAATTTTACAATTAGCATTTAATCAACAAGAGGTTATAAACTGAAACTTTAAAAATTTTCAGTAGAAGCAAAACAGTTCTTAATTTAACATTGAATGCATATAAACAACAATTTTAAAATCAACCGCTTCATTACCAAAAAAGTAGACAAAATAGCACAATATTTTCGCTATGAATATTAAGTGTCGATTTTTTCCAAAAAGTGAAAAAATAAAAATTTTGAGTTGATACCTTCTTTATGATAAAATGCGATATGTATATAATAAAATTTCACGGCAAACATTTTTGTGGAAGATATCATCCCAGCCCCTTCCTTATAAAGTGTTTTTTTTTTTTGCGATTTGTTAGAATAGAGCCAAAAATTACCGTTACGGGAGAAGAGGGTTAATATGTTCCTCAAAAATATTTGCCGTAACATTTTCTACAAAGTTGCTGAGCCAACCTTAGACGTAAATAGCACATATTTTCATATACCGATATGCTACACGAACATTCTATTTTTTGGTCTGTTTTACCAGAATTCATTGCCAGAACCCCGGTATTTTTTAAATGTCGCGAAATTATCGTACAATGGTTTCATTAATTAATGACATGTTTCATTTTTTACACTATTTTAAACTATTGTATACAATTCCAGTTCTTTTTTAATGCAAAAAAAAAACGGATATGTGTATAATAATCTCTTTGAATATGTACTCATTGTTTAACCCTACAACGGTTTACCGATTTTTTGCTGTTTTGTACTATTGTTTTCAACCATGTGTTCACCCCCTATTCACAAAGAAGACAGCAGGACAATTTTAAAAAAAAATTTATGAAAAAGAGCTCAATTTGAGTATTTTTCATACGAAATTTTCTCAATTGCCTTGTGGTCTTCTTTGTAAATTAGGCCCTTAGTGTGGTTAACAAAAACCTCCAACATTCACAACTCATCACTAGCAGTTGTGAAGTTAAGTTGTCCAGCTTCAACTTAACTGAGTTGTGTTGGAAACCGTAATATGGGCATTAATGTAATTAAACTAATTATTATCCCTAAACTTACCCAAAAGTTCCGGTTCACCTTCACGCAAAAAATCGGGCCACCGAGCCATCTGTTCATAATGACTTTTGCATGTATTATATAAATCTTGCATAATATCACGGCTATCATCTCCAGGTGCATCTGAACCATAGGAATCCAACATTTGTTCAAGTACCTCCATTGTGCTCTCAATTTTCTTCAATTCACTCTTTAAGTGACTAATGAATTCAGTACGTCTTGTCTCTTGAGTGAAGCGATGCTGTATGAGCAAATTGACTTTTTTATAGTTTTCCTCTCCTCCCTGTTTTAAAAGTTTCGCTACGAGCTGATCATCCTTACCCAAAATACTAGAGCGCTGTTCGCGTACATTTGACAAATCAGGAGAATTTGAGTTTTCTGCCGAAGGACCATGTACAAAATTTACTTGTTTTTTTAGATTATCGTAAGCTTCTTGTATTTTTTTTGATGATTTATCCTGATGTTCGACGGTCCAAAGCATTAGACATTCCATAATACGTTTTTTCGTCTCAACGTGAGCTGGAGCACCAGGATGTTTATCCAACACCAAAGCAATTAGTTCGTTAAGAAAAGTAAATTTTGCAGTCTTTTTTTGAAATTCTAAACCTCCCTTAGACATGCATTCTTCTAAAAGCTATAAGACGAAAAGTATGTATGTATTGTATATGCGATACATTGTATGTAGATTATAAGTACGGTGACCATAGTTTTGAAGTCAAAATACAGAACAGAAGTTTTCAATATTAGCTAAATATACACTAAAATATGATGATTCCAATAAAGATCCCTATTTCAACGATTTTTAAATCTTGAAAATATTTTTTGTCGATTTCGGAAATTACTTTTGCTATTTTTATGAACTCTATTAAAGCCAAGATGCCAGTTAAATGAACATTTACAAGATAAATGTAACTTGATTAAAACTATCTAAAATGGGCGACTACCTTGATAGGGGAAAAAACTTATAAGATAGAATAAAATTTGTTGTATACAGAATTATATACATTAACTTTGCCGTGATGAAATAACCCCGAGTTTATTCTCCTAATTAACCCTTTCACGTCAATGGGAAACATTTTTCCCAAAATTTAAAATGGTTATTTCACTAACGAATTTTTTATTAATATATATTTTGACATCCAGATGTCGTACAATAGCGATGATTTATTGTTAATAAAAGTAAAAAGTTGGCAATACTTTAACGTGTATAGTTTAATCAAGGAAGGGAAATCCCATTTTTTTACCACCATAAGGTCGTTTTGATTTGGCTCGTTTTGTCGCGGATAAAGTTAAGTTTCGAAGTTTTATAAGTGATAAATATAACGTGGTGAGTAAAGAGAGATGATAAAAAATAATAAAAAATTAATTAGTGGCCAATAGTGCTTCAATTTAGTATATTTAGTCTATGGGAAACATTTTTCCCTATGGACCAGAAGTGAAAATTTACTCTTACTTGTTTTTTGATATTGCGTTTTTTACATGTTCACAATATTAATTTTAAATTTTAGCAATGACAAGCAGAAAGTGTAGGGAGTTCCATTTACACGAAAATGAGATATTACAGCTGTTAACGGCGGATAATAGTGATGGGGAAGATGAACTTCACCTAGATAAAGAAGATCAAGACTTCTTAGAAGAAGACATTGAAGAGTCTGCAGATGTGGTTGAAATCGAAAATGCAGTACAAGAAACTGGTCAAAACATAACTGTGAATGCCAGCACAGCAATTCATAAGGAAGAAGAACCTGTTTTCAGATGGACAAGTGGTGGTTATACACCTCACACATATTATGAAAGTAATTATGAGTTTGATCGCGTAAACATCTTTTCTGATAGGCAAGATATGGTGACTCCAATTGAAATTTTTTTGGAAGTTACAAAGCTGAATGATGTGCTGTGTGATGTTATCATTCCGGAAAGTACAAGATATGCGGGGCAAAACGGCAGATCCTTTACTGTTGAAGTAGACGAAATGAAAGCATTTTTAGGAATGAATTTTGTAATGAGTTACAAAGTTTTGCCAAATCTTCGAAGTTACTGGTCTACTGATGAAGATATGGGTGTCCCTTACATCGCTAACATTATGACTAGAACAAGATTTGAGCAAATACGTCAAAATTTGCATTTCTCCAATAATGATTGTGAGTCATCAACTGCAGATAGAGCATATAAAATAAGACCTGTGTTTGATCATTTCAACCGTTGTTTTCAAAATGCTATGAACAACTCGATGAGGCAATCTATTGACGAGCACATGGTAAAATTTAAAGGACACAACGTAATGAAGCAATACATCAA
This sequence comes from Pollenia amentaria, assembly GCA_943735925.1. NCBI lineage: Eukaryota > Metazoa > Arthropoda > Insecta > Diptera > Polleniidae > Pollenia > Pollenia amentaria. The sequence continues at coordinate 124,816,253 of OX031008.1, forward strand.
AAACAAGCCTATAAAATGGGGATTCAAAATGTGGTGCAGAGCTGAGTCTTCAACAGGCTACCTTTTTGAATTTGATCTATATACAGGCAAAAAAACAAGTGTAGAAGTAGGTTTGGGCGAATCCGTTGTAATAAGCTTGACTCAAAAGTTGAATGGCCTTGGTTGCGAAATTTATTTTGATAATTTCTTCAATTCCCCCATCTTACAATATAAACTAATGGCGCAAAATTTAAAAGCTTGCGGTACTGTTCGCACAAACAGAAAAAATATACCCAAAAATTTGCCATTGGATAAAACATTGCGACGTGGTGACATTTATTCCGTAAATTTTCAAGGAATCTCTTTCGTGAAATGGATGGACACAAGGTCAGTTCACATGCTATCCAATTTTATATCACCAGAACAAACAACTTTCGTAAAGAGAAGACAATCAGGATCAGCTCAGAAAGTAAACATAATTTGTCCCGAAATGATCGCAAACTATAATAAATATATGGGTGGTGTCGATCTCATGGACCAGCGTAAGGTTTGTTATGAGGTGGATCGCAAAGCAAAAATAAAATACTATTTACGTTTGTTTTTTGACGTTATGGACATTGCAATGAATAACGCTTATGTAGTATATATAAAATTGCATAAACAAAAACGAGTTGAGGGATCTCTTTTGACCAGTTTGGAGTATCGGCAGGTAGTGGCACGAAATTTGATAAGTGATTTTACATCAAGGCAGAGAGTAAGACCTGCTCAAAGGGAAGGCGCGAAGGCTAAGGTTAACACAAAACGTGACTTACCAGCGCACAATATGCAAAAGGCGGACAAAATGAAGAGATGTGTAAACTGCGCAAGGAACCGTATAGAAAATAGAACGCATAACATTTGTGCTATGTGCAACGTCCATCTCTGCTTTACAAGCAAAAGGAATTGCTTTGCAGAATACCATAATTAGTTTTGTATTTTTAAACCTATTTTCACATTGAATTTTTTAGTTGTAAAATCATCCATAAGAACTCAATAAACTGAAGTATTTTTTCCCCTTTATCGTCCATTGGGAAAAATGTTTCCCAAAAAATTCCAAAAAATCTAACCACGAGATTTATATTTCTTTGCAATTTTAGTTTATTTTGTATAAAAATCAATTAAAATAATCCATTGGATATTAAAAAATAACCCTGGTGCCCTTATGGACGTGAAAGGGTTAAGCACGTTTTATAAAAAAAAAATTATTGTTTTATTGGATTGTCGACAGTTTTATTTTGTATGTAAGCGCGTATTATTAATTGGCTGTTCTTTCTTACTGATTATGTTGTGGTGGAGGTGCAAGTTTGCAATGCGCCATTATCTTAAAATTTTTGTTGTGAAGAATAAGGAGACAATTTCTGGCGCCAGTACATATACATACACAACATTTTGTGTTTGTCAAGTGTATAGGGCTAATTTTGTCTTAAAAAGGGAGCAACCTGTCAGTGTCGAGTTTTTCTATGATGAAAGCTATAAGGGGATATTTATGCTTATGATCTGAACGGCTTGAGAAAGCATTTAAGCGGGATTTCAGTCAACAAGACCTTCATTGAGCGTAGAGAAGAGGATGTGTTGGAGGTTTCTAAAACTTGTTTCGGCTGGGGTAGAGCTGTCAACTATTCAACATATTAAAAAAAGGTTTTCAAATAGTTTTCGTTTCTTTTTTTTTATAAAGAAAAAAATCGGTTTGAATATCCGGTTTTTCTGAATTTTAATATAAAATATTACCCAAATACGACTGTAATATACTTATTTAACAAGAAAAGAACAAAGAATAAACTATCACGTACTTATGTTCTGTCACTCGCATGATTACCAAAAAGCATTTTAGGTATAAATGTTCTAACTTGTTTTTGCTTGTTCTGCAACCCACGCGTTTTGCTTGCGATTGCAATAATTGTAAGTTGAATTCGAAAAGTAAAAACATATGGTTTTTATGAAAAATAACCCCGTATTCATTGCATTGACAATATGTATAGGTTTTCCGAAGATAATATAGATTGGCTGATTATTGAAATCGTCAATGCATAAGAAAACAATGAACAGACAAAATTTACAAAACCCAACATCTTTTAAATTTCGAAAAATCAACAATTTTTGATGCAGATAGAAGTAAAACATATTTAAATTAATTATTATTGTTTCTTTGATGTTAAGCTTAGACTTAATTTATCATATTAACTTTCATAATGTTGAAGTACTTAATGGTATACCAAAGTTTAAAGATTTTAGGTAAGCCTTTGTAATTTTTAATTTAATTTCATTGATGTAATTTTATAGTATATACTAGCGACAATTAGCGTTGTAGATTTTCGTATATGCCAAATAATTCTAAGCTGCTTACTGAGCTATGTAATTAGCTTTGTCGGAACAACCAATTTGTTTTTAATCTATGTAAGTTTAAAATTTTTTGTCATTAAAATTCAAATTTTTTAATTTAAAAAGTCTCTCGTTTCAAACAAATAAACTTAAAGTCAGTAGATTACCACATTTTTTTTTTTTTTTTTTTTTTTTTTTTTGCAAATTTTAAAAGTTATTCTATTTATTTCGCTAGTGCCAGAAATAAAACTCAAATATGGAGTGCTTCTTAGAATAAGTTATTAGGTAGTTAATAAGTATGCACATTAGAGTGGGTCAATTTGTATGTATTGAAAAAATTCACCAAGCGGTTGTCAAAATCGTAATCTACGACGAAATCTAAGAAGCTTTGCCCAAGAAACCATGGCCTAAAACAAAAATCGAGCTTCACATTTTTAAAGAGAAACTTTTCTTCTCGTATTTGAAATTTTTTTTAATATGGGGCATTATTTGTGAAGCGGACAACCCAATAAAAATATTGTTGGAATACCTTTATATTTGGCATAACTATAGTTTTAGTGGTAAAGTAAGGATTAAGTGGGGTTGGCCATACCATCTACGAGCATTCTACGCGCTGCAGGGGCCTAATTTAAGAATTTTAACCATACAAATATGGCTCCTAAAGCGCGTAGGCGGCCCTAGATGGGTCAAATTTATGGCCAACACCTCTTAACTTTTCATATCCATCTTTTATTTCTAACAAACCTATCAGCTATCTCCAGTCCTTAAGAGAGCTCCTATACAAAATATTTATTACAGATTTCAATAAAGTTAAATGTGACAAGCAGGGAAAAAAGGCAAAGGTTGTGCTCCACGCTCCACTTTACAGGAGAGAATACATGACCGCGTTGCAGAAGATCCTTAAAAATAGGTCCGCAAACTGTTTAGTCAAATGTTAAAAAGAAAAATGTAAAATTGATACTTGCTGAATTTAAAAATTATCGTCCTGGAATCGGTATTTAAGCTTAGCTGCTAAGAAAGCAGAGGGAATTAGTAAAGTCGAGCTACAGTCACTGAAGAAGGAATCAGCAAATGTTTAACTGATTTAAAAACCATATTAAAAATGATGTTGATATTATAGATGATCCGTCCAGAATATTTAATGGCAATAAGCGAAGTCCCAATGGTTGTTTTTCCATATGTTAGATTTTAATTTGAAATCACACAATAAATTTTTCGGATTTGATTTTAATAAGTTTTTTAATTCAATTTATGTATAAATTGATTGCAATTAAAATATTGCATTGAAATTCAGTAATTGCAATAAAAATAAAATCAGAATCTAAGTTTTCGTTTCCTTCAAATGAAACTTCTTCTTCTAGAAATAAACCTGACTCTGATGATTTGGAAATGCCAACAATATCAATTTTTGTTTACGACCGATTTGTTCCAAGTATATAGGCATTATTTCATTGGACTTTCACTAGTTGTTGTATTTTCAGAAAAATGGGGTGCACTCGCAAGATTTTAGTAAAAACTTGATTGCAATCGAATTGATTGCATTCAATGATATGTAAAAAGAATGAATTAAAAAGGATTGCAATTAGATAGTATTGTAATCTTACAAATGAAATCAAGTTGGTTGCAATCAGTTTGATTGTAGTTTTTACAGCTCTGCCTCCAATAAAAACTAATTGTCATCGGTGATTTTGGTTAAAATAGTCCTCCATCAAGAAGCCACAACCACATTATGGTTGCCTTAGAACATGTTTTGGGTAATAATAACAAAAATATATTAAGCACTTATAATAGCATGGTTAGTTTTCAACCATAACATGTTGATCTTGGAAAAGAGGAAAATACTGTTAGTTTATATTCAAAAAATTATTGGTGGTAAACAAATTATTGTCATATATAACCATTAGGTTAGGTTAGGTTAAGAAGGGTTATGCGCCCAAGGGCGCATATCCACTCGGAGACCAATGAGGTTCATTGTGAATCCCTTCAGTATAGGAGAAAAGAGGAAAAAGAGAAGTAAAGAAGAAAAGTAGAAAATAGACCTAAGGTTTGGTACAGATAAATAAATAACACGTAGGGCAAATCCCCCTTATGGTCCCCCAACAGAAACGGCCGTCCTATTTCCCTGACAAACCCCAGTAGATCAGTTGGATTACATCCAGCGATACACCCCAGTTCGTCGTGAAATCGAGCCCCTAGCCATTTCTGCCTGGGGCCCTGCATCCTAGGACAGTGGCACAGCACATGCTCAACCGTCCCTAGCTCCTCGGCATCCCCACACAGCCTGCAGAAGTCCGGTATCGCAATGTCCCATTTATCCATAAAAGCCCTAACAAAACAATGCCCCGTCAGGAACCCTATAAAGATCCTGAGACTACTCCTATCCAGTCCTAATAGAACCCTGGTTGCCCCTGCGTCCAATCCGGGCCATAAGGCCCTCGACACCCTGCAATCCGTTCTATATATAACCATTACATTAAAAAATATGGTTGTGGCGACAACAATATTTTTAAAATAACCATAGTAGGTTTTAAAATTTTTGTTTAACATGGTTTTGTTGGAGGTGTCCATATTGAATAATTTTTTTTTCTCTGCGTGTAGTGCCTATATAAACGTACAAATGTACATTTTAAGCATTTAAGTAAGTAAAGAGCATTAATTTTCAATAAATGAACAATTGCATTCCTGTACAAATTGTTTTTTTCTTTAAAAACTAGCCATGCCGACAATAGGATCATTACATGTCGAAGACTGGTACATTGTATGCCGGCTACTGGCAAATAAGCTATATTTTAGAAAAAAGTAAAATTGCTCAAATTTAATAAAAAATTAGTCTAAAAACTGTTATATGAATCGAACAAATAGACATTACTGAACTGTAGTAAATAGTTGCCATCCCAATATCACGTTTATATACGTAAGGGCACCAGTTTGAAAATGAAAAAAAAATTAAACTGCCGACTACTATTATTATTATTATTATTAATTTATTAAATCTACTGAATGATTTCTTAATTTTGAGAGCATTAGCTGCATATATTTTGGAGAATTGGCTGCATAGGCCATCAGCACTTTACGCCTTTTTTAAGCTGTTTCTAAAAATGTAAGTTAGATTAATGAGAATAGTCCATATGTACATACATTCCTATTTATGTATGTACATATTTGTTTTGGCTATTTTATTAAATAATGTTAAAATCTGATTATTAAATAAAATTAAAAATAACTAAGGTGTTTCAGTGAAAAGTAATACCTACATAAACACAAAACAAAGCTCTGAAATACAGTTCTGTCCTGTATATACCTATATTTAATACGGAACGAATGGTCACCATAATTATAATAGGTAATTTTATAGCTGAGATATAACAGAGAACTTTTTTATAATTAACTCACCCCTATAGCTCTAACTGCTTCCGTAGTATTGTCGGAATGCATTTTCTTAACAATCAGTTCGTGAGCTTTTGTAACCAAACCACTATCACTTTGTATAATCATGCAAAACATCTGAACAGCCAAATTATCTACAGAGTTCCTAGCTGGGTTGGTGACCCTTTCTACAGTATTTTTAACAAATTCTTTAACATTGGGATTCACCAAATTTTTTTAGTAATGCCAAAATACTTACCTAACATTTCTTCTAAAATATTTTCATCTGTAGTCATTTTTTCCAGAAATTACCTTGTTTATTACTTTTATTTTAACAAATTTTCTTCTTTGATAAAAGTTTCGTTCTTTTCCTTTAATTATATTCTATTAAATAAATATTAATTCACAATCATATAAGTATAATAAGTAGGTACAAGTTTAAACAAGGAATAAGTGTAAATGTCGGTGTTGCCACTAAGTAGGTAATTACCGGAATTTGGTGTAATATTTACTGTCGTGGGTTGAGCGTGGACAAGGCGAATTCAACTACAGGTGGTGTCGGAACTACAACAATCCAAAAACAACAGAAATGACATAGGGTTTTTTGCCTTGCATTGTTAGTGTTTACAGTCCAAAATGTCAACCATTCCTAACAAAACACTAACAAATCAAAACAAAGTACCTCGAACTGTCAAAATCAGATGGCGTTTCGACACCACCTGTAGTTGAATTCGCATTGAGCGTAGATAATTTCTTAAGCCCTATTTAGCTGACAGTAATGTTACCGTACAGTAAAAGTATTTTCCACAGATTTAGACGTTACGGCCTTACTGCTAACTACATATAATCGTTCTAATTGCATCACATACAAGAAAATGAAGTAGCTGATTTGCAACGTAACTGTTAATGTCAGCTAACCGGGGCTTTATGCAGATCCTACTGAAAAATCAAAAGAATTTGATTTTCATTCAACTGGTTTATTGAACTCAATTGCACGACCAGTTGCAGCGTGTAGGTGCAGCATTATAGGTTTAGATCAGGTATAATATGAAATTTATTTGTTTAAAAACAAAAAAATTTAAAAGAATTGATTTCAGTGAAAAAATGTATGCCATTTAAATTGTTGATCTCAAAGATGCCAGTCACGCTTCCAATTTAAGAAAAAAATTGTATCGTTATATATAGATTTTCAAAATCGTGATAAGGAATGGCGCCAGATGGATGTTTGGATTTCAATAAATATGAGCTTCATGGTCATAAGGTACACACAATGTATTGGAAAAAGATATTCAAACTAAAATAACAACCAGCACCCATGCTCTGTAACTTTGGTGAGAACTTCTAACATCGAAAACATGTGAAACAAAATATTTCATCGTTTTTCGAAAAGTGAGAAAAAAGTGTCTGTAACTCATGTTGAAAACTATCAAAATAGATTACGTCGTTACGTTATAAATGTGATAATATTCCACTCGAAGCCGATATGAAATTGCAGATGTTGAGAACGCCAGTCAAACATATCGTTGACGGCGACCAAAATTTTACAAAATGTTAAAAGCAAAATAATTAAAAAATGAAAAAATCTGCCAAGAACAAAATACTTATCTCTTCCGTGTAATTATTCATTGCATTTTTAATTTATTTTTTATTGTTAAAATTTTTCTCATCCCGTTTTTATGCGTGAGTTTATTTGACAGTTCAAAGCGGGAACTTTCTCACAAAAATTTTACAGACACACTTTTTCAGTATATTGGCGAGAAATTTCCTTACATGACAGTTATTACTCGCCAAAAATGTTACAGACGCAGTTAAGTGAGAAAAACAACTGCTTTTAATCAATTTATGGCATTTTTTTTTAATTTCTCACATTTCAATCGAAAAGTTTCTCGCCGCGGGAGTTACAGAACATGGACACAAGAAAGATGTATTGTCAGTTTTCCAAAAAGGAATAAATATATTTATATTTTCATTTTCAAATGCTTGTAAAATTGAATTAAAAAAAAGGCTGTCACCTAAAATTAAGGATATGTATTTACTAAATAAGGTATTTTTACGATCTCGCGGCTTGAAATGTTTAAAAATAATATACATATAAAAATTTATTTAATTCGAAAGGTCAATATTTGTAATAAAGCTCTCAAACTGATTTTAGTCATAATAGCCGCGACTGTCCTTGACGAAACGTATTCCGGACGCCTAATTTCGGTCCACTTTTTTGAGCATTGTTGACTTTATGTTACTAATAACACGAAAAATGTTGGCCTGCAAAGCGTCAATTATTGCTGGTTTAGCAGCATACAAATAAGTAACTGCACCAAACTTTACCTTTTTTAATATAAGAGGTTGTTGATTAGTTGCCTATACGTTTGCGCGAATCGGATAATTTTGTAGCGTTTAAAGAAGGTAAAACGTTAAATTCATATTAGGTGTAAAAATCGGGTAACACAGGGTCTCCACCTGAGATAATATATGATATAATATCTGAGAAAACGTCGACAGAATGAGAGAACACATTTCTTCATGTTAATATTAAACAGGAGGAACACGTATCTTATAAGATTTTATAATCGACTGATCCCGTACAGTAAATTTGTATCGTTTTTTTTTTTTTTTTTTAGTTCTTTATTTTTTGTTTAAAAATTGCTTTTTAAACACTTTTTACAAGATTGGCACTATTTGCGTTAATAAATTACACATTTTAATAATGGTGGATTATTATTATTTTATATTATGTGTATTTTTGACAGCTTATCTTATAAGATAGTTGTTATAAGATTTCTTATAACAACTGTATAATAACATTTATTATAATATTTATACTAACACTATTTGAGAGTCCACACGTAAAATAATACTCTCTGTGATTGCATTTGACATTTGCTTATATAAAAATCTTATATCTTATCTCAGGTGGAGACCTTGTGTATGTTTTTATCGCGACTGTAATTTGAATTTTACTGCTGGTAACACTGGTAAATTTACCATTAGTTCCGAGTGTCCAGGTTAGGAGTTTTCCCCATATTTAGAAGGTGTTATTTCATTAAGGGGCAAATTTTTAGGAAGAAAATTTGGGGACATAAATTTTTATTTAGGGGGCTTATAAGGGGTATCTACTTTTTGCTTGTCTGTACATAACAATAACTGTAATACAAGGTATATTTTACACCTTGTTTTTGGTTGAACAAAAATCGTTTTTGAAAAGATTAAAAAAGAAATCGTTTTAAGGATGAAGTATTCATTGAAAAATACGTTTCACAACATTAATCTTACACCTGAAATGCTCAAACTTTGTAAATCCCATAATATTAACAAAGTTAACGAAAATCACTTGGCAACACTCGATATTTTTGAAGAAACTTTATTCCAATATTTAAAAAAGCAGATTTGTACTAACTCTTTTTTGACTTATATGCATATGTACATATGTTACAGTCTTTTTTAAACGGCTTATAAATTGTTTTTCAAGATATTTTATTAAAAAATATTCAAGAAACTTTAAAAAATATATTTTTGTGGTAATTTCTGTAAAATGTTAAACATAAAACGTAAATTAAGACTCAGTCAAGTTTAACTACTAATTGAAATGAATTGATTATATAAACTTTTACATTTAGGAAGATTATCTTGAAATTACGTTAAATTTGGTGGGCTTCCAATTTTTTTGGGAGGTAGAAAAAAAATTACCTGACGGCACTGCTTTAGTTTATTGTAATATAATTCACAATAGTCAGGCGATGAAGAATTAGCGCTGCCAGACTACAGATATTGTCGAAATATTTCAGTCTCATCATACCATGTTCACACGGACAGCAATATTTGAGTTTCGCTCTCCCATTCCTGTTTCGCGCCCCAAACATGATTGAAACAACATGTTTTGTCATGAACTCTCCAATTCTGCTTTGTTTGGTTATTCTAACAGTTTTTAACTTGAAGTTGTCTGTGGGCGTATTTGTATTTATATACAAAATAGAAAAAAAGAAAAGGAAAGACAAGATAAAAATACAAATATTGCAAAACTATAATTTCATTATCTGTGCCCATGTTCTGTAACTGCCGCGGCGAGAAACTTTTCGATTGAAATGTGAGAAATGAAAAAAAAATGCCATCAATGGAAACAAACAGCAGTTTTTCTCGCCAATATACTGAAAAGGTGTGTCTATAAAATTTTTGTGAGAAAGTTCCCGCTTTGAAGTTTCAAATAAACTCACTCGTTTTTAAAAAATATACGAATGTTTTCAATGCAATTTTTTCATCAACAAATATTAAAGTCGCACTTTACATTTTTTGGTATAGCCGACGGTTGTTTTTTCGCTGCCGACGTTGAAAATTTTTCAAATTTGGTCGCCGTCAACGATATGTTTGACTGGCGTTCTCAACATCTGCAATTTTTAATCGGCTTCGAGTGGAATATTATGACATTTATAACGTAACGACGTAATCTCTTTTGATGGTTTTCGACATGAGTTACAGACACACTTTTTTCTCACATTTCGAGAAACGATGGAATATTTTGTTTCACATGTTTTCGATGCGAGAAGTTCTCACCAAAGTTACAGAACATGAGTACTGGATACTAATGCAATTTCAAAGCAGAATTTTTAAAAATTGCAAGTCTGGACGTAACTTATAATTGGACGTGTCAGAAGCTTAAGGTCCTAACTCCACAAAATATAAAGTAGAATAAATTAGTGATGTTTGAAAAAGTAATTTTCAAAATTTTAGATGCTACAAAAAGGAAGTTGCCGTGCACAGGAAGCGTAGTAGTTCATATTACGACCTAATTTTGTAATCTATATTTTCTTATTATCTGGGGTCTTATCACCGCATACGATATCGAGCAAAATTTATCTAATTGTTTTATTTTGGTATCATGGGACTCCATATCGAATGAAATGTATCGAAATTTGAGATAATAGCATACGATATTGAGTAACCAAAGACATTAAATCTCTCGAGTTTTCATTCGATACGTCAGTGTCTTTCGTATCCAGAAAAATAAAATGGCCTACTCGATACGATAGTTTACTCGATATCGAATGCGGTGATTAGACCCCTGGCTGGTAGCTTCTGAAAAAATCAAATAAGATTCAAACCTTATACCGACATTTCCTATTTTTAAAAGAACATAATAATAAGAGAACCTTATAACTTTCAAAGAGTTCACAAATAAGATAATAATGGAACCAAATTGAGAAATTTTAGCAACGCAGCTCCATACAACAACAAATTTCATAGGTTGATAGAAAATTAAAATATAAAATACATCCTTCTATGTACAGAGAATTGGTTTAAGAATTCTAAACTCATTAAAAGCGGGGACGAGTCTGTTAATTTTAACAATATGGTATCTCTATATTTTTAAGTCTTTTTCTACTTATGTGTTTTTCATTCTCAACATTTTACTATTCGATGTTTTTAGAAGAGTTTTCACTTCATCCTAGTGAAAATTTTGTTTTGCGTTCGTTTTAGCGATAATTTTGTGAAAATCGAATGGAATCTTTAAGTGCAATATAATAAGAAAAGTTTTACTAAAATGGGAGCATTTACAAGCCGTCAAAATGGGGCCATCGAGGAGGCTGAACAAAATGCCAACAACAACGCCTACAAGTATCCGCCGCGTTCTGGCAACTTTTTTGGCAGTCACTTTATAATGGGAGGCGAACGTTTTGATACACCTCAACCAGAGTCCTACTTATTTGGTGAAAATGCAGATCTTAATTTTTTGGGCAATCGCCCCACAGCATTTCCTTACCCGCCACCACAGGCCAATGAACCTACAAAGACTTTAAAAAGTTTGGCAAACATACGCAAAGAATCGGTACGTTTTGTAAAAGTACCCAAAGAAAAGCAAGCAAATGACCAAGCGGATGGTAATTGTTTGAGTGCGGTGGTTGGTGAGGAGCAAAATCCACCACCCTGTTTGTATAATATTGAATTTACATTTGATTCAGATGCCAAATGCGCTATAACTATATATTATTTCTGTAGTGAAGAGGTCAGTCCAAGTGGTGTCACACTTACTCCACGCGATGGTTTGACCTCAGAGACTTATCACTATGATAAGGGTATTAATCAATTCTTTTCCCAAAGTACTCATGTTTTTAACCCACAACTAATACCTGAAGATGATTTTATTTATAATCCAAGCAAGGAACAATATCCCGTTGCCATACACTGTGTTGTTGAGGAGGGCAATGAGGAATGCCGCCAGTCTCACACGACTATTTGTGTTATTGATCATCATCCAGATAGTAATAGCTATGTACTAAGAGCCTTGAAGCAAAAGATTTTCGTTGATGGCTTGTGCTACTTGTTGCAGGAAATCTATGGCATTGAAAACAAGGTAATCGCGTTAAGTTTTATTCTATTATGATGAAATTAAAAACAACTTCCTTTTTAGGCAATTAGTAAAAGTTCAATTGATGAAGATTTAGATGATCATGGCAGTGAATGTGTTATTTGCATGAGTGAAACTCGTGATACACTTATATTACCCTGTCGTCACTTGTGCCTCTGTTACTCATGCGCTGACTCTCTTCGTTATCAGGCCAACTGTTGTCCTATATGTCGTGCACCTTTTCGAGCTCTTCTACAAATACGAGCTGTACAAAAAGGCGTTAATAATCATGTTTTACATCAAAATACGCCAACTTCAGCAGCCGGAGAAGCTTTGGCTTGTGAACATCAAGTGCCCCCTGGATTTATACCAGTATCACTAATTGAAGCTCTAAATGGGCCGCCGCAATATGTTGGCACGCGACGAGGTGTTGGTGATGGCAACGATATGATTGATGGTGGCAACGGTGGATCAGTGGTCAATGGCACATTAACGGAACACCATAAAGCCACTTCTCCCTACAAGCCTACCAGTCAAAGACGTTCCAAAGGTAAGAAAAATGCGTCGACTTCTACAAATTCAAACGAAATGGCTACCATGACTAACACTAATTCATCGAATGGAGGTGGAACCACGCAAGAAAAGGACAATTCCGATGAATCAAATACAAATGTTAAAGTTGTAGACAAAAGTTCTTCGCAAGATAAATTGCAGATTGTCAATGAACGTCATAGTTTAAAAGTACCAAAATCTCATAAACGACATTCCAAAATATCCACAACAAATCCAGAAATGACTTCTACTGCTACTTCAACTCATGATGAAGGAGATGATGACAGTGAAAATGAGAAACTATCACCACTTCTTTCACCTGGTAGCAAATGTAAGCCAATACCGACACAACTTGCTAAATCTTTGACAGGCTCAGAAATGGACAATGAAGGCGAGGAAGATGATCAAAATACAATGTTACAAGAGCCTATGGTTGATTTTAAACCTAAAAAAAGTACTTCGTTTAAAAAACACAAGAAAGCTAACGACAACAAAACGGACAAACTATCAATTCCCAATGAGAATATTACAACTTTGGCACCAGGTGTTATACCACCACCGCCAACCGCGGCAGCCAATGAAGATTCAGATTATTATACACCAGAAGATCCTCAACATTCTATTCTAAGTCCTTTATGCCCAGATAAAACAAAAACTTTAACAAGTGCTGGAGAAAAATTAAAAAATTCTTTGGTAAAAAAAAATTTACATAAAAAATCAACATCGGTGGGAAATATTGTGGGTTCTGGGGGCACAGGTTTATCCGCCACCGCTTGTTCTACGGGAGCTGTTGACTTAAAAGGCAATAATGTCAGCTCATTGCCAGGTAAGAACATTTTATCAAAAATCATTCTTAAAACTAATATTTTAATTCATTAGATATGCTAGATAGTCCTGTTAGTGCAACTTCTGCATCAACTCGTAGTTCCAGTGACAGTTATTCGTCAAGTTCGTCAACAAAGCAATTATTAAGTTCAAATCCCAACACTGCTGCTGCTGCTAATATCATATTAGATGATAAAACTGCTCTACAAAATGCCGTTAATGTTTAGATTTTATTCACTATTAAATGTTATTATCTCTATCTCTCAATTTTCACGTATAGAAACAATTTGAACTGTTTTAGTTATTATTTTTAGTTATATTTTTTAATTGACAAGGTGAGTGGCATTTTTTATTTGGTGGAAACAAGAAAAATACAATATGTGTAGTATTTCAAATATAGACACACTTACGTAAAATTAAAATTAAATACAAGAAGTTTTAATAAACTTCGTATTATAATCGAAATTAAAAATTCAATAAATAAATATAACAGGTATTAAAATAAAAAACCTATTTAAAGTGTGTTTAATTTTCCTTCGAAAATGTTAAAAAAGTTTAAAAAAAATTATATTATTTATTGGAAATAGGACCGCCAGGTGTTCGAAATTCGGCCACTTGACATTACAGTTAAAATAAATCCTTTAATGCACGTTCTTATTTGAAAGGGCTACCTTAATTTAAGAAAATAAAAAATGTCAAAACGTTGCGTGGTTACAAATCCAGAAAAAAGTGGAAAAATACGTGTTCGAGTAACAGGTCAACAAAATTTTGTAGTAGGCGATTTATTACCACGGATTATTTTAAAATGCTTATTTATAACTCCCGAATTGAAGAAGATATTTTAATTAAACTATCGCCTTAAGAAAGAGTAAAGCGTGGCCTTTAAAACTCTTCATAATTAACCGCCTATTGCCACGCTCACATTTAGAAATTCTGAGTTGTTTAATAAAAACTTAAAATTCTCAAAAACAAGTAGGCGTGGTTTTTTCTTCCGTCACACAGTCGGAAACAGGGATACGGCTTCTTCACCTGTGGGAAACTTTAGGTTCGTATCTTTAAATCTAACAGAGATATCAAGCAAAACGTTGCGTGGTTGCAAATCAAGAAAAAAGTGGAAAAATACGTAAAATTTTCTTCAAATTTTTGTTCGAGTAACAGGTCAACATAATTTTGTAGGAGGTAATTTTTTGTCGCGGATTATTTTGAAATAAATGAAACTTTCGCCGTAAGAAAGAGTAAAGCTTGGACTTTCAAAACTCTTCATAATTAACCGCCCATTGCCACGCACACATTTAGAAATTCTGAGTTGTTTAATAAAAACTTAAAATTCTCAATAACAAGTAGGCGTGGCGTTTTAATCCGTCACACAATTGGAAAGTAGGATACGAGCTCTTTACCTGTGGGAAATTTTAGATTTGTATCTTTGAATCTAACAGAGATATCAAGCAAAACGTTGCGTGATTGCAAATCGAAAAAAAAGTGAAAAATATGTAAAATTTTTTTCAAAATTTTGTTTGAGTAACAGGTCATCATAATTTTATAGGAGGTGATTTTTGCCGCGGTTTATTTTGAAATTCTTATAACTCCCGAACCGAAGAAGATATTTAAATTAAACTTTCGACGTAAGAAAGAGTAAAGCGTGGCCTTTAAAAATCTTCATAATTAACCGCCTATTGCCACGCCCACATTTAGAAATTCTGAGTTGTTTAATAAAAACTTAAAATTCTCAAAAACAAGTAGGCGTGGTTATTTCTTCCGTCACACAGTCGGAAACAGAGATACGACTTCTTCACCTGTGGGAAACTTTAGGTTCGTATCTTTAAATCTAACAGAGATATCAAGCAAAACGTTGTGTGGTTGCAAATCAAGAAAAAAGTGGAAAAATACGTAAAATTTTCTTCAAATTTTTGTTTGAGTAACAGGTCAACATAATTTTGTAGGATGTAATTTTTTGTCGCGGATTATTTTGAAATAAATGAAACTTTCGCCGTAAGAAGGAGTAAAGCGTGGACTTTAAAAACTCTTCATTATTAACCGCATATTGGCACGCCCACATTTAGAAATTCTGAGTTCCTTAATAAAAACTTAAAATTCTCAATAACAAGTAGACGTGGCGCTTTCTTCCGTCACACAGCCGGAAAGTAGGAGACGAGTTTTTTACTTAAAATTCTCAATAACAAGTAGGCGTGGCGTTTTCATCGGTCACACAATCGGAAAGTAGGATACGAGCTCTTTACCTGTGGGAAATTTAAGATTTGTATCTTTGAATCTAACAGAGATATCAAGCAAAACGTTGCGTAGTTGCAAATCAAGAAAAAAGTGGAAAATACGTAAAATTTTCTTGAAAATTTTGTTTGAGTAACAGGTCAACATAATTTTGTAGGAGATGATTTTTTGCCGCGGATTATTTTGAAATGCTTATAACACCCGAACCGAAGAACATAATTAAATAAAATTTAAATTCTGAGTTGCTTAATAAAAACTTAAGTTCTCAACAACAAGTAGGCGTGGCGTTTTCTTCCGTCACACAGCCGGAAAGTAGGAGACGAGTTCTTTAACTGTGGGAAATTTTAGGTTCGTATCTTTAAATCTAACAGATATATCGAGCAAAACGTTGCGTAGTTGCAAATCAAGAAAAAGGTGAAAAATACGTCAGTTTGAAATGCGTATAACTCCCGAACCGAAGAATATATTTAAATGAAACTTTCGACGTAAGAAAGAGTAAAGCGTGGACTTTGAAAACTTTCCACAATTAACCGCCTATTGCCACGCCCACATTTAGAAATTCTGAGTTGCTTAATATAAACTTCAAATTCTATATAACAGGTAGGCGTGGCTTTTTCGCCCGTTGCACAATTGAAAACTAGGAGACGAGCTCTTTACCTGTGGGAAATTTTAGATTTGTATCTTTGAATCTAACAGAGATATCAAGCACAACGTTGCGTAGTTGCAAATCAAGAAAAAAGTGGAAAAATACGTAAAATTTTCTTGAAAATTTTGTTTGAGTAACAGGTCATCATAATTTTATAGGAGGTGATTTTTGCCGCGGTTTATTTTGAAATGCTTATAACTCCCGAACCGAAGAAGATATTTCAATGAAACTTTCGACGTAAGAAAGAGTAAAGCGTGGACTTTGAAAACTTTCCACAATTAACCGCCTATTGCCACGCCCACATATAGAAATTCTGAGTTGTTTAATAAATATTTAAAATTCTCAATAACAAGTAGGCGTGGCTTTTTCGTCCGTTACACAATCGGAAAGTAGAAGATGAGCTCTTTACCTGTGGGAAATTTTAGATTTGTATCTTTGAATCTAACAGAGATATCAAGCAAAACGTTGCGTAGTTGCAAATCAAGAAAAAGTGGAAAAATACGTAAAATTTCCTTGAAAATTTTGTTTGAGTAACAGGTCATCATAATTTTATAGGAGGTGATTTTTGCCGCGGTTTATTTTGAAATGCTTATAACTCCCGAACCGAAGAAGATATTTAAATGAAACTTTCGACGTAAGAAAGAGTAAAGCGTGGACTTTGAAAACTTTCCACAATTAACCGCCTATTGCCACGCCCACATATAGAAATTCTGAGTTGTTTAATAAATATTTAAAATTCTCAATAACAAGTTGGCGTGGCGTTTTCATCCGTCACACAATCGGAAACAGGGAGACGACTTCTTTACCTGTGGGAAACTTTAGGTTCGTATCTTTAAATCTAATAGAGATATCAAGCAAAACGTTGGTTGCGTAGTTGAAAATCAAGAAGAAAGTGGAAAAATACGCAAAATTTTCTTGAAATTTTTGTTCGAGTAACAGGTCAACATAATTTTGTAGGAGGTGATTTTTTGTCGCGGATTATTTTGAAATAAATGAAACTTTCGCCGTAAGAAAGAGTAAAGCTTGGACTTTCAAAACTCTTCATAATTAACCGCCCATTGCCACGCACACATTTAGAAATTCTGAGTTGTTTAATAGAAACTTAAAATTCTCAATAACAAGTAGGCGTGGCGCTTTAATCCGGCACACAATTGGAAGTAGGAGACGAGCTCTTTACCTGTGGGATATTTTAGATTTGTATCTTTGAATCTAACAGAGATATCAAGCAAAACGTTGCGTAGTTGCAAATCAAGAAAAAAGTGGAAAAATACGTAAAATTTTTTTGAAAATTTTGTTTGAGTAACAGGTCATCATAATTTTATAGGAGGTGATTTTTGCCGCGGTTTATTTTGAAATGCTTATAACTCCCGAACCGAAGAAGATATTTCAATGAAACTTTCGACGTAAGAAAGAGTAAAGCGTGGACTTTGAAAACTTTCCACAATTAACCGCCTATTGCCACGCCCACATATAGAAATTCTGAGTTGTTTAATAAATATTTAAAATTCTCAATAACAAGTAGGCGTGGCTTTTTCGTCCGTTACACAATCGGAAAGTAGGAGATGAGCTCTTTACCTGTGGGAAATTTTAGATTTGTATCTTTGAATCTAACAGAGATATCAAGCAAAACGTTGCGTAGTTGCAAATCAAGAAAAAAGTGGAAAAATACGTAAAATTTTCTTGAAAATTTTGTTTGAGTAACAGGTCATCATAATTTTATAGGAGGTGATTTTTGCCGCGGTTTATTTTGAAATGCTTATAACTCCCGAACCGAAGAAGATATTTCAATGAAACTTTCGACGTAAGAAAGAGTAAAGCGTGGACTTTGAAAACTTTCCACAATTAACCGCCTATTGCCACGTCCACATATAGAAATTCTGAGTTGTTTAATAAATATTTAAAATTCTCAATAACAAGTAGGCGTGGCGTTTTCATCCGTCACACAATCGGAAACAGGGAGACGACTTTTTTACCTGTGGGAAACTTTAGGTCCGTATCTTTAAATCTAATAGAGATATCAAGCAAAACGTTGGTTGCGTGGTTGAAAATCAAGAAAAAAGTGGAAAAAAAAGCAAAATTTTCTTGAATTTTTTGGTCGAGTAACAGGTCATCATAATTTTATAGGAGGTGATTTTTTGTCGCAGATTATTTTGAAATAAATGAAACTTTCGCCGTACGAAATAGTAAAGCTTGGACTTTCAATACTCTTCATAACTAACCGCCCATTGCCACGCACACATTTAGAAATTCTGAGTTGTTTAATAAAAACTTAAAATTCTCAATAACAAGTAGGCGTGGCGTTTTAATCCGGCACACAATCGGAAGTTGGAGACGAGCTCTTTACCTGTGGGAAATTTTAGATTTGTATCTTTGAATCTAACAGAGATATCAAGCAAAACGTTGCGTTGTTGCAAATCAAGAAAAAAGTGGAAAAATACGTAAAATTTTTTTGAAAATTTTGTTTGAGTAACAGGTCATCATAATTTTATAGGAGGTGATTTTTGCCGCGGTTTATTTTGAAATGCTTATAACTCCCGAACCGAAGAAGATATTTAAATAAAACTTTCGACGTAAGAAAGAGTAAAGCGTGGACTTTGAAAACTTTCCACAATTAACCGCCTATTGGCACGCCCACATTTAGAATTTCTGAGTTGCTTAATATAAACTTCAAATTCTATATAACAGGTAGGCGTAGCTTTTTCGCCCGTTGCACATTTGCAAACTAGGAGACGAGCTCTTTACCTGTGGGAAATTTTAGGTTCGTATCTTAAAATCTAACAGAGATATCAAGCAAAACGTTGCGTGATTGCAAATCGAGAAAAAAGTGAAAAATATGTAAAATTTTCTTCAAAATTTTGTTTGAGTAACAGGTCATCATAATTTTATAGGAGGTGATTTTTGCCGCGGTTTATTTTGAAATGCTTATAACTCCCGAACCGAAGAAGATATTTCAATGAAACTTTCGACGTAAGAAAGAGTAAAGCGTGGACTTTGAAAACTTTCCACAATTAACCGCCTATTGCCACGCCCACATATAGAAATTCTGAGTTGTTGAATAAATATTTAAAATTCTCAATAACAAGTAGGCGTGGCTTTTTCGTCCGTTACACAATCGGAAAGTAGGAGATGAGCTCTTTACCTGTGGGAAATTTTAGATTTGTATCTTTGAATCTAACAGAGATATCAAGCAAAACGTTGCGTAGTTGCAAATCAAGAAAAAGTGGAAAAATACGTAAAATTTCCTTGAAAATTTTGTTTGAGTAACAGGTCATCATAATTTTATAGGAGGTGATTTTTGCCGCGGTTTATTTTGAAATGCTTATAACTCCCGAACCGAAGAAGATATTTAAATGAAACTTTCGACGTAAGAAAGAGTAAAGCGTGGACTTTGAAAACTTTCCACAATTAACCGCCTATTGCCACGCCCACATATAGAAATTCTGAGTTGTTTAATAAATATTTAAAATTCTCAATAACAAGTTGGCGTGGCGTTTTCATCCGTCACACAATCGGAAACAGGGAGACGACTTCTTTACCTGTGGGAAACTTTAGGTTCGTATCTTTAAATCTAATAGAGATATCAAGCAAAACGTTGGTTGCGTAGTTGAAAATCAAGAAGAAAGTGGAAAAATACGCAAAATTTTCTTGAAATTTTTGTTCGAGTAACAGGTCAACATAATTTTGTAGGAGGTGATTTTTTGTCGCGGATTATTTTGAAATAAATGAAGCTTTCGCCGTAAGAAAGAGTAAAGCTTGGACTTTCAAAACTCTTCATAATTAACCGCCCATTGCCACGCACACATTTAGAAATTCTGAGTTGTTTAATAAAAACTTAAAATTCTCAATAACAAGTAGGCGTGGCGCTTTAATCCGGCACACAATTGGAAGTAGGAGACGAGCTCTTTACCTGTGGGATATTTTAGATTTGTATCTTTGAATCTAACAGAGATATCAAGCAAAACGTTGCGTAGTTGCAAATCAAGAAAAAAGTGGAAAAATACGTAAAATTTTTTTGAAAATTTTGTTTGAGTAACAGGTCATCATAATTTAATAGGATTTAATTTTTGCCGCGGTTTATTTTGAAATGCTTATAACTCCCGAACCGAAGAAGATATTTAAATGAAACTTTCGACGTAAGAAAGAGTAAAGCTTGGACTTTCAAAACTTTCCACAATTAACCGCCTATTGCCACGCCCACATTTAGAAATTCTGAGTTGCTTAATATAAACTTCAAATTCTATATAACAGGTAGGCGTAGCTTTTTCGCCCGTTACACAATTGGAAAGTAGGACACGAACTCTTTACCTGTGGGAAATTTTAGATTTGTATCTTTGAATCTAACAGAGATATCAAGCAAAACGTTGCGTAGTTGCAAAATCAAGAAAAAAGTGGAAAAATACGTAAAATTTTCTTGAAAATTTTGCTTGAGTAACAGGTCATCATAATTTTATAGGAGGTGATTTTTGCCGCGGTTTATTTTGAAATGCTTATAACTCCCGAACCGAAGAAGATATTTCAATGAAACTTTCGACGTAAGAAAGAGTAAAGCGTGGACTTTGAAAACTTTCCACAATTAACCGCCTATTGCCACGCCCACATATAGAAATTCTGAGTTGTTTAATAAATATTTAAAATTCTCAATAACAAGTAGGCGTGGCTTTTTCGTCCGTTACACAATCGGAAAGTAGGAGATGAGCTCTTTATCTGTGGGAAATTTTAGATTTGTATCTTTGAATCTAACAGAGATATCAAGCAAAACGTTGCGTAGTTTGAAATCAAGAAAAAAGTGGAAAAATACGTAAAATTTTCTTGAAAATTTTGTTTGAGTAACAGGTCATCATAATTTTATAGGAGGTGATTTTTGCCGCGGTTTATTTTGAAATGCTTATAACTCCCGAACCGAAGAAGATATTTCAATGAAACTTTCGACGTAAGAAAGAGTAAAGCGTGGACTTTGAAAACTTTCCACAATTAACCGCCTATTGCCACGCCCACATATAGAAATTCTGAGTTGTTTAATAAATATTTAAAATTCTCAATAACAAGTAGGCGTGGCGTTTTCATCCGTCACACAATCGGAAACAGGGAGACGACTTCTTTACCTGTGGGAAACTTTAGGTTCGTATCTTTAAATCTAATAGAGAAATCAAGCAAAACGTTGGTTGCGTGGTTGAAAATCAAGAAAAAAGTGGAAAAATACGCAAAATTTTCTTGAAATTTTTTTTCGAGTAACAGGTCATCATAATTTTACAGGAGGTGATATTTTGTCGCAGATTATTTTGAAATAAATGAAACTTTCGCCGTAAGAAATAGTAAAGCTTGGACTTTCAATACTCTTCATAATTAACCGCACATTGCCACGCACACATTTAGAAATTCTGAGTTGTTTAATAAAAACTTAAAATTCTCAATAACAAGTAGGCGTGGCGTTTTAATCCGTCACACAATTGGAAAGTAGGAGACGAGCTCTTTACCTGTGGGAAATTTTAGATTTGTATCTTTGAATCTAACAGAGATATCAAGCAAAACGTTGCGTAGTTGCAAATCAAGAAAAAAGTGGAAAAATACGTAAAATTTTCTTGAAAATTTTGTTTGAGTAACAGGTCATCATAATTTTATAAGAGGTGATTTTTGCCGCGGCTTATTTTGAAATGCTTATAACTCCCGAACCGAAGAAGATATTTAAATGAAACTTTCGACGTAAGAA
The DNA here is from genome assembly GCA_943735925.1 of Pollenia amentaria. Lineage (NCBI taxonomy): Eukaryota > Metazoa > Arthropoda > Insecta > Diptera > Polleniidae > Pollenia > Pollenia amentaria. Next base: position 124,838,249 of record OX031008.1, read on the forward strand.
AGAGTAAAGCTTGGACTTTCAAAACTTTCCACAATTAACCGCCTATTGCCACGCCCACATTTAGAAATTCTGAGTTGCTTAATATAAACTTCAAATTCTATATAACAGGTAGGCGTAGCTTTTTCGCCCGTTACACAATTGGAAAGTAGGAGACGAGCTCTTTACCTGTGGGAAATTTTAGATTTGTATCTTTGAATCTAACAGAGATATCAAGCAAAACGTTGCATAGTTGCAAAATCAAGAAAAAAGTGGAAAAATACGTAAAATTTTCTTGAAAATTTTGTTTGAGTAACAGGTCATCATAATTTTATAGGAGGTGATTTTTGCCGCGGTTTATTTTGAAATGCTTATAACTCCCGAACCGAAGAAGATATTTCAATGAAACTTTCGACGTAAGAAAGAGTAAAGCGTGGACTTTGAAAACTTTCCACAATTAACCGCCTATTGCCACGCCCACATATAGAAATTCTGAGTTGTTTAATAAATATTTAAAATTCTCAATAACAAGTAGGCGTGGCTTTTTCGTCCGTTACACAATCGGAAAGTAGGAGATGAGCTCTTTACCTGTGGGAAATTTTAGATTTGTATCTTTGAATCTAACAGAGATATCAAGCAAAACGTTGCGTAGTTGCAAATCAAGAAAAAAGTGGAAAAATACGTAAAATTTTCTTGAAAATTTTGTTTGAGTAACAGGTCATCATAATTTTATAGGAGGTGATATTTTGTCGCAGATTATTTTGAAATAAATGAAACTTTCGCCGTAAGAAATAGTAAATAAAAATACTTTTCATAATTAACCGCACATTGCCACGCACACATTTAGAAATTCTGAGTTGTTTAATAAAAACTTAAAATTCTCAATAACAAGTAGGCGTGGCGTTTTAATCCGTCACACAATTGGAAAGTAGGAGACGAGCTTTTTACCTGTGGGAAATTTTAGATTTGTATCTTTGAATCTAACAGAGATATCAAGCAAAACGTTGCGTAGTTGCAAATCAAGAAAAAAGTGGAAAAATACGTAAAATTTTCTTGAAAATTTTGTTTGAGTAACAGGTCATCATAATTTTATAGGAGGTGATTTTTGCCGCGGTTTATTTTGAAATGCTTATAACTCCCGAACCGAAGAAAATATTTAAATAAAACTTTCGACGTAAGAAAGAGTAAAGCGTGGACTTTGAAAACTTTCCACAATTAACCGCCTATTGGCACGCCCACATTTAGAAATTCTGAGTTGCTTAATATAAACTTCAAATTCTATATAACAGGTAGGCGTGGCTTTTTCGCCCGTTGCACATTTGGAAACTAGGAGACGAGCTCTTTACCTGTGGGAAATTTTAGGTTCGTATCTTAAAATCTAACAGAGATATCAAGCAAAACGTTGCGTGATTGCAAATCGAGAAAAAAGTGAAAAATATGTAAAATTTTCTTCAAAATTTTGTTTGAGTAACAGGTCATCATAATTTTATAAGAGGTGATTTTTGCCGCGGCTTATTTTGAAATGCTTATAACTCCCGAACCGAAGAAGATATTTAAATGAAACTTTCGACGTAAGAAAGAGTAAAGCTTGGACTTTCAAAACTTTCCACAATTAACCGCCTATTGCCACGCCCACATTTAGAAATTCTGAGTTGCTTAATATAAACTTCAAATTCTATATAACAGGTAGGCGTAGCTTTTTCGCCCGTTACACAATTGGAAAGTAGGAGACGAGCTCTTTACCTGAGGGAAATTTTAGATTTGTATCTTTGAATCTAACAGAGATATCAAGCAAAACGTTGCGTAGTTGCAAAATCAAGAAAAAAGTGGAAAAATACGTAAAATTTTCTTGAAAATTTTGTTTGAGTAACAGGTCATCATAATTTTATAGGAGGTGATTTTTGCCGCGGTTTATTTTGAAATGCTTATAACTCCCGAACCGAAGAAGATATTTCAATGAAACTTTCGACGTAAGAAAGAGTAAAGCGTGGACTTTGAAAACTTTCCACAATTAACCGCCTATTGCCACGCCCACATATAGAAATTCTGAGTTGTTTAATAAATATTTAAAATTCTCAATAACAAGTAGGCGTGGCTTTTTCGTCCGTTACACAATCGGAAAGTAGGAGATGAGCTCTTTACCTGTGGGAAATTTTAGATTTGTATCTTTGAATCTAACAGAGATATCAAGCAAAACGTTGCGTAGTTGCAAAATCAAGAAAAAAGTGGAAAAATACGTAAAATTTCCTTGAAAATTTTGTTTGAGTAACAGGTCATCATAATTTTATAGGAGGTGATTTTTGCCGCGGTTTATTTTGAAATGCTTATAACTCCCGAACCGAAGAAGATATTTAAATGAAACTTTCGACGTAAGAAAGAGTAAAGCGTGGACTTTGAAAACTTTCCACAATTAACCGCCTATTGCCACGCCCACATATAGAAATTCTGAGTTGTTTAATAAATATTTAAAATTCTCAATAACAAGTTGGCGTGGCGTTTTCATCCGTCACACAATCGGAAACAGGGAGACGACTTCTTTACCTGTGGGAAACTTTAGGTTCGTATCTTTAAATCTAATAGAGATATCAAGCAAAACGTTGGTTGCGTAGTTGAAAATCAAGAAGAAAGTGGAAAAATACGCAAAATTTTCTTGAAATTTTTGTTCGAGTAACAGGTCAACATAATTTTGTAGGAGGTGATTTTTTGTCGCGGATTATTTTGAAATAAATGAAACTTTCGCCGTAAGAAAGAGTAAAGCTTGGACTTTCAAAACTCTTCATAATTAACCGCCTATTGCCACGCCCACATTTAGAAATTCTGAGTTGCTTAATATAAACTTCAAATTCTATATAACAGGTAGGCGTAGCTTTTTCGCCCGTTACACAATTGGAAAGTAGGAGACGAGCTCTTTACCTGTGGGAAATTTTAGATTTGTATCTTTGAATCTAACAGAGATATCAAGCAAAACGTTGCGTAGTTGCAAAATCAAGAAAAAAGTGGAAAAATACGTAAAATTTTCTTGAAAATTTTGTTTGAGTATCAGGTCATCATAATTTTATAGGAGGTGATTTTTGCCGCGGTTTATTTTGAAATGCTTATAACTCCCGAACCGAAGAAGATATTTCAATGAAACTTTCGACGTAAGAAAGAGTAAAGCGTGGACTTTGAAAACTTTCCACAATTAACCGCCTATTGCCACGCCCACATATAGAAATTCTGAGTTGTTTAATAAATATTTAAAATTCTCAATAACAAGTAGGCGTGGCTTTTTCGTCCGTTACACAATCGGAAAGTAGGAGATGAGCTCTTTACCTGTGGGAAATTTTAGATTTGTATCTTTGAATCTAACAGAGATATCAAGCAAAACGTTGCGTAGTTGCAAAATCAAGAAAAAAGTGGAAAAATACGTAACATTTTCTTGAAAATTTTGTTTGAGTAACAGGTCAACATAATTTTGTAGGAGGTAATTTTTTGTCGCGGATTATTTTGAAATAAATGAAACTTTCGCCGTAAGAAAGAGTAAAGCTTGGACTTTCAAAACTCTTCATAATTAACCGCCCATTGCCACGCACACATTTAGAAATTCTGAGTTGTTTAATAAAAACTTAAAATTCTCAATAACAAGTAGGCGTGGCGTTTTAATCCGTCACACAATTGGAAAGTAGGATACGAGCTCTTTACCTGTGGGAAATTTTAGATTTGTATCTTTGAATCTAACAGAGATATCAAGCAAAACGTTGCGTGATTGCAAATCGAAAAAAAAGTGAAAAATATGTAAAATTTTTTTCAAAATTTTGTTTGAGTAACAGGTCATCATAATTTTATAGGAGGTGATTTTTGCCGCGGTTTATTTTGAAATTCTTATAACTCCCGAACCGAAGAAGATATTTAAATTAAACTTTCGACGTAAGAAAGAGTAAAGCGTGGCCTTTAAAAATCTTCATAATTAACCGCCTATTGCCACGCCCACATTTAGAAATTCTGAGTTGTTTAATAAAAACTTAAAATTCTCAAAAACAAGTAGGCGTGGTTATTTCTTCCGTCACACAGTCGGAAACAGAGATACGACTTCTTCACCTGTGGGAAACTTTAGGTTCGTATCTTTAAATCTAACAGAGATATCAAGCAAAACGTTGTGTGGTTGCAAATCAAGAAAAAAGTGGAAAAATACGTAAAATTTTCTTCAAATTTTTGTTTGAGTAACAGGTCAACATAATTTTGTAGGATGTAATTTTTTGTCGCGGATTATTTTGAAATAAATGAAACTTTCGCCGTAAGAAGGAGTAAAGCGTGGACTTTAAAAACTCTTCATTATTAACCGCATATTGGCACGCCCACATTTAGAAATTCTGAGTTCCTTAATAAAAACTTAAAATTCTCAATAACAAGTAGACGTGGCGCTTTCTTCCGTCACACAGCCGGAAAGTAGGAGACGAGTTTTTTACTTAAAATTCTCAATAACAAGTAGGCGTGGCGTTTTCATCGGTCACACAATCGGAAAGTAGGATACGAGCTCTTTACCTGTGGGAAATTTAAGATTTGTATCTTTGAATCTAACAGAGATATCAAGCAAAACGTTGCGTAGTTGCAAATCAAGAAAAAAGTGGAAAATACGTAAAATTTTCTTGAAAATTTTGTTTGAGTAACAGGTCAACATAATTTTGTAGGAGATGATTTTTTGCCGCGGATTATTTTGAAATGCTTATAACACCCGAACCGAAGAACATAATTAAATAAAATTTAAATTCTGAGTTGCTTAATAAAAACTTAAGTTCTCAACAACAAGTAGGCGTGGCGTTTTCTTCCGTCACACAGCCGGAAAGTAGGAGACGAGTTCTTTAACTGTGGGAAATTTTAGGTTCGTATCTTTAAATCTAACAGATATATCGAGCAAAACGTTGCGTAGTTGCAAATCAAGAAAAAGGTGAAAAATACGTCAGTTTGAAATGCGTATAACTCCCGAACCGAAGAATATATTTAAATGAAACTTTCGACGTAAGAAAGAGTAAAGCGTGGACTTTGAAAACTTTCCACAATTAACCGCCTATTGCCACGCCCACATTTAGAAATTCTGAGTTGCTTAATATAAACTTCAAATTCTATATAACAGGTAGGCGTGGCTTTTTCGCCCGTTGCACAATTGAAAACTAGGAGACGAGCTCTTTACCTGTGGGAAATTTTAGATTTGTATCTTTGAATCTAACAGAGATATCAAGCACAACGTTGCGTAGTTGCAAATCAAGAAAAAAGTGGAAAAATACGTAAAATTTTCTTGAAAATTTTGTTTGAGTAACAGGTCATCATAATTTTATAGGAGGTGATTTTTGCCGCGGTTTATTTTGAAATGCTTATAACTCCCGAACCGAAGAAGATATTTCAATGAAACTTTCGACGTAAGAAAGAGTAAAGCGTGGACTTTGAAAACTTTCCACAATTAACCGCCTATTGCCACGCCCACATATAGAAATTCTGAGTTGTTTAATAAATATTTAAAATTCTCAATAACAAGTAGGCGTGGCTTTTTCGTCCGTTACACAATCGGAAAGTAGAAGATGAGCTCTTTACCTGTGGGAAATTTTAGATTTGTATCTTTGAATCTAACAGAGATATCAAGCAAAACGTTGCGTAGTTGCAAATCAAGAAAAAGTGGAAAAATACGTAAAATTTCCTTGAAAATTTTGTTTGAGTAACAGGTCATCATAATTTTATAGGAGGTGATTTTTGCCGCGGTTTATTTTGAAATGCTTATAACTCCCGAACCGAAGAAGATATTTAAATGAAACTTTCGACGTAAGAAAGAGTAAAGCGTGGACTTTGAAAACTTTCCACAATTAACCGCCTATTGCCACGCCCACATATAGAAATTCTGAGTTGTTTAATAAATATTTAAAATTCTCAATAACAAGTTGGCGTGGCGTTTTCATCCGTCACACAATCGGAAACAGGGAGACGACTTCTTTACCTGTGGGAAACTTTAGGTTCGTATCTTTAAATCTAATAGAGATATCAAGCAAAACGTTGGTTGCGTAGTTGAAAATCAAGAAGAAAGTGGAAAAATACGCAAAATTTTCTTGAAATTTTTGTTCGAGTAACAGGTCAACATAATTTTGTAGGAGGTGATTTTTTGTCGCGGATTATTTTGAAATAAATGAAACTTTCGCCGTAAGAAAGAGTAAAGCTTGGACTTTCAAAACTCTTCATAATTAACCGCCCATTGCCACGCACACATTTAGAAATTCTGAGTTGTTTAATAGAAACTTAAAATTCTCAATAACAAGTAGGCGTGGCGCTTTAATCCGGCACACAATTGGAAGTAGGAGACGAGCTCTTTACCTGTGGGATATTTTAGATTTGTATCTTTGAATCTAACAGAGATATCAAGCAAAACGTTGCGTAGTTGCAAATCAAGAAAAAAGTGGAAAAATACGTAAAATTTTTTTGAAAATTTTGTTTGAGTAACAGGTCATCATAATTTTATAGGAGGTGATTTTTGCCGCGGTTTATTTTGAAATGCTTATAACTCCCGAACCGAAGAAGATATTTCAATGAAACTTTCGACGTAAGAAAGAGTAAAGCGTGGACTTTGAAAACTTTCCACAATTAACCGCCTATTGCCACGCCCACATATAGAAATTCTGAGTTGTTTAATAAATATTTAAAATTCTCAATAACAAGTAGGCGTGGCTTTTTCGTCCGTTACACAATCGGAAAGTAGGAGATGAGCTCTTTACCTGTGGGAAATTTTAGATTTGTATCTTTGAATCTAACAGAGATATCAAGCAAAACGTTGCGTAGTTGCAAATCAAGAAAAAAGTGGAAAAATACGTAAAATTTTCTTGAAAATTTTGTTTGAGTAACAGGTCATCATAATTTTATAGGAGGTGATTTTTGCCGCGGTTTATTTTGAAATGCTTATAACTCCCGAACCGAAGAAGATATTTCAATGAAACTTTCGACGTAAGAAAGAGTAAAGCGTGGACTTTGAAAACTTTCCACAATTAACCGCCTATTGCCACGTCCACATATAGAAATTCTGAGTTGTTTAATAAATATTTAAAATTCTCAATAACAAGTAGGCGTGGCGTTTTCATCCGTCACACAATCGGAAACAGGGAGACGACTTTTTTACCTGTGGGAAACTTTAGGTCCGTATCTTTAAATCTAATAGAGATATCAAGCAAAACGTTGGTTGCGTGGTTGAAAATCAAGAAAAAAGTGGAAAAAAAAGCAAAATTTTCTTGAATTTTTTGGTCGAGTAACAGGTCATCATAATTTTATAGGAGGTGATTTTTTGTCGCAGATTATTTTGAAATAAATGAAACTTTCGCCGTACGAAATAGTAAAGCTTGGACTTTCAATACTCTTCATAACTAACCGCCCATTGCCACGCACACATTTAGAAATTCTGAGTTGTTTAATAAAAACTTAAAATTCTCAATAACAAGTAGGCGTGGCGTTTTAATCCGGCACACAATCGGAAGTTGGAGACGAGCTCTTTACCTGTGGGAAATTTTAGATTTGTATCTTTGAATCTAACAGAGATATCAAGCAAAACGTTGCGTTGTTGCAAATCAAGAAAAAAGTGGAAAAATACGTAAAATTTTTTTGAAAATTTTGTTTGAGTAACAGGTCATCATAATTTTATAGGAGGTGATTTTTGCCGCGGTTTATTTTGAAATGCTTATAACTCCCGAACCGAAGAAGATATTTAAATAAAACTTTCGACGTAAGAAAGAGTAAAGCGTGGACTTTGAAAACTTTCCACAATTAACCGCCTATTGGCACGCCCACATTTAGAATTTCTGAGTTGCTTAATATAAACTTCAAATTCTATATAACAGGTAGGCGTAGCTTTTTCGCCCGTTGCACATTTGCAAACTAGGAGACGAGCTCTTTACCTGTGGGAAATTTTAGGTTCGTATCTTAAAATCTAACAGAGATATCAAGCAAAACGTTGCGTGATTGCAAATCGAGAAAAAAGTGAAAAATATGTAAAATTTTCTTCAAAATTTTGTTTGAGTAACAGGTCATCATAATTTTATAGGAGGTGATTTTTGCCGCGGTTTATTTTGAAATGCTTATAACTCCCGAACCGAAGAAGATATTTCAATGAAACTTTCGACGTAAGAAAGAGTAAAGCGTGGACTTTGAAAACTTTCCACAATTAACCGCCTATTGCCACGCCCACATATAGAAATTCTGAGTTGTTGAATAAATATTTAAAATTCTCAATAACAAGTAGGCGTGGCTTTTTCGTCCGTTACACAATCGGAAAGTAGGAGATGAGCTCTTTACCTGTGGGAAATTTTAGATTTGTATCTTTGAATCTAACAGAGATATCAAGCAAAACGTTGCGTAGTTGCAAATCAAGAAAAAGTGGAAAAATACGTAAAATTTCCTTGAAAATTTTGTTTGAGTAACAGGTCATCATAATTTTATAGGAGGTGATTTTTGCCGCGGTTTATTTTGAAATGCTTATAACTCCCGAACCGAAGAAGATATTTAAATGAAACTTTCGACGTAAGAAAGAGTAAAGCGTGGACTTTGAAAACTTTCCACAATTAACCGCCTATTGCCACGCCCACATATAGAAATTCTGAGTTGTTTAATAAATATTTAAAATTCTCAATAACAAGTTGGCGTGGCGTTTTCATCCGTCACACAATCGGAAACAGGGAGACGACTTCTTTACCTGTGGGAAACTTTAGGTTCGTATCTTTAAATCTAATAGAGATATCAAGCAAAACGTTGGTTGCGTAGTTGAAAATCAAGAAGAAAGTGGAAAAATACGCAAAATTTTCTTGAAATTTTTGTTCGAGTAACAGGTCAACATAATTTTGTAGGAGGTGATTTTTTGTCGCGGATTATTTTGAAATAAATGAAGCTTTCGCCGTAAGAAAGAGTAAAGCTTGGACTTTCAAAACTCTTCATAATTAACCGCCCATTGCCACGCACACATTTAGAAATTCTGAGTTGTTTAATAAAAACTTAAAATTCTCAATAACAAGTAGGCGTGGCGCTTTAATCCGGCACACAATTGGAAGTAGGAGACGAGCTCTTTACCTGTGGGATATTTTAGATTTGTATCTTTGAATCTAACAGAGATATCAAGCAAAACGTTGCGTAGTTGCAAATCAAGAAAAAAGTGGAAAAATACGTAAAATTTTTTTGAAAATTTTGTTTGAGTAACAGGTCATCATAATTTAATAGGATTTAATTTTTGCCGCGGTTTATTTTGAAATGCTTATAACTCCCGAACCGAAGAAGATATTTAAATGAAACTTTCGACGTAAGAAAGAGTAAAGCTTGGACTTTCAAAACTTTCCACAATTAACCGCCTATTGCCACGCCCACATTTAGAAATTCTGAGTTGCTTAATATAAACTTCAAATTCTATATAACAGGTAGGCGTAGCTTTTTCGCCCGTTACACAATTGGAAAGTAGGACACGAACTCTTTACCTGTGGGAAATTTTAGATTTGTATCTTTGAATCTAACAGAGATATCAAGCAAAACGTTGCGTAGTTGCAAAATCAAGAAAAAAGTGGAAAAATACGTAAAATTTTCTTGAAAATTTTGCTTGAGTAACAGGTCATCATAATTTTATAGGAGGTGATTTTTGCCGCGGTTTATTTTGAAATGCTTATAACTCCCGAACCGAAGAAGATATTTCAATGAAACTTTCGACGTAAGAAAGAGTAAAGCGTGGACTTTGAAAACTTTCCACAATTAACCGCCTATTGCCACGCCCACATATAGAAATTCTGAGTTGTTTAATAAATATTTAAAATTCTCAATAACAAGTAGGCGTGGCTTTTTCGTCCGTTACACAATCGGAAAGTAGGAGATGAGCTCTTTATCTGTGGGAAATTTTAGATTTGTATCTTTGAATCTAACAGAGATATCAAGCAAAACGTTGCATAGTTTGAAATCAAGAAAAAAGTGGAAAAATACGTAAAATTTTCTTGAAAATTTTGTTTGAGTAACAGGTCATCATAATTTTATAGGAGGTGATTTTTGCCGCGGTTTATTTTGAAATGCTTATAACTCCCGAACCGAAGAAGATATTTCAATGAAACTTTCGACGTAAGAAAGAGTAAAGCGTGGACTTTGAAAACTTTCCACAATTAACCGCCTATTGCCACGCCCACATATAGAAATTCTGAGTTGTTTAATAAATATTTAAAATTCTCAATAACAAGTAGGCGTGGCGTTTTCATCCGTCACACAATCGGAAACAGGGAGACGACTTCTTTACCTGTGGGAAACTTTAGGTTCGTATCTTTAAATCTAATAGAGAAATCAAGCAAAACGTTGGTTGCGTGGTTGAAAATCAAGAAAAAAGTGGAAAAATACGCAAAATTTTCTTGAAATTTTTTTTCGAGTAACAGGTCATCATAATTTTACAGGAGGTGATATTTTGTCGCAGATTATTTTGAAATAAATGAAACTTTCGCCGTAAGAAATAGTAAAGCTTGGACTTTCAATACTCTTCATAATTAACCGCACATTGCCACGCACACATTTAGAAATTCTGAGTTGTTTAATAAAAACTTAAAATTCTCAATAACAAGTAGGCGTGGCGTTTTAATCCGTCACACAATTGGAAAGTAGGAGACGAGCTCTTTACCTGTGGGAAATTTTAGATTTGTATATTTGAATCTAACAGAGATATCAAGCAAAACGTTGCGTAGTTGCAAATCAAGAAAAAAGTGGAAAAATACGTAAAATTTTCTTGAAAATTTTGTTTGAGTAACAGGTCATCATAATTTTATAAGAGGTGATTTTTGCCGCGGCTTATTTTGAAATGCTTATAACTCCCGAACCGAAGAAGATATTTAAATGAAACTTTCGACGTAAGAAAGAGTAAAGCTTGGACTTTCAAAACTTTCCACAATTAACCGCCTATTGCCACGCCCACATTTAGAAATTCTGAGTTGCTTAATATAAACTTCAAATTCTATATAACAGGTAGGCGTAGCTTTTTCGCCCGTTACACAATTGGAAAGTAGGAGACGAGCTCTTTACCTGTGGGAAATTTTAGATTTGTATCTTTGAATCTAACAGAGATATCAAGCAAAACGTTGCATAGTTGCAAAATCAAGAAAAAAGTGGAAAAATACGTAAAATTTTCTTGAAAATTTTGTTTGAGTAACAGGTCATCATAATTTTATAGGAGGTGATTTTTGCCGCGGTTTATTTTGAAATGCTTATAACTCCCGAACCGAAGAAGATATTTCAATGAAACTTTCGACGTAAGAAAGAGTAAAGCGTGGACTTTGAAAACTTTCCACAATTAACCGCCTATTGCCACGCCCACATATAGAAATTCTGAGTTGTTTAATAAATATTTAAAATTCTCAATAACAAGTAGGCGTGGCTTTTTCGTCCGTTACACAATCGGAAAGTAGGAGATGAGCTCTTTACCTGTGGGAAATTTTAGATTTGTATCTTTGAGTCTAACAGAGATATCAAGCAAAACGTTGCGTAGTTGCAAATCAAGAAAAAAGTGGAAAAATACGTAAAATTTTCTTGAAAATTTTGTTTGAGTAACAGGTCATCATAATTTTATAGGAGGTGATATTTTGTCGCAGATTATTTTGAAATAAATGAAACTTTCGCCGTAAGAAATAGTAAATAAAAATACTTTTCATAATTAACCGCACATTGCCACGCACACATTTAGAAATTCTGAGTTGTTTAATAAAAACTTAAAATTCTCAATAACAAGTAGGCGTGGCGTTTTAATCCGTCACACAATTGGAAAGTAGGAGACGAGCTTTTTACCTGTGGGAAATTTTAGATTTGTATCTTTGAATCTAACAGAGATATCAAGCAAAACGTTGCGTAGTTGCAAATCAAGAAAAAAGTGGAAAAATACGTAAAATTTTCTTGAAAATTTTGTTTGAGTAACAGGTCATCATAATTTTATAGGAGGTGATTTTTGCCGCGGTTTATTTTGAAATGCTTATAACTCCCGAACCGAAGAAAATATTTAAATAAAACTTTCGACGTAAGAAAGAGTAAAGCGTGGACTTTGAAAACTTTCCACAATTAACCGCCTATTGGCACGCCCACATTTAGAAATTCTGAGTTGCTTAATATAAACTTCAAATTCTATATAACAGGTAGGCGTGGCTTTTTCGCCCGTTGCACATTTGGAAACTAGGAGACGAGCTCTTTACCTGTGGGAAATTTTAGGTTCGTATCTTAAAATCTAACAGAGATATCAAGCAAAACGTTGCGTGATTGCAAATCGAGAAAAAAGTGAAAAATATGTAAAATTTTCTTCAAAATTTTGTTTGAGTAACAGGTCATCATAATTTTATAAGAGGTGATTTTTGCCGCGGCTTATTTTGAAATGCTTATAACTCCCGAACCGAAGAAGATATTTAAATGAAACTTTCGACGTAAGAAAGAGTAAAGCTTGGACTTTCAAAACTTTCCACAATTAACCGCCTATTGCCACGCCCACATTTAGAAATTCTGAGTTGCTTAATATAAACTTCAAATTCTATATAACAGGTAGGCGTAGCTTTTTCGCCCGTTACACAATTGGAAAGTAGGAGACGAGCTCTTTACCTGAGGGAAATTTTAGATTTGTATCTTTGAATCTAACAGAGATATCAAGCAAAACGTTGCGTAGTTGCAAAATCAAGAAAAAAGTGGAAAAATACGTAAAATTTTCTTGAAAATTTTGTTTGAGTAACAGGTCATCATAATTTTATAGGAGGTGATTTTTGCCGCGGTTTATTTTGAAATGCTTATAACTCCCGAACCGAAGAAGATATTTCAATGAAACTTTCGACGTAAGAAAGAGTAAAGCGTGGACTTTGAAAACTTTCCACAATTAACCGCCTATTGCCACGCCCACATATAGAAATTCTGAGTTGTTTAATAAATATTTAAAATTCTCAATAACAAGTAGGCGTGGCTTTTTCGTCCGTTACACAATCGGAAAGTAGGAGATGAGCTCTTTACCTGTGGGAAATTTTAGATTTGTATCTTTGAATCTAACAGAGATATCAAGCAAAACGTTGCGTAGTTGCAAAATCAAGAAAAAAGTGGAAAAATACGTAAAATTTCCTTGAAAATTTTGTTTGAGTAACAGGTCATCATAATTTTATAGGAGGTGATTTTTGCCGCGGTTTATTTTGAAATGCTTATAACTCCCGAACCGAAGAAGATATTTAAATGAAACTTTCGACGTAAGAAAGAGTAAAGCGTGGACTTTGAAAACTTTCCACAATTAACCGCCTATTGCCACGCCCACATATAGAAATTCTGAGTTGTTTAATAAATATTTAAAATTCTCAATAACAAGTTGGCGTGGCGTTTTCATCCGTCACACAATCGGAAACAGGGAGACGACTTCTTTACCTGTGGGAAACTTTAGGTTCGTATCTTTAAATCTAATAGAGATATCAAGCAAAACGTTGGTTGCGTAGTTGAAAATCAAGAAGAAAGTGGAAAAATACGCAAAATTTTCTTGAAATTTTTGTTCGAGTAACAGGTCAACATAATTTTGTAGGAGGTGATTTTTTGTCGCGGATTATTTTGAAATAAATGAAACTTTCGCCGTAAGAAAGAGTAAAGCTTGGACTTTCAAAACTCTTCATAATTAACCGCCTATTGCCACGCCCACATTTAGAAATTCTGAGTTGCTTAATATAAACTTCAAATTCTATATAACAGGTAGGCGTAGCTTTTTCGCCCGTTACACAATTGGAAAGTAGGAGACGAGCTCTTTACCTGTGGGAAATTTTAGATTTGTATCTTTGAATCTAACAGAGATATCAAGCAAAACGTTGCGTAGTTGCAAAATCAAGAAAAAAGTGGAAAAATACGTAAAATTTTCTTGAAAATTTTGTTTGAGTATCAGGTCATCATAATTTTATAGGAGGTGATTTTTGCCGCGGTTTATTTTGAAATGCTTATAACTCCCGAACCGAAGAAGATATTTCAATGAAACTTTCGACGTAAGAAAGAGTAAAGCGTGGACTTTGAAAACTTTCCACAATTAACCGCCTATTGCCACGCCCACATATAGAAATTCTGAGTTGTTTAATAAATATTTAAAATTCTCAATAACAAGTAGGCGTGGCTTTTTCGTCCGTTACACAATCGGAAAGTAGGAGATGAGCTCTTTACCTGTGGGAAATTTTAGATTTGTATCTTTGAATCTAACAGAGATATCAAGCAAAACGTTGCGTAGTTGCAAAATCAAGAAAAAAGTGGAAAAATACGTAACATTTTCTTGAAAATTTTGTTTGAGTAACAGGTCATCATAATTTTATAGGAGGTGATTTTTGCCGCGGTTTATTTTGAAATGCTTATAACTCCCGAACCGAAGAAGATATTTAAATGAAACTTTCGACGTAAGAAAGAGTAAAGCTTGGACTTTCAAAACTTTCCACAATTAACCGCCTATTGCCACGCCCACATTTAGAAATTCTGAGTTGCTTAATATAAACTTCAAATTCTATATAACAGGTAGGCGTAGCTTTTTCGCCCGTTACACAATTGGAAAGTAGGAGACGAGCTCTTTACCTGTGGGAAGTTTTAGATTTGTATCTTTGAATCTACCAGAGATATCAAGCAAAACGTTGCGTAGTTGCAAAATCAAGAAAAAAGTGGAAAAATACGTAACATTTTCTTGAAAATTTTGTTTGAGTAACAGGTCATCATAATTTTATAGGAGGTGATTTTTGCCGCGGTTTATTTTGAAATGCTTATAACTCCCGAACCGAAGAAGATATTTAAATGAAACTTTCGACGTAAGAAAGAGTAAAGCTTGGACTTTCAAAACTTTCCACAATTAACCGCCTATTGCCACGCCCACATTTAGAAATTCTGAGTTGCTTAATATAAACTTCAAATTCTATATAACAGGTAGGCGTGGCTTTTTCGTCCGTTACACAATCGGAAAGTAGGAGATGAGCTCTTTACCTGTGGGAAATTTTAGATTTGTATCTTTGAATCTACCAGAGATATCAAGCAAAACGTTGCGTAGTTGCAAAATCAAGAAAAAAGTGGAAAAATACGTAACATTTTCTTGAAAATTTTGTTTGAGTAACAGGTCATCATAATTTTATAGGAGGTGATTTTTGCCGCGGTTTATTTTGAAATGCTTATAACTCCCGAACCGAAGAAGATATTTCAATGAAACTTTCGACGTAAGAAAGAGTAAAGCGTGGACTTTGAAAACTTTCCACAATTAACCGCCTATTGCCACGCCCACATATAGAAATTCTGAGTTGTTTAATAAATATTTAAAATTCTCAATAACAAGTTGGCGTGGCGTTTTCATCCGTCACACAATCGGAAACAGGGAGACGACTTCTTTACCTGTGGGAAACTTTAGGTTCGTATCTTTAAATCTAATAGAGATATCAAGCAAAACGTTGGTTGCGTAGTTGAAAATCAAGAAGAAAGTGGAAAAATACGCAAAATTTTCTTGAAATTTTTGTTCGAGTAACAGGTCAACATAATTTTGTAGGAGGTGATTTTTTGTCGCGGATTATTTTGAAATAAATGAAACTTTCGCCGTAAGAAAGAGTAAAGCTTGGACTTTCAAAACTCTTCATAATTAACCGCCCATTGCCACGCACACATTTAAAAATTCTGAGTTGTTTAATAAAAACTTAAAATTCTCAATAACAAGTAGGCGTGGCGCTTTAATCCGGCACACAATTGGAAGTAGGAGACGAGCTTTTTACTTGTGGGAAATTTTAGATTTGTATCTTTGAATCTAACAGAGATATCAAGCAAAACGTTGCGTAGTTGCAAATCAAGAAAAAAGTGGAAAAATACGTAAAATTTTCTTAAAAATTTTGTTTGAGTAACAGGTCATCATAATTTTATAGGAGGTGATTTTTGCCGCGGTTTATTTTGAAATGCTTATAACTCCCGAACCGAAGAAGATATTTAAATGAAACTTTCGACGTAAGAAAGAGTAAAGCTTGGACTTTCAAAACTTTCCACAATTAACCGCCTATTGCCACGCCCACATTTAGAAATTCTGAGTTGCTTAATATAAACTTCAAATTCTATATAACAGGTAGGCGTGGCTTTTTCGCCCGTTATACAATTGGAAAGTAGGAGACGAGCTCTTTACCTGTGGGAAATTTTAGATTTGTATCTTTGAATCTAACAGAGATATCAAGCAAAACGTTGCGTAGTTGCAAATCAAGAAAAAGTGGAAAAATACGTAAAATTTCCTTGAAAATTTTGTTTGAGTAACAGGTCATCATAATTTTATAGGAGGTGATTTTTGCCGCGGTTTATTTTGAAATGCTTATAACTCCCGAACCGAAGAAGATATTTAAATGAAACTTTCGACGTAAGAAAGAGTAAAGCGTGGACTTTGAAAACTTTCCACAATTAACCGCCTATTGCCACGCCCACATATAGAAATTCTGAGTTGTTTAATAAATATTTAAAATTCTCAATAACAAGTAGGCGTGGCGTTTTCATCCGTCACACAATCGGAAACAGGGAGACGACTTCTTTACCTGTGGGAAACTTTAGGTCCGTATCTTTAAATCTAATAGAGATATCAAGCAAAACGTTGGTTGCGTGGTTGAAAATCAAGAAAAAAGTGGAAAAAAAAGCAAAATTTTCTTGAATTTTTTGGTCGAGTAACAGGTCATCATAATTTTATAGGAGGTGATTTTTTGTCGCAGATTATTTTGAAATAAATGAAACTTTCGCCGTACGAAATAGTAAAGCTTGGACTTTCAATACTCTTCATAACTAACCGCCCATTGCCACGCACACATTTAGAAATTCTGAGTTGTTTAATAAAAACTTAAAATTCTCAATAACAAGTAGGCGTGGCGTTTTAATCCGTCACACAATTGGAAAGTAGGAGACGAGCTCTTTACCTGTGGGAAATTTTAGATTTGTATCTTTGAATCTAACAGAGATATCAAGCAAAACGTTGCGTAGTTGCAAAATCAAGAAACAAGTGGAAAAATACGTAAAATTTTCTTGAAAATTTTGTTTGAGTAACAGGTCATCATAATTTTATAGGAGGTGATTTTTTCCGCGGTTTATTTTGAAATGCTTATAACTCCCGAACCGAAGAAGATATTTAAATGACGTAAGAAAGAGTAAAGCGTGGACTTTGAAAACTTTCCACAATTAACCGCCTATTGCCACGCCCACATATAGAAATTCTGAGTTGCTTAATAAATATTTAAAATTCTCAATAACAAGTAGGCGTGGCGTTTTCATCCGTCACACAATCGGAAACAGGGAGACGACTTATTTACCTGTGGGAAACTTTAGGTTCGTATCTTTAAATCTAATAGAGATATCAAGCAAAACGTTGGTTGCGTAGTTGAAAATCAAGAAGAAAGTGGAAAAATACGCAAAATTTTCTTGAAATTTTTGTTCGAGTAACAGGTCAACATAATTTTGTAGGAGGTGATTTTTTGTCGCGGATTATTTTGAAATAAATGAAGCTTTCGCCGTAAGAAAGAGTAAAGCTTGGACTTTCAAAACTCTTCATAATTAACCGCCCATTGCCACGCACACATTTAGAAATTCTGAGTTGTTTAAAAAAAACTTAAAATTCTCAATAACAAGTAGGCGTGGCGTTTTAATCCGGCACACAATCGGAAGTTGGAGACGAGCTCTTTACCTGTGGGAAATTTTAGATTTGTATCTTTGAATCTAACAGAGATATCAAGCAAAACGTTGCGTAGTTGCAAATCAAGAAAAAAGTGGAAAAATACGTAAAATTTTTTTGAAAATTTTGTTTGAGTAACAGGTCATCATAATTTAATAGGATTTAATTTTTGCCGCGGTTTATTTTGAAATGCTTATAACTCCCGAACCGAAGAAGATATTTAAATGAAACTTTCGACGTAAGAAAGAGTAAAGCGTGGACTTTGAAAACTTTCCACAATTAACCGCCTATTGCCACGCCCACATTTAGAAATTCTGAGTTGTTTAATAAATATTTAAAATTCTCAATCACAAGTAGGCGTGGCTTTTTTGTCCTTTACACAATCGGAAAGTAGGAGATGAGCTCTTTACCTGTGGGAAATTTTAGATTTGTATCTTTGAATCTAGCAAAGATATCAAGCAAAACGTTGCGTAGTTGCAAATCAAGAAAAAGTGGAAAAATACGTAAAATTTCCTTGAAAATTTTTGTTTGAGTAACAGGTCATCATAATTTTATAGGAGGTGATTTTTGCCGCGGTTTATTTTGAAATGCTTATAACTCCCGAACCGAAGAAGATATTTAAATGAAACTTTCGACGTAAGAAAGAGTAAAGCGTGGACTTTGAAAACTTTCCACAATTAACCGCCTATTGCCACGCCCACATTTAGAAATTCTGAGTTGCTTAATATAAACTTCAAATTCTATATAACAGGTAGGCGTGGCTTTTTCGCCCGTTGCACAATTGGAAACTAGGAGACGAGCTCTTTACCTGTGGGAAATTTTAGATTTGTATCTTTGAATCTAACAGAGATATCAAGTAAAACGTTGCGTAGTTGAAACTTTCGACGTAAGAAAGAGTAAAGCGTGGACTTTGAAAACTTTCCACAATTAACCGCCTATTGCCACGCCAACATTTAGAAATTCTGAGTTGCTTAATATAAACTTCAAATTCTATATAACAGGTAGGCGTGGCTTTTTCGCCCGTTGCACAATTGGAAACTAGGAGACGAGCTCTTTACCTGTGGGAAATTTTAGATTTGTATCTTTGAATCTAACAGAGATATCAAGCAAAACGTTGCGTAGTTGCAAATCAAGAAAAAAGTGGAAAAATACGTAAAATTTTTTTGAAAATTTTGTTTGAGTAACAGGTCATCATAATTTAATAGGATTTGATTTTTGCCGCGGTTTATTTTGAAATGCTTATAACTCCCGAACCGAAGAAGATATTTAAATGAAACTTTCGACGTAAGAAAGAGTAAAGCGTGGACTTTAAAAACTTTCCACAATTAACCGCCTATTGCCACGCCCACATTTAGAAATTCTGAGTTGCTTAATATAAACTTCAAATTCTATATAACAGGTAGGCGTGGCTTTTTCGCCCGTTGCACAATTGGAAACTAGGAGACGAGCTCTTTACCTGTGGGAAATTTTAGATTTGTATCTTTGAATCTAACAGAGATATCAAGTAAAACGTTGCGTAGTTGAAACTTTCGACGTAAGAAAGAGTAAAGCGTGGACTTTGAAAACTTTCCACAATTAACCGCCTATTGCCACGCCCACGTTTAGAAATTCTGAGTTGCTTAATATAAACTTCAAATTCTATATAACAGGTAGGCGTGGCTTTTTCGCCCGTTGCACAATTGGAAACTAGGAGACGAGCTCTTTACCTGTGGGAAATTTTAGATTTGTATCTTTGAATCTAACAGAGATATCAAGCAAAACGTTGCGTAGTTGCAAATCAAGAAAAAAGTGGAAAAATACGTAAAATTTTTTTGAAAATTTTGTTTGAGTAACAGGTCATCATAATTTAATAGGATTTGATTTTTGCCGCGGTTTATTTTGAAATGCTTATAACTCCCGAACCGAAGAAGATATTTAAATGAAACTTTCGACGTAAGAAAGAGTAAAGCGTGGACTTTAAAAACTTTCCACAATTAACCGCCTATTGCCACGCCCACATTTAGAAATTCTGAGTTGCTTAATATAAACTTCAAATTCTATATAACAGGTAGGCGTGGCTTTTTCGCCCGTTGCACAATTGGAAACTAGGAGACGAGCTCTTTACCTAAGGGAAATTTTAGATTTGTATCTTTGAATCTAACAGAGATATCAAGCAAAACGTTGCGTGCGTAGTTGCAAATCAAGAAAAAAGTGGAAAAATACGTAAAATTTTATTGAAAATTTTGTTTGAGTAACAGGTCATCATAATTTTATAGGAGGTGATTTTTTCCGCGGTTTATTTTGAAATGCTTATAACTCCCGAACCGAAGAAGATATTTAAATGAAACTTTCGACGTAAGAAAGAGTAAAGCGTGGACTTTGAAAACTTTCCACAATTAACCGCCTATTGCCACGCCCACATTTAGAAATTCTGAGTTGCTTAATATAAACTTCAAATTCTATATAACAGGTAGGCGTGGCTTTTTCGCCCGTTGCACAATTGGAAACTAGGAGACGAGCTCTTTACCTGTGGGAAATTTTAGATTTGTATCTTTGAATCTAACAGAGATATCAAGCAAAACGTTGCGTAGTTGCAAATCAAGAAAAAAGTGGAAAAATACGTAAAATTTTTTTGAAAATTTTGTTTGAGTAACAGGTCATCATAATTTAATAGGATTTGATTTTTGCCGCGGTTTATTTTGAAATGCTTATAACTCCCGAACCGAAGAAGATATTTAAATGAAACTTTCGACGTAAGAAAGAGTAAAGCGTGGACTTTAAAAACTTTCCACAATTAACCGCCTATTGCCACGCCCACATTTAGAAATTCTGAGTTGCTTAATATAAACTTCAAATTCTATATAACAGGTAGGCGTGGCTTTTTCGCCCGTTGCACAATTGGAAACTAGGAGACGAGCTCTTTACCTGTGGGAAATTTTAGATTTGTATCTTTGAATCTAACAGAGATATCAAGCAAAACGTTGCGTGCGTAGTTGCAAATCAAGAAAAAAGTGGAAAAATACGTAAAATTTTATTGAAAATTTTGTTTGAGTAACAGGTCATCATAATTTTATAGGAGGTGATTTTTTCCGCGGTTTATTTTGAAATGCTAATAACTCCCGAACCGAAGAAGATATTTAAATGACGTAAGAAAGAGTAAAGCGTGGACTTTGAAAACTTTCCACAATTAACCGCCTATTGCCACGCCCACATATAGAAATTCTGAGTTGCTTAATAAATATTTAAAATTCTCAATAACAAGTAGGCGTGGCGTTTTCATCCGTCACACAATCGGAAACAGGGAGACGACTTATTTACCTGTGGGAAACTTTAGGTTCGTATCTTTAAATCTAATAGAGATATCAAGCAAAACGTTGGTTGCGTAGTTGAAAATCAAGAAGAAAGTGGAAAAATACGCAAAATTTTCTTGAAATTTTTGTTCGAGTAACAGGTCAACATAATTTTGTAGGAGGTGATTTTTTGTCGCGGATTATTTTGAAATAAATGAAGCTTTCGCCGTAAGAAAGAGTAAAGCTTGGACTTTCAAAACTCTTCATAATTAACCGCCCATTGCCACGCACACATTTAGAAATTCTGAGTTGTTTAATAAAAACTTAAAATTCTCAATAACAAGTAGGCGTGGCGTTTTAATCCGGCACACAATCGGAAGTTGGAGACGAGCTCTTTACCTGTGGGAAATTTTAGATTTGTATCTTTGAATCTAACAGAGATATCAAGCAAAACGTTGCGTAGTTGCAAATCAAGAAAAAAGTGGAAAAATACGTAAAATTTTTTTGAAAATTTTGTTTGAGTAACAGGTCATCATAATTTAATAGGATTTAATTTTTGCCGCGGTTTATTTTGAAATGCTTATAACTCCCGAACCGAAGAAGATATTTAAATGAAACTTTCGACGTAAGAAAGAGTAAAGCGTGGACTTTGAAAACTTTCCACAATTAACCGCCTATTGCCACGCCCACATTTAGAAATTCTGAGTTGTTTAATAAATATTTAAAATTCTCAATCACAAGTAGGCGTGGCTTTTTTGTCCTTTACACAATCGGAAAGTAGGAGATGAGCTCTTTACCTGTGGGAAATTTTAGATTTGTATCTTTGAATCTAGCAAAGATATCAAGCAAAACGTTGCGTAGTTGCAAATCAAGAAAAAGTGGAAAAATACGTAAAATTTCCTTGAAAATTTTTGTTTGAGTAACAGGTCATCATAATTTTATAGGAGGTGATTTTTGCCGCGGTTTATTTTGAAATGCTTATAACTCCCGAACCGAAGAAGATATTTAAATGAAACTTTCGACGTAAGAAAGAGTAAAGCGTGGACTTTGAAAACTTTCCACAATTAACCGCCTATTGCCACGCCCACATTTAGAAATTCTGAGTTGCTTAATATAAACTTCAAATTCTATATAACAGGTAGGCGTGGCTTTTTCGCCCGTTGCACAATTGGAAACTAGGAGACGAGCTCTTTACCTGTGGGAAATTTTAGATTTGTATCTTTGAATCTAACAGAGATATCAAGTAAAACGTTGCGTAGTTGAAACTTTCGACGTAAGAAAGAGTAAAGCGTGGACTTTGAAAACTTTCCACAATTAACCGCCTATTGCCACGCCCACATTTAGAAATTCTGAGTTGCTTAATATAAACTTCAAATTCTATATAACAGGTAGGCGTGGCTTTTTCGCCCGTTGCCCAATTGGAAACTAGGAGACGAGCTCTTTACCTGTGGGAAATTTTAGATTTGTATCTTTGAATCTAACAGAGATATCAAGCAAAACGTTGCGTAGTTGCAAATCAAGAAAAAAGTGGAAAAATACGTAAAATTTTATTGAAAATTTTGTTTGAGTAACAGGTCATCATAATTTTATAGGAGGTGATTTTTTCCGCGGTTTATTTTGAAATGCTTATAACTCCCGAACCGAAGAAGATATTTAAATGAAACTTTCGACGTAAGAAAGAGTAAAGCGTGGACTTTGAAAACTTTCGACAATTAACCGCCTATTGCCACGCCCACATAAAGAAATTCTGAGTTGTTTAATAAATATTTAAAATTCTCAATAACAAGTAGGCGTGGCGTTTTCATCCGTCACACGATCGGAAACAGGGAGACGAGTTCTTTACCTGTGGGAAACTTTAGGTCCGTATCTTTAAATCTAATAGAGATATTCTTCGAACCGAAGAAGATATTTAAATGAAACTTTCGACGTAAGAAAGAGTAAAGCGTGGACTTTGAAAACTTTCCACAATTAACCGCCTATTGCCACGCCCACATATAGAAATTCTGAGTTGTTTAATAAATATTTAAAATTCTCAATAACAAGTAGGCGTGGCGTTTTCATCCGTCACACAATCGGAAACAGGGAGACGACTTCTTTACCTGTGGGAAACTTTAGGTCCGTATCTTTAAATCTAATAGAGATATCAAGCAAAACGTTGGTTGCGTGGTTGAAAATCAAGAAAAAAGTGGAAAAAAAAGCAAAATTTTCTTGAATTTTTTGGTCGAGTAACAGGTCATCATAATTTTATAGGAGGTGATTTTTTGTCGCAGATTATTTTGAAATAAATGAAACTTTCGCCGTACGAAATAGTAAAGCTTGGACTTTCAATACTCTTCATAACTAACCGCCCATTGCCACGCACACATTTAGAAATTCTGAGTTGTTTAATAAAAACTTAAAATTCTCAATAACAAGTAGGCGTGGCGTTTTAATCCGTCACACAATTGGAAAGTAGGAGACGAGCTCTTTACCTGTGGGAAATTTTAGATTTGTATCTTTGAATCTAACAGAGATATCAAGCAAAACGTTGCGTAGTTGCAAAATCAAGAAACAAGTGGAAAAATACGTAAAATTTTCTTGAAAATTTTGTTTGAGTAACAGGTCATCATAATTTTATAGGAGGTGATTTTTTCCGCGGTTTATTTTGAAATGCTTATAACTCCCGAACCGAAGAAGATATTTAAATGAAACTTTCGACGTAAGAAAGAGTAAAGCGTGGACTTTGAAAACTTTCCACAATTAACCGCCTATTGCCACGCCCACATATATAAATTCTGAGTTGTTTAATAAATATTTAAAATTCTCAATAACAAGTAGGCGTGGCGTTTTCATCCGTCACACAATCGGAAAGAGGGAGACGACTTCTTTACCTGTGAGAAACTTTAGGTTCCTATCTTTAAATCTAATAGAGATATCAAGCAAAACGTTGGTTGCGTAGTTGAAAATCAAGAAGAAAGTGGAAAAATATGCAAAATTTTCTTGAAATTTTTGTTCGAGTAACAGGTCAACATAATTTTGTAGGAGATGATTTTTTGTCGCGGATTATTTTGAAATAAACGAAACTTTCGCCGTAAGAAAGAGTAAAGCGTGGACTTTGAAAACTTTCCACAATTAACCGCCTATTGCCACGCCCACATTTAGAAATTCTGAGTTTAATAAATATTTAAAATTCTCAATCACAAGTAGGCGTGGCTTTTTCGTCCTTTACACAATCGGAAAGTAGGAGATGAGCTCTTTACCTGTGGGAAATTTTAGATTTGTATCTTTGAATCTAGCAAAGATATCAAGCAAAACGTTGCGTAGTTGCAAATCAAGAAAAAGTGGAAAAATACGTAAAATTTCCTTGAAAATTTTGTTTGAGTAACAGGTCATCATAATTTTATAGGAGGTGATTTTTGCCGCGGTTTATTTTGAAATGCTTATAACTCCCGAACCGAAGAAGATATTTAAATGAAACTTTCGACGTAAGAAAGAGTAAAGCGTGGACTTTGAAAACTTTCCGCAATTAACCGCCTATTGCCGCGCCCACATTTAGAAATTCTGAGTTGCTTAATAAAAACTTCAAATTCTATATAACAGGTAGGCGTGGCTTTTTCGGCCGTTACATTATTGGAAAGTAGGAGACGGGCTCTTTACCTGTGGGAAATTTTAGATTTTTATCTTTGAATCTAACAGAGATATCAAGCCAAACGTTGCATAGTTGCAAAATCAAGAAAAAAGTGGAAAAATACGTAAAATTTTCTTGAAAATTTTGTTTGAGTAACAGGTCATCATAATTTTGTAGGAGATGATTTTTTGTCGCGGATTATTTTGAAATAAATGAAACTTTCGCCGTAAGAAAGAGTAAAGCTTGGACTTTCAAAACTCTTCATAATTAACCGCCCATTGCCACGCACACATTTAGAAATTCTGAGTTGTTTAATAAAAACTTAAAATTCTCAATAACAAGTAGGCGTGGCGTTTTAATCCGTCACACAATTGGAAAGTAGGAGACGAGCTCTTTACCTGTGGGAAATTTTAGATTTGTATCTTTGAATCTAACAGAGATATCAAGCAAAACGTTGCGTAGTTGCAAATCAAGAAAAAAGTGGAAAAATACGTAAAATTTTCTTGAAAATTTTGTTTGAGTAACAGGTCATCATCATTTTATAGGAGGTGATTTTTGTCGCGGTTTATTTTGAAATGCTTATAACTCCCAAACCGAAGAAGATATTTAAATGAATCTTGCGACGTAAGAAAGAGTAAAGCGTGGACTTTGAAAACTTTCCACAATTAACCGCCTATTGCCACGCCCACATTTAGAAATTCTGAGTTGCTTAATATAAACTTCAAATTCTATATAACAGGTAGGCGTGGCTTTTTCGCCCGTTGCACAATTGGAAACTAGGAGACGACCTCTTTACCTGTGGGAAATTTTAGATTTGTATCTTTGAATCTAACAGAGATATCAAGTAAAACGTTGCGTAGTTGCAAATCAAGAAAACAGTGGAAAAATACGTAAAATTTTCTTGAAAATTTTGTTTGAGTAACAGGTCATCATAATTTTATAGGAGGTGATTTTTGCCGCGGTTTATTTTGAAATACTTATAACTCCTGAACCGAAGAAGATATTTAAATGAAACTTTTGACGTAAGAAAGAGTAAAGCGTGGACTTTAAATACTTTCCACATTTAACCGCCTATTGCCACGCCCACATATATAAATTCTGAGTTGTTTAATAAATATTTAAAATTCTCAATAACAAGTAGGCGTGGCGTTTTCATCCGTCACACAATCGGAAACAGGGAGACGACTTCTTTACCTGTGGGAAACTTTAGGTTCGTATCTTTAAATCTAATAGAGATACAAGCAAAACGTTGGTTGCGTGGTTGAAAATCAAGAAGAAAGTGGAAAAATACGCAAAATGTTCTTGAAATTTTTGTTCGAGTAACAGGTCAACATAATTTTGTAGGAGGTGATTTTTTGTAGCGGATTATTTTGAAATAAATGAAACTTTCGCCGTAAGAAAGAGCAAAGCTTGGACTTTCAAAACTCTTCATAATTAACCGCCCATTGCCACGCACACATTTAGAAATTCTGAGTTGTTTAATAAAAACTTAAAATTCTCAATAACAAGTAGGCGTGGCGTTTTAATCCGTCACACAATTGGAAAGTAGGAGACGAGCTCTTTACCTGTGGGAAATTTTAGATTTGTATCTTTGAATCTAACAGAGATATCAAGCAAAACGTTGCGTAGTTGCAAATCAAGAAAAAAGTGGAAAAATACGTAAAATTTTCTTGAAAATTTTGTTTGAGTAACAGGTCATCATAATTTTATAGGAGGTGTTTTTTGCCGCGGTATATTTTGAAATGCTTATAACTCCCGAACCGAAGAAGATATTTAAATGAAACTTTCGACGTAAGAAAGAGTAAAGCGTGGACTTTGAAAACTTTCCACAATTAACCGCCTATTGCCACGCTCACATATATAAATTCTGAGTTGCTTAATATAAACTTCAAAATCTATATAACAGGTAGGCGTGGCTTTTTCGCCCGTTGCACAATTGGAAACTTGGAGACGAGCTCTTTACCTGTGGGAAATTTTAGATTTGTATCTTTGAATCTAACAGAGATATCAAGCAAAACGTTGCGTAGTTGCAAATCAAGAAAACAGTGGAAAAATACGTAAAATTTTCTTGAAAATTTTGTTTGAGTAACAGGTCATCATAATTTTATAGGAGGTGATTTTTGCCGCGGTTTATTTTGAAATGCTTATAACTCCCGAACCGAAGAAGATATTTAAATGAATCTTTCGACGTAAGAAAGAGTAAAGCGTGGACTTTGAAAACTTTCCACAATTAACCGCCTATTGCCACGCCCACATTTAGAAATTCTGAGCTGCTTAATAAAAACTTCAACTTCTCAACAACAAGTAGACGTGGCGCTTTCTTCCGTCACACAGTCGGAAAGTAGGAGATGAGCTCTTTACCTGTGGGAAATTTTAGGTTCGTATCTTTAAATCTAACAGAGATATCAAGCAACACGTTGCGTAGTTGCAAATCAAGAAAAAAGTGGAAAAATACGTAAAATTTTCTTGAAAATTTTGTTTGAGTAACAGGTCATCATAATTTTATAGGAGGTGTTTTTTGCCGCGGTATATTTTGAAATGCTTATAACTCCCGAACCGAAGAAGATATTTAAATGAAACTTTTGACGTAAGAAAGAGTAAAGCGTGGACTTTGAAAACTTTCCACAATTAACTGCCTATTGCCACGCCCACGTATATAAATTCTGAGTTGTTTAATAAATATTTAAAATTCTCAATAACAAGTAGGCGTGGCGTTTTCATCCGTCACACAATTGGAAAGTAGGAGACGAGCTCTTTACCTGTGGGAAATTTTAGATTTGTATCTTTGAATCTAACAGAGATATCAAGCAAAACGTTGCGTAGTTGCAAATCAAGAAAAAAGTGGAAAAATACGTAAATGTCTTGAAAATTTTGTTTGAGTAACAGGTCATCATAATTTTATAGGATGTAATTTTTGCCGCGGTTTATTTTGAAATGCTTATAACTCCCGAACCGAAGAAGATATTTAAATGAAACTTTCGACGTAAGAAAGAGTAAAGCGTGGACTTTGAAAACTTTCCACAATTAACCGCCTATTGCCACGCCCACATATATAAATTCTGAGTTGCTTAATATAAACTTCAAAATCTATATAACAGGTAGGCGTGGCTTTTTCGCCCGTTGCACAATTGGAAACTAGGAGACGAGCTCTTTACCTGTGGGAAATTTTAGATTTGTATCTTTGAATCTAACAGAGATATCAAGCAAAACGTTGGTTGCGTGGTTGAAAATCAAGAAGAAAGTGGAAAAATACGCAAAATTTTCTTGAAATTTTTGTTCGAGTAACAGGTCAACATAATTTTGTAGGTGATTTTTTGTCGCGGATTATAAATGAAACTTTCGCCGTAAGAAAGAGTAAAGCTTGGACTTTCAAAACTCTTCATAATTAACCGCCCATTGCCACGCACACATTTAGAAATTCTGAGTTGCTTAATAAAAACTTAAAATTCTCAATAACAAGTAGGCGTGGAGTTTTAATCCGGCACACAATTGGAAAGTAGGAGACGAGCTCTTTACCTGTGGGAAATTTTAGATTTGTCTCTTTGAATCTAACAGAGATATCAAGCAAAACGTTGCGTAGTTGCAAATCAAGAAAAAAGTGGAAAAATACGTAAAATGTCTTGAAAATTTTGTTTGAGTAACAGGTCATCATAATTTTATAGGATGTGATTTTTGCCGCGGTTTATTTTGAAATGCTTATAACTCCCGAACCGAAGAAGATATTTAAATGAAACTTTCGACGTAAGAAAGAGTAAAGCGTGGACTTTGAAAACTTTCCACAATTAACCGCCTATTGCCACGCCCACATATATAAATTCTGAGTTGTTTAATAAATATTTAAAATTCTCAATAACAAGTAGGCGTGGCGTTTTCATCCGTCACACAATTGGAAACTAGGAGACGAGCTATTTACCTGTGGGAAATTTTAGATTTGTATCTTTGAATCTAACAGAGATATCAAGCAAAACGTTGCGTAGTTGCAAATCAAGAAAAATGTGGAAAAATACGTAAAATTTTCTTGAAAATTTTGTTTGAGTAACAGGTCATCATAATTTTATAGGAGGTGATTTTTGCCGTGGTTTATTTGAAATGCTTACAACTCCCGAACCGAAGAAGATATTAAAATGAAACTTTCGACGTAAGAAAGAGTAAAGCGTGGACTTTGAAAACTTTAACCGCCTATTGCCACGCCCACATATAGAAATTCTGAGTTGTTTAATAAATATTTAAAATTCTCAATAACAAGTAGGCGTGGCGTTTTCATCCGTCACACAATCGGAAACAGGGAGACGACTTCTTTACCTGTGGGAAACTTTAGGTTCGTATCTTTAAATCTAATAGAGATATCAAGCAAAACGTTGGTTGCGTGGTTGAAAATCAAGAAAAAAGTGGAAAAATACCCAAAATTTTCTTGAAATTTTTGTTCGAGTAACAGGTCATCATAATTTTATAGGAGGTGATTTTTTATCGCGGATTATTTTGAAATAAATAAAACTTTCGCCGTAAGAAAGAGTAAAGCTTGGACTTTCAAAGCTCTTCATAATTAACCGCCTATTGCCACGCCCACATATAGAAATTCTGAGTTGTTTAATAAATATTTAAAATTCTCAATAACAAGTAGGCGTGGCGTTTTCATCCGTCACACAATCGGAAACAGGGAGACGACTTCTTTACCTGTGGGAAACTTTAGGTTCGTATCTTTAAATCTAATAGAGATATCAAGCAAAACGTTGGTTGCGTGGTTGAAAATCAAGAAGAAAGTGGAAAAATACGCAAAATTTTCTTGAAATTTTTGTTCGAGTAACAGGTCAACATAATTTTGTAGGAGGTGATTTTTTGTCGCGGATTATAAATGAAACTTTCGCCGTAAGAAAGAGTAAAGCTTGGACTTTCAAAACTCTTCATAATTAACCGCCCAATGCCACGCACACATTTAGAAATTCTGAGTTGTTTAATAAAAACTTAAAATTCTCAATAACAAGTAGGCGTGGAGTTTTAATCCGGCACACAATTGGAAAGTAGGAGACGAGCTCTTTACCTGTGAGAAATTTTAGATTTGTCTCTTTGAATCTAACAGAGATATCAAGCAAAACGTTGCGTAGTTGCAAATCAAGAAAAAAGTGGAAAAATACGTAAAATGTCTTGAAAATTTTGTTTGAGTAACAGGTCATCATAATTTTATAGGATGTGATTTTTGCCGCGGTTAATTTTGAAATGCTTATAACTCCCGAACCGAAGAAGATATTTAAATGAAACTTTCGACGTAAGAAAAAGTAAAGCGTGGACTTTGAAAACTTTCCACAACTAACCGCCTATTGCCACGCCCACATATATAAATTCTGAGTTGTTTAATAAATACTTAAAATTCTCAATAACAAGTAGGCGTGGCGTTTTCATCCGTTACACAATTGGAAAGTAGGAGACGAGCTCTTTACCTGTGGGAAATTTTAGATTTGTATCTTTGAATCTAACAGAGATATCAAGCAAAACGTTGCGTAGTTGCAAATCAAGAAAAAAGTGGAAAAATACGTAAAATGTCTTGAAAATTTTGTTTGAGTAACAGGTCATCATAATTTTATAGGATGTGATTTTTGCCGCGGTTTATTTTGAAATGCTTATAACTCCCGAACCGAAGAAGATATTTAAATGAAACTTTCGACGTAAGAAAGAGTAAAGCGTGGACTTTGAAAACTTTCCACAATTAACCGCCTATTGCCACGCCCACATATATAAATTCTGAGTTGCTTAATATAAACTTCAAAATCTATATAACAGGTAGGCGTGGCTTTTTCGCCCGTTGCACAATTGGAAACTAGGAGACGAGCTCTTTACCTGTGGGAAATTTTAGATTTGTATCTTTGAATCTAACAGAGATATCAAGCAATTGGAAAGTAGGAGACGAGCTCTTTACCTGTGGGAAATTTTAGATTTGTCTCTTTGAATCTAACAGAGATATCAAGCAAAACGTTGCGTAGTTGCAAATCAAGAAAAAAGTGGAAAAATACGTAAAATGTCTTGAAAATTTTGTTTGAGTAACAGGTCATCATAATTTTATAGGATGTGATTTTTGCCGCGGTTTATTTTGAAATGCTTATAACTCCCGAACCGAAGAAGATATTTAAATGAAACTTTCGACGTAAGAAAGAGTAAAGCGTGGACTTTGAAAACTTTCCACAATTAACCGCCTATTGCCACGCCCACATATATAAATTCTGAGTTGTTTAATAAATATTTAAAATTCTCAATAACAAGTAGGCGTGGCGTTTTCATCCGTCACACAATTGGAAACTAGGAGACGAGCTATTTACCTGTGGGAAATTTTAGATTTGTATCTTTGAATCTAACAGAGATATCAAGAAAACGTTGCGTAGTTATATTTAATATATTTAAAATTCTGAATAACAAGTAGGCGTGGCGTTTTCATCCGTCACACAATTGGAAACTAGGAGACGAGCTATTTACCTGTGGGAAATTTTAGATTTGTATCTTTGAATCTAACAGAGATATCAAGCAAAACGTTGCGTAGTTGCAAATCAAGAAAAATGTGGAAAAATACGTAAAATTTTCTTGAAAATTTTGTTTGAGTAACAGGTCATCATAATTTTATAGGAGGTGATTTTTGCCGTGGTTTATTTGAAATGCTTACAACTCCCGAACCGAAGAAGATATTTAAATGAAACTTTCGACGTAAGAAAGAGTAAAGCGTGGACTTTGAAAACTTTAACCGCCTATTGCCACGCCCACATATAGAAATTCTAAGTTGTTTAATAAATATTTAAAATTCTCAATAACAAGTAGGCGTGGCGTTTTCATCCGTCACACAATCGGAAACAGGGAGACGACTTCTTTACCTGTGGGAAACTTTAGGTTCGTATCTTTAAATCTAATAGAGATATCAAGCAAAACGTTGGTTGCGTGGTTGAAAATCAAGAAAAAAGTGGAAAAATACCCAAAATTTTCTTGAAATTTTTGTTCGAGTAACAGGTCATCATAATTTTATAGGAGGTGATTTTTTATCGCGGATTATTTTGAAATAAATAAAACTTTCGCCGTAAGAAAGAGTAAAGCTTGGACTTTCAAAGCTCTTCATAATTAACCGCCTATTGCCACGCCCACATATAGAAATTCTGAGTTGTTTAATAAATATTTAAAATTCTCAATAACAAGTAGGCGTGGCGTTTTCATCCGTCACACAATCGGAAACAGGGAGACGACTTCTTTACCTGTGGGAAACTTTAGGTTCGTATCTTTAAATCTAATAGAGATATCAAGCAAAACGTTGGTTGCGTGGTTGAAAATCAAGAAGAAAGTGGAAAAATACGCAAAATTTTCTTGAAATTTTTGTTCGAGTAACAGGTCAACATAATTTTGTAGGAGGTGATTTTTTGTCGCGGATTATAAATGAAACTTTCGCCGTAAGAAAGAGTAAAGCTTGGACTTTCAAAACTCTTCATAATTAACCGCCCAATGCCACGCACACATTTAGAAATTCTGAGTTGTTTAATAAATATTTAAAATTCTCAATAACAAGTAGGCGTTCCACAACTAACCGCCTATTGCCACGCCCACATATATAAAT
Source organism: Pollenia amentaria (assembly GCA_943735925.1). Lineage (NCBI taxonomy): Eukaryota > Metazoa > Arthropoda > Insecta > Diptera > Polleniidae > Pollenia > Pollenia amentaria. The sequence goes on from OX031008.1 coordinate 124,870,315, forward strand.
TCTGAGTTGTTTAATAAATATTTAAAATTCTCAATAACAAGTAGGCGTGGCGTTTTCATCCGTCACACAATTGGAAAGTAGGAGACGAGCTCTTTACCTGTGGGAAATTTTAGATTTGTATCTTTGAATCTAACAGAGATATCAAGCAAAACGTTGCGTAGTTGCAAATCAAGAAAAAAGTGGAAAAATACGTAAAATGTCTTGAAAATTTTGTTTGAGTAACAGGTCATCATAATTTTATAGGATGTGATTTTTGCCGCGGTTTATTTTGAAATGCTTATAACTCCCGAACCGAAGAAGATATTTAAATGAAACTTTCGACGTAAGAAAGAGTAAAGCGTGGACTTTGAAAACTTTCCACAATTAACCGCCTATTGCCACGCCCACATATATAAATTCTGAGTTGCTTAATATAAACTTCAAAATCTATATAACAGGTAGGCGTGGCTTTTTCGCCCGTTGCACAATTGGAAACTAGGAGACGAGCTCTTTACCTGTGGGAAATTTTAGATTTGTATCTTTGAATCTAACAGAGATATCAAGCAAAACGTTGCGTAGTTGCAAATCAAGAAAAATGTGGAAAAATACGTAAAATTTTCTTGAAAATTTTGTTTGAGTAACAGGTCATCATAATTTTATAGGAGGTGATTTTTGCCGCGGTTTATTTGAAATGCTTACAACTCCCGAACCGAAGAAGATATTTAAATGAAACTTTCGACGTAAGAAAGAGTAAAGCGTGGACTTTGAAAACTTTTCACAATTAACCGCCTATTGCCACACCCACATATAGAAATTCTGAGTTGTTTAATAAATATTTAAAATTCTCAATAACAAGTAGGCGTGGCGTTTTCATCCGTCGCACAATCGGAAACAGGGTGACGACTTCTTTACCTGTGGGAAACTTTAGGTTCGTATCTTTAAATCTAATAGAGATATCAAGCAAAACGTTGGTTGCGTGGTTGAAAATCAAGAAGAAAGTGGAAAAATACGCAAAATTTTCTTGAAATTTTTGTTCGAGTAACAGGTCAACATAATTTTGTAGGAGGTGATTTTTTGTCGCGGATTATTTTGAAATAAATGAAACTTTCGCCGTAAGAAAGAGTAAAGCTTGGACTTTCAAAACTCTTCATAATTAACCGCCCATTGCCACGCACACATTTAGAAATTCTGAGTTGTTTAATAAAAACTTAAAATTCTCAATAACAAGTAGGCGTGGAGTTTTAATCCGGCACACAATTGGAAAGTAGGAGACGAGCTCTTTACCTGTGGGAAATTTTAGATTTGTATCTTTGAATCTAACAGAGATATCAAGCAAAACGTTGCGTAGTTGCAAATCAAGAAAAAAGTGGAAAAATACGTAAAATTTTCTTGAAAATTTTGTTTGAGTAACAGGTCATCATAATTTTATAGGAGGTGTTTTTTGCCGCGGCTTATTTTGAAATGCTTATAACTCCCGAACCGAAGAAGATATTTAAATGAAACTTTCGACGTAAGAAAGAGTAAAGCGTGGACTTTGAAAACTTTCCACAATTAACCGCCTATTGCCACGCCCACATTTAGAAATTCTGAGCTGCTTAATAAAAACTTCAACTTCTCAACAACAAGTAGACGTGGCGCTTTCTTCCGTCACACAGTCGGAAAGTAGGAGATGAGCTCTTTACCTGTGGGAAATTTTAGGTTCGTATCTTTAAATCTAACAGAGATATCAAGCAACACGTTGCGTAGTTGCAAATCAAGAAAAAAGTGGAAAAATACGTAAAATTTTCTTGAAAATTTTGTTTGAGTAACAGGTCATCATAATTTTATAGGAGGTGTTTTTTGCCGCGGTATATTTTGAAATGCTTATAACTCCCGAACCGAAGAAGATATTTAAATGAAACTTTTGACGTAAGAAAGAGTAAAGCGTGGACTTTGAAAACTTTCCACAATTAACCGCCTATTGCCACGCCCACATATATAAATTCTGAGTTGCTTAATATAAACTTCAAAATCTATATAACAGGTAGGCGTGGCTTTTTCGTCCGTTGCACAATTGGAAACTTGGAGACGAGCTCTTTACCTGTGGGAAATTTTAGATTTGTATCTTTGAATCTAATAGAGATATCAAGCAAAACGTTGGTTGCGTGGTTGAAAATCAAGAAAAAAGTGTAAAAATACCCAAAATTTTCTTGAAATTTTTGTTCGAGTAACAGGTCAACATAATTTTATAGGAGGTGATTTTTTATCGCGGATTATTTTGAAATAAATAAAACTTTCGCCGTAAGAAAGAGTAAAGCTTGGACTTTCAAAGCTCTTCATAATTAACCGCCTATTGCCACGCCCACATATAGAAATTCTGAGTTGTTTAATAAATATTTAAAATTCTCAATAACAAGTAGGCGTGGCGTTTTCATCCGTCACACAATCGGAAACAGGGAGACGACTTCCTTACCTGTGGGAAACTTTAGGTTCGTATCTTTAAATCTAATAGAGATATCAAGCAAAACGTTGGTTGCGTGGTTGAAAATCAAGAAGAAAGTGGAAAAATACGCAAAATTTTCTTGAAATTTTTGTTCGAGTAACAGGTCAACATAATTTTGTAGGAGGTGATTTTTTGCCGCGGTTAATTTTGAAATGCTTATAACTCCCGAACCGAAGAAGATATTTAAATGAAACTTTCGACGTAAGAAAAAGTAAAGCGTGGACTTTGAAAACTTTCCACAACTAACCGCCTATTGCCACGCCCACATATATAAATTCTGAGTTGTTTAATAAATATTTAAAATTCTCAATAACAAGTAGGCGTGGCGTTTTCATCCGTCACACAATTGGAAAGTAGGAGACGAGCTCTTTACCTGTGGGAAATTTTAGATTTGTATCTTTGAATCTAACAGAGATATCAAGCAAAACGTTGCGTAGTTGCAAATCAAGAAAAATGTGGAAAAATACGTAAAATTTTCTTGAAAATTTTGTTTGAGTAACAGGTCATCATAATTTTATAGGAGGTGATTTTTGCCGCGGTTTATTTGAAATGCTTACAACTCCCGAACCGAAGAAGATATTTAAATGAAACTTTCGACGTAAGAAAGAGTAAAGCGTGGACTTTGAAAACTTTTCACAATTAACCGCCTATTGCCACACCCACATATAGAAATTCTGAGTTGTTTAATAAATATTTAAAATTCTCAATAACAAGTAGGCGTGGCGTTTTCATCCGTCGCACAATCGGAAACAGGGTGACGACTTCTTTACCTGTGGGAAACTTTAGGTTCGTATCTTTAAATCTAATAGAGATATCAAGCAAAACGTTGGTTGCGTGGTTGAAAATCAAGAAGAAAGTGGAAAAATACGCAAAATTTTCTTGAAATTTTTGTTCGAGTAACAGGTCAACATAATTTTGTAGGAGGTGATTTTTTGTCGCGGATTATTTTGAAATAAATGAAACTTTCGCCGTAAGAAAGAGTAAAGCTTGGACTTTCAAAACTCTTCATAATTAACCGCCCATTGCCACGCACACATTTAGAAATTCTGAGTTGTTTAATAAAAACTTAAAATTCTCAATAACAAGTAGGCGTGGAGTTTTAATCCGGCACACAATTGGAAAGTAGGAGACGAGCTCTTTACCTGTGGGAAATTTTAGATTTGTATCTTTGAATCTAACAGAGATATCAAGCAAAACGTTGCGTAGTTGCAAATCAAGAAAAAAGTGGAAAAATACGTAAAATTTTCTTGAAAATTTTGTTTGAGTAACAGGTCATCATAATTTTATAGGAGGTGTTTTTTGCCGCGGCTTATTTTGAAATGCTTATAACTCCCGAACCGAAGAAGATATTTAAATGAAACTTTCGACGTAAGAAAGAGTAAAGCGTGGACTTTGAAAACTTTCCACAATTAACCGCCTATTGCCACGCCCACATTTAGAAATTCTGAGCTGCTTAATAAAAACTTCAACTTCTCAACAACAAGTAGACGTGGCGCTTTCTTCCGTCACACAGTCGGAAAGTAGGAGATGAGCTCTTTACCTGTGGGAAATTTTAGGTTCGTATCTTTAAATCTAACAGAGATATCAAGCAACACGTTGCGTAGTTGCAAATCAAGAAAAAAGTGGAAAAATACGTAAAATTTTCTTGAAAATTTTGTTTGAGTAACAGGTCATCATAATTTTATAGGAGGTGTTTTTTGCCGCGGTATATTTTGAAATGCTTATAACTCCCGAACCGAAGAAGATATTTAAATGAAACTTTTGACGTAAGAAAGAGTAAAGCGTGGACTTTGAAAACTTTCCACAATTAACCGCCTATTGCCACGCCCACATATATAAATTCTGAGTTGTTTAATAAATATTTAAAATTCTCAATAACAAGTAGGCGTGGCGTTTTCATCCGTCACACAATTGGAAAGTAGGAGACGAGCTCTTTACCTGTGGGAAATTTTAGATTTGTATCTTTGAATCTAATAGAGATATCAAGCAAAACGTTGGTTGCGTGGTTGAAAATCAAGAAAAAAGTGTAAAAATACCCAAAATTTTCTTGAAATTTTTGTTCGAGTAACAGGTCAACATAATTTTATAGGAGGTGATTTTTTATCGCGGATTATTTTGAAATAAATAAAACTTTCGCCGTAAGAAAGAGTAAAGCTTGGACTTTCAAAGCTCTTCATAATTAACCGCCTATTGCCACGCCCACATATAGAAATTCTGAGTTGTTTAATAAATATTTAAAATTCTCAATAACAAGTAGGCGTGGCGTTTTCATCCGTCACACAATCGGAAACAGGGAGACGACTTCCTTACCTGTGGGAAACTTTAGGTTCGTATCTTTAAATCTAATAGAGATATCAAGCAAAACGTTGGTTGCGTGGTTGAAAATCAAGAAGAAAGTGGAAAAATACGCAAAATTTTCTTGAAATTTTTGTTCGAGTAACAGGTCAACATAATTTTGTAGGAGGTGATTTTTTGTCGCGGATTATAAATGAAACTTTCGCCGTAAGAAAGAGTAAAGCTTGGACTTTCAAAACTCTTCATACTTAACCGCCCAATGCCACGCACACATTTAGAAATTCTGAGTTGTTTAATAAAAACTTAAAATTCTCAATAACAAGTAGGCGTGGAGTTTTAATCCGGCACACAATTGGAAAGTAGGAGACGAGCTCTTTACCTGTGAGAAATTTTAGATTTGTCTCTTTGAATCTAACAGAGATATCAAGCAAAACGTTGCGTAGTTGCAAATCAAGAAAAAAGTGGAAAAATACGTAAAATGTCTTGAAAATTTTGTTTGAGTAACAGGTCATCATAATTTTATAGGATGTGATTTTTGCCGCGGTTAATTTTGAAATGCTTATAACTCCCGAACCGAAGAAGATATTTAAATGAAACTTTCGACGTAAGAAAAAGTAAAGCGTGGACTTTGAAAACTTTCCACAATTAACCGCCTATTGCCACGCCCACATATATAAATTCTGAGTTGTTTAATAAATATTTAAAATTCTCAATAACAAGTAGGCGTGGCGTTTTCATCCGTCACACAATTGGAAAGTAGGAGACGAGCTCTTTACCTGTGGGAAATTTTAGATTTGTATCTTTGAATCTAACAGAGATATCAAGCAAAACGATGCGTAGTTGCAAATCAAGAAAAAAGTGGAAAAATACGTAAAATGTCTTGAAAATTTTGTTTGAGTAACAGGTCATCATAATTTTATAGGATGTGATTTTTGCCGCGGTTTATTTTGAAATGCTTATAACTCCCGAACCGAAGAAGATATTTAAATGAAACTTTCGACGTAAGAAAGAGTAAAGCGTGGACTTTGAAAACTTTCCACAATTAACCGCCTATTGCCACGCCCACATATATAAATTCTGAGTTGCTTAATATAAACTTCAAAATCTATATAACAGGTAGGCGTGGCTTTTTCGCCCGTTGCACAATTGGAAACTTGGAGACGAGCTCTTTACCTGTGGGAAATTTTAGATTTGTATCTTTGAATCTAACAGAGATATCAAGCAAAACGTTGCGTAGTTGCAAATCAAGAAAACAGTGGAAAAATACGTAAAATTTTCTTGAAAATTTTGTTTGAGTAACAGGTCATCATAATTTTATAGGAGGTGATTTTTTCCGCGGTTTATTTTGAAATGCTTATAACTCCCGAACCGAAGAAGATATTTAAATGAATCTTTCGACGTAAGAAAGAGTAAAGCGTGGACTTTGAAAACTTTCCACAATTAACCGCCTATTGCCACGCCCACATTTAGAAATTCTGAGCTGCTTAATAAAAACTTCAACTTCTCAACAACAAGTAGACGTGGCGCTTTCTTCCGTCACACAGTCGGAAAGTAGGAGATGAGCTCTTTACCTGTGGGAAATTTTAGGTTCGTATCTTTAAATCTAACAGAGATATCAAGCAACACGTTGCGTAGTTGCAAATCAAGAAAAAAGTGGAAAAATACGTAAAATTTTCTTGAAAATTTTGTTTGAGTAACAGGTCATCATAATTTTATAGGAGGTGTTTTTTGCCGCGGTATATTTTGAAATGCTTATAACTCCCGAACCGAAGAAGATATTTAAATGAAACTTTTGACGTAAGAAAGAGTAAAGCGTGGACTTTGAAAACTTTCCACAATTAACCGCCTATTGCCACGCCCACATATATAAATTCTGAGTTGTTTAATAAATATTTAAAATTCTCAATAACAAGTAGGCGTGGCGTTTTCATCCGTCACACAATTGGAAAGTAGGAGACGAGCTCTTTACCTGTGGGAAATTTTAGATTTGTATCTTTGAATCTAACAGAGATATCAAGCAAAACGTTGCGTAGTTGCAAATCAAGAAAAAAGTGGAAAAATACGTAAAATGTCTTGAAAATTTGGTTTGAGTAACAGGTCATCATAATTTTATAGGATGTGATTTTTGCCGCGGTTTATTTTGAAATGCTTATAACTCCCGAACCGAAGAAGATATTTAAATGAAACTTTCGACGTAAGAAAGAGTAAAGCGTGGACTTTGAAAACTTTCCACAATTAACCGCCTATTGCCACGCCCACATATATAAATTCTGAGTTGCTTAATATAAACTTCAAAATCTATATAACAGGTAGGCGTGGCTTTTTCGTCCGTTGCACAATTGGAAACTAGGAGACGAGCTCTTTACCTGTGGGAAATTTTAGATTTGTATCTTTGAATCTAACAGAGATATCAAGCAAAACGTTGCGTAGTTGCAAATCAAGAAAAATGTGGAAAAATACGTAAAATTTTCTTGAAAATTTTGTTTGAGTAACAGGTCATCATAATTTTATAGGAGGTGATTTTTGCCGCGGTTTATTTGAAATGCTTACAACTCCCGAACCGAAGAAGATATTTAAATGAAACTTTCGACGTAAGAAAGAGTAAAGCGTGGACTTTGAAAACTTTTCACAATTAACCGCCTATTGCCACACCCACATATAGAAATTCTGAGTTGTTTAATAAATATTTAAAATTCTCAATAACAAGTAGGCGTGGCGTTTTCATCCGTCACACAATCGGAAACAGGGAGACGACTTCTTTACCTGTGGGAAACTTTAGGTCCGTATCTTTAAATCTAATAGAGATATCAAGCAAAACGTTGGTTGCGTGGTTGAAAATCAAGAAAAAAGTGGAAAAATACGCAAAATTTTCTTGAAATTTTTGTTCGAGTAACAGGTCATCATAATTTTATAGGAGGTGATTTTTTGTCGCAGATTATTTTGAAATAAATGAAACTTTCGCCGTACGAAATAGTAAAGCTTGGACTTTCAATACTCTTCATAACTAACCGCCCATTGCCACGCACACATTTAGAAATTCTGAGTTGTTTAATAAAAACTTAAAATTCTCAATAACAAGTAGGCGTGGCGTTTTAATCCGTCACACAATTGGAAAGTAGGAGACGAGCTCTTTACCTGTGGGAAATTTTAGATTTGTATCTTTGAATCTAACAGAGATATCAAGCAAAACGTTGCGTAGTTGCAAAATCAAGAAACAAGTGGAAAAATACGTAAAATTTTCTTGAAAATTTTGTTTGAGTAACAGGTCATCATAATTTTATAGGAGGTGATTTTTTCCGCGGTTTATTTTGAAATGCTTATAACTCCCGAACCGAAGAAGATATTTAAATGAAACTTTCGACGTAAGAAAAAGTAAAGCGTGGACTTTGAAAACTTTCCACAATTAACCGCCTATTGCCACGCCCACATATATAAATTCTGAGTTGTTTAATAAATATTTAAAATTCTCAATAACAAGTAGGCGTGGCGTTTTCATCCGTCACACAATCGGAAACAGGGAGACGACTTCTTTACCTGTGGGAAATTTTAGATTTGTATCTTTGAATCTAACAGAGATATCAAGCAAAACGTTGCGTAGTTGCAAATCAAGAAAAAAGTGGAAAAAAATACGTAAAATGTCTTGAAAATTTTGTTTGAGTAACAGGTCATCATAATTTTATAGGATGTGATTTTTGCCGCGGTTAATTTTGAAATGCTTATAACTCCCGAACCGAAGAAGATATTTAAATGAAACTTTCGACGTAAGAAAGAGTAAAGCGTGGACTTTGAAAACTTTCCACAATTAACCGCCTATTGCCACGCCCACATATATAAATTCTGAGTTGCTTAATATAAACTTCAAAATCTATATAACAGGTAGGCGTGGCTTTTTCGCCCGTTGCACAATTGGAAACTAGGAGACGAGCTCTTTACCTGTGGGAAATTTTAGATTTGTATCTTTGAATCTAACAGAGATATCAAGCAAAACGTTGGTTGCGTGGTTGAAAATCAAGAAGAAAGTGGAAAAATACGCAAAATTTTCTTGAAATTTTTGTTCGAGTAACAGGTCAACATAATTTTGTAGGAGGTGATTTTTTGTCGCGGATTATAAATGAAACTTTCGCCGTAAGAAAGAGTAAAGCTTTGACTTTCAAAACTCTTCATAATTAACCGCCCATTGCCACGCACACATTTAGAAATTCTGAGTTGTTTAATAAAAACTTAAAATTCTCAATAACAAGTAGGCGTGGAGTTTTAATCCGGCACACAATTGGAAAGTAGGAGACGAGCTCTTTACCTGTGGGAAATTTTAGATTTGTCTCTTTGAATCTAACAGAGATATCAAGCAAAACGTTGCGTAGTTGCAAATCAAGAAAAAAGTGGAAAAATACGTAAAATGTCTTGAAAATTTTGTTTGAGTAACAGGTCATCATAATTTTATAGGATGTGATTTTTGCCGCGGTTTATTTTGAAATGCTTATAACTCCCGAACCGAAGAAGATATTTAAATGAAACTTTCGACGTAAGAAAGAGTAAAGCGTGGACTTTGAAAACTTTCCACAATTAACCGCCTATTGCCACGCCCACATATATAAATTCTGAGTTGTTTAATAAATATTTAAAATTCTCAATAACAAGTAGGCGTGGCGTTTTCATCCGTCACACAATTGGAAACTAGGAGACGAGCTATTTACCTGTGGGAAATTTTAGATGTGTATCTTTGAATCTAACAGAAATATCAAGCAAAACGTTGCGTAGTTATATTTAATATATTTAAAATTCTCAATAACAAGTAGGCGTGGCGTTTTCATCCGTCACACAATTGGAAACTAGGAGACGAGCTATTTACCTGTGGGAAATTTTAGATTTGTATCTTTGAATCTAACAGAGATATCAAGCAAAACGTTGCGTAGTTGCAAATCAAGAAAAATGTGGAAAAATACGTAAAATTTTCTTGAAAATTTTGTTTGAGTAACAGGTCATCATAATTTTATAGGAGGTGATTTTTGCCGTGGTTTATTTGAAATGCTTACAACTCCCGAACCGAAGAAGATATTTAAATGAAACTTTCGACGTAAGAAAGAGTAAAGCGTGGACTTTGAAAACTTTCCACAATTAACCGCCTATTGCCACGCCCACATATAGAAATTCTGAGTTGTTTAATAAATATTTAAAATTCTCAATAACAAGTAGGCGTGGCGTTTTCATCCGTCACACAATCGGAAACAGGGAGACGACTTCTTTACCTGTGGGAAACTTTAGGTTCGTATCTTTAAATCTAATAGAGATATCAAGCAAAACGTTGGTTGCGTGGTTGAAAATCAAGAAAAAAGTGGAAAAATACCCAAAATTTTCTTGAAATTTTTGTTCGAGTAACAGGTCATCATAATTTTATAGGAGGTGATTTTTTATAGCGGATTATTTTGAAATAAATAAAACTTTCGCCGTAAGAAAGAGTAAAGCTTGGACTTTCAAAGCTCTTCATAATTAACCGCCTATTGCCACGCCCACATATAGAAATTCTGAGTTGTTTAATAAATATTTAAAATTCTCAATAACAAGTAGGCGTGGCGTTTTCATCCGTCACACAATCGGAAACAGGGAGACGACTTCTTTACCTGTGGGAAACTTTAGGTTCGTATCTTTAAATCTAATAGAGATATCAAGCAAAACGTTGGTTGCGTGGTTGAAAATCAAGAAGAAAGTGGAAAAATACGCAAAATTTTCTTGAAATTTTTGTTCGAGTAACAGGTCAACATAATTTTGTAGGAGGTGATTTTTTGTCGCGGATTATAAATGAAACTTTCGCCGTAAGAAAGAGTAAAGCTTGGACTTTCAAAACTCTTCATAATTAACCGCCCAATGCCACGCACACATTTAGAAATTCTGAGTTGTTTAATAAAAACTTAAAATTCTCAATAACAAGTAGGCGTGGAGTTTTAATCCGGCACACAATTGGAAAGTAGGAGACGAGCTCTTTACCTGTGGGAAATTTTAGATTTGTCTCTTTGAATCTAACAGAGATATCAAGCAAAACGTTGCGTAGTTGCAAATCAAGAAAAAAGTGGAAAAATACGTAAAATGTCTTGAAAATTTTGTTTGAGTAACAGGTCATCATAATTTTATAGGATGTGATTTTTGCCGCGGTTTATTTTGAAATGCTTATAACTCCCGAACCGAAGAAGATATTTAAATGAAACTTTCGACGTAAGAAAGAGTAAAGCGTGGACTTTGAAAACTTTCCACAATTAACCGCCTATTGCCACGCCCACATATATAAATTCTGAGTTGCTTAATATAAACTTCAAAATCTATATAACAGGTAGGCGTGGCTTTTTCGTCCGTTGCACAATTGGAAACTAGGAGACGAGCTCTTTACCTGTGGGAAATTTTAGATTTGTATCTTTGAATCTAACAGAGATATCAAGCAAAACGTTGCGTAGTTGCAAATCAAGAAAAATGTGGAAAAATACGTAAAATTTTCTTGAAAATTTTGTTTGAGTAACAGGTCATCATAATTTTATAGGAGGTGATTTTTGCCGCGGTTTATTTGAAATGCTTACAACTCCCGAACCGAAGAAGATATTTAAATGAAACTTTCGACGTAAGAAAGAGTAAAGCGTGGACTTTGAAAACTTTTCACAATTAACCGCCTATTGCCACACCCACATATAGAAATTCTGAGTTGTTTAATAAATATTTAAAATTCTCAATAACAAGTAGGCGTGGCGTTTTCATCCGTCACACAATCGGAAACAGGGAGACGACTTCTTTACCTGTGGGAAACTTTAGGTCCGTATCTTTAAATCTAATAGAGATATCAAGCAAAACGTTGGTTGCGTGGTTGAAAATCAAGAAAAAAGTGGAAAAATACGCAAAATTTTCTTGAAATTTTTGTTCGAGTAACAGGTCATCATAATTTTATAGGAGGTGATTTTTTGTCGCAGATTATTTTGAAATAAATGAAACTTTCGCCGTACGAAATAGTAAAGCTTGGACTTTCAATACTCTTCATAACTAACCGCCCATTGCCACGCACACATTTAGAAATTCTGAGTTGTTTAATAAAAACTTAAAATTCTCAATAACAAGTAGGCGTGGCGTTTTAATCCGTCACACAATTGGAAAGTAGGAGACGAGCTCTTTACCTGTGGGAAATTTTAGATTTGTATCTTTGAATCTAACAGAGATATCAAACAAAACGTTGCGTAGTTGCAAAATCAAGAAACAAGTGGAAAAATACGTAAAATTTTCTTGAAAATTTTGTTTGAGTAACAGGTCATCATAATTTTATAGGAGGTGATTTTTTCCGCGGTTTATTTTGAAATGCTTATAACTCCCGAACCGAAGAAGATATTTAAATGAAACTTTCGACGTAAGAAAAAGTAAAGCGTGGACTTTGAAAACTTTCCACAATTAACCGCCTATTGCCACGCCCACATATATAAATTCTGAGTTGTTTAATAAATATTTAAAATTCTCAATAACAAGTAGGCGTGGCGTTTTCATCCGTCACACAATCGGAAACAGGGAGACGACTTCTTTACCTGTGGGAAATTTTAGATTTGTATCTTTGAATCTAACAGAGATATCAAGCAAAACGTTGCGTAGTTGCAAATCAAGAAAAAAGTGGAAAAAAATACGTAAAATGTCTTGAAAATTTTGTTTGAGTAACAGGTCATCATAATTTTATAGGATGTGATTTTTGCCGCGGTTAATTTTGAAATGCTTATAACTCCCGAACCGAAGAAGATATTTAAATGAAACTTTCGACGTAAGAAAGAGTAAAGCGTGGACTTTGAAAACTTTCCACAATTAACCGCCTATTGCCACGCCCACATATATAAATTCTGAGTTGTTTAATAAATATTTAAAATTCTCAATAACAAGTAGGCGTGGCGTTTTCATCCGTCACACAATTGGAAACTAGGAGACGAGCTATTTACCTGTGGGAAATTTTAGATGTGTATCTTTGAATCTAACAGAAATATCAAGCAAAACGTTGCGTAGTTATATTTAATATATTTAAAATTCTCAATAACAAGTAGGCGTGGCGTTTTCATCCGTCACACAATTGGAAACTAGGAGACGAGCTATTTACCTGTGGGAAATTTTAGATTTGTATCTTTGAATCTAACAGAGATATCAAGCAAAACGTTGCGTAGTTGCAAATCAAGAAAAATGTGGAAAAATACGTAAAATTTTCTTGAAAATTTTGTTTGAGTAACAGGTCATCATAATTTTATAGGAGGTGATTTTTGCCGTGGTTTATTTGAAATGCTTACAACTCCCGAACCGAAGAAGATATTTAAATGAAACTTTCGACGTAAGAAAGAGTAAAGCGTGGACTTTGAAAACTTTCCACAATTAACCGCCTATTGCCACGCCCACATATAGAAATTCTGAGTTGTTTAATAAATATTTAAAATTCTCAATAACAAGTAGGCGTGGCGTTTTCATCCGTCACACAATCGGAAACAGGGAGACGACTTCTTTACCTGTGGGAAACTTTAGGTTCGTATCTTTAAATCTAATAGAGATATCAAGCAAAACGTTGGTTGCGTGGTTGAAAATCAAGAAAAAAGTGGAAAAATACCCAAAATTTTCTTGAAATTTTTGTTCGAGTAACAGGTCATCATAATTTTATAGGAGGTGATTTTTTATAGCGGATTATTTTGAAATAAATAAAACTTTCGCCGTAAGAAAGAGTAAAGCTTGGACTTTCAAAGCTCTTCATAATTAACCGCCTATTGCCACGCCCACATATAGAAATTCTGAGTTGTTTAATAAATATTTAAAATTCTCAATAACAAGTAGGCGTGGCGTTTTCATCCGTCACACAATCGGAAACAGGGAGACGACTTCTTTACCTGTGGGAAACTTTAGGTTCGTATCTTTAAATCTAATAGAGATATCAAGCAAAACGTTGGTTGCGTGGTTGAAAATCAAGAAGAAAGTGGAAAAATACGCAAAATTTTCTTGAAATTTTTGTTCGAGTAACAGGTCAACATAATTTTGTAGGAGGTGATTTTTTGTCGCGGATTATAAATGAAACTTTCGCCGTAAGAAAGAGTAAAGCTTGGACTTTCAAAACTCTTCATAATTAACCGCCCAATGCCACGCACACATTTAGAAATTCTGAGTTGTTTAATAAAAACTTAAAATTCTCAATAACAAGTAGGCGTGGAGTTTTAATCCGGCACACAATTGGAAAGTAGGAGACGAGCTCTTTACCTGTGGGAAATTTTAGATTTGTCTCTTTGAATCTAACAGAGATATCAAGCAAAACGTTGCGTAGTTGCAAATCAAGAAAAAAGTGGAAAAATACGTAAAATGTCTTGAAAATTTTGTTTGAGTAACAGGTCATCATAATTTTATAGGATGTGATTTTTGCCGCGGTTTATTTTGAAATGCTTATAACTCCCGAACCGAAGAAGATATTTAAATGAAACTTTCGACGTAAGAAAGAGTAAAGCGTGGACTTTGAAAACTTTCCACAATTAACCGCCTATTGCCACGCCCACATATATAAATTCTGAGTTGCTTAATATAAACTTCAAAATCTATATAACAGGTAGGCGTGGCTTTTTCGCCCGTTGCACAATTGGAAACTAGGAGACGAGCTCTTTACCTGTGGGAAATTTTAGATTTGTATCTTTGAATCTAACAGAGATATCAAGCAAAACGTTGCGTAGTTGCAAATCAAGAAAAATGTGGAAAAATACGTAAAATTTTCTTGAAAATTTTGTTTGAGTAACAGGTCATCATAATTTTATAGGAGGTGATTTTTGCCGCGGTTTATTTGAAATGCTTACAACTCCCGAACCGAAGAAGATATTTAAATGAAACTTTCGACGTAAGAAAGAGTAAAGCGTGGACTTTGAAAACTTTTCACAATTAACCGCCTATTGCCACACCCACATATAGAAATTCTGAGTTGTTTAATAAATATTTAAAATTCTCAATAACAAGTAGGCGTGGCGTTTTCATCCGTCACACAATCGGAAACAGGGAGACGACTTCTTTACCTGTGGGAAACTTTAGGTTCGTATCTTTAAATCTAATAGAGATATCAAGCAAAACGTTGGTTGCGTGGTTGAAAATCAAGAAGAAAGTGGAAAAATACGCAAAATTTTCTTGAAATTTTTGTTCGAGTAACAGGTCAACATAATTTTGTAGGAGGTGATTTTTTGTCGCGGATTATTTTGAAATAAATGAAACTTTCGCCGTAAGAAAGAGTAAAGCTTGGACTTTCAAAACTCTTCATAATTAACCGCCCATTGCCACGCACACATTTAGAAATTCTGAGTTGTTTAATAAAAACTTAAAATTCTCAATAACAAGTAGGCGTGGAGTTTTAATCCGCACACAATTGGAAAGTAGGAGACGAGCTCTTTACCTGTGGGAAATTTTAGATTTGTATCTTTGAATCTAACAGAGATATCAAGCAAAACGTTGCGTAGTTGCAAATCAAGAAAAAAGTGGAAAAATACGTAAAATGTCTTGAAAATTTTGTTTGAGTAACAGGTCATCATAATTTTATAGGATGTGATTTTTGCCGCGGTTTATTTTGAAATGCTTATAACTCCCGAACCGAAGAAGATATTTAAATGAAACTTTCGACGTAAGAAAGAGTAAAGCGTGGACTTTGAAAACTTTCCACAATTAACCGCCTATTGCCACGCCCACATATATAAATTCTGAGTTGCTTAATATAAACTTCAAAATCTATATAACAGGTTGGCGTGGCTTTTTCGCCCGTTGCACAATTGGAAACTAGGAGACGAGCTCTTTACCTGTGGGAAATTTTAGATTTGTATCTTTGAATCTAACAGAGATATCAAGCAAAACGTTGGTTGCGTAGTTGCAAATCAAGAAAAATGTGGAAAAATACGTAAAATTTTCTTGAAAATTTTGTTTGAGTAACAGGTCATCATAATTTTATAGGAGGTGATTTTTGCCGCGGTTTATTTGAAATGCTTACAACTCCCGAACCGAAGAAGATATTTAAATGAAACTTTCGACGTAAGAAAGAGTAAAGCGTGGACTTTGAAAACTTTTCACAATTAACCGCCTATTGCCACACCCACATATAGAAATTCTGAGTTGTTTAATAAATATTTAAAATTCTCAATAACAAGTAGGCGTGGCGTTTTCATCCGTCACACAATTGGAAAGTAGGAGACGAGCTCTTTACCTGTGGGAAATTTTAGATTTGTATCTTTGAATCTAACAGAGATATCAAGCAAAACGTTGCGTAGTTGCAAATCAAGAAAAAAGTGGAAAAATACGTAAAATGTCTTGAAAATTTTGTTTGAGTAACAGGTCATCATAATTTTATAGGATGTGATTTTTGCCGCGATTTATTTTGAAATGCTTATAACTCCCGAACCGAAGAAGATATTTAAATGAAACTTTCGACGTAAGAAAGAGTAAAGCGTGGACTTTGAAAACTTTCCACAACTAACCGCCTATTGCCACGCCCACATATATAAATTCTGAGTTGCTTAATATAATCTTCAAAATCTATATAACAGGTAGGCGTGGCTTTTTCGCCCGTTGCACAATTGGAAACTAGGAGACGAGCTCTTTACCTGTGGGAAATTTTAGATTTGTATCTTTGAATCTAACAGAGATATCAAGCAAAACGTTGGTTGCGTAGTTGCAAATCAAGAAAAATGTGGAAAAATACGTAAAATTTTCTTGAAAATTTTGTTTGAGTAACAGGTCATCATAATTTTATAGGAGGTGATTTTTGCCGCGGTTTATTTTGAAATGCTTATAACTCCCGAACCGAAGAAGATATTTAAATGAATCTTTCGACGTAAGAAAGAGTAAAGCGTGGACTTTGAAAACTTTCCACAATTAACCGCCTATTGCCACGCCCACATTTAGAAATTCTGAGCTACTTAATAAAAACTTCAACTTCTCAACAACAAGTAGACGTGGCGCTTTCTTCCGTCACACAGTCGGAAAGTAGGAGATGAGCTCTTTACCTGTGGGAAATTTTAGGTTCGTATCTTTAAATCTAACAGAGATATCAAGCAACACGTTGCGTAGTTGCAAATCAAGAAAAAAGTGGAAAAATACGTAAAATTTTCTTGAAAATTTTGTTTGAGTAACAGGTCATCATAATTTTATAGGATGTGATATTTGCCGCGGTTTATTTTGAAATGCTTATAACTCCCGAACCGAAGAAGATATTTAAATGAAACTTTTGACGTAAGAAAGAGTAAAGCGTGGACTTTGAAAACTTTCCACAATTAACCGCCTATTGCCACGCCCACATATATAAATTCTGAGTTGTTTAATAAATATTTAAAATTCTCAATAACAAGTAGGCGTGGCGTTTTCATCCGTCACACAATTGGAAAGTAGGAGACGAGCTCTTTACCTGTGGGAAATTTTAGATTTGTATCTTTGAATCTAACAGAGATATCAAGCAAAACATTGCGTAGTTGCAAATCAAGAAAAATGTGGAAAAATACGTAAAATGTCTTGAAAATTTTGCTTGAGTAACAGGTCATCATAATTTTATAGGATGTGATATTTGCCGCGGTTTATTTTGAAATGCTTATAACTCCCGAACCGAAGAAGATATTTAAATGAAACTTTCGACGTAAGAAAGAGTAAAGCGTGGACTTTGAAAACTTTCCACAATTAACCGCCTATTGCCACGCCCACATATATAAATTCTGAGTTGCTTAATATAAACTTCAAAATCTATATAACAGGTAGGCGTGGCTTTTTCGCCCGTTGCACAATTGGAAACTAGGAGACGAGCTCTTTACCTGTGGGAAATTTTAGATTTGTATCTTTGAATCTAACAGAGATATCAAGCAAAACGTTGCGTAGTTGCAAATCAAGAAAAATGTGGAAAAATACGTAAAATTTTCTTGAAAATTTTGTTTGAGTAACAGGTCATCATAATTTTATAGGATTTTATAACTCCTGAACCGAAGAAGATATTTAAATGAAACTTTCGACGTAAGAAAGAGTAAAGCGTGGACTTTGAAAACTTTCCACTATTAACCGCCTATTGCCACGCCCACATATATAAATTCTGAGTTGTTTAATAAATATTTAAAATTCTCAATAACAAGTAGGCGTGGCGTTTTCATCCGTCACACAATTGGAAAGTAGGAGACGAGCTCTTTACCTGTGGGAAATTTTAGATTTGTATCTTTGAATCTAACAGAGATATCAAGCAAAACGTTGCGTAGTTGCAAATCAAGAAAAAAGTGGAAAAATACGTATTGAAAATTTTGTTTGAGTAACAGGTCATCATAATTTTATAGGATGTGATTTTTGCCGCGGTTTATTTTGAAATGCTTATAACGCCCGAACCGAAGAAGATATTTAAATGAAACTTTCGACGTAAGAACGAGTAAAGCGTGGAATTTGAAAACTTTCCACAATTAACCGCCTATTGCCACACCCACATTTAGAAATTCTGAGTTGCTTAATATAAACTTCAAATTCTATATAACAGGTAGGCGTGGTTTTTTTCGCCCGTTGCACAATTGGAAACTAGGAGACGACCTCTTTACCTGTGGGAAATTTTAGATTTGTATCTTTGAATCTAACAGAGATATCAAGCAAAACGTTGCGTAGTTGCAAATCAAGAAAAAAGTGGAAAAATACGTATTGAAAATTTTGTTTGAGTAACAGGTCATCATAATTTTATAGGATGTGATTTTTGCCGCGGTTTATTTTGAAATGCTTATAACTCCCGAACCGAAGAAGATATTTAAATGAAACTTTCGACGTAAGAAATAGTAAAGCGTGGAATTTGAAAACCTTCCACAATTAACCGCCTATTGCCACGCCCACATATATAAATTCTGAGTTGCTTAATATAAACTTCAAAATCTATATAACAGGTAGGCGTGGCTTTTTCGCCCGTTGCACAATTGGAAACTAGGAGACGAGCTCTTTACCTGTAGGAAATTTTAGATTTGTATCTTTGAATCTAACAGAGATATCAAGCAAAACGTTGGTTGCGTAGTTGCAAATCAAGAAAAATGTGGAAAAATACGTAAAATTTTCTTGAAAATTTTGTTTGAGTAACAGGTCATCATAATTTTATAGGAGGTGATTTTTGCCGCGGTTTATTTGAAATGCTTACAACTCCCGAACCGAAGAAGATATTTAAATGAAACTTTCGACGTAAGAAAGAGTAAAGCGTGGACTTTGAAAACTTTTCACAATTAACCGCCTATTGCCACACCCACATATAGAAATTCTGAGTTGTTTAATAAATATTTAAAATTCTCAATAACAAGTAGGCGTGGCGTTTTCATCCGTCACACAATTGGAAAGTAGGAGACGAGCTCTTTACCTGTGGGAAATTTTAGATTTGTATCTTTGAATCTAACAGAGATATCAAGCAAAACGTTGCGTAGTTGCAAATCAAGAAAAAAGTGGAAAAATACGTAAAATGTCTTGAAAATTTTGTTTGAGTAACAGGTCATCATAATTTTATAGGATGTGATTTTTGCCGCGGTTTATTTTGAAATGCTTATAACTCCCGAACCGAAGAAGATATTTAAATGAAACTTTCGACGTAAGAAAGAGTAAAGCGTGGACTTTGAAAACTTTCCACAATTAACCGCCTATTGCCACGCCCACATATATAAATTCTGAGTTGCTTAATATAAACTTCAAAATCTATATAACAGGTAGGCGTGGCTTTTTCGCCCGTTGCATAATTGGAAACTAGGAGACGAGCTCTTTACCTGTGGGAAATTTTAGATTTGTATCTTTGAATCTAACAGAGATATCAAGCAAAACGTTGCGTAGTTGCAAATCAAGAAAAAAGTGGAAAAATACGTAAAATTTTCTTGAAAATTTGGTTTGAGTAACAGGTCATCATAATTTTATAGGATGTGATTTTTGCCGCGGTTTATTTTGAAATGCTTATAACTCCCGAACCGAAGAAGATATTTAAATGAATCTTTCGACGTAAGAAAGAGTAGAGCGTGGACTTTGAAAACTTTCCACAATTAACCGCCTATAGCCACGCCCACATTTAGAAATTCTGAGCTGCTTAATTAAAACTTCAACTTCTCAACAACAAGTAGACGTGGCGCTTTCTTCCATCACACAGTCGGAAAGTAGGAGATGAGCTCTTTACCTGTGGGAAATTTTAGATTTGTATCTTTGAATCTAACAGAGATATCAAGCAAAACGTTGCGTAGTTGCAAATCAAGAAAAAAGTGGAAAAATACGTAAAATTTTCTTGAAAATTTGGTTTGAGTAACAGGCCATCATAATTTTATAGGATGTGATTTTTGCCGCGGTTTATTTTGAAATGCTTATAACTCCCGAACCGAAGAAGATATTTAAATGAATCTTTCGACGTAAGAAAGAGTAGAGCGTGGACTTTGAAAACTTTCCACAATTAACCGCCTATAGCCACGCCCACATTTAGAAATTCTGAGCTGCTTAATTAAAACTTCAACTTCTCAACAACAAGTAGACGTGGCGCTTTCTTCCGTCACACAGTCGGAAAGTAGGAGATGAGCTCTTTACCTGTGGGAAATTTTAGGTTCGTATCTTTGAATCTAACAGAGATATCAAGCAAAACGTTGCGTAGTTGCAAATCAAGAAAAAAGTGGAAAAATACGTAACATTTTCTTGAAAATTTTGTTTGAGTAACAGGTCATCATAATTTTATAGGATGTGATTTTTGCCGCGGTTTATTTTGAAATGCTTATAACTCCCGAACCGAAGAAGATATTTAAAAGAATCTTTCGACGTAAGAAAGAGTAAAGCGTGGACTTTGAAAACTTTTCACAATTAACCGCCTATTGCCACACCCACATATAGAAATTCTGAGTTGTTTAATAAATATTTAAAATTCTCAATAACAAGTAGGCGTGGCGTTTTCATCCGTCACACAATTGGAAAGTAGGAGACGAGCTCTTTACCTGTGGGAAATTTTAGATTTGTATCTTTGAATCTAACAGAGATATCAAGCAAAACGTTGCGTAGTTGCAAATTAAGAAAAAAGTGGAAAAATACGTAAAATTTTCTTGAAAATTTTGTTTGAGTAACAGGTCATCATAATTTTATAGGATGTGATTTTTGCCGCGGTTTATTTTGAAATGCTTATAACTCCCGAACCGAAGAAGATATTTAAATGAATCTTTCGACGTAAGAAAGAGTAGAGCGTGGACTTTGAAAACTTTCCACAATTAACCGCCTATAGCCACGCCCACATTTAGAAATTCTGAGCTGCTTAATTAAAACTTCAACTTCTCAACAACAAGTAGACGTGGCGCTTTCTTCCGTCACACAGTCGGAAAGTAGGAGATGAGCTCTTTACCTGTGGGAAATTTTAGGTTCGTATCTTTGAATCTAACAGAGATATCAAGCAAAACGTTGCGTAGTTGCAAATCAAGAAAAAAGTGGAAAAATACGTAACATTTTCTTGAAAATTTTGTTTGAGTAACAGGTCATCATAATTTTATAGGATGTGATTTTTGCCGCGGTTTATTTTGAAATGCTTATAACTCCCGAACCGAAGAAGATATTTAAAAGAATCTTTCGACGTAAGAAAGAGTAAAGCGTGGACTTTGAAAACTTTTCACAATTAACCGCCTATTGCCCACACCCACATATAGAAATTCTGAGTTGTTTAATAAATATTTAAAATTCTCAATAACAAGTAGGCGTGGCGTTTTCATCCGTCACACAATTGGAAAGTAGGAGACGAGCTCTTTACCTGTGGGAAATTTTAGATTTGTATCTTTGAATCTAACAGAGATATCAAGCAAAACGTTGCGTAGTTGCAAATCAAGAAAAAAGTGGAAAAATACGTAAAATTTTCTTGAAAATTTTGTTTGAGTAACAGGTCATCATAATTTTATAGGAGGTGTTTTTTGCCGCGGTATATTTTGAAATGCTTATAACTCCCGAACCGAAGAAGATATTTAAATGAAACTTTTGACGTAAGAAAGAGTAAAGCGTGGACTTTGAAAACTTTCCACAATTAACCGCCTATTGCCACGCCCACATATATAAATTCTGAGTTGTTTAATAAATATTTAAAATTCTCAATAACAAGTAGGCGTGGCGTTTTCATCCGTCACACAATTGGAAAGTAGGAGACGAGCTCTTTACCTGTGGGAAATTTTAGATTTGTATCTTTGAATCTAACAGAGATATCAAGCAAAACATTGCGTAGTTGCAAATCAAGAAAAAAGTGGAAAAATACGTAAAATGTCTTGAAAATTTTGCTTGAGTAACAGGTCATCATAATTTTATAGGATGTGATATTTGCCGCGGTTTATTTTGAAATGCTTATAACTCCCGAACCGAAGAAGATATTTAAATGAAACTTTCGACGTAAGAAAGAGTAAAGCGTGGACTTTGAAAACTTTCCACAATTAACCGCCTATTGCCACGCCCACATATATAAATTCTGAGTTGCTTAATATAAACTTCAAAATCTATATAACAGGTAGGCGTGGCTTTTTCGCCCGTTGCACAATTGGAAACTAGGAGACGAGCTCTTTACCTGTGGGAAATTTTAGATTTGTATCTTTGAATCTAACAGAGATATCAAGCAAAACGTTGCGTAGTTGCAAATCAAGAAAAATGTGGAAAAATACGTAAAATTTTCTTGAAAATTTTGTTTGAGTAACAGGTCATCATAATTTTATAGGATTTTATAACTCCTGAACCGAAGAAGATATTTAAATGAAACTTTCGACGTAAGAAAGAGTAAAGCGTGGACTTTGAAAACTTTCCACAATTAACCGCCTATTGCCACGCCCACATATATAAATTCTGAGTTGTTTAATAAATATTTAAAATTCTCAATAACAAGTAGGCGTGGCGTTTTCATCCGTCACACAATTGGAAAGTAGGAGACGAGCTCTTTACCTGTGGGAAATTTTAGATTTGTATCTTTGAATCTAACAGAGATATCAAGCAAAGCGTTGCGTAGTTGCAAATCAAGAAAAAAGTGGAAAAATACGTATTGAAAATTTTGTTTGAGTAACAGGTCATCATAATTTTATAGGATGTGATTTTTGCCGCGGTTTATTTTGAAATGCTTATAACTCCCGAACCGAAGAAGATATTTAAATGAAACTTTCGACGTAAGAAATAGTAAAGCGTGGAATTTGAAAACCTTCCACAATTAACCGCCTATTGCCACGCCCACATATATAAATTCTGAGTTGCTTAATATAAACTTCAAAATCTATATAACAGGTAGGCGTGGCTTTTTCGCCCGTTGCACAATTGGAAACTAGGAGACGAGCTCTTTACCTGTGGGAAATTTTAGATTTGTATCTTTGAATCTAACAGAGATATCAAGCAAAACGTTGCGTAGTTGCAAATCAAGAAAAAAGTGGAAAAATATGTAAAATTTTCTTGAAAATTTTGTTTGAGTAACAGGTCATCATAATTTTATAGGAGGTGATTTTTGCCGCGGTATATTTTGAAATGCTTATAACTCCCGAACCGAAGAAGATATTTAAATGAAACTTTCGACGTAAGAAAGAGTAAAGCTTGGACTTTCAATACTCTTCATAATTAACCGCCCATTGCCACGCACACATTTAGAAATTCTGAGTTGTTTAATAAAAACTTAAAATTCTCAATAACAAGTAGGCGTGGCGTTTTAATCCGTCACACAATTGGAAAGTAGGAGACGAGCTCTTTACCTGTGGGAAATTTTAGATTTGTATCTTTGAGTCTAACAGAGATATCAAGCAAAACGTTGCGTAGTGGCAAATCAAGAAAAAAGTGGAAAAATACGTAAAATTTTCTTGAAAATTTTGTTTGAGTAACAGGTCATCATAATTTTATAGGATGTGATTTTTGCCGCGGTTTATTTTGAAATGCTTATAACTCCCGAACCGAAGAAGATATTTAAATGAAACTTTCGACGTAAGAAAGAGTAAAGCGTGGACTTTGAAAACCTTCCACAATTAACCGCCTATAGCCACGCCCACATTTAGAAATTCTGAGCTGCTTAATTAAAACTTCAACTTCTCAACAACAAGTAGACGTGGCGCTTTCTTCCGTCACACAGTCGGAAAGTAGGAGATGAGCTCTTTACCTGTGGGAAATTTTAGGTTCGTATCTTTGAATCTAACAGAGATATCAAGCAAAACGTTGCGTAGTTGCAAATCAAGAAAAAAGTGGAAAAATACGTAAAATTTTCTTGAAAATTTTGTTTGAGTAACAGGTCATCATAATTTTATAGGATGTGATTTTTGCCGCGGTTTATTTTGAAATGCTTATAACTCCCGAACCGAAGAAGATATTTAAATGAATCTTTCGACGTAAGAAAGAGTAGAGCGTGGACTTTGAAAACTTTCCACAATTAACCGCCTATAGCCACGCCCACATTTAGAAATTCTGAGCTGCTTAATTAAAACTTCAACTTCTCAACAACAAGTAGACGTGGCGCTTTCTTCCGTCACACAGTCGGAAAGTAGGAGACGAGTTCTTTACCTGTGGGAAATTTTAGATTTGTATCTTTAAATCTAACAGAGATATCAAGCAAAACGTTGCGTAGTTGCAAATCAAGAAAAAAGTGGAAAAATACGTAAAATTTTCTTGAAAATTTTGTTTGAGTAACAGGTCATCATAATTTTATAGGATGTGATTTTTTCCGCGGTTTATTTTGAAATGCTTATAACTCCCGAACCGAAGAAGATATTTAAATGAATCTTTCGACGTAAGAAAGAGTAGAGCGTGGACTTTGAAAACTTTCCACAATTAACCGCCTATAGCCACGCCCACATTTAGAAATTCTGAGCTGCTTAATTAAAACTTCAACTTCTCAACAACAAGTAGACGTGGCGCTTTCTTCCGTCACACAATTGGAAAGTAGGAGACGAGCTCTTTACCTGTGGGAAATTTTAGATTTGTATCTTTGAATCTAACAGAGATATCAAGCAAAACGTTGCGTAGTTGCAAATCAAGAAAAAAGTGGAAAAATACGTAAAATGTCTTGAAAATTTTGTTTGAGTAACAGGTCATCATAATTTTATAGGATGTGATTTTTGCCGCGGTTTATTTTGAAATGCTTATAACTCCCGAACCGAAGAAGATATTTAAATGAAACTTTCGACGTAAGAAAGAGTAAAGCGTGGACTTTGAAAACTTTCCACAATTAACCGCCTATTGCCACGCCCACATATATAAATTCTGAGTTGCTTAATATAAACTTCAAAATCTATATAACAGGTAGGCGTGGCTTTTTCGCCCGTTGCACAATTGGAAACTAGGAGACGAGCTCTTTACCTGTGGGAAATTTTAGATTTGTATCTTTGAATCTAACAGAGATATCAAGCAAAACGTTGCGTAGTTGCAAATCAAGAAAAATGTGGAAAAATACGTAAAATTTTCTTGAAAATTTTGTTTGAGTAACAGGTCATCATAATTTTATAGGATGTGATTTTTGCCGCGGTTTATTTTGAAATGCTTATAACTCCCGAACCGAAGAAGATATTTAAATGAATCTTTCGACGTAAGAAAGAGTAGAGCGTGGACTTTGAAAACTTTCCACAATTAACCGCCTATAGCCACGCCCACATTTAGAAATTCTGAGCTGCTTAATTAAAACTTCAACTTCTCAACAACAAGTAGACGTGGCGCTTTCTTCCGTCACACAGTCGGAAAGTAGGAGACGAGTTCTTTACCTGTGGGAAATTTTAGATATGTATCTTTAAATCTAACAGAGATATCAAGCAAAACGTTGCGTAGTTGCAAATCAAGAAAAAAGTGGAAAAATACGTAAAATTTTCTTGAAAATTTTGTTTGAGTAACAGGTCATCATAATTTTATAGGATGTGATTTTTTCCGCGGTTTATTTTGAAATGCTTATAACTCCCGA
Organism: Pollenia amentaria; assembly: GCA_943735925.1. NCBI lineage: Eukaryota > Metazoa > Arthropoda > Insecta > Diptera > Polleniidae > Pollenia > Pollenia amentaria. The sequence goes on from OX031008.1 coordinate 124,895,934, forward strand.
ACCGAAGAAGATATTTAAATGAATCTTTCGACGTAAGAAAGAGTAGAGCGTGGACTTTGAAAACTTTCCACAATTAACCGCCTATAGCCACGCCCACATTTAGAAATTCTGAGCTGCTTAATTAAAACTTCAACTTCTCAACAACAAGTAGACGTGGCGCTTTCTTCCGTCACACAATTGTATTTTTGTATCTTTGAATCTAACAGAGATATCAAGCAAAACGTTGCGTAGTTGCAAATCAAGAAAAAAGTGGAAAAATACGTAAAATGTCTTGAAAATTTTGTTTGAGTAACAGGTCATCATAATTTTATAGGATGTGATTTTTGCCGCGGTTTATTTTGAAATGCTTATAACTCCCGAACCGAAGAAGATATTTAAATGAAACTTTCGACGTAAGAAAGAGTAAAGCGTGGACTTTGAAAACTTTCCACAATTAACCGCCTATTGCCACGCCCACATATATAAATTCTGAGTTGCTTAATATAAACTTCAAAATCTATATAACAGGTAGGCGTGGCTTTTTCGCCCGTTGCACAATTGGAAACTAGGAGACGAGCTCTTTACCTGTGGGAAATTTTAGATTTGTATCTTTGAATCTAACAGAGATATCAAGCAAAACGTTGCGTAGTTGCAAATCAAGAAAAATGTGGAAAAATACGTAAAATTTTCTTGAAAATTTTGTTTGAGTAACAGGTCATCATAATTTTATAGGAGGTGATTTTTGCCGCGGTTTATTTGAAATGCTTACAACTCCCGAACCGAAGAAGATATTTAAATGAAACTTTCGACGTAAGAAAGAGTAAAGCGTGGACTTTGAAAACTTTTCACAATTAACCGCCTATTGCCACACCCACATATAGAAATTCTGAGTTGTTTAATAAATATTTAAAATTCTCAATAACAAGTAGGCGTGGCGTTTTCATCCGTCACACAATCGGAAACAGGGAGACGACTTCTTTACCTGTGGGAAACTTTAGGTCCGTATCTTTAAATCTAATAGAGATATCAAGCAAAACGTTGGTTGCGTGGTTGAAAATCAAGAAAAAAGTGGAAAAATACGCAAAATTTTCTTGAAATTTTTGTTCGAGTAACAGGTCATCATAATTTTATAGGAGGTGATTTTTTGTCGCAGATTATTTTGAAATAAATGAAACTTTCGCCGTACGAAATAGTAAAGCTTGGACTTTCAATACTCTTCATAACTAACCGCCCATTGCCACGCACACATTTAGAAATTCTGAGTTGTTTAATAAAAACTTAAAATTCTCAATAACAAGTAGGCGTGGCGTTTTAATCCGTCACACAATTGGAAAGTAGGAGACGAGCTCTTTACCTGTGGGAAATTTTAGATTTGTATCTTTGAATCTAACAGAGATATCAAGCAAAACGTTGCGTAGTTGCAAAATCAAGAAACAAGTGGAAAAATACGTAAAATTTTCTTGAAAATTTTGTTTGAGTAACAGGTCATCATAATTTTATAGGAGGTGATTTTTTCCGCGGTTTATTTTGAAATGCTTATAACTCCCGAACCGAAGAAGATATTTAAATGAAACTTTCGACGTAAGAAAAAGTAAAGCGTGGACTTTGAAAACTTTCCACAATTAACCGCCTATTGCCACGCCCACATATATAAATTCTGAGTTGTTTAATAAATATTTAAAATTCTCAATAACAAGTAGGCGTGGCGTTTTCATCCGTCACACAATTGGAAAGTAGGAGACGAGCTCTTTACCTGTGGGAAATTTTAGATTTGTATCTTTGAATCTAACAGAGATATCAAGCAAAACGTTGCGTAGTTGCAAATCAAGAAAAAAGTGGAAAAAAATACGTAAAATGTCTTGAAAATTTTGTTTGAGTAACAGGTCATCATAATTTTATAGGATGTGATTTTTGCCGCGGTTAATTTTGAAATGCTTATAACTCCCGAACCGAAGAAGATATTTAAATGAAACTTTCGACGTAAGAAAGAGTAAAGCGTGGACTTTGAAAACTTTCCACAATTAACCGCCTATTGCCACGCCCACATATATAAATTCTGAGTTGCTTAATATAAACTTCAAAATCTATATAACAGGTAGGCGTGGCTTTTTCGCCCGTTGCACAATTGGAAACTAGGAGACGAGCTCTTTACCTGTGGGAAATTTTAGATTTGTATCTTTGAATCTAACAGAGATATCAAGCAAAACGTTGGTTGCGTGGTTGAAAATCAAGAAGAAAGTGGAAAAATACGCAAAATTTTCTTGAAATTTTTGTTCGAGTAACAGGTCAACATAATTTTGTAGGAGGTGATTTTTTGTCGCGGATTATAAATGAAACTTTAGCCGTAAGAAAGAGTAAAGCTTGGACTTTCAAAACTCTTCATAATTAACCGCCCATTGCCACGCACACATTTAGAAATTCTGAGTTGCTTAATAAAAACTTAAAATTCTCAATAACAAGTAGGCGTGGAGTTTTAATCCGGCACACAATTGGAAAGTAGGAGACGAGCTCTTTACCTGTGGGAAATTTTAGATTTGTCTCTTTGAATCTAACAGAGATATCAAGCAAAACGTTGCGTAGTTGCAAATCAAGAAAAAAGTGGAAAAATACGTAAAATGTCTTGAAAATTTTGTTTGAGTAACAGGTCATCATAATTTTATAGGATGTGATTTTTGCCGCGGTTTATTTTGAAATGGTTATAACTCCCGAACCGAAGAAGATATTTAAATGAAACTTTCGACGTAAGAAAGAGTAAAGCGTGGACTTTGAAAACTTTCCACAATTAACCGCCTATTGCCACGCCCACATATATAAATTCTGAGTTGTTTAATAAATATTTAAAATTCTCAATAACAAGTAGGCGTGGCGTTTTCATCCGTCACACAATTGGAAACTAGGAGACGAGCTATTTACCTGTGGGAAATTTTAGATTTGTATCTTTGAATCTAACAGAAATATCAAGCAAAACGTTGCGTAGTTATATTTAATATATTTAAAATTCTCAATAACAAGTAGGCGTGGCGTTTTCATCCGTCACACAATTGGAAACTAGGAGACGAGCTATTTACCTGTGGGAAATTTTAGATTTGTATCTTTGAATCTAACAGAGATATCAAGCAAAACGTTGCGTAGTTGCAAATCAAGAAAAATGTGGAAAAATACGTAAAATTTTCTTGAAAATTTTGTTTGAGTAACAGGTCATCATAATTTTATAGGAGGTGATTTTTGCCGTGGTTTATTTGAAATGCTTACAACTCCCGAACCGAAGAAGATATTTAAATGAAACTTTCGACGTAAGAAAGAGTAAAGCGTGGACTTTGAAAACTTTCCACAATTAACCGCCTATTGCCACGCCCACATATAGAAATTCTGAGTTGTTTAATAAATATTTAAAATTCTCAATAACAAGTAGGCGTGGCGTTTTCATCCGTCACACAATCGGAAACAGGGAGACGACTTCTTTACCTGTGGGAAACTTTAGGTTCGTATCTTTAAATCTAATAGAGATATCAACCAAAACGTTGGTTGCGTGGTTGAAAATCAAGAAAAAAGTGGAAAAATACCCAAAATTTTCTTGAAATTTTTGTTCGAGTAACAGGTCATCATAATTTTATAGGAGGTGATTTTTTATCGCGGATTATTTTGAAATAAATAAAACTTTCGCCGTAAGAAAGAGTAAAGCTTGGACTTTCAAAGCTCTTCATAATTAACCGCCTATTGCCACGCCCACATATAGAAATTCTGAGTTGTTTAATAAATATTTAAAATTCTCAATAACAAGTAGGCGTGGCGTTTTCATCCGTCACACAATCGGAAACAGGGAGACGACTTTTTTACCTGTGGGAAACTTTAGGTTCGTATCTTTAAATCTAATAGAGATATCAAGCAAAACGTTGGTTGCGTGGTTGAAAATCAAGAAGAAAGTGGAAAAATACGCAAAATTTTCTTGAAATTTTTGTTCGAGTAACAGGTCAACATAATTTTGTAGGAGGTGATTTTTTGTCGCGGATTATAAATGAAACTTTCGCCGTAAGAAAGAGTAAAGCGTGGACTTTGAAAACTTTCCACAATTAACCGCCTATTGCCACGCCCACATATATAAATTCTGAGTTGCTTAATATAAACTTCAAAATCTATATAACAGGTAGGCGTGGCTTTTTCGCCCGTTGCACAATTGGAAACTAGGAGACGAGCTCTTTACCTGTGGGAAATTTTAGATTTGTATCTTTGAATCTAACAGAGATATCAAGCAAAACGTTGCGTAGTTGCAAATCAAGAAAAAAGTGGAAAAATACGTAAAATTTTCTTGAAAATTTTGTTTGACTAACAGGTCATCATAATTTTATAGGATGTGATTTTTGCCGCGGTTTATTTTGAAATGCTTATAACTCCCGAACCGAAGAAGATATTTAAATGAAACTTTCGACGTAAGAAAGAGTAAAGCGTGGACTTTGAAAACTTTCCACAATTAACCGCCTATTGCCACGCCCACATTTAGAAATTCTGAGTTGCTTAATATAAACTTCAAATTCTATATAACAGGTAGGCGTGGCTTTTTCGCCCGTTGCACAATTGGAAACTAGGAGACGAGCTCTTTACCTGTGGGAAATTTTAGATTTGTATCTTTGAATCTAACAGAGATATCAAGCAAAACGTTGCGTAGTTGCAAAATCAAGAAAAAAGTGGAAAAATAAGTAAAATTTTCTTGAAAATTTTGTTTGAGTAACAGGTCATCATAATTTTATAGGAGGTGATTTTTGCCGCGGTTTATTTTGAAATGCTTATAACTCCCGAACCGAAGAAGATATTTAAATGAAACTTTCGACGTAAGAAAGAGTAAAGCGTGGACTTTGAAAACTTTTCACAATTAACCGCCTATTGCCACACCCACATATAGAAATTCTGAGTTGTTTAATAAATATTTAAAATTCTCAATAACAAGTAGGCGTGGCGTTTTCATCCGTCACACAATTGGAAAGTAGGAGACGAGCTCTTTACCTGTGGGAAATTTTAGATTTGTATCTTTGAATCTAACAGAGATATCAAGCAAAACGTTGCGTAGTTGCAAATCAAGAAAAAAGTGGAAAAATACGTAAAATGTCTTGAAAATTTTGTTTGAGTAACAGGTCATCATAATTTTATAGGATGTGATTTTTGCCGCGGCTTATTTTGAAATGCTTATAACTCCCGAACCGAAGAAGATTTAAATGAAACTTTCGACGTAAGAAAGAGTAAAGCGTGGACTTTGAAAACTTTCCACAATTAACCGCCTATTGCCACGCCCACATATATAAATTCTGAGTTGCTTAATATAAACTTCAAAATCTATATAACAGGTAGGCGTGGCTTTTTCGCCCGTTGCACAATTGGAAACTAGGAGACGAGCTCTTTACCTGTGGGAAATTTTAGATTTGTATCTTTGAATCTAACAGAGATATCAAGCAAAACGTTGCGTAGTTGCAAATCAAGAAAAAAGTGGAAAAATACGTAAAATTTTCTTGAAAATTTTGTTTGACTAACAGGTCATCATAATTTTATAGGATGTGATTTTTGCCGCGGTTTATTTTGAAATGCTTATAACTCCCGAACCGAAGAAGATATTTAAATGAATCTTTCGACGTAAGAAAGAGTAGAGCGTGGACTTTGAAAACTTTCCACAATTAACCGCCTATAGCCACGCCCACATTTAGAAATTCTGAGCTGCTTAATTAAAACTTCAACTTCTCAACAACAAGTAGACGTGGCGCTTTCTTCCGTCACACAGTCGGAAAGTAGGAGACGAGCTCTTTACCTGTGGGAAATTTTAGATTTGTATCTTTGAATCTAACAGAGATATCAAGCAAAACGTTGCGTAGTTGCAAATCAAGAAAAAAGTGGAAAAATACGTAAAATTTTCTTGAAAATTTTGTTTGAGTAACAGGTCATCATAATTTTATAGGATGTGATTTTTGCCGCGGTTTATTTTGAAATGCTTATAACTCCCGAACCGAAGAAGATATTTAAATGAATCTTTCGACGTAAGAAAGAGTAGAGCGTGGACTTTGAAAACTTTCCACAATTAACCGCCTATAGCCACGCCCACATTTAGAAATTCTGAGCTGCTTAATTAAAACTTCAACTTCTCAACAACAAGTAGACGTGGCGCTTTCTTCCGTCACACAGTCGGAAAGTAGGAGATGAACTCTTTACCTGTGGGAAATTTTAGGTTCGTATCTTTGAATCTAACAGAGATATCAAGCAAAACGTTGCGTAGTTGCAAATCAAGAAAAAAGTGGAAAAATACGTAAAATTTTCTTGAAAATTTTGTTTGAGTAACAGGTCATCATAATTTTATAGGAGGTGATTTTTGCCGCGGTATATTTTGAAATGCTTATAACTCCCGAACCGAAGAAGATATTTAAATGAAACTTTCGACGTAAGAAAGAGTAAAGCTTGGACTTTCAATACTCTTCATAATTAACCGCCCACTGCCACGCACACATTTAGAAATTCTGAGTTATTTAATAAAAACTTAAAATTCTCAATAACAAGTAGGCGTGGCGTTTTAATCCGTCACACAATTGGAAAGTAGGAGACGAGCTCTTTACCTGTGGGAAATTTTAGATTTGTATCTTTGAATCTAACAGAGATATCAAGCAAAACGTTGCGTAGTTGCAAATCAAGAAAAAAGTGAAAAAATACGTAAAATTTTCTTGAAAATTTTGTTTGAGTAACAGGTCATCATAATTTTATAGGATGTGATTTTTGCCGCGGTTTATTTTGAAATGCTTATAACTCCCGAACCGAAGAAGATATTTAAATGAAACTTTCGACGTAAGAAAGAGTAAAGCGTGGACTTTGAAAACTTTCCACAATTAACCGCCTATAGCCACGCCCACATTTAGAAATTCTGAGCTGCTTAATTAAAACTTAAACTTCTCAACAACAAGTAGACGTGGCGCTTTCTTCCGTCACACAGTCGGAAAGTAGGAGATGAACTCTTTACCTGTGGGAAATTTTAGGTTCGTATCTTTGAATCTAACAGAGATATCAAGCAAAACGTTGCGTAGTTGCAAATCAAGAAAAAAGTGGAAAAATACGTAAAATTTTCTTGAAAATTTTGTTTGAGTAACAGGTCATCATAATTTTATAGGAGGTGATTTTTGCCGCGGTATATTTTGAAATGCTTATAACTCCCGAACCGAAGAAGATATTTAAATGAAACTTTCGACGTAAGAAAGAGTAAAGCTTGGACTTTCAATACTCTTCATAATTAACCGCCCATTGCCACGCACACATTTAGAAATTCTGAGTTATTTAATAAAAACTTAAAATTCTCAATAACAAGTAGGCGTGGCGTTTTTATCCGTCACACAATTGGAAAGTAGGAGACGAGCTCTTTACCTGTGGGAAATTTTAGATTTGTATCTTTGAATCTAACAGAGATATCAAGCAAAACGTTGCGTAGTTGCAAATCAAGAAAAAAGTGAAAAAATACGTAAAATTTTCTTGAAAATTTTGTTTGAGTAACAGGTCATCATAATTTTATAGGATGTGATTTTTGCCGCGGTTTATTTTGAAATGCTTATAACTCCCGAACCGAAGAAGATATTTAAATGAAACTTTCGACGTAAGAAAGAGTAAAGCGTGGACTTTGAAAACTTTCCACAATTAACCGCCTATAGCCACGCCCACATTTAGAAATTCTGAGCTGCTTAATTAAAACTTCAACTTCTCAACAACAAGTAGACGTGGCGCTTTCTTCCGTCACACAGTCGGAAAGTAGGAGATGAACTCTTTACCTGTGGGAAATTTTAGGTTCGTATCTTTGAATCTAACAGAGATATCAAGCAAAACGTTGCGTAGTTGCAAATCAAGAAAAAAGTGGAAAAATACGTAAAATTTTCTTGAAAATTTTGTTTGAGTAACAGGTCATCATAATTTTATAGGAGGTGATTTTTGCCGCGGTATATTTTGAAATGCTTATAACTCCCGAACCGAAGAAGATATTTAAATGAAACTTTCGACGTAAGAAAGAGTAAAGCTTGGACTTTCAATACTCTTCATAATTAACCGCCCATTGCCACGCACACATTTAGAAATTCTGAGTTATTTAATAAAAACTTAAAATTCTCAATAACAAGTAGGCGTGGCGTTTTAATCCGTCACACAATTGGAAAGTAGGAGACGAGCTCTTTACCTGTGGGAAATTTTAGATTTGTATCTTTGAATCTAACAGAGATATCAAGCAAAACGTTGCGTAGTTGCAAATCAAGAAAAAGTGAAAAAATACGTAAAATTTTCTTGAAAATTTTGTTTGAGTAACAGGTCATCATAATTTTATAGGATGTGATTTTTGCCGCGGTTTATTTTGAAATGCTTATAACTCCCGAACCGAAGAAGATATTTAAATGAAACTTTCGACGTAAGAAAGAGTAAAGCGTGGACTTTGAAAACTTTCCACAATTAACCGCCTATAGCCACGCCCACATTTAGAAATTCTGAGCTGCTTAATTAAAACTTCAACTTCTCAACAACAAGTAGACGTGGCGCTTTCTTCCGTCACACAGTCGGAAAGTAGGAGATGAACTCTTTACCTGTGGGAAATTTTAGGTTCGTATCTTTGAATCTAACAGAGATATCAAGCAAAACGTTGCGTAGTTGCAAATCAAGAAAAAAGTGGAAAAATACGTAAAATTTTCTTGAAAATTTGGTTTGAGTAACAGGTCATCATAATTTTATAGGATGTGATTTTTCCGCGGTTTATTTTGAAATGCTTATAACTCCCGAACCGAAGAAGATATTTAAATGAAACTTTCGACGTAAGAAAGAGTAGAGCGTGGACTTTGAAAACTTTCCACAATTAACCGCCTATAGCCACGCCCACATTTAGAAATTCTGAGCTGCTTAATTAAAACTTCAACTTCTCAACAACAAGTAGACGTGGCGCTTTCTTCCGTCACACAGTCGGAAAGTAGGAGACGAGCTCTTTACCTGTGGGAAATTTTAGATTTGTATCTTTGAATCTAACAGAGATATCAAGCAAAACGTTGCGTAGTTGCAAATCAAGAAAAAAGTGGAAAAATACGTAAAATTTTCTTGAAAATTTTGTTTGAGTAACAGGTCATCATAATTTTATAGGATGTGATTTTTGCCGCGGTTTATTTTGAAATGCTTATAACTCCCGAACCGAAGAAGATATTTAAATGAATCTTTCGACGTAAGAAAGAGTAGAGCGTGGACTTTGAAAACTTTCCACAATTAACCGCCTATAGCCACGCCCACATTTAGAAATTCTGAGCTGCTTAATTAAAACTTCAACTTCTCAACAACAAGTACACGTGGCGCTTTCTTCCGTCACACAGTCGGAAAGTAGGAGATGAGCTCTTTACCTGTGGGAAATTTTAGGTTCGTATCTTTGAATCTAACAGAGATATCAAGCAAAACGTTGCGTAGTTGCAAATCAAGAAAAAAGTGGAAAAATACGTAACATTTTCTTGAAAATTTTGTTTGAGTAACAGGTCATCATAATTTTATAGGATGTGATTTTTGCCGCGGTTTATTTTGAAATGCTTATAACTCCCGAACCGAAGAAGATATTTAAAAGAATCTTTCGACGTAAGAAAGAGTAAAGCGTGGACTTTGAAAACTTTTCACAATTAACCGCCTATTGCCACGCCCACATTTAGAAATTCTGAGCTGCTTAATAAAAACTTCAACTTCTCAACAACAAGTAGACGTGGCGCTTTCTTCCGTCACACAGTCGGAAAGTAGGAGATGAGCTCTTTACCTGTGGGATATTTTAGGTTCGTATCTTTAAATCTAACAGAGATATCAAGCAACACGTTGCGTTGTTGCAAATCAAGAAAAAAGTGGAAAAATACGTAAAATTTTCTGGAAAATTTTGTTTGAGTAACAGGTCATCATAATTTTATAGGAGGTGTTTTTTGCCGCGGTATATTTTGAAATGCTTATAACTCCCGAACCGAAGAAGATATTTAAATGAAACTTTTGACGTAAGAAAGAGTAAAGCGTGGACTTTGAAAACTTTCCACAATTAACCGCCTATTGCCACGCCCACATATATAAATTCTGAGTTGTTTAATAAATATTTAAAATTCTCAATAACAAGTAGGCGTGGCGTTTTCATCCGTCACACAATTGGAAAGTAGGAGACGAGCTCTTTAGCTGTGGGAAATTTTAGATTTGTATCTTTGAATCTAACAGAGATATCAAGCAAAACGTTGCGTAGTTGCAAATCAAGAAAAAAGTGGAAAAATACGTAAAATGTCTTGAAAATTTTGTTTGAGTAACAGGTCATCATAATTTTATAGGATGTGATTTTTGCCGCGGTTTATTTTGAAATGCTTATAACTCCCGAACCGAAGAAGATATTTAAATGAAACTTTCGACGTAAGAAAGAGTAAAGCGTGGACTTTGAAAACTTTCCACAATTAACCGCCTATTGCCACGCCCACATATATAAATTCTGAGTTGCTTAATATAAACTTCAAAATCTATATAACAGGTTGGCGTGGCTTTTTCGCCCGTTGCACAATTGGAAACTAGGAGACGAGCTCTTTACCTGTGGGAAATTTTAGATTTGTATCTTTGAATCTAACAGAGATATCAAGCAAAACGTTGGTTGCGTAGTTGCAAATCAAGAAAAATGTGGAAAAATACGTAAAATTTTCTTGAAAATTTTGTTTGAGTAACAGGTCATCATAATTTTATTGGAGGTGATTTTTGCCGCGGTTTATTTGAAATGCTTACAACTCCCGAACCGAAGAAGATATTTAAATGAAACTTTCGACGTAAGAAAGAGTAAAGCGTGGACTTTGAAAACTTTTCACAATTAACCGCCTATTGCCACACCCACATATAGAAATTCTGAGTTGTTTAATAAATATTTAAAATTCTCAATAACAAGTAGGCGTGGCGTTTTCATCCGTCACACAATTGGAAAGTAGGAGACGAGCTCTTTACCTGTGGGAAATTTTAGATTTGTATCTTTGAATCTAACAGAGATATCAAGCAAAACGTTGCGTAGTTGCAAATCAAGAAAAAAGTGGAAAAATACGTAAAATGTCTTGAAAATTTTGTTTGAGTAACAGGTCATCATAATTTTATAGGAGGTGATTTTTGCCGCGGTTTATTTTGAAATGCTTATAACTCCCGAACCGAAGAAGATATTTAAATGAAACTTTCGACGTAAGAAAGAGTAAAGCGTGGACTTTGAAAACTTTCCACAATTAACCGCCTATTGCCACGCCCACATATATAAATTCTGAGTTGCTTAATATAAACTTCAAAATCTATATAACAGGTAGGCGTGGCTTTTTCGCCCGTTGCACAATTGGAAACTAGGAGACGAGCTCTTTACCTGTGGGAAATTTTAGATTTGTATCTTTGAATCTAACAGAGATATCAAGCAAAACGTTGCGTAGTTGCAAATCAAGAAAAAAGTGGAAAAATACGTAAAATGTCTTGAAAATTTTGTTTGAGTAACAGGTCATCATAATTTTATAGGAGGTGATTTTTGCCGCGGTTTATTTTGAAATGCTTATAACTCCCGAACCGAAGAAGATATTTAAATGAATCTTTCGACGTAAGAAAGAGTAAAGCGTGGACTTTGAAAACTTTCCACAATTAACCGCCTATTGCCACGCCCACATTTAGAAATTCTGAGCTACTTAATAAAAACTTCAACTTCTCAACAACAAGTAGACGTGGCGCTTTCTTCCGTCACACAGTCGGAAAGTAGGAGATGAGCTCTTTACCTGTGGGAAATTTTAGGTTCGTATCTTTAAATCTAACAGAGATATCAAGCAACACGTTGCGTAGTTGCAAATCAAGAAAAAAGTGGAAAAATACGTAAAATTTTCTTGAAAATTTTGTTTGAGTAACAGGTCATCATAATTTTATAGGAGGTGTTTTTTGCCGCGGTATATTTTGAAATGCTTATAACTCCCGAACCGAAGAAGATATTTAAATGAAACTTTTGACGTAAGAAAGAGTAAAGCGTGGACTTTGAAAACTTTCCACAATTAACCGCCTATTGCCACGCCCACATATATAAATTCTGAGTTGTTTAATAAATATTTAAAATTCTCAATAACAAGTAGGCGTGGCGTTTTCATCCGTCACACAATTGGAAAGTAGGAGACGAGCTCTTTAGCTGTGGGAAATTTTAGATTTGTATCTTTGAATCTAACAGAGATATCAAGCAAAACGTTGCGTAGTTGCAAATCAAGAAAAAAGTGGAAAAATACGTAAAATGTCTTGAAAATTTTGTTTGAGTAACAGGTCATCATAATTTTATAGGAGGTGATTTTTGCCGCGGTTTATTTTGAAATGCTTATAACTCCCGAACCGAAGAAGATATTTAAATGAATCTTTCGACGTAAGAAAGAGTAAAGCGTGGACTTTGAAAACTTTCCACAATTAACCGCCTATTGCCACGCCCACATTTAGAAATTCTGAGCTACTTAATAAAAACTTCAACTTCTCAACAACAAGTAGACGTGGCGCTTTCTTCCGTCACACAGTCGGAAAGTAGGAGATGAGCTCTTTACCTGTGGGAAATTTTAGGTTCGTATCTTTAAATCTAACAGAGATATCAAGCAACACGTTGCGTAGTTGCAAATCAAGAAAAAAGTGGAAAAATACGTAAAATTTTCTTGAAAATTTTGTTTGAGTAACAGGTCATCATAATTTTATAGGAGGTGTTTTTTGCCGCGGTATATTTTGAAATGCTTATAACTCCCGAACCGAAGAAGATATTTAAATGAAACTTTTGACGTAAGAAAGAGTAAAGCGTGGACTTTGAAAACTTTCCATAATTAACCGCCTATTGCCACGCCCACATATATAAATTCTGAGTTGTTTAATAAATATTTAAAATTCTCAATAACAAGTAGGCGTGGCGTTTTCATCCGTCACACAATTGGAAAGTAGGAGACGAGCTCTTTACCTGTGGGAAATTTTAGATTTGTATCTTTGAATCTAACAGAGATATCAAGCAAAACGTTGCGTAGTTGCAAATCAAGAAAAAAGTGGAAAAATACGTAAAATTTTCTTGAAAATTTTGTTTGAGTAACAGGTCATCATAATTTTATAGGATGTGATTTTTGCCGCGGTTTATTTTGAAATGCTTATAACTCCCGAACCGAAGAAGATATTTAAATTAAACTTTCGACGTAAGAAAGAGTAAAGCGTGGACTTTGAAAACCTTCCACAATTAACCGCCTATAGCCACGCCCACATTTAGAAATTCTGAGCTGCTTAATTAAAACTTCAACTTCTCAACAACAAGTAGACGTGGCGCTTTCTTCCGTCACACAGTCGGAAAGTAGGAGATGAGCTCTTTACCTGTGGGAAATTTTAGGTTCGTATCTTTGAATCTAACAGAGATATCAAGCAAAACGTTGCGTAGTTGCAAATCAAGAAAAAAGTGGAAAAATACGTAAAATTTTCTTGAAAATTTTGTTTGAGTAACAGGTCATCATAATTTTATAAGATGTGATTTTTGCCGCGGTTTATTTTGAAATGCTTATAACTCCCGAACCGAAGAAGATATTTAAATGAATCTTTCGACGTAAGAAAGAGTAGAGCGTGGACTTTGAAAACTTTCCACAATTAACCGCCTATAGCCACGCCCACATTTAGAAATTCTGAGCTGCTTAATTAAAACTTCAACTTCTCAACAACAAGTAGACGTGGCGCTTTCTTCCGTCACACAGTCGGAAAGTAGGAGATGAACTCTTTACCTGTGGGAAATTTTAGGTTCGTATCTTTGAATCTAACAGAGATATCAAGCAAAACGTTGCGTAGTTGCAAATCAAGAAAAAAGTGGAAAAATACGTAAAATTTTCTTGAAAATTTTGTTTGAGTAACAGGTCATCATAATTTTATAGGAGGTGATTTTTGCCGCGGTATATTTTGAAATGCTTATAACTCCCGAACCGAAGAAGATATTTAAATGAAACTTTCGACGTAAGAAAGAGTAAAGCTTGGACTTTCAATACTCTTCATAATTAACCGCCCATTGCCACGCACACATTTAGAAATTCTGAGTTGTTTAATAAAAACTTAAAATTCTCAATAACAAGTAGGCGTGGCGTTTTAATCCGTCACACAATTGGAAAGTAGGAGACGAGCTCTTTACCTGTGGGAAATTTTAGATTTGTATCTTTGAATCTAACAGAGATATCAAGCAAAACGTTGCGTAGTTGCAAATCAAGAAAAAAGTGGAAAAATACGTAACATTTTCTTGAAAATTTTGTTTGAGTAACAGGTCATCATAATTTTATAGGATGTGATTTTTGCCGCGGTTTATTTTGAAATGCTTATAACTCCCGAACCGAAGAAGATATTTAAATGAATCTTTCGACGTAAGAAAGAGTAGAGCGTGGACTTTGAAAACTTTCCACAATTAACCGCCTATAGCCACGCCCACATTTAGAAATTCTGAGCTGCTTAATTAAAACTTCAACTTCTCAACAACAAGTAGACGTGGCGCTTTCTTCCGTCACACAGTCGGAAAGTAGGAGACGAGCTCTTTACCTGTGGGAAATTTTAGATTTGTATCTTTGAATCTAACAGAGATATCAAGCAAAACGTTGCGTAGTTGCAAATCAAGAAAAAAGTGGAAAAATACGTAAAATTTTCTTGAAAATTTTGTTTGAGTAACAGGTCATCATAATTTTATAGGATGTGATTTTTGCCGCGGTTTATTTTGAAATGCTTATAACTCCCGAACCGAAGAAGATATTTAAATGAATCTTTCGACGTAAGAAAGAGTAGAGCGTGGACTTTGAAAACTTTCCACAATTAACCGCCTATAGCCACGACCACATTTAGAAATTCTGAGCTGCTTAATTAAAACTTCAACTTCTCAACAACAAGTAGACGTGGCGCTTTCTTCCGTCACACAGTCGGAAAGTAGGAGACGAGCTCTTTACCTGTGGGAAATTTTAGATTTGTATCTTTGAATCTAACAGAGATATCAAGCAAAACGTTGCGTAGTTGCAAATCAAGAAAAAAGTGGAAAAATACGTAAAATTTTCTTGAAAATTTTGTTTGAGTAACAGGTCATCATAATTTTATAGGATGTGATTTTTGCCGCGGTTTATTTTGAAATGCTTATAACTCCCGAACCGAAGAAGATATTTAAATGAATCTTTCGACGTAAGAAAGAGTAGAGCGTGGACTTTGAAAACTTTCCACAATTAACCGCCTATAGCCACGCCCACATTTAGAAATTCTGAGCTGCTTAATTAAAACTTCAACTTCTCAACAACAAGTAGACGTGGCGCTTTCTTCCGTCACACAGTCGGAAAGTAGGAGATGAGCTCTTTACCTGTGGGAAATTTTAGGTTCGTATCTTTGAATCTAACAGAGATATCAAGCAAAACGTTGCGTAGTAGCAAATCAAGAAAAAAGTGGAAAAATACGTAAAATTTTCTTGAAAATTTTGTTTGAGTAACAGGTCATCATAATTTTATAGGAGGTGATTTTTGCCGCGGTATATTTTGAAATGCTTATAACTCCCGAACCGAAGAAGATATTTAAATGAAACTTTCGACGTAAGAAAGAGTAAAGCTTGGACTTTCAATACTCTTCATAATTAACCGCCCATTGCCACGCACACATTTAGAAATTCTGAGTTGTTTAATAAAAACTTAAAATTCTCAATAACAAGTAGGCGTGGCGTTTTAATCCGTCACACAATTGGAAAGTAGGAGACGAGCTCTTTACCTGTGGGAAATTTTAGATTTGTATCTTTGAATCTAACAGAGATATCAAGCAAAACGTTGCGTAGTTGCAAATCAAGAAAAAAGTGGAAAAATACGTAAAATTTTCTTGAAAATTTTGTTTGAGTAACAGGTCATCATAATTTTATAGGATGTGATTTTTGCCGCGGTTTATTTTGAAATGCTTATAACTCCCGAACCGAAGAAGATATTTAAATGAAACTTTCGACGTAAGAAAGAGTAAAGCGTGGACTTTGAAAACCTTCCACAATTAACCGCCTATAGCCACGCCCACATTTAGAAATTCTGAGCTGCTTAATTAAAACTTCAACTTCTCAACAACAAGTAGACGTGGCGCTTTCTTCCGTCACACAGTCGGAAAGTAGGAGATGAGCTCTTTACCTGTGGGAAATTTTAGGTTCGTATCTTTGAATCTAACAGAGATATCAAGCAAAACGTTGCGTAGTTGCAAATCAAGAAAAAAGTGGAAAAATACGTAAAATTTTCTTGAAAATTTTGTTTGAGTAACAGGTCATCATAATTTTATAGGATGTGATTTTTGCCGCGGTTTATTTTGAAATGCTTATAACTCCCGAACCGGAGAAGATATTTAAATGAATCTTTCGACGTAAGAAAGAGTAGAGCGTGGACTTTGAAAACTTTCCACAATTAACCGCCTATAGCCACGCCCACATTTAGAAATTCTGAGCTGCTTAATAAAAACTTCAACTTCTCAACAACAAGTAGACGTTTCGCTTTCTTCCGTCACACAGTCGGAAAGTAGGAGACGAGCTCTTTACCTGTGGGAAATTTTAGATTTGTATCTTTGAATCTAACAGAGATATCAAGCAAAACGTTGCGTAGTTGCAAATCAAGAAAAAAGTGGAAAAATACGTAAAATTTTCTTGAAAATTTTGTTTGAGTAAATAAATAATCTAATTATTTTTGTTTTTGAAACAAACCAAAAAAAAAAAAAAAAGTTCAAATTAATATACCCAACAAAACAACTAAGCAAAAAAAACCTAAAAAATAAAAAAAAAAAAAAAAAAAAAAAAAAAAAAAAAAAAAAAACTTTAAATCTCTTAAAAGAGCTAAACTCATAAAATTATGGTTAGACAAAGAAAAAATCAAGCTCAAAACAAAATTAAAAATAACAGCAATAAGCGTCAAAATATGAATTCGACTGAAGAATTTGAAACAACACAAGAAATCGATACAGAAGAAATTCCAATAACATCAGCAAGCAGTGTAAACAATAATGACAAACTAGAAAATATTAACACTCCTTCGCAAAAACGCTTAAGAGATGTTTTGCAAAACTCTTTGCTCGGTAATGTGTGCAAAACTCCGCGCTTAACTCTCACTGAAACGCCTCTTAAGTTTATAACAATTATGGAGAAACGATTCGATAAACTTTCAAACATACTTGAAACCAAGTTCAATGAGTGCAAACAAGATCTCTTACATGAATTCGACAAGAGATTCAGTGTAATGAAAACTAATATTGATATACTCTTGGAATCTGTTATCACTGACATTAACAATGTTAAAGACAGAGTTACTGAACTTGAAACAGTTGTGAATAATAATATAGTACACCAAACTGAAATTGAAAAAAT
This sequence comes from Pollenia amentaria, assembly GCA_943735925.1. Lineage (NCBI taxonomy): Eukaryota > Metazoa > Arthropoda > Insecta > Diptera > Polleniidae > Pollenia > Pollenia amentaria. The sequence continues at coordinate 124,913,266 of OX031008.1, forward strand.
AAAAAACGAAATATTCACTCTTAAAATGTACGCGCAAAGGCAAGAAAATTCCATAGTAGCCAGTGACATAAGGATTACTGGTATACCAAGTGCGAATATATACAATGACAATTTAGTTATAATTTATGAAAAATTGTGTGAAGCCGTTAAAATTGCACCTATGGCATTTAAAACAATTTATCGTGTTAAAAATATTGGAAATAGGAAAAATATTGAAGATGCCCCAATAATAATTAAATTCCATAGCCCATATGACCGAAATTATATGCTTAAAATGATAACTACACATATTAAATCAACCAAATCTTTGCTAAAATTAAATCAAATCGGAATTATGAGTACAAAGCCGTTTTTCGTCAATGAAAATCTCACCCCTACAAACCATCACATTCTAATCGCTGCTCGTAAGTTGAAAAACGAGAATAAGATATCGTCTGCTTTTACAAATAGGGGCTTAGTATATATTCGAAAACTGGAAAGCGAAGAAACGATATGTATACATTCAAAGGAAATATTAAAAGAGTTATTTCCTTTTCAAAATAATGATGAATTTCATGAAGAAGCGATGCCAGACAGAAATGATGTTGCCTGATATATTTTTTATAAAATTTAACTATATTTTTATTACTTCATACATTTTATATAATTATTTTTTGATTTTTTATCTATTATTTACTTTTTTTCATCTTAAAATAACTTGTTTTATTTATTTTTCATTAATTTATTTCTGCAATTATATTATTCACTATATTAAAACTTTTGTTAGTTTTGTTCCTTTTTTATTACCATTTATACTAATGACATACATATGTGTTGCTTTCAAATTTGTGATATATGATCTGTGATAATAGTTATAGTTCCAAAGAAAACGTTTTTAACATGTTAAGAATTCTGGCAAAACAAAAATCTGGACTCAAAATTGTTCATATAAATCAGGGTAGGAAAAAATTCTACTCGCGAGCACAATTCGAGTCAACTCTCTCATTTTAAAATTTGTGCTCGCGAGTTTTATTTTTAAACTCGCGAGCACAAATTTTTTACGAGTCATAAGATTTTTGTGCTCGACTCGTAAGCAGATAACAACTCGTTTTAAAATTTGTGCTTACGAGTTTTATTTTTCAACTCGTAAGTACAAATTTTATGCGAGCAGAAAACGAGCGCATACGAGTTGAAATCGAGCAACTCGTTTAAAAAAATTAATGTTTGCTTGTGCGAAGTAAAAATATACATACATATGAATTTTTAGAAACGAAGGGCAGGCAAATGTGTAGGAAGGGGTTATAAAAACATATGCACACATATGAATGCTGGGCATTACCATGTTGATAAGAATGTATGTGTGTTTGTATGTATAAATGTTTTCTTGTTTAAAAATATGTAAACCTGCAAAATGTTTAATGATGTGTAATAAAATGTATGCGTTCTTAAATGACTTAAATAAAAGTGTTTGAGATTGGTAACATATTATTTTCATAAAAGCTGCCTTTAATAGTTATAAATAAAATAAACATTTGTCAATCGATTTTCATGGTTTATGGCTCATTTTATTCGCAATATATCTGGCTTTCTGATAAATAATAAAAAAAATTGTTCTAAATTTGTTAACAAATTTTTGAAAACAAAAAATAGTACTAATTTTGCTTGAAAAAAAAAGTTTATCGCCACTAATTTCTGAAAATGTCCGAAACAGTGGAAAATATAAAAAATGTTATTCGTTTGACTTAAAGGAAATATTATTAATAATCATTTGTTGGTGTTTTTATAAAAATCGGCCCTTATTTCGGGCGGAATATTAGTCAAGCCCATAAAAAAATTTGAAACTGCAAACGGATTTAAATTAACCGCTTCAAAATCTTTATATTTTATATGTTTTTATTTAAAGACTTACATTTGTTTTTGAAGACCAGTGTTATAAATGAATTAAGAGTTTTTTAGGGTAGCAAAAGCCATCACATAATTGTCTTGTGACAACCAAATTAGTTGATTCTTATAGAAAACATCAGCAGGTAGTAAACAATCACGACTATTTATAGAAAATGTGATCATTGATATGTTTGTTTGATCCCTAGTGAGTGTTTAAATGTCAGTGCAATGGGTCTGAAAAACTTATTATATTAATGTTTATGTTAAAATGGCTGGCAAGACGTGTGGGAAAGGGTTGTAAAAGTAACGTTTATACTAAAAAAATGCACACAAGTGAATGCTGCTCATAAACAGGTAGATAAGTGTGGTTTAAAATATATGTGCAATACGTATAAATGTTAAATTTTGAATGATGTGTAATAAAATGTATGCGTTCATTAGTGACTTACATAAAAGTGTTTACGATTCATAGGAAATTAATGAACTGCCTTTTTTATATTTTCGAAACGTATAACATGATTGCATTCTTTTAAACGAATCCTTTCCTTTGCTATTTCTTCTTCATGGTTAGTTATACTTGTCACAACGTAATATTTGCTGTATCAATAAATACCTTTTCCCACCTTACTTCTGATCCATTTGCTAATGCTATGTTGTGTTTCGATGAAATATTCATACATACACACATTTATCCACACATACAAACAAATAAACAGGAAAAATATATTTTTAGTTAAAAAAAATTCATACGCAAAAATAAAACTCGCGAACAATTCTTTTTAGCTCGACTCGCGAGTTGAGTTTTATTTTTGACTCTTAAAATTTGAATTCTTTTCGCGAGCAATATTTTTCAACTCGCAAAAATAAAACTCGCTCGCGAGTTTTATTTTTTAAACTCGCGAGCAGTAAAGAATAATTCTTTTCAATGTTGAAAATAAAACTCGCTCGAATTGGACTCGCTCGCGAGCGAGTTTAATTCGAGCACTCTCCGTACTCTGATATAAATGCACAAAGTCTTAATAACAAGATAGACGAGTTTAGATATATTTTTATTGCCTCTGGAGTTGACGTTATCTGCGTATCAGAAACATGGTTCGATCCTCTAGTCAATGATTCAATTTTCAATATGCCTGGGTTTAAACTATTTCATGCGGACAGGAGAACAAACGCTGGTGGTGTCTCAATTTATGTAAGAACGGGGATAAATTGTTGCGTAAAACTAAGATCAGAGCCTACTAGTGAAATTGAGTACCTAATTCTTGAAGTAAAAACGAAAGAGACTGAAAAAATACTTATTGCCTGTGTATATCGACCGTATAACTTTATTGATACCAAAGATTTGTTTGAGAAAATCGAAACTCTGTCCTTATTGTACAACGACGTAATAATTACCGGTGATTTCAACAGTAATCTGCTCGTTGACAAGTCACTTTCAGATCCCATGCAAACACTCGGTCTTTTGCCTGTTAACACAATCGTTCCAACCCATTACCCAAGTGGCTCAAACAGTTTACTTGATGTATTTTTTACTAATAATAAAAACAAAATACTGCTGTACGATCAACTTTCCGCCCCTGTTTTTTCGAAGCATGACCTAATTTTTATTATATATCATACTCATGTTAACAATGAAGACATTCATTACACTTATAGAGATTTTCGTGGCATTGACTATACAGAGTTATACCAGCGTATTGGTTGTGTTAGCTGGGATATAATTTATGGTCTTGAGAATGTTAATGATCAAATTACATTCATTCAAAATAACCTTCTCGCAATATTTAATGAAACTGTGCCTGAAAAAACTAAAACGATTAAAGCTAAACAGCCCCCGTGGTTTACTTTAATTATAAAACGTTTAATTGATAAACGAGATTTGGCATATAAACGTTGGAAGAAATTCAAAACGCCTGAGTTACTGTCATTGTTCAAATCCACTAGAAAGGAAGTTGTGAACAGCATAAATATTGCAAAATCCAGTTATTATCGACTGAAATTCTCATCAGCTATTGATAGTAAGAAAAAATGGAAAGAGATCCGTGAAATAGGTATTGGGAAAAGAAATCCTTGCACTATTAGTTCTGATGTTGACGTAGATAAATTAAACAACCAATTTGTCGAAATCCAAGTTAAAAGGCCAACTGAAAATGAGTATGAAAAAATTCATACCGTGCCTATTAAAAACTGTTTTTATTTTCGATGTGTGGATCAATCTGAAGTTCTTAAAAGTATAACATCAATTAAATCAAATGCTGTGGGCTTAGATGAAATAAATCCACGATTTTTAAAAATTGTCGTTCCTAAACTTCTGCCATTTTTTACGCATTTAGTTAATACAATATTTACAAAATCAATTTTTCCTGATATGTGGAAAAAAGCAAAAATAATTCCCATTCCAAAGAACAGCAGTGACTTCCGACCAATTGCGATACTACCGTTTTTATCCAAGGTTATGGAAAATCTAATGTACGGGCAAATGAATGAGTATTTAAAGGATCAACATCTTCTTTCGGATAGACAGTCTGGCTTTAGACAGGGCAGAAGCTGCATTACGGTTCTGATCGATGTAGTAGAAGAAATTAGATCTAAATTGGACAATAATATGGTTTCTTTTCTTGTGCTTCTAGATCACAGTAAGGCTTTCGATACTGTTGATCACTCGATTCTACTCGCTAAACTCCAAAAATTTTTTAATTTTTCTAATTCGGCTAACAAACTTATTTCCTCTTACCTTATTAATCGTAAACAAGTGGTTACTTTGAATGGTGTGACTTCTAAAGCTGTGGATGTTGAAAGAGGGGTGCCACAGGGGTCAATTCTTGGCCCACTGCTTTTCTCTATGTACATTAACGATTTGCCTGAGACTCTGAATTACTGTGGTGTTCAAATGTATGCTGATGACGTATAGTTGTACTTAAGCAGCCGATTGGAAAATGTTCAAAACTGTACTGACTTCATTAACAGTGATTTGGATAAAATACATAAATGGGCATGTACTAATGGCTTGTGTATAAACCCTGACAAATCAAAATGTATTTTTATATCAAGAAATAATAAAAAAAGACTGAATGATAATATTTTTTTACATATTAACAGCACAAAAATCAACTTTGTTCAATCATCGTCAAATTTGGGTATCATATTTAATGCCGAACTTTCTTGGACCAACCATATAAATATATCAGCTGGTAAAACTCACGGGATGCTGAGAAACTTGTGGGCTGTGCAAACCTCAACGCCATTTGAAATAAGAATGCTTTTGGCAAAAACCTATTTAATACCAGTTTTACTGTACGGGTGTGAAATATTTGCCAATTGCGACACTATTGACTTTAAACGCCTCGAGGTCACATATAATAATATAGCTAGATATGTTTTCAATAAAAGTAGACGAGATAGCATATCATCATATTCATACCAGTTATATAATATAAGTTTTAAAGATTTATTGAAATATAAAAGCCTTTTGATGATGCATAAGATTATATATCAGAAGAATCCAGAATATCTTTTTAACAAAATTATTTTTGCGCAATCACCTCGTGGAAGAAACTTGAGATCACAAAAATACAAATATCTAATATCTACAAGACAATTTTTCAATTACACAACGTGTCTTTGGAACGACTTACCATCATATATCCAAGTACAAAGCAACTCATTACTTTTCAAAAAGGAACTTTTCAAATTTTTCAATCTATGTTAAATGTCAATTGTATTATGTTTATTATTATGTTAATTTTTATGATAAAATGTTTTATTAATAATCTCATAAGTTTAATTGACTTCATGTTTATATTACAAATGTTACTTGCTATCACTGTAATTTATAAGATTTATTCTTGTTGTGATAGTAATACAATAAATTAAATGAAATGAAATAACAGGTCATCATAATTTTATAGGATGTGATTTTTGCCGCGGTTTATTTTGAAATGCTTATAACTCCCGAACCGAAGAAGATATTTAAATGAAACTTTCGACGTAAGAAATAGTAAAGCGTGGACTTCGAAAACCTTCCACAATTAACCGCCTATTGCCACGCCCACATATATAAATTCTGAGTTGCTTAATTAAAACTTCAACTTCTCAACAACAAGTAGACGTGGCGCTTTCTTCCGTCACACAGTCGGAAAGTAGGAGATGAGCTCTTTACCTGTGGGAAATTTTAGGTTCGTATCTTTGAATCTAACAGAGATATCAAGCAAAACGTTGCGTAGTTGCAAATCAAGAAAAAAGTGGAAAAATACGTAAAATTTTCTTGAAAATTTTGTTTGAGTAACAGGTCATCATAATTTTATAGGAGGTGATTTTTGCCGCGGTATATTTTGAAATGCTTATAACTCCCGAACCGAAGAAGATATTTAAATGAAACTTTCGACGTAAGAAAGAGTAAAGCTTGGACTTTCAATACTCTTCATAATTAACCGCCCATTGCCACGCACACATTTAGAAATTCTGAGTTGTTTAATAAAAACTTAAAATTCTCAATAACAAGTAGGCGTGGCGTTTTAATCCGTCACACAATTGGAAAGTAGGAGACGAGCTCTTTACCTGTGGGAAATTTTAGATTTGTGTCTTTGAATCTAACAGAGATATCAAGCAAAACGTTGCGTAGTTGCAAATCAAGAAAAAAGTGAAAAAATACGTAAAATTTTCTTGAAAATTTTGTTTGAGTAACAGGTCATCATAATTTTATAGGATGTGATTTTTGCCGCGGTTTATTTTGAAATGCTTATAACTCCCGAACCGAAGAAGATATTTAAATGAAACTTTCGACGTAAGAAATAGTAAAGCGTGGAATTTGAAAACCTTCCACAATTAACCGCCTATTGCCACGCCCACATATATAAATTCTGAGTTGCTTAATATAAACTTCAAAATCTATATAACAGGTAGGCGTGGCTTTTTCGCCCGTTGCACAATTGGAAACTAGGAGACGAGCTCTTTACCTGTGGGAAATTTTAGATTTGTATCTTTGAATCTAACAGAGATATCAAGCAAAACGTTGCGTAGTTGCAAATCAAGAAAAAAGTGGAAAAATACGTAAAATTTTCTTGAAAATTTTGTTTGAGTAACAGGTCATCATAATTTTATAGGAGGTGATTTTTGCCGCGGTATATTTTGAAATGCTTATAACTCCCGAACCGAAGAAGATATTTAAATGAAACTTTCGACGTAAGAAAGAGTAAAGCTTGGACTTTCAATACTCTTCATAATTAACCGCCCATTGCCACGCACACATTTAGAAATTCTGAGTTGTTTAATAAAAACTTAAAATTCTCAATAACAAGTAGGCGTGGCGTTTTAATCCGTCACACAATTGGAAAGTAGGAGACGAGCTCTTTACCTGTGGGAAATTTTAGATTTGTATCTTTGAATCTAACAGAGATATCAAGCAAAACGTTGCGTAGTTGCAAATCAAGAAAAAAGTGAAAAAATACGTAAAATTTTCTTGAAAATTTTGTTTGAGTAACAGGTCATCATAATTTTATAGGATGTGATTTTTGCCGCGGTTTATTTTGAAATGCTTATAACTCCCGAACCGAAGAAGATATTTAAATGAAACTTTCGACGTAAGAAAGAGTAAAGCGTGGACTTTGAAAACCTTCCACAATTAACCGCCTATAGCCACGCCCACATTTAGAAATTCTGAGCTGCTTAATTAAAACTTCAACTTCTCAACAACAAGTAGACGTGGCGCTTTCTTCCGTCACACAGTCGGAAAGTAGGAGATGAGCTCTTTACCTGTGGGAAATTTTAGGTTCGTATCTTTGAATCTAACAGAGATATCAAGCAAAACGTTGCGTAGTTGCAAATCAAGAAAAAAGTGGAAAAATACGTAAAATTTTCTTGAAAATTTTGTTTGAGTAACAGGTCATCATAATTTTATAGGATGTGATTTTTGCCGCGGTTTATTTTGAAATGCTTATAACTCCCGAACCGAAGAAGATATTTAAATGAATCTTTCGACGTAAGAAAGAGTAGAGCGTGGACTTTGAAAACTTTCCACAATTAACCGCCTATAGCCAAGCCCACATTTAGAAATTCTGAGCTGCTTAATTAAAACTTCAACTTCTCAACAACAAGTAGACGTGGCGCTTTCTTCCGTCACACAGTCGGAAAGTAGGAGACGAGCTCTTTACCTGTGGGAAATTTTAGATTTATATCTTTGAATCTAACAGAGATATCAAGCAAAACGTTGCGTAGTTGCAAATCAAGAAAAAAGTGGAAAAATACGTAAAATTTTCTTGAAAATTTTGTTTGAGTAACAGGTCATCATAATTTTATAGGATGTGATTTTTGCCGCGGTTTATTTTGAAATGCTTATAACTCCCGAACCGAAGAAGATATTTAAATGAATCTTTCGACGTTAGAAAGAGTAGAGCGTGGACTTTGAAAACTTTCCACAATTAACCGCCTATAGCCACGCCCACATTTAGAAATTCTGAGCTGCTTAATTAAAACTTCAACTTCTCAACAACAAGTAGACGTGGCGCTTTCTTCCGTCACACAGTCGGAAAGTAGGAGATGAACTCTTTACCTGTGGGAAATTTTAGGTTCGTATCCTTGAATCTAACAGAGATATCAAGCAAAACGTTGCGTAGTTGCAAATCAAGAAAAAAGTGGAAAAATACGTAAAATTTTCTTGAAAATTTTGTTTGAGTAACAGGTCATCATAATTTTATAGGAGGTGATTTTTGCCGCGGTATATTTTGAAATGCTTATAACTCCCGAACCGAAGAAGATATTTAAATGAAACTTTCGACGTAAGAAAGAGTAAAGCTTGGACTTTCAATACTCTTCATAATTAACCGCCCATTGCCACGCACACATTTAGAAATTCTGAGTTGTTTAATAAAAACTTAAAATTCTCAATAACAAGTAGGCGTGGCGTTTTAATCCGTCACACAATTGGAAAGTAGGAGACGAGCTCTTTACCTGTGGGAAATTTTAGATTTGTATCTTTGAATCTAACAGAGATATCAAGCAAAACGTTGCGTAGTTGCAAATCAAGAAAAAAGTGGAAAAATACGTAAAATTTTCTTGAAAATTTTGTTTGAGTAACAGGTCATCATAATTTTATAGGATGTGATTTTTGCCGCGGTTTATTTTGAAATGCTTATAACTCCCGAACCGAAGAAGATATTTAAATTAAACTTTCGACGTAAGAAAGAGTAAAGCGTGGACTTTGAAACCCTTCCACAATTAACCGCCTATAGCCACGCCCACATTTAGAAATTCTGAGCTGCTTAATTAAAACTTCAACTTCTCAACAACAAGTAGACGTGGCGCTTTCTTCCTTCACACAGTCGGAAAGTAGGAGATGAGCTCTTTACCTGTGGGAAATTTTAGGTTCGTATCTTTGAATCTAACAGAGATATCAAGCAAAACGTTGCGTAGTTGCAAATCAAGAAAAAAGTGGAAAAATACGTAAAATTTTCTTGAAAATTTTGTTTGAGTAACAGGTCATCATAATTTTATAGGATGTGATTTTTGCCGCGGTTTATTTTGAAATGCTTATAACTCCCGAACCGAAGAAGATATTTAAATGAATCTTTCGACGTAAGAAAGAGTAGAGCGTGGACTTTGAAAACTTTCCACAATTAACCGCCTATAGCCACGCCCACATTTAGAAATTCTGAGCTGCTTAATTAAAACTTCAACTTCTCAACAACAAGTAGACGTTTCGCTTTCTTCCGTCACACAGTCGGAAAGTAGGAGACGAGCTCTTTACCTGTGGGAAATTTTAGATTTGTATCTTTGAATCTAACAGAGATATCAAGCAAAACGTTGCGTAGTTGCAAATCAAGAAAAAAGTGGAAAAATACGTAAAATTTTCTTGAAAATTTTGTTTGAGTAACAGGTCATCATAATTTTATAGGATGTGATTTTTGCCGCGGTTTATTTTGAAATGCTTATAACTCCCGAACCGAAGAAGATATTTAAATGAAACTTTCGACGTAAGAAATAGTAAAGCGTGGACTTTGAAAACCTTCCACAATTAACCGCCTATTGCCACGCCCACATATATAAATTCTGAGTTGCTTAATTAAAACTTCAACTTCTCAACAACAAGTAGACGTGGCGCTTTCTTCCGTCACACAGTCGGAAAGTAGGAGATGAGCTCTTTACCTGTGGGAAATTTTAGGTTCGTATCTTTGAATCTAACAGAGATATCAAGCAAAACGTTGCGTAGTTGCAAATCAAGAAAAAAGTGGAAAAATACGTAAAATTTTCTTGAAAATTTTGTTTGAGTAACAGGTCATCATAATTTTATAGGAGGTGATTTTTGCCGCGGTATATTTTGAAATGCTTATAACTCCCGAACCGAAGAAGATATTTAAATGAAACTTTCGACGTAAGAAAGAGTAAAGCTTGGACTTTCAATACTCTTCATAATTAACCGCCCATTGCCACGCACACATTTAGAAATTCTGAGTTGTTTAATAAAAACTTAAAATTCTCAATAACAAGTAGGCGTGGCGTTTTAATCCGTCACACAATTGGAAAGTAGGAGACGAGCTCTTTACCTGTGGGAAATTTTAGATTTGTGTCTTTGAATCTAACAGAGATATCAAGCAAAACGTTGCGTAGTTGCAAATCAAGAAAAAAGTGAAAAAATACGTAAAATTTTCTTGAAAATTTTGTTTGAGTAACAGGTTATCATAATTTTATAGGATGTGATTTTTGCCGCGGTTTATTTTGAAATGCTTATAACTCCCGAACCGAAGAAGATATTTAAATGAAACTTTCGACGTAAGAAATAGTAAAGCGTGGAATTTGAAAACCTTCCACAATTAACCGCCTATTGCCACGCCCACATATATAAATTCTGAGTTGCTTAATATAAACTTCAAAATCTATATAACAGGTAGGCGTGGCTTTTTCGCCCGTTGCACAATTGGAAACTAGGAGACGAGCTCTTTACCTGTGGGAAATTTTAGATTTGTATCTTTGAATCTAACAGAGATATCAAGCAAAACGTTGCGTAGTTGCAAATCAAGAAAAAAGTGGAAAAATACGTAAAATTTTCTTGAAAATTTTGTTTGAGTAACAGGTCATCATAATTTTATAGGAGGTGATTTTTGCCGCGGTATATTTTGAAATGCTTATAACTCCCGAACCGAAGAAGATATTTAAATGAAACTTTCGACGTAAGAAAGAGTAAAGCTTGGACTTTCAATACTCTTCATAATTAACCGCCCATTGCCACGCACACATTTAGAAATTCTGAGTTGTTTAATAAAAACTTAAAATTCTCAATAACAAGTAGGCGTGGCGTTTTAATCCGTCACACAATTGGAAAGTAGGAGACGAGCTCTTTACCTGTGGGAAATTTTAGATTTGTATCTTTGAATCTAACAGAGATATCAAGCAAAACGTTGCGTAGTTGCAAATCAAGAAAAAAGTGAAAAAATACGTAAAATTTTCTTGAAAATTTTGTTTGAGTAACAGGTCATCATAATTTTATAGGATGTGATTTTTGCCGCGGTTTATTTTGAAATGCTTATAACTCCCGAACCGAAGAAGATATTTAAATGAAACTTTCGACGTAAGAAAGAGTAAAGCGTGGACTTTGAAAACCTTCCACAATTAACCGCCTATAGCCACGCCCACATTTAGAAATTCTGAGCTGCTTAATTAAAACTTCAACTTCTCAACAACAAGTAGACGTGGCGCTTTCTTCCGTCACACAGTCGGAAAGTAGGAGATGAGCTCTTTACCTGTGGGAAATTTTAGGTTCGTATCTTTGAATCTAACAGAGATATCAAGCAAAACGTTGCGTAGTTGCAAATCAAGAAAAAAGTGGAAAAATACGTAAAATTTTCTTGAAAATTTTGTTTGAGTAACAGGTCATCATAATTTTATAGGATGTGATTTTTGCCGCGGTTTATTTTGAAATGCTTATAACTCCCGAACCGAAGAAGATATTTAAATGAATCTTTCGACGTAAGAAAGAGTAGAGCGTGGACTTTGAAAACTTTCCACAATTAACCGCCTATAGCCAAGCCCACATTTAGAAATTCTGAGCTGCTTAATTAAAACTTCAACTTCTCAACAACAAGTAGACGTGGCGCTTTCTTCCGTCACACAGTCGGAAAGTAGGAGACGAGCTCTTTACCTGTGGGAAATTTTAGATTTGTATCTTTTAATCTAACAGAGATATCAAGCAAAACGTTGCGTAGTTGCAAATCAAGAAAAAAGTGGAAAAATACGTAAAATTTTCTTGAAAATTTTGTTTGAGTAACAGGTCATCATAATTTTATAGGAGGTGATTTTTGCCGCGGTATATTTTGAAATGCTTATAACTCCCGAACCGAAGAAGATATTTAAATGAAACTTTCGACGTAAGAAAGAGTAAAGCTTGGACTTTCAATACTCTTCATAATTAACCGCCCATTGCCACGCACACATTTAGAAATTCTGAGTTGTTTAATAAAAACTTAAAATTCTCAATAACAAGTAGGCGTGGCGTTTTAATCCGTCACACAATTGGAAAGTAGGAGACGAGCTCTTTACCTGTGGGAAATTTTAGATTTGTATCTTTGAATCTAACAGAGATATCAAGCAAAACGTTGCGTAGTTGCAAATCAAGAAAAAAGTGGAAAAATACGTAAAATTTTCTTGAAAATTTTGTTTGAGTAACAGGTCATCATAATTTTATAGGATGTGATTTTTGCCGCGGTTTATTTTGAAATGCTTATAACTCCCGAACCGAAGAAGATATTTAAATTAAACTTTCGACGTAAGAAAGAGTAAAGCGTGGACTTTGAAAACCTTCCACAATTAACCGCCTATAGCCACGCCCACATTTAGAAATTCTGAGCTGCTTAATTAAAACTTCAACTTCTCAACAACAAGTAGACGTGGCGCTTTCTTCCGTCACACAGTCGGAAAGTAGGAGATGAGCTCTTTACCTGTGGGAAATTTTAGGTTCGTATCTTTGAATCTAACAGAGATATCAAGCAAAACGTTGCGTAGTTGCAAATCAAGAAAAAAGTGGAAAAATACGTAAAATTTTCTTGAAAATTTTGTTTGAGTAACAGGTCATCATAATTTTATAGGATGTGATTTTTGCCGCGGTTTATTTTGAAATGCTTATAACTCCCGAACCGAAGAAGATATTTAAATGAATCTTTCGGCGTAAGAAAGAGTAGAGCGTGGACTTTGAAAACTTTCCACAATTAACCGCCTATAGCCACGCCCACATTTAGAAATTCTGAGCTGCTTAATTAAAACTTCAACTTCTCAACAACAAGTAGACGTTTCGCTTTCTTCCGTCACACAGTCGGAAAGTAGGAGACGAGCTCTTTACCTGTGGGAAATTTTAGATTTGTATCTTTGAATCTAACAGAGATATCAAGCAAAACGTTGCGTAGTTGCAAATCAAGAAAAAAGTGGAAAAATACGTAAAATTTTCTTGAAAATTTTGTTTGAGTAACAGGTCATCATAATTTTATAGGATGTGCTTTTGCCGCGGTTTATTTTGAAATGCTTATAACTCCCGAACCGAAGAAGATATTTAAATGAAACTTTCGACGTAAGAAATAGTAAAGCGTGGACTTTGAAAACCTTCCACAATTAACCGCCTATTGCCACGCCCACATATATAAATTCTGAGTTGCTTAATTAAAACTTCAACTTCTCAACAACAAGTAGACGTGGCGCTTTCTTCCGTCACACAGTCGGAAAGTAGGAGATGAGCTCTTTACCTGTGGGAAATTTTAGGTTCGTATCTTTGAATCTAACAGAGATATCAAGCAAAACGTTGCGTAGTTGCAAATCAAGAAAAAAGTGGAAAAATACGTAAAATTTTCTTGAAAATTTTGTTTGAGTAACAGGTCATCATAATTTTATAGGAGGTGATTTTTGCCGCGGTATATTTTGAAATGCTTATAACTCCCGAACCGAAGAAGATATTTAAATGAAACTTTCGACGTAAGAAAGAGTAAAGCTTGGACTTTCAATACTCTTCATAATTAACCGCCCATTGCCACGCACACATTTAGAAATTCTGAGTTGTTTAATAAAAACTTAAAATTCTCAATAACAAGTAGGCGTGGCGTTTTAATCCGTCACACAATTGGAAAGTAGGAGACGAGCTCTTTACCTGTGGGAAATTTTAGATTTGTGTCTTTGAATCTAACAGAGATATCAAGCAAAACGTTGCGTAGTTGCAAATCAAGAAAAAAGTGAAAAAATACGTAAAATTTTCTTGAAAATTTTGTTTGAGTAACAGGTTATCATAATTTTATAGGATGTGATTTTTGCCGCGGTTTATTTTGAAATGCTTATAACTCCCGAACCGAAGAAGATATTTAAATGAAACTTTCGACGTAAGAAATAGTAAAGCGTGGAATTTGAAAACCTTCCACAATTAACCGCCTATTGCCACGCCCACATATATAAATTCTGAGTTGCTTAATATAAACTTCAAAATCTATATAACAGGTAGGCGTGGCTTTTTCGCCCGTTGCACAATTGGAAACTAGGAGACGAGCTCTTTACCTGTGGGAAATTTTAGATTTGTATCTTTGAATCTAACAGAGATATCAAGCAAAACGTTGCGTAGTTGCAAATCAAGAAAAAAGTGGAAAAATACGTAAAATTTTCTTGAAAATTTTGTTTGAGTAACAGGTCATCATAATAACAAGTAGGCGTGGCGTTTTAATCCGTCACACAATTGGAAAGTAGGAGACGAGCTCTTTACCTGTGGGAAATTTTAGATTTGTATCTTTGAATCTAACAGAGATATCAAGCAAAACGTTGCGTAGTTGCAAATCAAGAAAAAAGTGAAAAAATACGTAAAATTTTCTTGAAAATTTTGTTTGAGTAACAGGTCATCATAATTTTATAGGATGTGATTTTTGCCGCGGTTTATTTTGAAATGCTTATAACTCCCGAACCGAAGAAGATATTTAAATGAAACTTTCGACGTAAGAAAGAGTAAAGCGTGGACTTTGAAAACCTTCCACAATTAACCGCCTATAGCCACGCCCACATTTAGAAATTCTGAGCTGCTTAATTAAAACTTCAACTTCTCAACAACAAGTAGACGTGGCGCTTTCTTCCGTCACACAGTCGGAAAGTAGGAGATGAGCTCTTTACCTGTGGGAAATTTTAGGTTCGTATCTTTGAATCTAACAGAGATATCAAGCAAAACGTTGCGTAGTTGCAAATCAAGAAAAAAGTGGAAAAATACGTAAAATTTTCTTGAAAATTTTGTTTGAGTAACAGGTCATCATAATTTTATAGGATGTGATTTTTGCCGCGGTTTATTTTGAAATGCTTATAACTCCCGAACCGAAGAAGATATTTAAATGAATCTTTCGACGTAAGAAAGAGTAGAGCGTGGACTTTGAAAACTTTCCACAATTAACCGCCTAAAGCCAAGCCCACATTTAGAAATTCTGAGCTGCTTAATTAAAACTTCAACTTCTCAACAACAAGTAGACGTGGCGCTTTCTTCCGTCACACAGTCGGAAAGTAGGAGACGAGCTCTTTACCTGTGGGAAATTTTAGATTTGTATCTTTGAATCTAACAGAGATATCAAGCAAAACGTTGCGTAGTTGCAAATCAAGAAAAAAGTGGAAAAATACGTAAAATTTTCTTGAAAATTTTGTTTGAGTAACAGGTCATCATAATTTTATAGGATGTGATTTTTGCCGCGGTTTATTTTGAAATGCTTATAACTCCCGAACCGAAGAAGATATTTAAATGAATCTTTCGACGTTAGAAAGAGTAGAGCGTGGACTTTGAAAACTTTCCACAATTAACCGCCTATAGCCACGCCCACATTTAGAAATTCTGAGCTGCTTAATTAAAACTTCAACTTCTCAACAACAAGTAGACGTGGCGCTTTCTTCCGTCACACAGTCGGAAAGTAGGAGATGAACTCTTTACCTGTGGGAAATTTTAGGTTCGTATCTTTGAATCTAACAGAGATATCAAGCAAAACGTTGCGTAGTTGCAAATCAAGAAAAAAGTGGAAAAATACGTAAAATTTTCTTGAAAATTTTGTTTGAGTAACAGGTCATCATAATTTTATAGGATGTGATTTTTGCCGCGGTTTATTTTGAAATGCTTATAACTCCCGAACCGAAGAAGATATTTAAATGAATCTTTCGACGTAAGAAAGAGTAGAGCGTGGACTTTGAAAACTTTCCACAATTAACCGCCTATAGCCAAGCCCACATTTAGAAATTCTGAGCTGCTTAATTAAAACTTCAACTTCTCAACAACAAGTAGACGTGGCGCTTTCTTCCGTCACACAGTCGGAAAGTAGGAGACGAGCTCTTTACCTGTGGGAAATTTTAGATTTGTATCTTTGAATCTAACAGAGATATCAAGCAAAACGTTGCGTAGTTGCAAATCAAGAAAAAAGTGGAAAAATACGTAAAATTTTCTTGAAAATTTTGTTTGAGTAACAGGTCATCATAATTTTATAGGATGTGATTTTTGCCGCGGTTTATTTTGAAATGCTTATAACTCCCGAACCGAAGAAGATATTTAAATGAATCTTTCGACGTTAGAAAGAGTAGAGCGTGGACTTTGAAAACTTTCCACAATTAACCGCCTATAGCCACGCCCACATTTAGAAATTCTGAGCTGCTTAATTAAAACTTCAACTTCTCAACAACAAGTAGACGTGGCGCTTTCTTCCGTCACACAGTCGGAAAGTAGGAGATGAACTCTTTACCTGTGGGAAATTTTAGGTTCGTATCTTTGAATCTAACAGAGATATCAAGCAAAACGTTGCGTAGTTGCAAATCAAGAAAAAAGTGGAAAAATACGTAAAATTTTCTTGAAAATTTTGTTTGAGTAACAGGTCATCATAATTTTATAGGAGGTGATTTTTGCCGCGGTATATTTTGAAATGCTTATAACTCCCGAACCGAAGAAGATATTTAAATGAAACTTTCGACGTAAGAAAGAGTAAAGCTTGGACTTTCAATACTCTTCATAATTAACCGCCCATTGCCACGCACACATTTAGAAATTCTGAGTTGTTTAATAAAAACTTAAAATTCTCAATAACAAGTAGGCGTGGCGTTTTAATCCGTCACACAATTGGAAAGTAGGAGACGAGCTCTTTACCTGTGGGAAATTTTAGATTTGTATCTTTGAATCTAACAGAGATATCAAGCAAAACGTTGCGTAGTTGCAAATCAAGAAAAAAGTGAAAAAATACGTAAAATTTTCTTGAAAATTTTGTTGAGTAACAGGTCATCATAATTTTATAGGATGTGATTTTTGCCGCGGTTTATTTTGAAATGCTTATAACTCCCGAACCGAAGAAGATATTTAAATGAATCTTTCGACGTAAGAAAGAGTAGAGCGTGGACTTTGAAAACTTTCCACAATTAACCGCCTAAAGCCAAGCCCACATTTAGAAATTCTGAGCTGCTTAATTAAAACTTCAACTTCTCAACAACAAGTAGACGTGGCGCTTTCTTCCGTCACACAGTCGGAAAGTAGGAGACGAGCTCTTTACCTGTGGGAAATTTTAGATTTGTATCTTTGAATCTAACAGAGATATCAAGCAAAACGTTGCGTAGTTGCAAATCAAGAAAAAAGTGGAAAAATACGTAAAATTTTCTTGAAAATTTTGTTTGAGTAACAGGTCATCATAATTTTATAGGATGTGATTTTTGCCGCGGTTTATTTTGAAATGCTTATAACTCCCGAACCGAAGAAGATATTTAAATGAATCTTTCGACGTTAGAAAGAGTAGAGCGTGGACTTTGAAAACTTTCCACAATTAACCGCCTATAGCCACGCCCACATTTAGAAATTCTGAGCTGCTTAATTAAAACTTCAACTTCTCAACAACAAGTAGACGTGGCGCTTTCTTCCGTCACACAGTCGGAAAGTAGGAGATGAACTCTTTACCTGTGGGAAATTTTAGGTTCGTATCTTTGAATCTAACAGAGATATCAAGCAAAACGTTGCGTAGTTGCAAATCAAGAAAAAAGTGGAAAAATACGTAAAATTTTCTTGAAAATTTTGTTTGAGTAACAGGTCATCATAATTTTATAGGATGTGATTTTTGCCGCGGTTTATTTTGAAATGCTTATAACTCCCGAACCGAAGAAGATATTTAAATGAATCTTTCGACGTAAGAAAGAGTAGAGCGTGGACTTTGAAAACTTTCCACAATTAACCGCCTATAGCCAAGCCCACATTTAGAAATTCTGAGCTGCTTAATTAAAACTTCAACTTCTCAACAACAAGTAGACGTGGCGCTTTCTTCCGTCACACAGTCGGAAAGTAGGAGACGAGCTCTTTACCTGTGGGAAATTTTAGATTTGTATCTTTGAATCTAACAGAGATATCAAGCAAAACGTTGCGTAGTTGCAAATCAAGAAAAAAGTGGAAAAATACGTAAAATTTTCTTGAAAATTTTGTTTGAGTAACAGGTCATCATAATTTTATAGGATGTGATTTTTGCCGCGGTTTATTTTGAAATGCTTATAACTCCCGAACCGAAGAAGATATTTAAATGAATCTTTCGACGTTAGAAAGAGTAGAGCGTGGACTTTGAAAACTTTCCACAATTAACCGCCTATAGCCACGCCCACATTTAGAAATTCTGAGCTGCTTAATTAAAACTTCAACTTCTCAACAACAAGTAGACGTGGCGCTTTCTTCCGTCACACAGTCGGAAAGTAGGAGATGAACTCTTTACCTGTGGGAAATTTTAGGTTCGTATCTTTGAATCTAACAGAGATATCAAGCAAAACGTTGCGTAGTTGCAAATCAAGAAAAAAGTGGAAAAATACGTAAAATTTTCTTGAAAATTTTGTTTGAGTAACAGGTCATCATAATTTTATAGGAGGTGATTTTTGCCGCGGTATATTTTGAAATGCTTATAACTCCCGAACCGAAGAAGATATTTAAATGAAACTTTCGACGTAAGAAAGAGTAAAGCTTGGACTTTCAATACTCTTCATAATTAACCGCCCATTGCCACGCACACATTTAGAAATTCTGAGTTGTTTAATAAAAACTTAAAATTCTCAATAACAAGTAGGCGTGGCGTTTTAATCCGTCACACAATTGGAAAGTAGGAGACGAGCTCTTTACCTGTGGGAAATTTTAGATTTGTATCTTTGAATCTAACAGAGATATCAAGCAAAACGTTGCGTAGTTGCAAATCAAGAAAAAAGTGAAAAAATACGTAAAATGTTCTTGAAAATTTTGTTGAGTAACAGGTCATCATAATTTTATAGGATGTGATTTTTGCCGCGGTTTATTTTGAAATGCTTATAACTCCCGAACCGAAGAAGATATTTAAATGAAACTTTCGACGTAAGAAAGAGTAGAGCGTGGACTTTGAAAACTTTCCACAATTAACCGCCTATAGCCACGCCCACATTTAGAAATTCTGAGCTGCTTAATTAAAACTTCAACTTCTCAACAACAAGTAGACGTGGCGCTTTCTTCCGTCACACAGTCGGAAAGTAGGAGACGAGCTCTTTACCTGTGGGAAATTTTAGATTTGTATCTTTGAATCTAACAGAGATATCAAGCAAAACGTTGCGTAGTTGCAAATCAAGAAAAAAGTGGAAAAATACGTAAAATTTTCTTGAAAATTTTGTTTGAGTAACAGGTCATCATAATTTTATAGGATGTGATTTTTGCCGCGGTTTATTTTGAAATGCTTATAACTCCCGAACCGAAGAAGATATTTAAATGAATCTTTCGACGTAAGAAAGAGTAGAGCGTGGACTTTGAAAACTTTCCACAATTAACCGCCTATAGCCATGCCCACATTTAGAAATTCTGAGCTGCTTAATTAAAACTTCAACTTCTCAACAACAAGTAGACGTGGCGCTTTCTTCCGTCACACAGTCGGAAAGTAGGAGATGAGCTCTTTACCTGTGGGAAATTTTAGGTTCGTATCTTTGAATCTAACAGAGATATCAAGCAAAACGTTGCGTAGTTGCAAATCAAGAAAAAAGTGGAAAAATACGTAAAATGTTCTTGAAAATTTTGTTTGAGTAACAGGTCATCATAATTTTATAGGATGTGATTTTTGCCGCGGTTTATTTTGAAATGCTTATAACTCCCGAACAGAAGAAGATATTTAAATGAAACTTTCGACGTAAGAAATAGTAAAGCGTGGACTTTGAAAACCTTCCACAATTAACCGCCTATTGCCACGCCCACATATATAAATTCTGAGTTGCTTAATATAAACTTCAAAATCTATATAACAGGTAGGCGTGGCTTTTTCGCCCGTTGCACAATTGGAAACTAGGAGACGAGCTCTTTACCTGTGGGAAATTTTAGATTTGTATCTTTGAATCTAACAGAGATATCAAGCAAAACGTTGCGTAGTTGCAAATCAAGAAAAAAGTGGAAAAATACGTAAAATTTTCTTGAAAATTTTGTTTGAGTAACAGGTCATCATAATTTTATAGGAGGTGATTTTTGCCGCGGTATATTTTGAAATGCTTATAACTCCCGAACCGAAGAAGATATTTAAATGAAACTTTCGACGTAAGAAAGAGTAAAGCTTAGACTTTCAATACTCTTCATAATTAACCGCCCATTGCCACGCACACATTTAGAAATTCTGAATTGTTTAATAAAAACTTAAAATTCTCAATAACAAGTAGGCGTGGCGTTTTAATCCGTCACACAATTGGAAAGTAGGAGACGAGCTCTTTACCTGTGGGAAATTTTAGATTTGTATCTTTGAATCTAACAGAGATATCAAGCAAAACGTTGCGTAGTTGCAAATCAAGAAAAAAGTGAAAAAATACGTAAAATTTTCTTGAAAATTTTGTTTGAGTAACAGGTCATCATAATTTTATAGGATGTGATTTTTGCCGCGGTTTATTTTGAAATGCTTATAACTCCCGAACCGAAGAAGATATTTAAATGAAACTTTCGACGTAAGAAAGAGTAAAGCGTGGACTTTGAAAACCTTCCACAATTAACCGCCTATTGCCACGCCCACATATATAAATTCTGAGTTGCTTAATATTAACTTCAAAATCTATATAACAGGTAGGCGTGGCTTTTTCGCCCGTTGCACAATTGGAAACTAGGAGACGAGCTCTTTACCTGTGGGAAATTTTAGATTTGTATCTTTGAATCTAACAGAGATATCAAGCAAAACGTTGCGTAGTTGCAAATCAAGAAAAAAGTGGAAAAATACGTAAAATGTTCTTGAAAATTTTGTTTGAGTAACAGGTCATCATAATTTTATAGGAGGTGATTTTTGCCGCGGTATATTTTGAAATGCTTATAACTCCCGAACCGAAGAAGATATTTAAATGAAACTTTCGACGTAAGAAAGAGTAAAGCTTGGACTTTCAATACTCTTCATAATTAACCGCCCATTGCCACGCACACATTTAGAAATTCTGAGTTGTTTAATAAAAACTTAAAATTCTCAATAACAATTAGGCGTGGCGTTTTCATCCGTCACACAATCGGAAACAGGGAGACGACTTCTTTACCTGTGGGAAACTTTAGGTTCGTATCTTTAAATCTAATAGAGATATCAAGCAAAACGTTGGTTGCGTGGTTGAAAATCAAGAAAAAAGTGGAAAAATACGCAAAATTTTCTTGAAATTTTTGTTCGAGTAACAGGTCATCATAATTTTATAGGAGGTGATTTTTTGTCGCAGATTATTTTGAAATAAATGAAACTTTCGCCACAATTAACCGCCTATTGCCACGCCCACATATATAAATTCTGAGTTGTTTAATAAATATTTAAAATTCTCAATAATAAGTAGGCGTGGCGTTTTCATCCGTCACACAATCGGAAACAGGGAGACGACTTCTTTACCTGTGGGAAACTTTAGGTTCGTATCTTTAAATCTAATAGAGATATCAAGCAAAACGTTGGTTGCGTGGTTGAAAATCAAGAAAAAAGTGGAAAAATACCCAAAATTTTCTTGAAATTTTTGTTCGAGTAACAGGTCATCATAATTTTATAGGAGGTGATTTTTTGTCGCGGATTATTTTGAAATAAATGAAACTTTCGACGTAAGAAAGAGTAAAGCTTGGACTTTCAATACTCTTCATAATTAACCGCCCATTGCCACGCACACATTTAGAAATTCTGAGTTGTTTAATAAAAACTTAAAATTCTCAATAACAATTAGGCGTGGCGTTTTCATCCGTCACACAATCGGAAACAGGGAGACGACTTCTTTACCTGTGGGAAACTTTAGGTTCGTATCTTTAAATCTAATAGAGATATCAAGCAAAACGTTGGTTGCGTGGTTGAAAATCAAGAAAAAAGTGGAAAAATACGCAAAATTTTCTTGAAATTTTTGTTCGAGTAACAGGTCATCATAATTTTATAGGAGGTGATTTTTTGTCGCAGATTGTTTTGAAATAAATGAAACTTTCGCTACAATTAACCGCCTATTGCCACGCCCACATTTAGAAATTCTGAGTTGTTTAATAAAAACTTAAAATTCTCAATAACAAGTAGGCGTGGCGTTTTTATCCGTCACACAATTGGAAAGTTGGAGACGAGCTCTTTACCTGTGGGAAATTTTAGATTTGTATCTTTGAATCTAACAGAGATATCAAGCAAAACGTTGCGTAGTAGCAAAATCAAGAAAAAAGTGGAAAAATACGTAAAATTTTCTTGAAAATTTTGTTTGAGTACCAGGTCATCATAATTTTATAGGAGGTGATTTTTGCCGTGGTTTATTTTGAAATGCTTATAACTCCCGAACCGAAGAAGATATTTCAATGAAACTTTCGACGTAAGAAAGAGTAAAGCGTGGACTTTGAAAACTTTCCACAATTAACCGCCTTTTGCCACGCCCACATATAGAAATTCTGAGTTGCTTAATGTAAACTTCAAATTCTATATAACAGGTAGGCGTGGCTTTTTCGCCCGTTACACAATCGGAAAGTAGGAGATGAGCTCTTTACCTGTGGGAAATTTTAGGTTCGTATCTTTAAATCTAACAGAGATATCAAGCAAAACGTTGCGTAGTAGCAAAATCAAGAAAAAAGTGGAAAAATACGTAAAATTTTCTTGAAAATTTTGTTTGAGTACCAGGTCATCATAATTTTATAGGATGTGATTTTTGCCGCGGTTTATTTTGAAATGCTTATAACTCCCGAACCGAAGAAGATATTTAAATGAAACTTTCGACGTAAGAAAGAGTAAAGCGTGGACTTTGAAAACCTTCCACAATTAACCGCCTATTGCCACGCCCACATATATAAATTCTGAGTTGCTTAATGTAAACTTCAAATTCTATATAACAGGTAGGCGTGGCTTTTTCGCCCGTTACACAATCGGAAAGTAGGAGATGAGCTCTTTACCTGTGGGAAATTTTAGGTTCGTATCTTTAAATCTAACAGAGATATCAAGCAAAACGTTGCGTAGTAGCAAAATCAAGAAAAAAGTGGAAAAATACGTAAAATTTTCTTGAAAATTTTGTTTGAGTACCAGGTCATCATAATTTTATAGGATGTGATTTTTGCCGCGGTTTATTTTGAAATGCTTATAACTCCCGAACCGAAGAAGATATTTAAATGAAACTTTCGACGTAAGAAAGAGTAAAGCGTGGACTTTGAAAACTTTCCACAATTAACCGCCTATTGCCACGCCCACATATAGAAGCTCTGAGTTGTTTAATAAATACTTAAAATTCTCAAAAACAAGTAGGCGTGGCGTTTTCATCCGTCACACAATCGGAAACAGGGAGACGACTTCTTTACCTGTGGATAACTTTAGGTTCGTATCTTTAAATCTAATAGAGATATCAAGCAAAACGTTGGTTGCGTGGTTGAAAATCAAGAAAAAAGTGGGAAAATACGTAAAATTTTCTTGAAAATTTTGTTTGAGTAACAGGTCATCATCATTTTAGAGGAGGTGATTTTTGCCGTGGTTTATTTTGAAATGCTTATAACTCCCGAACCGAAGAAGATATTTAAATGAAACTTTCGACGTAAGAAAGAGTAAAGCGTGGACTTTGAAAACTTTCCACAATTAACCGCCTATTGCCACGCCCACATATAGAAGCTCTGAGTTGTTTAATAAATACTTAAAATTCTCAATAACAAGTAGGCGTGGCGTTTTCATCCGTCACACAATCGGAAACAGGGAGACGACTTCTTTACCTGTGGATAACTTTAGGTTCGTATCTTTAAATCTAATAGAGATATCAAGCAAAACGTTGGTTGCGTGGTTGAAAATCAAGAAAAAAGTGGAAAAATACGTAAAATTTTATTGAAATTTTTGTTCGAGTAACAGGTCAACATAATTTTGTAGGAGGTGATTTTTTGTCGCGGATTATTTTGAAGTAAATGAAACTTTCGCCGTAAGAAAGAGTAAAGCGTGGACTTTCAATACTCTTCATAACTAACCGCCCATTGCCACGCACACATTTAGAAATTCTGAGTTGTTTAATAAAAACTTAAAATTCTCAATAACAAGTAGGCGTGGCGTTTTAATCCGTCACAATTTACCTGTGGGAAATTTTAGATTTGTATCTTTGAATCTAACAGAGATATCAAGCAAAACGTTGTGTAGTTGCAAATCAAGAAAAAAATGGAAAAATACGTAAAATTTTATTGAAAATTTTGTTTGAGTAACAGGTCATCATAATTTTATAGGAGGTGATTTTTGCCGCGGTATATTTTGAAATGCTTATAACTCCCGAACCGAAGAAGATATTTAAATGAAACTTTCGACGTAAGAAAGAGTAAAGCGTAGACTTTGAAAACTTTCCACAATTAACCGCCTATTGCCACGCCCACATATAGAAGCTCTGAGTTGTTTAATAAATACTTAAAATTTTCAATAACAAGTAGGCGTGGCGTTTTAATCCGTCACACAATTGGAAAGTAGGAGACGAGCTCTTTACCTGTGGGAAATTTTAGATTTGTATCTTTGAAGCTAACAGAGATATCAAGCAAAACGTTGGTTGCGTGGTTGAAAATCAAGAAAAAAGTGGAAAAATACCCAAAATTTTCTTGAAATTTTTGTTCGAGTAACAGGTCATCATAATTTTGTAGGAGGTGATTTTTTGTCGCGGATTATAAATGAAACTTTCGCCGTAAGAAAGAGTAAAGCTTGGACTTTCAAAACTCTTCATAATTAACCGCCCATTGCCACACACACATTTAGAAATTCTGAGCTGTTTAATAAAAACTTAAAATTCTCAATAACAAGTAGGCGTGGAGTTTTAATCCGGCACACAATTGGAAAGTAGGAGACGAGCTCTTTACCTGTGGGAAATTTTAGATTTGTATCTTTGAATCTAACAGAGATATCAAGCAAAACGTTGCGTAGTTGCAAATCAAGAAAAAAGTGGAAAAATACGTAAAATGTCTTGAAAATTTTGTTTGAGTAACAGGTCATCATAATTTTATAGGATGTGATTTTTGCCGCGGTTAATTTTGAAATGCTTATAACTCCCGAACCGAAGAAGCTATTTAAATGAAACTTTCGACGTAAGAAAGAGTAAAGCGTGGACTTTGAAAACTTTCCACAATTAACCGCCTATTGCCACGCCCACATATATAAATTCTGAGTTGCTTAATATAAACTTCAAAATCTATATAACAGGTAGGCGTGGCTTTTTCGCCCGTTGCACAATTGGAAACTTGGAGACGAGCTCTTTACCTGTGCGAAATTTTAGATTTGTATCTTTGAATCTAACAGAGATATCAAGCAAAACGTTGCGTAGTTGCAAATCAAGAAAACAGTGGAAAAATACGTAAAATTTTCTTGAAAATTTTGTTTGAGTAACAGGTCATCATAATTTTATAGGAGGTGATTTTTGCCGCGGTTTATTTTGAAATGCTTATAACTCCCGAACCGAAGAAGATATTTAAATGAATCTTTCGACGTAAGAAAGAGTAAAGCGTGGACTTTGAAAACTTTCCACAATTAACCGCCTATTGCCACGCCCCACATTTAGAAATTCTGAGCTGCTTAATAAAAACTTCAACTTCTCAACAACAAGTAGACGTGGCGGTTTCTTCCGTCACACAGTCGGAAAGTAGGAGATGAGCTCTTTACCTGTGGGAAATTTTAGGTTCGTATCTTTAAATCTAACAGAGATATCAAGCAACACGTTGCGTAGTTGCAAATCAAGAAAAAAGTGGAAAAATACCTAAAATTTTCTTGAAAATTTTGTTTGAGTAACAGGTCATCATAATTTTATAGGAGGTGTTTTTTGCCGCGGTATATTTTGAAATGCTTATAACTCCCGAACCGAAGAAGATATTTAAATGAAACTTTTGACGTAAGAAAGAGTAAAGCGTGGACTTTGAAAACTTTCCACAATTAACCGCCTATTGCCACGCCCACATATATAAATTCTGAGTTGTTTAATAAATATTTAAAATTCTCAATAACAAGTAGGCGTGGCGTTTTCATCCGTCACACAATTGGAAAGTAGGAGACGAGCTCTTTACCTGTGGGAAATTTTTGATTTGTATCTTTGAATCTAACAGAGATATCAAGCAAAACGTTGCGTAGTTGCAAATCAAGAAAAAAGTGGAAAAATACGTAAAATGTCTTGAAAATTTTGTTTGAGTAACAGGTCATCATAATTTTATAGGATGTGATTTTTGCCGCGGTTTATTTTGAAATGCTTATAACTCCCGAACCGAAGAAGATATTTAAATGAAACTTTCGACGTAAGAAAGAGTAAAGCGTGGACTTTGAAAACTTTCCACAATTAACCGCCTATTGCCACGCCCACATATATAAATTCTGAGTTGCTTAATATAAACTTCAAAATCTATATAACAGGTAGGCGTGGCTTTTTCGCCCGTTGCACAATTGGAAACTAGGAGACGAGCTCTTTACCTGAGGGAAATTTTAGATTTGTATCTTTGAATCTAACAGAGATATCAAGCAAAACGTTGCGTAGTTGCAAATCAAGAAAAATGTGGAAAAATACGTAAAATTTTCTTGAAAATTTTGTTTGAGTAACAGGTCATCATAATTTTATAGGAGGTGATTTTTGCCGCGGTTTTTTTTGAAATGCTTATAACTCCCAAACCGAAGAAGATATTTAAATGAATCTTTCGACGTAAGAAAGAGTAAAGCGTGGACTTTGAAAACTTTCCACAATTAACCGCCTATTGCCATGCCCACATTTAGAAATTCTGAGTTGCTTAATATAAACTTCAAATTCTATATAACAGGTAGGCGTGGTTTTTTTCGCCCGTTGCACAATTGGAAACTAGGAGACGACCTCTTTACATGTGGGAAATTTTAGATTTGTATCTTTGAATCTAACAGAGATATCAAGTAAAACGTTGCGTAGTTGCAAATCAAGAAAAAAGTGGAAAAATGCGTAAAATTTTTTTGAAAATTTTGTTTGAGTAACAGGTCATCATAATTTTATAGGAGGTGATTTTTGCCGCGGTTTTTTTTGAAATGCTTATAACTCCCAAACCGAAGAAGATATTTAAATGAATCTTTCGACGTAAGAAAGAGTAAAGCGTGGACTTTGAAAACTTTCCACAATTAAACGCCTATTGGCATGCCCACATTTAGAAATTCTGAGTTGCTTAATATAAACTTCAAATTCTATATAACAGGTAGGCGTGGTTTTTTTCGCCCGTTGCACAATTGGAAACTAGGAGACGACCTCTTTACCTGTGGGAAATTTTAGATTTGTATCTTTGAATCTAACAGAGATATCAAGCAAAACGTTGCGTAGTTGCAAATCAAGACAGTGGAAAAATACGTAAAATTTTCTTGAAAATTTTGTTTGAGTAACAGGTCATCATAATTTTATAGGAGGTGATTTTTGCCGCGGTTTATTTGAAATGCTTACAACTCCCGAACCGAAGAAGATATTTAAATGAAACTTTCGACGTAAGAAAGAGTAAAGCGTGGACTTTGAAAACTTTCCACAATTAACCGCCTATTGCCACGCCCACATATAGAAATTCTGAGTTGTTTAATAAATATTTAAAATTCTCAATAACAAGTAGGCGTGGCGTTTTCATCCGTCACACAATCGGAAACAGGGAGACGACTTCTTTACCTGTGGGAAACTTTAGGTTCGTATCTTTAAATCTAATAGAGATATCAAGCAAAACGTTGGTTGCGTGGTTGAAAATCAAGAAGAAAGTGGAAAAATACGCAAAATTTTCTTGAAATTTTTGTTCGAGTAACAGGTCAACATAATTTTGTAGGAGGTGATTTTTTGTCGCGGATTATTTTGAAATAAATGAAACTTTCGCCGTAAGAAAGAGTAAAGCTTGGACTTTCAAAACTCTTCATAATTAACCGCCCATTGCCACGCACACATTTAGAAATTCTGAGTTGTTTAATAAAAACTTAAAATTCTCAATAACAAGTAGGCGTGGCGTTTTAATCCGGCACACAATTGGAAGTAGGAGACGAGCTCTTTACCTGTGGGAAAATTTAGATTTGTATCTTTGAATCTAACAGCGATATCAAGCAAAACGTTGCGTAGTTGCAAATCAAGAAAACAGTGGAAAAATACGTAAAATTTTCTTGAAAATTTTGTTTGAGTAGCAGGTCATCATAATTTTATAGGAAGTGATTTTTGCCGCGGTTTATTTGAAATGTTTACAACTCCCGAACCGAAGAAGATATTTAAATGAAACTTTCGACGTAAGAAAGAGTAAAGCGTGGACTATGAAAACTTTCCACAATTAACCGCCTATTGCCACGCCCACATATATAAATTCTGAGTTGCTTAATATAAACTTCAAAATCTATATAACAGGTAGGCGTGGCTTTTTCGCCCGTTGCACAATTGGAAACTTGGAGACGAGCTCTTTACCTGTGGGAAATTTTAGATTTGTATCTTTGAATCTAACAGAGATATCAAGCAAAACGTTGCGTAGTTGCAAATCAAGAAAACAGTGGAAAAATACGTAATATTTTCTTGAAAATTTTGTTTGAGTAACAGGTCATCATAATTTTATAGTAGGTGATTTTTGCCGCGGTTTATTTTGAAATGCTTATAACTCCCGAACCGAAGAAGATATTTAAATGAATCTTTCGACGTGAGAAAGAGTAAAGCGCGGACTTTGAAAACTTTCCACAATTAACCGCCTATTGCCACGCTTACATTTAGAAATTCTGAGCTGCTTAATAAAAACTTCAACTTCTCAACAACAAGTAGACGTGGCGCTTTCTTCCGTCACACAGTCGGAAAGTAGGAGATGAGCTCTTTACCTGTGGGAAATTTTAGGTTCGTATCTTTAAATCTAACAGAGATATCAAGCAACACGTTGCGTAGTTGCAAATCAAGAAAAAAGTGGAAAAATACGTAAAATTTTCTTGAAAATTTTGTTTGAGTAACAGGTCATCATAATTTTATAGGAGGTGATTTTTGCCGCGGTATATTTTGAAATGCTTATAACTCCCGAACCGAAGAAGATATTTAAATGAAACTTTCGACGTAAGAAAGACTAAAGCGTGGACTTTGAAACCTTTCCACAATTAACCGCCTATTGCCACGCCCACATATAGAAGCTCTGCGTTGTTTAATAAATACTTAAAATTCTCAATAACAAGTAGGCGTGGCGTTTTCATCCGTCACACAATCGGAAACAGGGAGACGACTTCTTTACCAGTGGATAACTTTAGGTTCGTATCTTTAAATCTAATAGAGATATCAAGCAAAACGTGGGTTGCGTGGTTAAAAATCAAGAAAAAAGTGGAAAAATACGTAAAATTTTCTTGAAAATTTTGTTTGAGTAACAGGTCATCATCATTTTATAGGAGGTGATTTTTGCCGTGGTTTATTTTGAAATGCTTATAACTCCCGAACCGAAGAAGGTATTTAAATGAAGTAGGCGTGGCGTTTTCATCCGTCACACAATCGGAAACAGGGAGACGACTTCTTTACCTGTGGGAAACTTTAGGTTCGTATCTTTAAATCTAATAGAGATACAAGCAAAACGTTGGTTGCGTGGTTGAAAATCAAGAAGAAAGTGGAAAAATACGCAAAATGTTCTTGAAATTTTTGTTCGAGTAACAGGTCAACATAATTTTGTAGGAGGTGATTTTTTGTAGCGGATTATTTTGAAATAAATGAAACTTTCGCCGTAAGAAAGAGCAAAGCTTGGACTTTCAAAACTCTTCATAATTAACCGCCCATTGCCACGCACACATTTAGAAATTCTGAGTTGTTTAATAAAAACTTAAAATTCTCAATAACAAGTAGGCGTGGCGTTTTAATCCGTCACACAATTGGAAAGTAGGAGACGAGCTCTTTACCTGTGGGAAATTTTAGATTTGTATCTTTGAATCTAACAGAGATATCAAGCAAAACGTTGCGTAGTTGCAAATCAAGAAAAAAGTGGAAAAATACGTAAAATTTTCTTGAAAATTTTGTTTGAGTAACAGGTCATCATCATTTTATAGGAGGTGATTTTTGTCGCGGTTTATTTTGAAATGCTTATAACTCCCAAACCGAAGAAGATATTTAAATGAATCTTTCGACGTAAGAAAGAGTAAATCGTGGACTTTGAAAACTTTCCACAATTAACCGCCTATTGCCACGCCCACATTTAGAAATTCTGAGTTGCTTAATATAAACTTCAAATTCTATATAACAGGTAGGCGTGGCTTTTTCGCCCGTTGCACAATTGGAAACTAGGAGACGACCTCTTTACCTGTGGGAAATTTTAGATTTGTATCTTTGAATCTAACAGAGATATCAAGTAAAACGTTGCGTAGTTGCAAATCAAGAAAAAAGTGGAAAAATACGTAAAATTTTTTTGAAAATTTTGTTTGAGTAACAGGTCATCATAATTTTATAGGAGGTGATTTTTGCCGCGGTTTATTTTGAAATACTTATAACTCCCGAACCGAAGAAGATATTTAAATGAAACTTTTGACGTAAGAAAGAGTAAAGCGTGGACTTTAAATACTTTCCACATTTAACCGCCTATTGCCACGCCCACATATATAAATTCTGAGTTGTTTAATAAATATTTAAAATTCTCAATAACAAGTAGGCGTGGCGTTTTCATCCGTCACACAATCGGAAACAGGGAGACGACTTCTTTACCTGTGGGAAACTTTAGGTTCGTATCTTTAAATCTAATAGAGATATCAAGCAAAACGTTGGTTGCGTTGTTGAAAATCAAGAAAAAAGTGGAAAAATACCCAAAATTTTTTTGAAATTTTTGTTCGAGTAACAGTTCATCATAATTTTATAGGAGGTGATTTTTTGTCGCGGATAATTTTGAAATAAATGAAACTTTCGCCGTAAGAAAGAGTAAAGCTTGGACTTTCAAAACTCTTCATAATTAACCGCCCATTGCCACGCACACATTTAGAAATTCTGAGTTGTTTAATAAAAACTTAAAATTCTCTCGATTGAAAGAATTTGAAATAAAATTTCTTTCGAATGGCCCATCACACCCTACAACAATTATGCCAGCACAAAATGACAGTTTGTTGGCAAGCGCGGTGAAGGGAATGGTTTTTCGTTGGCGTATTTACCTAGCATTTACACATGCCACTGCCAGTTCGAAAAACTCAATACACTCACAATTTTTTACTAATACACTCACATTTTTCGCAATCGCAGCTCCAGTGGCAGCCAAAATTGCATGCGAGTGAAAATTTGGCACTTGCATGCCACTAAATGTCAAAACAAGTAGAAATGTTACCCTGTTCAAAATTTAATGCAAATCGACTGGATTGTTGTCGAACTGTAATTAAAGTTTTAACTGTTAAATGCATTTTTATGATTAATTTGTATAAACTGGCGTTAAAATAAGTAAGTTTCCTAATTATAGAGAAATCATTTTGCTAAAATAATGCTAATATAAATAAATGTAAACTATTTCCCCAAAACTAAAACTATGTGATGAAGTCGGTAACTCTTTTGTTTTCTGGTACTTTTTTTTAATTTGAGAAGTAAACAAGTTATCTCAAGTTGACGCTTCAACCACAGATTACTATTATTATTATTTTTTTATTCGTGCAAATGAAACGGCCCTCGTCAGGTGTCTAGCGCATTTCCAGACACTCGGCTATATGGGGAACTTGAGGATGCACTTGGAATTCCATTTGAAAATCCTAAGGCTCAATATCAGGCGGCTGACTTGCCAATAATTTAAGACAATCTTTTTCACGTTTATCCAGTTTGTGCATCGATCTTGGAGGATAGTTGGCTTTGAGTGCCAGAAAGATCTTGTGAAAAGCCATATACATATGTATATTTATTTGTACAAAGCTAAATTTTAATTTAAAAAATATTTTTCACAGATTCTGTGATATTTTTTTCAACTAGTTTG
This sequence comes from Pollenia amentaria, assembly GCA_943735925.1. NCBI lineage: Eukaryota > Metazoa > Arthropoda > Insecta > Diptera > Polleniidae > Pollenia > Pollenia amentaria. The sequence goes on from OX031008.1 coordinate 124,945,388, forward strand.
GTTTTTGTTTTTTAATTTTGTTTTGATCACAAAATTTGTGTACAAATTATATCGGCTTGCTTTTACACATTACCATTTCACTATAAAAAAAACTTTTTGTCTCTTTCTTCGAAAGCTGCCCTCGCAACTGATTTGGGCCTTTTTCACACGTCACTTTTTTCACCTCTGTGGTACTCTGTGGCTTCAACGACAGTTTGAAAATGAACTGGCAGTGGCATGTGTAAACAGAAAAGCAAATGGCATGAGATTCGACTATTTCGAACACTTTTTCGTTGATAATATGTATAGATCAGTGGCATGCCACTACTTGCATTTGTAAAGGCAACGTTAGTCATTAGTCGACCGTCGTGCTGAAACAATGAATTTGAAAAATAAAATAATTGCAAGCGTTTCATCATTCATTCTCTCCATATTTTCGTACACTTCAAATTTATGCGCTCAAATGTAGTATGTATGTATATGCTTAAAGCCAAACGTCAAATGAATAAAAACACTAATACATACAAAGTTGGGTACACGTACACATTTTATGCCAGATAATTTTACTACGGTGTGTGATTAATGGAACAAAAATTAAGCGCTTAAAAATTGTTCCAGTGTGTAATGGGCCAATAGAAACAGTTTCGAATAGAAACGCACGATCACGACTGCCAGAATTAGCCTCCTGTTAAATTTACCATAGGAAACGGTATTATCTTATTTTTTTTTATTTTGTGATATACGACTAGATAACTTCGGCAAGACGATAAAGCATTAATCAGAATTCTGATTAGGTAAATACATTATATTAATTTTGATTAAAAGTTAAAATATTGTTTTTTAGTATAGTATTTTGATATTTTAAATTCTTAAATTGTACTTGTTAAACAAAATAAATTTATTGAGTTCGTTTAAAGGCTGTACATTAGAGTGGGTCAATTTTTTTCTCGACCAAGCGTTTGTCAAAATTGTAATTTACGACAAATTCTAAGAAGGTTTCCCCAAGAAACCAAAATCAAGCTTCCCATTTTTAACGACACATTTTTTTGTTAAAATATGCTATATATAGAGTCTTCTAAGAAACTTGACATAAACGATTATGTTTGGGCTGGTTCGAAAGGAAATTTTGATTTTAAGGTTAAGGTTAAAAAAGCTTTTATGCCCGTAATTTCTACAAATAGATATCTAGCTGTGTAAAGATAACTGTAACGAATTTTTCATAATTTTAACACGTATGTCTTCCCTACTGTCTAAACTGTAGTGTTTTTTACACCATCGATTTTTGACAGTTAATTAAAAAAATTAATAAAAAATACAAATAATGCCACATTTAAAAAAAAGGCAAAATTAATATTGAAATTACCAAAATAGTTTTACCCCATAGGTAAAAATAAGATACCAGATATCTCTTTGAAGAACTTACGGGCATTAATGAAAATTAAATCATAGGAAAAAGCAAAACTTATCATTAAATGATACATGAAAAATTTAAATTTAAAATTAACATAGTGACCTATAACTAATTAATAATGCGTAATAAAAAAGCAACACAGCTTCTTTTTTTCAAGGAACCGAGCGATTTGTACAATTATTGACTAGCGTTTCACGTCGAACTATTCAAAAAAATCGCGATGGTGTTATGACAGCAAGACCTTTAAAATAAATAATTTTTAAATAAAAATTTTTAAATATTTAAATATTTGTTAACTACAATTCGATGGTTCACGAAAGGTGGATTATCAGGTTATATGGCTATGTAGTTATATTAACAACAACACAATATATTTACACAAAATTCATATAAATGTATTTTTTTGTAAATATAACCAAATAACCATATAACCTGATAACCAGCCTTCCGTGAACAACCTAAATATGCTTTTGCGATTGATGCAAGTAATAAAAGTTTGATATTTTAAAAACATCGTATGTTTACCATCGTATTGTTTGCTTTAATTTTTATGGACGGACAGGTAATAGAACTTAACATAAAAAGCATTCCAATTTTTGGATCATTTCGAATACATTTGATTCTAAGTTTTTTTTTAATCTTAATTTTAACACATTAAAAAAAATATATAAAATACGAAAAGAAAAGTTTGTCTTTAAAATTGGGAAGTTCGATTTTGATTTCAGACCCATGGCTTCTTGGGCAAACCTTCTTAGTATTCGTCGTAGATTACGATTTTGACAACCGCTTATTGACTTTTTTAATACATACAAATTGACCCACTCTATTGTACATACATACATCCATTGTAAGGCCGTGCCACATCGCACTTAATCAACAAGGTATAAACTCAACATTTTTATTTTTCACTTTTTCAAAAAAATTAACACATTTTTTAAGTATTTAAAAATATTGTGCTAATTTGTCTACTTTTTGGTAATGAAACGGTTGGTTTTAAAATTGTTTTTCATACATATGCCATTTAATGTTAGATTAAAAATTGTTTTGCTTCTACTGAAAATTTTAAAATTTTGAGTTAATACCCTCTTGTTGATCAAGTGCAATATGACAATCATGAAAACTTTGAGCAGAATAAAAAAAAAAATTTAAAAAGCAAAGGAAAAAATTTCAACTTTACATTTCTAAATTTGAATAATTTATGAATAATTAGTTAATTATGATTTTAATTAATCAAACTAAGAGCTTATTGATTAATTAGTAATTTGATTATTAAATTATCATAATTTTTTAAAATCGAACTGTTTGATTAATCGCACTTCCCTAGTAGTTAAAAAAAAAACAGCTTAATTTTGTTGTATTAATATTTTTGTTGCTTGTACGTTTCTGTGTACATATAAATTATTTTTATGTTTTAATTAACTAAATAACTTCAATAATAGATTTAAATTGATTTAAAAGAAGCACTATTACAAATAAAATTTAATTTTTAAAATATTTAAATAAACAATTACACAGGCCTGCGAAATTATAGTTTTTGAAATTTTTGTTCTCGAACTTTATTATTTGTGGTTATTGTCGTAAATATAACGGGAACCGATATTGTATCAATCATATCAATTGTCACATTTGCGAGATAACGGTACACTTGTGTTTTTCGATGCATACTTCTCTTTCAGGCTCCATCCTGAGTAAAATGCCGGAAATGAATTGAATTATATCTTGCTTAAAAGGCTACTAAGCTACGCGTCCAATAGTGGCTAACTGGCTTTGAAACAAATGGACTATGCAATAATATTATAAAACTGTGAATTTTGATATTAGTTGTGATAAAAACATCGTCTGAAATGACAAAATTGGTAAAAAAAAAAAAATCGTTAAAATGTTCATAAAATCCTAGATTTTATCCACTATAACTCCGATCAAAGCCTTTAAGCCACCATTCGACGCGTAATTTAGTAGTACTTTAAACAAGATATAATTCAATTCAATAGAACCAGCGTTTTACTCTGGATGGCGCCTGAAAGAGAATTATACATCGAAAAACACAAATGTGCCGTTATCTCGCAAATGTGACGTGGTACATTTAAACGAAGTTTATATTTGTAATAAATAGACCAACATTTACTTTTTTTATATGAAATTATTAAAAAAAGATTTTCAAAGCAGACCTGTGTTATTAATTCATAATTTTTGGATTCAAATTAACTATTGGAATCAACATCATTATTACTATTGCTGTTGTTGTTGTTGTTACTGTCATTGTTGTTATTATTATTAGAATTATTAATATTACTATCACCCGTTGTGTTGTTACTATCATTTTGTGTATTTTGTTGTGAATTATTTTCATTTTGTTGAGTCGAATTTGTATTATTACGTTCTCGATTCCGTAAAGAATGAATACAAGCCAACATACGTATCATAAAGGCAGCCGGCACTGTTATAGTATCTTTAGTTTGTTCCAACATAACGGCATTTCGATCCATTAACTAAAACGCAAATTTAAAACTTCATATTTTTGTTATGTATACATATATATGTACAAACATATGTACATATATAAAAACAATAATACTTACAATATCTGCGGCTTCTTCGTCAAAACTTTTCTCCTGCAATATGGGGGCCCAGATTTTTACATCATAATCGATACCCGAACTGGCCAAATATGGCAATTCTGGATGGGGCTGTAAACAATTGACCACATGTTGATCAGCTTGCATTAACATGACAAGTTTGCCAGTACGTCTATCCCAAGTAAAGATGTGACCACAATCTGAGCCACACATAACATAATTATTTCCCCAAAATGTCGCCTCCTTGATCATGGTACGAGCATTGCGATGCCCGGTATACTTCATTAGTAAATAATCATAGACAATTTCTCTTGTTTCCATTTCAAGATCCGCTAATTCTTTATTTAAAGAAGCGGTGTCTACTTGAAATTGAGTAGACTTGGGATTTTGGATATTGTCCTCATTCGAAGCTTCAAACATTTCAATATCATCACTTGTTGAGACAAGATTAGAAGGAGGAGTATCAGTAGATAAATTCTGTTCCCTATTAGCAATTAAACTATTGGCAGCAGCTCGACGCCAAGCTGCTGATGAAGTGGACGGACGTAAATCTAAAAATAAAAAAAATTATAAAAAATTCGAAAACCGAATTTGAGAAATATAAATTCTTTTGACCAAAAAGTGAAAGCAATTACTCGTAATTTTTGCATTATTCTGATATATGTAGATAAAAGATCGCTAAAGAATGTATGTACATAGGGGACTCCGAATATTGGTTTAGCGAATGAGAATGCGAAAAATCAAATTAAGTTTTTGCGAAAGCGAATGAGAATAATTACAATATGTTAAAAAATGTTAAGATTCATATAAAAGTTCTTTGTGCCGAATATTATTTAGATATCTTCATATATATAAAATTTGTTTGCCTTAAAGTGATTTTAGGAAGGGGGTTTATATGGGATCTTCAACTCATTTAAAAACTGGTGAGGGTCATGATCAGCTTTACACTGAATTTGTTGTTGTTACAGTAATTCTTTAGTATTCTCCCTTACAAACCTGCTTCGTAGTTGGTGGATGCCGTGGCTCTTTAAATGTTATATTTTTTTTTAAAATTTGTTAAGAATTCGTTCCCGTAGCTTCCTTTTTCTTATTGCCGTTAGTGCTTCGCGAAATTAGAAAATATTTTCTTGGGGGTGGGCTTCAGATTCGTTACTGAAAATTTTATAAGATTGGAACAAGCAGTCTTCAAGGAAATACATGTTATTAATTTGGTAACCAATGAAAACTATGTGGTAGAGGATGAACCAAATGCTGTATTAACCCCTAAAAAACGCAAAAACGGGCCATAAACCAAAAATCTTGGAAGCAAAACGTATGACGAAGAAAACACCTGGCAGAACAAAGTTTTACAAGCTCTCTAGGAAAAGAAATTGATGATAATGAAAATGGAAGAAAATAAAAATGAAAGCCGGGCGGTAATATACGCCCAAACGTCGGTGTTAGCAGTGACTGCGACCACCGGCGGGCATGGAAGCTCACCGAAGCTCTATCGGAATATAAAGCTGCGATAATATAGAGGAGACGACTGAAACGGCAAGACTGCGGAGGATGCTAGTTGGCAGTCCAGTAATGCCAAGTACAGTTGGTAGAGAAAACGGAGAATGGACAAAGAGCAGTACGGAGACGCTGGATGTACTCGTTGATACTCACTTTCCGGGCTGTTCTGAGGTTCCTATTCCAACTGATGAAACTTCTTTTATATCAAATGGTGATAACGATATTATCTCCTACGACGGGGTGGAATGGGCAATCGGCTCGTTCCAGCCGTACAAGTCGCCTGGTCTTGACGGAATTATCACGGCACATCTACAGCGGGGTTGGAAACGGATAGTACCATGGCTGGTGAAAATCTTTAAGGGATGCCTCAGAATAAATTATGTGCCTAAATCTTGGAGGATATCTAAGATTGTATTTCTACCGAAATCAGGTAAGAGCAATCATATGTATCCGAAAGATTTCAGACCTATTAGTCTCACATCATTCCTGCTGAAAACGTTGGAGATAATTTTGGACTATCATGTCAAGGGTAACATGGGGCCGACCATTCTCTCTGTGAATCAGCACGCTTGCACGGGGGGCAAATCAACGGAGACGGCACTCCATTCAGTTGTCTCATTGATTGAGAGGACCCTGAGCTATAAGGACTTCGCTATGGGCGTGTTCCTGGACATTGCGGCAGCATTCAATAATGTGTCCACAGAGGCAATTTTGGCTAGCTTGTCTCGCACGGGGGCACACTTACATGCTAAAAACTGGATCGGTAACCTGCTAAGGTGCAGAACTATATCTGCGGCGTGGGGTAACTCCAGGACGAGAAGGGCACACTGGGGAACTCCCCAGGGAGGGGTGCTCTCACCAATGCTTTGGACGCTTGTCGTCAACAAACTTCTTAATGGACTTCAGGACTGGGCAGCAGAGACAACTGCATACGCGATGACGTGACGGTAATAGTTGCTGGCAAGGATCTGAGTACTATTAGTTCTGTAATGGAGGCTACACTGGCGTTGGTCAGCCAGTGGGCGGCCGGAGTAGGACTGGGGGTTAATCCAAAGAAGACGGACCTAATACTATTTACGAATAGGTACAAAATTGGTCCATGGAGAAAGCCTACACTAGGGGGTACTAGCCTGGAACTTAAGCACCACACAAAGAACCTGGGAGTAATACTGGATAGCAAACTATCGTGGAGATTGAATGTGGAAGAAAGGGTGAAAAGGCAACGAATGCGCTCTACGCATGTAAGAAAATGCTGGGCAAAACGTGGGGTCTAACCCCTGCTCTTACACATTGGGCCTTGGATAAGATATCGTACCGGAAAATGCTAATGGGCGTGCAGAGACTCGCCGAACTTAGTATCCCCGGTGCTTTGCGTAGTACACCGACTGCGGCACTGGATGTGATCCTGGACTTGCAACCGATACATCTTGTGGCAGAAGGAACTGCGAGGAAGTCTGCGATCCGCTTAAAGGCGGCGGGACAATTTGTATACAGACCTTATGGTTACGGCAGTATTATAAGGAGAATAGATTGTAGCAGTGACTACACCATTCCGAGACTGTCATTTGGAAGGAAATCGCTAGTTACCTTGGAGGAGGCCGGCTGGTTAGCAGGGCTCCGATCTGGCCATAGGGCCTTCAGTTTCTACACTGACGGCTTCAAAATGGAGGGCGGAGTTGGAGCTGCAGTCTACTGCCGGGAATTAGGTATTCGGGAATCTTTAAGGCTTCCCGATTTCTGCAGCATATTCCAAGCGGAGATATCTGCAGCCAAGATGGATAGTCAGGCGGCGCAAAATTCCATAACTTTTGACTGGATCGGTATTTTTTTATGCGATTTTTTTGCTCGATAGGTGCGATATTAGGCTTTAATTTGCGCTATAAAACGTAAAATTCGATGCATTTTAATTTTTTTGTTGAGTTTCGGTGTAAAAGTTGAATATTTCAAATATGAGTTTTTTTATAATTTATCATTATTTCTCTTGTATTTTACAACTGATACTTATTTTTTATTGTCGAACTTAGATCCTGTCAGAAAAGGCCAATATTTGGCCCCTGTAAATTTTTTAGTCCCAATATTCACAGGGGCCAAAGGTTGGCTTTTTTTGGGACGAGACGAGTTGTTATAAGGATAAAACTGAAAAGGATTATTTTGAAAAATGCCCAAATAGCATTCTTGGCTATCGATAACATTTTAGGTAATTCAACTTTTATTTTTGGTTTGAGATGTATGTGTATTTTCGTTTTATATATTAATACAAATATATACTTAAATCAAAAACAAATTATAATCTATAAACAATTTTAAATTAAACAATATTAGTAAAAATTTCTTCTAAATAGCTTTGGGTTTCATTTTCCAGAAGTTGTTTAGCTTCTTCCTCTAATTCGATTGAGGTTGATTTCCATTTTTTTCGAATACTGGACATATATGGATCTGATGTGCACAACAAAATAGTAATAAGATCTTCATTAGTACAACATCTGGACATTTTTCTTGTATTATGCTCGCGGAAGAATCTGTAGTCTTTGTTCCTTTTTTCTTGCGCTTCTTCAGATAGATTTCCAATTGGTAGGATATTGTGTTGAACTATTTGTTCACCATGGTATAAAATTTTATGAACTGTGGTTGGCATATGTCTCCAAGAGTATTTTTTGTTATAAAGAATTGCTGTTTCAGTTGCATACTGGCCAAATTTTTTTGCATTTATCTTTCTGCTACATGATATAACTTGTAAAATGATCTGGAATCGTCTTATTAGTTCAAAATGTACTCCTGTGATAGATGCTGCAGTTTCTGGATCGGAAAAGAATATCCTTGCAGTGTTTCCATCATTTGAATTTCCTTCTCCTTGTTTTGGCTGATCAATTATAAGGTGAAGGTATTTTTCTTGAATTTGTTTTTTTCTTTGCATCCTTTTTTCCACATTTTCTTTGTTTTTTCTCACTGTTTCGCCTAACGGGCCAAATTCCAAATCATAACCCAATTTAAGAATATGCTCCATGAAACGAGTTCTAGTATGAAGAGGGGACATTCCAAATTCGTATGCTTCATTGAAACTATTGTGTTGTGATGGGGGTTGGCTTAATTGACTTGATGTCTTTTGACATATGGTACAGCTTGACGAAGACTTTATTTCGGTTAATGATTGTGCAACTTTTCCATCGATCATTGTAAGGAACATTTGAAAATTAATTTCAATGCATTGGTCATCAAATTTAAATTAATTTGATCTTTTATTTTTCGAACTTCTTCAGTTATTACATCTTTAGTTTCCTTTTTGTAAACAAACTTTATTGGTCTGCAATACTTTGTTGAAGAGGGAATTTCATTTTTCCATATATCCATTTCTGTAACTCTACTGGTTGACGGTTCTAAGCCAATATAAGTTTTTCTTAAACGTAATGGTACGAAATATACCATGAATAAGTTAGCATCAGATGATTTTTCTGAATTACATTGCTTGTATTGTTTCTGACCAGAGCTTCCATCACATCCCCATTTAGAAAATAAAGCGATGCTGCAATTTTTAAGTTTTTTTAAATAGTCAGCATCAAGTGTATTTAATAATCGTTCTGCAGTGTGTTCGAGAAGAGCCTGCAATTTTACTTCTACTGAACTTGAAGTTACACTAATAGCCGTTTGTGAAGGTAAGCACTATTTTTTGACAGAAACTAAATCTCGATATGCTGGAAAGATTCCACAATTTTTTTCATTGGTTCGCTTTCGCAGTTCTGTATACTGATTTTTTGTCAGTTTTAAATCCAAAAATAGTGCAAATGCTTCTTCTGGAGTAAATTTCATTTATTCAGTTGGTGTAGGCATACTTTTTAAAATCCTCTTTGTGCGTTTAGTGCTCGCTTCCACTATTTTTTCAATTATTGCAATTTTTGTTTTCTTATTTTGCGTTGGTTGAATTTGATGCAGAAATGAATCCTTTATCATACTATGAGAAATTTCTTCATTGATATTTGCAAGCTTGCGTCTTCGTGATCTTTCACTGCAATTGTCAATTTGTTTTGCGGGCCGACCCACTTTTCCAGTTTCCTTAGCGGTTATTGACAGCTTCTTAAAAATCAGATCATTTTTTAGCCATTTTTCGTTGCGTAAGTAAAAAATTTTCTTGTTTCTAGAACATTTAAGGTACCGTTTTCTTAATGTAAATGAAAAATTTTTAATTTTTATCTTATGAATTTTGATTTCTTGTTCGTTGCATAATTTAAAGAATGGATTATTCATTATGTGTAACACAAAATCTTTTTCATCTTTCTGTTGAAAATATATATCTGCGAGAACGTTATAACTGAACTTAGCCATTGTTTAAACAATAATGAAGGTAAAATTATGAATGCATGCATTTTTATACTCTTGATAGAAGTTTTTTTTAAATGATCTTTTGTTACCACTTCTTGGAAACATAAAAACCCTTTTTTAAATACAAATTTAATCTTTTATTACCATTTCTTTGAAACATAAAAAAACCCCTGTTTTTACACTTTTTAAAAGGATAACATACCGGCAATAAATTAACAGGTAACATGTAGGTAATTTTCACGTAAAATATAACTGCTCTTCCATTTTTTTAAATTTAGTTGCAATTTTCAGGTAATTAAACTATGTAGTTTATGTTGCGGCTATTTGCTAATGTTTAACCTTTTAACTTACTCAAAAATCTAACGAGTTAATCTATTTATGTCGCCTATTCGTTTTACAGCATCCGTTCACCCACAATAAGTTCATTACAATGGCAATACCTTTACCTTCTCCAAATTAATTGATAACCTGACGTGCTAGATAATTTATGTGGCCTGAACTGCTTTATTTGTCGAAAATTCTTTAAGATTCACCTTCTTTAATTTTAGTAATGTTTCCTTGCAGGACTTATTTCTTGAACCGAATATCTTACCTTGGGTCACAGAAATTGCTGTAGTTCGCAAGATCGTATCCAGATGTGTGTACAATGGGGTATAGAAATGTAGGTTAGATTCTGGACTACAAGAGATTATAGATTTTTTTTTGACGCGTTTTGACGGGCAGGACTTATGTTCTATAAAATAGGAAATTTCCGGGAAATTTTGACATTAAAAAAAAAAAAAAAAATAGTTCTACAGGTCGCAGAGTTTAATGCTTTAAACCACGTATAGCTAATAAGATAAACTAATACACAAAACTTATTCTGTCAAAAAATCTTGAAAAACAAAAAAGTTATGAGCATTTCAACTTCAAAAGTTTACTCAGAAATTCAAAACTATAACCAAATACTGAGAAAGTCCATTTGGGACCACCCTGTTCTCAATGAAATAGTTGAAATAGGGTTGAAATTTTTTGGCTCCCGAGGTTCACTAGTATTTACTTTCACATGAATAAAAAAATTTTAAAATCGGAGAACATAAAAAAAATAGTTTTGGCCACCTTCTCAAAATATGAACCAGTGTGCGGCGATCAGGGCGATATCCGCTGAATATACATACTCTTCTATCGTCCAGGAGTGTAGGGACTCGATAGATAGACTCTGTGCCAATAGTATGGTACATATCTACTGGGTTCGCGGACACCAGCGCATAGAGGGAAACGAGGAGGCGGACGAATTGGCAAAACAGGGGGTCAATTTACCATGCGATAGGGTGATGGCCATTCGGCCTCTAATTCGGAATATTAGGAGAAATACGGACTCTGCTATACGGAGGAGATCAGAGGCGGTTTGGGAAAACACCGGAAAGGTCAGGGTTTCAAAGGTAATGTGGGGATCCTATGATCCGGAATAGACGAAAATTCTTCTGTCGCTATCGAGAAGGGACTGTATACTTCTGGTAGGTTTTATAACGGGTCACTGTTGGACTGCGGTATACGCCCAGAGGGCGGAGCGGCTGAATAGTGACAATTGTAGATTATGTGGGGTACCAGGGGAAAAGGAGACAGTGGAGCCTATACTCTGCTACTGTCCGGCGCTGGTGCGCTCCAGGGCGAACTGTCTGGGAGATCATCACTTCCAAGATTTCAAGGAAATATCTGGAATTGGGTTAATGAGACTCCTGACATTCGTCAAGAAAGTGTGGGGTACTCTGAGTACAATCACATCGGAATGACCTTTGTTTTTTCTTTCTAACTTTCTTCTGCAGGTTATCGTACAACGTGGTAACGCTAGGGACCTATTTGGTCTATGCGGGGTCCTTGTGACCGGCCATTCTAACCTAACCTAGGAAAAAAAATAGTACGAAAATAACAAACCTGCTTTAAGAGCTGTAAACATGACTGTCAAAAAGTGAGGAACTATATAGAGATTTTTATTTGTTAGATCAAGAAGAAAAGTCAAATGATATTTTGAAATCATCTAAGAGATTTAAAAGTCTTCGAAAAAGCAATAAATCGAGAAATTCGCAATGAAACTCGTTCTTTTAACCTAGTTAACAACGTACACGAAAATAAAAATAATATAACTGATGTAGCTAAAAGATGGGATAAAGCTTGAAATCCGTAAAATGAATATCTGAAGACAAGGTTTCTGAACTAAAAACACATATCACATAGTTTTCAAGAATTGAGACCTAATCAAAATGTGCATAACGTGGCTTAAGCAACTGTGAGAATACATTTAAATCGTATGTCAAACCTTATTGAACTTAAGGAAACTTTTTATTAAGTTTTAAGAAACGGTCAATTGCTAAAGCAAAGTGCAAAACTAATCGCACATTCCCAACGGAATCAAATGTTTTTTATTTTGTTTTTTTTTTTAAATGCATTAAAGAGGCTTTTTGCTAATTTTTGACAGTCGCTTAGGCTTGTTTATGCATATTCTGGAAGACCTTTAAATCACATTATAGCCGTGCCCATAATTGCCGTCTTATAAACAAGGATTATTTTTTAACAAATACAAAATAAAATCATAATATATGTTTTTTGACACTCTTATTTCATTATCCTTATGCTTATTACCTTTTTAACTTTCAGATTCTGAGCTTTCCCAATAACACATTATATCTCCAAAAAATTTATTTCTTACCGTATCTCAAGGTTCTATTTTGTACTTAGAATCATATTGTTCCACATCCGTGTGCCTTATCGTTGAGCATCGAAGTTCTATCTGTTTTTTTGAGATTAAATTTATGCAAAAATTAATAAAGTAGTTTAGAGTTTTTTTTTCAAAGGATAATAATATTTCAGGTCTTAATTGCAATTATTAAAAAACTGTTTTAAGGTTTATTGGAAACAGACTAAGAAAAGCGATTAACAATATTCAAATTTAGTTTCCTCAAAAGTAGTGTTATTGCAAATAGAACATTCATGTCCTAAAGCCTCGACATATAAAAATTTTCATATTTTACATACATACATATGTAAGTATATTTAAAGATATATGTAAATATGAAAGTCCTTGGAAAATACTTAGTATGTAGGGAATAGACATAGAAACAAATTAGTATTAAGACTAGAAATAAGTTTTAATAAATTGTAAACAAATTTATATGGATAAATAAAATGAATTGATTGAATTTAAAAATAAAACAGAAGAAGCAAGAAAAGTAAACCACCAAGTTATATTTTATAAACATAAGATTTGATGATTTGTCACTCTTTAGAGTAGTGCCTTAAATTATTAAATTAGCTTTATTTTCATATTTTTGATGTGTTTAAAAATTTAGTTTCCTAAAAAGTTTAAATATTCGCACACATTTTAGCGAATACGAATCCGAATGTCAAAAGCAAAAATCTGCAAATAGTTCGCCAAATATTCGCGGCATCCCAAATGTACATCTTGTTTGTATATTTTACAATTTGAAAGAAAAAGTAATTTTTCAATTTAATTTCAATCCAAATTATGTATATTAATACAGTGCTAGCTCGCTAATCCGAGTTAATGGTTGCAGACCCTGATTCTTATTAACGAGATATTCGGATTACTGGATGTGCTATAATTATGTATTATAATTCACTATATTCGAAAATAAAACACAAGCCAGGTTTCCAAAACAAATTTATTTTATTTTTTTAATCAAGAATGACAAAATTAAAGCTTTTTTAAATATTATGTTTTTTTTTTAACATACACTCAAAAGAAAAATCAACCCATCCGTACTTAAATCAATCCGAAGCGGTATCAATAGCACAGGGAGTACGGAGTTTCTTGAATCAAGTACAGAAAGATTGATACAAGTACGATTATTCAATCGCAAAATATTTAACTTATCAATTTTCAATCCACGGCTGCCAGATTTGCCGGTTTTTTGACGATTTTTCAAATGACCAATTTTATAAAAATTAACAAATGTTGTTGTTTTATTATTTTGGCTTGAGGTCCTATATAAATAATAAATAAAATTCAAAAAAACTTTTTATTTTACTTTTAATTTATTTTTATATTTTTCCAATATTTCGGTCAAAATCTCTGACCATCATCAGGGGAATATTTTAAATAAATAAACAATAAAAGTTTAAAAAAAAATATAAAAATAAATAAAAATAAAATAAAAAGTTTTTTTGAATTTTATTTATTATTTATATAGGACCTCAAGCCAAAATAATAAAACAACATAAACAACAGGTCAACTATACACAAGAATAAATTAACAAATGTTTTTAATATAATTTCACATTTTGTTTTAGATTCTTAGATACATTTTCATTTATTTGATTGGCAGTAATTTTCTTGCCTTAGCTGATCATCATATAAAATACGATTTTTTTTGCACAAGGAATGTTTTTAAGAGTTATATTTGATCAGTTAGTACTGTTTTATAACATCCATTTTACAACCACTATCTTTAGTCTGGCTTCACACTATGAAAGTTTTCTTTCAGAAATTCTGAGTTCATTTCAAAAGACGGACAGACAGACGGAAAACCGAATGTGAGCTTCCCTTCTCATAAGGAGCCAGGTTTAAGATCAATATTGTAGAAACGGAATGACAAAGTTATATATGCCCTTTTACCTTTGGCGAAGGATATAGAAAGCAGAAAAATAAAAATGGTTTAGCGAGCTTGCAATCAATGCGGACTATAGAGTATGTAATACGTCATAAATTCAATTCGGATTACTGGATAATTCGGATTAGTCACATTCGGACTAGCGAGCTGGCCCTGTACTTATATTTTAATTGGCCAAAAGTGGCTATTTTAATTACATTTGATGAAATAAATAAATAAAGTAATCTCAAAGCCATTTAGATTTCAGAACTTAAACAATAAATACCTTGACTATTTTGTTCAGTTGTTGTTGTTGTTGTTGTTCCAGTTGTAGTTTGTGTTCCTAATTGATTTTCTCTGACCGCATCTTGCATTTGACTTGTTAAGCCCATGCGTGTACGTGGATCATTTAACATACGTGATATCACCTCGGTCATACGACTCATTATATTGGGCTGCAGTTGAGGTCGTACCTGCCCTACATCAACTCTGCCATTAGCATCTCTTTCTGGTCTAGCATCTGGCCCAGTATCAGACCAATCACCCCTTAAACGTAACCTGCGTGTAACCTGTTCTGCAGTCATGGCTGGTGTTGGAGAGTTTCCACGGTTTGCCGAATAACGTCCTTTAGACAAATCATCGACATGAACACCTTCATGTTTTAGATCGAATAAATACAAATATTCCGACGAATAGGATACCAGCAGTTCGGTTTCTTCTGGACTATAGCGTATGCAAGTTATTCGATACTGGCGACTGCTAGGCAGTGGTATAGGATAAGCTTTAACCGGCCTTGTGTGTTTGTCGACCGTGGCGGTATTGACATCACTGAAATCAATCACAGATAAATAACGTCTATCATATATGCGTACTATAGCATCTGAACTTCCCACAGCCAAATAGTTCGAACTTATGGGAGACAAATCAATAGCATTAACTGCCGATGGACTTAAAATCAAAATATTATCTTTGCAACATGTTTTGTGACAACCAGATATTTGTCTCAAATCAAAAAGACGCACAGTGCCGTCCTCGCCGCAACTCATAAAAGAACGTGGTTCCATAGGCACAGTCAAGACCTCGTACGTTGTGCCACTCTTATGGCAATTGAAATAATTAACAACCGATTCTGTATCGGGACTCCGTTCATAAACTGTCAGTCCATTTTCAACACTATGAAATTGGGGTTTTGAAAGTTTTATATAGGGTGCCATTAGTTCTGTATACAAGACTATACCATCTCCTGAGCATGATACTATTGCTTGATCGTTGGATTGTGGCATAAAGCGTGCACTGAATATATTTGCCCTGTGGGCTGTTTTACACTTTAATAACACTTCCTGATTGTTAGGGTTTGTTACAGCAATGAATTGATCATCGGAGCCCGATAGCAAATACTCGCCCGTACTATTCCAATGTATTGTATTGACACAGCCAGAATGTACTGGCAGACGGCACAAAAGTCCTAAACGTTGAACATAGTCTAGCGAATCTTTGGTACTAGCAATTAAATTACTTTGTGTGATGCGTGGTTCATA
The DNA here is from genome assembly GCA_943735925.1 of Pollenia amentaria. NCBI lineage: Eukaryota > Metazoa > Arthropoda > Insecta > Diptera > Polleniidae > Pollenia > Pollenia amentaria. The sequence continues at coordinate 124,961,289 of OX031008.1, forward strand.
ATAATCTCTTTGTAGAATACTGCGAAACACGCTATTACGGGAATGCATGTCCCGCGGCATTTCCACTGTTATTTTTTGAATTTAATATCTGAAATAAAAAAATAATAATTAAAAAATATTTTGTTTAAGTTAGTTAAATTCAAATAAATTTTTAAAACAACAAATAAATACATATACATTAGACCACCCAAAAAATGCATGGGATGCCAAAAATAATTTTTTATTCGCTCCACCTACAGTTTTCGATAGAATGGCCATAAAAAATCACGTTTGTACAAAAATTGCCGAAACCCGGGTTTGTTTAAATAGCAACTTTTCGGAATATTAGAATGACAAAGTGCAACACGAAAAAATATAACCAAGTACGGACACCACTACGTGATAAAAGTCCAAAAAAAAAGACCCGTGTCTCCCAGTTTTGCCCAAAGCCATGCACTTTTTTATGGGACCCCAAAGATTTGGGGCCTCGGTGTCATTTTTGCAAAAAAGTGGTCATTTTGTCAGGCTCATATCTTGCAAACCGTTCGGAATTTACTCTCTGAGGTAAAGTTGTAGCTCTTGTCATAAAGAACAAAGATTGTGAACATATAATATCAAAAAAACTTCATCTTCAAGATCAAAATCGCAAAAAAACTTTGAAAAACACCATTTTTTTACCTTTTTCCCCCCGTTCAAGTCCATAGGTAGCAAACCGTTCAAAATTCAAGGAAACAATCAACTACAAAAATGTACCTAAGATCTCAATAAATAGCTCATGATATCACGCACCGACCGCAGCAGCACAGGCAAAGCAGTAAGCTCAACAGACGCATCAAGGGACGCAGCACACAATATAAAAGCGACACTACGCTCACATCAAGGAATTACACAGCGCGATATCAACAAGAGCTCATCGCTGAAAGTTATAGAGAAAGTGCTACAGCATGATTCGCACACAACATTGGCAAATGACAATTTATATATGCAGTGTGAAAAAATTGATTTATTTTGCTACGTTTGCCGTCATCGAATCAGAAAAAAAGTTGTACAAGATTTTAAAAGGAAAAGAATATTTTAGCTAGTGAATTCAATAGAGCATATAAGTTGTTTTTCGACGAAGTAGACTTGACCGGTGAAAATTACGCACCTCATACAGTGTGTCGCCAATGTTATAACAATTTCATGTCAAGGTTAAGTGGAGGCAAAGAAATTATGAAGTATTGTAAGCCGGTAAACTGGATTAGTCGCCCCAACAGGGAAGAGATGGACCACAACTACTAACACAAATGGAAATGGATATCATTGTGGCCATATTCACAGATTACACACAGATATGTCACGAGACAGAAGATTTGTTGTCTCTTTCTTAGAAAGCTGCCCTTTTTCATTTCTCTTTGAACCATCTTTTATGCCGCAATACAATGAACACAAATTTATTTAGTTGATATTTATTTGCAAAACTGTTGTGAAAATTAACTTTTTTCGCAACACTAGTAAATAATATTTAAGTAAGGAAATAACGTTATAAAATAAACATTTTTTATTTTTCGAATTTATTCTATGAGTTAAATTTCAGTTATGTATTTTATAAAGCTTTTTGTAATAGGTCTATTCCTTAAATTTTTAGGAATGACTTTATACACTACCAGACTATTATCTTGTATCATCTTGTTACGTTTTACCTTAGCTATCCGTTGGATAGCAATGAAGTATATTGTATGTATGTACAGAAAAATTTACATGTTATTCAGTGTTATTTGACCTTTATTTTTTTATAATTATTTTTAATTATTTAAGCTTGAGGTCTTTTTATTTATAATAACTTTAAGAAGAATCAACAAACAAGAAGTTTAATTAATAAATGCAAAGCCATAAGGGACTGAATTAAAAAAACGAAGTCATCAATAGTTTTCTTAAATAGATGCAGGAATACAGGGATTATGCAAAAAATTTTATGTTTTTAAAATTTTTTATGACAAATAGGTTTTTAAATTTAATTTATGACAAATAATTTTTTCATAATTTTGTAATTGTTTTTTTTTTTTTATTATATAAAAATTTGTTAATTTCATGAAGATGCTAACCAAAGGTTAGCGAAATATTGGAAAAATAAATAAATATAATATTTTTTATAAATAAAAAGACCTCAAGCTTAAATAATTAAAATTTATCAGAAAAATTTACAATTATTAGACACCAGCAGAATGTAATGCATTTTCTGGCCCGCTAACGCTTTCGTCAGCATTCTTTGTGTCACACTGGATAGTGATACTTTATAATGTATTTAACTCAACTATTGTAACAAATAGATATTGGGAATTATTTATTTTCATAAGCTACTTTATTATATTCAACATTTTTTATTTTTCGAGTTTATTCTATGAGTTAAATTTCAGCTATGTATTTTATAAAGCTTTTTGTAATAGTTCTATTCCTTAAATTTTTAGGAATGACTTTATACACTACCAGACTATTATCTTGTATCTCCTTGTAACATTTTATAAAGTATCAATTTATAAAGTATCACTATCCAGTGTGACACAAAGAATGCTGACGAAGGCCGTAGCGAGCCAGAAAATGCATTACATTCTGCTGATGTCTAATAATTGTAAATTTTTCTGTACATACAATATACTTCATTGCTATCCATCGGATAGCTTAGGTAAAATGTAACAAGAGGATACAAGATAATAGTCTGGTAGTGTATAAAGTCATTCCTTAAAATTTAAGGAATATAACTATTACAAAAAGCTTTATAAAATACTGAAATTGAACTCATAGAATAAATTCGAAAAATAAAAAATGTTGAATATAATAAAGTAGCTTATGAAAAGAAATAATTCCCAATATCTATTATAAAATAAAACAATATAACTAAATACATTTTTTTTGTACAAAATAAAACGTTTGTTGAACTAATGCTTTTTATAAACGTGGTTTGTGTTTTGCTATTTTTGTTTTGATCACGTTATTTTGTTGATTATAGCGGCCTGTTTTTACACATTGCCACTTCACTACCAAAAAAACGCTTGTTGCCTCTTTCTTCGAAAGCTGCCCTCGCAACTGATTTGGGCCTTTTTCACACGTCACTTTTTACATATCTGTGTATAGTCTGTCCCATATTGCGACTATCGCAGCGACTTGTCATATTTTTGACCGCGTTTTTAAAGCACAGAAAACTCACACATGCTAATGTTATTTCTACGGCGTACCGCAAACAGCAAGCTGAATATCAGAGCCTCTACACTCTAAATAATAATTATTCGTTTGCTTACTGCAACGATAAAAAAAAGCTTTGGTGGTAAAAATGGGAATGAACTACATCGCAAGTGAGTGGAGATTATTTATTGATGGTTATGTTTCAAGCTTGAAAGCAGTGTTGTTGCATGTGTCGAACCGAAAACATTCCATTCCGCTAGCAATGGGTACCCTACAAGAAATGCATAACCAAAACTAAAAAAAAACAATTTACTAAAACACTTGCAAGAATTTTACATTCGTTGCCCCGCTCAAACAAATAACAAAATAACAAAACCTAAATAATGCCTCTCGATTCTTGTAAAAAAATTTAACTTTTTAAATGTTAGTTCTGTGGTTTAAATTAAATATTACAAAAGTTATTTGCCATGTTAAGTTAAAAAATTAATTTGCTTATCTCCTTTGCAACTACGTTGCATATTAAAGTAAAGGAGGGCGTACTGATGGCGGCTCCAGAAAACGTGGTGGTAAATCTGGAAATAACAGGTCATGTACGAAAAAGTCGTCTTAAAAGAAGTGGTCTTCCAACAGGTAGCGGTCATTCGGGCGGTTGCTTTGGCCGGGATACTCGTTAAAGATTTGGTGATGATAATAAAGGAGCAAATTATACCAAATATTTAAAATCCTGATGACTTTTCAAGTATGTATGCATGTATGTATTCGGCTTTTTAGTCACAGGTTGTAAACAAAATAATATTTCTTTATATGATCTACGAGAATTACAAAAGAACTTTTATAAATAAGATCCCAAAACAAAATCCAGACCCATGTGAGAAAGGAACGTTATAGAGCAGCCACAGAAATGACGTTACGTGGTCCCGCACCCACACCTATTATATACTTTAATGAAGCCCGCTTGATTATAATTTTTTAATAAAAACTTTTATTTTAAAACTAAAATAAAAACAAAACAATATTTTATTATATGAATAACTAGTTAGTGTTAACCATTATTTACGCGATCACTAACTTATATAAAGCAGCGTAGTAAGCAGTACAGATACATGTTCCGTAGTCGAGTGGAATTAATTATTTAGAAAGAGAGGCAAAATCACATGTAAGCAAGAGTTTCGGTTAGTTTTTTAATTTTGCTCTTAATAAACTAATATAAACTTTATCCAATATAGTGGTCAAAACTTTTTTTTTGCTAGTAAAATGACCGGTAGTTTTCTTGTAGTGTATTAACATGAAAGAAAGCTTTAAAACATTGAAAGCTATAATGAAAAAAATCAAATATGATTTGAACGTCATCAACATTTTGCAAGGGATCAACGATAGGGGCGGCTTTCCAAAATTCTGTTGTTTTCTTTGTAATTGGGATTCGCGCTCACCTTTGAATCAATTCCTATGTAATTCGTGGAGACTAAGAGGAAGTGTGGAGAAACAAATTAAACCACATAGACTGAATAATGGACCTTTAATTGACAATACTCAACATGTCTGCTGCCACCGCTCCACATAAAATTGGCAAATGTTAAAAAATTCATCGAAGTGGACGTTGTAAATTGCCCAAAGCATAGCGATGACAAATTTCAAAAAGGTATTGTAGTAAATTTAAAACGAATTTTTGTTCACCTCATTGTACTATTTAGTAAATAGTATTTACACTATGTTAATGTTTTCTTTTATGTCTTTTTTTCTTGTCTTCATTTAACAGGCGTACTTAATGGCCCTGACATTAGAAAGCTATTCAAGAGCAACTTTGATTCATCGCTTGATGAAAATCATTAAATGGCATTGATTTACCTTCAGCGTGTATGCACCAGAGTCTTGGGAGGGGATCGAGACACGGAACCGGAAGCAAGAGAATGGGTGAAAGAAATGCTGTATTATTTTGAGAAAATTTTCATATCGATGACATTAAAGCTGCATTTTCTTCATTTTTTCATTTTGACGATTTTATCAAACAACTCCCTACCGAATCCGAAGAGCAAGGATAACGGTTTCACCAAACCACAATGCCCATGGAAAAGCGGTACAAAGGCAAAAAAACTCGACGCATTGCTTGGAGAGGTAATATAAATTTTATTGATGCATTGTTTTTTGATTTCTTTTCTAATTAATTTCAGGAATGTTGGTGTTGTCACAAGATCACCCTGTATGATGTTAATGAAGTATTTGAAGAAGAAAAAGCTGATGATGGAGGGCAGTCTGGAAGCAACGTGCCTGTGAACACCAAAAGTTCTGAATCAGAGTCAGATTCGGACGACGATTTGGGTCCAAACTTAAGAGAGTGCGACTTGCAAGTCCAGGGCCATCAACATTATAAACATAATACGAGTATTTTTTTTTATTATTTTTGTAATAGATATCTCAATGTTGAAGTAAAGAAAAAACAAATGAAATTAAAAAAATTTCGGGAAATTTTTCACTTTTGCGACTACATAAGCGCTACCGAAACGTGTTTAGAATTCTTCCTAGGAAGTTCATGTGTTCTAGAAAGTTGTTTATTGAGATCTTAGGTAGATTTTTGTAGATGATTGTTTCCTTGAATTTTGAACGGGTTGCTACCTATGGACCTTAACAGGAGAAAAAAGGTAAAAAAAAATTCGAATTTTTCAAAGTCTTTCGCGATTTTGATCTTGAAGATTAAGTTTATTTGATGTCTTCTATGAGGTCCTCTTTATCAGTTCGATCAGAAAGGTAATTGAGTCAAAAAAAATTTTAAGCAGGCCTGCACTAAGGCCTGAAGTAAGAATGTCTTCTGAGTTTTCCCGCTGGGTACATACATATATAAATAGATATGTATATACCGTAAGAACTGGGTGTATAATAAAGCGAAGCCCACCCCGAAATCGGCAAATAGCGATGTCCTAACATAGCTTTGAAAGCCCCACAATCCGAATGGAGCGAAGTGCGACCAAAAGCAAAAAAAGAGAAAAAACAAACAATTAAAACCGATGCTCTTATTATCACCGCTTGTGGAGATACAACGTACGCCGATATCCTTAAACAAGTGATACGTGATCCAGAATTGCATAATTTTGGAGAAAATGTTCAAAATATCCGAAAAACGGGGAAATGTGAATTACTACTGGAGCTAAACAAACTGGCACACAAGAACACGGGGGAATTTTGAACTACGAACAAAGACGTTCTTGGCCCAGAGGCAGCGATACGTGCTGTAACGCAAGAAGTGTTGTTGGAAATAAAGGATATTGATGAGGTAACTACACAAGAAGAAGTCTTTGAATCTCTCTGTAATGTCTCGGAAGAGTTCAAAGTGTTGCAGCCGTCTGCAATAAGATTAATGAGGGTAGCTTACGGATCTACTGAGATTGCCACAATTTCACTAAGTTCGGCGTTGGCTAATAAACTTATAGAGATGTCAAAGATACGCATAAGATGGGTGGTGCCAGATACGTGAGAAAATTAGCACAAGAAAATGTTATCGATGCCTTAATTTTGGTCATACGGCTCCTAGATGTAGGAGCACAAATGACTACTCAGGTTTCTGCATCCGCTGTGGAGAAAATGGGTACAAGATCAAAACTTGTACTAAAAACGCAATGTGTCTGCTCTGCTGAGACAGGATCTGACATGAACCATATAACGGGATCGACTAGCAGTCCTCAATACATAAAGGCGTTCCCTCGACTGAATCACTGTAAAACGTCCAGGATCTATTAGCACAATCTGTCCATGATTTAAATGTGGATATATGTATCATTAGTAAGCAATAAGGAACATCAATTCACCATGTTAGGTTAGTGATTCTTGATGTGGTCCTGATGAATTCAGGAGGTGAGCAGACGTTCAACAGAAATGAAAGGGGCTCGATAATTGATATTGCATTTGTTAGCTCCAAAATTTATAACAGAACGAGTTAGCATACACACAGAGCGACCACAGCGCAATCATAATGAGCTTCTCCACACCTACATTCCTAGCTGCCACCGGACGAGAAGTACGTAGTTTTAAATCCAATACCTTTGATAGGCAACTGTTTTCTATATTGATAAGGGACTTGGACTTAGGTGGCACTCCTGAAAATATGGCGAAACAGCTTATTTACCAGGTAACACAATCGTGTAATGTATCCATGACAGGAAGGAAACGAGGATGTAATAAAACCCCTGTGTATTGGTGGAACGAGGAAATAGCTCAGCTCCGTATGGATTGTATTTAAGCCAGAAGACGCTATGTAAGAACTCAAGGTAGAATGGAAAATTATCAACATCACCAGACGGTTAAGCAGAAGAAAAAGGCCCTTAAGACAGCAATACGTTAGAGTAAAATATTACGTTTTCTGGATATTATAAATGATCTGGATCGGAACCCTTTTGGCTTAGCTTATAAGCTTAACCTCCCCTAGGGAATTTATTGTTCTCAGTAGTATAGTGACTCATCTTTTTCCCGAACAGACTACTACTACATGGAATGCTCACAACTCTCAAGAGATATTCTCCTTTCCATAGATTACATTTTCGGAAATCCAAAATTCCGTTAAGAAATTTCAAGACACCCTTAGTGATCGGTTCTAGGACTGCTGTTGTGGAATGTTATGTACAATGGCATCTTTGACCTAAACATACCGGAAGAAGCAATGGTAATTGGATTCGTAGAGGATGTGGCAATATTAGTCAGAGCGCAGATGTTAGAGGGAGTTCAGATATACGCCAAGGAAGCGATTAAAACCATTGAAAATTGGCTGACCAACATGAACCTACAGTTCGCAGAACAAAAGAAAGAAGCGGTGCTTATAAGTGGAAAGAAGAAAAGAGAAACTCTGACAATATAAGTGGGAGCAACAACAATTACATCGTCATTAGCAATCAAGTGCCTAGGTATTATGATAGACAATTGTCTAAATTTTAAAGCACATATAGACTGTTCATGCAAAAAAGCTACTCTGGTGGCAAACGCACTTGCTAGAATGATGCCCAACATTGGCGGACCACGGCAGAGCCGAAAAATACTTATATCGAGAGTCGCTAATTCAATTATTTTTTATGGAGCACCTATATGAGGAAACGCAATATATAAAAACGTCTAAAAACAAAATGATCTCATTACAAAGGAGGGGCTGCCTTAGGGTATGTAGCGGTTTTCGTACTGTCTCCGTGGAAGCTTCAAATGTAGTGGCAGGGATAATGCCAATGGATTTATACGCCAAAGAAGGAGCAGGCGTTTATAAATCAAGAAAAGCGAATCCAGATGTCCCAAAAAAATATATTTATAAACTCGAACACCAGAAGGCTATGATAGACTGGGAGAATTCCTCTAAGGGAAGATGGTCTTTCAAACTTATTCCAAATATGGAAAAATGCTTAATTAGAATGCATCTGGAGGTAAACTATTACCTGACCCAATTTCATACAGATCACGGAGGATATAGAAGCTATCTATATCGTTTCGGGCACGACCACTCTCCAAGGTGTCCTGAAGAAGAGGAAAATGCAGAACATGTCACATTCAAGGTGCCAGATTAACTAGTCATCGAAATAGACTAGAATCGCTCGCAAGTAACATAATTGAAGTCATGTTAAAAGCAACGAACTGAGAGATGCAGAAATGACCCGAAAGAAGGCCAAAGTGGCGAATAGAGATAAACAGCAAATAAGCTGGCCTCCCCCGCGAAGTAGTATCTGGTGGCAGTTTCGTGGGAAGGGGTGAAGCGGGGATGTGGTTCGTAGGCGTCAGGGTTGCGGAATCGTGCATGTGTCCAGTCCAAGCTGGGGACATCTATGAAGATTCCACACCTCCAACATAAAAAATAAACATACATTCTTACATACATACACACATACATACTGAGTAACGCAACACCGTTCGACGTGGAAACTACTGTGGAGGCCTGAAACTTGCGCTTTCTTTAAGGCCAACAATATTCGCGCAACTGTTTAAAAATGTCTACAGGATGGGATTTTTTCCCGATAATTTAAAGAAACAAAAACTTACACTAATACCTAAGCTAGGTGAGGTTCTCGGAGAACCCCAGTCGTACAAACCAATATGTTTCTTAGATACTATAGGCAAATGTCTCGGGATAATTCTTTATAATAATTTGAACGAAAGACAATACGGATTTCGTAAGACCAAGTCAACTTTAGATGCTATTGAATTTGACACGGCTGGGACAGCAATAAATGGGAAGGGCAATGATAGAAAATATTGTGCTGGTATAACACTGGATATCAAAAATGCCTCTGCTGCTTGGAAGCATGTTGAGTCGTCGTTGAGAAATGTTAATGCCCCTGAGTACCTTATCAGAATTGTCCAAAGCTACGCTTCTGACCGACGGTTATGGAAATGAAAATCATCAGCTAGCTGAACACAAAACAGAGTTTCTTCTCATAGGTGGAAAATAAAAGAGACATTTGAAATTTTTTAAATATATCATATCCAAGGTAAAATTGTACGCTTAAACGATGGCGTTATCATTTTTCGAAAAAATTTGGTTTTTTTTTTGGCTATTTAGACGAGTTTTTGTCGAGTATTTTCGGGAATAATAGATCTTCCCGAGTCCAACTTAATTAAATAAAAAGAGTAATTTCCGATTTGACAGATTTACATACCGACGTTTTGAGCAAGAAATATACTATGTACTTTTGTAATAAAATTTGGACTCGAAGATTTATGGTTCCGAGAATAGGTATTTTAAAAAAAAAATTCAATTTTGGTTAAAACTTTTTTGTATTTGTGTAAGATTAATAAGATTTCCGATCTTAAGATATATAATACGTATCCATTGGTATTATTAAAGCTCTAAAATTTTAGTTTCAATAACAAAAAAGAGTAAAAAATCGAAAAAAACGTTTGTTCGACAAAAACTCGTCTAAAAACCAAAAAAAAAAATTCGAAAAAAATGATAACACCATCGTCTTAAGCGTAAATTTTACCTTGGATAGGATAAATTTAAAAAAAAATTTAAAAATTTTTTTTAATACCTGCTAAAAAGCCTTAGAAATAAACGCACAAACAAAATGAATTTTTCGACAAAAACTCGTTCAAAACCCCAAGAAAAAATTTTTTTGGGAAAAATGCTAAAAACGCCAAAGAATAACATTGAAAGCACAAACATGAATTTCTGTAGATTGTTTGTGTTTTCAATGTGATTTTTTGGCGTTTCATTGCGTTTTACATGATTAGGGCCGTAGAATAATCTAATTTCACAAGACTCGAAATGCCCCATTTAACATACAATCTCGGAAAACACTTTACAACGACATTAAGTGCAAGCCTTAATTATATTTTTGCAAAATTAAGCCCACTATAGTTTGCTACGATTATAAATAAAATTTCGTAAAGATGTGTCTATAATTTATCATAGGCCCTAAAAATCAGCTTAATCCTTAAACTGCAGAAAATTTTAATATTGTGTTAAAATTAAGTTGGATAAAACAACTAAAGACACGAGTAGGTCCCACATAGACTTATTAAAGTTAAAAAAAAAATCTTCAAAATTTCTAAAAAGCGGCAATTGAAAACAACAGAAAATTCCGGGAATTCCCGATGATTCTTGTAAATTGGTGATAGTTTTTCGATACCACTCTTTTGTTTTACCGACAAGTCGAACTGACTGTCAAGTTAACCATTTTTTTTTTTTTTTTTCAATTAAAATGTTTCAAAAGTTTTGTAAATCATCAAATAATTTAGAAAATAAATAGATTTAAATGCCAGATTAATACACAGCACATTCTTAAGAATCGGATAAATATGTATATCAAGTAGAAAAAGTTTATATCATTGTTATAAATTTTTTAAGCGTGTCCAATAAAAAGCATTGCTGACATACTGGCAAAGTTTTAAATAAAGTTTTTAATTCAGGCCACAGTTTTAAAATTGCCGTTCTGTAATCTAATTTTATAGCTGCGTGCACATTAGTGATGAGCGATATTTCTGTACCTGTGATTAATCACTGTTACTGAAAAATCACGAATCACAGTTGTGACCAAATTTGTCAAGTAACAGGTACTTTCTAAGTCGTTCTTTTGTATTTTGTTACATATACAAATTTATGATATTTCACTGTTTGTGTGGGTAATAGCGTTTTTTGAATGAAATGTCGAATGATATTGCTGTTCCTTTCATTCTCTCTTCTATCTTATTAAAATTTTTTTATGCCAAAATTTATTTGTTCAAGTATGTATGTGTATGAAAGTAAACAGATTTGAAAGCTCTTACAATTTGTTGTTGTTTCTTTGTAAAGTGCATACAAAAGCTCCTGCAAAAGCTCGCGCATTGTACATATAGCTTGGCCGCAATTGCTATATAAGAACAGAAAACTGATAAGCCGTGATCACAATCACAGTTTAAAGGAGCAGTGATTTTTAAATCACATTCACTAATCACGATGATCTTTAAAAATCACGGGATCGCTCATCTCTAGTGCACATTCATTTTTGTTATACTATAAGAAATCCTTTTTTTTTAAGGGGAAAAACATTGCGATTTTAGTTTATTTATGAACTATAACCTGCAAATTTTACTACCTATATTCTAATATGTTTGTTTAATATTACTAGTTATACAATCATAATCACGATTTCTTTGGCTTATTATAAAATGAATCCTTAATAATTCAAAATAATCTAAATGGAAACTTTAAAGTAAAGGGCGCAAACAAACGAAAATAAGTTTTGCGTTCATCGATTTTTATAACATATGTATCTATGTAATAACCTAATAATTACCTGTAATAATTTTTAATTTTACGTGTTAATAATTATAATAAATAATATATAATAAATATTATCCAAATTCATTGAAACATAAAATCAATATTCTTGGCAAAATGAGATACCTTCACTTAATTGTGAATAAAAGCGAAACGCGTCATTCATGAACTATGTCTCATTTTATTTAAAGGTTATGTGACTTTACGTGAAAGTAATAGGACTTGACACTTTTTTTTACCGTTTTGGATTTTTTATTAATTAAAAATAAAAAAATTCAATTTTTTAGGCAAAAAATAGTTTTTTTCTTCATACATTTATTTATAACTGCGAAACTGTTGCTTATGTACGAAACGTTGTATGAACAGCAAAATCGGACTAGTGATTCTCGAGTTATGTCAAAAAAAAGACCACCAAAGGTGACAATTTCCCCTATATGATAGTTACTAACTTCAAATCGATATATCTCGATTCCTAGACTATAACTTCTTTTTTACCGATATAACATTTCCCGTTGTTTTCATCCCATCCCGATTTTGACTGTCGCATAGAGTTATTTATAAAGTAATCGAAAAATAGCTTAAACAGTTGCATAGATTATTTTTGACTTTTACAGAATAATCTTAATCGTGATTTTTTTTAAATTTTTTGTAATTATGATTAATTTTTTTTCTAATAATTCTTTTTACACATTTATCAAATCATTACGATTATTTTGAAAATCCAATTGTATACGTATCGTATTCGCTGTTTAACATCTGTGACTAAAATACAAAATGTTTTTACACAAAATAAATGCATAATGTTGATATGAGTTAAAAATATATGGTTAATAAGAAGTTTCCATATTGGGGTAGGTTCTGTTGTATTTTAAATCTTGACCTTAACTGTTTACCTTTACTTGAAATGTTAAGTGTCATTCTATTTAATTTTTAAATTTATATTTTTAGTAATGCCTCAACAATAAAAGTTACAATTGCAAATAAATAAGGACATGTCGAAAAGGATTTGTGTTGAAAAAAATATGTATTGAAGGTTTTAACAAGATACAAAAATTTATAATTCAAGATTTTATATACACTAATAAGAACAAATTTTGTCCACAGTTTTGTTTATAAAAGTTTTCGTTCGGACGCATTTTTATGAAAAATGTTGTCTAAAGTTTTTGTTGGATCACATATCCTATAGAAAATAATCAGATGTGTTCTGGAAATCGAAAACGCAAAACGCAAGAATTTTTAAGCTCTTTTTAATACACTCTTAATCCAATTTTTTATAATTATCTTATAAAATTCTGTTTAATAGAGCAATATTTGTATTGTATTGTATTTGTATTTCTTTTACTACAAAAATCTTATTCAAAAACAACTTTTAAATTGTTGCGTTTTCGATTTCCAGAGAACACCTCGATGTTGTAAGGATACATTTTTTTTAATTTTGTCAATAGATTTTTTTTTTTTGTCTTAAAAGTTTTTGTTGAGGCACTTATGTATGTATGTACATACATATAGAAAACTTTTATATAAAGAGTAAATTTTAAAGGCCGATATTGATTTTGAATAAAACACAAGGAAATTATTGCCATTTCTTTTTATTATGATAATATTGGTATGGTTCAATTATGTATGGAACAAAATATGGTCCAAATTGATGACGCTGAGGCATAATTGAGATTCTATGCCGTTAATGTGCCGAATTATCTCATCCTTTAGCTCTTGAATTGTTGCTGGCTTATCTTTCAAATAACCCCAAAGGAAGAAGTCCCACGGTGTCAAATCACATGATCTTGGCGGCCAATTGACATCACCACCACGTGAGATAACACTTCCATTAAATTTGTCGCGCAAAAGAGACATTGTTTCGTTAGCATATCGTCGAGGTCCATATCCTCAACTTCTGGCTACAAGAACTCCGTTATAATCTCGCGATAGAAAACACCAATCACGGTTACGGCATGGCCTACCTTATTTTCGAAGAAGTACGGCCCGATGATTCCGCTAGCACATAACCCGCACCAAACAGTCACTCTTTGTGGGTGCATTAGTTTTTCACTCCTGGATTATCATTCGCCCAAATGCGGCAATTCTGCTTATTGACGAATCCACTGAGGTAAAAATATGCCTCATCACTGAAGATGATTTTCACGATATGCATTTTGATTTGAACGCCCATTTTCATAATAAGCCTGAATAACTTTAACGCGTTGCTCGATTGTGTATCTTCCATGGTTCAAATTGAGTTAGTCTGAAATTGAGAAATGTCAAAGAAATGCAGAAAAAAAATTGACATTTAGGTGTGGTTCACATTCAACATCGGACCTTAAAATTTAACCATCCGTTAAAAGAGTTTGTCCAGAATTTTTGTTTACGAAAATTTTTAAAATAATATAATTTTCTAAAACCAGAAATTTATATAGAAAATTATCATTTAACTCTTATAAGGTATTAAAGGGAAGGTCGCTTAATTTTATATTAATATGAACATTTAAAAGAATAAAATAGCTTAAATATTTTCGGGATTTATATTTGAATGGAAGCTGTATGTTTAAATGTGAACCAAATTTAATCTTTATACGAACAAGATAAAATGTCTTACGGACATTAAGAAAGAAGTTTTCATGGGTACAATGTGATATTATAGTCCGCTTTTAACAATTTGCATAGATTTTATCAAATTATCTAAAAATTGTTACTTGTACTTTGCGCACAAGGTTTTCATGGACAGGCAACCAGCCAAATGGACGGACAGTCGATCCGGGATACTAAAAGATGCGTCTAAAATTCTATGTATTACACACATCAGCACAAATTTTTATATATGAACTTCTATAAGTTGAAATTCTGTTAGTCAAAGTTTCTTAAAGTCGAAGTGATACTCTTGGTAATAGTGGTAGACAGACCAGTTCACACGATTTTGTTTTTATAACTTGAACTTATTTATCTTGAATTTTTCAATAACTCAAAGAAAAGTATTAACACTACGCGTGGCCACGCTTCCATAACTCGAATTTATATATATCTACATAAGGTAAGTTCATACCTAAAAAATCTTTGCCGTAAAAGTCTAAAAGTCGGTTTTAATTCGAATACATAAAAACACAAAATCAAATAAGTTTTTGTAATAAAACGTTAATTTGAATAAAAACAAAACAATTCACAAAAGTAAGGAACCAACAAAACACATAGATATATATGACTTAAGGTATATTCAGACCTAACAAATATTTGACTATAAAATCCAAAAAAAAAAAAAACGCGACCAGTAAATTGATCAAACTTAAGCTTTATTTTTTAACAATTTCTATTTGTTTACTAAACTTTATTTGCAACAAAATAATTGTATAATGTAATTTAGAAACTGTTAAATGATGCCTCTTTGGGAGAATATCACAAACAATAAATTTGTTGGTGGTTAAGCATGTCTATATGAGTCAATGGACTTCAACCGTATTTTTGAAAAGTTGAAAACAAAACCACTTGGCCGGGATTATATATTTCCAATTATTGTGTTTCAGCTTTATAGAAACGATTAGTAATATGAACATGCTTTTTGTATGAAATGTTTGTCAATCCATCGACCACAATTTAAAAACTTTCATGAAATTGTTTGATATCTTTAAAATTCAGCCTTATTGTGGTTGTCGTTGTCGTATACGGATGTGTCGTTTTTTTTTTTTTTTTTTTTTTTTTTTTTTTTTTTTTGTAATAGATTAAAGTAATACACGACCTGTGTTCTTTAATCTACTACAAAAAACGACACAGTAGTACACGACAACGACCACCACAATAAGGCTGATTGTTTTTTAGTAGTAATAAATAAAACTGATGAATTTTTTCCATAACGTTGATTTCGCCGGAATATTGTAGTTTTAAGCATGAAGATATGCTAGAACTACTAGCTTTTATTGCCTTAACGGTTATTCCGTCCTCGGTAACACAATGGGATTATATTTCAATGATTCATTTTTGGTTTCGTATTTTGGTAAAGTATTATTTGTCGTCTCTTTAGAACTACTTCGAACGGAGTTAAGTTATATCTGGAGTACATTAATGTCAATCATGTGATTAATGTGATTAATAAATCGTGACATGGAAGAACCTTTGCAACTTATCATTTTAAGGCACTTCAAGTACATAACTTTGCCTTTTTAATCCCGTTCGAAATATCTCCAGAGATAAAATCTACATATATAAAAATATATTTAATATTTAGAATACTCTCGCACAGATTATTATTTACTCTTACTGAACCTTTTTTGTAGTTCTTTGAATGGTTTTTTTTACGCGATTTGTATTTAGAATGTTCATAATGTTTTTTGACTTTTGTTACATTTTGTTTTGACATTCTTCATGAAAAGTTTAAATTTTCGTATTATTCAATTAGAAAAATACTTAAATTACGGGTACATTTACAACAAGAGTAAGGAAGACGTATATAAATTAGTGTATGTAGGTAATTCTCATTTCCTCTGTATTCTTGTTTGCCGATAGCTTTGGCTTTTCTAAAATTATTTAGGAGAACGTTTCCTGAAGATCTGGCCTAAGCAACCAGTGAAATGGGCATAGGAACAGCTTATCCTTCAGCAATAAATTTCAGTATATTTTATCAATTATTAAAAAAAAGGGAATTAAGCACAACAAACAACTTTGATAATAAAAAATTACAAAATATTAAAATAACCGGTTTATTATACCAAAATAACCGGTTTATTCGATATTCGAAAATTTTACATTTTATAATAACTGGCTTGGGTAAAACTAAAATAACCGGTTAAAACCGGTCGAATAATAACCTTTCGATCTCTCTAGTTGGTTGTGAGACAAATTAAAACAAAGAATACTTAAGCTTTTTTAAAGATGGCTATGAAGCCTGGAAACGTTTAAATAGCATTACAACCAGTTAAACACTTCAAGGGTTTATTGAAGTAGAGTACAAGGTAGTTAACTCTGATTTTCTAGATCAGGATATCGTAAGCTGAATTTTCTATCGTAAGTTTTGAGGAGGACTTAGAAGAAGAAATTGAAGACAACCCTGCCAGGAAGTTGCGAAGTATTATTTAAGCCCTTAAGTTTTTATTTAAATACAAATGAAAATGAATAAGTAGAACGCTACACAGCACTTAGGCCCTAATCATGTACAACGCAGCGCAACGCCAAACAATAACATTGAAAGCACAAACAATGTCATAAATATTTTGTAATTTTGTTGTTCCTTTCAACAGAAATTCATGTACCGTTTTAAAATTTTCAACGACACAAGCAATGGAGCGTTTGAAATTTTAAAACGCAATGTGAATTTCTGTAGAAAGCAACAACAAAATTACAAAATATTTATGACATTGTTTGTGCTTTCAATGTTATTCTTTGGCGTTGCGTTAGTTCTGTGGCGTTGCGCTGCGTTGTACATTATTAGGGCCTTAATTAATTGGAGTCACTTTCTACCAGTGTTGGCTGCTAACTGGGAAACTAAGAAAATCCCACCAGGGTTTGAATGTGTATTTGGTTTAAAAACCCCAAGTGGGGTTTTTTCTTTATATGCATTTAAACAAAGATGCTTTAATTTTTACGTTTTATTGGCAGAAAAATAAGCAAATTATTATAAAAATTCATACAATGCGTGTATACATATGCCCATTTATGTGTATATACATATAAGGTTAGTGGGCGTTTCTCTATTTATTAATTTAAATATAGATATGTATGTAGTATTAGGGTGGCCGTTAACTGTATGGAGCATATTTTTTTCTATTTTCCCGTGCGCTCACCCCCCAATTCGGTGTGTATTGATGAAAAACGACGCCAAAAAAAAATTTTAGGACAATCGCCGAAGGCTAAGCCGTCCCACACGCACACTCAACGTTGAAAATCGTAAAATCGTAAATTTCGGCTTTTAAGCCTCATAACATGGAAAAAATTAATTTTACACAAAAATCGTCTTGTAAGAAAATGTTTTTAGTAAAGTTTTCAACAACTTTGGTCATAACAAGTTTTCTCTTAATCTCATATTTAACAAAACCTAACTTAAATAAGAAGCAAACAGCGGCATTGATGGAAATTTTTTCTTTAGAACTATTTTGTACTAACGTACGTCCATAGTCAGCTTCCATATTTGTGTTTGTGTGCATTTGTTACAAAAAAAAATTTCAAACGCATATGTACGTCGTTCTATTTTTCGTAAAAAAATCCACACAAACATACATTTTTAAGCTTAATATTAACTTGGGAATTACGCACTTTACATTTGAAAATTTCAGTTGATTTTTGGATTGTTAAAGTTCATTTGTAATATATTTGACTAAAAATTTATTACAACGCTGCAAGCAGGTCAGTTGATGATTATAGTTCAAGGTGAATGTTCATTATTTATTTATTGAATCTTCATATATTAAATATGAACTAACAATAATTAATCAAATCTTATACTAATACTTTATTTTTGTCCTGCCAATGCTAGACGAAAATTTTTCACTTCACGGTTTCTGTTCACATATGTAGATGTTTAGCGCTCTTCTTGTCTGATGACTCCTGCTGTATCTCTTCTCCTTAATCTAGAGTGGCCGCTGTAATTTAAAATATTTCGAGCTAGTGGATTTGGGTGCGACTCAAGCCTTTTTAAATATTTTACTGCATTCTTCGTAATAATAGTTTTTACTAACGGCACATTGAGATCCTTGTGAATATTTGAGTTTTTAACATACCAGGGAGCGGCTGTGATTATTCGAAGAAGTTTATTTTGTCGCCTTTGAATTTTTTCGATATTAGAAGCCGAGGCAGTGCCCCATAACTGAATACCGTAGCACCAAATTGGTTTTAAGATAGAGTTGTAAAGTAGAAGTTTACAATCGAGACTAAGAACAGAGTTTCTTCCAATAAGCCAATTAAGTTGAATTGCTTTTAGTTTCATTTGTGTTAGTTTTGCTTATATATGGCATTTCCATGTTAAACGCCGATCTAGATGAATTCCGAGATATTTTACATGCGATTGTTGGGGCACTAATTGATTATTGATTTTAATAGGGGGACTCCCGACGCAAGGTGAATGTTGTATGTACGCATTTTTGCTACTTGATCCTGCAAGTAGCGAGAAGCTTCATGACAGTTTTCGTGTACGCTTAAAAAAGCTGTATCATCAGCAAATGTTGAAGTTAGGATGTGGTTGTTTGTTGGCATGTCTGAGGTATATATTAGGTATAACAGTGGGCCCATGATGCTTCCCTGAGGGACTCCAGCGTCAATTGGCTGAGGAGAACTTATAAAAGCACCTTCTTTAATAATAAACTTTCGACCGACTAAGTAGCTTTCTAACAGCTTGTGTGTGTTTACTGGTAAATTTAGCTTCAATTTATGTAATAAGCCTTCATGCCAGACTTTATCAAAAGCTTGAGAAACATCGATGAAGAGGGCGGAACAATATTTTTTTTCTTCAAAGGTTTTTCTTATGGCGTTTACTATACGATGGGTTTGTTCAATTGTGCTATGTTCTCTTCTAAAGCCGAATTGATGGTTTGGAATACATCTATTTACATTTAAAATTGGGGTTAATTTTGACACTAACAGCTTCTCAAACAGCTTTGATATATTAGACAATAAGCTTATAGGTCTATATGACTCAACTTTTGTAGGATCCTTTCCTGATTTAGGTATCATGGTAACTAGGGATACTTTCCATTCCTGAGGGTAGTATTCAAGGCGTAAAATAGCATTAAAAATAAAGAGAATAATTTTCTTTGCTATGCTGGGTAGCTCCAAAAGCATTTTATTACTGATCTTATCAAAACCAGGGGCTTTCTTCGGGTTTAAATCATGAATAGCCTTTTCGATTTCTCTTATCTCAAATCTTAGTGGAACAGCTGCTCTAACAGCAACAGGTGGTAACTCGACCGCCATATCGAGAGATGTGTGAGCGGTAAATACGGTTTTCAAATGATTAACAAAAAGATTTCCTTTTTCTATATCATTTCTTGCCCAACTTCCGTTTAAGTTTCTTAATGGTGGTTTAGTGATAACTGGTCTTTTAAGATTTCTAGCTGCACGCCATAATGAGTAGTCTGATTGTGGAGTTGCATCAAGTTCCTTAAGATATTTTTCAAAGGATGCAGTTTTTTGGGACTGCAGTAACTTTCTTAGCCTTTTTGTGCACTCTTTTAATAAAGTCTTAAGTTGGGGAGATCTGTGCAATTGCCACTCTCTTCGAATTCTCCTTTTTTCAGTCAATAGACGCTCGACATCTATAGAATATATGATATTGTTTTTGGTTTTTTTGAGGGTTGTGCTGGAATGTTGAACAGCTAGTTTGAGATAACTGTCAAAATTAACAATAGCGAGATCCACGCTCTCCGGTGTGCTTAGCGGAATATTTTCTGTGCAATGGGCACTAAGATATTTTTTATATTTTAACCAATTTATTTGTGAGGCTGATTTCGATAAGTACCCAGTCGGAGATACGGTTCTATTTGGAATCATTATAGTAACAATTGTAGGTGTGTGATCGGAAGATAATTCTAAGGAAGCTTCAACATAAATCGTTTCTGGGGGGATGTTTTTAACCACTCCAAAATCGATGACATCTGGAACTTTTTGCTGATCAGTAGGCCAATATGTTGGTTGTCCGCTCGCGACCACATTTAGATACATTTTACAAATCGTGTTAAACAAAACACGACCCTTAGGTGTAATAAGTCGTGACCCCCAGAAAGTGTGTTTAGCGTTATAATCGCCGGCAGCTAGGAAGCAGGGTCCTAATGATTTGAAATATTTATTATATTGGCTTTCTGATATAGAAAATCTAGGTGGGGAGTATAATGATGAAATTACTATGTTTCGATTTAATTCCTCAACGCAAATGTTTGTTGCTTGGAGATAATCTTCACGATGATCCCTCATTAAGTAGTGTTTTACTCTGTTCTTTATCAAAATGGCAGAACCACCACAAGCTCTGTCTCGAGGGTCCTTGGTATCATATAATATATAACCATTTATTTTAAACGTATTTCTTGAGGTCAGATGAGTTTCAGAAACCATCATAAAATCAATTTGTTTATTTTTAAGGAAGTATTCTAGTTCATTTTTGTGTTGGCGGATGCCGTTTGCGTTCCAACAGCAAATTTTTAAACAGTTCATGGCTTGTTTAGTACAGCTTGCAATAACATCGATTGCATTCTTAACATTTCTTGCATCATGTTACCCATTGTGTTTTTTCTAGCCTAGTTAAATTAGAAATGGGAATTTCATCATTATTTGGTAAATCACCTTGCAATGGCATATGATTAGATTTTAAGACATTAGCGTACGAGGTTCTGTTATTATTTGGCTGCGGTATCTGAACGCCGATACGATACGCAGGATACGAGTAATACGCGAAAAATCATATTAATGTGCATGTTCTATCAATCGCAAGTCGCATAACATTTGCGATTCCGACTTGAAATCGTATAATAGGTGTTCTGTATGAAGAGTTTGAAATTTGGGGACTTGAAATTGCCAAAGTCTGCACAAGGGAACTGAAATATTTTAATGAACTACGACATATCGCAATCAAAATGCAAGAGTCTCAGTAGACCATAAAATAAATCTGGCGTTTTGCGATTTTAAATCGTGTGGTGGTCAGAACATGGCCGTTAGTAGTCAATTTTTCTACAAGCTTAGGTGAAAATAAATTAGCATCCAATGTGTTAAAGGCTTTATTTTTTAATTTTCGTGTGTTAAAACTAGACGTACGAACAGGTGCGAACTTTGTAATTGAATAACTTCGAATATTCTGGGAGAAAGCTAGAATCCCAACTAGAGCCAAACGATACTGCGTAATTAAATTAGAGAAACTATACAGTACTTTTCGTTTATAGTCACTACCGTTTATATTCACATTAGCAATATAGTAAATTTTATCGAAAGTAAATTTATTAGAAAGTAATTTATAGTCCATTTAGCATTTGTCATATATTCCATTTATCAGCGGTTAGCAAAGACAAAAGTAGAGCAAATTAGTAGCTTTATAGGAGGGATGTAACCTAAAATGTTCCGATATATCGGTATCGGCGATATATTGCTGTCGATACGACGATACTTTTTATCTTTTTTGGAGTATTCTTAGACGAACAATTTATTTTCTATGCTTATTTTTTGCATAGTTACTAAGAGAAATAACACATTAAAAAGCAGAGCATAAAATCAACACAAAATAATGAAATTTGAAATTTTTATATAATAAATGAATTAACGGAGATGGAGAATAGTTCAGAGTCCCAAAATTTAGCGGCTGACTAAGCATTAGCTATAAATAAAAGATTTGAGGCTTAAGAAAATAGTGCAACCTATTGTTTATCTACAATTAATGACCCTCGGTGCAAAGCTCGACTATTTCAAACACAATCGCCTTCAATTCTATCGAAAAAACATCTTATTGAGCTACTTAACATGTCTCTACATCCCGAAAGTGTTGAAAATACGGTCTCCCCTATAGTAGGTACAAGTTCTGAAAAGTCTAAAAAAATTGGTTTTTGGAGCGATTGGGAAAAAATTTAATTCCATCCGAAGCTGTGATTCTGCTAAAGAAGAAGTCAAAAGATAAGTTAGATCTACTATTATATCTAGAAACGCTGATCAGCTTCTTTACGGCCACAACGACATGTTGTATCCAAACTTAAAGAAAATGGCGCACAAATTCTAAAGTTATCAAATTCGTTCTGTCGCATCTGAAGACTATTTTCCACTGCAGATCTGCTACAAACGGACTTCGTCTATCTCCGCAAAAGTTGGGAGTACTTTGTTTTTTTAACAAATCTTATTAGTGTCAATTTTGTATATTAATAATTAATTTCGTACGCTGTTATTTATGTAAAAATGTTTTTGAATTAAAATTTAATTCTTTGTTTTTAAAATATTATTAAATATTAATAATCTCTTACACACTGAAATTTTGTATAAAAAAAATACGCTACTTGAGTTTTGTTAATTTTAACTTGAATTCAAATTCAATATGCGTTTCGGTTTTATTTTGAGTATCGGTATCGCATCGGCAAAAAGGAGCAAAGCGTACAAAGTTCTTTTTAGTTTTTGTCCCCAACTCTCCACTTAAAAAAAATAGTTTTTGTTTTTGGTATCAGGGAAGAAATATCTTATAATTATTTTAACTTTTTTTACACAGTATGCAACTCTGTTGCAAAAACATAAGCCTGCCGTCGGTGTAGCAAATATGATTTTTTTATTCTATATTCACAGAAATTGCTTATATGTGTTTGAATTCAGTTATAAGCTTCATAGTACATATGTACATGTTTGTGAATAAGGCTTATAATCACATTAGCGACTTTCTCCGCAACTAAAAGGTGTGATTATAATCGTACTGTATTATATAATTTTTAGTTTATTTTGTTTAATAAATGATTAAGAAAAAACTTGTTAACTTGTTGTATCAAATTAATATTTTCTAAGTTATGAAACATAAAAGTCGGATTTAATGTAAAAATATAATTTTTATCAAGCTTTGGTGCGTGAGGGACGGATTAGCTCCCACCGATTGTCTTTAAAATTTTTTGGCCTCGTTTTTTACCAATACCCACCAAATTGGGTGGTCAGACCTAAAGAAATCCAACTTTTGATTTTAACGGTCACCCTAATGTAGTATACTATACTACATACTATAATATACTATAGTATACTTTTAACTTCCAATTCGGTCTTTTCCAAATCAAATTCAGATTGTTTACCCTTTTTCAAAAACAAATTCGACATTTTACAAATTAAAATCAGGCTTTTTAAAATGAATTTGTTTCACAAAAGGCTGACTTTGATATTTAAAGTGCCGAATTTAATTTGAAAAATGCGGAAATTCGAAAATTCTGAACTTGGTTTTTAAAGACCTGAATTTGATTTTGAAAATGACGAATTTTAAGTTAAAATCTTATACATAAAAAATTAAATGGAAATAATTGAAAAATTCATAAAAAAAATAGTAGCACAAACACGTACATAAGAAGTTATTTTAAATCATTTACCACTCTGGTGACTCAGATTTTAATGCCGATAAATTTTTACACGAGCTAATGCTTTTTACCATCCTAGACGATTTCTAGGTTATTCCATATTAAACCATAAGATGAAAAATTTTTTTCTGAACTGAAAAATGCTGAATTAGCAGGGCATTAAAAGTGTAAAGTTGTATATATTTGACGTGTCAAAAATGGTAAAACAAACTGTCAATCAAGTGTAAAATATATGTCTTTCAAGATACCTAACTGAAGTGTAAAAAGTAAATTGATTTAATCTTAATAATACGACTTTAATGAAATTAGAAGGTATACATACATATACAATATGAAAATAATGGGTTTTCATTCATTTTTGAGCAAAATTCCGTTTTGACAATAGTATATGTCCCAATTTACATTATATGATTTTTGTCGTTGCGATTCTTACCTTATAGACAAGTGGGGAGAAGGGAATTAAATGGGGTACACAAGCGAGTGTAGTCTTCGATTCGTTTTTTCATTCATTCGTAGTGTCAAAATATATGTATACACAAGAAGTTATAACGACAAAAATCGTACACAATGGTATCATAAGACCGACTTCAAAGAAGAAACGACAAAAATCGTATACTATAAATGGACACTATCATTGTTCAACAAATTACACAAAATTTCAACGGCCGTTGCAATTGAAGTGGAGTCACCTTGCAAAGCGTTTAGGGCTTTTTGAACTAAGAGTAACATTTGTTGCAGATTAAAAGCTTCATTATACAACTGAACGTTGTTTTAAATTCTATGAATGTCATTGTAAAATTCATATAGTACACGGCATGTAAAAAGCCACATGCACATGAGTCTCTGACGTCACGAGAATGTTTAGCCTTTCGGTTACAGTGATTAGATGCAACGAATTTTTGATAGTACACGAAATGTAATTTTGTCCAAAAATTAAAATGTGACGCATGTATCCGAAGCTGACACATTTGCAAAGATAGCACATATATACGCAAGTAAATGGCTACATGAATGTTACGCTGCATTTACACACGAAAGTACTTTCATGAAAATTCTGTATACGTATTATCAACACAAATTTCACAGAAAAATAATAAGCTTTCATGAAAATTTGCATGAAAGTGAAATTTCATTTTCAAAATGTCGTCAAAGGGTAAATTTCTATCAAAAATTGCTCTTCTTCTTTTATTGTTTTGCTTCTTTTAAGTTTCAGAGTTACCGAGCCAATTATTCACGCCGAACTTCAGGCTTTCGTTTAAAATAATATTTATTTTTATTAGTTTTCATGATATTTATAAATTTTAATTAGAATCATTGTGTGCTTAATATTTAGTTTAAAAAATATATTAAAATTCGAAAAAATCAATTTCAATTGGCAACACTGCTTAGTTATTGTCATTTACTTCCATGAAATCGCTTTCTTAAAATTTTCATTGAAAGCTAGCTGAAAGTTGGACTGAAAGTAGAAAGATGTAAATGTGTTAATGAAAAAGTGTGTGTGTATTGCGACTTTCAAGAAACTACTTTCATGTGTAAATGACTAGTTACTAGTACACGGCATGAAGCAAATGTACGCATTTGACGTGCGTGTATGCACGTAATCTACATTTGTATGTGAATTTCTAGTACACGGCATCTTACCAGTAGTATTATTAACAGCGTTGTAAATTTTATTCTTTTAGCAATGCTTTATCGCTTTTTAACAAATTTTTTGCATTACAACTTGTGCAATTACAATTTGCTATTTAAAATAGCAGAATTTTTTTTATATATCCATATTCCACATTAATACAATACAATGTTATACATTTTTCTTTTCTATTTTATAATAAAAAATGCTTAACAACTGGCAACTCTAATGTACATATGTACATGCTGTCCGCAAATGTCGTCAAAATTGTTCGCTTCCACATATTTTGTGACGGCGCATGTAAAAATTTTGAATGTGTCCGAATTTATATGTACAGGGTAGTACACGGCATGTAAACATGAGACATGTGTGCATGTACTTTGAAAGCTACATGGGATTCACATGCAAATTTGTGCTATATGTGAATGAACCAAAAAGTGGAAGTACACGGCATGTACTCCTTGCGGTTTCGTGATGACGTCAAAATTACGTCAGATGCACATGTACATGTGGCTATTTACATCCCGTGTACTGTAGGCTTTAGATTCTTTAGGGAAATTTCTATTTTTTTTATTTGAGATGATTCAACAATAAAATTTTGCATGAAATCAATATCTCCTTTTTTTAATATGATCAACACTAAATACATAGCGATATTTTTTGCAGCAATGCAAAATTTGAAGGAAATTTACCTCTTAGTTCGAGTACGAGAGAAAAAAAAAATAACTTAACCCTTTCGACCCCAACTTTTTATCTGTATCCCTAAAAATTTTATTTTACTTTTAATTATTTTGTAGTCATTTAAGGAGTGTCCGGCTAAAATTTCGCCACGCCCATTCGTTTGGGCAGTAGAGAAAGTTGCTTGTGAGCAACGTTGGGCAATTATGGTATATAAAAAAATTTTGTTTTGTAATTATAGCCGTATTAAGTTTTATTGAATTATTTTAAAAGTTAAGTATGAAAAGACAAAAAACAATTTTTGTTATTATTACAGCAAAGAAGGACTTTACATTTAAGACATTTGGACATCGGAGTTCCTGTTTTGCACAATCTGCAGCGACCTTTTTCGCCAAATACTACCCAATGATCAACTTTATCATACCGCTTTGCATCTGGAGGGTTCGGTTGGAACCTATACTTTTTGGTGCTTTGCGAAGACACACTGCTCGAGGAAGAGATACCATCGGAAGATGTTGGATTATTTTTTTCCAATTTCGATGGTCGACTTTTTCTTTGGATGGAATCTTCAGAAACGGAACTATATTGCAAAAGTGCATTAGCAATTTCCAGTTGAAATTGTATTAATGGAATATGTTTCTGGTTGGGTTGGAGTAGTCGAAGATGTTTTCTATAAAGCAACCAGGCATTTGTAACGGATGTTCCTAGGCACCAATAGAAGATTCTATTGTACCATTTTCTTGAGCGGTGGTTAACCTTGTACAGCTCCATGATCAAATCAGCCAGGTCAACCCCTCCCATGCCTTTATTATAGGAAGCAACAATAGCAGTTCTTGGAACATCAATGTAAGCTTTTTGCTTCGGGCTCCAACAAACATTAACAGGTTGGTGGTCTATTCACGAAGATGCTAGCAAAACTGATTTGTTGTCAAACCACTTTAGACATACTAGATTATAGTAAGCTTCACATCTCATGTCAAAAGATACTCTTCCCCGTTTTTTGAGTTCAGCATATAAAAGCAACTGGCAACTGCTTACCCGATTTTTACGTATAGTACCTGTTGAAAACATGCCCATTTCCTTCAACGCAATAAGAAGACTTACTGATGTAAACCAGTTGTCGAAATAAAGTGGGAAGGTTTTGAGCCAGATAACGGACAACATCCGAAGATAATCCCAATCCGTATGACGGGCAGGTTCCTTCGCCAATATACATTTTAAAACCATATACCATGCCAGTAGTTCCAGCACGAGTAAACATTTTCAAACCCCATTTGTGGGGCTTAGCTGGGTTATATTGTTTATAAGTAGGGCGTATCTTGTACAGCTTGTCATAATTTTAATCATCCTTTTTAGGTTGTTGGCTGATTTCGTTGAAATGTAAGCACTGCTTAATTTTTACAAACCGTCCGCGAGACATTGCTTCTGACATAGACATAGGCTTTATGTTTTGGGCCCATGCCATTTTAAACTGGGGCAGTCTAAAAACACCTAAGTTTAACAAAGCACCAATATACCGTCTTATATCCTCCTTAGTACAGTTAAGCTCAATGCCGAGTTCCTGTAGTCCATATAAATAAGTTTGCTGTGTGATCAAATCAATACAACGAGTATCAAACATTTTTTCGAAATATTCAACTGGTGTCAAAACTTCATGAACTTCCTTTAAAATAGTCTCTATGGCTTCAAATGTTCTTGATCTCTATTTGAAAGATTTCGGATCAATTTGTTTAAAGCACATATTAACACCACCAGAAGATTCTTGCTCAAACTCATCCGCTTGTATGTTGTCAAGAAGGCCGATCTCTATGCTTTCTCCTCTTTCCTAGATCCCTTCCAAATTCCTCCTCAGCACTGCAGATATGTCTTCCAGCTCATCGCTGCTTTCCTCGTCACTGGAAACATCCCAATCGAAGTTTAAAATTATTTCAATATCTTTGTTTGTCAAGCCCTTCTCTTGGGGTCTCATGTCTAAAAGTGTGTAAACTAATTACCATAATTGCCCAAAGTTGCTCACAAGCAACTTGACAACTTTGAAAATTACTCACCTGTTGTTTGTTTGCAATTCTCAGATTTAACTTCTACAAATATTTTGCTTGATATTTACTAAAAAAGATTCATTAAACATATTTTAAATTTTTGTTATAATTTTGAAAAAAAAAGTCACATGTATAAACCCCTCTTTCCAAATTCGCAAATATATTTGTCTTGATACACGCGCGTACTAATGAAAATAACTTTGCTAATTGACAATCAATTCCTTATAGGAACCACAGGACATAATATATATATAATTGACAATCAAATTAGCTGTTGTTTTATTCAACTTAAAGAGAACACTTGTAGCTTTCAAAAACAACGCTGACCGTTAGTCGTCAAACATATGAAGTTGCCCACAAGCAACGTTGGGGCCAAAAGGGTTAAATTGCAGAAAACCAAAATCACATGGTTTTAACAAAAAGCACTAAGACACCACAAAAAGGAATGCAGAAAAATACCTTTTTTTAAATGGTATTCGGAAAAAAAGGGTAACGAGACCAAAAAAGCTTCATAAAATACCCGAAAAGCGTAAAAATGGTAGCACTGTCTAATATTGAATAAAGGTGCAGTGTTAAGCCATATTCAATAAAGCTATATAGCCTTATTCATATCACATTGAGAATTAAGATCCTATGGCTTTATTTCCATGTAAGAAAGGAAGTAAACCCATTATGGTGTTATTGCTCATTTAAAAATTTTGATTTAAAATAATTCTAGCCGCTTCGAAATGTGGCCCCAGGAAAAATTTAACGATATTTAACGTTTTTTTTCATTATGCAACGTAAGTCCCAATTTACATTATACGATTTTTGTCGTTGCGATTCTTACCCTATTGACGAGAGGGGAGAGGGGAATTAAAAAGGGTGCACAAGATAGTGTACTCTTCGATTCGTTTTGTTCATTTATTTTTAGTGTCAAATTATATGTATACTAGAGGTCTGCACAAATGTATTTGCTAGCCAAATGATTGTTGTGTGTGTATTTGATATTCAAATCAAATGTGTCAAAAAATGAGAGCTAGTCATTCACGCTCAATCATTTTAAATGAGAGATCAACACAACACCGTTCATGAAAAAGTGAGCCACATAGACTAAAGGCCGTGTCAGATACAACTTTGTCGCTTTGCGTGACGTTTCTACCTTCGGCAGAAAATCGCAAAGCAAAAGGTGTATGCCACAATGAAAACTTTGACAACACTCACGCATTGTTTGTTTACGTATAAAAGCGGTTGGTAATTTGTACATTTTATTATTTGTTACAAAAATAAAAGTTAAAAATTTAATTGGACGGTTTTTTGGAATTGAATTTGGCAAAAAAAATTAAAAAAAAAAGAAAATTATACTAGCCAATTGTCAAAGCGCGCAAAAAGATGAGAGTTGGCTAACTTTTTGCTTCGCTCCGCTTTGAAAGTACTTTATGTGACATGTTTCGTATAAGTACGTATATTTTATCTTAGATGTCAAAGCGAATCGGTAACGCAACGCGAAGCAAAAGTTTTATCTGACATGGCCTTAACACTAATTGTCAGTGATGCCAACTTTTTTAGTGCAAAAAGCAATTTAAAATTTAAAAAAAGCACTAAAAAGCACTATTTTAAGCAAAAAAAAAACGTAAAAAAGCACTAAGCTTTTTAATCGATAATTGAACACAAAACAAGTTACCAAATATTTAAAAAAAATGGTGACGGCCTTGTTGGAGGATCATTTTCGTACATAACTTTAATTTGGATCATCAGATGTTGAGTTTGAATTGGGTCATAAAACAGTTTTTAAATAATATTTTGATATTTTATGTTTGATTTTTTACATGGAACAGGTATCACTGCAGACACTAGGTGGTAGAGTGTAATCATTACAGCATGAATTATGTCGACGAAGTTTATATTTAATGTGCGGAATTGATTTAAAAGAGTTCAAGGATAATCCGTTTCTAATATTGGCTTTACTGCAGTTTATCAAACTAAATGTTCTTTCAACTTCCGCGTTAGAGTATGGCAAACTTAAAATTCTTAATACAACATTGGACAAATCTAAAAATGGATATTGTCCTATAGAATCTTTAAAACCGTTGACTTCTATCCAAAAAGATCTGTTCGTTGTTGATTTTTCCATTTATAATTTAAATATTTTCCGAGTAATTTTTCTTTAATAAAATGTGTAAAGAAATCAATTACATCGTTTTTATTTGCGATTAACAACCGATGTGAGATTCACAAAGCAAAGCAGGATTGCAGAGTACATGAAACTGAGTACTCCTCCCCAATATTCTCGCCTCTCTCACCAATAAACTCAAGAATTGCTGCAAAATTGCAAGTGTGGACGATGCTTTTGTAGTGAGCTTACTTCATGAACAGTTGCCATACTAAAAGAGTGTATAATTAAGTAAAGAAATTGTAGAAAAACTAAAAATTGTAAAAAGCACTAAAGGCACTAACGTAAAATTTAAAAAGCACCAAGTTTGGCACTTAAGACAAAATGTTGGCGTTTCGAAGCATCAAAAAGCACCATAAATAGTGCCAAATGCACTAAGTTGGCATCATTGCTAATTGTGTGTGTGTCCCTATTATTGTTTGATGAACTCAAATTCATACATATTACAATAAAAAAACCTGCGTTAAGTTAAAAATCACACCAAGGCGAATTCATGTATACAGTGGTGTCGATACTACATTTCTCTCATCTAAATTAACAAAAATTTCATTTGTTTAAAAATATATTTAAAACTACTTTTTGCTTCTAAAAAGTTGGTATCAATTTTAATGCAATATCTTTTAACTAATATTTTGTTTTCGATACGGTAAAATAAATTTCGAAAACACAAAACACATTTTGTGTTGATAAAACACAATATGTACATCGCCACACAAGTGTATTTACTCGTATAAAAGAGCATATTTGTTATTTATACCTGTATCAAATATTTCTCTCACAGCACTCACATAAATATTTGAACGCTTTGCAAACATCGTTATTTCTTACACACAATAAATTATGTATGCTTCTAAAATCACACACAACACACTACTAGCTAGTCTGGTATGTGAATTCATGTGTCGTTTTATCGCACAAATGCAGATCTCTAATGTATACACAAGAAGTTGTAACGAAAAAATCGTACAATGTAAACATAAGACCGACTTCAAAGAAGAAACGACAATAATCGCAACGACAAAAATCGTATAGTGTAAATTGGAACTTACCCAATTTTTTTATTGAAATGTTACCCCAACACAATGAAAAATATCCCTAAAAAATTAAATATGCCCCTACATTTGAGGTAATTTTCTTTATGAAAAGTCAGACTAAATTCGTTTATGTATATTTATCCCAAAAATGTATAAAAAAAAAGATAGTATTAAAATCCCGAATCTTGAAATCTTTAATTTAAACATTCCGATATCAAATCCCGAATTTTAAATTTAGGTGGTGAAGAAATCCTTGCTTGCGGAAGAAGGGGTAACCATGCTATATGGCTGACTATGCAAAGTTGCTAGTTTGCAAAGTCGCTGATTGTTATAACACAGGTGAGAAAGCCCTTGTCGGCTAACCAGAGAAGTTAAGTTTTCGAAACCGGTGATTATTATACCATAGAGGAGAAAATCTTGCGCCCGACCGAAGGTTGGTTATGCAGATAAGCTATAGTTGGAGAGGGTTGTTATGCGATTTCAAGTCAGAGTCGCAAATATTAAACGTTTTGCGATTGTCAGAACATGCCCCCCTTTAGTTAGCGAAGTCGCTGATTGCTATACCACAGGAGAGAAAGTTCTTGCCGGCTATGCAGATAAGTTAGTTAGCTAAGCCGGAGTTTATTATTCCATAGAGGAGAAAAACTTGCGCCCGGCCGAAGGTCGGCTATGCAGATAAGCTGTGTTAGCTTAGGAGGTGTTTGTTATACCATAGAGGAGAAATTCCTTGCACCCAAAAGAAGGCCTAACCATGCTATCTTTCGTGTGAGTTTTAAAATCAAAACAGCAATTCCGGATTTTGAAATTCGGGTTTATGGAATTCGGGATTTTTAATTCCTCGGCTTCGCTTATAGCCTTAGAGGCTATAATAATGGTCAATCTAATAAGTTGTATGTAGGAACAACAAAAAATAAACTAAAAACGAGAATTGCTGGACATAAATCAGATCAGATATATAAACACACTATTACATTACAAAAACAACATTAGCAACCCACTGTGCTAATTTAAATCATTATCTAGATTTTGAGAATGTAACAATTTTAAACACAGAGAGTAATTACAAGAGACGTTATATGTTAGAAATGCTTCAAATAATAAAGGTACCAAATTTATTAAGAATAAATTATAAGACAGATACAAATAGTGTAGCCCATAGTTAATAAAGAAATCTGTTATAATATCTGAGAGAACATGGACAGAATAAGATAAAAAATTTCTTTATGTATGGGTAATTCCATGTCAAATCGACCAAAAGTGGGACCCGACCCCTTTCGACTTAAATTTGGTGAGAAGGTTTCTTTCATCCTCTAAGGAACATACATATATCAACGAAAAAAAATTTTAAATTTTTTTGCAAAAGTTATGGCATATTCAAAATGTCACAATTTCGCCGAATACGAATACAATATATTAAAAAATATATTTTTTTGAAAAATGTAATGTCTGCAAAATATTTAATTTTAAAAATGAGCTAAATCAAAAACCTAATTTTTTATTTGGCTGATTTTTTTTATATACTACTTAAAACTGTTCTTTAAAAATCCTGAAACTTTGAAGGAGGTGTTTTTTTCTTTTTTAATATATGATTTTTTTTCTTTCGCAACCTGTAAAAAAATCATCTTAAAATAAAATTTTTCATATTGTAATTTTGAGTAATAAGTATTTATTAAGGCCGATTTGTTTGATTTAAGGTGATTTAAAAAAAGTAAAGACATTGATTAAGTTTCTTTTGTTTATTTGTTGCATTTTTTTTGTTGGAGCTGAGTGTAGGCACTTTCAAAGAAAAGTACACTTTTTTTTCACTTTACGTCTCCAAGAAATAAAATGAGTTATATACATTATTTTAGCGAAGTCGTTTGTCATTGCCTCTTCACCTACCGTTCCTGTCATGGCGGCATTACTGTATATTAAAATCAAAACTTTTTCTTCATATAGCGAAGGAGAGAATGTTAAATTGAAGAAATACTCAAAAAATTGATTTATCAACTCATTGTGCTAATCTAAACCATTATCCAGATTTTGAAAATACAACTGTTTCGAACTCAGAAAATAATTATAAACGTAGATTTATGTTAGAAATGTTACAAATTATAAAGGTTCCAACAATGTCGAGAATTAATTTAAAGTCAGACACTGAAAATGTAGCACAAAATTATAGACACTTAATTTACAAAAATAGAAACGGAAGTTAAACATTTTTTTATATTTTAATATTTAGATCAAGTTTGATTTGAAAAATATTTTTTTGTATTTAATTTAAAATTTT
The DNA here is from genome assembly GCA_943735925.1 of Pollenia amentaria. Lineage (NCBI taxonomy): Eukaryota > Metazoa > Arthropoda > Insecta > Diptera > Polleniidae > Pollenia > Pollenia amentaria. The sequence continues at coordinate 124,994,926 of OX031008.1, forward strand.
TTATATGTGTCGTTAATTGTCAAATTTGTTACAAATTGTTGAAAATTTATATAAAAGAAAAAAACTCTGAAGAAGGCACTCAAAGAAATGCCGAAATATTGGTTTAAATAAAAGTTTAAAGTTTTTTTAAAAAAGACTTCAAGCTCGACCTTTTATTAATACTTGTCACATTTCTTTATGTTAATCTTAATATTAAACAAGGGGAACACATATCTTAAAGGATTTCATAATCGACTGATTCTCCTACAGTAAACATGTATCGTTTTTATTCTTTTTTTGTAGTTTTTTGATTTTTTAGTTTAAAATATTGTTTTTTTTAACACTTTTCACTTTTATTTTAAGATTTCTTATAACAACTGTCTCATAACATTTATTATAATATTAATACTAAAATATTTGAGAGTCCCTCGTAAGATAATACTCTCTGCGATTGAATTTGGCGTTTGCTGATATAAAAATCTTGTATCTTATCTCAAGTGGAGACCCTGTGTAATAGATTATGCTTAAATATTTTGTTTGCATACAAATTTTTTCAAATGTTGTCAATTATTGTATTTGAAAAATTTTTGTTAATTTTTTTTATGTAATTGTTTTAAAATTTTTCAATACTGAAGACGTAACACAAAGGAGTTACGAAAATTCGAAATTAAAATAAATATTAATTTTTTTATAAAATAAAAAATAGACCATAAGCTTGATTAAATAATATTTTAAATTAAATAAATAAATAAATTTCACTGTACTCAATTGTTATTGGATAACCAGGGCAAGTTTTATATGCACAATTATGTTTAAAATGTAATGCATAGGTATTTACCGAAAAAAAAATTATGCACGCGAAAAAAACAAAAACTAAACATTTTTAATTAGTTTAATATAAACAAATGTTTATTACAAAATATTATCATGTGTTTTTTTAAGATTTCAAATTGAAATGGTCTTCGGTTGTCACAAAAACAATAGAATATATTTAAACTATACGTGTCAATATATTCATTTTTATAAGTTTTATGCATGCAATAGCAGGGATATAAAATTTCGATTAAAAACTGTGCTAAGTTTTTCAAAAAATATTTTATTCTTAATATTATGGACTCTTTCTTTTACGTCTACTATGATAGTTAGGCCCTAATCCTGTAAAGATTAAGCCCTAATCATGTAAAACGCAACGCAACGCCAAATAATATCATTGAAAGCACAAACAATGTCATAAATACTTTGTAATTTTGTTGTTGCTTTCAACAGAAATTCAGGTCCCTTTTAAAAATTTCAACGCCACAAACTATGCAGCGTTTGAAATTTTAAAACGCAATATGAATTTCTGTAGAAGGCAACAACAAAATTACAAAATATTTATGACATTGTTTGTTCTTTCAACGTTATTCTTTGGCGTTGCGTTACGTTTTACATGATTAGGGCTTAATCTTTCATGTAAAGGACACAAAACAGAACAAAAAAATATAATCTTAAAGTTCTTCTGTTATCTATCACCAAACGACCATTAAAATTAAAGTCTTTTTTAGTTTCTTTTAACATTTTCAAACAAATCACTATTAAAAACAAAACATCCAACGTAAACGTTTATTTTATAAAAATTAACCCGATTTCATTTCTTTCAGTTCTTGTTAAAATTTTCAATACAAGAGAATGCATATGAAAGAAAAGGACCGCTATAGGTGCATACATATTTTTATTTTGTAATTGCAGAAGATTGACTCAAAAGCAATTATTTTGTTGAAAACAACTATCAAACAGCGTAATATGTAAATTTATGCAACGCATATATTATAAGAAAAAGCTTCAATAATATGGAAATGCATATTTTTCGTGCAAATAGTATTTAAAACTTGCCCTGTTGATAACTAATTGAGAAATCGTAAGGAAGACAACTGATAAAGTAACAGAAAACAAATTTTGTCGAATATTTTAAAAAGTTGATTACTTTGTTGTTTTTTTATATTAAAGCAAAAAAATCTTTGCAAAAATTTAAATTTTGATTTTTGGCCAAAAAAATGGGTTAAATTTCCTATAATGCATCCGTCAGAGAAAAGAACAAAAAATTCAAAAGACCCAAAACGTAATCAATAAGAAGGGGGCTTTTGTTTATAATGTGTGTTTGCTAGAGTATTTTTTGATATTGTGTGGTATAGTCATGCATTAAGTGTTGCCTGGTCGGTGATTGATAGTGGTTACCATAGGCAAGTGTTCACAAGTGCAAATACATTTGGTGGAAGCTATAGAAGAGTGTGCCGTAAGAAAAGGCAAGTGCCAAAAAAAATATATCAAAATAGGTATATTTTTTTAAATGGTACATATATGGGCACTTCCACAGAAAAGCTCCTTTTTGTCTCGTTGCGCCAACAAGCAATTAAGCTAGGCTTGCCAGATATGAAATTCATAAAAACAGTTTTTTATTATTTTATTAACATAAATTCAGTATCTATATAAAGTAAATAATTAACGTAAATAAAAACTATAAACTGCAATGCACAACAATTCATAAATAACACAAAATAAGAGATCTTTAATATTAAGTATTTAATATACTTATGTAGGAAGACTTTAAATTAGTCAGCTGCTTCAAATTGAATTTTTAAAATATTCAATTTAATTTTGTAAAATTCATTTTAATTTTGTAAAATTATAAAATATTTATCACTTTTATGTATTTCGTTAAGGCTAGTTTGCACTATTATATTTTGTATTAGAGAGGTCTGTACACGGTCAAATTGCTTTTCATGCAGGCGAATTCATTTGCGTACGTATGCTGGACGTAATATTCACTGACGAATCTAAATTTTTTGATTTTCCATCCAGCATCGTCGGTGTCACACATACAAACAAATTTTTACTAATACTACCATAGCGCTTGATGAGAAGTTTTGACCGTGTACACCCCTCTTAATACATGTCGACGACTGAAGCTTATTATTTCAATACTTTGTCTGAATTCTGTAAATATTAATAAATTATTGAAATAATAAGTTGTCGCAGTAATAGAACACAAACATAGCAATCGTTTGATATGAAAAAGTCAAAACCGTTTTTTTTTAAGTTACTAGGTTGAGAAAGTAAGGCATCGATATTCTGAAATCAAAAATAAACTTGGCAGCACTGAACTACATACCATCTACTACACACTCTACCTCTACAACCCCTCGCCAACAAACTTCGTCTGTCTATGTTCCATTTTTGTCAAAAGTCACACAAATTTAAAACACGATGTAGGCTGAACGCAATTTTAAAGCAATTTATTTTCAAGATGTCATCAAGAAACCAACTAATAAAGTCAATCGACAAATACTCTTTTAAATTCTAATTACTTAAATTGAAACACTCAACTTAAAAGAGAAACTCAAAGCAAATTCGTTTCAATTTTAAGAAGTATGAGTGAATTGGTAACATATTTGAAATTTAAAATTGGAAGTGAAAACCCCCAATTCAAGGCGAATTCATTTTCAGGTGGCGTTGAAAGCACAGCTTTGCTACTTTTAGTTGAAAAAAGTAACCAAAATGGAAAAAAGTATACAAGTACACATTGAGAAAAAAAAGTAACCAATATTGGTTAAAAGTAACCAAAATGGCAACGCTGAACACATTGCATTCACACTATGTATACCATTTTTACATATAACTTGATTTTTTGACGTATTAATACAAAGTATAATAGTGTAAACTAGCCTAGTGAATTCGGCTTGCCCATGTTGTCAAAATTTTTTCTCTCTCTAAATGAAAAGGTACTTGCGCTTTAAAGTTTAAGGCAAAATTAAATACTTAATGTAGGTACCTATAAGTTCTTCTTTGAGAAACCATTTAAAATGCTTGGTGCCGTAACATGACAAAAACTAGGCATTTCTTTGGAAATACCCATACACATATTTTCTGCATACATAAAATTAAATGTATGTATATTATGAGGAACTACACAAATGGTAATTGCATTACATATTAAGAATTTTACGAAAAAAATTGATATAAATACATACATACTTACAAACAATTAATTTTTTTAAAGCACAATCATTTAAATCTGTTGCAAGGGGTCTTATTTAAATTATTAGTTAATATTTTATGCACCTCTTTTTTTCTCGTTTGTCTGCTTACGTTTAAGTTTGCTTGTTTATATTGAGTTTTTGGTTGTTATTTTTTTCAAAATGCATTTCTTGTCTATGGCCCTCACATAAGTTCATTTCAGTTAGGTATTTGATTTTATGCGTGAAATTTTTTATTGCGAAAAAAAGTATTCAGAACGACATTGACATTTTTACCAAAAGATAATAAATATTCTTTGTCTTTAAAATTTTTTAAATGATTTTTAATTTGTTATTTTTACCTTATGTTTTTGTAAATATTATAGAGATTATTTATAAACTTTTCTTATAATTAAAATTTTTCCTCAAAATACCGCTATACCAACGCTAATGTTGTTAATTAATTAAAATCTCATATGAAACTAACAAAGAATTACAAATTTTTCATTGTCTCTCTTGTATTTTTCTATCCATCTATTCTTCTTCATTCTCTAAAATTTTTGACAGCTGTTTAATATTTACGTTAAACAGCTGTTTTAATGCTTGTTTACATTTTAATTTTCTTTCTTTCTTTTATTCTTTTAGTTAAATTGTTTTGTTGCTGTAAACCTAATTAAATAAGTACTTTTTAAAGGCAACTGTGAAATGCATTTTAGGTTTTTGTTATTGTTTTGTATTCGTATTTAAAATTTATTCTCCTTTCACTTTTTGTTTTTCTATTCGATGAGATACCGAAAAACAATTACAATTTAATTAAAGCTTTTTTATAATATTAATGGAAAAAGTTTAAAGACAAATTTTGCCTCCTTAAAACGTTTTTATAGTAACACAATAAAAAATATTACAAAAAAGGAATAACAAAAACACAAAATAAAATGAGCTGTAATTATGCTGATGGTTTATCGCCCTATGAAAATAAAGGAGTTTTAGGTATTGCGGAAAAATTTGATGCGGAAGCGGAAGTTGAAGATAAAGTTAACAAATTGGTAGAACTCATACAATCGGCCAAACATGTTGTAGTGCATACGGGTGCAGGCATAAGTACCACAGCGGGCATACCAGACTTTAGGTAAAAAAAAAAATACAGCAATAAGTGGGGCACAGATAAAGGTGTGTTGCTGTTGGAAAATAATAAAATTCTTAGGCGAATATTTTTCAATAATATATGTACATACTTCATAAAATATGAATTAAATTATTCCAATTTAGTTCATACCTTCATAAAATAATTAACATAAAGTGTACATATGTAAACTAAGTATACTTATGAGGTGTCTCACTTTTAGTTAGAGTAGCTTTATCTACAACACTAATTTTCTTACCTTTAAACCTTAATAGGGGCCCCAAAGGTGTCTGGACTTTAGAGGAAAAGGGTGAAAAGCCAAATTTAAACATCTCATTTAATGATGCATTGCCCACCATGACACACATGGCTTTGCGCTATCTCATTGCCAAAGGCTATGTTCAATATATTGTATCTCAAAATATCGATGGTCTTCACTTAAAAAGTGGCTTACCTAGACGTTGTTTATCGGAATTACATGGTAATATTTTTATTGAACAGTGCAATAAATGCCGTCGTCAATTTGTACGTTCTAGACCCTCCGATACGGTGGGTCAAAAATTATGCGGTGGGTCTTGTCGACGTGAATGTCGCGGTGGCATGTTATTGGATAATGTATTGGATTGGGAACATGATTTACCCGAACGGGACTTGGATTTAGCTCTAATGCATTCCACGTAAGTATTATAATGATGTACAGGGAATAGGTATAAGGTGTTTTTTCTGATATGTATCATGTTTTAATTTCAAGTTGTTCTTTTAGATTTTTTTTGGTACCTATAGGGAGGTTTATAAATGTTATTTAAGCTATAATTTTTTTTTTTTTTGTGTGACTTTTTTCTGCATAGTGCAATTTTCGATTTTAATTTTCGAATTTTTGCAAAAGGACCCAGCATTTTTTTACATCCCTATTTTAATTTTTAAAAGTTTGAGGTTTTGCATTTGTTTTGCAATTGTCACCTTTATTCAAATTTTATTTTTAACGTTATTTTAGTATTAAGTTTCCAAAAATTAAAAAAAAAATACTTTTTATTTTTAGCTTGGCTGATTTAAATATAACATTGGGAACAACTTTACAAATCATTCCAAGTGGCAATTTACCACTTAAAAACAAAAAACATGGTGGAAAATTGGTTATTTGCAATTTACAACCAACTAAACATGTAAGATCTAAATAAGCCACTACTATATATTCCAATAAATAAATATTTCGGTACTTCCCCTTCTATAGGACAAAAAAGCTGACCTAGTTATCAATAGCTATGTTGATGAAATTCTAACAAAAGTATGCAAGCGTTTGGGTTTAGAAGTTCCAAAATACGATATCTTAGAAGATCCAACAAAAACACCCAATGATCATAATCAAGAATGGACCATACAACCGCAACATGTCAAAGATGTTGAAAAACAGTATAATTCCAAATTAAAAGCAGCCGCTGCACAACGTAAAGCGGGTAAAACACCATTTACCTTTTTTACCAAAAAGGAGCCAACTGTACCCAAAAAGAAACTAAAATTGGAAAAGGATAATGAAATTAAAATTGAATTAAAAAAGGAACTCAAAACTGAAATGCAATCTAATAGGGATGGAGCAAGTGAAGAAAGATGTACTAAAACATCAACCAGTACAACAACCGATGAAGAGGATGCCACATCAAGTCCATAAATTTGTTGCAATATACAATTTACATACATATGTAATTTTAGTTTTTTTTTTAAATTTGAATCATTAATTAGGTTTTAAATAATGGAATCGTATGTTTTATTTTTTCCTTATTTAACAAAAATTTAAGCTATTCCTTGGTTTTCTATATGTATAAGGAAATATTGAAATCATTTACTTTTTGATTTATTTTTTTATATATACATAATTAGAAGTTTTTTTGTGTTATTAAATTTACACTAGCATAAAACTTAATCATAAAATATTTACAGATAAAAAATAAAATATTTCTGACTTATTCTTATACACGTTTTACCTTTTACATACCTATACAAATCAATTAATTAAATAAACAAAAATTAAAAATGTATATAATACGAAAACGTAATTTTTAATTCTTATGAATAAAGAAAATTTAATGAACTTAGAAATGCTTCATTATTGTCGAAAGTGCAAGAAAACACAAGTTCTTAACACCTGCTTGTTCTACAAAGGCGTAGCTCATTTTTTAACGCTTTTTATGTTATTTTCCGATAATTTGTTTTTTTAACCGATTTGGCGATTTTAGGGCTTGCCGCTGTTAGCAAATTTCCACTAATTTCCTTATAGTTTTAGGGACTTTTAATCAATTTTATGGCTTGTTTGTAATATTAAAAATTTTCGCCAATTTTGGCTATTTTTGCAAAAATTTTTTGTTATTTTCCGATATTTTTTTTATAGCCCATTAAGCGATTTCAAATTAGTTTTAGGGTTTGTTTGCAATTTTTCGTGAATTCTTGCCATGTTCGCGGATAGAAGCGCTTTTTCCTGTGATTCTTCACAGCTTTTACGATTTTTAATAAATATTAGACTTTGCGATCATGTCGCTGTTAGCAAATTAGTGATCTTTTATTCAACTAAAAAGACAAGCCTGAAATTACAACAGAAGTCACAAAAGCAAATTTTATTTTTGTACTGTCGTCGAGTTTTCTTAATTTTAAATGATTTGTTTTAAATAAAACAGCTTATTGCATAAACAAATTAATAAACAAAACATTGAATATTTTATTAGGTAATTTATTATGACGGTCATCTTACAATAGTCGCAAAAATAACAAAGTGATTTTAAAAAGTTGTTTACGTAGCTGAACATTTTAAAATCACAACATAATTTGCCCAGAACACCTTTCTTGTGATTTCAAATCACTTTGATAAAATGTGATTTTTAGAACAGGCCTGTAAAATTTTATTTTAAATGTTTATTAAACGTTATCACCAGTTAATAGGGAATTGCACCCAAATCCACCAGCTCGAAATATTTTAAGTGATGGCGGCCATACTTGCTTAATGAGAAGAGATGCTGCGGACCGCTAAGCACTTACATACATATGTGAACAGATACCGTAAAAAGTTTCGCGCTACACTAGCAGGACATAAAATAAAGTATTAGAATAAGATTTGATTAATTCTTGTTAGTTCGTATTAAATACAGTAGAATCGAAAAAAGTTAACCGAAATGTCGCAAGGTTTATTACCCTTTTCGAACTACATATTAACTTTTCTAAGTGGTTTTAAATTTAAAAAAAATAACACACTAAATTTATCTCAATGCCTTAGTTTTCAATGAAAAAACTGTCAAGCTGGGCACCTAATTCGGATATGCTGAATCCAGTGATGCTAGCCGTTTTTTTAGGTTAGCTCTTGTTCTCGAGATATACCGTTATTTCGAAAATAAAGGAGTCAAAGATCCGCCAAAATGGAGGAAATTTTGTTATTATCAGAAGTATGATAAATACAATATTTGTTTATTTGAATCTTTTTCGCCATAGTTGTTCACTTAGTTTGATAAGCACTTCTTCCTTAAGGGGTATGTACACGGTCAAGCATTTCTCATCAAGCGCTATCGTAGTGTTAGTGAAAATGTGTTTGTACGATGCTGGATGGAAAATTAAAAAATTTAGATATGACGGCGAATATTACGTCCAGCACACGTACACGAGTAAATTCGCCTGCCTAACAAGCATTTCGACCGTGTACAGACCCCTTAAGGGCATTCAGTTCAGATTTTTTTATAGCAAAAAAAGGAAAAATGGAAAATTCTAATCATATTGAAGTAAGCAGTCTTTATTATAATTTAAAAGTGTAGTTGTACATATTTGACGTGTCAAAAAAAAAGTAAAACAGCCTGTCAAACATATGGAAAAAGTAAATTGATTATCTTATAATTACGTCTTTAACGGAAATAGATGATATACTTACATATATGAAAATAATGGTAAATAGAGAAAACGCTTTAAAAATTACAATGTTGCAACTTTTAAACCTGACACTTGGTTAAACGTTGTTTAAATTGCAACTTTTAGTGTAAATCTTTTTTCTTGAGATTTTGTAATAAAAAGTTGTATTTTTACATTTTTCAATTAAATAATCCATTCTTCTGCTATCTTTTCGTTTTTTTTTTTTTTTTGGCTAATAAGTTTGCACTTATACATACATACTTGGAAAGCATCATATTCGCCAAATAATGAGTTGGAGTAAGTACGCTTTTCAACAACAACAATATTATACATATCATTGTTCAACAAATTACACCAAATTTTAGCGGCATTTGCAATTGTAGCGGAGTCACTTTGTAAAGCAATTAGAGCTTTTCGCAAATTGAGTAAAATTTTTTGGAGATTTAAAGCTTCATTACAAAACTGGACGTTATTTACAATTCTATGAATGTTATTGGCAAATTCATTTAAATGTTCCGATCTAATTTGGGCATAGGAGTTCAAAAAAGTTGCGCTGTACAACACTTGACACCTGAGGCATATTTACATGTAAGGATTTATATAGGTCCTAGCTTTTCTTTAACTATCATCCAGTCGTTTGATGATGATGCCATAAAAAAAATGTTGAAGATTTTCTTGCTAAATCTATGTATGTATACCGAAAAGGGCAGAGTTGACAACATTGCTTAGTCCAATTATTATCGGGCCTGTTCTGAAAATCACGTGATTTCAAATCACATGTGCTTTTAAAATCACACGTGTGATTTTGAGGTGTTCTGTAAATCAAACCGTTTTTGTGTTATTCGGTGTGATTTTCAATTGTCGAAAGCACAAGTAAACACAAGTTTTTAACACCCGCATGTTCCACAAGGGCGTATCTCATTTTTTAACGCTTTTTATGTTATTTTCCGATAATTTTTTTTAACCGATATGGCGATCTCAAGTTGGATTTAGGTCTTGTTTCAAATTTTTCAATTTTTCGCGAATTTTAGCCATGTTCGCGATAGAAGCGATTTGTTCCTGTTAGTTTTCGGATTCTTTACAGCTTTAAAGATTTATAATAAATAGAAGACTCTGCTATCTGGCCGCTGTTAGCAAATTTTTGCGAATTTCCACTAATTTAGCAATTTTTATCGAATTTTTGCCATTCCTTATAGTTTTAGGGACTTTTAATCAATTTTATGGCTTGTTTGTAATATTAAAAATTTTCGCGAATTTTGGCTATTTTTGCAAAAATATTTTGTTATTTTCCGATATTTTGTTTTTTAGCCCATTTAGCGATTTCAAATAAGTTTTAGGGTTTGTTTACAAGTTTGCAATTTTTCGTGAATTCTAACCATGTTCGCGGATAGAAGAGCCTTTTTCCTGCGATACTTCACATCTTTAACGATTTTTAATAAATATTAGACTTTGCTATCATGCCGCTGTTAGCAAATTAGCGATCTTTAATTCAACTAAAAAACAAATTGTATTTTTGTACTGTCGTCGAATTTTCTTAATTTTAAATGATTTGTTGTAAATAAAATAGCGTATTGCATTAAAAAATCAATAAACAACACATTGAATATATTATTAAGTAATTTATTATGTGATTTTAAAAAGTTGTGTACGTAGCTGAACGTTTTAAAAGCACAAAATAATTTGCCCAGAACACCTTTCTTGTGGTTTCAAATCACTTTGATAAAATGTGATTTTCAGAACAGGCCTGTATATCATTGCACAAAAAACCATAAAATTAAATAACGCCAAATAAAACCAAAAAAACTCTGCTTAACACAAAAGAACTTATAAAAACCCCGTTGGATTGGGTTTTTCCCAGCTCTGGTAGCTACAGACTAGGAGAAAAAAATTAAAAACAAACTAAATTGAAAAAACTGCATCCAGTGCCTAAAATTTGCAAGAGTCGAACATTTTTCATTTTTTTATTTATTTTCTCGACATTTTTCAGTAAATAATCTTCAAAAACAATATTCCTTATAATATACATACATAAGTACATATAGCCTATTTCCGATGTGCGAATGAATTATTTCTTTCGAACAACTACATCAGGGTTGCCATTTAAAAAACATTGAAAACTTACCAAAATTAAAAGAAAAAAAATGTTTGTTTAGAAAAAAAAACACAACAATTGATCTCCTATTAAAACACAACAAATAAACGAAAATAAAAATACAAACCTTTCTTTTTTTATGTTTGTTATTATTATTTATCGCTTGCACTAACATCTTTTAGAATTTTTTTGATAAAAACGTTATTTTTATTGTAGCAGAGTAAAATTTTCAAGAGAAAATACACTGCTTAAGGAGAAAAGACACTGCAGCACTCACCCAATCAAATGAGCGATAAAAACCTACATATGTGAACAGAAACCGTGATGGCGAAATCTTTTTTGTCTGGCACTGGCAGTACATAAAGTAAAAATTAGGATAAGATTTGATTAATTATTGTTAGTTCATATTTAATATATGAAGATTCAATAAATACTGAAAAAAAAATTATTAAACACTATAAAAAACAAAGTGAATTGGCATTATTTGTAGACTTAATCTACTTCAGTGAACACTTGGGCTGCACAAAAGATCCTTTGGACCGCAGAGCTATTCATCTGAATGTCATAAAATTGCTAAATACATTTGGTAGTGTATCATTTTTTTTTTAAATTTATTGTTATAAACGAAAGCAACTTCGGTTGCGTTGTCAAAAGGCAACGCAGCTGACATTTATATTCGTATTAGGTACGGCAACATTGTTTAGTTGCAAAAAAGTTATAGATAACTCTATTTTGACAGTTTGGCAACTAAAAATAAATATAACAAAAAAAAACGTAGAAAAAGTGATTCAAAGTGAATAAAAAGTTAAATACAATAATATTAAATCAAAAAATATGATCACTTCTGTAGCCCCATTTTTCGCAGACCAAGAGAAGGCGGTAAACGTTAGACGCTATATAAGAGATATATAAAAACCTCTACCGTTTGTTGTTGCCGCTCGTTAATAGTTTGGAGCTCGGTCTCTTGTTTCAAAACTTCAGCTAAGATTCGGTTGCAGTCTGTTCAATCGGGGCCTAACTTATTTCCTCTGACGGTTCTCCGCCGGTAGTGTATAAATTTTTTTATTGTGCGAAATTTTTTTTATTTTGCCTTTTAATCTACCCATACTCATTGCCAAAACTGTTAAAATTTTATGCGATACGCTTCACTGTAGCTTCAGTGCTGGCTTTTGTTCCCCTTAAAGAGCGAACACCACGAGCAATTTGACTTTTTTATTCCATTTCATGGATTTAAAGTTCAAACTGTTTTCGAGTTGTTATTTTTAGCATTTTGAAATCTAAAATTAAATAAAAATCTAAAAATAAAATAAAAATATATATATATATGTTGCACTTATTCAACAAGAGGGTATGCACTCAAAATTTAAAAAATTTTCAGTAGAAGCAAAACAATTTTTTTTTAAGGCATATTAAAAACATCTTTAAAACCAACAGTTTCATTACCAAAAAGAAGACAAAACAGCACGAAACTTTTACAGCGGGTAGATACATACATATGAATATAACATGTCGATTTTTTCGAAAAAGTGAGAAAGCAAAAACATTGAGTTACGAGTAATATATACTCTCTTGTTGATTAAGTGCGATGTATGTCTACATAAACGGATAGTGACCGTAATTATATGTGATAAATATAACAACGAAATCCTTCTCATACCTGGGATCTTCGGGAAATTCACTTTAACCAAAGCATGGACATCGTAAAATTACGCCGCTGATATTAAAATGTAAAATAGGAAAAACATTTTTTATATTTTAACATCAGCGGCGCTGCGTGATGTCGCTGATGGCAACACAGCTTCAGTTTATTTGCCATCATCCGTAATCGACCCATTATATACGTATATATACTTTTTAGTAATCGACCCGTAGTCGATCCATTATATAGATAATTTTTATTGGTGTTTTAGGAAATATAAGCAAAATAGGACGTAACATTAACCGACCAATGTTGTCACCATAGAAGACGACTGGAAGGAAAGAGAGAGTTTAAAACCCAAAATAAACATATTTCTTACTAAAACAATCGCAAGGTTATGTTTTTTTGCAGATGAGTAAGTGCTGGTTCACACCCTTCAAGTCTTAGCCGTCAAGTCTTGAGTTTTTAGGAGAGAGAGGAAAAGCTATGGCATTCTCTTTTCCCATCTCTCATAAAAGCTCAAGACTTGACGGTTGAAACTTGAACAGTGTGAACCAGAACTTAGGTTTCATCTCTTTGTATAAATTCTAGTAGTTTTTTGTGATTTTTATCGCTTTATATTGGTTTGTCTGATCCAAATCGATTGAGAGTAAAATTTTTGACGAGTTCTTTAGAGCTGTAATGTCTGAGTAAATACAACCACTCAGTTTATTTTGATTAAAAAGTCAATTAAGTCTTATCTACTTTTTACACCATTCTTTGCAAAATTTGTCGGGAATTTTATAGGCTATGTTATGACAATCGAACGGTTTTAAATCGCAAAGCGCTTGATTTGCTTGCGATCTGCAATAGTTTTTTAAAATATTTTATTTCCCTTGAGCACACTTTTGCAATTTGAAGTCGCCAAACTTCTTGCGATTTCGATATACAGAACATCTAATATGCGATTTCAAGTCAGAATCGCAAATGTTGAGCGTTTTGAGATTGTCAGAGTATGCCCGTATATTTTACTTTCCCAAGATTGTAAAACGCCTAAAAAATAGTAACCTTATTGTAAAGTTTTTTCCCTTGTGTAAAAAACTTTGAATATTAAAAACACTAAGGGAGTTCATGAAATCGGTTAAAATGGGCAAACTAGCGAGTATGCCTCTTTTTAATTTCTGTGCATCAAATAATGTCAATTTGTAAGAAACGTCAATACAAAAACAAAAAATAAAAGTTAAAACTAGTGGCTAAAAAGTGAATTTTGTTTTTAAAAATACCTTAAGGCAAAAGACTAATTTGCTCAAACTTTTCCAAGAATTTATTGTTTGTGATTTTTTAACACCTGAATTTTTCGTTGAAAACGACGTTAAGCTAAAAAAAACTGTTTGTATAAATGCACAATTGAACTGCGCAAGTTTACGAATCAAAATTGTAAGGTAAATTTACGAAGTTTGTGTAAATAAATTCTCACTATTCTTTTGACAGTTCATTTTCGAGGGCGTAAAAATGCACAGATTGCGAGATTTTTAAGCGATATCATGAAAACCTTTTACTATTAAAAGCATTTTTTAATAATTTAGTTTTATTGATTTTTTTTTTTTTTTTTTTTTTTTTTGTTAAATTAAAAAAAGAAAACATTGCTTTTTATATATGTATGTATGTATACATTTTTTTTAATCAATTTTGTATAAACAAGGCTTATTTTTTTAAACTCACTGCCTAATTGTCGATATTAAAAGAAAATATTCTTTCGTACATTTAAATTTAACACAAAAACAACTTTTAAAATTTTGTTTAAAATGTAAGTTAAAAGAACGAAATTTTCGTTTCAAACCTACAAACAGGCAGCTTATTTCTTTTATTCTTATTACTTTCCTCTAATATATTTCTAATATAATATATTAGAAATTTAACACACTGTTTTTTATGGTATGATATTTTGTATTCAATTTATGATGTTTGTTGATGTTTTATTTCGTTACATTTTATTTTATAATTTTATTTAATTTATATGAATATAAATGTCTTCTCCTCTAAGGCTGCAATATATTTTTTCAATATTTTTATTAAATATCATCTGATTATTATATGTATTTTATATTTGTATGTATGTATGTATATAAACTAAATAATTATTTTAAAACTTTACAAAGGTAAAAATAAAATTGTTTGATTTATTTTTGTTTGCTTACTTAATTTAAAATTTTTAAGAAAATTTTATTCACGATAAGGTTGATAAGTTCAGATTATTTTTTTTTTTTTTTTTTGTTATTAACAAATTTTGGTGTTTTAAAATTTTATCATATTATGTAAATATGTATGTTTATGTTAAAATAACCCTTTTTTAATATTTCTATGATATTTTGAATTTGTTATTATTTTGGACACTATATTTTTTTTAATTCATCAAAAATGTTTAATTTGTATGTTCTTATATCTAAAAATGTTTTATAATAATAACCACACTATATTGAAGATTGAGGCATTTGTTAATTTATTAAAGGAATTTCACAATTCTTGAGAACTTATTTTCAAAATTTAAAAAAAAAAACTTATGTATATGTATGTAGATAACAAAAAAATCAAGGAACTGGAATGCAAATGATGCAGAAGTGATATTGTATATTTTAACATGTCCAATAGAAGAATATATGTATGACTATTCCAACTAATTATAAAAAATATTAAGGAATAAAAAAAATAAAAAAAACCATTGCGGTTTTCACTCTTTGTGGTTTTATAAGTATGTTATACATATTTACTACGATTTTATTCTGCAAAGCGTGAGCGTCTTTTTCGTATGTATTGCAAACTTATGGACCAGCAGATTTTTGTTTTGGTTTTCGTCAGTTTGAATGTAAAATTATTAGCTGTTATTCTGGTAAGTTTTGCTCATTTATTTACTACGTCGTGTTGTGTGATTTTTAACCACAGTGAATTAAATCTTAGCTTAATAAATTTTTTTTGTTGCGGTGTTGTAAACATTAGTTGCCGCATTCATAAAACAATTTTTATTTTAATAAAAGGTTTACAAAACAAATTTTTTATGAACATTTTTCCTAATAAACGTTTGTTAAATTTAATAAACGTTTATAAATACGGGGTAGTACTTTAACTATATTAAGGTCTACAACGCTACTTTACTACCAAGAGTGAAAACCGGTAATATTTTAAAGTTCGTGGCTAAATTTCCTGTGAAAAATACAGTAACTTTATTTATGACTGTGCTAAATTTTAAGGTCTGCAACTAAAATTCGGAAAGCTTAGTTTCATGCATAATGAATAAAAAAAATTCTTCACTACTAAATTATTTTTTAAGTATTTGAGATCATATTATTTGACATAAAATTGTGTAATTTAATTTTAAAGTTACTACCAAAGAGTTCCACAGTAATTTCTCAATAGATTTTACAATAATATAAAAAGAAACCATAACAAGTTGTTATTATTTTCTTTCCGACGTTTTTTAGAACTTTGAGCTTTTATCAAAATTCGGAAATGAGATTTTTGAGAAGAAGTTTGATCTTTTTTAATAAATTAATATTTAATTTAAATTTTTCACAATGTTGGAATAAATTTCCACCAAAATAAAAAATTTCAAGTTTCCTTTATAACTGGGCCAAAAAGGAAAAAATTGAGCTAATGTCGCCTATATAATCTCCATATTTAAAAGAATCCACGGGAAAAATTAAAATTATTTTGTATGGGTTTTCAGGAAATTATAGTAAAATGGTGTTCGCTCATCTTTTTGAATGTGCAATAACATTTGGAACAAACACTAATGGGTCGATTAAGGATGGCAAGTGTACTGAAGTTATGTTTCCAGCAGCGAAATTAGGCAACGCCGCTCGTGTTAAAATATACGATATTTTTTTTCATTTTATATTTTAACATCAGCGGCGTTACCTTATTTCGCTGCTGGCACACAACTTTAGTTCAGTTGCCATCCGTAATTGACCCATTAAGTTTATTTCCGATCTGTCAGATTAGGAATATTTAGGAATAAAAACTTTTAAAAACTATAATCGCAGAGAAGTGATGATTATATTCGGAGTTAATTTTTAAAAATCCCGTTTAATGTATATAATTGCTTTTCTACAAAACTAAAAGAATTCGACTTGAAGCACTTCTTCTTTATTGCCACATATATTTAAAATTGTATTTAAAGTTCAAAGACTTCTGTTTTTTTCTTTAGTTTTTTTTTATTAATAAAATAATGTTAAACTGCCTGTGCTAGGATTTTGCAAGAGAAGTCAATTCAAACTTTTCTCAACTTAATTTTTGGAGATTTTGAATAACAATTAAAAAAAAACTTTAAAACAAACTTATCGTTTCATTTAACAACGACTATAAAAAAATAATACAAATTGTTAGCTCATTATTGGTCTGACCCACAGAACACTTTTAAAAACCGCTTTTTCTCAAAATATTTTATGGTTTCATATAAACCATTTTAAGGTTTATTAAGTATTGCTTTTACAAAACGTCACTGATTAGCGTTTGCACCAAATTCTTCATACTTAAACGTACAAAATAAATTTAGCTCTTCGCGAAAGCAAAATAAAATTAACCAAAAATATGAACGTGCCGTAACAAAAATTTACCGGCGACGTTTAAGTTAATTGTAAGCATAGATTTTCATCTCAACAAGTTACTCAATACACAGCAGTAAGTGTACTATAAATATGCAGCACAAAAAGCTACTTTCTAAAAATAAATTAAGAGAAGTGGCATATGCGGCACACAACAATGTGTTTCACTTTCAATAAAATAATACAAACTTCTTTCTAACTTCATTCATAAAAGTTCACAAAGATTTACATTTTTCTTCAAAACATATGCCGGAAGCAGTTGTGAAAATGCAAAAAAAATCTATCGAATATATTTTGATAAAACTTTATCCCCTCTGTTCTGCAAGCCGAGCCGATTTGAATACGACTGATTTTTTAAAACCGAATAGTAAAGCATTTGGTCTTCTGTAAATCGCACGTTTTGCATTATTCGAATCTATTTTCGAACAAAGGCAATTAAACGTAAAAGTAAAAAAAGTATCGGCTGTTTACTGCTGGAGGAAAATTTAAATTATAATATGGGGTTTCAAAGAAAATTTTATATTGTTATTAAAAATGCCCGGAGCTTTCAAAATAAGTTATAAATCTTGTAATTTTACAAAAATTAACAAATTTGTAAGTGTTAGTAAAATTGTTTAATTAAGAATTTTCTTGCATTAAATGTTTTTTTTTTACAATAAGCAAAAAAAGACTTGGAACTTTTTATAATATGCCGAGTTTACTTCATTTCTGTAAGCTTTATTAAAAAAAACAGCTTTCGATTTGTTTCCGACCAGGTTTATGTACTCGATTTTAAATCGAGTAAAATTGTGCGAATTCAGTTTTGAGAACACCAAAATATTCGGATTCGTTTTAAAACCGAAAAATCGGTTCGGATTCGGTTTGCAGAACAGAAGGGTATGTAAACCTTCTTTGTTGACTTTTTAGCATGTAGCATCTTTTGCGATTTTTTGGAGAAAAAAATTACATGAAAAAGTACTAAAAACGTAACTTTTTTAATTAAGCCCCCTTTAGCCCGTTTTTCAAATGTCTTGACGCATTTGGTGTCCCAAGCGTCACTGTAGCCAATTCAAAAGTGTTCTTTTGTGTCAAAGACAATTAGCCAATGTTCACAATATAGAAGTTTTCTTTCAGAAAGTACGAGTTTTTTGATAAGAAGGGACAGAATAATAGCATGTTCTCTTCCCCTCTCGCCAATAAACTCAGACTTTCTGAAAGAAAAGCTTCATTGTCTGAGCCCAGACTTATTTTTTGCTTCTTTTTTCGATCAAAAATAAAAATTATTTTTTCTTCCATCAAAACTAACAGTTTTTTTTTTTTTTGATTATGATTTTTTCGAGCAAAAGTTTTTTTTGACTCGAATTGTGTTCGCGAGTAAAATTTTTCTTACCCTGCTCAAAATTACTAAAATGGAGATGTGACTTTCTTTCTTAGGAGGGCAGTATTGCTATCACATTCCGTTGTTTGTTTGTTTAATTAAATTTCTGTTATAAACAATGTTATCCGAATCTTAAAGTTAAAACCAAATAAATTGAAATTATTAAAATGAAATTAAATTTCATTCCAAACAAAACATGAGACAGATCTATACATCGCATTAAGTCAACAAGAGGGTATTAACTCAAAATGTTTATTTTTTCTAATTTTCGTAAAAATCGATTTACAAGCAGTAAATATATCGTGCTATTTTGTCTACTTTTTTGGTAATGAAACGGTTGGTTTTAAAATTGTTTTTCACATGCCTTCAATGTTAAATATAAAATTGTTCTGCTTCTCTATACATTTTTAAATTTTGTGTTAATACCCTCTTATTAATTAAGTGCGATATCTATCTTCGAAAATTCTGAAATATTTTGTCATTGGTTTAAAATGCTCCACAAAAACTTTTATTCAAATAAATTTAGTAATATGCCTTAGATTTTGTTTAAAACCAATCTATTTTTTAAAAATATTAAAATAAGCTTCAAAAAATATTTCTTTTCAGCCGATTTTCTTAACAATGTCCTCTGCAATGTATGTCAAAAAAGCTTGCTTTATTTTATATAAAAAATAATTAATATTATGTACATTCTTATGTTTGTATGTATATTTTTGCAATTGTTAATTTTTTGTTTATTTTCTTAAGAAATTTTTTAAAAACTATTTTCTTTAAAAAACCTTAAAAATATGAAAACAACAAAGAATAAAAGAATGCATATGTATACTATATATGTAGTATATTACTAAAGATTAAAGAAAAAGACTTAAAAGCTATTTTTACACAAATGAAAAAACTTTAAAAATTTTAATTTTAAAATAAAAAAGGATATTAAAGAAAAAAATTGCTAAAATGTACATTAAAGAATTCCTAAAAAGTTTTCTTTTTAAGATGTTTTATATGTAACATACATACATATGTAGATAAGAAACTAATTTTAAAAGCCACTTGATAACTTCACTATAAATTTATTAAAACGTATGTAGATGCAGGGTATATTAAAAATTATGATTACCTATGTTCCAAATATTGTTGAGTATTTTAATAAGCACATTAAAAATTGAAACAAAAAAAAACTAAAAAAATATTCAATTAGATTCACAGGTTTAGGAAAATAAAATAAATTAGAATTCTTAAAAAAATATAGACTGGTCATAAGAATTTTCATAGAGATTTATAAGAATATAAAGGTTTTTTAAATACGTTTAAGAAAAAATATAATATATAACAGGAAATTATTTTATACAAATCAAAATTTTAATAAAATTGAGCTTGTATATACATATGTTATGTACGTATTTATATCTTTGACTTTAGGCAAAAAGGTCGTAAGTCAAAAAAATGCATTTTGAGTTATTGATTGGGTTTAATTTTTTTCTCTGTTTCGTTTGGTATCAGAAACTTAAGTCTAGGACAACAGCTTCCAATCGTGGTCATTTGCTTTTTAGACAATAAGTCAATTAAATTATTCTCAGTTAAATTTTACGAAAAGCTAGTTTTTGACTAAAGGCCTTTTTGCTTAACTTTAAAGATATAGAAGCTTAACTTGATTTTTGTTTGTTTTGTGCTTTAAAAAAGAAAAGCATACAAATATCTATGTATTAAATGTTTTACATGAAAAAAACCTAACGTCCGCCGCCTCTACAATTTTCTACTCCTCCTCCCGTCAGAGTATTATAATTCGCTGCTGTTACTGTTGTTGTATTGTTTGGAGAAGTTTTTAATAATATAATTTTTTGATTTATCGTATTATTATGATTATTATTACTACTACTTAAATGATGTTTTTGATGATGATTGCCACTAATGTTATTGTGAGAATTGCTTAAGTTTGTTGATATATTGCTTTGTAAATTAATTATATTAGCTGTTGTCAGTTTACGTGATATAACATTTTTTGGATTAAATTGTGTTGTTCCCACGGGTGGTGCCGGCGTTATAGTCACCGTACTAGGTGCAATATTTTGCATGGCTGCTGTTTGTGTTGAGGCCGCCAATGATGAGGCTGGCACAATTGTTGTTATACCATTTTCATGTTGTATTGTGTTATTGTTATTATAAATTGCACGCATTTTAGCCTGTGCTGCTGAGCTCATTGATATAGGTGGACCAACACTGCCTGCTAGAGACGATGATGATGTGAGAGAGCTGGTAGAGATTTGAGCAATTTTAACAGCTGTCGTTGTTGGATGATGATTTGAGGCAAAGGTACGAGCCTAAAATTAAAATTTATATAAAATTTAATGAAACTTGTGTTATTAATTAAAAAAAAAAAGAGTTTAGTTAGTTAAATATTCAATGTACATATATATTATTTTTAAAAAAACCTTTAGAATCTGGCTACAAAAAATTCTATTTAATTTCCTAACAAATTCCCTTTTTTTAAATTAATTAAAAAAGTAAAAAACTTTTAAAAACTAGCTTTTATTTACTTGCGATAAAAAGAAAAAAAAATAAACTTTTACTTTACATAATTTATAATATAAAAGCTTGTCACGAGATTTAATTAATCATATTTACTTAGTTCGAAAATTTTAATAGTTAAAATCAATTCATCAAGTTATTTAATTTACTTGTTTATCTACAAAAGTAAGGCCCTAATCATGTACAACGCAGCGCAACGCCAAACAATAACATTGAAAGCACAAACAATGTCATAAATATTTTGTAATTTTGTTGTTCCTTTCAACAGAAATTCATGTACCGTTTTAAAATTTTCAACGACACAAGCAATGGAGCGTTTGAAATTTTAAAACGCAATGTGAATTTCTGTGGAAAGCAACAACAAAATTACAAAATATTTATGACATTGTTTGTGCTTTCAATGTTATTCTTTGGCGGTGCGTTAGTTCTGTGGCGTTGCGCTGCGTTGTACATGATTAGGGCCTAAATTTCTCTACAAGCTTTTATACCATATAAATTATGTAATTACGTTATAAGGTTATAGTAAAAGTTTTAAATAAAAGCTGGTTTTTAAAAAAGGTTTCATACTTTTAATTTATTTTCTCTTCTTAGCACATTGAAATAAGAGCTTGTTTTTAAAAAAGCGGTTTTCTCTTAATTTATTTAAAACTCGCATTCTTATTCTGATTAAGTCCTTTCATTTGATAAACATATGCATTAAAAATAACTAGGCCGCCATCTTGGCTGTGTCGCCATGTTGGATTTATACTTCACATAGTTTGTCAATAATTGTCATTCATACTGAACGTGTGTACGAAATTTCAGCTCAATCGGTTGAAGATATATGCTTCAAAATTGAGTTGCAAGATTTCACCCGAACAAAAAAAAATAAAAAGCAAGTTAAATAAAAGCTTTTAAATATGAAAGTTTGTATGTTTGGATGTTTAGATATTTCATCAGCTCATTATTGGTTTGACGCATATGCCAAAACGTCGTAGTGGGAAAAAACGACAATGAAGGTTTATACGAAGTTTTGTGAAAATATGCATTTGGCAAATGGTTTGAAAAAAAATTTAAATTTTTGTGAAAGTTCATGAACGAACTTAGAAGATAATAGTATTTTATTGAAAGTGAAAATTATTGTTTTGTGCCGCATACGCCACTTTTCTAAATTTATTTCTAAAAAGTAGCTTTTTATTCTGCATACGTATATTTACTGTTGTGTATTGAGTTGTTGACATTTTATTTGCTTTTTCTTTTACTAATTTTTTTCTTACGGCAATGAAGCAAAGCAAGAGTACAATTTATATTCTCGTTGTCATTTTATTTTGATTTCGCTTTAACTACGTGTTTTTCTTACGGCAATGAAGCAAGCAAGAGTGAATTAATTTCATACGTTTTTAAATGAGGAATTTGCAGCATTCGCCAAACACTGGCGTATAGATAAAAACAGTATTTAATAAACTTTGAAATAGTTGATACGGAGCAAAATTAATGCTTAATTTCTCAGAAACGATAACAAATTTTGTGAAACAGGTTTAGAATTCATAGTGTTCTAAGACCAATCCTATCTAATCCTAGTAGGACCCTGGTTGCCCCTGCTTCCAATCCGAGCCATAACGCCATCGATACCCTGCAATCCGTTCTTTCGCTCCAGTACCGGTTAGCGGCATCCCTTACCACTAAGTCCAGAACCGAACACTCTCTGGCGAGTTTGTCCACCATACCATCCACCACGCTGCGTCCGAATAGCCAACGAAGCCTTACTGTGAATAACTCCATGAGCTCCCTCAGAGCATTTCTACACCGAGCGACCAGACCCGATCGCACCGTGTAATTTGGCAATGCTCTGAGCGGAGCCTGACTATCGACGTAAATTGTCACCCCAGATCCCCCTACGATGTGATCCAGTATCATCTCCGTTGCCGTCCAGATCGCTAGGATCTCAGACTGGAAGACACTGCACTCATCCGGGAGTCTAAATGATTCACGTCAGTGCAGCAATATAAACACCGGCACCAGTGCCAGTTTCCAACATTGATCCGTCCGTAAATACTGCCCTCCCCTAAAACAGCCCATTGGATCCATGCCAAACTTCCCTATCCGGGAACTACACTGGTGGTGTAACACCGAAGTCTAAGGTCATAATCCTGTGATCCGAAATTACTTTGAGAATACTAACCTGATCAAGCAGACCCACTTAGTACAAAATTCTCATGTGATCATCCTGCCTAGCTGCCTAAATCCGTTTCATAAACCCTTTATTAACCTGTTTTATTTTTTATAAATTAGGACGTTAATAATCAGAGAAGACTCGTATAGTCTAAATAAGTTCCTAGAAGCCACACTCTTCACATAAAGTTCAATAGGGCTCAGATATAGTAGGATATCCAAGGCTGCCTGTGGCGTGCTTGTCCTTGCTAGAGATGCACTCTTTTGAGCCGTGTTGAGCATATTCCTATAGCTATCCACTCTCAAAGCATACCACCAAACTGTGAATCCATAAGTAAGTATAGGCCTTACCACCGATGTTTAAATCCAGTTTACCATATCCGGTCTTAGTCTCCAATTCTTACCGATGGAGTTTCTGCATATGTAGTAAGCATTGAGTTACCTTCTCATCCTTTCCTGAGTATCCAAGACACTGTCAGATACAGTTCACTCGAAGCCATCCAACACTGGCCCCATAAAACCCTCTATCTGGTAAAAAGCACCAGTTCAGCTTTCGCAGGGTTAACACCCAGCCCCCCGCCCCTCGCCGAGAGTTCGCCAACATTACCTGCATAATTTCACCGATCGTGGACAAAAATTTTCCCCTGACCAGCAGAACTATTTTATCCCAAAGGCAACGGCTTTCCTACCCATGAAATCAAATAACCTAAGGATCCCGTTGACCGCAAGCAGCCACGGAAGAGGCGATAGAACCCCCCTGTGGTCCCCCCCTTGTAACCTTCCTCCTTATACTATGATCAGACTATCCACTCCACAAGAAAGTCCTTAACTCCCAGCTCTACCAACGAATCCCTAATCGCCTCAATCTGCTCCCTATATATGTATACAGAAAAGCGGAGACAGTAAATTCCTTATTCGTCAGACCGTGCTCAATACAACCCACCACCTCATGTAGCGCGCTCTCAACAGATTTATCCTGGACGTTGCTAATAAGGTGGGTATCAATACTCTTATGATAGAAATCTATCAGTCTCTCAAAAGTCTTCAACAAGAATGAAGATAGACTTATAGGTCTGAAATCCCCCGTAATCAGTCTTACGTTCATTGAATTTCATTTTCATTAAATTATTTTTATGAAGAAAGGAATTTTACAACATGAAATGAATTAAAATGTATTGATAATTTTTCATTCTTGACTGAGCTAGGAATTGAACCCAGGTTTTCACGTACAAGTTGCCCTGACTAGTTTCGATTGTAACCACACAATCTCTTCAGAGGGGTTGCATTTTAACACTCACCGCCATTGACGACGGATGACGTCAATAGTCAAACATTACCTTGGTATATCGAAATTTGCTTTGAATGAATGATTGCTTATTTTAATTGATTTACATGTTTTTAATTACTTCTGATTTTCGTACTTTTTGTCAAGAATTCTTCTTTAAATTCAAAGTACATTTTTTGTTTTTCATGTTTTTGTCTTTCTTTTTCTTGTTGACCTTTTCCAGCACAACTTGAAGGACAAATGTAAACATATAGCACGACCTATATGTCCGTGAAAAACTCATTTCAATAAAATTTATATTAAACAAATTATAACGCAAATTCAATACCGGACGGATGAAAACTCATCGCAACATCAGCTTTTTTTTTAAATGTATCGGCAGTAAAATTTTGTGTATCTAAAAAACCATGGCCCAATGAGTAGGTCTGCGTAAAACTACAACAATGCACCAATAGGAGAAACAACACTCATTTTATTTGTGTAAAACATGATAAAGATGTCATAACAACCGCATTTTTTGTGTAGAAAATTATAGAGATGTAAAAAACAATAGTTACAAAAGCGTATGCACGAAAAACACACAACACTGCAAAAAATCAGAAGGCGTTTCGCGCAGACCTACTAATTGGACCATGTAATAAACGTTTACCTCTTTTGTTTAGGTCAACATGTTAACATTCTAAGAAGTAAAATTACTTTCAAATGTATGTAAACAAATATAATGGCTAGGCCAATTGATATTTCACGCGTAAAACAAATGTGCTTGTGGAGTCCTTATTATAACTCTAATTCTCCATATATGAAATGTTCACAGCTTCAAAGTTCATAAACTACATAAAATGGTTAAACATGGATTTTCAGGATGAAACAATTAATGCTAAAAGTATGATTGACGCGTTAAGAATTATATTTAAAACAGCAGTCATACCAGAAATTTAAAAAACATATTAACTGCATGATCAAAATTTCCCGTTTCCTTAATAACGTATATTTTTGGTCAGAATTTGAAAGATAATTACCAAATTGTAAAATTGGTTAAAATACACTATTGCTTCAGTGTGATTATCTATGCGTATATGAATTTAAAATACATTAATTTATAATTAATACATAATATTAAAACTTAATAATTTATTTAAAAATAATTCATTTGGGGTCTTTTATTTTTAGAGGGGATATTTTAAGAAATTTTGATTTTAAATTTGGGATTGAAGATAAAATGTATTTGCAGCCCTAGACTAAAATTAACAAAAACATTTGAGTCAAAAAAAAAATTAATTTTTTTTAGAATTAAGAAAATAACAGTTTTAATAACGTAAACTTGTGCAGTTTTTGTGATCACTGAATGGCAAATTCGGTTGAAATAAACATTGTATTGAAAATAATTTAAACCGATTCTTTTCTGTGTTCAGTTTATGCATTTGAATATAAACACTGAACATAAACTTAAAAATACCTTTAAGATAAAGTGTTAATGGTAAAAATTAGCTTTTGTGACCTAAAAACGATCTGTATTTTCATACATAGTTTCATTAATCATCTATTTAATTTTCTACTTTTTCATTAATAAGTTGCAAACTAAAATTTAATTTAAAAGCACCATTTTAAAAAGCACATGTAAACAAAACTTTTGACAATTCTGACCTGACTAAAAAAAATAACCGGCTGCCTCGTCGCCGCCGGCTGTCTCTTCGCACCTGAAGCAAATTCGCCTTGAAAATCTAATAATTTTTGTTACGACTGTTAAAATTTATAATTTAACATTTACAGTTTGTATTCACACTATCCCACATGAAATAATAATTTTATTGTTTAGAAAAATTTAAAAATCGGCCCTGCTGATAACTTTTTTAGCTTTATAATTGTTGGATGTCAAAACTTTGTTTATTGTCACTGTTTAAGATTTTACATTGTACAATGATGTTACAAAAACAAATTGCGTACAACCTTCACTTATACTGACTCGTTATCGGGCAGGTTCTGACAGTCGCAAATTACAAAAGTATGTTAAAGGCAACAAGAATATTTTTAAGAAGCAATGGCAGAACTCAAGCAAAACGTACGAGTTTAAGAACACCATAAAATAAATAAAGATGCGATGGTCAACATGGCCGTATATCACAAAATAAATTGTTGAAATATAAAAACAAACCTAAAAATAAGTATGACTAAAAAAATTATACTTACATTTGTTGTAATAGGACTCGTTGTTATGGAGCTGTATTTACGATTTTGTAAAATTTTCGCAGCTACCTCATTACCAGTTAAAACCAAATTTTGTGGCTGGCCTTGGATTTGAACACCGCTTGCTAAAAACATGGTCTGGACACCAGGTCGACTTAAAATTTTCTTTTCGCAGTCTTCTTGCTAAAAAGAAAATAAATAAAAAATTGAGTTAAAAAATCTCGAGAATAGAATGTAAGTTAACTTAAAAGAAACTTACCAAAGGACTAGCCGACTTACGATCCAACATATTCTCATCAAAGCCAGAATCGGATGAATTATCACTAAATTTAGTGGACGATGTAGAGGAAGTTGAAGAAGTCGGTGATGCTGCCGACAGTGAGGCCGTAGTTAGAGGAGGTTGTGCAGTGGCATTATATGATGCCAGTGATTGATAAGTAGCTGTAGCGGTGGTTGTGTTGTTTAAGGAAATAATATTGGCTTGGGTGGGAGGCTTGGCTAGTATAAATGATTTATCGACAGTTCGAACAATGGGTTTCATTTCGTTTATATCACTGTTTTTAAGTCTAACAGCGGTGTTAAATTTCTCCAATGAATGTTTAACAATCTTACCAGAATCGGTTTTAATTTTATGTAGAAAACTATTTTGTTTTGCCAAAGACTGCGAACTGTTAATAGTGTGATGTTGGTTATGTGGAAGAGATGTTGTTGCTAATGATGGTGATATTGTAGTCATTTTAGCTAAGGAATGTTTAGGCATTTGTGGGATTGTTGAAACATATCCAGAAGATGAGGCGACCGGTAATGAAGATGTTACTGAAATACTAAGAGCTGATGATGTTAGGGTGTTTGATAATATTGTTGTTGAAGAATTCGAATGTATGGCATTTTCGATGTGTCTTTGTAAGGTTGTACTGTTACTTTGATGTTGGTGCTGTTTATTATGATGTTCAGACTCAATATTGATTATGTTTGAAACATGTGGTTTAGAATTTGTATCATTATTAGCGTTGTGTTTTTTTGTGACAATGTCACCTTGTGGAAAGCATTCTGATTGTCTTTTAAAGAATAAATGATGTTTTTTAAGCACTGGTGTAGGTGTTGTTGTATTTGTCACTGTTGTGTTATAACTATTATTTATAGTATTGCTAATGGTCGAGTGTAAGGTCGACACTGTTGTTGTGGCTTGAGGCGGTTGTAATTGTACCACTGCTGGTATTAATTGTATAATTGGTTTTGTCAAAGGCAGAGCTGTTACGGTTTTATTATCATTAGTAGCAACATTTGTTGCCCTAATTTCTGCATTTCCTTCTACTTGAGAAGTCAGCCTTGATATTTGATGTTGTTCACAGGGTTTGTAATTAGCTGCATCAATCAATAAAGCACCACCCAGATCTGCACATTCATAGAACATGCCACAACAGGATTTACGTTCATGCCATTCTTCTTCATTGAAAAATTGTAAAGATTCTTCGTACATCATAGAACGACGGTGCTTACGTGGAG
The DNA here is from genome assembly GCA_943735925.1 of Pollenia amentaria. Lineage (NCBI taxonomy): Eukaryota > Metazoa > Arthropoda > Insecta > Diptera > Polleniidae > Pollenia > Pollenia amentaria. The sequence goes on from OX031008.1 coordinate 125,023,213, forward strand.
GCAAACACTTTCGCCGCTTTGTGCCCAATTTGATTATTCGTTTTCTAGCCTCAGCTGCTGCTTGTGCCTTAAAAGCCGAAGCTCTCGTTTGAGTTTGAAATTGTACTACAGTACCACTGCCTGGATTAACGGATAAGGATCCCAGCAATCTGCTGTCTTCGTAATCACTGTCCAAAGAATCTAGGGTGTTGGACAAGGATTGTGTGCCATTTTGTGACCAACCGTTATAGACAGATTTACGCTTAGAGTAGTGCGCTGAAGAGTCCTTAAGCTTTTTTGTTTTCTTAAAAATTTTGGAAAATTTTTCTGGTATAAAAGAAATGACATTAAGAGAGGCGGATGAGCTAGCATCATTAATTGAGCCATTATTACTGTTTTTTAAAGATGGTGATGAGGCAGGCTGCTGTTGAGCTGCCGCTCTTGAGTTTATTCTTTCACTTTTGTATTTTATTTGGACTTTGTTGTAACCAGGTCCAATGCCAACTTTAGCATCTACTATCTGTTATATAGAAATATAAATAATAAAAAATATTAATAAGACATAGTTATTATGGGCTGTTAAAGAAACTTACATGGCTCCAATTACGTTTACTGCCTTCAGGCAAACGTTTAAATCGTTTTACCAGCAGTACGCAAGCATTGCAAATTTCACCTTGTCTTGGAAACTTGAGATCAAAACATTGCATTGTATCCCTCTCATATTTTCGAGAATCTGTAAATCGTGAACTGCTCGATTTGGCTTTGCAGATGCAACAACCTTCTGTTGAGCGATAAGTTCGGGGTTTATGAAAATTAAACATTTTTTTGTGGTGGATTGGTTTCAAAAATTTCTTTTAAGATATGTTTGCTTTTTTCAATTTCTCTTTTTATGATTTAAAAATCGTTATACTTCCCCTTATGGTGTGTTTTATATGCCGGTAGTATCAGGGCTGTAAACCTCGAATGAAACGACACATTTTAAAAATTTCTTCAGTAAAACTGTAAAATTAGAATAATTAAATTAATAATTAATAGAAGTGTTTAAAAATTATTTCAAAATGATTTTACTAAAAATTTTAAAATATTAACCCATTATTTTAGAAATTTGATGTTCTAACAAAATGGGTTTTGCAATAAATCAATTTCCTTCCTTTTTATAGAGCTAAAATATAGATAGGTATACAAAATTAGCCAAATATATTGATACAGTACTTTTCGATTATAGTCACATCATTTAGTTGCAGACAAATCGTGGACTATGACTACATCGCTAATGTGACTATAAATCTAATTCACATATATGCCAATATGAGGCATATAACCGAACTCGAATATAATCATGTTATGTGTATATTTAAAATAAGTCATATTAATTACACCGACAGCAGGCTTATGGTTTTGAAATAGAGTTGGACACTGTATAAAAAAAAAGTTAAAATAATAATATTATATTTCGTAACTGACACCAACGGAAAAAACTAATTTTTTACGAGTAGAGTTGATGACAAAAATTAAGCGATTGAATTCTTAGTTCTTATATTGTGGTTTCGAAAATTAAAAAGGACTAAGTTAATTATGCTAATGTGACTATGCTTTACTTTTGCCTTTGATAGCCGCTGATAGATGATATACATATATGGCAAATGTGCTTATGTCGGCTAAGTGGACTATATCGTAAATACATACATTATAATAAATTGACTTAAAGCGGCAGAATAATAAGATCAAATGGACTACATCGCTAATGTGACTAAAAACGGTAGTCACTATAAATGAAAAGTACGGTAATTATAAACTCTTTAGTATTGGATATTTTGAAATATGTAAAAAAAATGTTAACTACACAGAAAAGATTACGCTGTACGCCGAAATATCGGCGGTACTTTAGATTTTCCGATATATCGGTACGGCGATATTCTGCTGACGATACTTTCTATGATTTTTTGGAGTATTTTTGAACAAATAATTTCAGTTCTATTCTTATTTTTTGCATAGCAACTAAGAGAAATAACACATTAAAAACCAGAGCATAAAATTAAAACAGAATTGTAAAATTTTTTCATATAATAAATGAATCAACATAGATGGAAAATAGTTCGGAGTCCCAAAATTAAGCGGCTGACTAAGCATTAGCTCGAACTAAAAGATATAAGGCTTAAAAAAAAAATTAAACCTATGGTTTATCTTCAATGTTTGATTGACCTGAATCGTACCGAAAAAACGTCTTATTGAGCTACTTTACATGTCTCTGCAATCCGAAATTGTTGAAAACCCGGCACCTACAAATGGTATAAGTATACAAGAACTGGCCTTTGGATCGTTTGTTTAAAATTTAGAAGAGGATCCGAGGAGGATGACCCTCTTTTAATCCTATGCTGTGATTCTGCTAAAGAAGAAGTCTCCTAATATTTCTAGAAACGCACATCCTCTTGTTTACGGGCGCAATGGCACGTTATACCCAAACTTAAAGAAAATTTTGCAAGAATTCTTAAGTTTTCAAATGAGTTCTGTCGCATCTATGAGACTAATTTCACTGCATGTCTGGTTCAAACGGACAAAATTTTTAATTTTTTGTTAATTTTATCATGCATTCAAATTTAATTTTTGTTTTTAAAATCTTTTAAAAACTGTAATTTTGTATAATTTACAATTTACTCTACTTAAATTTTGTTAAATTAATTGAATTCAAGTTCAATATGCGTATCACTATCGGTATCGATATCGGCGATATTTTGTTCGAGTATCGGTATTAGATCGGCAAAAATCCGTACCGTTACGTCCCTATTGTAAACAACAATCTCAAAAAAAATTTTTAAATTTTGTTGGTCACATAACACAAATAATAACACAAAAGGGACCGTAACCATTTTTACACTTATCACAAAAATCAAAATACCTATCGTTACCATAAACTCAAACGGCAATATCTTACATTTTAAAAATTTTCTAGGAGAAGCAAAAAAATATTTAAAATAAAATTGCTTTAAGCTTTTTATAATTTATTTTTCTTCAATAAATTGCTTGACAATAAAACATACCATTTGCAAATTGACAATGTTGCATATTATGCAAACGGTTAGTTAGATGTTTTAGCGCCGTTTGTTTATGGTTTATAAAACCGCTCATTTTGGTCATAAAATTTTGTGGACATTTGTGTTGATGCAATTCATCAGAATCAATGAAAATGTCGATTTTTAATTTTTGGTTAGTAAGAACCGTTTTTATTTTTTAAGAGATAATTAATATTTAAAATTGATATAATATATTTTTTATTCGACCCTTATTTAAATTATAATAAAGTTTTTAATTGTCATACATATATTCTTAAATTTGTTTAAAAAAGGTTATTAAATTTTGTTAAATTTTGTTAAAAAGAAAAAAAAACGTGAAGGAGGCACTCAAAGAAGTGCCGAAGTATTGTTAAAATAAACGTTTAAATTTTTATAGCAAAAGTTAGACTTCAAGCTTGACCATTTAATTTTAATTAAAATTGATACTATGTTTTAAAAAAAAAACGAAAATGCTTTTATGGTAATATTAACAAAAACTTAAATTAATAGAATTTTTAAAAAAAACCAGATATTCTCAACTTTAGGGTATATCGCAAATCCGTTCGAACTAGACCTACAGAAGAAAATTGTCTCTCAGAAGCTACATAACTTATTTTAAGACTTAAGTATTTCTGCACCAAGCATATCTGCGTCTCTAGAAATATTAGGGGATCTTAGGTATATCTCGACTTCTTCTTTATCAGAGACACAGCTGGGGATGGACAGAGGCTCTTATAATTTGTTCACAAACGCTCCAAAGTCCATTTTTAGACTTATCAGAACTTTTACTAAGTGTAGGGGTGACCGCCCTTCACAATTTTAGAATGCATAGTCATTATAGGTAATTGTAGTTATGAACTATTGTTTTTGTTAACAATAAGTATGTACAAATATTTTTAATATGTAATTAATCCTTATTAACAAAAAAAATAAAATTTTAAATTTATTTACACAAAACGTTTTTACTGTTATTTTACTGTATAAAGTACATAAACGAAATTTGTGCAATTAAAATCGTTTTTTATAGTCTTTGGTCCGCAAAATAACAAACAACATATTGTTGGAATATCTTAAATATTTCTTGTTTTAGTTATATTTATATTAATTTGACAAAATATCTATCCTCTCAAAACTGACTGTTGACACTAGTTTTTACAAAAATGCATACATTTTTTTTTTATTGTTTGAATTGGAAAGCTTTTCAAATATGTGCATCACATTTAGTACCTAATATGATGTACATATGTATGTACATCGTTGCTTTTAAGAGTTTCAATTATTTAATTCATTGCCAAATAATATGACAAACGAAAAAAATACAATACTGTTTTTGTAAAAAAATGTGTTAATTTGTTAGGTTTAATCTAAATTTATGAGAAGTCAACTATTGCATATGTATATCTATGACTGTATGTAAAACAAAAGGCACGACGTTAATTGTAAATAAAACCAAAAGTTTTCAGAGAATTACCTTAATATTATTTATTATGATAGGATATATTACAATTATATGTGAAACAAAATATCAGCCAAATGCTTGCCACGGCTTTAGTGGCATTCTTATATTCGATAGTCCATATTTTCAATGTATAAAAAAAATAATTTGTAAGTCGAGACGTCATATGCTAAAAAATTTAAAAATCTTCGTCTTGACTTAAAATTATTTTTTTTAAAACATAACCCACTCGCATCCCAAATAGCGACCATAACTTACTTAAAGGAAAAGACCTAAGCTTTCTTTTGAGCAAAAAAAAAAACACCCTTTTCAAAAAAAAAAAATAAAAAATAAGTTTTAAATTTAAAAAAAAAAAAAATTTTAAAAAATTTAAAAAAAAAAACAAAAAAAAATTATTAAAGGACTTACATATGTGATTAAGATTAAATTTTTTAGATTATTTATATTTTTGTTTTTATCAGGCCTGTTCTGAAAATCACTCTTATTCAAATCACGTGATTTTAAATCACATGCACCTTTTACAATCACTCGTGTGGTATTTTTGTGTTCCGGTTTTGAGTGTTTCGGTGTGATTTTCAATTGCCGAAAGCACACCGAGAAATTCAAAAACGGAATGACATTCAGAACACCACAAAATCACACGCGAGATTTTAAAAGCAGGTGATTTGAAATCACGTGATTTTCAGAACAGGCCCGTATTATTATTATTTTATATTAATTTAATTACACTGTGCAAGAAATTGACACTTTTTTTCGTGACAAGCTGGGCACCTGGCGTTTTGACATAATTCGGGTACGCTGAATCCAGTGGTGCCCGCGGTTTTTTAAGATTGGCTCTGGTTTTCGAAATATTTGGAAAATGTAGCTATGCTTCTAATTTTTTGCAGACGTATAAAAAACGAAATTCCAAACAAAACAAGCCATAAATGATTAAAATCTGTTTGCTACTTTTGATTTTATTCACAAGTCGACAAATTTTAATTAAAAAACGCTTTTTGTCTCTTTGTTCGAAAGCTGCCTCGCAACTGGTTTGGGCCTTTTTCACACGTCGACTTTTGTGAAAGGAAATTTTATTGCGGAATTTCGGTTTTTAAAGTTTTTTCAATAAGCTAAAGCGTTTTTGAGTTACGCGAACATATGTTGTGCAACCTCCTCTATTTTTGAAATAACGGTATATCTCGAAAATCAGAGCCAATCTTAAAAAAAACCCCGGGCACCACTGGATTCAGCGTACCCGAATTATGTTAAAACGCCAGGTGCCCGGCTTGTCTGTTTTTTCAACTAGCATAGTGTTATTATTACAAATAATAAAAAAATTTAATTTGTCAACATCTCTATAGAAAAAAAGGATTTTATTCCTGGGATTAACATATTGTGGGTATTACAGTATCGAGGGTATGAAATGATAGTTAGGTATGTTATATACCGTCGGAAAGGTTAATTTGTCTAGTTTCTCAGCATAAGTTTTATTTTTAAGATTTTAGAAACACATACACACAAATAGGAAAAACTTCAAAATAGTCTTGACTTAGAAATTATTTTTTTTTATAAATTACCCACTCGCATCCCAAATAGCGACCTTAACTAACTTAAAGGAAAAGACCTAAGTTTCATTTTGAGCAAAAAAAATACCCTTTTCAAAAAAAATAAAAAATAAGTTTAAAATTTAAAAAAAAAAAATTTAAAAAAAAATATTTTCGAAAGCTTGAAGAAATAGCTATCTAATTTGTTTTGGACAAATTTTGCCAACACGAATAGATTATAAGTTACATGAATGAGAAAGAACACCGGTTTGGCCAAAATGTCCAATTTTGACACCCTCTAACTCAGAAACTTTTTGACCGATCTTGTTCAAAATTTGTGTCTAAACTACTATCCAATAAGACTAACCTTGGTGTCATCCAAATCGGAAGACATCGATTTCAAAAGTTGGGTCACTTGACATGAAATCCCCCATATATGTATGTATATATATATATATATATATATATATATATATAAGTAGATGTGAACCAAAAAATTGTCAAATACTCCACAAAGTATTAGTTACACAATAAAAAAATTATAATTACTTTTTTATCGGCATTAAAAAAAGTGTGCCTTTTTGATATAGCGTAGTGAAGCATATACGAACGTACCCGCAATTTTTCCACCCACCCTCACCGAAAAACTTCGTTTGCCAAGCAAGAAATTTTAACATTGTAAATGACGACAGTTCCAAATTTACATTTAACTTTTTGATCAACTCCCACAAAACAAATGTATTCAGAAATATATGGCATCATTTAAATTATTTTTTTTTTCATTTAAATACATGTATTTGACATTTCTCTAGCTTTTTGCCGGGATTTGTTTTTTTTTTATATTTTGCTTTAACTTCTTTGGCATTTGTTGCGTATTCATTAAAAAACGCGCACTGCTTCTTTTGTCATCCTTTTTTTTCAATGTGTGTATTTTGGTTTTAGAAGTACGTGGTAAGAGGCATATACAAATGTACACAAATTTGTTGAAAGACATAAAAAAAAGAGAATAAAAACCAAACATATACTTATGTATGTATACTAATGTCATAGATATTATATAGATATGTATGTATGTTTAATATATTTTAAATTTGTGTAAAATTGACTACATATTTATATATAATTATGAAGATACATTTTATGTTAATATATATACATATACATTATATATATATATATATTATATACATATGTAGATATATATACATATATATATATATATATATATATATACACCTACTTATATGAACTGTTATATGGTAAAAACCAAAGTACCTATAATGTAAAAACTAAGAATTGTTTTATTATTTTAAGGTTTTAATATGTACCTACGCAAAACTTTCGTTTTTTTTTTTATTTTCGTTAAGAATACACTACTATTTTTTATATAAAATTTATATCTCTATAGGTACCTATATTTTTGTGTACAACGTCGCTGTGTGATGTTTTTTTATTTTTGTGTATTCATACGTTTTAATACATTTGTATGTATAGTATTTTAAGTTGTTGTTGCTCAGCTTATTTTTTTGTGGGACCAAACAACTGCAACAACTTTTAGTCTTTTTTCTTTTGTTGGTATATATAAAAATTCAAGTGTCCATAGGGAAAGCGAATTATGTATATTTAATAACATTTAATAGTAAATTTATGTAGGTACATTAATTTTTTGCACAAAGAAAAAAATGTTCTTTTTTTAATATATAATTAATTTTCTTAAAATTTTTTAATTGTAATAAAAATTTGTTATATTTTTAAATGATCTAATTATAACTTATTTGGAAACACTTATTGGTACACTTTTTAAGTTTGTTTAACTAAAAATTTACTTTTTTTAGTAGGCATTTAACAATTATTTCACAGAAAAAAAACCGATTCATTTACACATAAAAACTACGTCTAAACTCCAGAGGCACAAAGAAAAACTGATGTTGCTTTGTGATGGTTGTACGTTTATTTCAAATTTTGTGATATTGCGTTTATTTTTTATTTCGTCGTGTTTCTTCTTTTTTCTGTTCTTCTTTTAAGCCTCGGTAACTGAATACACACAAACTTTTAATAGGGAAAAAAGGCAAGCACTGTCAAATATCAGAATATGAAAGAGAAAACAAAATGCATAAATGTTTAATGAGAACAATAGCAGCTAGCAGTGTGACCAGATCTTACAATTTTTTTAAAGCTAAATCTGGCGTAAATCAAAATGCTACAAATTATTTTAAAAATGCTAAACATATTGTTTAAATTTTTTCAACGTTTTTGTGAAATATTTATTAACAATATGAAATATAATTCGAAACTAAATACATTTCACATACATTTTTTATTTAACCTAACAAACCTTACCTAAAATAAATGGTATTCAGCTTTATTCGGTTGTCGTTGTCGTAAACGACTTTAGAGATTGTTTTAACGAGAGCGTAGATATTGATAAAGCATCAGATAGGTATAAATAGCACAGGTAGTTGAGTTTAAATTTTAAGCTAAGGCGGCCCCTAAGACCTATCCTACAAGCAAAATACAAACGATTTTAAAATACAATCACTTTAAAGATTTTAAAAAGATATTTTAGACCAGTTTATTTCTTATAGGTTAAGAAAAGTTGAAGTTTTAAAATGGTTCGGCCTTATTACGGTTGTCGTTAACGACTAAGCCATTTGTTATAGTAGATTAAAGAACACAGATTGTATGTACAGTCGTTAATGACAACCGTAATAAGGATGATTTTTTTCAGCAGTTTAGAGCAAAAAAAAAAATGTTTATAAAATATTTCGTTGGATTAACACGAAATTTCCAAACATTCATACTAAACCCCTTATTAGTTTATACTCTTGGTTGCCGTTCTATGACGTTCTTTTTTTAGAAAATATTTTGTAATTACTTTTTCTGTAAAGGCATCAGCTGCTTTTAATACAGAAAAACATTGAAATTGTGGACAAAAAAGTATTAGTCAAAATTTAAATATTAATATTTAAAATACATACGCACTTTAGCTGTCACTTAAGGCCGGTACTCACTATCATATTTAGTCGCACGATATGTCAAAAAAAAAAAATCGTGTGTGCTCGTAATGTATGACAGTGTGGCTTAAAAATGAATTGAGTGACAGATTTTTTTGACAAGTCTGTCTGACTTGCAAATGTTTATTAAATGTTCATAAAATGATAGATTATATGCGATCATAGTTGCATTTTCTTGTAAAGTAGATGAGTCATTTGGGTTTGCATCTTTTTTGTGGGATAGTGTGGCATTGACATCAGATTTTGCAGAGTTTTTTATGTCGGATAGAATTCCGTCAGATTTTCGTATGAATGAATCGTACGATTATGTAGGATAGTGAATACCGGCCTTTAACGTCACAGAGTACTATACAGAGCTGTCACAAGACAAACGATTTTGGTTTTGTTTTTTTTGTCTCTTTCTTCGAAAGCTACACTTTTTGCATTTGTCTTTACACTACCTTTTATGCCGCAATACAATGAACAAAAATTTATTTAGTTTAGATTTAAAATAATATAAAATAATATTTAAGAAAACAAAACGTTTCTTGAACTAATCGATTTGTTTAACGAAGTTTGTGTTTTCTTATTTTTGTTTTGGTCACCCCATTTTAGTTCATTGTAGCGGCCTGTTTCTACACATTTCCACTTAACTACAAAAAAAATGCTTCCCATCTTTTTCTTCAAAAGCTTCTTTCGCAATTGATTTGGGCATTTTATATGTATATTAATTTGTGTTTTACGTTGAGACTTTTTGTCTTGAGATAAAAAAATTCAATTTTTTTATTACAGTGCGAAATCTTTTTATACAACTTTAATACGTAATAATTAAATGGAAAACAATCACCTTTACCGTGGTTGTCGAATTTAAAATACGCCTGCGACTGTTTGGTAATAGATTAAAGAAAATAAGTTCACATTCTCTTTAATCTATTACTAAACAGTCGGAGGCATATTTTAAATTCGATAAGGGTGAATATCTGCAATCAACATGATTTGTGCATTTCAATATTCACTAAATATTAATTATTTTACAAAAAAGGGAAGACGTTTCTTAAGATAAAAATTATCCATTTTTATACGAAATTTCTTTTTGAGGGCAACTATAATGCTATATGAACACTTTGCGACTAAATGTGCCCGTAGACGACTTGTCAAATTTCCCACTGCAAAATACATATATGTCGAGTGTTGCCCTTAAAACATTGCATCTGTAAAAGTCAGACGCAAAGTGATCTGGCGAAATTTCAATTAGAGCGTGCTCTATTTTCTTCTGAGAAGCCATCTGACATCAGCTGTGTCAGAAATATATGTATGCTGGGAAGAAACCGGCAGCGGCGGTGCACGGAATCATTAGCCGGCTGAAGTTAATATTTTACAATACCGATATATGTATGATCGTTTCACCATTGAACTAAAACTATGTTCATATATATATAACGTTCCATTATATCTTCGTTTCTTCGAATTAAAAGATAAAAATGTTAAGATGGCAGAACTCTTTTACGGCGCAAATAAAAATTTTTGTGGCACTCTATTTTGAAACCGAAAACTACTTTGGTTTCTGCAATAACTATGATAAAAAAAAACAGAGAAAATGTCAGAAGCAAATTACATGTTTGTGACCAAATATTATACACCTTATGTAAAATAGCAATTTTGAAAGACATGCTCAATTACATGTGACTTGAAAAGTTGACAACCCAATTTAGCTGAAAAATGCCGAAATGGTCACACTGGCAGTTAGCTTTTAATGATTAAAAACAACATTTTTTTTGTAGATACATATATAAAATTTAATGGCAAGGTAGGTACTCCGATTAATGAACACACAATAAAAAGAAGAATAACAACAGAAATGGGGGGAACAAGTAAAACACGCATGCACAAATGTTCTCTAAATGACTGCATTTCTTTCACTCAATTAAAGAAACATCGTTGTTGCAAATAAGTTTTGGCAGAAAAAAACCATAATTTTTGTTAAATCGTTTCACATACTTTAATTTTATTTAAAATATACTTAGGTATTAGTTGTTTTTTTTTCTCAATAATTTAATAAAAAAAAACCAATTTCCCTTTATTTTTAAAATAAACAACCCTGTGATTTAATCGGTTTTACTGCAAAGAAAAAAATGGAACAACATATCAAGACAAATCCATATAAGAAAGGGGGAGAGAAAAAACTGAATTTCAAGTCAGAACTTTTCACAAAGTCAAAACGAAAATATTTATGTAGGTACATGCGTAAAATAAAACAAAACACAAAAACGAGAATATGTACGTAAAATAAAACAAAACAGAAAAACGCCGATAAGAATTTGTTTTGGTGCCTATCTATTTGAAATGTTTTTCACAAAAATTATGCAAAGAAAAGTGCAAAAATAGATAAGCAAAGAGAAACTAGTATATAAACAACAGGGGTGGAACAAGGGTTGCCAGATAGGCTTAAAAAGTTCACAACCTTGATACAAAGTATGATTTGCAAGAAGTCTTAAAACATTTTGATGTTGGATGAAATCTGAAATTAATTAAATTTGCGTAAATGCATTGCATAGTGTGTAGCGTTATATTAAAAGGAGAGTAGTGCTGTGACGACCAGACACCTCAGCTTTGTGTACGTCTGACCCCAAAAGTAAGTTAAATGTTTTGTCCAGGAAACACTATTATTAAATTTAATCCAAGGTTCTTGGCAGCATTTACAATAGTGATTTTTTGACCATTTATTAAATCATAAGCAATAGATTGTTTTCTTACGAATGAAGATACACTTTTAGGAACAAATCTAGTTTACCGACGCAGCTCCAATTAAAAATCTATCACCCAGGGTGATAGAAAATGGAAAAATAAGAAAGTTGGCGCAAACGCTTAGTTTTCGAGTTATGGACGTTTAAAGTTTTCATATGAATATGCGATTTTCCACTACAATTCTAAACATATATGGCCAATATTGGAGCTGCGTCGGTAAACTAGATTTAAGCCCACTTTTATTTGCGAGGGTTTCAGCAATGTACATTGCAGGCTCAGCAATAAATTTAATTCAGATCTTCTTTAAGTCATGAAACATTTTGACTGGACTGCACGACGTCTGCATACATACGAATTTTGCAGTGTGGAAGTTGGACTGGCAAATAATTTGCATAAATAGAAAAAGAAGTCGTCCAAGGATTGACCCTTAGGGCACTCCCCTAGATAAATTTTATACTGAAGATTGCTGACGACTAGAGAAGTAAGAAGATAATAGTCGAGTGGAAGTTAATCAGAAAATTAAAAAGTGTCGAAGTTTCATGATAAGAGTGCTGTGGTCAACCGTGTCAAAGGCTTTAATATTTAAAACAAGAAATTAATTTTTCCTGCATCCAGTTCGTCGTATGTTTTCAGTTACATCCAGTAAAGCAGAAACACAGCTATGATTCTGGCGAAAGCCAGATTGCTTATCAGTCAACAAGTTATTATTAGTAGTATTATATTATTTGTAATAGTGTTGAACCAATGTGTTATGTATCAATATCCAAAAAAATCTGTTTAATGGTAAAAACTGCCCCCTAAATAAAAGATACAAAATTTAAAACCATATCTGTGTATTTTTAATTTATTTTTATTAAAGCCAAAAAAAAACACAATTGTTCTATTATATTATATGTATATATAAATTTATACGTACATTGGTATACCTTTAAAATGAAAACTACTAGAAACAACAAAAATGTCATTTAGATAATTTTTTTTTGTAAATTCGGAAATACATTTTGTACTAAATATACTGTACATTTAAAATGTTTCTGTGTTTTACGGCCACTTTTACAATGTACAGTTAAAACTAGCTATTACAGCCATACCTAAATAAGAGCGATAAGCGTTTTCTAGCTGTCATAAGTTCTCATGCCCATACAAATTGTATGTGTCATACCGAAATAGCGCGACGGCAACTCTTTGCAATTGGAAAATCAGACTTTGACAGCGCGTTTAATAATTGGCCGCAGTGTGACCAGGTCTTAAAAATTTTTACAGCTAAATCTGGCATTAGACAAGGCTAAAAAATACTAAATATTATTTAAAAAAATGCTAAAAAATAATGTGAAAACATCAGATACATATAAATATGTAGTACAGTTAATTGAAATTAAATTTTAAGTTAAGGGCGCCAGCAGGCCTCTGATACAAAATTTTAACGATTTTACTTCTAGAATGTACAAATTTTGTAGATCAATTTATTTCTTAAAAAAAGTTGAAGTTTTGAAATTATTATTTTTTTCAGAAATTACAATTTTTTTCAAACATTTCCACTAAAGAATTTTTATTTCAATACAAAGTGAAATTTCTTTTTACTTTTATGTCATAATATCAAATGGGAAATTATTTTTACAATTAACATGATGAGGCCATTTCTAATATTCCATAAATATTCTATGTTCTTACAAGATATTTCTTAAGATAAGAAGTATTTATTTTCATACGGAAGTTCATTTCGAATCCTACTATTTTAAGTCAAAATTTATCATAATTTATAAAAAAAAAATTAAGTAAAATCAATAAAACTACTCGTCCAAATTTTTTAAAAAAATTAATGCTAAAACAGCTAAAAATATTGAAGTAAAAATCTGCAAGACTGTTCTGCATAAGACTATACGCAAAAAACAGATAAATCTGCTCATTTGGCAACGCTGTATGTATCTACTGATGGCAGTACTGGAATTGTTTGTTAGGTTATGTGCATTTGTTTGGAAGTTGTGAAATAAACAAAAAACCGACTGACAGCTGGTTGTTTTTGTTTTATTGCTCAACGCAAAAAAGGAATTAAAAGAATACAACAAAAAGAATGATAGATAAAAATGTAAATGTGGCAAAAAGTTCATAAAAGATTTATATGGAATAGGTATATAAAAAAATATAAAATAATATGCCTTGCTCTGCATGTAGATAAGTTGGAGAGAATAAATAACAAAAGCAACTAGGTACATTACTGACAAGTATAATCAGAATCGGGTAGTATGAAATTGTAATAGAAAATACAACGTATAGGTACAAATTTTTATTACATATGCATGTTCCTATGTGGGCATAGATTGTATGTATGTAGGTACATACCTACTTTGACTTTTAAATATACCTATAGCTGCATTTGTACGTCCTTTTTAATTCCTTTCAAAGCTGCAAATCTTTTTACCTTTACATTATGACTTTGAGACATGTACAATTTTTTTATTTTTGTTTTAAAAAACCAATGAAAATAAAATATACAAGTAGACCTTAATTTACGAGGTCTATTGGGACCAAACAAAGTTAATCAAATTCTTGTAAAATAAGCTGAACTTAAAAATCGCGTTTAATCAAAAACAGAATTATTAATATTTTATTTGTGCTTTTCAAAAATTAGAGGATATTTGTACATATGTAGGCATGTACCTATCGCCTATGTGCTAGAAATCGCAAATCGCAAGAAAGTTGTTATTACGATTTGAAATCGCAAAGGTGTGCTGGAGTTCGTAATCGCCTTAAATTTGGCGATTTTAAATCACAAGCCTACAGTAATGTGATTTTCATGTGAACTTGTAAATTTCCTTTAAAATTTATTTTCAACATCAATAAATAGCATATAAAAAGGAAATTTAATGTTTTTCTTTTCCATTTATTTTAAAAACTCATAATCTTTTGAGAAAATTTTCATAGAAAATATAAAATTAAAAAACAACATTGTTTTAATACTGATTGTTGTTTAACAATTTCTTTTAAATTTGCGTTTTGATTGTGAGCAGTTGTTTCTATTTATTGCCAGACATTCAGACGTGTAAATGAACTTGAGAATTTGACTTTTTACAGAGCTTACATGGCAAAAGTATCTTATATCATATTTTGTAAATAAATTAATTTAAATTATATGATAAAACTCCAATACATTATTTAAAAGTTCTTGCTACGTTATGCAAAAACATCTTCAATAAGATGTGGTATCTCCATCTCATATGTCATTAACAAATTAATAATTAATTTGACAGCTAAAACATATGTTTTATTTTTCGACCACTACTTCGAAAAAAAAACAAAACGCGTGAACTCTAGCACATGCTTAAATAAAATTGGCGATTTTCAGATCGCATGTGATTTTCAAATCATGCGATTTTCAGCACATGGCCGAATAAGTTTTCAATATTGTTATTACCAATTTGAAGTTTGAATTCCCTTTCATTAAGTCTAAGTTACATTTTAGGGACTTGTTTACATAAGAGTTAAGTGTTGATATACAGGCCGGTTATGAAAATCACTTGAATTCAAATCGCACGTGCCTTTTAAAATCGCACGTGTGATATTGTTGTGTTTTTCGGTGTGCTTTTGACTTGCCGAAAGTACACCGAGAAGCATATAATGGGTGTGATTTTCAGAACACCACATAATCACATGAGTAATTTTCACAACAGGCCCGATAATGCCCAGACCTGTTGTATTTTACAATACTCCCTTTCACTATTGACACAGTCACCAGTACTAGTGGCTTATTATACACCAATGTAATTTAATATAGACATTTAACACGTGCGTGTGACAGGAAATCAACTACTGACGTTCGTACTATTGGCTAGGTATCTTTTTGGGACCATATGTAGACATTTGAACCAGTTAATCACTAGTATATTTTGGTAAATCCAGTCTAGTTTTTGGTAGTTCTTAAAAGTAGATGTCGAATTGAAAATTGCATATTTTATTAAAATTTAAAAAAAAAATATATAATAATGCGAATTCATAACTAATGTTTTTTCTTGGTATTAAAGGCAATTATAAAAGTGTAGACAGCTCGTTGACAATGTCGCAAAAAAAGTCACAAAAATAGTCGACAAAACTGGTGGCTCGGGAATCGATTCTACGCACCAGAACGACTCGGTGTTCAAAGACCACCGAACAAGGATTGTCAACTCAGCAGCACCTGTTCTTCAGTTCTCGCTTCTACAATAACAGCAACAACAAAACTGGCGATTAGAAGACACTTGTAGAGACTTATATTTTAGGGTCATTATTTAATAGATATAATATAATATATACCTATTATAAAATATAACAGGAAATATTGCACTGTATGTTTTGTGTTCTATTACATATGCTAGTGCTCTATATTGAGAATTTATTTCCTAAACCATGCAACTATAACACTTTTAATACTTCCGTATAATTCATATGAAGTTAACATTTAAAATAATATTTATCATATTATGTATGTATATTATTGTTCAGAGATAAAAGTTTTATGCATATGTATTATTTCAATGCATATGTGATAATTACAATTTTTGAGAAAAATATTAAACGAATATTTAAGGCCGAGTCACTTAGAACCCTTTGTACCATAGTTTAGAACCTTTGTACTTTATACGTCGCTTTTTTTCAACTGAAAACTAAGTTGATGTGCAAGTTTTCTGATGAGCTCTGTCCCATATCGTACGTCTCGTTAGCGTAAACCAATAAATTTGGGCAACTTTTAACGTACGTTAAGTTATGTAAAACTATATGCCTGAGTAAACGTGTTTTTATATCGGCTGTCATTTTTTTTACTGAATTTACACTTAATTTTAACTAATAATAGTTGCTTAAATGTGTTGATTATTTTTTCAAGTTCTTTTTTTATTAATTTTAATAAATTGATTTAATTTAAGCCGTGGTTCGTGTATTTTTACCTTCTGTAATTAATTAATTGTTGCTGCTGCTGTTTTGTTGCTGCCTTTTACTAGCACATTTCTTTTGGGTGCCATTTTTTTTCAAATTTGTTGCTGCTGTTAGTCAGTTAAGATGCCGGTTACTAAAAGTCTTAAATGTGGCGTCTGTGATGTTGCTGTGGGTAAATCTAAGGGCAGTATAAAGTGCTCCAGATGTAAGCTGTGGCTTCACCTTCCCTGTGCCAAAGTATCGGAGAAACACTTGGCTTTATTTTGTGAAAAGCCTGATTCTTTTTCGTTTACATGCGCTGCTTGCCTTAGCAATCATTCTTCTGATGATGATTTTTCGCTTAAGGATGAAGTTAGAACTCTTAATAATAACTTCAACGAGTTTATTAAAACTTGTCAGGTGGACCGTGACTCCTTCAAGGAATCCATTACTCAGATACTTGCTGATTTCAGGAGTGAAATTTCCTCATGTATTAAGGATATGAAATCTGATATAATAGGATGCAGTAAGTTAATTAACAATATTGATGCTGAAACCACGACGAAAATTTCTGCCTTAGAAGTTGAGAATGATCGTCTCCATCGCCGTCTTAATCGTGCCGATATTATTCTAAGTGGAATTCCATCTGGCTTGGATGATCTTATGCCGTCTGTTACGTCTCTTTGTTCTTTTTATGGTTTTACCATTACTTACCATGATGTTAATCACGTTTGCTACATTTTTAATGGAAAACGAGTTCTTATCAGATTCAATAATATCTCTTTGCGTGACGGAATCTTGAGGGAGTACTTTAAAACTAGATCTCTTAAGCTTTCCAATGTTGTTGGGGGTGATATTGGCAGTCGTATTTACCTAAATGAGCACCTTTCGCCCTTGGGCTCTCAGCTTCATGTTCTTTGCCTTAAATTGAAGAGACTTAAAAAAATTTCCAAATTTAAAATACTATATACGGACAAGGTGAAGGCCAAAGTTATTTTGTCGGATGGGAAGGAAGTAATCTATGATGTTGGCGAATGTGTAGCTCTTCTGAATGGCAATGCTTCTCATATTTTATAGTAAATTTTATTTAATTTATACAAGGTTGAGTATTTAGATGTATTTTAACGGATTTATCGGTGTCTCTGAAGTTTTTGATTGCCTTATTTGGCTTGTTTTATACCTCTCATAATTCGTTAAGGTGCATTTATTTACTTGATTGTTTGTTTACTTAAATTCTTTAAATATTTAATTTTTGCTGAGTGTATATTGATCTCATTTTTATTGTGCTTTGATAGCTGATTTATTTAATGAATTATTAATGTTTTTATTGATTTTGTATTATTTTAATTTTAGTGTTCATTGGTTCCCCACCCCAGTTTTTGCAATTTTTAGTTATGTCGTTGAATAATGACAACATTGGTCCTGTTATTAATAGCGGATCTTCTATTAGATCATCTCTTTCTAAGTATTCTGGTATGTTGAAGGTGGCTCATATGAATTGTCAAAGTATTAAACCATGCACTAAAACCTCTAAATTTGATGAGTTCAAGGATATTGTTGGTGGGAGTTTTGATTTGATTGCTATTTCTGAAACCTGGCTAAAACCATACGTTACTAATCGTTCTCTCGGGATATCTGGCTATTCGCTAATAAGGAATGATAGAGTACATAGGCGTGGTGGTGGTGTATGTATTTACGTATCCAAATCTATTAAATATAAAGTTATTTGTGGTATTTCTGAGACTGAGTCTTGTGAATCTGTATTTATTGAGGTCATTCATGAGAATTCTAGAACCTTATTTGGCTGTGTTTACTTGCCTAGTGGTGACCTTGCATCCTTTGAGAACTCCTGTACGGACCTGCTTCTGAGATACTCTAATATTATTATTGTTGGTGATTTCAACTGTAATCTTTTTAATACTGATAGAGCTAATGATGTGAGATCTCTCTGTGCTAGATGTAACTTGACGGTTTTTCATAATTCTAAACCAACTCATTTTAATGTTTCTAACCGTTCTACATCTTTATTGGATTTCTGGTTACTGAGTGATTCATCCACTATGAAGTTTTCTAATCAGGTTCAATGCCCTGGCATTTCACACCATGCTTTAATTTTTGCTGTGTTTGGTTTGGATTCGGGTAATCATGTGCAATATATTGAGTACAGAGATTATAATCAGATTGATTGGGATGGTATGTTGTTATTTCTATCGCAATTTGACACCTTGACATTTTTTCATTCCAATGATATTGATCATCTATGTAGGTCTTTGTCTTTCCTCATGGAATCTTTGTTTAACTTTGTTCCTTTAGTTCGCAGGAAGATTTCAAGGGGCACTGATTCTTGGATGAATTCTAGTGCTATAATTTTGGCTAAGTCGTTAAGGGATTTGGCTTACTCTGCCTTTAGGGGTTCCAATTCTGATGAGGACTGGAGAGTATATTGCCGGTATCGTAATCGTGCGAAAAACGTGATTCGGAAGGTTAGGAGAAAATATTTTGCAAAATTGTTTTCTGGTATTGATTCTAGTGCCATGTGGAAAGTTCTTAGGGGTAGTGGATTTACCAGTGATAATGAACTTGCACTTCAATTGAATGCTGAAGACATTAACACCCACTTTGTCAATTCTTCTTTTGCCAACTCTGATGACTTGGATTTTGGGATGTTTGTGGATGACGGGTTATTTTCATTTAGATGTATTACTGAGGATGAACTCTTTTTGGCTTTGTGTAAAGTTAGAGCTAGATCTGTTGGTACTGACGGCATCCCTATTACCTTTCTGAAATTAATTTACCCTTATATATCCCATCTTTTAATGTTTCTTATTAACTCAATTTTGATGTCATCGGTTTTTCCAATGGATTGGAAGAAGGCTCGCGTGGTTCCGATTCCAAAAGCTAGAGTGGTGCGTAACATAGATGACCTGAGACCAATTTCGATTTTACCTGCCATATCTAAGGTGGTTGAACATATTATTAAGAATCAAATTCTCTCTTTTGTTCGTAGTAATCTTGCTTCTTCACAGTATGCTTTCCGTTGCGGCTATAATACTACCTCATTGTTATTGAGTTTAACGGATGATATTCGTAGTAACTTTAATAAGGACTACCTGTCGTTACTAGTTTCACTTGATCTGACCAAAGCGTTCAATTCTATAAATTTCAACACTATGATTAGGAAGTTGAGACATAGTTTTAATTTTTCTAAGACTGCTTGTATGTTAATTTACTCTTATCTGTGTGGGAGATATCAGTTTGTGGACTGTGATGGAACATTTTCTGATATGCTTCCTTTGTTATCGGGTGTACCACAAGGTTCGGTTTTGGGACCCTTGCTCTTCATAATGTATGTTAATGATCTTCCTTTTAGTATTGACTCAGGGGTGTGTAGGAGTTTCCTTTTTGCGGATGACGTTTTCTTATTATTTAGCTCTCATAGAGATAATACTGACGTTTTGGAATCGAACGTAAATGACAGCTTGTCGCTCTTTTCTCGATGGTCATCTAGAAATTCATTTTTTCTTAATTATTCTAAAACTAAGGCAATAATCTTCGGAAATACGGACTCTGAGTTGAATATTTTAATTGATAATCGAAGGGTTGAATTTGTGAATAGCCTTAAATGCTTAGGCATATTTCTTGATAGAAGCCTTACGTTTGAGAGTCATGTTAACTATTCTTATAGTAGAGTTTTAGGGATACTACGGAGGATTTACTCTAATAATGTGCATTTGCCTTGTAGGGTTAGATATAGACTGGCTTATGCGTTGTTGATGCCGTTTATTTTTTATGGACTTGAAGTTGTCTCTGGTACGTTAGCTTATATTTCTGCTAAATTGAATCGCTTGGTAAATATTATAGTGCGTTATGTTTATAGTGTCCATCGGCGAGTGCACATATCGGAGTACGTTAGGACATTTCTTGGCTGTAGTTTCAGGGAATTCATAAAGTTTCGTTGTTTATTGCTTTTCCATAGAACGATTAGGTTGGGTGTTCCGCGCCGTCTTTGCTCTGAATTTTCTTTTTCACGTTCAACCAGGAATCCTCAAATTATTATTCCTAGAATAAGATGTAGTTGGTTTGAGAGATCGTTTATTGTTAGGGTGGCAAGAAGCTGGAACTTTTTGCCTGTCGAGCTTCGTATTTTTTCACATTCTAACAATGCATTTCGTTTGAAACTGCTAATTCACTTTTCCTCTGTTCATTAATTCTTTTGGATTTTTTTCTGTATATAGTTGGTATGGTGAAGTTTTCTTTATATATATATACATATGTTATATATATATATATATATATATTTCTATATATATATATATATATATGTGGATATTTTCTTGGTTTCTTATTATATTTAACTTTCCGGCAATTTTCAGATATGTTCTTTCATTTTTGGCCTTTTGCGATGCTATTATAACATTGACTAATTTTGTTTTGTTTTGTTACTTTCATTCCTTGGGCTGGGGAGCCAATTACTAAAATTACTAAAATTACTAAACTTATTATACTTATCTTTTTGAATATAGTAGTGTTTGTATAAGTTTTATTTTTCATATTATTCAGGTTTTTTTCTGCATTGTAATGTAAATTTATTGGCCTAATTAGGCTTGTTATATTACTGGTTGAGAATAAATAAATAAATAAATAAAATTTTCTCGGTCTTGAATAATAGCCGCCATCAAAGTATTTATTGTGGGCCCCTCCTCCGTTGTTACGCTAGTTTCAGCAGAAAAAAGCGAAGTATAAAGTAAAACGGATTCATGTGACTCGACCTTAAAGTAGGAGGTAGGTACTTAATAAGAGTTGAGTGCAAAACTGGCCGGCACCTAATTTAGAAGACTATTTGCTAATAATTCGCCACGACACCAACGTTATTAAATTTAACAAAAAAAATTATAATAATAATACAGTAAGTATGCATTGATTTCCATCCCTGTTGTAGGTATATGCTTGCATCTATTTACATGTATATAGTTGAACTAGGATTGAAGGTGGAGTACACAAAAAAGAATAAACAAATAAACTTACAACAGAAAAAACTCACATGTATACATACATACATTCATATGCATTTAATAATTACGTGAAAGGAAATAGGTATGATAAAATAAACTGCAGATATATAAAAAGCGTACCTATATGAATATATACATAAATACCTACAATTTGTGCCAATATACTAATAGCAAGTTTGACTTGTATTTATAAAAACGCAAAAAACTAAAAGTAACGTTTTGTTAAAACATGAAAAAGGATTTAAATAGGTATTTAGTACATACATTCATATTCAAACTTAATACCTACCTACTAAATATTATTTTATGTACCTACATAGGTATATATTAAACAAAACTATAGGATCCAAGCCAAGTGAACTTTACAAAAATATTTACGAAAATAATATACCTAGGTATATAAATAGGTACATATGTATTTATATGCATACATACTCAAGTTAGTGCATAACTACATACCTACATACATAAAAATTTTAGTACTTCTAGGTACTTCAAGAATAATTAATATTTTTTTTTTTTTTAATTAATAATGATTTATATCTACATATATGTATGTACATACATACCTACACGCCAGATATTTTTCCTCTTTAGTTTAAAAAAGATTTCACAACTTCGCAAAATCTTGAAATTTTTGAAGTTTTTTTCTTCAAGTTATTTAAAACAAATTTTTGTTTTCTTTTAATAGTCCGGCTAAATTAAGAATTAATTAGGTATTAGCTTTTATAGGTATGCCAATTTCTTTCTTTTCAACGAAACCTTAATATTTTTTCACAAAATTTTTATACATATACACACACACAACCCCTTACAAAAAATTTCACTTCTTGTTTTAACAACGTTTAAAATCACTTTAAATACAAAACTTTTTCATGCTACAAAAAAAGGTTGGCTGTAGTTTTTCCTGTTTTGTTTTTTTTAGTTGGTCTTGTCTATTTTTCTGCTTTATTGTGTATCCGCTTGCTTGTTTTTGTTTCTATAAAGAAATCTATTTGTTTTTATATTATTTTATCTTGGTATGGTTGACATGCTTTTCTTTGTGTTTACATGACATTCTAAATAACTATTTTTTTATGTTTTGTTGGTGTGCAGGCAATATGTATAATCAACGTTGCCATGTGACATGATACAAAAGCTTTAAATGGTATAAATTAACTTAAATTTTAATTAACTTAAAGTAACCCACACACGAGGCAACATTTGTCGAAACATGGGCATGTTTCACTAAATATTCCTACGTGTGTGGGGATGTTTCTGATGGAAATTCTTGTTACCTTTTTTGTTTCTCAAATATCAAACATTTTTGATATTTTATGTTTCCAAACAAAATGTTTCATCGTGTGTGGCGATGTTGACTGTTTTTTCTTTCTCATTTTGTTGAGACCAGTTGTTGAGTGAGGTGCTTTTGCAACTCTCGGAGAAAAAGATATGAAGAAATCGGAAAATGGCAACAATTGCAAGTTGTTAGAGTTGGAAAACAATTATAATTGAATATAACATTTTTCCAAATTTATAGGACATAGTATATGATAGGTATACAAAGAAAATAAATAAATTTTTTTTCGTGTTTTGTAGTAGTATATTCAAAAAACACGCAATACTGATGTTTCGTTTTTAGTCTCATCTTCTGTGGTAAAAACTGAAACATAAATAGTTACACGTGTTTCGACAAATTTGCATCGTCTGTAGGTACCATAACTTTCACATTTGCCAGTAGTGGCAAGACAGTAAGAAAATACATATTAGTTGCCAAAACACTACTTGGTGTCTTCGTGACGTAGGCGTCCAGACAGTAGTTAAGGCAGTTCACTTTTAAAAAAATGTCTAACGTCGCAGTGCAAGTTCTAGCTAAACGTGTTTTATATGAACTTGACAAATTCAAAATAGCATTTAACAACTATTTTTTGTGAACATAGATAACCCTTAAGTAAAACATGCAAAACCAAAGCATTATTTATTAATTTAATAAATTTTCTTTTAATTATTGATTTTTTTTTACTTTTGCGAACAAAACTTCAAATTACTGTCAGCAAATGTCAAATTACTGTCTGCAAAATTTGCAAGATAGTAGACAACTTGGAAAAGTGTGCATGGATTAGTGAAAAAGTTTGCATGTATTGCAACTGTCTTGTCAGTACTGGCAAATGTAAACACCGTTTATATACGCTATTAAGCTGTTGATCAAAATTGTGATTAATCAATATTTCTGATAAATTGAATAAAGTCAGTTTTATTTTACTTATGTATTTATTTATTAGAGACGTAACGAATACCAATAGATATATATTTGCGATACTTCATATTTTCCAATATATCGGTATAGGCGAAATTTTTCTGTCGATACGACGGTACTTTTTATCAGGACTCGCGACTCCGACTCCAAAAATTTTCGGCATAAAAAATTTAAAAAATTTTCCAATATTTAAAATTTCCATATTAATTCGAATGTGTATTACATTGCTGGTATGCTGGTATCTAGGTCTGAAGGCTGGTGTGAAGTCTCCTTCACACCTTCACCCAGATACCTATATGGTCACAATGCTGGTATCTAATAGTTGTAGAAATTTTTTGTACAATTTCCTTCATTGCTAGCCAAAGGATAGCTAAAGTACCCCTCGTAATAGAAATATACAAACAAAAATTCTGATAGTTATAGAAAATATTCCTGAAAAATATTGAAGGAATAAGACTATTAAAGTATGAAACCTTTATAAATTGTAATTTGACTTAGAAAACACATTCGAATTAATATGAAAATTTATAATAAAAATGATACCCAACGTGAGAACTAAAATTCCCAGATTCTATTTTCTAATATCTTCCAAAATAAAATATTTTGCAGATTAAAAAAAATTATGAAGTCACTAAATAAGGACCAGTCTACTTTACATATGTATGTAAATAACTATATTAAACCTCAATGCGGCACGTGTTAGAATTAAAATATCGATTTGAAATTTTTAAAGGATAATGTTCTTGCTATATTTAACCATGTAAAAGGTACTGCATTAAAAATTATTTGAATTCAAATAAGGACCAGTCTCATATACATTTCAAATCAAGGTTAAAGTAGGACTCAGAGTTGAAGCCGGACTTAAAAATTTCTGCGGTTGGAGTCGGAGTTAGAATTTTTTTGAATTGCTTTTTATATTTGTTTGGAGTATTTTTGAATAAATAATTAAATTTGTTATGCTTCACACATTAAAAGGCAGAGCATAAAATTAAAACAGAATAATGAAATTGTTTCATATAATAAATGAATCAACGAAAATGGAAAATAGATCTCAAAATTTAGCGGCTGACTTAGCGTTAGCTCTAACTAAATGATTTAAGGCTTTAGAAAATATTGACACCTATTGTTTATCTACAATGTTTGACCCTCAATACAATACTCTAATCGAAGACAATTGACTTTAATCGACGTAGATCCTCTTGCTTACGGGCGCAATAACGTGTTATACCTAAATTTGAAGAAAATTGCGCAGAAATTCTTAAGTTTTTAAATGAATTCTGTCGCATCTTAGAAAATATTTCCCATTGCAGGTCTGGTTAAAACGGACTTGCAAAATCGATTATCTCCGCAAAGGTTGAAAATACTTTGTTTAATTAACAAGGTTCTTATTAATATGTTGTTTTTTGTTACATTTATCGTGAATTCAAATTTAATTCTTTGTTTTTCAACTCCTGTTAATATAAATTTTATATATTAATAATCTCTTACACTGTAGTTTTGTCCTGAGTTTTTTTTAATTTAATTGGAATTCAAATTCAATATACATACGTATCGATATCGGCGATATTTTTGTTTTAGTATCAGTATCGGTAACATATCCGCAAAAAGCCGTGTCGTTACGTCCCTAATATTTATATATATAATTATGTTATATTTAAATTGTTAAAATTTTTGAGTAATAAGTGGACCTTTTTCTTTCTTATAAGAGAGAGAATAAGACTACATATTGCCTAAAAGCTTTATAAATTAAAATTTAACTCATACCCAACGAACACGGATGTTTGATATCAAATTGAAAATAATTTGAAATCAAACCCTTTCGCAAACGACAAACGTTTCATATGGATTTGAAAATCATTTGAAAATAATGGCATTCTCAACAAAAAGGGGAAATTATTTTCAAATTGAGAAATGCATTTATTTTCCACATGCTTTCAAACGTTATTCTCAAATGTGGATTCTAATACAATTTGAAAAATATTTTTTTTTTATATTTAAAGTCATTATTTATTTAAATAAACTGTGAGCTTTACATTCGGCACCATAGCTAAAAGATGAAATAGTGTTTTTTCCTTTCTCTAATTCTTGCAAAGACGAAATACTTGGCTCCTTTTTGTTTTAAGGATTTTCATAGCGTAGCACCGCGAGCGTACAACAAATTTATAATTTCTTCACTCTCCCGTTTTATTTTTATTTACATTCCTACACTTTGTAATAAATTAAGGTTTTTTAAAGGCGGATTCACTTCACGTAATATGTAACTACTCTTTTATTGTGTAACACATTTAAATTCAATCGCCATTTTTTAACGCTTACATTTATAACATTTGATAACAATAAAACATTGTAGGTCAAATATAAATATTCAATCCATTATCAATTTGAATTCAAATGTTTAAATCAAACAGTTGAAAAAGGTTTGAAAATTGTGTTTGATGTCAAATGTTAAAGTTATTTCATATCAAATGTTTGACTTCGTGTTTGTTGGGTTGAAGCAGATTCGAAAGAATGTTAATAAATGGTGTTATTTTTTAATATATCATTATTTTTATTAAATCAAAATAATAAGTTAATGTTTTGATCAAAATAATAAATTAATTGAATAATAATCAAATTTTAAAACATGGTGTTTGTTTTAAGTAAGCGAAATTTTCGTCCGCAATCGTGGGACAGGCAGTAAATTATATATTTAGATTATACTAGCGGATAAACGGCGTGTGCCACTACGTTCCTCCCTCTAGTAGTCCAATTTTTAAAAAAATTCATAGCTTATGTGTCTATCTTAATAGGGATCTATCTTTGTTTAAAATTTTAATTAAATCGCTTAGATTGTTTCGGAGAGTCCCCTACCTCACCTCGTGGTCTTATTTTTTAAAAAATGTATAGCTAATGTGTTCATATAAGTAGGAATCTATATATGTTTAAAATTGGTTTAAAACCTGTATGATAGTTTCGGAGATGCAGAAATTGCCCCTACCTCCCCTCGGAGTCCTATATTTTTTAAAAATGTATAGCTAATGTGTCCATAGAAGTAGTTATCTATTTATGTTTTAAATTTCATTAAAATCTATAGATTCATATATGAAGTAATTTCAGAGGGCTAGATATTTGGGTGGTCTATAGAGAACATAGAAATATTTTTTGTATTGTATATATATAGATTACCTTACCTTTGAATAATAAATAAGGTAAACTGATTTCAGTAACATGCCGTCTTGATTAGCCATCGCTATGTTAAAACAACAAAAAATTTCTTGTGCACACATTAATTTGTATAGTTAAGACTGCTTTTGTTGATGTTTTGCACAACGATGTCTAACATATCTGCAGCATTAAAAACTTTTTTTCATTAAAACTTTTTTTTTTTTATTATAAACAGGTTTTTGTTACTTTTTTCCTAAACATAAAAAAAAATTATTGTAAAATATAATATTATTATATCTTTTGTAATTCATTTTCTAAGTAGAAAAGGCTAATTATCGCCTGAACTCTTTAAATTTGCATTATTACTTTGTAAATATATATCCATGTTATGTAAATAAATAAATTGAAAAACATATCTGCAGTATGCCATATAAATAAACGCCATCTTGATGGTTATTGTGGCTTTTTATATGGGTTTTTTGTGCCATAAGTTTTCGAAGATCATAAACAATTGTCGCTAGGTCTGCCAACGTTTTTTTTTTCTTGAGCAAACATAACAATGGAAGGTCTTGACGGCGTGTAAGCAATGCAGCAGTCGTAAAATTAAATTTTAAACCGAATTAAAATTTAAGTATTTGTAAAAAACTGGCAACTCTTATAGTTTTTCACGCATTTTTTTCGCAAATAATTTAAACAAAAGAGAACAAAAAACGCGGCAACAAATGTCAAATAAGGCAATAATACCGCTCATGGTGCATGTGTAGTTGTACCATGATACCGCTCTTTCACTACCCCGATCGAGAAAAATGAAACAATAAATACACAGCATTTATACCATAAACAAATTTCAAGAATCATTATTTCATCGAGGGGTGAAGTGTATAAAAAACATCAATAAATATTTTGTTCATGTGTTTTTAAATATGTTGCATTCATTTCATTTTTATTGTGCTTTCTTGTTCTTCTTTCAAAGTAAATACATACATACGTACAAGTGCTTGGGCTCAAACACACGAGACTATGTTGCATGAGAAATATGTTGCATAAATGGTACATGCTCTATCTCTTTTGTGTAGAGCATGTACCATTTATGCAACATTTTTCTCAGAAAAGAAATCGCCATTAGTTTAGCACTGTTTTTTTTTTTTGGGATTAGGCCCAGAACGTTTAATACACACTACACAACCTCAATTGTAGCACAATGTAATCAAACTATCACATTCATTTCGGTTTTCTTTGAGAACTGATGAGACGCAAACATGAGTGTCCAGCACGCCGGTTTCAATGCAACTGATTTCCAATGCGTTTAAGAGCGGTTTCGAAATGGTCGCGTCACATGCGGTCTTTCAAAGGAATCTGGAATAAGCGCAAATGGAACTCAAAAATAACCAGTATTTGTAGTACCTTAGTGTTTTTTTATTCATTTATTTTTTTAATGTGATTTTATCAGTTTAGTCCTCTCTTGCATACAAACAGTCATTTGATGCCAGTACAATTAAGGACTCGTTATTCTTACGTAAATGCGTATGTTGCGGATCAGCTGTTCTGCTTTTCTCATTAACAGTACGTTTACATTTGACAATACTGGCAATACAGTAAGAAAATACATATTAGTGGCCAAAAACACTACTTGCTGTCTTCGTGACGTAGGCGTCCAGACAGTAGTTAAGACAGTTCACTTTTAAAAAAATTTTTACCGTGAATGTCGCAGTTCAAGTTTTAGCTAAACGTGTTTTATATGAACTTAACAAATTAAAAACAGCATCTAACAACAATTTTGTTTGTGTAAATTATGTTAAAGATGTCAAAAATAAATGCATTTGTTTATGTATAAAATGGACAAGACAAGATGTCAAAAACAATTGCAAGAAAAACAATACTCTACAAAATATCAGCAGGTGTTTCGAGCCCCTACTAATTGGGCCATGCACCAAGTTTATGTATAAATAGTTACTCAAACGTAAACATGACGTTGCATTGTAGATGAACCTGAGCAAATCAAAATTTTTCTTCGTTTTTACGTAGCTGTTAAAGAATTTTAGGAATTACACGACGTGTTTTTATATTTGTATATAAGCCACACAAACATCAAAAGCTAAATTTTATAAATTATGTATATAAATTTTAACAAATATTCTGTTTTATTTTTAACACATTCCAAAGCGTTTATGTGTTAACCTTTTCTGTTGTTTTTCGTAAGATCAAAACTTCGTCTGTCTGCTTTTCAATATCCAATATGTAAAAGGGGCTTAAGTATTTTATTGTCAACGAGATCACCCAATTAGTAGGTCTGCTCTAAACGCCTGCTGATTTTTTGTAGAGTTGTATTTTTTACCGTGGAATTGTTTTTGTAGAAATTGCTTTTAACATCTTGTCCATTTATTATACAAACAAATGCATTGGGTTTCCACATCTTTAACATAATTTACACAAACAAAATGCGTGTTATTTTTTCTATTGTAGCATTGTTGTAGTTTCGCGCATACCTACTAATTAAGCAAAATGATGCAAATAAGGCGAATCAATTTTATAAGATTGTAGCAGGTTCGAATTAAATTGAGTTTGAGATCACTTGTACATCACAATAAGAACAATGGCTGTCAATGTGAAAAGTGTTGCATAGTTTTGTTGGCATTTTATTTCATATTTTTAATGGAGTGTCACATCCATCGTGGACCTATAGTGAAATAATATAGGTAGCGTCGCTACGGCAACAAATAAACATTACAACAAAAATGGAAATTTGTGTAAGCACAAGGCGAATTCAACAAGGTAAGTGCAACTCGTCAGCCGTTCATCAGCTGTTTCCACGGCGAATTTGCCAAACGTCAGAAAATACTTTTGTTGTCATGTTTTTCGCCAAAATAACCGAAATATTTTCTGACAAGGCGCATTCATTGCTATGTTATACGTTTTTTTGGCCTTAATGGCTTTATATTACAATATTTATTAATAAATAAATTAATTTTATCGTACGAAAATTTTTGCCTTGGTCAACTGTTTTTGACAACAAGCAAACAAAATAAATGTGGCTTTTTGTAGTTGTAGAGTTGCACTTACCTTGTTGAATTCGCCTTGTGTAAGCATACGTCCAAGACGAATTTAACTACAGGTGGTGTCGAAACTACAACAATCCAAAAACAACAGAAACAACGTAGGGTTTTTTGCATTGCATTATTAGTGTTTACGGTCAAAAATGTCAACCATTCAAAACAAAACACTAACAAATAAAAACAAATTGGCTCGAACTGTCAAAATCTGATGGCGTTT
The DNA here is from genome assembly GCA_943735925.1 of Pollenia amentaria. Taxonomy (NCBI): domain Eukaryota; kingdom Metazoa; phylum Arthropoda; class Insecta; order Diptera; family Polleniidae; genus Pollenia; species Pollenia amentaria. The sequence goes on from OX031008.1 coordinate 125,053,505, forward strand.
CGACACCACCTGTACTTGAATTCGCCTTCAATAAGTCCAAGGCGAATTAATTTGCAGGTGGCGTTGAAAGCACAGCTGTACTCCTTTTTTTTCTTACTTAAGGCCGGTATTCACTATCCTATTTAATCGCACGATATGTCAAAACAATCGTGTGTGCTCATAATGTATGACAGTGTGGCTTAAAAAGTAATTGAGTGACAGATTTTTTTGACAAGTCTGTCCTACTTGCAAATATTTATGAAAGTTTTCATAAAATGATAGATTCTATGCGATCAGAGTTGCATTTTCTTGTAAAGTAGCTGTGTCATTTGAGCTTGCATCTTTTTTGTGGGATAGTGTGGCATTGGCAGCAGATTTTGAAGACATTTTTTTATGTCGGATAGAATTCCGTCAGATTTTCTTATGAATGAATCGTACGATTAGGTAGGATAGTGAATACGGGCCTTTAGAGAGAGAAATGTCAAAAGTTGCAACTGTTTTTGACATATCGATCAACGAAAGCAATCAAAAAATACTTTGTTGTGTTTTTGGTGTTGTTACTTGTTGTAGTATCGACACCACCGTAAACATGAATTCGCCTTGTGTATGTGTTTTACAGTGGGAAATTGGACAAGTTAGATGTAAAAAACATGTCGTCTACGGGCACCTTAAGTAAGAAAAAAGTAGCTTAGCCGAGGCGAATTTAAAAAGGTAAGTGCAACTCTACAACTACAAAAAGCCACATGTATTTTGTTTTGGCAATTTAATTGCTTGTTGTCAAAAACAGCTGACCAATGCAAAAATTTTTCGGCTACTTTGGCGCATAAACAAGATTTTTTGACATTTGGGAATTATATTTTGAATTCGCCGTGGACACAGCATTAACGGCTGACGAGTTGCACTTACCTTTTTAAATTCGCCTTGAGCTCAGCTATGATTTCAACCATGGTACAACTACACAAGGTAGACTCGTTGGTCCATATGTTTGTCAGCTGTTTACCCCAGTTAGAACCCAAACGTCAAAAACTTTTTATGAATGTTTTCATTTTTTCATGTTTGTTTACACATAGTTAGTGCACGCCATTTTTTTCCTTCAAGTGTTTTGTTTGTTTTTTCAATTTGTGTTTTTATTTTAAGGCAAAGTATGGCTTTTTTTGACGTCTCGGTTCAAAATACAAAACAATTTGGCCTGTTGTTTTTTGTCTTGTTGTACTTGTTGTAGCAACGAATTTACCTTGTGCAGTTGTACCATGATTTCAACGCCACCTGAAAAATTAATTCGCCTTGTGTACTTCCAACCATTGAAGACCGCAACGTTTACGTGCCCGCAACATTTGCGTATGAGTAAAGAGGCATTTAGACTCGTGTGTGAGAGTCCCTTTGCATTAAAAAATCAACCCCGCAAAAAACCATGAACTATACTAAAACATTGTAAAATCCAAGAGGTTATCTTTCAAAGATAAATAGAAAAAGTAAATTATTTTAAAACTTTTTAAATTAAATTTTAACAAACTTAAATTAGTTTACAATAATGAAAGCAAAAAAATAAATAAATAAAACTAAGTAGAAAGAAAGAAGTAGTAAAGCATACACAAACATTTTGCAAAACTAAAAGAAGAGGATGTGTTAAAAAAGCGGAATATATAAAATGAGGAATTAAAAAAAAAAAAACAACAAATAAAAATAATTAAATAAATCTTTTTTAACCCAAAAAATTTAATCACTAAAAATTAAAAGAGAAATAAATATAGCAATAAAAACATTTTCATGAAACTTTTAAAGCCAAGTTGGGTGCACCATGATGGTAAGTAAAAAAAACATTAATTTGTCTCAACAATGTCTGTTGCTACAAAAGTGTGCAAGTTAAAAAAAAAAACAAATTCTTTTTTCTGAATTTTCTGCAGAAAAGCCAATTTTTTCCGTTGATGTTCATCAAGAATGTCTTAAATTTGCCACTGGTGGTCAAGGTGTGGATTCCGGCCGGGTCGTGATTTGGAATCTTTTGCCTGTATTATCCGAAAAAGCAGAACTAGATGATGCTGTTCCGAAAATCCTTTGCCAAATGGATAATCATTTGGCATGTGTAAATTGTGTGCGCTGGTCGCAGAGTGGTTTTATGTTGGCCTCCTGCTCGGATGATAAACTGGTTATGATATGGAAACAATCAAAGGTGAGTATGTATTGCAAAAGAGATGGATGTTTTTGGCATTTTTACACAAAATCTCAGGATTTCGGTTCTGATTAAATCCGATTTTCTTTTGACCGAATATCACCTATTAATCCGTTTTTTTAAATTTTACAAAAACGAATTTTTAAAAAAATAAAAAAATTCATAGTGATGGAAAATTGAAAAATAAGAAGAAAATGATATAGGTGTTCCACTACATTTCTGAACTTAAATTGCCAATCGTGGTATCATTTGAAAACGTTTGACGATATTTTCTGCATATACAAAATTAATTTAAAAATTCTTAACCCATTAAGAAACGGGGATAAGTTTGTCAAAACAAGAGTTTTTATTTCATTTAGTTATCCAATGTTGTGATTTCTCAATGGAAAGCTATTCAGTGATATTTGGTTATTTTTAAATTTCAAACAAAATTTTAATGAAGCAACAAAATGGTCAATTATGAAAAATAATGAAAATTATACACGAAACACCTATTACATTTTATAAACTTATTTAATTTCATATCTTATTCTTATTAATTAACCCCCATAATCATAAAAAATATTTTAGTGAATATTTTTGGCTTGCTGGGTGGCCTAAATATTACTGTTGGTTAAAGATTTCTCTTTCTTATAGCTAATAAACCTTTTATTAATCAAAAATATTTTTTATGAATATGGGGGTGAATTTCTGTAGTTTTGAGCTACATTTTCTGTATCTGTTTTAAAATTAATTTTTTTATGATAGAAATAAGCACAATGTGATGACAATGCAGTTTTTTGAGCAGATGTATTTTTGTATATCTGATCAGGGGGCTACTCTCTATTGCGATGGGAAAGAAAATGGTAGCAAATCTAGTGATTGGTACTCCTTTATGTGTTTGTGCATTTGTCTTTCGCATCTTTTTATTTTTTTCTTTTTGCAAATCATCACTATTTATTTTATTTAAATTTTCCAATTTCAATTATTTTTACATATTTTAACATTTCATTACTGTCAATCTGCGCCATCTTTATTTTTTATTGCCAGTATTGCTTAATTTTCAAACAATTTTGCGAAAGTGATAGAGATTACCAAGTTGGCATTTTGCTTTCGAACCGAAATTGTATTCGCATCGCAATAGATAGTAGCCCCCTGATCTTTTTTCTGTTAATCTAGTATTTAGTTTGTTTTTCGTGGTAACTATGTATATATACTTTACTCCATATTTCATTATCCTTACCCTTGCAAGGTATCTTGTAAAAAATATTAGATCTATCTAATTTCACTGTCCTAAATTTCATTTTAAAAAATAATCTATCGAATGCATGACATGTTTTATGAGCCATCCTTTAATTATTCATATCATATATATATTAGAATTTTCCAATCGTTAAGAAATTATTGGTACATGTGTTAAAGGCTTGTAAATTTTAGGTTAAGTACCCGTATTTCATTCCGGTGCTGCACTTGTATCGATTTGGACAGCTTTCAACACGAAAAGAAAAAATATTTTTTGCCTATATTATTTGATGCCCTATTACTCAACTAGAGTTGAGTTTAAAACCGTCATAAGGGCATTACAAAAATTTTCACACAATATCTTCTAATTAATTCCTCTGTTTCTCAACTCAATCTTGCTCTTAACAGAGAAAAGAAAATCGCCAGATCGTCTTGATTAGTACAAGGACCAATAATATACATGCATACTTGTATATCTATGAATGTATGTACTTTCTAGATAGAATCTCCGATGATGCGTGACCAAGGAAATGACAAAATCATTTTCCTCCATCTTTTTTCTGGTGTTTATCTAAAATTGCATAAAGATCCGTGTTTCACCAAAAATGTTTGCTTTTTTCATCAAAAATTATAAAATTATCCGATTTTTTTTTTTATGTAAAATCGATCTTTTTTTGACTAAAATAAAAAAATAAAATAATTTTTTATAGGGTCCAAGTGGTGTTTTCGGCACCGGTGGCATACATAAAAATCCCGAATCTTGGAAATGTGTATTTACACTTCGTGGCCATTCAGGTGATGTTCTTGATTTAGCTTGGTCGCCTCAAGATCGCTGGTTGGCTAGCTGTAGCGTTGACAACACCGTTATCGTTTGGGATGCACAAAATTTTCCTGCTATGGTTGCAATGCTCAAAGGCCATACTGGTCTAGTCAAAGGTGTTGCTTGGGATCCAGTAGGAAAATATCTAGCATCACAAAGTGACGATCGAAGTGTAAAAATTTGGAAGACATCGGATTGGACCTGTAGTAGTACAATAACGGAACCTTTCGAAGAATGTGGTGGCACAACACACATTTTACGTTTGTCTTGGTCCCCCGATGGTCAGTACTTAGTGTCGGCTCATGCAATGAACGGCGGTGGACCGACAGCACAAATTATTGAACGTGTAGGCTGGAAGTGTGATAAGGATTTTGTGGGTCATCGTAAAGCGGTCACGTGTGTACGATTTCATACGGCCATTTTGAAAAGACAAGCACAAAAATCCCAAAAAGCCCAACAGTATTGCTGTTTGGCGGTGGGTTCCAGGGATCGTTCACTATCTGTGTGGATGACAGCCCTGCAAAGGCCATTGGTGGTAATACATGAACTGTTTAATGATAGTATTTTAGATTTATCTTGGGGACCAGAAAAATGTATTCTAATGGCCTGCAGCGGTGATGGCACTGTGGCTTGTTTGCAGTTTTCTGAAAATGAATTGGGCAGTCCTCTCTCAGAGGAAGATAAAAATGCTTTATATCAACGAGTATATGGAAAAACTGCAACGCATTTAACAAATGGCTCTACAGCTGCAACCGATTTCCTCATAGAAAATCCTGAATTATTAACATGTTCTCAGGATAAAATTAAACCTCCAACACTGCCAACTATTCAAGTAACCAATCATAATAACAATATAGAAATCTCCAACCGACAAACTTCATCAAATGGTTTCAGACATAGCAACACTTTTACTTCGCAAAACTCAAACGCTATGGAGATAGGTCAAAGCACACCGGTTAAAGCGATCAATAAACAATTGGAAACTCGTACAAAAGATGGTAAACGACGCATTACACCTGTGTTTATACCATTAAATCAGGAGGTGGCGGATACAATGACCACAACGAATAAAAAATTAAATACATTTGGCCAAGCACCGACAGAGGTTAGCGTGAGTAGAATGCAAATTGAGGAAGAAGCTGTAATTGCCACAACTTCTACATCTGCTGTGAGGGTGACCCCAACAACAACTGCAGGAGCAATAACTTCAGTAGAAAGTACAACTATTCCTAAAGCAAATATAACTGACCAAGAAAGGGGGTAAGGATATAGAATATTTTTATTTGGTAAATTTAGCAATAATGAAATTTTTTTAGGCGATTGGATTCACGCTTAGTTAAATGCACCTCTTCAAAGCCCCGTGTAGAACCGTTCACGGTATCCAAGGACATATTGCAGTCGTTTCCTCATTTTAAACAAACACCACAACATTTCGGCAGCGATGTAAACAGCGCCACTACCTCTATAGCATCATCAACCACAAAATCTTATCAGGCCTCTACTATGGGTCCTAAAATTACCATAACAGCCACCACCAAGTGTGAATATCAAAAGAATGCTTTAGACTATCGCATTCACGTTGCTAATGGCTTTGTACCCACATCCAATGGTCTATTGGCCAAAGTTACAGCTTTTCGTTTAGGAACTGGTAAACTATGGGAAACTTTTGTAGGTAAGCAAAAAATAAATTTATGAAAGATATTTGTAAATTAAGCAATGAGGTATATTTATCTTAAAACAGGTTCACCCATCGTAAATTTCAATTTTTGTTTGAAATGCGTAATGCTATGTAGTTTGGATGGTACGATGCGTTTATTAGATCTTGAAACTGGTAGTCCTTTAATGCCAATTATCTCCTTAACAACAGCTGCCATACAGTGTGCCTTTGTAAGTTTTTTTTTTTGTTTTATTTACTTATTTATTTTCTAATAATATTTAATTTTTTTCCTATACCCAGTGTCCCAAGGGCCTTTTAGTTGGTGTTATAACCGAATGTGGTCTTTTGCGCATTTGGAATATTGCCTCTTGCACAGCTGTCTTAGCTACAACATGTAATGAAATCTTTGGCAAACATGGCTCTGTTTTGCAATTTACCATTACCGATCAAGGTGTACCCATGATTCTATTTTCTAATGGTCAAGCATTTTCATATTCAGTACAATTAAAATCTTGGCTGGTATTAAATACAAAAGATCCCATTATGCGTCATGGTTTAAGAACCTCTGTACCTAAGGATTTGAATAAGAATTATCTGTGTTATCCGCTGACATCAATGCAAGCTTCCACAACGACTTTTGTTACTCAGAGTACTGGTATTGATTTGTAAGTATTTTATTTATGTACATATTTAAAATGTAAAATTAAAAAAAAAAATTTTTTTCCCAAAATAGTTTTTTTCTATTTTGCCAAATCAGTTTTTTTCAACCAGAAATAAATTTTTTACCATAATCTTTTTTTACCAAAAGAAAACATTTGTTTTCCTTTCATCCAAAAAAAAATTAATTTCACAAAAAAAAAAAAACGTGGTTTTTTACCAGGGGTAACAAAATTTTTTTAAATAAAAAAAATTAAATTACGGTATTTGATATCGATCGAAATTACTGTAAAACTTGAATAGAAATTTCCATCGATATCGAAATTTAGCCACAGTTTTTTCAGCACAAACCTTTTTTTACCATTTCTTTCTTATCTTTTTTCTTTTGCCATTTTTATATAATGAAAACCCGATTTTTTACATGTTTTACTTAAACCCATTTTTATCAAACCCCGTTTTTTTCATTTAAAATCATTATTTTTTACATATAATTGCCTCCAAAAATAATAAGTTTTTTACTAACAACGATTTACTTTATCATTAATTTATTCTCTTTTTCTTGTTTATTTATCTTATTAGAAATGCCAATGATTGGCAAACAGTAGCTAAGATATCCTTTATAGAAAATCAAATAAAACTTTGTGAAGCCATTAAGTCACCGGAAGAGCTTAAATATTGGTATACCATGTTGGCGTTTCATTTGGCCATTGGTAACAATGAATCAAAATTACGTTTGTTACTCAACGATCTTTTAGGAACTGGAACTAAAACCATAGGCACACAAAATGATCAAATATTAGTAAGTCATAGGAAAAATATAAATACATTTTGAAAATTATATCTCTTTTTCTCTGTGTTTACCCCATAGAATATATCAAAGCATGAACTATTAGATTTGGTATTAGAACAGTTAAAAGTTCACATTAAATGGCAACGTATTTATATGGAATACAATGATCTGTATCAGCATTTAAAAAGTCGCAATCAAGAACAGTTACAAAAACAACAACAGCTAACAATACAATTGGAAAAGAGTCAGTCTCCAACATCGGCCTTTGCAGCAACCTCGCCAAACGCCAGTGATTTAATAACAACAAACCCCAATAAAGATAATGATACCAATAGTTTGAATAGTGCCAAATTAGAAAATCGTATGGATATTACTTAATATAACATTAATCACACACAATTTACACGCGCCAAAATATTTTACTGCCCAGCAGTTCTCACAACAATCATTCATCGTCGGTGTCATTATCTTCGTTTGTTCATTCTTTAAGGAAAAAAGAAAAACAAACAAACATTTTGAAATTGAATTACAGCTAAGCTTTCTTAATTAATATAAGTCTCCGATATTTTAAGTATTTTTAAGAACTTCTCTTACCCTGTAAGATAAAAATAAGACTTTTGTTGTATTAAACTTTTTTGGCTTCTATAAATATTTAAAGAAATAATTGTTCATTATAATTATTATTACTTTCCATTTGTTTTTAAGTTTAGTTTAGGAAAGCAAAATGAAAAACTATTATTTATTACTTTCCCCAAGTTATCAATAAAACTATTATATTTACTTCTATCGTGAATAATATCTCCCTCTAAATTGTTGCCTTTTCTCTAAAAAAAAGGGAACGTGATTATTGTTCCACTTTTAAAACAAAAAGTTTTCCTTTATTTTGTATGCTTTATTAAATATTAGCGCTATTTAAAAGCATAAAAGTTGTGCAACTTTGTATGACATGGCAAAATTGAACAAAATGCTTAAAAAGTACTCATAAAATCAACTCTACACTAAACAACAACGCGGAAAATTAATCATGTTGTGTATTTTCCAAGAAAGCTACGGTTAAAATTTTTTTTAAAGAATCGGAATCTTGTGATGTAAAATATAAGGTGCGTTATTTAAAAAACTTTCGAAAAAGCTTAAAACTATAAAAAAATGGAAATACTGAAAATCATTCACGATATGACCGTGAAAAAAGCTGCCACGACACAATGTTAGCAGTATTCTTAAAAAAGTAAATGCGGTTCCGAAAATAAGACCCCCAAAATTGGCAGAACACTTTGAAAAATGTTCCAGAAATAGTGTCCACCCAAAAACTATACAACGACCTTTGCATGAGAGTCGCTTTACAAGAAGAGTTAAACGCAAAAAAAAACTTATTTCTGCCAAAGAAAAAAAACTCTATCTTTAATTTTCTAAAACACATTAATAAGATACGAAACGAATGTTATTTACTAACGAGATTTAATAAAATATTTTTGAAAGAGATAGCCGTTCAAGAGTTTGGAGAAAATCCAACACAGTCTTAGATCCAAAGAATATTATACCCACAGTCAAACATGGAGGTGGCAGTGTTATGGCTTTGCGAGCAGTGGGATCATCTGTATGTAGCAATTAAGTTTTAGTTGAAGGCACAATGGACCGATATCTATATAAGAACATATTAGAATATAATTTGATACCATCGGTTGAGAACTTAGGTATTAGAAATAACTGGATTTTTCAGCAAAGCAATGATCCCAAGCAAACGGCGCATATTGTTCGCTAATAGCTTCTATATTATGCTCCCAGACAAATCAATTCCCCACCACAATCACCGTATTAAATCATAAAAACAACATCTGTACCCATGTTCTGTAACTTTGGTGAGAACTTCTCGCATCGAAAACATGTGAAACAAAATATTCCATCGTTTCCCGAAATGTGAGAAAAAAGTGTGTCTGTAACTCATGTCGAAAACTATCAAAAGAGATTACGTCGTTACGTTATAAATGTCATACTATTCCACTCGAAGCCAATATGAAATTGCAGATGTTGTGAACGCCAGTAAAACATACGTTGACGGCGACCAAATTTGATTAAACTTGAAAAATTTTTAACGACGGCGGCGAAAATACAACCGTCGGCTACACCAAAAAATGTAAAGTTCTACTTTAATGTTTGTGGATTACATAATTGCTTTGAAAACATTCGTATATTTTTTAAAAATGTCAAAAGCAATATAATTAAAAATGAAAAAATCTGCCGAGAGAAAAATACTTATCTCTTCCGTGTTAATATTTATTGCATTTAGCATTTTTAATGTTAAAATTTTTTTCTCACCGTGTTTTTATGCGTGAGTTTATTTGACAGTTCAAAGCGGGAACTTTCTCATAAAAATTTTACAGACACACTTTTTCAGTATGTCGCGAAATTTCCTTACGTGACAGTTATTACTCGCCAAAAATATTACAGACGCAGTTAAGTGAGAAAAACAGCTGTTTGTTTCAATTTATGGCATTTTTGTTTCATTTCTCACATTTCAATCGAAAAGTTTCTCGCCGCGGGAATTACAGAACATGGGCACTGGTATGTTCAAAAAAGTCAGAAAATATAAAATAAGCAGCAGTGAATGGCTGAAAACTGCTTTAAACTGAACTTGGGCAGAAATAACTGCGGAAATCACAGAAAATTTAGTAAATTCTATGCATCGATATTTGCAAGCTGTGAACGATGATCAGGGCGAACCATCTAAATATTAAGGCCATAATCATGTAAAACGCAGCGCAACGCCAAAGAATAACATTGAAAACACAAAAAATGTCATAAATATTTTGTAATTTTGTTGTTGCTTTCGACAATTTTAAAATTAGGTGCGTTTGTTTACTTTTCCAGTAAAATCCAGTAGTTGAGTAAATTTTGGGCAATATGAAAATTTTACTCTCAAAAATGGCTCTTGCACAAAAAAGTAAACGAACGGAAAATTGGAAAAACTTGCAGGTTAATTCAAACAGCTGATCGCTAAAAAGCTTAGTGTTGTAAAATATGTGTTGTTTAGACTACCCAGTACATAAAGTTTTTGGTACTTGATGAAATGCATTGTAATGATTATAAATTCGTAGCAAATTTATTTATTAAATGAGCTTCTGTGCAAGTTTTAAGACTTGTTTATTTTGCTCATGACTTTTAATTTTGTTTCTAGTTGAATTACATACGAAACTATGTACATCAATATTTGATTTTTGATATTTGGTACCCTCAATAATATGCAATAAGAAGTAATCATATATTCATTAGCTTTACATCTCTAAAATATTAATGTAAACAAAAACAAGTAATATTGAACAATTAACACAAATTTTACCATGGATGCCAAAAAAAGAAAACTTAATATTTCATGCTCTCCCGGAACATTTGGGAAGGTACAAAGTGGCAAGTAAAATTGTTTAGGATGTACATACAGCTTTTGTTCTTTTAAATGTTTTTATTACAAATTGTATGCTTTTTGTTTGCTTACTTTTGTTTGTTTACTTAAATGAAACATATGTTTTTGTTTTCTACTGGTTAAAATTTGTTCAGTAAAAATTTTCAGACTCTTTGCTTACAACTGTCACTTTACTCTCTCAGTAGATGCTCTCTTTTGCAAATTTTTGTGTAAGCGAACGCATTTCAGTAAAATCCAGTAAAAACTTGCACAAACGAACGCACCTATTGTCAACGCCACAAGCTATGCAGCGCTTTAAATTTTAAAACGCAATGTGAATTTCTGTAGAAAGCAACAACAAAATTACAAAATATTTATGAAATTGTTTGCGCTTTCAATGTTGTTCTTTGGCGTTGCCTAAGTTTTAAAATATTTAAATTTCTTTTAATGTAATTTTTAATTCTATTGTTCCTTTTTTACTGAAATTTTTAATGTTTTTGTTATTATTGCTTTTGTTGTTTTTGAATTATATTTTTGTGTCATTAATAAAAGTATTTATTAATGCCTTAAATATTGGAATACAAGTTTTTCTCAATATCGGTACCAATTCCCAAAAATCGTAAAATAGTAGGTAGCATGTAGACTTTAGTTCTTCACTGTACGTATGTGCATATATTTATTATAGGTTAAAAGAACAATTAATTTATGGCATTTACTGTTTGTAAATTTTGGCTATGACTACGACTGAGGTGGTCCATTCGAAAATTCCAATTTTGGGCGACTTCTTCGAGCATAGGGACTAGTATCTCGCGAATAACACTACTAGTAATGTTGGCTTACAAAGCCACAATCGTAGCTGGCTTATTCATGAAAACCTCAGACTTTACAAATCGCCAGAGAAAATAGTCCAAAGGTGTGATATCGCACGACAGTACGTTAGCATGGTGCGATATCGGTTACCATTGACGGTAACATTCCGAATTTCCTAATTTTTAAAGAAATATAGTCGGTGCTATCCTAGGGCTTCCCTATCCTGCGGGATACACAGCAAGGGCTGCTAGGGAAACAAATGTTGTCAGTAAAGACAACAAATCCCCAGCACCCCCTGCTGATGAATCCTTTAATAAAACAGCGGATAACCAAAAGGAGGGTAAAAGTTCAACACCTGGCCCTCTTAATCGTGACAGTATGGTCACAGTTAAGGGAGCTAGGCCTGTGAACGACTTACCCACTACTAGTCGCGCGATGAGGACTGGAAATGTCTTGATAATTTCCGATAGTCACCCAAAAAGGAGTCACACCGGGACAAACCAGTCAACATCTGCAAGGAAATCCGATGATCACCGACAGAGCTCTGCTAAGGGCCCCAATAAAGGGGTAGTTAAGAGAGTAAGGTCTGGTGATGACCAGAAATCCACCGCGGCTAAAAGTACTGGTCAGACTGTGGTCAGCTCTCTTAAAGATCGCCGTTAAGAGATCAATAAGAGGACTGGCTCCAGAGAGGACCAACACTCCACGTCAAAGAAACTAAAGAACTCTTCGAGTAAGGACGGTATTCTAGCGGCTGTCATTGATCGTATGGATTCTGATGGAAGGATCAGTGTCGAGAGATGGCAGGTGCTAGAGAACAAACTACTCGACGAAATCTTTAGTGCTAAAGGAAGGCCGGACGAAGTATCGTTCAAAGGGGCTGACTGAGCAAGAGGTGTCAAAACTGTCAGTTGCGGCAATCAAAAAACCTTTGAGTTTTTAAAGGCCGCAATTGGTAAGTGTGGCAACTACTGTCATAAGCTAGTCTGGTCGTTATAATCGCGTCTGAGTTGCCACCCATAAAACCGGTGGAGGTCATACTGGGGGTACTGACCAACCAAAACAATCTCATTACAAGCCAGTGGAAGTTAATAGCTTCACTTTGTTGTAAAGAGAACCAGGGAAGAGACTTCAGGCTCGCAGTGGACCGGGAGTCTCTTAAAAAGCTGGAATCGATGGGAGGGGTTACGGTATTCGGGTTGGGGTCTATCAGATTTAGGCCCCTATTACGGTTTACAACTCAACCCAGTTGAGTTGTAATTAAAACAACTGGTTGTGATGAGTTGTAATTTTTTGATGTTTTTGTTCGCCGCAATATAGCAAAGTTGTAAACCATAGTACAAAAATTAAGAAATTACAACTCAACTGAGTTAAGTTGTAAACCGTAATAGGGGCCTAAGGTTTCCTAAAAATGATAGACCCTAAGAATTTGAAAGTGGTGCAGATAAACCTGCACCACTGTGAAGCAGCCTCAACCGAATTAGTAACCCACCTTATCGATAACAATGTGGACGTGGCCTTAATTCAAGAGTCCTGGATTAATAAAAACCGGGTAGTTGGATTAAGGGTCACGGGGTATACATTGTTCGTACCGCATAAAGATGAGAAGGTACGAACTTGGCGAGAACTGAGTATAAATTTTCAAAATTGTGACAGGAGAAGCCAAGGACAAAACTATCCTGGCACTAGCGTCGGTATAATTGCCATACGAGGCTACCGATCCACCTGGTAAAAAAGTACGAGAGTTGGTGGAGTACTCAGGCAGAAGTGGCTCGAGGCTAGTACTAGGTTGTGACGCCAATGCACACCATACCCAATGGGGAAGTGCCGATATCAACAAAAGAGGTGAGTATATGTTTGATTTTATTATTGCCAGCAATCTTCTTATCTGTAACAGGGGGAATACACCTACGTTCAGAACTAGGGATAGGGAGGCAGTGATAGATATGACATTGACGAACTGTAGGAAATTAGTGGGGATTGGAGGGTGGATCTGGGGTTTTCCTTCTCTGACCATAGCCGCCTGTCCTTTAATCTAATGTTTAAGAGGTCGAAAAGGTGTCCGTATAGGAATCCGAGAAGGACGGATTGGGATTACTTTTCAAGATTGGTGCAAAGTAACCTTAGAGTTACACACGACTGGAGGTCGACTTCGACCGGTGTGGAGCAACTGGTGAGCACCTTCACGGAGGTATTGACTAGTTGCTATGAGCGATCCTGTCCAATGAACTTTCCGGGCAAGCGCACACAACCAAGATGATGAATTGAGGGCTCAAAGGTCCACTGTCCGAAGGTTGTTCAATAAAGCGAAGTATACGCGTAGGGAAGAGGATTGGAGTAACTTCCGATTGAGTTACAATAGATATAAGGGAGATATTAGGAGAGCGAAAAGGGACTCGTGGGTCAAGTTTAGCGAGTCAGTGGAATCTGTAAATGAGATGTCCAGGTTCAGGAGAATTTTATCCAAGGACCCTGTAGTCCCTATATAGTATTCAGAGACCAGACAACTCATGGACGGAATCTAGCTCTTAATCTCTTTGGCTGCTAATGGAGACTCACTTTCCGGGATGTGTGTATCCTGGGGTGCGGGAACAGGTTGAATGTGGTGACCCCTTTTCTGGGTCAGGCTTGGGCGGTGAGGAGAGAGACGGTGGGGGACATGATCACCTTGGATAAAGTAACGTGGGCGGTTAACAACTTTGGGTCTTACAAATCGGCAGGACCAGATAGTATCTTTCCGGTGATGTTACAGAATATCGAGAGATCATCACTCCTGCTGTTGGTGGATCTGTTTAGGGTCTGTGTGCTGAACGGGCATATTCCTAAGGGGTGCAAGGAGGTCAGGGTGGTTTTCATACCCAAGGCGTAAAGAACCGGGTACTCTAAACCCAAGGATTTTAGACCAATCAGCTTATCGTCTTTTCTTTTGAAGACGTTGGAAAGACTCAGCAGCGCTCAACATGCCTATCTTAAGGGTAGATCTGTTGAGAGTGCGCTTCATGATGTGGTTGGTTATGTAGAGCGGGGATTGCGAAGCAAGGAATACACCTTGGCGGATATAGAGGGCACCTTTAACAATTTGAAGATAGAGGCTATTAGGCAGGCACTGGTGGATCTAGGCGTTCCGCTGTTCCTGGTCGAATGGATAACTCTGCTGCTAAGCATCACTCTGGGGAAACGAACGCTTAAAGAAACTGGTGACTAGGGGGACCCCACAGGGGGATTTCTCTTTTCCTTATTATGGCTCTTAGCTGTCAATGTCGTTCTGGGAATTTTTGACAGAATGGGTCAGAAAGTCGTGGCCTACGCGGATGATGTAGTGATATTGGTATCGGGCAAGTTTCTGCCGACAATTAGCGAAGTCATGCATGGAACTGTCAGCATGGGCGAGTGATAAGGGATTGGGAGTTAATCCGGAGAAGACCGAGTTGGTTCTTTTTACTAGGAGGTACAGGGTAGAGAATTTTAGTCTGCCGGTACTAGGAGGAGTAGAGCTTAGACTATCTGACAGCGCTAGTTATCTAGGAGTTTTTCTGGACAGCAAGCTGTCGTGGGGAAGGAATACTTAGGAGAGACTTAAGAGAGGTCTCAATGCCTACTATGCTTGCAGATCATCGATAGGTAGGAGCTGGGGACTCCGGCCGTCAGTAGTGGGATGGCTGTACACTTCGGTGGTTAGAACCATTTTACGTATGGATGATGTTTTTGGTGGGAGTCATTGAGAGGTTCTAGTCGAAGGAACCTTCTGTCTAAGCCTCAAAGGTGTGCTTCAATCGGCATGACAGGTCAAGCGGCCCTGGATGTCATTCTACATCTTCTGCCCATTGAGCGGTATGTGATGGGAATGGCAGCCAGAAAAATTCTTAGACTAAGGGAGCTAGATGGTGGTTATTGCCTAGGATCACCCGGCTCCACGGATAATGTGGGCACTAGGGTAGATTCTGAGCGATTGCCGGAGGTAGTAACGCCGTCTAGGGAGAGTTGGTCAGGTAGGAGCAGATGATTTAGTGAATTTGCTTTTTTCACTGACATCATGGACATCAGAAATCTTGACAAAACATATTTTTTTGATTCTTGAAAAGCACTAAACATTCTTGTGAATCAAGAAACATCAAGGCCGTCTGGTAAGCCTAAAGTCACCACATATGTAGGTATTGGTTTGTCCAAACTGTCGTACTTGTTGGAACCGAGACGTTAATGCTGGTTTAAAATACTTTACCTGGGCGAATGTGTAAGAAATACAGTAGAAAAACATTGAAATTTATAAAATTAATTAATTTTCAGCCGGTGATTTTTTCCATGTTTTTAAGACATGATTACCGATAACGGTAATTATTCTTTACTTCCCTGCAAGAAATGCACAATCAAAAAACAAAATATTTTTTTTTTACTAACACACTTGCAACAATTTTACATTAAATTAATAAGTTAGAGAGAGAGACATAATGCGTAAGAGAGAGAGAGGCAAAATCACAGTTACACAAAGTTTCGGTTAGTTTTTTCATTTTGCTCTTAATAAACTAAAAGAAACTTTACCCAATAAAGTGGTCAAAACTACCTCTTCTTCTTATAGGGTTTTCTTGTAGGGTTGCTTATTTGTAAAAACAAACAATTTAAATGCGCTCCTTGTTTTGTATTGTAAGCCCCCTTTCAGCCTCGGCAAGTTACTTGCGCAAGTCTCTTGCGCAACTCTTGGTTTGTAAATGTCAGCGGTAAGGGAGAAACAATTGAGTACAGACTTTGTTGTACTCGGCAAGTTACTTGCGCAACTAACTTACCGAGTCTGAAAGGGGTCTAAAGAGATGTTGCCACATTGAAATAAAAAATAAAATGAAACAACATAACAAAAATACGAATGTGTGCAAAGAAAAATATAAAAAAAGACACAGGAACGGAAAATTTGATTTTTTTTTTATCCCGCTAGCTTCTCTACACCGTTCGCACACAAACACCAAAAATCATGTTTAAAAAAACATGGAAAAAATCACCGTCTGAATCTAGTAAAAATATAATTATTTCTAATATTTCGAAAACAATGTATGCTTGACACTTTTTTTAAAAATTTCTTATAAAATATTCTATTGCATATAATGAGGACCAGGTGTTGGTACACTTTTGAGAGGTGAATCGTAGTCTGTTTCAGTTGGTTCTGGTATGGCACATTCTTGTAAAGAAGTCCCTATACGCTCCTGTAATGTTTCATAAAGTTTGTGTACGGTCTCATTGTGCCCAGTTGTTGGTTGCATGGCTTTCATTAAAGATTGTAAACGACCTGGTGGTAATTTGTTGTGTACATACCTGATAAAGAGAAAGAATATATTATTTTTTTACTTTATTTTTTCCAAATTCGAAAAAGCATTTCAAAGGATTTTAGTAAAAAGTTCGCAAGCAATTTTTTAGTACATAGCACAACTTTTCAACAAAAAATTTTATATATGTAAATTTAGTTTCTCTAGTAGGGCATTTTCAAAATATTATCTCATTTTCAATATGTTGTGTAAAAATAGGTAAATATTCGTATTATTTTCATTTAAAAATTAAAATTTTTCATATACCGGGATTTTAATTTTTTAATCCCGGGATTTGGTTAATCCCGAAATCTTTAACTTAATTTTTTTGTTTTACCCTTTTTTATAAAAAGAAATTCATTATGACATTCTACCTAAAGAGGATAGGGAACACAATATTGATCTTTTATATTTATTCTGTCATTGAAAACGAAAGAAAAAAGTTAAACTTTGTTATTCTTTTTAGGCGTGTCCAACATTTATAAAGAAATTTTAATCTGAGAAGTGCTGAAAATAATTAAATAAATGTCTTTTGAAATGCACAAAACAAAAAAGAAAAACCAAAAGTTCCATGTGGTTTTATTATCTAATTGATTCCACCGGTGCACCAAATGCAAAATTTAAGCTTTACTCCTTACAGGTTTAGGCTTATTAAATTCGTTTTCCGAGAACGGGCATGGAACCTAAGGTTATTTATGGAGCGATTTCAAGAAATTAAGTAGTGTAATTTATACACATAATACATAATTCCTACCACCAGTGGTAACGGGTATAAAAATGTGTTTTTGTTAAAATAAGATTTTTATGGTTAACTAAAAAAATTGATTTTGTTAATTAATTTCGAATTCAAATTTTAATTATTCATCTTAATTCATTTAATAAACATTTTAATTGAATCTTACAAATAAATCAATTACTAGTTTGCTCTATTCAATTACTATAATTAATTCATTTTTATTTTTTTTATCATATTTTTAATTAAATTAAGCATTAATTAGGAAAAAAAATCACAATTTTTTCAAATTTTAGTAATCAATATAATCATTAAACAACTTTGTAATATTAAATAAATTATAAAACTTTTGCTTGTAAACCTCTTTTAAAGACGTTTTTTTTTAATAAATATCTATAAAGGGCGGTATTCACTATCCTTTTTAGTCGCACGATATGACAAAAAAATTATGTGTGCTCATAATAGCTTCGTTTCTTTACTTTTTGGGTAAAGTTCGTGAAAATGAGAGTTAGCATAAATTTCTCTCACAAAGATACAAAATTACACAAAAGTACGGGAACAGAAAAAAACATTTTTAGCACAAAATAAAAAGTCAAAGTGTTTTGACATTACATTATTTTTCTTGATATTTTAATATAAAACTTTTTTATTTAATAACACTATTTTATTCCACAACACTTTCCAAAATTTTGTTCATTAGCATTTTTTCCATACCTTTTTTTGTTTTGTTTTACAGCTGTTTAACAATTTACATGAAGAAAAAGTTTGGCCTGTTTCGTGCATGAAGAAGAAGAATTTAATTCTCTCAAACTCGCTCTCTTTTACACAAATTTAAAGTACGGGAACGCTTTTCGTGCAAATTGGGATTCCGAGGGATCCCAAAGTAGAGTAAAGAAATAGAACTAATGTATGACAGTGTGGCTTAAAAATGAATTGAGAGAAAGATTTTTTGACAAGTCTGTCGGACTTGTAAATGTTTATGAAAATTTTCATTTGACGTCAAATAATATTAGTCACGATTTTTTCAAAGAGTTTTAATACCAAAACATAAAATTACTAATGAAAATATCAATTATATTATTTCTTTGACCTTTTTCTATTGAAAATTATATTTTAATATATTGTCCAAAAATATAATTGTGTAATTT
Source organism: Pollenia amentaria (assembly GCA_943735925.1). Classification (NCBI taxonomy): domain Eukaryota; kingdom Metazoa; phylum Arthropoda; class Insecta; order Diptera; family Polleniidae; genus Pollenia; species Pollenia amentaria. The sequence goes on from OX031008.1 coordinate 125,072,172, forward strand.
TATACATATTATAATAAAAAAATTTCCAATGGAAATCGAAATATTGATAAATAAACATATTTTAATTAATTTAATAAAAAAGTGATCTGAAGATTAAACAATATATTAAAATATAATATTAAATGGAAATATCTTTAAATATAAAGGTTTTTGTTATTTATTTATTGTAGAAACTCTAAAAATTGAGATAGCTATATTTGTTTCTATACCCATCATATATAGATAAATAGATTGTTAAAAAAAGTATTTAATAAAATCATCTAAGAAAAAGTTACTTTACATAAAACTTTTTTAATTAAACTTTTTAGAATTTTTTTTTTTAAATTGTACCATTAATTTTAAAAACTTTTCTTAAACTTACCACAATAACTTAATCATATGTCTTGTTACATTGTCCCTTGTTAAGCCGGCAAATAAGAATTCATCAAACAACGTAGTGCAAAAATCTTCTGTGGCAAATTCCTCAGCCATTGGAATCAACAAAGCAATCTAATAAATAATAAACAACCCATAAACAAGATCAAATACCACAAAAGAGTAATAAAAAAACCAAGGCTTACTAAAGAATGTAAGAAAGGATCTTCATAGGCGCGATCATCTTTACACGACGACAATATAGCTAAAACTCTTAAAACACCAACACGATCTTTTTGGCGTGCCGTATTCAAGGTATAATACATTGCCAAAATACTCGCTACTGAACTTTCTTGTATATAGGCCTCCACAGCATCGGGAGCTGGACCTGAATGTTCTATAGTTGTGAGTGCAGATTCACGTTCATCTGGTGGTAATTTGGAATGTAAACTGCGACACTGATCATCCACCATAAGAGACATAAGAGCCGGTAAAAATTTTGTAACCACTTGAGAATCTAGTTTGGGTTCTTTAAAGTCCTGCGAATCTATCATAACCCAAGCACTAAGACCCAAAGCTAACATGCGTAACAAGAGTATAAGAATAGTGTTGTCGCGAGGCAAACTTTCATTGTTAATTAAATGTTGTAGTATTTTTATTGCCGAAGTAGCCAAAAAGTTTATAGCATATGGATCACACAAAGTCATAGACAAATCACCCAATACTTGTTCTTGGCCACGTTTAATATTATCCAAAAATCCTTGCAATTCACGCGAACGTTTAATATCCACATTTTTCTCTCGTATACAAGCATCTAAACACCAAGTAAATTTGTGGCAGGGATCTACAGATATAATCTCCTGGACTTCCAAGTCGTGTAATGCCATTAAAAGTTCTGCTCTTAAGGTGCAGTAGTGAACATTGCGGGTTCTTAAAAAAAGAGTTCTCAAAAATTGTAAAACCATATCGTATAGTTTAACACTTGTGCCAATCATGTTAGCCAATTTTTGAACCACCTCACCCTGGCGTCTAACTTTGGGTGAGGGATGAAAAAACAGATTATTAAGATTTGTATGATCAAAAAGAATATGCTCCTTTTCCCGTATATACTGTGAGAGCAAGGGAGAAACTTCGTCACCAAATAGAGATTGATTATCACGCCATATTTGTCGTTTTACTTCGGTATCAGTATCAGCATATAACTCACGATCTCTTACCAATATGCGTAAATATTTATCATCTATATGGGGTGTATTACGCAAAATAGCCATTACTACGGGACGCAAAGCCTTAACACGCACCACAGGAAAACTTTTTATTAAAAGTTCTTTCAGTTTCTTATCACGTTCTCTGGGATCTTTTTGTCCCAATTCATTGATGTGGGAAATAAGTTTATCACGCAACTCTTCCATTAGAGAAGTATGAAAGTCAAGTCTACGTACTCCATGTAAATCAAGTAAAGGCAACATGGGCCTTAGGGAAGGTAATAGAACCCCGTTTTCTAACTAAAAGTGATTACAAAGAACTAAACTGACATTTTATATATGTATGTTTAATAGTAACGCACCTGAAAACTTTCTATAGCCTTTAAAGGATCTGTGCATGAAGTCAGAGCTTCTCTTAGGTATGCTTGTCCTGGTATATTAACTTCCTCAAGGCCAGTGCCCGTAAATTTTGGAGGTGGTTGTGCCATTTTTTTTTTGGATTTTTAAAATAATTATAAAATTTTCTTGTTTACACGGTAATTGTTATAGTTTTTTAAAATATACACATACGCGTACATATGTTACTCTTTTTTTAATAAATTGTGTTGATGTTTCCAAACTATGATGCCGTAGTTTTCAAAAAGGCAATGCACTATGTTATCGACAAAACAGTGGTTAACAGTAAACAAATTTTACGAAACTGATATTAATATATTTGTATTATATAAAATTACCATATAAACATTAGATAATTACAATTTTACAAAAAAACCTCAAAAAATGCAATAATTTAAAAGAAATTTAGATAATTTTTACTAATTATTATTTAAAAGCAAATTGTATTTAAATTATCTGGCATCTTTTTACCAATCACACAGCTGTCAGTCACCCAGTTTAATAGATTTCCATAGTTTTTAGCTAGTAAAGTGTGTTTTATAAAGAAAAAATATATAAAAATTAAATTTAAAATCATAAAGTTGTTAATATTTACTAAAAAAAATATAAAACTATTAATAATTTTTAGTTTACAGATATGTACCGTTACTAATTTAAATAATAAACGAACGGAAATTAAATAACTCGCAGAAATTGTGTATTTTTCTTCTGGCCCAAAAGAAAAGAGCAGCGAAAAAATGTTTCATTCTATGACTACCACAACTACTAAAGTAAAAGAAGAAACGAGTTACTCGTAAATATTTTCTAAATAAAGATCAAAGATATTGGATAGGGAGATATTTATTACTTTTAATAATATAAAATGGAAAATAATACACAAAGTAAGTTAAATATTTCAATATTTTTTTTAATCAAAAATATATTGTATTGGATTTGCTTTTATTGTAGAGAGGAGGCGCTATCAAAAGGATTTGGCTCCAACAGACGATATCTTAACTTTGATTCATTTGGTACGACAAAATCCTACATTGTATAATTATAAATTACAGCCAAATCAACGCAGGCGTATAGATATTTTGAATGGTTGGGCGGAAATAGCAGCGGCCATCGGCAGTAAGTATTAGTTTGAGTTTATATATATATATGTTCCTTTAACTCCCACTGTTTGATTGACTTAAATTACAGCAGTTTAGAAAAAGCATTTTTATCGAAATATAATTCACTAAAAATTATATGAACATACTTTAATGATAAAAAATATTAGAAATTCACGGCCATGTCATGTAAATCGAAATTCAGTGAAATTGAAATCGATGTAGATTCCCAGTTAAATTTTTTTTTTGAAAATTATCGTAGTAGTTCCTGATTTAAAGAGTAGTTCTGATAAAAAAAGTACGCATAGTATAAAGTATATATAACGGAATATTTTAACCCTTTCCGTGTTTTTGTCGAATATATTCGACATTACATTGCTCTCTGATTCTATGCGTTTGAACGGTATACAAATTTAAAGTTTATTAAAATATAGAGATTGCATTTGTGTCTTCATTTTTGAGCGGAGATGGCCAAGATGAAAACTACTATTTTTCTTGGTTTCAGCACCATCATATTACCTTAAATAAAAGTTTTTAGATTTTAAGCTCGACTTAAATTATTTTTGACCCGGAAAGGGTTAATGAAATTTAAATACTGGATCGTTATTAAAGTCTGTTCGATCTTAATTTCAATCGAATATGATTTCCAGAACATGGCTGTAAATAATCAATTTGGAACAAATAGGTGTCTACATAAATTCCGAAAGTTAATTTTTATAGAGTAAGCTTTTGAAAACACGTTTAATAGTTTTAAGGAAATCTTTGAGATTTATGACCTGTCTTAACATTATAATTTAGTTGCAAAATTTTTATTAAATGTAAATAAACAGGTAAAATTTTCTATAAATAGGCATATACATATATATTCGTAATCATTTATTTAAATAAAAAAAATCTGACCTTTGCATTAAAAAAATGTTACCACTAATTTCGTAATATCTCCGAAACTGTTAAAATTATAAAAAACTATTTCTAACAGAATTTAAAGGGGTATGCTGGTAGTTTTATCCAAATCGGCTAAAGCATTCTCAAGTCAATAATGCCCATAATAATAATTATTGAAAAAATGAACATTTGTCAACTCATTTTCATGACATATGGCTTAATTTATTCGCAATATATTTTCTGATAAATGATAAAAAAAATAAATTTTTGTCCTTTCCCTTTTTTATGCATTTTTTGAAAACAAAAAATAGTACTAATCTGAATATCCCCGAAACAGTTAAAAATAAAAAAAAGATATTTGGGTAACTCAAAGGAATTTTTAATCTTAATCATTTGTGTTTTGATCAAAATCAAACAAATCCTTCTCTAGTTATCATACAATATATTAGCATAATCGCAAATAAAAAGCAAATTTTGTAAATTTTTTTGTATTTTTAAAAATTTTTTTCTTCAGATTTAAAAATTTGTATACATTATTGAATATGTAATGACATTTTTGTTGCTTAAATGTATATGTTACTATGTCATGCTTTAAATTGGCTAAGAAGGCTTTTGTATTATTGATTGAATTAAATAAAATAAAAAAATAAATATTTACCTTCAAAAATAACCAAAGTAGTAATAGAGTAATATAGTAGAAAGAAGAAAAAGACAGCAGGCACAATGTGACCAGTGATGTAGGGTCAAGAATAAATAGTCCATACTAAACTACAACATTTAAAACGGGTTTCGATTTAGAAAAATTTCTTATTCATTGTTTTTCACATAATCCAGACAAATATACCGTCGAAGAATGTCGGCGCAAATGGAAAAATCTCCGAGATACATATCATCAATATCGTTTGCGTAAACCTAAAATGAGTGATGGTCTTTCAAAATGGCGTTACGCCAAAGATATGGAATTTCTTTCTAACGTCTATCAGCCAAAATTAAAATCAAATCGTACTCAAAATTTCAATACAACACCACAAGATAATCTCTTGCACAGTGTTTCGGAAAGTACTGATGAACACGATCATGTTGTGTCACAAGATATGGTACACCGTAATATCATTTCAGTTAATGATACAGATACATTTATTTTAACAACTTATGAAGATGTTACACACGATAATGATGTCTCACATGAAGATCCGAATATGGTATCTCATAGTGAGTTAAATCATGATAACAACAGTATGGATGATTGTGTGGAAATTGTAAAACATGAACATGTGTCACTAGATGATGATGGTAATACGGGAGGTGAGGTAGACTATGAGGAAGTCTGTTTGTATGAAGAATCTGGCAATACACCGAGTGTTGATTGTGAAACAATTATAGGGGCTGGGGCGGGTACAAATTCTGCCAACTCAGATGACACGAAATTTCAATATATCGATGCCAATGATTTTTGTATAGCCTCTATGAATCCAACTAGATCACAATACTCAAGTAGTGCTAGTAGTGTCATAGGTGCTTCTGGAACCATAAAATTAAAACCATTACCCATGGTTAGTTCGTCGACCACCTCCACTTCATCCTCTACGTTGGACTCTAACGCATCCTGTGTTACTATTGCCTCACCTTCAGTACATTTACAAACTCTGCCCGAACTTACACCCTCGCCAGCGATACCTCCGTCAACAACAGCGGCCAGTACGTCAGCTACATATATGTACGCCACTATAAACCCCACAAGATCTCAGTATAACAATAATAACACGGGCAGTGTGATTGGCGCAACAGGAACCATAAAATTAAAAAGTATACCTACAGTAAGTTCCTCTACCACAACAATGCCCCCGACATCATCCTCTGCTTTAGACTCTACCACTACGTGCGCTGCCATAGCCTCGTCCTCTGTAAATATACAAACTCTGCCTGAATTAATACCCTCACCAACAACCCCAACTGAGCTGAAACATGAGGCAAAATGTTTTTTAAGTACTTCAAACACAAATTCTCAACAAATGGCTCCGGCTTATTCAACTACACCATCGTCGTTGGCCATGTCTGCAACAACGACATTTTGTAATCATCAGCGGGAAGAATGTGATTTATTTTTTGATTTTCTTAAAAAGAAAATCCAGCGATTTCCTCCAGAAGAAATCACTTCAATACAAGTGGAATTTCTTAATTGTGTTTTACGTCGAGAGGCCGAACATGCACATAAAGTTCAACAACAGCATAACCCTATTCATTAGTTAATTTTACCAACTTTTTCAAAAAATAAAAAAACAAGGTTTCGTTAAAAAAACAAAAAAAAAAAACATTTAAACAAACATTTACCTAAAATAAAGTAAAAAAATTTAAATATTATTTAAGTATTAAACATTATTACAATAAAAATTAAAAAAAAGGAAAAAACTAGTTCTAGTTTTTGATGCTTTTTTAAACTATCAGGAACGCATGTGTTGGTTTGTAAATCGGTTTAGATTGTGCAAAAACTCGCTTTATATGACTAGAAATCACACTGTATTATTTCGTGAAGATCTGCCCATAATTTACTATGCCCCCAAATAAAGCCTACTACCGGAGAATACCGTAGTAAATAACGCTATCATAATAAAATTCGGTAAGTCACAGTTTAGTAGGTCTAGAAATCACTGCCAAATTTCGTGAGATCTGTCCATAATTTACCATAGACCCCATATAAAGGCTACTCTCGGAAAACAGATTAGTACGCCTGTAACCGTAATAAATAATGCTATTGCAATACAATTTGGTACGTCAAAGATTTATAGGAACAGAAATCACACTATAAATTTTCGTAAAGTTCGGTTAATGCCCCATACATATAATGCTCAGGGAAATTATTTAAATACGCCTAAAACAGTAACAGATATACATACATAGATATTGTGTTGTGTTTGGTCTAATTAAATTGCATATGGCCAAAATAATACCATGCAATTTTGTTACAATCGGTCCATATTTACCTAAGATCCCATATTAAACAGTTTTTGTTGCCTAAATAGACTTTATTTAAGTAAAAGAAAATGGTTTTATATAAAATAGAAAAGGCGCTATGGACATAGTTGTATTAATAAGTAACAATAGGTAATAATAACAAAAACAAATTATAATACAGAGTTCATAAGGAATTATTTCATTGCATAAATATATCTAACACCCCTTCTCAATATCAAAAGATTGTAGTTGCTATATTTATATTCATATGTAAGTACAAAATAAAATTCAATTTACGTTAAAAATTCAGTTATATAAACCAATTAAATTCAATAATCTAGATATCTTTATCTTCTGTAAACATAGAATATCTATATGCTTGCTCCTGGGAGATATCTTCTCGTCTTGAAGAATTTTTAGGCAGCTTTGGTTATCTTAATAAATTATTGATTTCAAATTCACTCATTAGCTAAATAATCCACAAAAGTTCGCGAGACTCCTCCGCCAGACCTACAAACTCGGCCTCGGTAGAAGTTACTAGCGTAACTTATGACTGCTTCTCCAAGCTTGAAAATGAAACCACTAGTAGACTTGCGGTCACTTGTGTCGCCTGCCCAGTCAGCATCAACAAAACCTTTTAGCTCCAACTTAGATTTTGATCCCACACACAAATTTAAATTTGATGTTCCCTTCAGATATTTAAAGATTCTCTTGACCTCTGTCCAGTCGTTTTCATTTGGACTGTTTATCTTTCGAGATAATATTGACACAGGAGCAGAAATATCGGGGCGAGTGTTGTTTGATACGTATAACAGTGATCCAATTGCTTTTCGGTATAACCCATTATCAGGATGTAAATTAGCGCAACCTTCCTTTAAATAGCGGGGGTCCATGGGTACTGAGGAAATCTTGGCATCTTGAAGATTAAATTCTTTTAAAATTTGTTGAATGTAATGCTATTGGGATAAATAAAATAAACCATCATCGAACTTGACTTCAATTCCCAAGTAAAGCTTTAAATCGTCCAATTGTTTTATTTCAAAGTTAGATTTTAGAGTTTCTGCGACATCCTCAATCTGTTCATTTGACTTTGAAGTCACTATGGTGTCGTCGACATAAATTAAAATGTAAGTTTTCAAATCACCATCACCCTTTATATATAGACAAGATTCGGCCTTTCCCCTTCTGATTCCCGAATCAATTAATATTTGATTAATACGAAGATTCCAACAACGACCCGACTGTTTCAGTCCGTTCAAACTATGATTCAATTTACAAACAAAATGTTCCCTCCCAGGCGTAAAAAAAACCCCGGGGTTGTTTCATATATATATCTGGATCTAACTCACCGTAGGGAAATGCAGTTTTGACATCTATGTGGCACACCTCAATCTGCCTGTTACTTGCAATTGCCAATAAAAATCGAAATGTCGTCTGCTTCACCACTGGTGCAAAAATCTCATCATAGCTTTCGCCATACTTTTGTGAAAATCCCCTTGCAACTAATCTTGCTTTGTATTTATTCATACCATCAACAGCCTGTTTTGTTTTAAAACCCCACTTCGAATCAATTAGTTTGCAATTTGGGGGTAACTCTACTAAGTTCCATGTTTTATTTCTCTGCAAAGCTTGCATATCATAGCATTAAGCCATTCTTTGTTGTCGGACTAGAAAGCTTCAAAATAATTTACTGGATCACAATTTGTAAACACCTTGTATCCATACTTTTTGGTTGCTATACCCTTGTTTGGCCTGGTAGACGTTCTTGGTGTTACGTTGAAAACACTTTGTGTTGCAGAATTGTATGACGTTAAATTTTCATTATCAGATTCAAACCCGCAAAAATCAGATGTGCTTATCTGATCACCATCCTCCTCCATATTACCTGAGGTTTGCGATAAAATGTCAGGATTTGGGTTTGAGATCAAAACGTCCATGACATTGGTATTTGATTCATTATCGTTGTTCTTGAGTGCGCTTGAATTTTCAAGTTCCAAAAACTTTACATCACGACTGATAACTATCTTATTAGTCTCACAGTTTAACAAACGATAAGCCTTTGATTCATCAGAGTAACCAACTAGATAACATTTCACAGCAACATCATTTAATTTTCTACGTTTTTGCTTGTTTATGTGTGCATAAGCCACAGTACCAAAAACACGAACATGACTTAAATTGGGAGTTTTCTTAAACCATAATTCAAATGGTGTTACTTTCACAGCAGAGGACAATAAACTTTTTTGAATGTAGTTTGCACTGTTAACAGCCTCAGCCTAAAATTTAATATGCATATTTGCGTCGTACAGCATACATCTGGCCATCTCCAATAAGCTTCTATTTTTCCACTCAGCAACCCCATTTTGTTCGGGAGCATAAGCACAAGTAAGCTGATGTACAATACCTTTATTTTTCAAATATTTCTGCATCCTTTTATTTACAAACTCTGCACCACGATCAGTTCTGAGTACTTTCAATTTCTTTCCAAACTGATTTTTTGATTGTTCAACAAATTCTCTTATTTTAACAAAAGCCATGTCTTTCGTTGCGATAAAGTAAACTGTACAAAATCGACTATAGTCATCAATAAGTGTTAAGAAGTAACGGTTACCGCCAGGAGTTTGATTTTGCATGGGGCCGCATAGATCACTGTGTACCAGTTCTAAGATTCCAGCTGCTCTATTCTCTGATGCCTTAGGAAAAGGATTTCGTGTAAGCTTAGCTCTCAAACACACCTCGCAATTAATTTTACAAGAACATTTGTCTATACTAATACCCTGCACTAATTTTCCAGCTACTTTATAGACTCATTATTTCTATGGCCAAACCGACGATGCCAAACATGAACGCAATCGCCTCTGTCATGTTCTAATTTATTAGCCTTATTATAATTTTTCAGAACAAACAAATTATTGTGCAGTGATGACCTAGCATAAACATGGCCATTTTTCGAAATTGAGCAACTATCTAATTTAAAATTTACATCAAAACCATCGCTGGTCAATTTTCGAACAGATAGTAAACTACCATCTAATTGTGGTATATACAATACATTTCGTACACGAATTTCATTACCTTCAAAAAATATTTTGCAATCGCCAATTCCGCTCGCCTTTAGCTCGGTACCATCAGCTAAGTAAATCATTTAATTTTGTTCCATATTTATATTTGTAAAATATTTTTCCTCACAGCACATGTGACAAGTTGCAGCTGAATCAATGAACCACTCCGATTTTGCTCGTCCAGTCATTACGCCAAAACTAATGTTTCTGTCATCATCCTTAACGATATTAGCACGGTTGTCATATACCTTTTGTTGCTTTTGTGTCTTTGTTCAGACAATTTTTCTTAAAATGTCCAGGCTTGCCACCGTTAAAACATTTTGGTATACATTTCTTCTTTTGTATTTTGAATGCAGCTTCAGTTTCTTGCTCACATCCTGATGATCTTTTAAACTCCTGCAACAACTTCTCTTTCACTAGGTCAAGCGTAAGGTCAGCTTCAGACGCATTTCAAAGACGAAATTAAAGGGTTCTAATTTTCCGGCAATGTGCCCAACAGAAATGCTACAGCCTAATGCTCCTCTATAACTTTACCCAAATCTCGTAACCGGTCCACAATAACTAAAACTTCTTTTATAAGGTCTTCCATGCTCTTACCGTTAACTAACCGCATTGATGACATCTGTCTAAGAAGACCAACTTTGTTGGTTTTGTTTGATTTTTCGTGATGTTTCTTTAAAGTGTCCCAAAACACTTTGGCAGTTTTTAGTTGCTTGATTAACACTTTCTGTGATTCCTCCACAGAGAGACCAATTACAGCCCTTGCCTTATCGTCACGTGTTAACCACTTATCGTCCCTAACCACCGGAACAGCACCAACAACAACATCCCACAGCTCTCTTTCTGTAGTATAAGCTACACTTGTGTGGCTAAGGACTACCCTAATATTTTTGTAATGTAACGAGTATCAACGGTACTCGTTATTGTGCCAAGCTAATGTCATGTCTTTTTTCCCTTCTATTCATTCTTCTTTATCTTGTGCCCAACACGTTCAGTCGTAATAAAACTTAATTATAATTTAATATAAAACCAACGTTTTTTATTTAAAAGAAGACTTGACCCTCCTGGTCAACACTACATGGTGGCAGCGGTAAACATTTAATTAAAGTGAAGAAGATTTTACAATTGTGAAAAAACAAAGTTTTTTCATCACGTTTTTGTAAAAAACCAAAAAAAATTTGAGGTTAGGGAAAATAAATAAATTTACATCAGTTTATGCCTCAAAAAGCAGTCAAAACTGAAAAAATGGAGAACATTTTTGTGGCAAACATCGCTCCTCCTGAACCATTTAATTTTTCGCAACCAGATGATTGGGCCAAATGGCGGAAAAGGTTTGAGCGGTATATGAACGTATCAGGGCAATCAACTAAAACAGTAAGGGAGCAGATTGATTTGTTATTTTACATAATGGGGGAGAAAAGTGAGGAAGTCTCATTACAATTTGGATCCGCACCAACGACCGTGGCGGATGCCTAAAACAAATTTGACAACTACTTCAACCCAAGAAAAAACATCATATTTGAACGCTTCAAATTCAACTCAAGGGTTCAAAGGCAAGGCGAATCTGTGGATGATTTCATTACTGACCTACATGCCCTTGCCGAAAAGGTTGCGTACGGAAATCTGAAGGAAGAGTTAATCCGAGACAGAATCGTGGTGGGGATGCTCAACACAAAAGTTAGTGAACAGATGCAGCTGAAACCGAATCTGACGTTAAAGGTAGCAGTAGATACAGCTCGACAAGCTGAAATTCAAATTAAACAAACAAAAGTCATCAAAGACGACAAAAACGTGTGTAACGTCCAAAAGGCAGGTGGCGGCATGCACCTACGTAACCAAGGTGGAAAAAATTTTTCAAATTCAAATGGTAATTATAATAAAAATAAATGTAATTATTGTGGATTTAAACCACACAATAGAAAAGATTGCCCTGCCAGGGGAAAAAATTGCAACGTTTGCAACTTACGTGGAAACTTTGCTAGTGTATGTAAAAAGAAAAATTAAATTAAAGCAAAACCAAGTAAAAAGGTAAATTCGGTTGAATCCGCAAATTTAAAATCAAATTCTGAAAATCGGGAAAATTTTGACTATATGATCGGGACGGTAAATAAATTTTTCACGGGAAATAATCGTAAATGTGTAGATTCGTGGTACATTCGGTGCGAAGTAGCCGAATTGAAAAATAGTTTAAACTTTCTTATAGATACTGGGGCAGACTGTGTCTGCATCCCAAAAAATTCGATTTCGAACCATCATAATCTAAAGGGACCAGATGGCAATTCGTTGAACGCTTTAGGCATTGCTAAAGCAACTTTAGCCTATCGTGGGAAACAATGTAAAGTAGACGTTTACATTGTTGAAGGGCTTAGTACTCCTATTTTAGGGCGAAATGCTATCGTAAAATTAAATATTCTTCAGTCTCCGGCTCTCGAAAATTTTTTGGTTTCAAAAAGTGGAAGTGATAATATGTCATTGAAGTTAGTGGAAAATTTGCCCAGACTTTTTCGTGAAATCGGGGAGTTTAAAGGTGAAATTAACATAAAATTAAAAAATAATGTTACTCCTTTTGTACAAACAATACCAAGAAAGGTTCCAATCCCTTTATTACCAAAATTAAAATCAGAAATTGATAGATTAATGGATCTGGACATAATTGAACGTATGGACGATGTTACGGAATGGGTCAGTCCCATAGCCAGTCCCAATAAAGCGGTTATTAGGCCATATTATCCTATGCCGAAAATTGAGCTCTCCTTAGCTAACATTAAGGAAGCTAAGATTTTTTCAAAAATCGACGATAACAAAGGATTTTATCAAATAAAATTATGACGTGAAAGTCAATTACTGACTTGTTTTATATGTCCATTCGGACGGTTTATTTTTAAAATATTACCTTTTAATAAAGTCCTAGAAGGAAAAAACAACTGCATTTTGCATGTTGATGATATTCTAATTTTTGGGAAAAATCGTAATGAACATGATGCCGCTCTCGAAAAAGTTATAGCTCGCCTTGACAAAGAAGGTATAACTATTAACAAAGAGAAGTCATGTTTTGGTGTAGACCAAGTTACTTACTTAGGTTATGTTCTTTCAACAAATGGTATTTCGATTGATCCAGAAAGGATCAAGGCAATTGTTGACTTTCCCAAACCAGAAAATAAAACAGAAGTCCAACGTTTCCTCGGTATGGTGAATTTTGTTGCAAAGTGTATCCCCAATCGGTCTAAAATATTGGGCCCTATCAATGTCTTAACGCGAAAGGTAGATTTTGTTTGGGATAAGGTACAGGAAAAAGCTTTTTTGGAAATAAAAAACAGTTTGACACAAACTCCAACTTTAGCCTTTTATGACCCTTCTAAACAAATTATCATTAGCTCAGACGCATCCTGTTATGGTATTGGTGCCTGTCTTTTTCAAGTGGACGGTGACGGTACGAGGGAAGTGGTTTCATATATATCCAGAACGATGACCGATACTGAAAAACATTACGCTCAATTGAACGTGAAGCCTTGGGCATAACTTGGGCAGCAGAAAAGTTAGCCGAGTATATAACAGGTGTAAAAGTAATATTTGAAACAGACCACAGGCCTTTAGTGCAAATTTTACAGTCAAAAAATTTAGATACCTTGACCCCAAGACTACAACGTTTTAGAATGCGCCTTATGAGGTACGACTACTCTATAACCTACGTACCAGGCAAAGACTTAAAAGTAGCTGACGCTTTATCTCGTGGTCCAGTTCCTTGTAAAGAGGACGAGCCTCAGGAGCTCGGGATAGAAACTGAAGCTTTTGTACGTTTTGTCGTAAAACATCTTCCAGTAAAAGATTATTATGTAGAAAAAATAATAAAAGCTCAAAAAGAGGACCCAATATGCAAACTACTTGTTCAGTATTTGGCAGATGGTTGGCCAACTCGTGATAAATTACCAGATTTAATGGTACCCTATTATCAATATCGTTACGATATTTCTTTTCCACAAAATTTAGTTTTAAAGGATACACGGATAATTATCCCTCCAGGTATACAAAGAGATGTGATCGACTTCATTCTTTCAGGCCATCAGGGAATTACCAAGTGTCGTAGAATAGCTCAAGCTTGGGTTTGGTGGTTAGGTCTTAGTTCACAGTTGGAAGATTTAGTAAAAAACTGTCCTGACTGCATTGAGGAACGATGTAACAACAGGGAAACATTCAAGTATGAAAATCCTCCAACTCGACCGATGGAGAAAATTGGTTTAGACCTTTTCAAATGGAACAGGTGGTATCTTTTTATTATTCACTATATTTCGAATTTTTTCCACTAACCTCTATGACTGAAGAGGTCATAATCGACAAAGTCAAAGAATTTTTTTCACGTTTTGGTATTTGTTCCATATGCAGGAGTGACAATAGCTGCGTTCGAGAACACAAAAGTTTTTACTATTTTTTACTGAACTTTACTGCATTTTACTAAATTGCGTTCGCGTACACAAAATACAGTAAATGAGAACACAAATTGAGAGCGTAAAGTGACAGTTCTTGACTGAGTACTTACAAATTTTTACTGCAGAAATCTTTGCAGTAAAATTTAGTAAAACAAAAAAACATATGTTTCAAAAGGTAAACAAACAAAAGTAGCAAACGAAAGGCATACAAATTGTGAAAAAATTGTTTAAAAAAAGAAAAGTTGAAATAAAACTAAAATAAAAACAAAAAATGAATTAATATTAATTAATTAAACTTGTTTGTGAAGAATTTATATGGCTAAATACCAACTTTTGAAACTTTGTTTTGTTATGTTAATTTTTTGGAGTTGTAAAAGTGTCAAGTACTCGGGTACTTAGAACAGCCCTTGTTTTTATAGTTATCAATAGTAAAAAAAAGTATTCGTGTACTATTGATCAAATTTAGCCGGACACAAATTAGCAAATTCTAATAAAATAAAAAACAAACAAATATGAAAGATAACATAAAATAATTTGTTTGTATTTTCCAAAAATATTCGTGTTATAAAAAGTATTTAATCGAGTACCGATAAGAAAACGAGTTAAGTCGTCAGAAGTGTAAACATTTTTCAACACTTCAATTATTTGCGATCAGCTGTTGCCTTTATTTTACGAATTTTTACAAATTTTGCGTTCGCGTACTTTTTTGGACAACAGCTTTTTGTGAGAGCAAATTTTTAAGTTTACTCATTTACTGCATTTTACTGTAAAAGTACTCAAACGCACCTAATGGTCCACAATTTCAGTCAAAATTTAAACAATTGGCTTTTGTTTACAATTTTACACACGTGACAAGTAGCCCTTATTATAGCCAATATAATGGTGCTGCCGAAGCAGCGGTGAAAGTTGCAAAAAAGATGATAAAAAAAATGTCAAAATATTCACGAAGGTCTTCTTAACTATCGTTCAACCCCGTTAGCAAACGGATTTTCGCCCGCGGAATTAATGATGGGCCGCAAAATCAAATCTTTGGTTCCAATGTTGCCAAGTCTGTTAGAACCAGGAAATAATCAGAAAGTATTGGAAAAAGAACGTCAAATTAAAAAAAAAAACAAATTCAAAATTATAATAAAAGACACAGAACTAAAGATCTGCCGGAATTAAAAAAAGGGAATGGGGTGTGGATAGTCGATTTACAAAAATATGGTAGGGTTTTAAAAAAAACTAGACGAACCACGATCATATTTGAATAAGGCGGATAGAGAGACGTACAGCCGAAACAGATGGCATCTAATCTCAGTGCCAAATTTCGGTACTGCTAATTCTGACAATTCAGACGAATTTTATAATCCAAATGAGAATTGTATAGTTGAAAATAATTTCGACAACAATGCTAGCGAGGATAAAACCTATTTGCCTTATACTCCAGAGGAACTACCTTTTGAACAAAACTCCAGAAGTTGGCCCCTCAACAAGAGTTGGTAGACAACGAACTACACCAACTTGGTTTAAAGATTATGTAGTTGAAGAGATTGATTTATAAAATTAAAATACAATTTCAGGGAAAAAAGTTTATTATATTTGTTACATATAAAAACACATTCATTTAAAATTAAATAATAATGAAAAAACAAAAAATAATATTGTACAAAATTTTTAATTTAAAATTATATTAGTAATGAAAAATACAAAACAAAATTGTAAAACCTGAAAAAAATTATAATATTTTACAAATCATTTTCATTTAAAATCGAAAATATCAAAACAATTGTAAAACTGGAAAAAATAATATTGTAAAAATACTTTAATTTAGTTATTAAAATTATAAAAACAATGTTAAATGAATTAAAAAAAAAAAAAAAATAATTATAATAATTATTACTTATTATATTTAAAAAAGGGGATATAGTATAAGCTACACTTGTGTGGCTAAGGGCTACCCTAATATTTTTGTAATGTAACGAGTATCAACGGTACTCGTTATTGTGCCAAGCTAATGTCATGGCTTTTTTCCCTTCTATTCATTAAGGCCATGTCAGATAAAACTTTTGCTTCGCGTTGCGTTACCGATTCGCTTTGACATCTAAGATAAAATATACATACTTATACGAAATATGTCACATAAAGTACTTTCAAAGCGAAGCGAAGCAAAAAGTTAGTTAACTCTCATCTTTTAACGCGCTTTGACAATTGGCTAGTATAATTTTCTTTTTTTTTTTAATTTTTTTGCCAAATTCAATTCTAAAAAACCGTCCAATTAAATTTTTAACTTTTATTTTTATAACAAATAATTAAATGTACAAATTACCAACCGCTTTTATAAGTAAATAAGCAATGCGTGAGTGTTGTCAAAGTTTTCATTGTGTCATATACCTTTTGCTTTGCGTTTTTCTGCCAAAGGTAGAAACGTCACGCAAAGCGACAAAGTTGTATCTGACACGGCCTTTATTCTTTATCTTGTGCCCAACACGTTCAGTCGTAATAAAACTTAATTATAATTTAATATAAAACCAACGTTTTTTATTTAAAAGAAGACTTGACCCTCCTGGTCAACACTACACTTTCCAACAGCAATAACTCCATGTTAAATTTCCAATCATGATTATTGTTATTTGACAATTTGGGAAACTGTGCACAAACCGTATTCATCTTGGACAATTTTTACTTTAAAAAACTTTACCTTTTTTCTTTTTTTTTTCAGAAAATTATGAAAGCGCGAATCTGGGCTCATAACCTGTTGCCTAAATAGTAAAAGAAAATGGTTTCATATAACATAGAAAAGGCGCTATTGACATAGTTGTATTAATAAGTAACAATAGGTAATAATAACAAACCCTTTTACAATGTGGCAAGTGGAAGGCAGACACGAAGTTTGTTGGCGAGGGGTTGTAGAGGTAGATTGTGTAGTACATGACTATCTGTACCATGATGAAATAAACAGGTGGCATTACTACGCCAGATGACGATTTTTTGCTCTTGCATTGTTTGTCTAGTCTTATGTCAAATTTTTTTTTTGTTTACAAAAAGTCCACGTTTTGTGCTGTGATTATTGTATTGTATTAAAGTTTTTCATTATTTAAATTAAAATTAAATAAAATAGTAGCCATAGTGAAATAAAAATTGGCTAAAAATTAATTTATTTCATTGCGTTCGGCGGCAAAATTTGATTTTAGTTGAATATAATTTTGGACGTATACGAAGACTTATTTTTCATTTTTGTTGTAATGTTGTATTTGTTGCCGTAGCGCTGCCACCTACTTATTCCACCATGATCTGTACTAGACATTTTTCGTGTTTCTCTTTTACTGTTCGCAATTTTCATGTTGTTGCTTCATATCATTTTTCTCACACCAATGTAATTTTATATATCATTGCCTGTTAAATGTTCGTCTCCGTCAACAGCGAAAATGAACGAAGAAAGGAAACGAATAATTTCAGTCTGTCTATTAATTTCGCGATTGTAAAAGGTTTAGGTAAGTTCAAAAGAGAATAAGAAAAATGTCTGCCTTTCAATTTCAACCAAGGCGAATTCACTAGAAGGTGAGGTCAACTCTACAACAACACTGTTTCTGTGGTCCATCTGTCAAAAATATTGCTAGTAAAAAAAATGTTTGTTTACATAAAAAAAACAAGTTCGTATACAAACTTTGACAAATCGACCACCGAAAAAAATAACCATATGCTGACTTGACCCCACCTTCTAGTCAATTCGCCTTGATTTCAACATTGTAAATTGGGGCTAAAAGTAATGTTTACAAGTTATAATGCAGAGTTCATAAGGAATCATTTCATTGCAAAAATTTATCTAACAGTTTTCTGAAAAGCACTTCAAATGCTAAAACAAATTTCACTTTTGTATTTAAATTTTTTTCAATTTAGATTTTTAATGCCAGAAATCACTCTACAGAATTTCGTGATATTTGGTCCATAATTTACCATGGTCCAATATAAATTCCCCTCCTGAAAATCATTTTAGTTCGGCAAAAACTGTTGCGAATCATAATATTTTATTCAAGTTAGTTCAAATGACTAGAAATAAAAGCATAATACTCTGATTGTCGGTCAATAATTTAACATTGGTTTAAACCGGGACCAATTTTAATACCGACGTTCGTTTTTATAAAGATTAATTAATAATTAATAGCTCTCATAAATAGCACACTTCTGAAATATTTTCCAAAATTTCGGTACAATACGTTATCGCCCGTATTGAAACTCCTAGCTGCTTTTTCAGGTTCAGTTTGTTGCTGGTTGGGCTTTCTGCCAGGATATACATGGTATAACACTGTTTTCAGTCGCATTCTAATTAAGATTTCGGCTAAACTTTCATTTAATTTTACTGTTGGTGTTATGGCGTAATAATAAGTTTGCCAAATTCTTAGGCATGTTTAAAGATAGCATCATTTTTAGGTGTGTTTTTTTTTGTTTGCACAAACCTCTCCGCTTCCACCGGTGAGGCCAGTAGACTTCAAAGGGGACACTCGAGAGATGTCCACAACTTGTTCGGCAGGGCGTCGTGTAGAAGATGCCAAGTGCCCCTCCAAGAGCCTTGGATACATAAAAAATAAGGTTTGCGGATTAAAGGTTACGGGATACACTCTGTTTGTCCCGTCTACAGAGGACAAGGTAAGAACGTGTATACTAGCGAGAAATTAATTGAATTTTCTCATCTTTCATTCTTTCATGTGCGGTATTTGACCGTTGTAAGTAGAGAGGCTAATGGTAAGTGCACTCTTATACTGGCTTCGGTGTATATGCCGTCCGAGGCAATTGATCCGCCTGGTACAGAGGTGCGGGAATTGAGGGCCAAGTTCACGGGAGCACAGGGTGTTTGAAACACCCATAGAGGGCATTTGAATAAGTTTAAGGCGGATCTGAAACGGGCAAACGGCTCTCATGGAGGCAGTTTTGTAAATCCATCGATAATGTCAACGAGTTGTCGAGATTCCGACGGATTTTATCCAAGGATCCTAGGACCCTGCGGTATGTCCAAAGGAATGATGGCTCATGAACTGAGTCTAGCTCGGAGCCCCTAACCTTACTCATTGAGGCGCACTTTCCTGGGTGTATGGAAACTGGAGGTATGAGCGATGGTCAATGGGACGAAATGTCCGTGATATCGGGTCATAAGTCCGCCTGCGTCGAGGAAATAATCACAAGGGAGAGGCTTGAATGGGCGGTCAATACCTTTGACCCGTATAAGCCACCGGGTTCGGACGGTATTTTTCCGGCCATGCTCTGCAATATCCCGGGTGACGCATTATTTCTGCTGGTGAATATATTTAGGAAATGCCTCAGCACGAGGTATCTGCCTAGGGGGTGGAGAGGCCAGGTTAATTTTTATACCCAAGGCTTTCAGGGCCGGCCACTCGAAGCCGGGAGATTTCAGGCCTATTAGTCTGACTTCATTCTTATTGAAGACTTGAGAGACTGATAGATCTCTATCTCAGGAGTAGTATTGATACCCACCTCATTAGCAACGCATTAGGATTGAGGCGATTAGGGTTAAGGACTTTCTGGTGGAGTGGATAGTCTGCATGCTTGTAGCAGAATTATCAACACGAGCATGGGGGATCAAAGGATAAGGAGGAGGGTAACCAGGGGGACACCACAAGAAGGTGTGGTTGCTCGCGGTCAACGAGATTCTCAGTTCCTTTGATTCCATGGGTAGGAAAGTCATTGCCTATGCGGATGACATAGTTCTGCTGGTCAGGGGAAAATTTCTGTCCACGATCGGTGAAATTATGCAGGTGATGTTGGGCGATCTCTCGGCATAGTCGAAGAAAAAGGGTTTGGATGTAAACCCTGCGAAGACGGAACTGGTGCTTTTTACCAGAAGGTACAAGATAGAGTGTTTTAGGGGACCAGTGCTAGGTGGTGTCGAGTTAACTCTATCGGACAGTGCTAAGTATTTGGGTAACTTCCTCGACAGTAAATTGTCTTGGAAGAGAAATACTCAGGAGAGGATGAGAAGGGGACTCAACGCCTACTATACATACAGGAACTCCATCGATAAGAATTGGGACTGAGACCGGATATGGTAAACTGGATTTACACATTGGTGGTTAGGCCGATTCTTACTTATGGATGTACTGTTTGGTGGGTTGCGTTGAACGTGGATATCTATAGGAAGATGCTGAGCAAGGCTCAAAGGAGTGCATCTCTTGGCATCACAGGTGCAAGGAGAAGGAATCCACAGGCAGCGTTGGATATCATACTATATCTGTCCCCTATTGGGCATAACGTGAAGAGTATAACAGTTAGGAACTTATTAAGACTCTACGAGTCTTCATTGGTTAGACCTAGGCGGGATAATCACACGAGAATTTTGTACGAAGTGGGTCTGCTTGATCGCCCTATGCCCTATACTTCGGTATAACATCACCAGTGGAGTTCCCGGATAGGGAAGTCTCACGTGGATCCATTGGACTGTTTGAGGGGTGGGAGGTATTAACGGAGGTATCTAAGATGGAAACCGGCACTGGTGCCGGGGTTTATATTGCGGACACTGACGTAAAAAGGTCATTCAGACTCCCGGATGAGTGCAGTTTCCAAGCTGAGATCCTAGCGATTACTTTATTTCAATTAATTTAACTTGACTAGGTTTTAATTTACGTTCTAATATCAATACCTAAATAAAGAAAAATCGCAAAATGATAAACGTTTTACTAAAATGCCCACAAAAATATTTTTTTTTAAGTTTCTTTTTATTTAATAAAATATCTTAAAAAAAAGTTTATAAGCAGTTGAAAAAAAGACTGTTACATATGTGCAAGCATATATAATTTTTTATGTATCTGATCAAAATAGAGTTAGTATAAATCTGCCTTTTTTAAATATTGGAATAAAGTTTTTTCAAAAATATCGAGTGTTGCCAAATCATTTTCGTTAACTTTGTACATATGATAGGAATTACAAAGTTTGAGCATTTTAGGTGTTGGATTAAAGTTGTGACAAGTATTTTTTATAAATACTTCACCCTTAAAACGCTGTCTTATTTTAATCTTTTCAAAATCCATTTTTGCTCATCCAAAAACAAGCTCTTAAATATAAATAGTATTACTTAGTTATTGTTATGTACAGACAAGCAAATAGTGAAACCCCCTCAACAAAAATTTATGGCCCCAAATTTTCCCCTACGAATTTTTACCCCCTTAATGAAATAAGCCCCCTCAATCTGGGGCAACAGTTGGGGCTAGTTGTATACTATGTTGCGAATAAACAATCGTTTTTAAATATGTTTAGTTGTATACTACGTATGTTTATGTATGAAAATCTTTTTTGTAAATTTTTTTTATTCCGATTCAAACTTTTGACAAATAAATATTGTTTTATATAAAACATAAAATACCAGAAGTCAATAGATTATGGGCGAAAGTAAGGAATTGGCTAACGGTATTCCGCAATTTAATGGTTTTCATTTTTTAAAATTGAATTTAAACAGAAAAACTGGGAGAATTTTTATTCATAATGGCTGTATTTCGAATACTTCGAAAGCTATTTATACTTGACCATTTTTTATAAACCATGGTAGAATAAGTATCAGGTATAATCATAGAAATTTTGTTAAAAATTTTAAACCCATATAACGTCAAACAAAAAAAATAAAGAAAAAAAAATTAAATCAAGCGTCAAAAATCAAGTAAATTAATTTGACATTAAATGGCTAAATAATAACTCTCCTTAATGAACATATCTGGTACTTATAATACTATGATATAAACTGTTTAAGTTGTTTCCTACAAAACCTTATATAGTAGTAAAATATATAATAGCAATAAAAATAGTAAACAAAATTGTGTTTATCGAGTGAAAATACATTTTATGAAATGTTCACAAGAGTACTATTAACAGGACTTTTGCCAGACTATAACCCGGATTGAACTTACACTAAACATACGACAATTGTGCAAACTGTAGACTATACTAGTTTATTCTCAATTCACAACTTGTTTTAATAAATAAAATAGGTATTGAACATTATTTTGAAATGTTTTAATTTTTATTTCCTTTTTTAGGTAATTGACTGACTTGTCTGCTACAATTCTTAAGCTTTCAGTTCAAATTGTGGGATTGTTGTATAATTTGTGTATATAAAAGTATAATTAAAAACTAATGCCGGCGTATAAAGAATAAAACTAAACATAAACGGCTTAAAAATCATATGCAAAATACTAATAATAACAAAAAAATAATAGAACATAAGCAAGCAGGTAAATTTTGGAACACATGATGTCGATTATTAAAATAAAGGAACACAAAATTTACTAGTTTACAATTGAACTACATATGTATATGAATGTACCTATATATACATTTATAAAATACAGCTTAAAAATAACAAATAAAAATGAATACCAATATTAGTACCAACAATATTAATGTAAAAAATACAATTTTGTATGTTAGTTGATAATTCCTGCTAAGAGAATTAAGGACAATTATTATTTAAGTCATTAATACGATCGGTATTAAAGTAGATTACGGTAATTGTAATATCATCACGATATAAACGAACAACATCTTGAGGTAGAGATAAATAGTAAGCAATCTTTGAATGTTCAATGCCGTAGTCAGTGCCGCCCAAGGCATAACGTATTAAATGGGTGGCAGAGTTTTGATCCGAAGGCTTGCGTGTACGACCAGCTCTAAAAAATAAATATAAATATTTTTACAACTTAAAAATTGTTAATACTTACTTTCTTTCAGCTAGTATATTCGAAATTGTTTGCAGTGTGACATCATCCGCTGGTAATTTTACTGGTTCTAAAGATTTTTTCGAATTCAAATGATCACCCACTAAATTAACTACTTGTGAGGGTGTTAGAAAATCCCATAAGCCATCACTGCCTATAACAAGAAATTTATCATTAACTGTTAGACGATGATGTTCAACATCAGGCTTGGCGGACAGGTACGGTGGCGTGTTATAGTGTGGCGGTACAGCGTGCTCACCGAAAACAGGTACTACATATTTTTCCATTATTTTGTTGGACCATTTATAGCGGAAATCTCCCATGGCACGCAAGGGGGCCAATTGACCTAGTAAACGGTCATTTCTTATGGCCGTATCTTGTTCCTCTTTCGGATGCTCTAGCAATATTCGTTGTACTTCTTGTTGGTTATCGGTGTTATGTTCCTGATTGAGTTTCTTTGAAATCCATTTGCCAGTTTCATTGCAGATTGAACCTAAAACTGCCGTACAATCGCCGGTACTTGCTAAATGGATGTCTAAACCTTCAATGTGGGCTACACAAGCTACAGCGCCTGTTAGTCAATATAATCGGAATTAGAAAATTATTTCTGTAGAGGATAAAAACGTGTTTTTCTATATTGAAAACAAGTTTTGTTGGGACAAAGCGTTTTTCTAAAAACGTGTTTTTCTATATAAAAAATGTTTTTTGGAACAAAACTAAAACAAATTTTAAAGGTTTACCTGACATTGCCACAGCCATTGTTCTCATATTTGAATTGTTTATAGCCTCGTCCGATAAATCTTTGTCCAAAGATAGAAATGCATTTTCAATTGTGGTGGAAAAATCTTGCAATTCTTGACTAGTTAGGGATTTTATGTATTTATTGAAACTTTCCTCATAAATATCTTTAATTTCTTTAACAAAATCCACCTGTAAAAACATTATTTAGAAAACAAAATTAATCTCGAACCTTGAATATTGGTAACTCACATTGTCATTATGACATTTTAAAAACGATTGACTGTTGCATCCCCTATCAATTTGTTCTTTTAAGATTTTACGATCTACTAAGGAAGCTGCTATATAACGCAATAGTCTCTTGGATATTACTTGAGAACAGGCGGGACCCCCATGACCATCAAAAATTCCACAAATAAAACCTGAGCATTAATAAATCGTGTAAATTATATTCGGCTTTAATACGAGAGTCGTCGTCGTGGGCGAAGTCGTTTGAAATTTTTGTAGATATTTATTTACATTTACAATGCCAATGCAAAAAATATTTGTGTCGTTTACGACAATCATAATACCAATTTTTTAAAACGACTTGTTTTTGACTACGACAACGATACTCAAATAAGGCCGATTATTTGATATTTGCGTTTACCTTTTTTATGCACAAAACTACCTTCAGTACGACAATCTTCACAAGGTTTATTAGAGGCCACTTGATTAGATTCATAGCTGTGTATGGTACTATTTTGATCTTCCGGAATGACATGCATAAATTCATTTTCTTTTAAAATCATATTAATCTTAAGAAAATATTTCAAATAAAATTATAATCGATTACATATATGTATATCAATTACAGATATATGGTATTTCTTAAAACTCACATCATATGGCGATAATTGTGGCAATTGTGACTGCCTCAGTATAGAGATGCGAAAATTGCGTTTAACTTCGATTTTTCCACTAAGGATCCTTGTTGTCCTATATCGCACATTATGGACGGTATTACGTAGTAAAATTGTTAACATCTAAAAAATGTGTGTTTTAATTCTTCTCTATACTTTTAAATAAAATTGTTTTTTGGTGGTCACTTTATTTCCTCTTGTTATATTTTTAAAGGTATTATTTATTTTTCTTTTATATATTTAATTAATTTATTATTTATGTATGTATATATTTTTATTTATTTACTTTTTTCGTGGAATTTTAATAATAACGTAAAATATGTAATTTATATTTTGTAAATTTAATTAACTTTTCATTCAAAATGCGGAAAAAGAAAAACTAAGAAAGGAAATTTACAAGAAAATTACCTTGACAATTCGCCTTGTGAACGACCAACTGGGATGCTGTCAACTTATTGAACTTCACCTTACTATGACGTCGATAATACAGGGCATACATAATAGCAGTGTTACCAGTGTTGGTTGTAAATGTAACGTCAACTGATTTGTGCGTAAAAATACGATATTTGTATGTATTTTTTAATAGTAGGTCTCAACCAAGGCGAATTCATTTTTAAGGTGGCGTTGAAAGCACAGCTGTGCTACTTTTTTTTTTCTTACCTAGAGATAGAAATGTCAAAATTTTCTTGTGTTTTTGACATATCAACAAAAAATACATTATTGTGTTTGGGGTGTTGTAACTTGTTGTAGTATCGACACCACCGTATACATGAATTCGCCTTGGTCTCAACATTCAATATTAATATTAAGTGTTCAGCTTGTATTCCAATGTAACAAGCGCTATTTTAGAAATTCACATCATTTATTAATGATGTGCTAATACTCCCAATCTTCATTTATGATAAAAACACTGAAATTTATTGTTGTGGGAAAGCTATACGCATTTCGCTGATTGCTTAGGCCAGCTCGTCAGGAAACTTTTTTCAAATACTTTAGAAAATTTTAGAAAATTTACTCCTATGTCACCATTTAGACAGGGAAACATTCGGAAGGAAAACATCTGGAATTTTCTCTTGTCAAAAAGCAAAGCAAATGTCAACAATGAAAAGGAGAACAAAGCGTATCGCCGAGTACCGAACACAAAAACCATTCTCTCTTCCCCACCGTAATTTGCTATCAAACAAAATGTTTCCCTTCCAAATGTTTCCCTATCTAAATGGTGACTATATTAACGCGTCAAAAAAGTCTACAATTTTAAAATACTAAGAAAAATTTAATGGCAGCAACCTTGTTTGAAATCATTTTGATATAAGGACTGCTTCTAGTCTCTTGGGCATATATTCCACCAATTTAAAAGTTAGAGCCGGAGGAATTTTTGCTCACTCTTCCTTACACAGGGTCTCCACCTGACATAAGATATAAGATTTTTATATTAGCAAATGTCAAATTCAATCGCAGAGAGTATTATCTTACGTGTGGACTCTCAAATAGTGTTAGTATTAATATTATAATAAATGTTATGAGACAGTTGTTATGAGAAATCTTATAACAACTATCTTATAAGATGAGCTGTCAAAAATACACATACATACATACACATAAATTAATAATAAGATGCTATCATTAAAATGTTTAATTTTTTTAGTGAAAATAGTTGAATTCTAGTGAAAAGTGCTTAAAAAATAATATTAAACACTTAAAACAGAGAAAAAACTAAAAAAAGAATCAAAAACGACATAAGTTTACTGTACGAAAATCAGTAAATTATGAAATCTTATAAGATACATGTTCCCCTTGTTTAAGATTAAGATTAACATGAAGAAATGTGCTCTCTCATTCTGCCGACGTTCTCTCACATATTATATCAGATATTATCTCAGGTGGAGACCCTGTGTTAGGGATGCAAGATGTGCTCTTTCAAAGAGTTTCAATTCGCCTCAAAAATCGGAATTGGTATCGGTTCACATATGACCATAGCTTTCATCCATTAAAACTTCGTTTTAAAGAATATTAATGTAACGACCGTCCCTAACATCCTTTTAAGATAAAATATCTAATGTATCTACATAATATTCTATGGTGCATGGGCTTTACGGATTATAATTTTTTACTTGTTTGTTGTTTATGCAAATATTCTTAAATTGCTAAAGATTTTGTTTTCAAATAAGCCATTTTTGGGGCATATTTTGAACAATTTTGACTTCATATTTAATGCACATAAGCGCATTTTTAGAGCATATTTCCGGTTTCCCAGGTTATGTATATATGTAATAGAAATTTATCGATTTCAAATAAATTCTTACTAAACCAAAAAATTAGTTAGAGTTTTTTGTTTTTTTTTTATATTTTTTATGCTATGTATTTTTTATTATATATAAATAAAATTTAAATTGAATATTCTTCGTTTTTGAATTTGCGGCCTTTTTACCTCTTCATTATCTAGCATTCCTACTCTTACTGCAGAATTTATTTTAAAGAGATTTTATCGGTTATGTATCTTTTTTGATTTTTAAAGATGTTCGATTGGGCTAAGATCCGATGACTGTTCTGGTGATCCAACTATTTTGGGGCGTGACAAATCAACCATTCTTGAACAATTTTGACGGTCCGTTTAGGTTCGTTGCCCTGTTGGAAGATTTATGCGCGGTTCCAGTCCAGTTTTTTTTAATAATATTCCTATTGTTTCCTCATTTCTACTTCGCAAAATTTTATAACGTTTTTTTCCAAAGACTTTCATCTGTAAACAATACGTTGCTCCAAAACTTGACAACAAGTTTGAAGTCTTTTCCACTAGAAGATTAACTTCGATATATAATTTAATCTCTGTTTAACTTTAGGTTCACATAGTTTTAAAGGACACCCGACACGAGGACGGCTAATGGGCCCTTATAACGGTCCATTTGTGATATCATGAGCCAGTGACCAGTATCCACCAAATTATTCCCCAGACATAGCTGCAGCCTCGAACCACTTCGACTCCCTACAAAACAGAGAGATTGACCTGTCTCACATTAGATATAGCATCCAATCACGGCAATTTTGGTCTCCCAAAATGCCTTATCCTAATAGATCCGTAACCGGGACATAGGCAAAGAAAGTGAAATACTGGTTGCTCCCCCTCGTCTTCATAACTACTTCTACAGTAGTCTTTATAACCTAGGCCCATCCTTATCGCATGGGTCCCTATCACCTCGTGACCAGTAACGACCGATATCACTGTCCTAATTTGGGCCCTACAGAAACCATGCACCTGATAAATAAAATGTTTACTTTTAAATCCAGCGATACCAGAATCGATCTTTTGTTTGGTTCCATCGCTGTCAATTTCTTTATATTATATTAGCTTAAGCCCACTTGAAGATCCTAGTAACAAATGGTTTGGCACGACTCAAGCGATAAAAAAGTAATAATAATAAAAAAAAGTAGTAATAAAAAGTGGCCATGAATTGATGATGAATTATACTTCAGCTATGGTGCTTTTTAAAGTGTCAACATTAAAGTTTATGTAGGGACAGATATGATATGATGTGGGACGTTGCTGGCGGGTTAAAATTCCATTTAGTGCTTTCAAGCTGCACTGAAATCGGTTTGTGATCCACTGTGGTACAACATATTTTGGAAGCTGCTCTAAAATTTGTACCGCTGTCGGTATATATTTCCTTTGGAGTTCTTCTTCTAGATATAAAATGGTTAATACACATGAACATGTGGCAAGGCTATTAGCAATTTCGGTTAGGCAAGTAAATAAAATGACCCATCTTTTCTCCTTCCTTCTTCCCACGGTGACGTAAAGTAGTCCAAAGTAATTTATGCCCAATAAATGTACATGACCTTTCGAAACATGCCAACCTAGCAGGTGGTAGTGAATAAATTTGAGGTAATATTGGTTAAGCTGTAGAATTTTTGCATAAGAGTACTCTACACTCTTGTAGAGTACTCTTATCTTACATATATCTACTTTTTATGTTATGGATGAGGGTTTTATGTAATGAAATGTTTTATGGTAATAAAATAAAGTATTATTGCATCTTCATGGTTTAGAAATTATGCACGGATTTTAGCATTTAATATACCCTCGTCATTTAGCCTAGAAAACCATAACGAGGCTTCCCATCGTGTTAGAACTTTTGTCGCAAAATTTGCGAATTCATTTTAGAAGGCAGCCATTTCCACTGCGTCACTTCCGTTGCACGTTGCATAGCATGATGATTGGTGAAAGTGCATCCAAAAGTTAAATATCCCAATCGATTCCAGGTCGCCAGACTTCTTCTAGAATAATTTTCAAATTTGTGGTGTAGCATGATATTTATTATATTGGCTCAAAAATTGACATCAATACTTATAGCACCTATAGTTATCATTGTTGAATACATCACGACGAAGTCTGTCAAATCTAAAGGTATAGATAAAGGAGTCTTTATTAGGTTCTCAATACATACCAAGAACGTTTTCTGTATCCGATAGATTCTTCTGTAGTTGACTGATGACATCTTTGATATATGAAGACCAATTTAGACCAATAAGAGAGCCCGCTTCAGCATGAGTAAATTTAACTTACGATGCTAATTCGATCAATTTTGTATCGCTATCTACGCTGTCGATGAAGTCATCTTTAAATTGTTCAGAATTAAAGTCGCAAAGCATGGAGCACAGGAAATACCAAATATTAAAGCTTGCATAACAAAAACACTTCGATA
Source organism: Pollenia amentaria (assembly GCA_943735925.1). Taxonomy (NCBI): domain Eukaryota; kingdom Metazoa; phylum Arthropoda; class Insecta; order Diptera; family Polleniidae; genus Pollenia; species Pollenia amentaria. The sequence continues at coordinate 125,101,577 of OX031008.1, forward strand.
ACCTATTCGGTAATTTTTGTCCCACCACAGGAATATTTGTGAAATCATATCACTGTGTCTTACGTTGATCCGGCAGAACACGAAAAAACAACAAAATATATTTTAAGCATTTTAATAAGTCGGGTCAACTGTTTATGTAGGCCTTTAGTCTTCCTCCATCCTTACTTTGTTTGGTTTGTTAGGATTTTTATAATAAATAAAGGAGACCGCATCCGGTCTGTTATTTTATTTATTTCATATTTAGTTAACTTTCTGGCATAACCTTTTAAGAGCAAATAATCAATTTGGTTTTGAAGTAAAGTTTTTAAATTTAGTTCCCTTTGATATTTTTTTATTAAAGCACATGAGACGATTGAAGGCATTTTTATAGATTACAGGTAGAATGCGAACATTATTTTTCCAGAGTAGGACTACTTCATATTTTCAACTAAGTTTTTGACATGAGGTGTGTTAATTGTTGTTTCATCAATGTTAAAATTTTCGCATTCACATTGATAAATATTGTTACGTTACTTCCTTTTCAATAACGATTTTGGTTTATTTCCTTTATAATAAACCTCTTGAGTTCTTTTATTGCAACTTTAATAAAATATATAAAACACTTTAAACACTTTACTTTATAGCTGTACTATAAACTATTCACGCCACTTTATTTAGAACTTAGTCAATTATACCACTTATAATTGCGATGCACACACTTAAATAATCGCACTAATATTGATTATCGATACCAACCTTCGCGAGTATTTATACTCTGTTCGCTGACATCTAGATGTCTTTAGAGCATTCTACTCGTCGAAATGTCTGTAAAATTTTCGACATTCTGGGCGAATCGAATTTCTGTGGCTGAATTTAAATTGATTTATACATCAATAATTATAATTTAATATTATGGGTTAAAAATAATCTTAACACTATTAGTTATCTATAACAATCATCACATTACATGTGTACTAGAAAACTCTGTACAGTGGGTTTACATTAGAAATATGCGAAACTAATACAATAACATTTTAAACTAATAAAATTACCTACTAATAAATTAAACTTATTCTTAACTAAAGTTACTTTCGTAACACTGCCCCCCACTTAAGCCTCTTCGTCCCGAATAGGCTCATAATCACCTCTTCCATAAGGGGCTAATCGTTCCAAATGAACAACTTTCATTTTTGCCCTTGGACTCTTGTGTTTCTGTATTCGATGTACAACGTCATTTAATTTCTTTATCACCTTATATGGCCCATCCCAATTTGTCTGTAGTTTGGGAGATAATCCTTTCTTTTGTTGTGGATTTCTCAGCATAACCAACTGGCCCTTCTTGAATCCTTCAGAGTTCACCTCCCGATCATATCTGGGCAAATTAGTGCTCACACGTTCGTACTTACGAAGTTCGTAAGAACTTCTCCGCTCCAAGGAAGATACCTCATTATCGTCCTGTATATTAAGTGCACCAGAGTTGCACTGCTGGTGCGGCGCACAGCTTATAGTTGTTGTTCCCCTGGCTGCAACACACTTTTTGCAGCTTAATATCCAGTCTTTCACGGCTTGTTTACATCCAACCCAGTAGAAACGTTCCTTCAACCTTTCTACGGGTTTCCTTACACTTAGGTGATCTTCACTAGTGCCATGATGAATTTTCCGTACCACTTCACATACCTTAGTAGACGGCACAACCATTAGGCTTTTAACTGCCTTGCCATCGGCGCTCTCCCATGTTCGGTATAGGCAACCATTTGCCATTCGAAAACTATTCCACTGTACCCAATATGTTTTCATCAGTGGACCATCTGATGCAATTTCTTCAGAAGTTGGTCTTCTACCTGCAATTTTGTCCCTCATAATCTTAGCCAATACAGGATCACTTCTTTGCGCCGTTATCCAGTCTTTACTGGGCTCTACCTGCAATGAGCAACCTCCACTGATGGTTTTTCTTCTATCGGACTCCGTATAGTGCCTGTCCTCCAATTTACTTAGCTGTCTTACATAAGCAACCGCTTTTTCACGTTTATCAATTTTTCTGCACAAGAAACTCATGAAAAGTGACTATATCAGCAATTCTTAACACCACACGTGTTTTGCCATAAACAGTCGCAGGCTCACCTGTAGCTGTTCGCAAGCTCACTCCGCTTAGGGGTTCGACAACTCCTCTCACCAAGTCAGGCCTTATAATTGAAAATCCTGCACCAGTGTCGATAGTCAAAATGCGCTTTTCGCCGTCGATGTAACCACATGTTGTTACACTTCTATTGCTTTTTTGCACTACCAAATTTATTATCGAGTCCTCAGATGCGAATGGTAGTACTCCCTCCATACTTAACGGCGACTCCTGTGCTGAGTGGTGATTATTAGCCCGCTGGTTGTTTCTGGGCGGTGAAGCAGATCTTGATCGTTTCTTTTGTGCTCTACAGTTTCTCTGCATGTGACCAATCTTTCCGCAGTTATAGCATTTTACTTTAGTTTTACTTTGCTTCTCGCTTAAAGCTTCCATAACTGCCTCTTTTATATCCTGCACAGTATCCCTTTCACCTTTGGTGGTCACATCGAGCCTTCGCACCTTGCCTTCTTGCAGGCGCGGATCCAGCTTAAGCCTTAGGGGGGGGGGGGGACATTTTTTATGGTACAAAACAAGTAAAAAATTTGTTTTTAAAAGTTTATTAAAAACGACATGTTTATATAATATTAAAAAAAAACTCAACAATAAGGTAAAATAGAATATAAGATCAGTTCAATATAAATTAAAATAAATTAATCTTTTTAAATAACGTTTTGCTATAAAATTAATTTTATTTATTTTTAATGGTTTTTTTAATTTGAAACAATTTATTTGACTACATCATACTAAGGCCCTAATCATGTACAACGCAGCGCAACGCCACAGAACTAACGCAACGCCATGCTTTCTACAGAAATTCACATTGCGTCTTTAAATTTCAAACGCTCCATTGCTTGTGTCGTTGAAAATTTTAAAACGGTACATGAATTTCTGTTGAAAGCAACAACAAAATTACAAAATATTTATGACATTGTTTGTGCTTTCAATGTTATTGTTTGGCGTTGCGCTGCGTTGTACATGATTAGGGCCTAAATTGTTTGACCAATTTTTCGACCAAAAAAAAAAACATATGCAATTGTTAACAAAATTTTGGAAAAAGGAATATGCTTCACTAATTTTAAAATTAAGTAATGAACTTAAGTCGAACTGTTTGGGTTTTAATCTAAAGATACATATATAATTATTCTGGTTTAAGTTGATTACAGCTAATTTTTTTATTTAAATTATTTTTATTTAGAAAGTAATTTTAAAGCTTATAACAATGGAAAGACAAAAATAATTTTAGCTGCACATACATACGTACATATGTACCTTCAGCCGTAAATGTGTTAATGCCACAATTTTTGAAAATTAAGTTTTTATTCAGTTCAATAGAGTTAACAAAAATACATCGTTTGCAGAAAAAATACAAATATTTTTTTCTAGTTCTTGTTTTGCAACGATATCCAAATGCTAAAGATGTAATTCCAAAAATGCTAAAGAAAAAGCGCTAGGGCCCATTGAAATGTGAAAATTTAAAAAAAAATTTGTTAATAGTCAACATTGAAATAAATAAAATAATTTTATAGTATATTTTATTTGTTGCAAATTGACATGCGAAAATGTACATTACAAGTATAAAATATATAATAGAAAAGGTGATAAGTCACAAAAAGCTATGTAAAACATAAATGCATTATTTTTAGTTGGTTTGCAAGCTAATAAAGAGTCATCAATAAAGCAAAACTGGATTAACAGACTTCAAATATATTCAGAACTAAAGACCTTAGAAAATTTTTTTCCCTCTTCTATAAAATTTATACATTGAACTACATCCTTTTCGACTGAAGGTAATGATATATACTTATATAGGTAAATTATATTAAAAAAAAAATTAAGGACTCACCATGGTTTCACTCATTTTTGTATATCAAAGAACTTTTCTTATTAATGCACTTGAAATTTGACAGTTATATAATTCTTCTTTGGTGAACTTTTACTAGACCAATACATATATTCATATGTATATATGGGAAGGTAGAATGGCAATGCATATAAAATTCCAATTCAAAGCCTACTATTATGAAAATATGATACAAAAAACGGTTATATTCAAATGTATATAGTAAATAATTATCATAGCACAAATAAAAATATTGAATATACTAAGGCTTATTAATAATTCAACCGCTCGCATATTCAACCCAAACGTTTATTTTTCGGAAATAGATGGCACTTGCTGGGATTGAATGTAGAATAATATGTATTTAAATACAGTAAACTAGATGTTTCATTGGAAATATATAATAAATAACTATTAGGATAAAAAAACTTGATGGGATTTCCAAAAATTTTGTACATTCGGAAATTCGTGTAATATCGAAATAAGCAAAACCTATTTTTATAATTTAGGAGTGGGAAATATCCTTCCCCCCCCTGAATCCGCGCCTGCCTACTTGTGGTCTTGAAATAATTCTAGCGGTTTCCTGGGCTAGGGCAAATGAAACAGTCTCTGCAATGGTAGACTTTTGTGTCGTACATACCGCAATTTTTTATATCTGCATGCCGAATACCGTTTACAAAATCCCTCAGTTTTGAAGTGATCCAAGAATGAATGAGTCTCACCAGGATAAGTAAGCTGCACCAACCGCTCAATCTCCAGTGCAAAGTGGAACACTTTGTAGAACTTACGCTGCCGTTCCTTTTAAGGCTAAATTTAATTCAATTGCCTTTTCTTCATTGTTCCATGCGTTTTTGTTGGCTACTGTTTCAAATTGAACCTTGAACACATCAAATGGAACACTGCCATCATAATTTGGGGCTTTTATTCTACTAGGGACTTCTGGAATAACCCGCACTGGTCCCTCTTGACATTGAAGACTATTTACTTTTGCTTCAAGATGGTGTAGTTTTTCATCAACTTTCATTTTTACATCAGACAACTTTTTGTTGAATTCTATTTCCAGATCATCAACTCTTTCATTTATAATAGTTGAAAACTCTTGCAGCTTCTCAAGTTTTTCATTAGTAGCCTGAAGCTTATCATTGGTAATTCTAGAATTCTCTTGTATTTCAGCTAGAATATCGCTCGAATTTTCTTTTATCATCATCACCATGGAATTATCGTCCATTTTTCTAGAAGTTTCATCCGAACTTTCTTTTCTCATCATCACCATGCTTCTGGAATTATCGTCCATTTTTCTAGAATTTTCTTCCGACATTTTTTGTGTTTAAATCCATACTGCTAGCAACTGCACGTGTACATACCTCTATTTCTTCTTTATCCTCGAATTCGTGGCTACCAATGTCAATATTGCGTCGTTCGAATTCATCTATTAACCTCTTCTGCAGCTCTGCTTTATTTCCTGCAGTTGGTAGATCTAGCTTGCTCAACTCTTTCTTGAGCTGGTCCACTTTAAGTTCTTCAAATTTCATTGCTGTCTATTTTTTTTTTTTTTTATTTTAATTTTTTTTTTCTAATTTATTTTATTTTTGCAATCCCACTTCTGACACTAATTGTTACGTTACATCCTTTTCAATAAAGTTTTTGGTTTATTTACTTTATAATAAACCTCTTGAGTTCTTTTATTGCAACTTTAATAAAATAAATAAAACACTTTACTTTATAGCTGTACTATAAACTATTCACGCCACTTTATTTAGAACTTAGTCAATTATACCACTTATAATTGCGATGCACACACTTAAATAATCGCACTAATACTGATTATCGATGCCAACCTTCGCGAGTATTTATACTCTGTTCGCTGACATCTAGATGTCTCTAGAGCATTCTACTCGTCGAAATGTCTGTAACATTTTCGACATTTCTGGGCGAATCGAGATTTTATTATCTTACAGCGAATATCATTATGCATTAACACTGTGGCTGAATTTAAATTAATTTATACATCAATAAACTAAAGCATACTTTATGGGTTAAAAATAATCTTAACACTATTAGTTATCTATAACAATCACATTACATTTGTACTAGAAAACTCTGTACAGTGGGTTTACATTAGAAATATGCGAAACTAATACAATAACATTTTAAACTAATAAAATTACCTACTAATAAATTAAACTTATTCTTAACTAAAGTTACTTTCGTAACAATATTTAAGAATTCCTTTTTGTAAGAGCGACCACAATTGCCCTGTATATTTTATCGTAATAGCGTTTTTGAAGCAATGGGTTGATTCCATGGTCCTTCTATAATCTTAAACGGCAAATATACACAAATTATATTTCACAAATTATTTCTTTTCGCCATTTTGCGTCAAATAAAAACTTTTTAAAATCACACACGGCCACTACTACACATATATCACTTTACTTTAACTGGTGTTTATTCTTCTGCATGCGTATTTACATTTACGTCCTTTGCTGCTGGTGTAACTGAAACAACGGTGTTTGCATCTTCGGCAATTTGAAAAATTTAATGACCAAACGTTTTCACTATTGCCACACGAACATATTATGGGAACATAGCCCACTTCAGTGTACATTGGTTTGAGAGGTGATCAGTTTATTTCTTTCACTATGATCGGGCATCCATCTTGCGGGCCTCCATTGCGGAAATTATTTTTTGAACAGAGTAAATCTCTTGGTGGGGGTATTTTTCTCGCCTTTTGAATTACAAATTCTAAAATCTGTTCTGGTTGTCCAAAACTAATTTTTAAAGGTTAAATTATTTCGGGATCCATTGTAGGCAGGTTAAGCTTACTCTTTACCAGTTCCTTAGCTATTTCTGCATTGGAATAACTACTATCACCATACTATTTTCAAGGATTCTAATAAATAGCGACCATTCCTTGGGATCTCCATTGAAATTGGATAAATCGCGGGGAATTGCTTGTCGTGCTGCTAGTTGTGATGACGTGGGCCCAGGTACAAAATTCCTGATTGGTATCACAAATTTGAAATAGGATTTTGTATTTTCTTTCAACAAACTCCTGTTGCAAACGTTGCTGCTTCTCAAATCATTTAAGCTGCAAGTTAATATGTAATAAAAAGCCGCATTCGGGTGCGTTAGCCTTGGTTCAATTTGAATATTATTCAGTGGAATTGAAACTGAATTTGTGGCAGCAGTAGATGTGATAGCTTTCGTTATAAATTTTCCTCATGGAGAGTAAATCAGTTGTGGGTTGTATTGATGTTCGCTTGGGCGTCAAATGGGTAACACATTCCTCCGCTGAAAGTCGCTGACGCAACTACACCTATCGAAGATAAAATTCCATTGCCAACATTTGCTGAGATCATACTTGGCAATTGCTTTGTCTGCTCATTCAAATTTATGCTCATTAAAATTGTATTTAGTAGTTTTATTGAAGTTAATTTGAACCACTCAGCTTGCAAGAGAAACTGTAGGCAAATTCGTTTCAATATTAAAAAGTATGAGTGAATTGGTAAAAAAGTGTGAGGCTATTAAAACTAGACATGTAAAACCAAAAATTGGTTATTTTTCAGTTAAAAGAAATAACCAAAATTGAAAAAAGTACACAAGTACACATTGAGAAAAAATAACAATTTCAGGTTAAAAGCAACCAAAACGGCAACGCTGTTTATAACTTGGACTAAATTTATACCGACTACAATAAGTCATCACTCTTGTATATTTTAGTAAAATAACCATATGCAACTGCCTAATCGACGACTAACCAATCTCTTACATCTTATACACTACCATTGTAATAGATTAATGAGAATTGATGAAAATGTCACATCAATTTTTTTTTATCGAGGGGTGTTTATATTTTTTTCTTTGCTAGTCAAGTGAAATTTTATTGTAAAAAAAATGTGAAAATTTCCAGGAAATATTGTTTATAATAAAACCGTAAGACAATAAAAAAAGAGTGCTAAAGGTGCATTTTGCATAAAATAAAATGATTTATATTTTAAGGAAAGCAAACTAAAAAGTCTGCTGAAAAAAACTACAATGAAGAAAAAAATCTCCAACAAGAATTAAGTGAAAAAAATCAAAAAAGGAATAAGGTATTTATGTGTGAATGTAAAATAAAAGAAAAAGTTCAGTAAGGTGCTGCGCCTCTTTTTAATATTAACCACAAAAATGTTAAAAGAAATATATAATTTACAAATAAATTTTAGAGAAAAGAAATTAAATGAAAATTAAGCAATATGTACATCTAAATATGTACATATGTATGTATAAAAAAATGTTAAGCACATAAAAAATACACAAAAAAGTGTTTTACAAACAAAAAATGGTGACAAGTGCATTGTAGAAAATCAGGCAGAGCTGAAATATAAGAAAAAAATAAAAAGAAAAATCGACAGAATATCTTAAATGTTAAATACTATTTGACAAATTAGGTACATAACATAAATATGTATAACATATTTTTTATTTAGTTTAAAAGGTAAGGCAAAAACAAATATTTATTTTATTTAAGATTATATTGTTGAAAATTACTATTCCCACATCATGTCACCATGATCATGTCTTGTCTTCCCCCTCTGCAACAACAACCTTTATACAACCCAAACCAACTCTACTCGATTCAGGGTTGCCGTAAATTGTCTATAAACCTACCAAAATCCTTTTAAACCGACCAATTTTTTTAATATTAAAAATCAAATATCCATATGCATATGTATTTGTTTTTGATAGAAAGTATGACCTTTATTTGCTAAAGTCTTTATACCTAGTTTGTTTTTTTGATTTATGCAATTAATAACAAAAACAAATGGTATACAACAAAAATTCACTTTTGTAAACTAGAATACTAGCATTTTCAATCGTCCACTGGGAGGCTCATGAAAAGCGTTTCTGATCGTCGACGAGTGCATTTTTTAATCGTAAAAGATTCCGCGCACTGGGGCAACTGTTACACAAGTTGAGTCCTTTGTGAAGTACTTTTACAACACAGCGAAAGACGCTTATATTATCGTAGAGGGAAGCATTTGCGTTGTGTGTAAAAAAAATTAGATGTCATACATATTGTAGCTCTTTAAGCAGTTGTATATTAAACATAATCGACAAACAAATATCCTATTCTAGCTGGAGTTATGTATTCGAAAACTTTTTCAAATTTAATATTTAAATTTGTAATCAAGACTTACCTCTAATATTATTCATAAATGACTATTAAATTTAACAAACGTTTATTCAGTACAATTTTCATAGAATATTTGTCTTGTAAACCTTTAATAAATTAAAAATATTTTTATGAATATGGCTGTTAAACGTCAAGCTAGAATAGCGACATAAAACGTAACATCTTAATGTTAACGGGTTTTAAAAGGGATACAAAAAAAAAAAATACAAATCAACGAGCACCGACCAAGGACTGTTAACTCAACAACACATGTTCTACAGGTCTCGCTAATACAAAAGCAACAACAACAAATTTGGTTCGTTCCCACGACAATCGGCTTTACGTACCGGTACGACTCGAAGTTCAACAAACATCGACCAAGGATTGTCAGCTCAGCAACACATGTTCTTAAAGTCTCGCTGATAAAACAACAACAACAACAACAAATTTGGTTACAAGGACATGTCGCATATTCTGACACAGGTAATAGTTTGTTTTATGGTTTCATATTTGGTCATTCTGCTTGAGTACATATATATGTATCTATTTACAATTAAATTAGCGACAATATTGGCAAATCTTTTTTAGAAAACACTTCAAGATGTAATTATATGTAACATTTGAATGTCTCCACGCTTTAAGTTATATCTAGATGTTATCATGTTAACCGTTTAAATTAAGATTTCTTTTAATGAACACTTCAGCTTTTGTGCCAATAAAAATTTTTAAAAAATCTATATGATTATCTTTATTATTTTTTAATAAAATAACTTAAACAGAGTAAAAAAACTTGAATTCTAACTTCCCAGCAGGAATAGGAAACGAGTAGGTAATAAATAGCTTGTATTATATGCCGATGCCAGAATTCATTATCCGTAACAAAGAGATGTCAGGATAATAATGAATTATTTTATTGTGTCAGGAGAACGAATTTTATAATTCATTCTTTTTAAAGCATTGTATTATTTGATCATTTACAGCTTGTTATATAATTAATTCCCTGGTATAATTTTAATAATATATTATGTTTATTTAAAAAATATTTTATTTATTTTATTTTTTGCATCCGTGGCATATTCAGTTTTATTGTATTCCTCACGCTTTGTTACTTCTGCAATTAAATAATACACAAATAAGAAAACTAACTATGTATATCAAGGACGAAAAAGTATACGTACCATACATTGCCTTATTTAAGTTTTTAACGACTTAAAGGTTGATTTTCTTTTTATTCCCTCATAATTATAATTCATAACTAAATCTTCCGAAATAATGTTTGACAAATAGTCGATTCCAAAGAAATTCGTTATATTTTAAATTTAAAATTATATGATTAGTTATATACATATGTAATTCATTCCATGTTTTCCTGCTGGGTTAAGTACAAATATGGTAAACGAGAACTTTCTGACTTGAATTCTTTACTAGAATTATTATGGGTAATATTATGACAAAAATAAAAAAATAATATTTGACTTTTTAAGAAATAATTCCTGCAAGTCTTGCGGCTCTTATAATATTGATTTCGTAAAAACATGTTATATAATACAGTATCAAAGCATACCATTGTTGTAAAATTCTAAAAATAACTCCCGCTAAAGAAAGACATCTTGTATTAGAAACACCTAAAATCTTTTGGAGTAGGCTTTTACTTCAGTTATTCCTTTAGGACTAAGAGAAAAAAAACTGTTATTATTACCTCAAAGAACCACAATATTTTTGGCTGCAGCAGCTTCAATGCGCAATTTAACCAAAGGTGGAGAGAGTGAGTGAGACGAGGATTTATTGTTAAATAGCTTACCTACATTACAAGGCTTGACGTCAGCGCCGTCTCTTGCCAATCCGAGAAATTTTTTAAAAGGAATATTGTCTGACTTGGTAAGCTCATATAAGGTGACAAAACTATTTTTTTATAAAACTGAAACCGCCAATGTAACGTCTACTAGAGGAAATAATACATTTCTTCATTGCCACATCTATGGTTTCATCAACAATCAAAAAAAATTGTTGTTTTGTAAAAATATATAATAGATTTGTACTTGTATGCTTTGCGACTAGTGTTCTTAATTTCCTAAAAATAATATACATATGTAGTAAATTTCTCAAACCGAACAAACTTAGGTTGAGCCCAAGTTATATTTACACAAGGTAGAATCGTTTGGTAGAGCACCTCAAAAACACCCGACTTGTCAAAATTGTCTCCATATAAAACAAAAAAAATTTAACGAACACATGCACATATTTTGGCTCATACATTTGAATTTGACAACTGGGGTTTATGTCTATCCGATAATGAGTCTACCTTGTGTAAATGTTCCTTGTAGTGAATGGTAAATGGATTCCAAAGTCTATTTTTTGATCAGCTATTTATATTTCGATTTTTGAAATCGATTAATAGCAACTCAAAATCGATTTTGAAATCGATTTCAAAATCGTTAAATAAATTTGCAAACTTATAACTTTTTTCACAAAGGGGAATACAACTGCATTTTTTTTTTGCAAAATTCTAGAGAAATTGAACTAAGATTTTTACAGTGGGTAGATATGACCAATGTTTGTCGATTTCCTGCAAAGAGTGAAAATGTGTCAATTTTGAGTTCACTCCATTAAGAGGAACCATTGGAATATGTAGGTACATTTTACATATTCAAATTGTGTTCTTCAAAATACATATTGCAAATTAGTCAATGGATGGATTATTCAAAGAATTTTGACATAAGTTAATGTTCGGAATTGACTTTTTCTTTGGTAAGTTACTAATATGTCATATGACGGATTTTCGTTTAGAACTGTTGACTGTAATGAAATATTTGAATGTCTATACAAAATTCGATCTAATGCGGTAGGTTCAGATGGAATTCACTTAAAATTTATAAAGTTAATTTTTCCCTTTATTTCTAAACATATCCTTTACATTGTAAATACAGTCATAATGATGTCCAAGTTTCCAAAACAATGGAAAGTGGGAAAAGTGATACCTATCCCGAAGATCAAGAATCCACGCAATTTGTCAGATTACCGTCCAATCAGTGTGATGAGTTGCTTGTCGAAAGTATTAGAGATGATTTTAATGAGGCAAATGCAACAACATTTAAACGCTGGAAATTACATATCACGATTTCAGTCTGGTTTCAGAAAGGGATTTAGCGCCACAGCGCAGACATTAAACGTTGTGGAAAACATAAGAAATTATATAGATGAGAAGCAATCGTGTGTACTTATGTTTTTGGACTTCAGTAAGGCCTTTGACGCAATGGCCCACAATATCATGATAAAGAAATTACATGAGCAATTCAATTTTAGCAAATCGGCTTGTAGATTACTTTATTCATTTTTAAATCGGCGTAGTCAATATGTGGAACGAAATAAAAATATTTCAGACACTTTATATACATACAGAGGAGTTCCGCAAGGATCTATTATTAGCCCACTTCTTTTTATGATGTACACCAATGACATATTTTCTAATATTACTTTTTCAGAATGTTATGTATATGCGGATGACATACAGCTTTTAGCTGTAAATGAAGGATATGATGAAGTGGGTTTCGAGGACAATATTAATAGGGACTTGGCTAGTATATTTGAATGGTCTCAGAGAAACTGCTTAAAACTTAATCCTTCAAAAACAAAGGCAATGTTTATTTCACATACCTCTTACAGAAAACCGAAAATTATTTTAGATGGGATATTGGTTCATTACGTGGATCACTGTAAATCATTAGGTTTTTTTTTGGATTCTAGGCTAGATTTTAACATGCACATTAATTATATATTTGCCAGGGTGGTAGGCACATTGAGAAGATTGTATTCATTAGGATGCTTTCTTCCATTTTTAATCAGAAAGAAAGTAGCTCTATCTCTGTGTCTGCCTTTATTTTTGGGTGGTATTGAATTTTACTCAGGAACATCGCAAAACAATCTCAATAAGCTGAAGCTCTGCTTCCATAGAGTCGTAAGGTTTATTTTTGGACTAAGACGTCGTGATCATGTATCCTCGTACACTAGAAAGTTATTAGGATGTAATTTCAATGATTTTATATCGAAAAGGATAATGATAATGTTTTATAAAATCATTAAAAATGGGAGTCCCGAATATCTATCGGATAGATTCATTTTTAGCAACTCATCTAGGACAAATTCTTTAATTATACCTGCTCATTCATCTCTTATAAAGGATAGATCATTTGTAATACGCGTTACACGAATATGGAACCATATCATACCATATCGAGAAAGACGATTTTCAAACTCAGTGGCAAAATTTGAAAAAATTTTGTTAGAGAACTTTTAAGTCAATACGCTTATCTACATTACATCACCAACCATAAGCTTTAAAATTGTACACTATGCATTATTATAAATGTACATATTTATTCTTTGTATCTTTGTGGGGAGGGTTAGTTTAGGTATGTATAAATAAAAAAAAAAAAAAAACATATTTTGAATTTTATACTGAATTGTATTGCCAAAATTTCTTGTGACAGAAATTGGCCCTAAGGGCTTGTTGTCATTTTTCAAATTAATAAAATAAAATAAAATAAAATAAATAATAAGTTATGTACATAGCTTTAAACAGCAAACGATTTCATGTCATAAATGTCGGAAGGATGGAGAGATATTCCCTTGAAATTTCATATTTGTGATTATAAATTACTTTCTGTTTTTCCACTCTGCTAATAAATAGATTTAAATATCGCTCACACATTGGTCTATTTAAATAAAACCGTAATTCCACAGGAATTCCATTGTTTGATTCACCTGTTGTATTTCTATAATATTATGTGTATTTTTACAAAGCTCACTTTGAGTGTTTGCTGCGGCACGAAAAATCGATTTTAAAAGCCCAATAATTGATTTCAGTATAAAATCGCATAAGTAAATTCGATTGCAAAAAATTGATTTTTTAACACAAAATCGATTTTCGATTGGAATCGACATCGATTTACTATTCCCTAGTTCCTTGCAAGGGGAATTCACTTCAAGTAATTTCGGTACAACAACAAGTACATCTCTACAAAAACCACAAGCAATTTGTTTTTGTAAAAATCTTTGTACAATGTTAAAAACAAATGAAGCAATGCGAAAACATAAAATATTAAGTTAAACCAAGGCGAATTCATTAAACAATAATAATATTAATTAACTAAAAAAAAACATGCTGCAAATGCACAAAAATTGGTGAAAATGTTGGCAGCAAGGACTTGAGGATTTGAGTGTTGGAATAACTTAGCCAAGGGCCTCATTAAATTTGGCGATAAGCAAAGAGACCATACAGTTTAAGCAGAGTTATTGCAATGCAATAACACTAACTGTTGTTCATTTAAGCTATTAATTTCTATTAAATCCATAGCTGAGGGTAAACCGGATGCTAAATTTTAAACCCCAGAACGTTTACTTAAGAAAGCTACGACTCTTATGGTTATAAACATGCCTCACAGCATAATATATGGGAATTGGCAAATTTATGTGGGAAACAAAACAATATTTGTCCAAAAAGCTTTGAACTGTGTGCAGAATTAAGTAAAATATCTTCACAGAAACGTTTTTTTAGTTTTTCTTTTTAATTTATTTTCCATTCAAATTTTTTCCATCGATTTTTAATTTATTTATTTAATGGCGCAATTAGTAGGTCTGCTCGAAACGCCTGCTGATTTTTTGTAGAGTTGCGTTTTTATCGTGCAATTGTTTTTGTAGCAATTGTTTATGACATATTGTTCATTTTTTACACAAACAAATACATTGGGTTTTGACATCTTTAACATAATTTACAAAAACAAAATGCTTGTTGTTTTTTTCTATTGTTGCATTGTTGTAGTTTTTTATTTTATGTTAACATTTTTTTTTCATGCCTTCTGATAGTTTTTAACTTAAATATAAACAAAAATAATAAACACATTTTGACATCCAACAATTACAAAGGTTAAAAAAAAATTATCTCCTGGGCTTATTCCTTAGTTTAGCCTACAATCCGACCAAATGAAAAAATATTCAACCAAGTATTGTCGGCAACCCTGTTTCGATTGTATCGAAAAATAAAAGAAATTTGTCTGCGTACTTTTATTATATTTTTTGTTGTCTTTCATTTTTGCTATATTTTGTCTTTTTTATTTTGTGTGATTATTTTGTTAAGTTTTACTGCCTGTTCAACGATTTCGAACGTTAACGCTCGCATAGAAAATATCATTTGAAACAAAAACAAATTTTAAAATGTTGCTGTTTTAAATGTAATTTTCTATGCGAAAGTTAACGTTCGAAATCGATGAACTGGTTAATGTTTGAAAATTTTTCTTCTTTCTATATTTGTAAGTTGTCTAATTAAATATTTTTTTATTCAACTTTTTTCAAAGCGTATTTTTTTAATGTATTTTTTATTATTGTTGCCACCGCGGCACGTTTATATTGTTTGTATATTTTTTTGTACCTATGTAGGTGTTTTTATTTTCTGTACATACGTATGTGTTTTATACCCTACACCAACGGGAATTATTTTCTGAAAAAAAAAAATCGTAAACAATTTTATTTTGTATTGCTAAAAATACTTACGTCACAAAAAAATTATTTTAAAATAATTGCCTACAGATCCTAAATCAGGACTTCTTTTTTATATGAACGGCCTTGGTCGATTTTACGCACATATTTGTTTCTAATGAAAAATGATTATAAATTGTTTTAATGAAAAATTATTTAAATTACCCAATAATGATGAAACTGCGTTTTATAATTTAAGTCGACTAGAAAAAACTATGGAAACATTAATGCAAACTGTAAATAATTTTACGAACACAACTGGTAAAATGATGCAGGAAATGTTAAGAATGCAGTCGATGTTATTGCAAGCTGTACTTAACAAGCCATGAACTGTCTGAAAATTTGTTTTTGGAACGCAAACGGCATCCGCCAACACAAAAATGAACTAGAGCACTTTCTTAAAAATAAACAAATTGATATTATGATACTTTCTGAAACGCATTTGACCTTAAGAAATACATTTAAAATAAATGGTTATATACAGCGTGATCCATTTCGAGGCTCCATACTTTTTTAAAGAAAAAAGCACAGAAAATTCAAAGTTAATGGAGAATGTTAATTATCATATGAAAGAACATTCTTTGGCATTTATTTTTGGAAAATAATGTTTATCAAATGTTTCGCCGTTGCTACGTCGCAGATGGTCCATCCGTTGAGTCCAATTTTCGTTGACTCGTTCGAGCATTTCGACTGGTAACTGGCGAATCACACGCGTGTTGTTTTCCTCCAAGGTATCAATCGAAGCGGGTTTGTCCGCATAAACTTTAGACTTTACATATCCCCACAGGAAAAAGTCTAACAGCGTGATATCACACGATCTTGGTGGCCAATCGACCGGCCCAAAACGTGAAATTATGTGCTCACCGAAGTGTTCTCAATAAATCCATAGATTGATGCGATGTGTGGGAAGTGTCGCCGTCTTGCTGAAACTAATTGTCGCCGAGATCACGAGCTTCAATTTCAGGCATCAAATAGTCGGTTATAATGGCACGATAACGGTCCGAGTTGCTGCGAACGGGGCCGAATCGACTCTCCACGGTCTTCGTGTACACTCAGCTACGGCAGCTATATTTTCTTCACAGCGTGCAGGACGTGGTCTATTCGGTCGAATATTATCCAATCATGAATGCTGGGTCTCAAAACGGGTGATGGTGTTGCGAAGAGTACGCTCAGTAGGCCAATTGTGTTGACCATAAGTTCAGCGAAGTGCACGAAACACATTCCTCACAGAACGTGAATTTTCGTAATAAAGTTCAACGATTTGTAAACGTTGTTCAGGCGTAAGTCTTTCCATTATAAAACATAACAACAACCACATAGACAATTATTTGTGTACAACTCTCAAGGGTGGAACTAGATATAAGTTTTAATGCTTTATAACTTTTATTTAAGAGTAGTGCGTTTAGAATAGTAACTTTAATTTGCTTAAATTAGGTTTTTGATGCTTTCCCATATGTATTTTCGTATTTTTGACGTTTGTTACAATTTATTTTCTTAAAAGTTTACATCATTATATATTCGCTTTAAATATTCGCATACAATTATGCGAATGCGAATACAAATATCAAAAATAAGCGAATAGTTCGCAAATGCGAATGCGAATCCGAATATTCGCCGCAGACAATTATTTGTGTACAACTCTCAAGGGTGGAACTAGATATAAGTTTTAATGCTTTATAACTTTTATTTAAGAGTAGTGCGTTTAGAATAGTAACTTTAATTTGCTTAAATTAGGTTTTTGATGCTTTCCCATATGTATTTTCGTATTTTTGACGTTTGTTACAATTTATTTACTTAAAAGTTTACATCATTATATATTCGCTTTAAATATTCGCATACAATTATGCGAATGCGAATACAAATATCAATTATGCGAATGCGAATACAAATATCAAAAATAAGCGAATAGTTCGCAAATGCGAATGCGAATCCGAATATTCGCCGCACCCCTAGTTTATAATGACGGTTCAAAAAAAGTTAGTAAAGTTGGTGGGTGTTTCTACATAGAGGAACTGAATATATGTGTGTGAAGTTTGCGTCGAAAGTTAGCTTCATTTTTAACATTAGATATGTTACTATATTAAACAAGATATCTCTCACTCAATGATTGTTATGTTAACAGAATTTTTCTATTTTCAACTATATTAAAATTTTACAACTAAATCCATATGGAAAATCGTGAAAAATGGGAGAAATTGAAATTATGGGCGGGTAAGCCCTAATAGGTTGAAACGCCAAGGCCATAAGCATTTCATAACTGTAAATTCTATGTCCAGATATAATTTCAGATCAGAGTTATATAATTTTGAAAATTTAAAATTTTTTAATTTTAGTAGGTGGATATGAAAAAGTGGAGCAAAAGGAGAGAAAAAAGCCAAGGCCATAAGCATTTCAGAACTGTAAATGCTATGTCCAGATTTAATTTCAAAATTGAAATTTTTTTAAATTTAGGTAGGTACATATGAAAAATTGTAGAAAAATGGGATAAATTGAAATAATGGGCGGACTAGCCCTAATGGGTTGAAAAGACAAGCCATAATAATTTCAGAACTGCAAATGCTATCTCCAGACTTAATTTCAGATCAGAGCTATATAGTTTTAAAAATTAAACATTAAGTTCCATTGGCAGCCGTACTCAAGCACGGCTCACTTGGGTCCATTGATTAGTTCCCGTTGTGTTACCATGTCACCGTCTCCCAAGGATCCTATTTTACCTGGCTGCTAATATTCTCACTCAGCCACCCAGTCGATTCAATAAAGGAGTGGGTCCTGTTTAAATCAATATAGAGAGACACGTTTTGTCTCCAAGGGTTCTTCGACCAACAAGTTCAAGTCTCAATGACACAGAAGATGCTCCGTTGACCTGCAACTTCTACATAGGTCATTTTAAGGGAGCCCTAGCCTTTGGGCGTGGCTCCCAATGGGACAGTGGCCCGTTATAACCGCAATAAGGTTCCTGAGGTGATGTCTGGACAGCTGTAATGCCCGCATAGTCCTTTTTTCATCTATGATGGGCCAAATTTTTCTGGTTTCCCCACAGGTGGTTTTATCAAACCATCTCTGACCGGCAATAAGATGAAACTTGTGTGAAATAAGTTGCTTAATCCTTGGAAGTGAAACACCTATATCATATGTTGAATCGTTTTGATTAAAAGTGGTGCCTGCATGCGCTAACGAGTCCGCCATACAGTTTTCATGTAGGTTCCTGTGCCCGGGGACCCACTTACGGGTAACCACTGAATGTGTCGCTATCTCCTCCACATACATCCGGTATTCTTGGACAATTCTCGATGCTATGAACACATTCTCCAGGGATCTTATGGCCGCCTTGCTATCGCTAATAATGTGAATATCCGTGCAAGATATTTCACCGTACCGAATTTGTTTCGCGGCTGTGTAGATGGCCATTATTTCGGCCTGAATGACAATGCAGTGATCCGGCAGCCTTATAGGAATGCTCCAGTTTAGTTGTTCGGAGTATATGGCAGTTTAGCTGTTCGGAGTATATGCCAGAACCGACACCATGCAGTGTCTTAGACCCGTCAGTGAATTTTTGAATCGCATTCGCGGGAATTTGTAGGTCATCATAGTTAACCACGTTATCCAAAATGGTTGTGTTGAAGCCATGATCAAAGATTTGTTCAGGTGTGACATAATCAACGTCCCTGTGCGAATTAATCTCTACCGGATTTTAGCATGTCCGATATTGTAATTCCTCCATGCTCTAGTGGCCCTAAGTCTTACCGCCACGCTCGCAGCTTACTTTTTCGCCAAAATGTCTGCTGGTAACCAGTTCAAGATCGTAAACAATGCCTTAGAGGGGGTTGTTATAATGACACCCTTTTCCGTTTTTGCCACCATTATCATTATACGTTTATAATTATTTTGTTGAAACTTCCCCTTGAGCGCCGGCCACTAAACAGATGCCCCGTAGAATATCATGGGTTTAATGACACATTCGTATAGCCAGTATACACTCCCCTGGTTGATTAGGCCAATAGCTCTTTTGGCAACAATATAATGCAGTTGCCGCCTTATTAGTTCTGGAAATGGTGTTCATCTTCCAGTTCAGTTTACTGTCCAATACTAGCGCAAGATATTTGGCATTATCGGACAGTGTCAGTGAGACCCCATTTATTTTAGGGGTATTAAATTTGGGAATCTTGTATCTCCTTGTAAAGAGTACCAGTTCTGTTTTGGCAGGATTAACATCCAGTCCACATCCGTGACACCATCTTGTTAGGACATCTAGTGCGGACTCCATTAGTTCATACAATAGTGCAAAATCCTTTCCCATAGCCACAACTGCAACGTCATCCGCATACGCAATCGCCCTGCAGCAGTTCCCTTCCATGGCTCTGAGTAGGGTATTGATAATCAGATTCCAAAGTAATGGTGACAGTACACCTCCTTGCGGGGTGCCCCTAGTCGCAACCTTGGAAATATTCGAGGCGCCCAAGTAAGATTCGATATGCCTGAAGTGCAAAATACTGCCTACTAATTTAATGATCTCCAGTTCGATCTCCAAAAGTCTCATAACGTTAATAACCGATTCATGCTAAACGTTGTTGAAAGCTCCCTTAATAGCCAGGAATGCAACTAAAGCAAATTCCTTGCAATGCAGTTGCAGTGGACCTTCCCTTCGTAAAGGCGTGCTGAGCCGCCGACAAGAATTATGACCCAACGATGATCTTATATAAATATCCATAATCCTCCAGTGTTTTCAGAAGAAAGGAGGATAGACTAGTTGGCCTAAAGTCTTAAGCCTTAGTGTGAGATGTCTTTCCCCCCTTGGGGATAAAGGCAATCTTAGATGTCCAGATTGTTGGGACATGTGAGAGGCTCAGGCAGGCTCTTAATATTACCAGGTGACATGACATCAATATTTCTAGGTTATTTTACAGATCCGCTAGGATAATCCTATCCGGTCCTGGAGATTTAAAGGGATGGAAGCTTTTGACTGCCCATTCCACGTGGTAGAGAGCTATCGAGATATTAGAAATATCCCGAGCGCCGCTAAGTGTTTCCTTCCTCGGCACCTTATCAGTACAGCCTGGGAAGTGTGTATTCATCAGGAACTCATGGATATCCCGACTATTTGTGGTCCAGGATCCATCTATCTTCTGTATATACGATGGAATAGCTGGTCTGGAGTGATTAAGGTTGATTTCCATCTTACCAAAGAAGTCACCCACAAGTCCAGTGACCGATTGCGTGTCTTCATTGGCTGATGACGCGGCAGGATTGTTGCCGTAGTCACCGGAGCTTGAGGCTTCTCTTTGTCACCTTTGTAGACTCGGAGGAAGATAGTTCCAAAACCATAGAAAATCTTTCCCTGTGTCTTCCGAAGTGGCGACAGCGAGTCACTTTATTATCACAGTGGCCTTTCTCGATTCTTCAACAGAATCAGAAACCCTTACTACTTTCCAGTCTTGTGTGGGTAGCTGTTTATTACTTACCTGAATAATTTCCAGGATCTCCTTGTTGTCCGATGGCTCAGCTGGGATTTTGGCAATAGATCTGGGCATTTGCGGAACATCAGCTAGAGGTATTGCCTCGATCCTAGAGCCCTGCCAAACATCCCCCAATGGCTCCGCTGCATCTTTGTACAGCAACGCTGAACGCTCATCTGCACACGCTATCAATTTGATGTGACCTTGATACCAGGTAGTTCTTTGCTCGTACTCGGTTTAGATCCTTCTGGCATGGGAGGCCCTGCCGGTCTTGACTTACGTCACTACCGCCAGCATGACTCTAAACGTTCTCGTACTTAAGCCCTCGCATCGCGGCAAGATGACTACCCATTCGCCAGGCAAGGGAGAAAGATTGTAAACTTTCGAAAAAAAATTAGACCATTTAGTTCCTTAAGTGGAAATGTAATCTTTCACTGTGGCGATGCTCCAAAACAAGGTCGAAACGAGGTCTCCAAAAACAAATTCTATTATACATATGTACATATGTAGATACATACATAAATATGTATATATAGATATGTACGTTTGTATGTGGTATTATGGGAAAATCTTAAGATAAATCTAATGGTACCATTTTCGTTATTGTATTTGAACCCCTAACATCAATCCAGCATCAAAAATTGTGCTATCGTATAGTCCTTCAAACTTAGTTTTCAATGATATTACATTTTTTATAAGTAGATGATTATAGTAAAATGTTAATAAGCCACCAAACTCCTTACGATGATGGTTAAGAATTGCATACACCATTTTTTCTTTTACACCATATTAAGAAAAAAAATATACGATTTCCATTGGAATTGTAGGCTTGATTTAAATTGGTATTATGGTTGGATTTATACTTGCCTTCAGTACTTGAATTCAAGTATAATTATTACGTGTTTGAGACTTGGAATTTCACTTTAATTCAAAGCTTGAATTTCTCTGTATTTACATTGTTATGTTCGACTGTATTTCCAGTATCCATTTTGCAGGAGTATGCTATTAAATTCCAGTTCAAATCAAGTATAATTCAAGGCTGGAAAATGGAAAACAGGACTGGAATTACACTTGATTTATACTTGAATACTTGAGTTTCAAACGTAGCAGGTTTACAAAGGAGAAATGTAATAGTTTCGCCTACGATCTCGCTTAGGAAAGGAATGATTTTTTTATGGTGAGTTCCCACTTTGAAGCATTACATTTTTGACTCAAAAAGCCCTTTATTAACCGCATATAAAAACCGGTGAGTGTAGCTATCTGCTTTACACATTGAATATTTTGTTACCGTTATTTTTTTAGTAATGTCTCTTATAAACCTGGGAGACCAAATTACTGCATTCGATATCGGATTAAACAAAAATAATATTAAAACATGCACATGAAAATGCTTAAAAATATTCAAAACAAGCAACAAAAGTAACAAATAAACATTTTTTGTTGGACAAAATTTAAAGTTTAAATTAATATTTAATGTATTTGCTTAAATAGAAAAGTGTATATTTTGTGTGTGTAAGTGTCCATGTGACGTTAACGTAAAAAAAGAAAGTAAACAATAAAAAATTTTTGGAATATTTTAAAATATCATGCAATATCGTTATTATCTTTATGTATTTAAATTCCTACATACATATATACAAGGCGAATTAATTTTTCAAGTGGCGTTGAAAGCACAGCTGTGCTACTTTTTTTCTTACTTAGAGAGAGAGAGAAAAGTCAAAAGTTGCTTGTGTTTTTGACATATCGATCAACAAAAGCAACAAAAAAATACATTGTTGTGTTTTTGGTTTTGTTACTTGTTGTAGTATCGACACCACGGTATACATGAATTCTCTTGCATACATATCTTCTTAGTTTGTTGTCCAAGTCATTGGTCCTGATAGTATGAAACAGAGCTGGAAAGTTGGAATCATATGTAAAAGCCGTTTTTTAAACCCCATAGAACTAACGAAAAGGTTAGCTGTTCAACTAACACATTTTTGGAAATTTATAATAAGTAGAGTCCGACCTTTGCGTTCGATGTCGGAGTTTGGCAAAAAGCTATGTTCGGTTGATGTTCGGCGTTTGGTAAAATTTTCCCCAAACACCAAACTTTAACGGAACTTTGTAAAACAAAATTTCGTGAGTGGTAACTTGTTTGCTACATGGCAAATTTTTCAATTTTATTATAATAAAAACCAAAGAATACCTAGAAAGTCGTACAAATAAATCAAAAATAACTATAATAAAAAAATAATGTAGGGTTAATTTTTATGAAAAGAACATGTCTCAGCAGCACATTAAAAAGATCTAGTGCATGAAAATATGCAGGAAAACTGGAATCCTAATCCTTTTATAAATCATAAGGTAGTAGCCGAGTAGTACACCGACGAACGTTTTTTTGCTGCTTAACAACTTTAATTCGAACGTTGAACCAATTTACAAGTCATAAATGCAGAAAAATTACTTTTTGTCATTATGTATAATAAAATATGGTTTGAACTTTCGCTCTTTGTTTTTTTTCCAAGAATAAAACGAAGATTTTTTTTTAAATTTAAGGAATAAAACATTAAAAATACAAGTACCATAAATTTGTTAATTTTGTTTTTATTTAATAATTAAATAATAAAAAAATTAAATTGTTTCTGTTCAATAAAAAAAGTCTTCAAAACCTACCGTTCGGATTCAGCTTCGGTATAAAAAAGTGCGTTCGGTCGGCTAATAATGATCAGTATGCTCGGGAAAATCATCATGAACAACGCTACCAAATTATTCAAATTTACTTTGAAAAACTGTCATCGATCGATACGCGCAACTTAAAGACGACTTTATGATTTTTATTGCCGCATATCAGACCCTATAGGATCCATTGCATTCAGAAAAATTTTGATACGGCGTACACGCTGGTGATATCTTTGGAATCTTTTTCACAAATGAAGCCGGAGCTCGCGTTACGGTCAATTTAGATCGTTACCGCATTATGATAAGCGCAACCAGCGACTTATTGAAATCAAAATTTTGGAATCAGTGGATTTCGAGAAACGGACCTGTCAATTGGCATTCAAGTTCGTGCGATTTATCACATGTCGATTATTTCCTGTGGGGCTACGCAAAGTCAGTGGCTTGTGCTGATGTACCAGAAACAATCGACGCCTTGAAGGCCAACTTTGTTTGTGCCATTAGTGACTTACGGCCTGCAATGCTGGAGAAATTTTTAAATGTTAATGTCATTGTACAAGAATACAAGGTAGAACCACTTTCTCTTTATTTCTAACATTGCCTTTTGGGAACTTAAGCTATGTTCACATTATGTGTATTTTTCATGTGGAATGTCACTTGTCTGCACACATGTAATTTCATGTGTATGTCAAAATTTGAGTAATACATAAGCACCCGTATTCAAAACAAAAATTTGTGTACTCCGACTATACTCCGCTCATCGAGTGAGCAACTAAAATGTTGATTAAGCTTAATCACCATTTAGTCATGAGTTTATTCAAAACTCTTTTAAATCGCCCGGTTAACAAAAATTTGTACATCTCTGTTTTAGTTAAATTCAACGCAAATTGACAGCAGTTAATTGGGAGTTAAAAAGTCTTTGATCATTCGATAATCATAGTTTATTAATAAGTGTTTTGAATAAGAAATCCTTAATCAGGAGATATGCAGTAACTAAATTTTTGTTTTGAATACGGGTGAAGGTTTATAATTTTCATGTTCAAATGTTGATATGTAAAGTACATTTGACATAACCTATCAAGAAAAACAATCTTAAAACAGCTGAGTGGTTATATGTACAAAAATTAATAATTATTTGTGTATTTTTTAGTTTTTATTATTTATTTACTATATTATTTATATTTGATAAAATTTCAATTAATTTTCGCCGCCACAAACAATTTTATTAATACGAACCAGCTGATGTCAGATGCTTTGTCACTTGAAAATAGAACTCGAAAAATATCATATGTACTGCACACAGAGAAATAACATATGATATTGTTTGGAGGTGTTCAGACGATATGTACAAATTTTACATGTGAAAAAGTGACAATCCACATGACAAATACAAATAATGTGAACATAGATTAACGTGTTTTGTGAAAACTGTGCTACCATATTTGTTCTTTTTCAGTTATTTTTCAATATTAAATCTTATTTCAAATAAATCAACAACATAAAAAGTTTTTGAATTAAAATTTTTACAAAGAGAAAATGAGCTGCAATCAATTGAAAATTGTTGAATTTGATTCTTTTACTGAATACATAACTTTAATGGTGTTTTCTTTTCCACAAAAAATGTGACATTTTATTTAAAAAATGCCATTTGGTGTTCGTTTCTTAAAAATGCTTCGCTCTCTAAAAGGGTGGTTTGTTTTATTCTAAAAAATGCCCCCTAACTAATGGCATTGTACTTTACGCCTCGTATAAAGCGACAGTGTAGATAATGCCCTGTAAAAAGATGGCTTCTGTTTATATATAGGGCTACCAGACGAAGTTGGGAAAAAATCGCCTCTAACCAGGGCAGTAAAAATTTTAAATTTGAATAGTTATTTTTTCTATTATTCAATGGTAAAAACATAAAAAAGCATTACATTGTTATTGAAAGATTGTCAGTGATATACAATTTAAGTGAATTCGGTGTTATAAAATTGTTTTTGATAGAAACGTCAAATCAAGAAATCTGAAAAACTTTGTGTTAATAAATCAGCAATCTGGCAAAGGTATATTCTTGTTTACATATTTTATAAAAAACAAACTAAAGAAATTGGAATTTCGTCATTAATTTTGTTAATGTATTTATTTATTTAATATCAATCTATTTACACATTTTGATTTATCACCAAATTTATTCCAAATTCATAATATCAAGCAAACAAGTTGTTGATTTTGCACCTATTACCAAAATGATTTATTGATTACTAAAAATTTTAAAATTTGGAAAAAATACTTTCAATAAATGATATTTTTAATTTTAATTAAAAAAGTGATCAAAAAACTTTGCCATTTCAAACAATGTGTTAATTTATTTAAATAAATATTGACAATTCCCAACAACAATTCTACATGTTTTAATTATTTTATTTTAAACGAAACAAGTCAATTAAGATTTTTTGTTATTTAATTAAAATTTTTATTGAAAATTTATTTCAAAACAACTAAAATGTTAATTAAATCCAAATTAAATTTTTAATTACAGCTGTTATGTTCCTTAGCTGTTATGTAATAGGTTATCGTTCATCCAAAGCAAATTTCGATCTACCAAGGTAAAATACCATTTGGTTTGATCATATATCGCAGCATTCTTGTCGTTTATTCAGAGTATCATTTTCAAACTATCTTCAATACAAAAACTTAGGCCCTAATTGTGTAAAACGCAACCGCTACGCCAAAAATTATATTGAAAGCAAAAACAAATTCAAAAATGTTTTATAATTTTGTTGTTGCTTTCTACAGAAATTCATAATGAATTTTTGAACTTTAAACGCTGCATATCTTGTGGCGTTGAAAATTTTTAAAACATAATAAGAATTTTTGCATTTTACACAATTAGGGCCTTAATATTACTTAACAAAAGTATTACTCGTATGACAAAGGAGACAAAATATCTTTATGAACGTTTGCAGTTTTCTAGATCGTGTAGAATAAAAAATTTTATACAATTACGTCTTCGTGACCATGCTTCGGAATGTCTATAATTTATAATTAGAATACGTCTCTGGAATCAATTTCCAAATGATTTGCAAATCACCAGCAAATCTATAAGATTTAAAAAATTACTTAGCAAATATTTTTATTAAATTTTTAGAGGTTTTAAATGTAAACTTTTGTTTTATTTTTTTATTATATACATACCTTAATTTTACTCTTTTTAAATATAATATATGTATTTCTTGATGATTCTAATACTGCAATTTATAAGATTTTGTGTATTGTTGTATTACTAAATCAAGTTAATAATTACAAATACAAAATAGTACATGATACACTTTTTTTGTACCTTCGTGGAATAAATTTAATTCACTTACAATTAGTCAATTCACAAGGTATCCTAACATGTCATATTGTCAAAATGTCCTAATATTTCACAATGGTTTAAAACTATTGTTGTTGGTTTGTTAACAAAAAGTGTCTTAAATAAATAGAACGTTGCTTGCTGTGTTTATTGTGCTGTCGTAATTAATCAGAAAAGTCCAGCGCTGAGCGGCTGAGCCGTACAACAATATTTTTAAACCATTGTGAAATATTAGGACATTTAATAGTAAACATTGTACCTTTTTTTTTGTTCACTTTCATCAAAACTAAAATTAAACAAAATATGTATATATGTATCATGGCGAATTTTTTTTATTTTTACAATTTATTTTTTAGAATTTATAAAATATATTTTTAATAATTTAAAATATCTATATTTTTGGGATTTTTGACATTGAATTTGACGAAAAAGATCAAAATCATTCTGACAAACCTGATCATAATACCAGCTGATTATTATTTTTATACATTCAAATTGCACTAGATGTCGGCATTTGAGTAGCACCTTTGTTTTTATTGCTGCTACATAATATTAATTAAACTTGAACGGCTGAAAAAAACGCGTAGAGAGTGGGTACGGTCGATGTTCGTGTTTAACCCTACAGTATCAGGTGTATGGGGAGCTTTGCGTAAAAACAACGCGTCCCCTGTGTATCGCCATCACCCTTTACCATTTTCTTAGAAACTGGAGCTATCTTACCAGTGATGGCAACCTTTTTGACTCAAAAGCATATCAAAATTTCAAAAAGCACTAAAATTCGTAATTTTGAGATCTTATAAGCATAAAAAGGCACTAAGTGAATTTTGTGTTAATAGAAAATTATAACACACAAAAAAATGCTGTTTTATTATTTATTAAAAGTTATTACTTTAAGCTACAAAAATCATATAATCCAAGTTATTTGGATCTTTATCATTTATAATTGAATTTTGATTTTTTGGATGTTTTATTTGACGAAATTTTTCGCAGACCAGAACCAAAAATATATTCGGTACAGCACAAATTATGGTAACCAAGTCCGTATTTAATGTGCAGAATCGAATTAACAAAGCTTACAGATAATCTGTTTACGATGTTGGACTTACACAAATTCATTGAACGTTAAACGTAAATTTTTTAGTACGAAATTTTTGCACTTGTCCCAAAATTTAACTTAAATATGTCAAATATATAAAGATTTTGGTGTTGAAATTTTTAAAATGTTGTTTAATTAGCACCAAATTAGTTATTTTTCTTAGTTTGGTACCAAAGACACAAAATTTGGTGTTTTGAGGCACCAAAAAGCACTTAGTTGGCACTGCTGTATCTAACTAAATTGTTGGTATTTTAGAGCTTAGTCTCTTCTTCCAAAATTTCACCTAAGTTTGCCCCACAATTAAAGAAATAAATTCATAAACTTAAAAAGCAAACATTATATTTTTACGGCTTCTAATTTTCCGGACTTTTTCGAAAAAAAACAAAGGAAACAAAAAAAAAATTCTTATTTCCGAGAATCCCGGAATTTTTATAATAAAATAATGATTTCATTAAATGAGTTCAAGACAATATTTTTTACTTTTTTAAATGAATATATATTTCCTCTAAAGACTTTTTAGGCTGCAAAAATCTTACAACGCCTGTAGTATTTGCAGAAATCGCATGGGAAACCAATTTAACAAATAGGGTACGTTCGTAAATGCAGTTGTTGCGCATTACTTGCGCATCAGTTAAGTTTAACGTTCGTTAAAGCATCACTTGTAAGAAACTTGGCATCACTCTCATAGGTCAAAAGTTTTTTTATGCAGTTAATTTTCTGATGCAATAACTTTTGATATAAAAGAAATCGTTTTATTTTTCTTTTTTGTTGCTTTTTCTTGTTATTTATAAGAAAACTGCCCCATTTTGTATCAATATATTAAATCAAATTTGTCATCACTATTGTTGATAAAATTTTTATTATTATTTTATGTTCGTTTATGAAACTTTTAAAATTTTGCTCGTGCTCAAAAATTCAAACTTTGCACAGCTGTTGTGCAGTAAAAAAGCATCAGCATTACAACTGCAACTGGTGATCACGCATCAGCAACAAAATGTTGCATCACTGCAGCAGTGATGCTCGTTGGCGTTGGTTTTAGCAAAAATTTTCTTCACTACCGATCGTGTCGACAGGTCCATTTTAGCCTACACTCACAATGATCTAAAAATATCCCACAATAAACAACATGACAGAGTTGCACTTTTCAGTAATAAACCAACGAGCAGCAATGTAAAATTCCAAAAAAGTTAATTAGAAATTCCCGAAAATTTGTTAAAAAAAAGTCCCGGAATTTCCGGGAATTCTTTCTCGCGTAGAAACTCTCATACTTACTTATTAGTTTTGCCGCCTTCTTTACTTTAAAACATAGACTATGAGCACTATAGACTATGCAACTACGAGTTTGTGGTTGACAATATGTTAACAACATGGCAACAGAAATAACAAGCTGTTGTTGCCAGTTGCCTCTAATTCACATTACGTATGGCAACTGGCAACACAACTTCAGCTGTGCATTTGTTAAAACATAGGACCACGAGTGAAAAAAGGGGGTAATTTCTGCCTCCGAAACTATAACAGATTTAATAAAATTGAAAATATAGATAGACTCCTATTCATATAGCTACACTAGCTATGCATTTTTCAAAACTAGGTCCCAAATAGGTACACTTGCACAAATATGTTCTTATATACTGTGGTGTAGGGTATCATATGGTCGAGCCTGACCGACTATACTTTCTTACTGGTTATGAATGTGTCATGTATTAAGAATTCACTTGAGACACTTAAGTTACATCCGATTTAGTCATTTCCGGTTGAATAAGTCTGTAATATAAAAACAGTTACCAACTGAACCTCACAAGTTGTGTTGAAGTGATGTTTGGAAGACCAATGAATTCTATAAACATTCCTTTGCAAAACTTTCTATATTGTGTTTTTGAAGTATTTTTTTTTTACTTTTTACTAACCATGTAATTTTAATCAGAACGATTTCAAAGCAAATAAATATTAAATAATTTTTTCTATTTTGTTGCATTTGTGTTGTTTTGGTGTTGAAGCGTTATAAGTAGGTGAATCGAATAAGGATATGTGTAATATGTATAAAATTGCATTTATACTCTACATACTAACTTATATGAAAAGTCGTTAAACAAAACTGGTACCCAATAAGAAATTTTTAAATATAGAAAACTTTTACGTTGCTCACTTACTTAAGGTCTGCACGAATTCACATCAGGCAAGTTTACTACAACAATTTTTTTCCCTCTTTTTAAATTTTCCATCAGTAAAAAATATTTAATATTTTTATTGGCTGAGGCATTGTTTATGCTTCCAATGAGACAGAAATAATCGATAATGAAAAAATCAGATGTTAGCAAACTCTCTATTCTCTTACCAAAGTTTAAGTTTGCAAGAATGCAAGGTACATCCACGCCTTAGAAGTCACTGGATCTCAATATAAAAAATGGCCAATCAGCACAGTCAGTAACGAGCGTCGGTAAGGCGTTTTTCTAACTTCTAAAAAACTTTCAGAGTAAATATGAAAGGTAGTTTAAGAAACGGTAACTTATCTTCGGAATCCACCGTTTTCTTGATTTTCAAAAAAAAAACACGTCTCTTCGTTACACTCTCGTCTAATTAGCAATTCTTTTAATGAATTCGTCTGACTGGATTTGAATTTGGTATCACTAGAGCCAGTCACCTGAAATGGCTTAGTAGTCTGGACTGGTGGCGGTTGTTTTCGAAGGCGATGGGGCTCCTCTATATGTTCTCTTAAAAGCAGATGTTTTTTTAGCCAAAGTTTTGAATTTCGTGTTGCCGAAGAAAACTGCTTGTGCAGTGGAGCGTTGGAAGTTCATGTGAACTGGTGTCATCTATACGTACAAGTTAAGGTGAGTTTTTAGACTGTATGATACTATGGCTGTGTGATAACTTTTCCATGGATCACGTATTCTTGTGACAGTCGTGCAAAATATCTTGTAAGGTATCATTGACATATCCATAATCTAAAATAAAATATTAAAAAAAAAGTGTGGCTTTTTTAGACATCTACTGTCACAACGCATTCTTTTAAAAATTTAATAGATTCATAATGTTCCGTTAA
The DNA here is from genome assembly GCA_943735925.1 of Pollenia amentaria. Lineage (NCBI taxonomy): Eukaryota > Metazoa > Arthropoda > Insecta > Diptera > Polleniidae > Pollenia > Pollenia amentaria. Next base: position 125,132,788 of record OX031008.1, read on the forward strand.
TTCTTTTTATAGTCTAATAGATTGTAAATCTTAATTAAAACGTTATTTATCGATATATTATCACACTTGAAACATCTTAATTGTTTGCACCTAATTCATATATTCGAATTTCCTATTGTGTCGTCAAAAAATTTAATTCCAATATGCAAACAAACTAAGGAAAAGAAGATGAAGTAGGGGAAAAAATGAAACGATTGTTAGGAAGTTTTACGATTGTTAAACGGAAGTTGGCTGATAATTGCTTTTGGTTTTTTTTTACATAGCAACTTTGCATGAGTGTGAGAGTTTTACTTTTGTTGCTCTTATTATTGTTGTGGGGACTGCTGTGGTGCATGCTGCTGTTTCTGGTTGTTTGGTGTTGCAAAGTAATAATGGTGGTGGTGTGTTGCCAGTCGATGTTGGTGTGGTGAGAAATTTTTTTCGGTTTTGTTTCTGCGCAAAGCTGAGTGGCATAAAAACGTCAGAGGCAGTCATGTGCATAGTGTATGTCGCTTTTTTTTCTTTTGAAAATGCTATTTTGTTGGTTTTTTTTGTATTGTTCTTGGTTTTTGTTTCTTGTGCTAAATGACTTGGGTTGTATCAAAAAGATCTTAGAACTTCAATTTGCCTAAAATGTTTTCGTATAAAAGGCATCATTATATTTTTGTATGTTAGAAAGTCCTGCCAATAGTTTGCTACACAGATCGGAACAAATTTAGTTTACCAACGCAGCTCCAAACAAAATAAAAATTACATAGGGTGATAGAAAATTGAAAAATTAAAATGAAAATATTAATGGAAAAAGTCTCGGAAACGCATATTTTGTTGAGTTATGGACCTCTGAAGTTTTCATATATTTTTCCGATTTTCCGCTACATTCCGGAATTTATATGGCAAATATTGGTATTATTTGAAAGCTTTTGAATTGATCTTTCTGGGTATACGAAAATAATTTAAACATTGTTAACTCCTTATCTCCCATTAAAGTCTTTTACAAAATTTTACATTAGAATTTTGATTTTATTCCAATAAATGTTTTAAATATAAAAATTTATTAAAAAACAAACACCGGCTTCGCTAAAAGAATGCCTTCGGTCGGACCCAAAGATATTCTTTGAATTGATAATTTTTAACAATTTCTATTTATTTACTAAACTTTATTTGTGAGTAGATAATTGTATAATGTTATTTATAAACTGTTAAATGATGGTTGATCTAGCCAAACGTTTTGCAAAAGAAAATACTTTTTTAATAAAACTAGTGGTTACGTGTAGGACGTCAAATATTTAATAGATGTGAACATAGCTTTAATCTTCTCTGCATAGTAATTATTATGCTTACTAAAAATTCTTGTATTTTTGCAAACATATCCCCGCTTCTTAATGGGTTAAGGGTTTTTACATAAATTTTATATATCCAGAAAAATCTATTCAAAAGCTTTCAAATGGCACCAATATTGGCCATATACGTTCAGAATTGTAATGAAAAATCACATTTATATATGTAAACTTCAAAGGTCCATAACTCGAAAACTATGCGTTTCCGAGACATTTGGCAAACTAGATTTAAGCCATCTCCGTCTTAACAAAAAAATAAAAATTATTTAAAAGTTTTAATTAATCTAATATATTCTTGAATCCGAACAGATGTTTAAATTTTTAAAGTAATTTAAAGATATTATAATTTCTCTTTACCGCTTTATATACCGTAAATGCTAAAATTTATTTAAATGCTCCTCAAAATGTGTTCGATATAGTCAGGAAAGTTGATGAGAATGCTAAATAGTGATATATTATACTCTTCGGTCCTATTGTTGCTTAATTTAGTGTCATCGTGTTAACATTACATCTATTGATAAAAAGTTTTCCAGCTAATTTGCTTGAAAACCTTACAGACGAGCTTAATAGATCGGGGGTACCTGTCGTTAAGTGCTTATCCCACGGGTTTCTTAACATGGTTTAAAAACTAACCTCTCCATTTGTTGTCAGTACACTTATATTGATACGTGCTTAGGAGCCGGCACTTTCCTGCATCTTTAAGATCTTCTGCTCGACTGGATACAAACCAAAGTTAACCTAGGGTGCTATTTGCCCTATATAGGACTCTGGTCAGGAACGATCTATTATAAATCTGACAATCATAAGCCTTATTCATGCTTGAGATGCGCCTACACAGAAAAAAAAATTCTTACTAAATATAAGTTTTTTCTACTTATTTTAGTATAATTCGTACCTAAAAATTTAAGTACGAAAAACACTGAAAAGTACTACAAATAATCCAAAATAGGATAACTTTCGAAAACCAATATTCGTGCGTACGCGTGTGTTTGTAAAAGTTTGTTGTAGAAACAACAACTACACTACAAAAGAAGATAAACACCGATTTGCTTGTTTTGTGTAGAACCAACAACAACACTACATGAAGAAAAATAAAGATTATTTTCATGTTTAAAAAGTAATATAAGAATCAATTATTCCCATATTCTATTTGTCAAAGTTATTTAGTTAAATACATAAAATTTTCAAAGTAGAATGATTACGAAAACCATAGCGGGCATGGTGCTCTGGTGTCTTAAAACTGAGACTTCGTCTGTAATGCAAAGGGCGGAATAAAACAAAAGTGAAGTAAGCATGGGTAACGGGTAAGTAAATAATAATATTCTCTCTATCTCTGGTTCTCTGGGGAGTAAGTGTTTGGATTAGAATCAATCTAATCTCACTTTCGGATTATTTTAAGTACGAATCAGAATTAAACCAACTTAGAAATCCTTGAATCAAGCACAGTTTGAGATTAATTTTATCTCACTTTTATTTAATTCAATCCCGTGTTTGGAATATTTTAAGTACGGGGCATTTAAATCATCCGTACTTGAAACAAGAATTCTGTACTTGATTTAAGGAATCCGTACTTACTGTATTATTGACACTGCTCCGTCTTGATTTGAGTACGAATGGATTGATTTGTCTTTTCAGCGTACATATACTCCACTAATGGGTTATTATTTGTTAAGACACATACGAAAGAAAAAGAAAAGTCTACATTGATTAGATGTACAAACCTATTTATTGACTATGAAGATAGCCTTGAATTTTTAATGTGGATCCATAAAAAAGCATGATTAACCTTTAAATCTAAATGAGCGCTAAAATTGAAAACGTAAAAAAACGTCAAATCAATTACATTAAAACCCACAAGAGCCACATGAATAAAGGCAACAAAGTTAACATCTAGCCATTTTATCTCTAATCGGAGAGCTATTATTGCAAATTTTTAGGTTTTTTTTCTTTGTGTTCTATTCAACTTTTTTACTTAATTCGAAAGATTCCCATTCCAATTTTAGGGTACTTGAAAAATGTTGAAGTTTTTTTTCAGAACTATAAAAGGCTTTTCACACCAACCTCGTGTGCAGACTACTTATATTGTACATTTTAGTAATTTTTAGTTTTGTTCATTCCTTTTCATTCTTTACAGTTTTTAGTTAGTGTTATTTTTTTTACTGCTGCCTAGCTTCCTGTCCCGTGTAAAAACATACACGCAGCCTGTCTTACTTTTATTTACACTTTTACTTGAATGTGCATAAGTATTTGTTCACATTTCTGATGATGGTGTTGCTGTATAATAATGGCTTTTTTGTTTGTCTTTCGGTATTCATTTTTATCCATTTTCAGTTCTCTGTTGAACACAAGAAATGTGTTCGTTCTGTTTGGAAAAGTTTGTTGAGTGGGTCAAGGTTAAATGGATTTATAAATAATGTCATTGGTTTTGTTTTAATTTCTTTTTATGTTGTTTTTGTTTATTTTTTTGGGTTTTTGATGTGTTGTTTATGTTGTTTTACATTTCAAAACTTTGAAATGAAATTTCATTCTGTTCTGTTCTGTTTTGGTTTTTTGTCTTGTTAACGCATTCTTACATAAGTACATATGTACATACATATGTATATATTTTTAAACAATGCCATAGATATACCTACATACATAGGTAAATATAAGTTTAAACGTTTGTTTGGTTTCGTAATGGATTAAGGAAAATTCAATAAAAATAAATATTTTAATTAGTAATAGGTACGCTTGTGTATTTTTTGTCCGCTTGTATTTTGTATGTGTCGCACAATTTGGGATAATAATGCTCTAATTTTGGCAGGTGGTTTATGAAAATGTCACAATGTTGTACTAGATCAGTTCATCAGTTCATATAGGTACTTCATTAGCAGAAAAGCAGCAACAAAAGAGTAAATTAAATATTACTCAAATAAATAAAAAAGTAAATGAACGCTTTACCGAAAAAAGTAGAAAGTTTTTCTTATTCAGTAATTGAATTGTTTTGAACCATTTTCACATGGCTATTGTTCCACTTAGGAAAGAAAAATATATATACCTACTTTATGTTATTGAACAATTTTTAATTGAAAAATTAAAAGAATTTACTCTTTCACATTGCAAGTTTTTCGGGGGTTCACGACACGCTTTTTCGCATCCTGCGTTGCTTTCAAAAAAGTAGAATATGTGTATGTAGTAATACGTAGAAAGCTACATGCATAAAAGCTTTGGATGCCTTGAGGCGTTTCATGCAATCTACTTCTGTAAGCGTCACAAGCAGATTTCGAACAAACTATGTATCTGATTTTGACAAATAAAATTTTATTTTTCTTTTGCTGATGCCGCATAAAAAGCGTTGCATGTAACTTGAAACGTAGAACGCAAGTAAGGTCTGAAAAACTACTAAACAGATACCTATAACCAACAAAATACATAGATATGACCTAACAAATATTTTACGATAAAATAAAAAAAAAACGAGACCAGTAAATTTATCAAACTTTAGCCGTATTTTTAATAAGTTCTATTTATATACTAAACTTTATTTGTAAGAAGATAATTGTATAATGTAATTTAGAAACTGTTAGATGAAGTTTAATCTAGCCAAATTATTTGCAAAAGCAAATAACAAATTTATAGGAATTTAATAAATTTATTATTTGAGATATTCACCTAAATTAATTTTAAATGAGTCTTAATTTGTTGGTGGCTAAGCATGTCTATATGAATAGACTTCGACCATATTTTTGAAAAGTTGCAAACAGAATCTCTTAGCCAGTATTATATACCTATTACAAATTATTTTGTTTCAGCATTATGGAATTTGTCAATTGAAATATGAAATATTTTCAATTCGAAACCTTCCATGACATTGTTTGCCTTCTTCAATTTTGTTTTTTAGTTCTTTGTGTTTTAATAAATAAAACTGATTAATTTTTTCCATATTGCTGATTCCGCCGGAGTGTTGTAGTTTTAAGCATGAAAGAATGCTAAAACTACCTAATAGTTTTTAGTGCTTTAACGGTCATTGCGTCCTCAGCCACACAAAGAGCTAATATTTCACCCAATCATTCATTTATGGCAGCGTATTTTAGTAAAGTATTATTTGTCGACTCTTTAGAACTACTTCGAACGGCGTTAAATTTTATTTGAAGCACATTAATGTCAAGCATTCGACTAATGAAAGGTTATTGATTAATTGTGCCGTGGAAAACCCTTTGCAACTTATTATTTTAGGGCACTTCAAGCAACTAACTTTGTGTTTTTAACCCCGTTCGAAATATCCCTATGGAAAACATCTATATAAACATATATTAAATATTTGGAATACTCTCGCACAAATTACTATTTTCTTTTTAAGTTACAAGAACACACTCTTAATAAGCGATTTGTATTTACTTTTTTTTATGTTTTTCGACTTTTGTTACATTTTGTTTTGAACTTCTTCTTAAAAAGTTTAAGTTTGCTCAATATTCAATTAGAAAAATACTTAAATTACGGGTACATCTACAACAAGAGTAAGGATGCTGTATATATGTACAATATATATAAATTAAACGTTGTTAAAATAACCGGTTTATTATACCAAAATAACCGGTCTATTCGATATTCGAAAAATGGACATTTTAAAATAACCGACTTGGGCAAGGCTAAAATAACCGGTTAAAACCAGTCGAATAATAACCGTTTGATCTCCCTAATATTCACAAAGTAATATCCAGAGCTGTCACTAGGCGGAAGATTTTGAGTTTTTTATGTCTTTTTTTCGAAAGCTGCCCTTTTTGCATTTCTCTTTACACCATCTTTTATGCCGCAATACAATGAACGCAAATTTATTTAGTTACGATTTGTTTGCAAAACTGTTGAAAAAATTAACTTAAGTTTTCCACAACACGAGTAAATAATATTTAAGTAAGTAAATAACATTATACAACAAAACAATATTACTAAATACATTTATTTGCTCAAAACAAAAATTTTGTTGAACTAATGCTTTTATATTGTGTTTTGTTATTTTTGTTTGGTCACGCAATTTGTGTTGATTGTAGCATCCTGTTTTTACACATTGCCACTTCACTACCAAAAAACGCTTTTTGTATTTTTCTTCGAAAGCTGCCCTTGCAACTGATTTGGGCCTTTTTCACACGTCACTTTTTACAGTTCTGTTAAGTATTATGTGGCATGGAGGCACAAACTCGTTGTGTTCACCTACAGCTTTACTGAACTTTAATAAGAGCATGGTTTTTATGCCAAAACTTCACATTTCCATACAGTTTTTACTAGGGATGTTACGATAGACCTTTTTGTTGATACGATACCGATATTCAAAAAGAGGTATCGTTAATACCGACTCCGGGCTTGATTGTGAGTGTCCAATTTTCATTCTCCTGTATCCACAACATCATCACTAAATATAAAAAATATGTGTAATATTATTTTGAATTTTATTTTTATATGCAATACATACATATGTAAATATCTGTATAGAAAAAGTACCAAAAATATTTATATACTCGAATTTCCGAAGTGTACAAAACAAGTACTTGATAGCTTCTTAAGGAGAGGAAAACACAATTTAAATTATTTCTATCTTTATTACTTTACAAAAAAAATTTTAGTACCAACAAAGTACTAAAATTAAAAAAATGTACAAATTTCAAAAAACTACCAACAGTGATGCTGAACATATTTTATAAGATCCCTACGTGTATAAAAAAATTCCTTTTTTCCCTACAACAAAAAAAAATTCCCTACGATAATATTTTTATTGTTTTTAGCAAAAGGCAATTTCGTTTACATTTTGTAAATATTTTAATTAAAGCATTTATTAACCAAAAAAAAACAAAAATAAATAATAGAATAAAATTCGATTTCAAAAATTACACTGTGTGACAAATTAAAAAAATTCTTTTTTGCCAGAAACGCCACTATATATATCCTTTAATCTAGAGTCAAAACATAGTCAAGCTTGCTTAATTTTTCATTTCATCATCTTTTTTTCCTTAAGAACTTACTGCCAATTTCACGATGTCGAAAGAACGCTTTCTTTCGCACAAATGTATATGAAATAAAAAGAATTTTTGAGAATTTGTTTTTACTTTACATGTAGTTGTACGAAAGAAAGCGTTCGTTCGCATTTAGTGAAATAGGCAGTTAAAATTTTTTAAGAATACTTATTTTAAATAATTTATTTTTTTAATATTGAAGTTCTTTTTAATGAACTCTTAATCCAGTTTTTTATAATTTTTTGTATTGTATTTGTATTTGAAATTTTTGTATTGTATTGTATTTGTATTTCTTTTACTACAAAAATTTTATTAAAAAAACGACTTTTAAATTCTTTCATTTTGCTTTTTCGATTGTCAGAACACCCCTAATAAATTAACTCGGTATCAGACAAACATATCCTTAAAATTTTTCATTATTTTTTTTTTAAAAATTTTTTGATTTATTTCTCTTAGTTAGGAAGATGTCATTGTTTATTTCTCGGAACAAAATTTATTTCTATGTAGAAATTTCATTCATTAGAAATTCGCTTTTTTATATTGGCTTTCAATTTAGCGAATGCTAGTGCAAATGCAAATAAAAAATTTACCGATTCAATACGCCTATAAAAGTCCATAAAGAAAAACAACCCGATTTTTTAAATACTTTGATTTGTTCGCTTTGATGCTACGTTTAAATAATTTTTTTATATTTTGTGAGAAAATATGGAAAAAATTTATAATAGAAAAAAATATTTGTTTAAAAAAAAGTTTTTTTTAAATCCCAACGCGTATAAAAAAATCAGTTTTTTCCTACAACCAAAACAATGTTCCATACATTAAAAATGTATGTTCTTTAGCAACCTTTTTTGTTAACATTTCGTAAATATTATAATTAAAGCATTTATATATAACTTATTAACATTTATATATAACTAAAGAATTTTTATTAACAACAAGATATAAAAATGCAATTAAAAAAAAAACTGTTTGACAAATTTTAATTTTTTTTTGGCAGAAACGCCACTATACATCCATTAATATAGAGACAAAACAAAGTCAAACTGCGTACTTGATGTTTCATTTAATTATCTTTTGGCCTTTTTAAAGAACTTAAAATTTTTCAAGAATACTTATTTTAAATACTTTTTTTAATATAAGTATATAATATTTTTTTTAGCAAACTCGGTAGCAAATAAAAGAGAAAGCTCTGTAGAATTAAAAAAAAAATTACTTTAGTTCCCCTTAACAAATATATTAAAAAAAAATCCTTTTAAACATATATCCTTCCATATCCTTAAAAGTTTTCCTTTAAAAATTCAAAATTGTATGATCTTATTTCTCTTTTTAGAAGGTGTGATTGTTTTTTTCTGGGTTAAAAATTAACAATTGTGATTGCGAATGCAAATAGCAAAATTCCTGGCCCACAATGTCGACAAGAACATTTCTTTCGTATAGGTATTTATATTGAAAACAAAAACCAATTTTAGTTTTTTATTATTGTTTTCAATATAAATATGCGAAAGAAATGTTCTTGTCGACATTGTGGGCCTGGCAGTAAATTAAATTATAGTATTGTTTACGATTTTTTAGATAAATTTGTTAAATTTAAAGAACAAATTGATTTAACAATTAAATTAGATAAGAATTTACGCTCTACTAATTGTGTAAAACGCAACGCAACGCCAAAAATGACACTGAAAGAAAAAACAAAGTCTGAAATATGATATAATTTTGTTGTTTCTTTCTACAGAAATTCATATTGCGTTTAAAAATTTTGAACGCCACAAGATATGCAGCGTTAAAAATTCAATATGAATTTCTGTAGAAAGCAACAATAAAATTATAAAAAAATTTTAACTTTGTTTTTGCTTTCCATGTAATTTTTGGCGTTGCTTTGTGTTTTACACAATTAGGGCCTTAGTTAAAAAGCTAAAATGAAGTTGTTTTTCTTAAAAATTTACTGCTCTACAAAAATATAATTTTAAGACACAGAAAGATACTTTTTCACAAAAATATATTTTTTCACAAAAAAATTGTTTTTTTTAGAATTTTTTTGTTGTTTTTCGTGAAAAAATATTTTTATTTTATATCAATAGATATATAAATAATAATTATTATTATTTTTCTTTTCTTCCAGATAAGCATAAGATATTCTGCGAATAATTTAAAGGAAATACCAAGATTATGCTGCTCTTAAAGTGTGAAGAAATATATTCTTAAATTAATATTTCTACAAAGTAACTTAAAAGAAAATGTTTTGATTACAATTTAAAATTTGCCAAACACAGAAACACACAACGAGTGTGGAGATTAGAAACTCTGTCTGAGCTCTAAATAATAATAATAACTACGTCATAGGGGTTTCTAATTTCTTTGCTAACTGCAACATAAACCACAAAATAGCAAACAAACACACTTACAATGGGAGCCAATGCATCGACTGGTAGTTATCCACCTGTTATGACATCACAGGGACATTCTTCGGGTAGTGGTATGCCGCATGGTGCAAGTACTAGTTCAAGTCTATTACTACCTACCACAGGGGCCAATTCATTGCTGTCCACTTCGCTGTGTGGTCCAGGTGGTGGTCCCCATTTTCGAGAACAACGACGTAAACGTGTTACAGGTTTTGCAACACTCAAACGTAAATTTATTAGACGACGGCGTTCTTCAAAAGCCTGTGATCATGCAAGAATATTAAGAGATTTTGTTTCAGACTGGACACCATTAGAGTTGGCAGCATTGTGTGAAGAATATGAGGCATTGGCTGCTTTAAGAGATTTATCGGTAAGTTTGTCGAGTTTTTTTGCTTAAAGTTTTATGTTTATTTAAAACTTCATAAAGCATATCGAAATAGATTTTTTAGCTTGAAATGCATTAACGGCATTGAATGTTTAGTAATTATTATGGTTTTCCAGATAGGGAAATAAATCTTGTTATCTCATCTACTATTTATCTTCATTCGACATAATATAACCTTATAAATAAAGGTTGTCCCACTAATATGGTTGGTTTTAGAGTCGAACTTCCCTATAATAAATCTGCACGGGACCAAAAAATCACTTTATTGTATAGAACCTTAATTATACAGAAATTACACTCTGCCACGTGTGGCGGTTATCCATTTCAGGATTGCTGTATGAATATCCTCAAACAGAGAGGTTCGTAGTCTTTTTCGTTTAGTGCTTAATTAAAATTTATTTTTTTTTTAGTTTTAACTTTAAAAACATAATAAAGTTTTTTTCAAAAGAAATGCAACTTCGACATTTTCGTTCACAGAATATGGACGACTGATGTAAATATTGTTAATGATAGGACTATTTTTTTTCTTATGGGGATCCTCTTTTTATAATTTTTTATTTCTTTTTTTTATCTGTACACAGTGTTGTTACTAGGTACAGAAATTTTTTTAAAATAATTCATTGTATGGAGGCAAAAATGCGTTTGATTCAAATTCTTATTAATTCACTGTATGGAAGCTCGACTGTATTTTAGGTATGAAGTCTCTCTTAATTCAAAAAGTCCAAGTGTACAAATTCATTTTCGATCAGATGATTAAAACTCACGACAGCCGGTTCTTCGTACTGAAATGACCCGAAATTGTTGTGCCAAGGGCTGTCAACCCAAAAGCAACAAATTTTTATCCCGGAATTGCATCTTCTGGCTCTGCTGCTCCGCATCATACTGGTCCGAGCCGGAGTAGAACATGGTCGAGGGTCATGGTTCTGTACAAGTTTTAAGGTGCTACTCTTCTAATATATGCATCAACACAACATCTCGAAGTCGCTGCGCGCCAAGAAAAAAAACTTACATGCAATTCCAGTCTGCAAACTTGTAACGGATACAGCGTTCTCCGAAAAGACCGCACCAGACGCAACGGAGGAGGCATCGCATTTTTAATAAACAACACCGTGCAGTACAAAATTTTTTCTCTCGACCTGAATGCTGCCTGAGAACAATTTCTTGAAATCTAAGCCATTGTGATCAGACAATGAGATACGGACATGAGCTATTTAATGTATTCCGCCAGTAGACAACTGTCCAACAGGCTACCTTCCCAATGTCAGGATCTTATTGGATTGTGATACCCGTCTGGTCCTTGGGAATTTCAAAAGCTTATTCCTATGATCAGAAGTTCCCGCCGGAATACTACCCTACAAGAAATCTTATTATAAATATATTTTTTTTAATATATAATTACTAAAACTGTAGTTCGGCTGGCTGGAAGGTTGTACGTCTATGTAACCTTGTGTGTAAAGTGCCATAAGGATGAATCCTATTGAAAATGTTTAGAATCGGCCCATAATTTCACATCTTTCCGGGAAATTCCTTGTGCCCATAAACAATCTAATTATGATTGTGCTTAGAGTAAATTGCGTCTCAAAAATATTTTATTGCATTATAAATAATACATTTGACCATTTCTCCCATATAAATATGTACCACTAACTTAAATAGCTTAAAGTGCTATTACTTCCTTATAAAATCTGGTATTAATATAAAATTTGGCAAGGAATAATTTTATAATACCTACTATATCATGCCATACGTACTTGTATGTGCAAAACTGACCATAGGTCCCATCTGAACCCCCTCTCCAAAAACGCTTTAAGACGAATAAAAGTCTTACAAATGTTGACATTTAAATAATATTGAGCACAAAGAACTCTTATATGAATCTAAACCTCATAACATATTTTTTTTACCGGGTCCCTGATTTGCAATGGGTTCCAAATAGAGTACAATCACACAAAATTATTTCTTTACTTGATATTTTTGTTAAAGTGGGATACCTGGCTATTTGTAAATAAAATCAATATTTGTCCATCGTGACATGGTTTATGTTTTATTATAAGAATCGTCTGCCTAGAATTATTTTATTTTTTTTTAGGTACTATTGAAATTTGATAAAAAATCTTTACGCACTTTGTAGGCGTGTAAATGCTTTTTAAACCTTGGCAAAATTTGCATTCATATAAAAGTTATAGCCATTTCAGCAAAAAAAGCCCACTATGCTACTTATTTTGATTTTAGTAACAAGGTGGTGACAGTTTTTTTTCCTGCAAGTAAACGGGCAGGATCGGGCAGCTAACTTTCGTGCAACGTACCTTCGTGTTCCTTACTTAGTTCTACCCTATCTAATTACCAAAAGCTGTTGAAATATAGGGTGTCTAAAACTGGGACTACTAATGTTTTTTTTTTACATTAAAAAAACTAAAGTTTTTTTTTTAATTCGGCTTAAAAAGACATTAACACATTTCTCAAATACAAAAAAAAATATAATAATCGGTTGTAAACTTAAATTAAAATAACTTTTGGAAATCTAAAGTTTTGGTCGAAGGGGCTGCAACACCCACAATTTTTAACCGATTTGAGATCGGAATATTTTAGCGGTTTTTAGCAAAATGAGAAACTGTTCGTCGAATCGCTGATCTAAACCGCGATATCAGCAGGTTGGCAAACAAGGAAAAGCGGAACAAAAGCCTGGATCATTTGAAAAACTGCATATGGACATTTCCTGGGGTCACGAACGTACGTTCGTACGCTTTTGATGTACAAATAATATGGAAAACAAAACTTTTTCCTAGCATTTTTTTGCAATTTCATAGCATTTTGGTAGCTCTATGTTTATGCAAAAGATGGATTTCATCGAGTTTAAGTTTTCATATTGATAGTTATAAACATATGGTCACGAACGTACGCAAAATAGAAGTCAACTTTGGCTGACAGCAGTGAAATGTAAAAATCGGCGAAATAGAACGGAATATACAAACGTGATTAATTTATTTTAAAAGTGTATTAATGTAGGTCTCTATCCAGTATTTATACAATAAAATATCTCTATTGGATTTTGTTTAATTGGCTTAAGTACCGGTCGCGAACGTACGTTCGATACCCGTTAATCGAACCTTTTATTTTCTCCTTACACTTTTCTCTTCTTAATTGATTGTAATAGAGAGATTTTAAAGAAAGAGAGCAAACATAACAAATTTTTTTGCATGTAAAATAATTAAATATAAAAATGACTATAGAAGTAGCTTAAAACGAAAATATTAAATTTTCCAGTTTCCAGCCCAATTTCCTCAAGTAAAACAGCTAAGATATCATAGAATATCATATATAGCATTCTATTATAAAAACATAGACTTTTTTTTATAATTATAAACAATAAAACACGATGATTAATAACATTTTATTTTTCCATCCTGGTTGACCATTGGGAGGAAATGCCCATATCCAACCGTAAACGACTCTCAAATGGTTTTATCTGGCTTTTTTGAGCACCCCGAGAGAGCCGAAGCTAAAAGTATTGTTCGCAAACTACACGATCTTCCAGTCTCAGAGGTACCAATACTTTATACTCCAACTGACGTTGCATATGCCATCAACGTAGCCAGGCCTTCAAAGAGCATAGGACCAGACGGAACATAAATGGTGATGTCAAAAGCCCTTGGCGAGCTGGAAATAGAGTAGCTGACAACGGGTTTTAAACTGCAGAATGCATGGAATCGGTCCAAAATTATTATTTACTTTAGGGAAAGCTGATTGCAACAGAGTTTTGCAAGTTTCTCCAGTCATTTGTTATAGCACACAGACAATAACGCCATCAAAATCATCTGATTGAGAGGGCCGTTCAAAGCTTTATCTTATTCACAATATGATCTGTTTTTACAATAAGTTTGTCTTTTTTCTCCTTCTTGGTATTAGTTTTTTAAAAAATTAGTTTCTACTATAACTTCGATTTCTTGTGAAACACATTTTCTTGAATAATCGTGACCACTGTACCAGTTTTAAAAAAGTTTTTTATCTCATAAATGCCTTTATCGCAAAAGTTCTCTATTCTATCTAAAACTAATACTGTTCACAAAAGGCGCTGTATTTAACAAAAGGGGTTTTTATAGCCATAAGTCTTCGTTCTACTAAATTTTTTTAAAACAAGTCACAAAAAAATCCTTTAAAACCAAAAGGTATTTTTTTTTCTCAAGAGTTCTACTTTTACCAAAAGGTCTCTTCTCACAAACGCTTTGCATAAAGAAAAGCCGTTCTCTCAAAGTTTCCAATTTCCTGCATAATCCTTTTTGAGAAGGGGTTTTTGTTTCACATAAGGCAAAAGAGCACCCTCTTATAATTTTCAAAAAAGTTGACTTTATCACAACAATTAAAATATCTTACAAAAAATTTTTTTTTCACAAAACATTTTCATTTTCACATAAACCAAAAAATTTTAAGATTTACACAAAACTTCTCAAAAAGTTTATCCCTTGTATATTGTTAAAAAAATCTAACTCTTTAACAATACTCTTTTAGATGCAAGCAGAATTAGCTCGTCCACCCGCTACTACTTATAAACAAGATCTTGCTGCCCTTTTTGAAACAAAGACTTGTACAGACTGTGATCTCGTCTTTCGTGGCGCCATATTTCCCGTGCATCGTTGTATACTGTCATCACGTTGCACCTACTTTCGTGATCTTTTAGCTGGTTGTCCCGGCTTTGGAGCTCGTATTTGTCTCGAGCTACCCACCTCACCCATAGATGTTCAAATGTTTGCATCCCTTCTGCGATATCTCTATACAGGCGACTTGTGTCCCCATGATGCCAGCATGGATATTGGCCTTCTACGGCAGTTAGGCGATGACTTTGGTACGCCAAATCCGTTGGAACATGATCTTCGCTATCTACTCGAAACCGGAGATTATGCTGATGCGGCTTTGGTCTTCACCTCGGAAAACGGTGGTGGAGGGAGTGGTTCATCGGCAATGGCTGTAGTGGGTTTGGGTAGTGAATACAATCGCCCAGATTCGGGAAATTCTGAATATGGGTTTCGACCGAAATTGGAGTTACCTTGTCACAAAGCCATTCTCAGCGCACGGTCGCCTTTCTTTCGTAATCTCATAGCTAGACGAACACGTAATATGGATGCTGAATATGCAGAGCGTGCTCTGCATGTACCGACACGGATTGTGTTGGACGAAACCGTGATACCAAAACGTTATGCTCGTGTTCTTTTACATGCCATTTACTTGGATACCGTAGACTTAACATTAATTTTAAGGGGAGCAAATTCTGGAACAGCAGCGGCTGGTTCGCTGGGTGAAGTTCATGCATTGACGGCGGGTAGAACACGGCCGACCCCTCTGGAGGAGGCTATGGAACTATATCAAATTGGTAGATTTTTAGAATTGGATATTTTAGCACAAGGTTGCGAAGATCTCATATTAGAATGGCTGACATTAGATACTCTGCCAACGGTGCTTAGATGGGGGAGTCAGGTGAGTTGGAATGACGTTTATACTAAAATAATAAAAATAATGTAAATTTTTTTTACAGCCTCATGGCTCCGCGTGGGTTTTCCGCCAAGCTTGCCAATATTTACGGGAAGAATTCTCAGCAGTTATCTCATCACCCGTTTTGAATCAACTTGATAAATCTCAACTTATACATGTTTTACAATCTAATTTTTTACAAGCTTCCGAATTGGAAGTCCTTCAGGCTGTATTGAAATGGGGTGAACAAGAACTTATACGACGCATGGAAGATCGTGAACCAAATCTTTTATCTCACACTGCCCATTCGGTGACCAGAAAAGGTGTCAAGAAACGAGATTTAAGCGATGTTGAACTTAGAGAAATTCTTTCCGATCTTTTGCCGATGGTGAGAATGGATCATGTTCTGCCGCCAAATAGTGAGGTGTTGGCCCAAGCAATTCGCCGGGGTCTTGTGAGTACACCCCCTTCTCATATGATCGGCGATGAGAGGGAGAATTTGCGTGTCAATGCCTGGATTAGGGGAGGAAAAAATCAAGGTCTTTTCGTAAGGCCACGCCTGTTCATGCCATACTTTGAAGAGGTTAAAGCTTTGCTGGAGGACCGCATGACTTCATCTCACCATCAAGCTGAATTAATGAGAATGCGCCGTTCACGACAAATGCCTGACATACCTGATACTTTGTATATGGTTTCTAGAATGAATGCAGCTTCAAATAGTGGTGTGGGAAATACTGGAATGGGAACTGGTACCGACGCTGTAGATATTTTAGCTGCTGCCGCTGCTATACCACCTCCCGATACACAAACCTTGGCTGCTATGTTGAAAAGAGAACATAAACTTAGGCAATCACCCATGTGCCAGAGGGCTTTACATCTGCCTCTTTCGTCCAAACATGAAATCGATAGACAAATACGTCTACGTGTAGTTAGAGAGTTTAATTTACCCGATGCTGTATCGGATTTACTAGAGACATCACTACTCAGCAATACCCGCAATGTTCAAGATGAAGTACAAAATATGGCCGATTCTACGACCACAGTACAATCCGTAGACGACTGTTGTTTACTGGAGGATGATGATCAATCGCCACCACCCTCACCGGCAGCCGCCTCAGCCGGGTCAGTGCCTAGACACTCGACCATGGGCGCTAGCTATCTCTCGTCTTCGATAGGCTCTAATGCGGGCTCAACATCATGTGGTACTTCCTCAACGTCTGGAGCCGATGGTTTACCTGCCTGCTATACCAGAAATTTAACATTCCCACGACAACATGCGGCCGGCCTGTTGGGATTAGGTTTTGGTTCTGGTGTGGGCATGGGTTCTGGTATACCCCACAATTTCGCTAGGCTTTCAGCGTCGGCCCATCATCGCAATGATTTGCCTGCTCTTATAACCGAAGGTGATTATCGGGGGTTTGCTCATGGCAGTGCTTTGGGTCTAGATATGGGCGGTGCTGAAGGTGGTGTCATGGGTTGTTCGGATGGTCCAAATGCTGGCCATCTTTCGGATATGATGCCTGATGTTGCTATGGCTACAGCATCGTTAGGACAATTACATTTGGCCAACGCAAGTAGTTCGGCAAGTAGTACGAATGATATGCCTGAATCTTTACAATTGGATTTGGGGGATGGTTCTAGCCATATGATGGGTGCTGGAGCAGGAGCCGCAGCGGGACCAATTGGAGGATTGCGGGGACTACAGGTGAGTTCAGAGCGATTTGTTCTGTTAGGCTTTAATTCGACTAATTTGAAAAGAAGACAAAACTTACAACAATAATTTATCCTTTTACTGAAATTTTTTTCCGAAAATATTTATTTTGACTAGCAGTACTTTATCTTTTTTGTTTATAATCCGACCTTTACTTCTATAATTTGATGATTTCAAATCCTTTTTCTCTATTTGCGCTAATTTGTAAAGCATCAGTTACCTCCAAATAACTACCATCATTTTATGCAACGTTCAAATTCACCCTTTGATATTTTGCGTCAAGGACAACATTCACCGGCACCTGCACCACAACAACATCCACCACCTGGGACGTACAATACAGGACCACCACGTTTCTTATAGAGTTTGCGTGTGGCCCCCGATGAGGGCCTTTATTTTAGCATGCCTTTTTAATACAAACAAACAAAAAAAAAATAAGTAAAAAAATTAATAAAAAAGAAAAAATCAAGCACAAGAAAAAACAAAACCAAAATTTAAAAATAAAAAAGAAAGAAAATAAAGTAAAAAACAAACCTCGAAACAACCTTAAAAACAAACAAACAACAAAACTAAACCACCACCAACACCCCTTTTATTATTTAAACTACTCTATAATTATCAAGCTAAAGTAAAGTACACGCGCTCAACTTACTCTATAAGATTAGGAATTTTCTTCAAATTTGTTACTGTAATATAAATTTAAATTTTTAATTTCATTATTAACTCTTTATTCCAAAACCATTTCTTAAATTTGGTTCATTCGTTCATTCATTATTTATACGTTCTTCATTCGTCCTGTTGCTAAACATTAAGAACAAAAAATATAAAAGAAAAACGAAATACATAAAATGTTTTGTAACTATATTTTATTAATTATAATATAAATATTAATTTTTCCTTAGAATTTAGGTAATTTATATAAATATATAATTGATTAATCAAGCAAACAAAAAAGGCGTTTTTAGTAAATATTTTTTGTTGTATTAAAACTTTAAATTATAAACCCACTTTAAACCTCCATAAACAAATTAAGTTCTAAATTTAAAATCTCTTTCTATTTCCACTTTTTTCTTTAATCTCTGAACAAAATTTTTTAAATTCTTCGTTTTTCAATGCGTTTAAAATACATTTTTGAATATAAAACTTAAAAAAATCAAAAAAAAAAAAAAAAAAATGTTAAACAAATTTAAAATTAAATAATGTTATAATTTATAAATATTAATATAAACTAAAACAAAAATTGAAATCATCATACCATATTATTATATAAAAATAAATAAGTTAAAATAAAAGCCTTTAAGAACCACAACAACTTAATTGTAAAAATATTGTAAAAACAAAACCTACAGAAAGATCCAAAATTTACATTTTAATCATTTAACAACAATTTCCAATTAAAAAATATACCTAATCGTTCATTAAGACATATGCACTACTTAATCCTATATTAATGATTAAAAAATTTACATATTTTGCCTAAAACTTTACAACCATAAGAACAAAATAATATCATCATTCATTTATTAATTAAAATCAAAATAATTAAATTTTCATAAAAAGTAAATATCCAATATCAGTGAAGCAACTAATAAATATAATTTTCCAGGGAATCAATAACATTAAGATTTTAATTTATATTAATGTTTTCTTTTTTTAATATAATCGCTAATGATTTTAAATAATTTCGCTCCTATTGATTATTTTTAGTTTATAATTTAAAGTATTGAACATCTTTAGCCCAAAGCGATTTCATTTACAGATATTAGGGTATTCATTATTATAAATATATTTAATATTTATGTAATCACTACCCGATCAACTGATCGGTTAATTTGAAATTGCCTATTTTCGATTAACGATTAAAACGGTTAATTGCAGTCGATTAACCGATGCAGCGAAATTGTTTGTAGTATTATAGCATATTTTTAGTTTTTAATTATTTATTTCGTCTCATATACATATATATTAGTGATCTTTATTTCAAAAAATTTTTTGACAAATAGAATCTGGAAATTATTTCTTTTCTTAAGCTACTTTATTATATTCAACATTTTTTTTTTTATTTTTTGAATTTATTTTATGAGCTAAATTTCAATTATGTATTTTATAAAGCTTTTTGTAATAAGATAATAGTCTGGTAGTGTATAAAGTCATTCCTAAAAATTTAATACATAACTGAAATTTAGCTCATAGAATAAATTCGAAAAATAAAAAAAAATATTAAATTTTTTTTGTAAAAACAACTAAATGAGCCTTTTCAGAATACTTTTGAGATTAAAAACTGATGTATCACGTGAGCAATTTAAAATGGACTCATTCATATGTTCAAATAATGATTTCTTAATGTTTTGAATCGCTCTAGTGATAGAAGGATTCACATACGATTCATTCATATGATCAAAAAGGAATCAGCAAATTTTATCATAAATGATTCTTCGAGGTGATTCATCGGTAGGGTACCATTTTCTCAGAACGAGAGTATCATTTATGATCGAAAAATGAGCTCATATACGGTTATTTTGCTCTTGAAGCTGGTTCCTAATAAATTCGATTATGACACAAAATGCTTGCTGCGAAGTGTTTGCTGTCAATCTTTTTGCTATCAATCTTTTAACATAATTAACATTTCAAAAAATTAAAACAGGACACTAATGGCATAAGGGAAGATTTTATATGTTTACAAAAATCCAGGAAAAGGACTGAGAAATTAGATATTCTGTATTATGGGTTGTTTTCTATTTCTCCAACATCTACGATTAATGAAAGACATTTTTCAAAGTGAAGTTTTATCAAAACTAAAGAAAAGAATCGCTTAAATCCTGAACATTTTCTAAAAGATTATTTTTTAAGGTCTCCTTAAACTATTGAAATAACTAACAATATTATTTTGCAGTTTATTTTTTAATTACTACATAATATTTATGTATTAATTAAAAAATATGTTTACATAATATATTATATCGCACTTAATCAACAAGAGGGTATTAACTCAAAATTTAAACATTTTCAGTAGAAGCAAAACAATTTTTAATTTAACATTGAAGGCATATGGAAATGAATTTTAAAACCAACCCTTTCATTACCAAAAAGTATACAAAAAAGCAAGATATTTTTACAGCGGGCAGATATGAATATAGCGTGTAGATTTTTTCGAAAAAGTGGAAAAATAAAAATTTTGAGATAATACCCTCTTGTTGATTAAGTGCGATATATGAATTATTTTTGGTTTGCTCGTTTAAGTTCAAAAATTGTTGTTTGTTTTATTTTTTTTTTTCTAAATAATAAATAATTTATGGATTTTTATTTATTGAAGTTACTTAAGTTATAAAAAAAAACTTTATTAATCGGTTAACTGATCAATTACAAAATTAACCGATTATTAACCGATTAAACCAAAACCTCAGTTAATTAATCGAGCGATTAACCGATTGAAGCAAAACCGATCAATTACAAAATTAACCGATTATTAACCGATTAAACCAAAACCTCAGTTAATTAATCGAGCGATTAACCGATTAAAGCAAAAACCCGATTAAATGAATACCCTAACAGAGATAGAATTAACAAAAAGAAGGCAAATTCGAATTTTTTTTATGATTTCAGAGCGAAATTCTAATTTATGAGAATTCTAATTTGTAAATGACTACTGTTTTGTACAAGTTCAAAATTTGTTATATTTTAAGCAGAATACAAGTTTGTAGCTTAAATATTTTTTCGTTCATATAAATAAGCGTTTTAGGGGTTATTCTCTGTCTTCCAAAGACTTGAAACGATTCGAACTTTATATGGCAATTCGAGAAAAATTCCGAATTCATTTTAATACAATGTTAATAATTCCGCAAACCAAATTTTTAAACTTCATAGACGGATTGTAGTTGTTCCTCAGATTTTTCTGCTGGCGTAAAATGACAAAGGCTTTCTCAAAGTCTAAAAGTGTATGATAATGGGCTGATTTATTACTCAATCGTTGATATCTACCTTCTAATGCATATTCTCTCAAGACTATTGCGTTTAAACAATAACCTACGTTCACGACACACAGTGGGAGATGTTAAAAAAAAAAATAGAAATTATTCTGTATTTTGTAAACGGTTAGTCTGATTGGAATAACATTTCACGTGGCAATTAGGAACCTTGTTCGAGTTTAAGTTTTGAATTTGAGGTCTTTATACATTTTAGACATACCACTGTGTGGTAGTAGGACATCGTAAATATTAGTCATGGAAGTGATTAAATACGTTTATTTCATTTATCACAAAGCTAACTAATCTAATGTTAAACTTATAAATAAGCTTTGTAATAAGGTAAATATTGCCAACTGACCTACAGGTGTTTCATTTCCAGGTAAAAGCTTGGTACGACAACGAACATGCTAGAACAACACAAATGTTATAAATACAAATTACATTTGTCTTATTCATACAGCTTCTTGAGTGGTGCCACTGTTTCTTATCCATAAAGTCCATCATAAGTAATAAGCTGCAAGTTTGATCGGCTTATATAACCTCTAAATTCTTATGATGGACTTTATACCTTTATTACTTTTAATGTTGTTCAAAACATTTGAAAGTGTAAAACAGATAAGGATTAATTGGTGGTTAGACTTATAAAAATTGTTGCGCCCACAAAGTCCTGCTGCAACCACATGTCGTCTAAGTTCTTATCGTTTAATTCGGACCAAATAAGGTTGGTTATCATATATGAGTAGCGCTCCTGTTGCCGGCGATGGCATCACCAACTACGTTTCTGGTTCTTTCACGGGCATATGTAATGTTCTCCACTAATATGATATTCTTGTAAACTACGGTCACATCAGCAGATTTTGATTTATTTATTTTATATATGACACAACTTTATTTTTTTTTCTTGAAGTCATACTTGTTTTCTAATTTTATGTTTTAATTTTTCCCTCATTTTGTTGCTTCTCTATGAATAACACAATTATCTCAAATAAGAACCCACCACTCTAAATAACGAAAACAGAAACAAAATTATCTTAAACCTTAACAAATAGATAAGAAGGAAACACTATCAATATATGAATTAAAAAATCTGTAAAATAAAAAATAGTCATGGTTCTCATACAAGTAAACAAAAAAAGTAATTAAAAAATACGCAAAACAAATATTTTAATTTAATATTTTTCCCGTAACGTTATTAAAAATAATAAAATAAAAAAATAAAAACTGCAATAAATATATAATTAACTAAAAAAAACAAAAAAAACTGCCCAAATTTTAAAAAGATTTAAAGGAAAAAAAATTATCTATAAAATATAAGGTGTCTGTAAAATTTGAAAAATATAAAAAAAAAAAAAAATAAATAGCATATATACATAAAAAGCTTTCTCTAATTTTATATATAAAAAGGACTTGTATTTAGTTATTATGGTTTTTAAAAAATATTTTAAAATAAGTTATTTTTTTTTGTTAAAATATTTATTAAGAGAAACAAATTCTACATTAAATATAGTCTTGCATATCATATGCTAAATTACATAGGTACACAGTTTATGAGTTAAACAAGAGGCTGTTTAACTCATACAATACAAAATTTACACAAAGGAAGAAAAATTAAATGAAAAGTAGGCATTATTCGTGAAGCGGACAACCCAAAAAATAAATATTTTGCCGAAATCGAATATAAAATAAAAAATGTTCTCAACAATAGCATTGACAAGTTTTATTGAAAATATTGAACCAACAAGTGACTGTTTTCTTATAAATTACCAGAAAAGTCACAAAAAAAGAAAGATGAAACATTCTTTTATGTCAAAAGTTAGTGCATCAGAAAATTAACTGATGCCATAATTGCCAAAATTAGCTGCAGAGTTACGGACTCACTGCTTAAAAAAGCTTTTGACGTATCAGAATGATGCCAAGCTTTTACAGGTGAGGCTTTGACGAACATTCAATTTTACCGATGTGCCAGTGATGCGCAACAACTGCATTTATGAACGTACCCATACTCATAATACTCTTAACGCTTTGCGACGTTTGTCGTGCTGCGAAACCGGAAATGACCACTTCATTAAAAAATGTTCTAACAGCCATAATATTGTTTTTTTTTTTTTTTACCGAAATTACTTCCGGGTTTGAAGTGCGTTACTCATAAAAAGAAATTTGCATAACTTTTGAACTTAAGGAGGTCCCATTTTCAAATATTTACAGTTTAAATGTGGACACCCTATGCTTATATTGTTAAAACCTTAAATAAAAAAAAAAAAAAAAAAAAAAAAAACGGATTGAAGTTAGAAAAAACTTAATTTAAATTGGTAATTTCTAGTTCTGCAGATGTATTTTTTTTAAAGATTAAAAGATATTTGATTGTTTTTTTTGTTTCAAGTTAGAAACAATAGTTTAATTTTTTTTTTTAACGGCAACACTTTAGCACCTCATAACTCGATAAATAAACATCATAAAAAAAAATATTTGGCATACACATTTATATCTACTAGAATTTTAGTCAGCCAAATATAAAGGAATTTCAATAAAATATTTTTTTTGGGTTGTCCGCTTCACTAATAATGCTTAAACGTTACTATTGTCATATCCATTTTGTTTAAAAAACTTAAAACATGAAAGAAAACTTGCTGTGTAAGCGTTGATTCATACGCTTCAGGTTTTAGTGGTAAAGTCTTAAGTTTTTAGGAGATAGTGAAAAATTGACAGTCTCTTTTCACTTCTTATCTGAAAACTCAAGACTCGATGGCTTAAACCTGAAGCGTGTGAACCAGCACTAATGTTTTTATAGATTTAAATTTACATAAAACTAGTTTTCTTGCTCATACTTGAGTTTCTTGAAGAGGGAATGAGAGAGAATGCAAACGTTGTTACCCCTCTTTTTCCAAAAACTCCAGATATTTGGAAAAATAATCTAGCAGTGCTAAAATTCCGCTAAAGATTTCGATCAACATTTAGAAATTAAAATATATTTTTAATTGCTCTTTTAAATATTAAAATAAATTAAAAACATATGTAAATATTTGAAATTTTTATTAATTCAACAATTATTATTATTTAACGTGCTTTTGAAAAATAAATTATTTTTTATTGATTTATTTTTAATATTTTTTTTTAATAATTGGTTAGCATAGATGGAGTAGTGCACTAATTTTGCAGTTTCAACTCACAGTTAGTGATAGTGCAAAATATTGCATTAATTTTGCTGATGTTGGGTGATGAATAACAAAAAAGCAGCCTCACTAAACATAAGTGATAGTGATGTTAAAAAATTTTGCAATTAAAAAAGAGTTTGATTAAAAAAAGGAATCTTCAGTTTATTGTAACTTTGTTTTACACTAATGGCGATTTCTTTTCTAAAAAAATGTTGCATAAATGGTACATGCTCTACACAAAAGAGATAGAGCATGTACCATTTATGCAACATATTTCTCAGAAAAGAAATCGCCATAATTTTAGTGCAACTAAAAAATGTTCCACAAAATTTAAAAAAAAAACTTGTTTTTTATGATTAAAGGTAAAAATGGTTCATTTCATTTATTTATAATTCAGTAATGTTGAGCCATAACGGCCAAAATTAAAATATAATCACCCCTATCGTGAAAAATATTTTCCTCGTCATTTTCCACTTTTCATGTATTTGCGATCATAAAAAACTCCCATGAAAAAAATTAATTCATAGAAGAATGATAACGTGAAAAAAATGTTCGCGGGAAAAAATTCCTCTTATCGTGAACAATTTTTTCCCTCGTAATTTGTTCACTTTTCCCTTTGAATTTCTCACTTTATTTTTGCTGGGGAACAACACATTTATGTAAGTTATTCTTCTCATAATTTTACAAAATTAATTTTATGGTAAATTTCCGTTAAAAGAGGCACAAACTTATATGTATATTGTCCAACAAAATGCAAAATAAAACAGGTCGATTGCCTGACGATTAAAGAAGCATTTAAATGACGTGGTGGCAGAATTTTAGAAATTATTTTACTACATAAAAGGGCAATAAGCTAATATTGCAATCAAACTATCGCTCCAATACAATATATTTTATTTTGTTTTTTTTTTCTTTTCTTTAAAATATATACACGTATATTTTTGAACAAAAATGTTTTTTTTTTTTTTTTTAATATTTCTTCTTTTTTACATTCACTGAGAACTGATAGAAAATAGAAAATTTGTTCACGGGAGTTTCACGATAGCATTTTTCCCTTCGAGAGGAATACAAATTTCATGGGAACAAAAATTCCACTTGTTTTTCACGATAGGGGTGAATATAATAGTTAATAAACCTGAGATTAAAAATAAGTTATTACAATAAAAATAATATATATGTACATAAGTTATCGCATAGCAAAATTTCAACAGTTATAGTTATTTTATATTTTGTTTTACTATTATATTTAATTAAAGTCAATCCAGGGTCCCATCCAGAGGCAAACAACCAGTACTAAGTCACAAATTGCATGTTAATTTGTAATAGAAGATAGATATCCAAAAAAGTTTAAAACGAAAAGAATTATTCGTTTGGGGAAAAAAAAGTAACGAATTGCACACTCGAGCAACACATTGCACACTCGAGCAATTCGAATCGAAAAATGCCTTTCCCACAATGCCAATGAAATTCTTGGGATGCAAATTTGTAGATATTTCTAGTGGATCTAGAAAAAACCAAAGATCAAGATAATTCGAGTGGTCTACTGTACTTTCAAAAATAGTATCGTCTTTTTGAACTTGACAAAATCGCCAAATTTCAGATCAAGAAAAGACCAACAAAATGAGAAATACCGTCTGACATTATATGTATACAAAACTAACTACATACAATATTAACAATACGATTAAGTTTTTAAATAATGTCGTGGAAGAAGCTGAATAAACTACAAGGCAATATAATATCTGTGAAATCATTAAAGTGTGAGCTAGGTAGCATCTAAGGCGTAATGGTAAAAAAATATTTAATGTTACAAAGAATATTTACAACTTTACAGTTAAAATTATCAATATGATTTTCAGAAGAAAACTCACTATCCAAAATTTTTCCTATGGATCGAATACGATAAAGATATTTATTATAGACATTTTCCAAAACGATGTGCATATTAGGAAATAATAGCCTAAGTGTTAGAAGGGAGTTTGTAAGGGAGTTGGACACGTCCTAAGCAATAGTTTATGTTAATCTGCATTACGTCACTAAAATTAGAACTATTTCTAAACAGAATAAACACATCATCCACAAAAAAATATCGCACATGGTTGAATTTATAACAGTAGGCAAACTATTTATATTCAAAATAAACAAAAGTGTACCTAAAACGGAACCTTGTAAAACTCCTGAAGTCAGAAAACGCAAAGACGAATTAATGGGTCGATTACGGATGGCAACTGAAGTGAAGTGTTGCCAGTAGTGAAATTCGGCAACGCCGCTTATGTTTAAGTATACAACAGTTTTTTTTTATTTTATATTTTAACCTAATTTCGCTGCTGGCAACACAATTTCAGTTCAGTTGCCATCCGTAATCGGCCCATAAGGTTATATATAAATTGTGATACATATGTTTATCACTAAAACATGATAAAGTTAGTGTACATGCTCATCGAGAAAAAAGTGAGCCCAAAAGCGAGTCACTTTTGCGCTCGCATTCTACAAACAGGCAGTTAGTCTTGTCATATAGACAATTCACAAAGTCTTCTATTGTGTTATATTGGTGGTATTTACTATATATTTATTAATGTCACATTCATAAAATTATAGCATATACAACCAGTATGACACAATGAATTAAATGACAAATCGAATTAAATGCTTTGGAAAAATCAAGGGAGACAAGAACACTTGAAATATTTTTGTTAATATTTTCCCGAATTTGATTATAAAGGCCAAGAAGCATTAAGGTGGTATTGTTGCCTGTGCGAAAAGCGTACTGTTTATTGTATAACTTTGATGAAGTGTTTGGAAGCATTTGTTTTTTTACAATGAATTCCAAAACGTTAGATAATACTGGAATATGACTCAGATTACCTAAGGCCTATCTCTAGCTTAGGTCATCTGGGCCACGAACTAATTTATGGGTCGATTACGGATTGCAACTGCAATGAAGTTGTGCCGCCAGCAGAGAAATCAGGCAACGCCGCTGATGCTGAAATATAAAATAAAAATTTTGTATATTTTAACATGAGCGGCGTTGTCTGATTTCGCTGCTGGCAACACAACTTCAGTTCAGTTGCCATCTGTAATCGATCCACTACACCATTTTTCATTGAAATTGAGAAAATTCCAAATGAAAATAAGAATTTCAATTTGAAATTGAGAAAATTTCAATTTAAATTGAGAATATCAATTTAAAATTGAGAAAATTCCAATTGAAATTGAGAATATCAATTTGAAATTGAGAAAATTCCAATTGAAATTGAGAATATCAATTTGAAATTGAGAAAATTCCAATTGAAATTGAGAATATCAATTTGAAATTGAGAAAATTCCAATTGAAATTGAGAAAATCAATTTGAAATTGAGAAAATTCCAATTGAAATTGAGAATATCAATTTTAAATTGAGAAAATTCCAAATGAAATTGAGAAATTTTAATTTGTAATTGAGAAATGCAAATACAATCGAAAAATTTTAATTTTAAATCATAGATAAAACTGAATTATATAATTTGTATTATATTAGCTCTGTTTCTTTACTCTACTTTGGGATCCCTCGGGATCCCAATTTGCACGAAAAGCGTTCCCGTACTTTATATTTGTGTAAAAGAGAGCGAGTTTGAGAGAATTAAATTCTTCTTCTTCTTGCACGAAACAGCCCAAACTTTTTCTTCGTGTAAATTGTTAAACAGCTGTAAAACATAAACAAAGCAAAAAAAGGTATGGAAAAAATGCTAATGAACAAAATTTGGAAAGTGTTGTGGAATAAAATAGTGTTATTAAATAAAAAAGTTTTATATGAAAATATCAAGAAAAATAATGTAAGTTATTGTAAACGTGTTTGTATTGTTCTATTTTTGGTAATATCTAGTTTATTTCTACAGATAATATACAATTTTTCAAAAGCGGCGCAAACATTTATTGGTTTGTTAAGACTGTCAAAACACTTTGACTTTTTATTTTGTGCTAAAAATGGTTTTTTCTGTTCCCGTACTTTTGTGTAATTTTGTATCTTTGTGAGAGAAATTTATGCTAACTCTCATTTTCACGAACTTTACCCAAAAAGTAAAGAAACAAAGCTATTAATACAACAAACTTAAGGATGGAAAAAATTCAAATAAATACAAATCACAGTATTATTGACCAACAGGCATATCTTCCAGATCCAGAGCAGATTGATAAAACGTTGTTGTATGTTGTATGGCTCTACTGCAATCTCCAGTAGTTATACATGTCTTAGAAACCTTAATCACCTCTTCTAAAAAGGCAAGCCTCTGCTCTCCTACATTGGGGGGAACTACGTTCGGTACATTCATCTTTGTTTTCGCCATACTTTTTATTTTTGACCAAATAATTTCAATGGGGTTAAGCATCGGTGAATAGGGGCTCAATCGTAGCAGTGTAGCTGGAGACTTGCCAAAAATAATTTGTAGCCGACTGTGACATACCAATACGAGTTCTGATAATTCATTTCCCAACTCTTCCCACCTACGAAAAACGCTTCTGACCCATTCATTTGCGCTGACAGCATCAAACGAACCCCTCCGGGTGTCCATTTGAATAATGCCTGATGTACTAATTGCACCAATAAGGTGTATGTTTGGACCAGGAATTGACTGCACTGCGCGCAGTCCAACTCGAGACCAACCATGTTTCCTACGACAAAATAAGTTAAAGTTGGTCTCGTCTATCCAGACCACTTGTTTTCCAGCTCTAACAAAATCGTTAATTTTGCGTACATATGCTGATCGTTTTGCTTTATTAATTTGAGTGTTCATTGATATGGGTTGAATATGAACAGCTTTTATGGAATACATTTTTCCGTGCAGAGAATTTCCCACAGTTGTGGTCGAAACCTGTTTATTAAACTGCGAATTTATTTTTTCGACTATTTCACGAAGGGTTAGTTCTGGTCTTTCTCCTATCCAAGTAAGAATAGTATTAACTTCTTCATAATCAAGGGAATGGGGCTTTTTGCTACCTCTTTGCTTAGGTATTTCATTTGATTGGGTAATCCATCGATGGGCAGTTTTATAGCAAATATTCAAGGATAAAGCCAGGTCTACCCAATCCATTCCTTTATTAGCTGCATCGATAATACGATGACGATCCGTATTGGAATAAGTTTTGTACGTTTTTCGTATAATGCGTTCCGACTCTACATAGAAAAGTTAGTGTAAAGAAGTTAGTCGCATTTTATTTATGTACATATGTATATTTATACATATAAATAATATATGTACATATTGTTATCCATTATATTACATTTCACACTTACCTTCTACTTCACTTCTACATATGGGGCAATTCAATATAACCCGTGTTACACATTTTTCGTGAAATAAGTGACGACACGGAATGAGTCGTTTTATTTCACCACGCGCCATGCTTAATAAACATATAACACAATTGTCTTTAAACTCCATGCTGTTCGTTCAAATAAAATATTAATTTTAAATTCATAGCTGCATTTCTGCGACATATGTATGTATGCATTTTCATAAGCCTACTTGTCCCAAACCAAAAAGAAAATAATTCAAGTTTATTAATCTTCACCGATGTTTCTTATATTTAAATCATTTGGTCAAAAATAAAAAGTACGGTTAAAACAAAGATGAATGTATCAAACGTTATACCCCCAATGTAGAAAAGCAGAGACTTGACTTTTTAGAAGAGGTGATTAAGGCTTCTAAGACATGTATAGGTACTGGTGATTGTCGTACATACTACATACACCATACCACAACGTTTTACCAATCTACTTTGGATCTGGAATATATTCCTGTTGGTCAATAATACTGCGATTTGTATTTATTTTCATTTTTTCCATCATTATGTTTGTTATGTACGTTCGGTGTAAGAATATTAAAAAAATTCAATTTTATAAATTTAAATTTCTCAATTTCATTCGGAATTTTCTCAATTTCAAATTAAAATTTCCCAATTTCATTTGTAATTTTCTCAATTTAAAATTGATATTCTCAATTTCAATTGGAATTTTCTCAATTTCAAATTGATATTCTCAATTTCAATAGGAATTTTCTCAATTTCAAATTGATATTCTCAATTTCAATTGGAATTTTCCCAATTTCAAATTGATATTCTCAATTTCAATTGGATTTTCTCAATTTCAAATTGATATTCTCAATTTCAATTGGAATTTTCTCAATTTCAAATTGATATTCTCAATTTCAATTGGAATTTTCTCAATTTCAAATTGAAATTCTCATTTTCATTTGGAATTTTCTCAATTTCATCTGGAAATTTCTCATTTTCAATGAAAAATGGTGTAGTTATAGGAATGGAAACTACTCTTGCGATTTTCTAATAAATAGATTTCTAATAATTCAGAAATTAATGGGTAAATTAATTTTATAAAACGTATTGAAAAATTATGAACACCAGTTGATTGAGAATTAATTTTACCTATAGCATCACTGACGTCAAGGGCCCTGTTTCTCAAAACTACAAGTTAAAATTCTACAAGTCAAATACGTTAAAAAAGCAACAATTTTACAATTTTTGTTTTTTTTTTTTCAAATGTATTTTACTTGTATGTAGATTTGTAATTTGTAGTTTTGAGAAACAGGGCCAAGCTGGGCGATACAACGATAAGAAAAAGGTTATCGAAATTACCCAAAACCGAATTTTCAGAGTTACCGCTACAATTATCACTAACAAAATAGTCCGTTATTGATCAAATTTAATTTTGTTTGATTTCATTTGCTTATTCATATTATCACAAAAATCAAAAACCATCATGCACAAATAAAATTACATTTTTTAAATTTTAGTAAGAGTATCTATGTTTAAATTCAGCTTTTTGATTGTAAGTTTAAATTTCGCAATATTTGAATTGAGGGCAGATTTTATGCATCCAATCTGCGTTTAGTGAAAGCAAAAACAAATTTGCAACACCACAATTTTTTTTAGTGCTAGTGATAAAAAATACCAACCATCACTAAAGTTGGTACAAAATAGTGCAAACTAATTTTTTGCAGTTTTATTTAATGATAATGCAATGCTGACATAAATCAATATTTAGTGCACTAGCCACAACTATGTTATTTAGACCAATGCATTTTCTTCATAATTTTTCTTTTGTAATATAAATAATATACTATGTATAATTTTTATACATTTAATTAGCTAATATTTTAAATAATTGTGCAAACACACAAAATAAAACTTCTCTAAACAATTTGATTTTATATTTTTTTTACTATTATAATTTTTATTTAAATAAAAAGCTACAAATTATTATAAAAAACAAATATAAATATATTATAAAATAATGAAAATAAAACAAAAAATGTTTAGCATATTATAAAATATGTAATATTATTTACTTAAAAAAAAATATTCGAAAACAAAAATAATACGTTTCAAAAAAGTGTTGTATTTGAAATAATTATTTAATAAAAAAAAAAAAAAAAAAAAAAAGCATTAATATAGTAAAATAAAACAAATTTATTTAAATAAAAAAGTTGTTGGCTTTGATTAGTGGAAATTACAGTTCTAAATTCTAAGGTATAAGATAAAGTGAGTTTTTCACATTATTGCTTAAACTTACGGCGCTCACCCTTTTAGGTATTTAAATACCATCCATTAAACGAAAGCAAATATCACAGAAACTAAAAACAAAACTGGGGGTTGTCGATAGCATGCAAGCACAAACATGTTTGTTTGTTACTAGCTGACCCGGCAAACGTTGTTTTGCCTAGAAAAGCGGAAATTGTTCATACCAATATAGAAACCTTTGCCGGCTCATGCGCAACAACTTTACTAAAGACCATAGCATGATCGAATGATATAATTTATTTTGAGTAATTTTCAATGGTGCCGCCTATCGGAAATTGGTCATACCAACCTAGAAACCTTTGTATGCTAATTCAACAGCTGTGCTAAAGATCATAGCATGATCAAATGCACAGTTTATGATTTAATTTTCAGTGGCGCCACCTGTCTGAAATTGGTCATATCAACTTATAAACCTTCGCCGGCTCATGTTCAACAACTTTGCTAAAGATCATAGCATCGTCAAATGCAGAGTTTACGATTTAATTCATACTAAGTAATTTTCAATGGCGCCACCTATTTTAGATTTTTGCTATTCTTCTTACTTGGTCTTCGAAATCGGTCCAGCCGTTCTTTAGTTATAAACGTAGTAACTAACGCCACTTTCTTTTATATATATAGATCAATAAAAGGTTAA
The DNA here is from genome assembly GCA_943735925.1 of Pollenia amentaria. Classification (NCBI taxonomy): domain Eukaryota; kingdom Metazoa; phylum Arthropoda; class Insecta; order Diptera; family Polleniidae; genus Pollenia; species Pollenia amentaria. The sequence goes on from OX031008.1 coordinate 125,165,370, forward strand.
TTAAACCAATTTTTATAGAAAATTCGTTTCATAAACCTGCTATAAATTTAAAATATTTTTTATGAATATGGGGGCTAGCCTACAATTTGGAGTGTGTAAAAAGAAACCTTGTTGCAAATTACACATCATTTTGTCGTTTAGTAGTTCACTATTTGAGTGAAGAAAAAATAATAGTAAAAACGATTATATGCATAAAAAAAATTTTACAACAATACTAAAATCACTAAAGCTGCAAATATAAAAAGCACATTGCTTAGCTTCTCTTGATGCTGAATATTTGATCAGCGTTATATTCATTATCATTCCTTCTCTTTTTTTCTTATTATCAACATATTTTTGTATCAAATGTACTCCTGTCTATCATATATCAACCAATGAATAAAATCGGGGAACTGGTTTGTTTTGACTTTTAGCCACCTAAAGGCTCAAAAAGTCACACTGTGTGTGCATGGTGACAATACTTTGGGCTTTTGTTTAACAGTTACATAGTTTTAACAAAAGAGCAGGGGGCTACCCTCTATTGCTATGCGAATACAATTTCGATACAAAAGCTTAATGCCAACCTGGTAGTCTCTAGCACTTTCGCTAAATATTTTGAAAATTAAGCAATACTTGCAATAAAAATTAAAGATGGCGCAAATTGATAGTAATGAAATGTCAAAATATGTAAAAAAAATTTGAAATTGGAAAATTAAATAAAATAAATAGATTTGCAAAAAGAAAAATTAAAAATACTCGAAAATAAATGCGCAAACTCATTAAAGAGTACACCTCACTAGACTTGCTACCATTTTTTTCGCACCGCAATAGGGATTAGCCCCAGATCTGTTGATTTACTCTAGCTTGGGATCACAATTTACACAAAAAGCGTTCCCGTATTTTTAATTTATGTAAATGACAGCGCACAGTGGGTTCAAATACATAGTTTTTGAGGATCAATTCTTTCACCTAATACCAATACAATTTGATAAAACAAACCATTTTTAAGTATATTTCAGTGCAGTTTTATTACAAATAAGGGAATTTAAGTTAAAATATAGATAACATATGAGAACCTACAAAAAATTATTTTCGTGATCACGATCACCATCTACTTGACCTTCATCATCATTATCATCTTCATCTTTGGAGGCAACTTTCGCATGCTCGAAATAATTGGGGCAGAGCTTATTAAGAATAAATTAAAAACATCTTTAAGGGATTTTTCGCGACTGCACTTTCGTGAATGAAGCTCTCGAGCTTTTTGTGCTTCTTCCGATAATAACCCAATGGGTAAGGGAGCCTTATTAATAATTTCGGCACCGTGTATTAGGTACTTGTGCAAAGTGGGTGGCTGTATTGTGTGCAAATATTTTAAAGTTTTCACTTTGGATTTCATTGACGCTGCAGCTGGATGCTTCTTTAAGCAAAATGTGCATTATTTTTATTAAGTTCAAATCTATTTTTGTTATTTCTGCTGATTTTTCTGCGTTTTGGAAAAACCGTCTTGTCGTATTGCCATCATTAGTATTTTCGAACCCAGGCTTAGGTTTGTCAACGATTAAACCCATAGCCTCTCTAAATTGTTTCTGAATTTCTAATTTTGTTTCAGCAACGATTTTTGTTTCCAAATCGCTTCTAGCCTGCCACTTCTTAAAAGGCATTATGCAATATGCAAAAGACTTTCAAAGAATCTGATCCAGCCATGAAGAACAGATATACCGAATCTTAAATATTCTGTTTTCACAGGCCTTTTAATCATGGCATCTATATTATTGAAGTTTTTGCTAGTGGCGCCACATAAGTAACACTTTTGTGTTGACATAGTTCCAGTTATAGCATTAAGAACCTTTCCATCTATCATTGACAAAATTAAATTGTGCTTCACTTGCATAACTTAATCACCGATTGCGACAGTTGAGAATTTCAAATTTGCTATTTCTTCTTCCACTCTATTTTTTTTCACTTACTGACACAAGTGAAGTTTCCTTTATGAACTCAATTTTCAAAGGTCTACAAAATCTAGTGGAAGATGGTCAAGAATTTTCCCAAGTAACCTTTTCCTCTAGCATAAGTCTAAGTGGCACAATTGTGGTTAAAAATACCGATGAATCGCTAGCATCTGAGCCATGAAAGGGCTGTTTGAACTATGGCCAGAGCTTCCATCAAAGCCCCATTTTGTATATAATATTAGATTTGATTTATGCTCAATAAAATTTTCTTTAAGTTGTATTAGTCGCTCCGCAGTGTGATCAAGAAGAGCTTGTAAACTTACGTGAACGCATGTCCCACTTATTTTAAGGCTCGTTGGCAATGGATAACAATTTTTTTTTCATTTTGAATATTTGTGTATGAGGGAAACTTCTTAGGTGCAGACTGTCTAATAATATTGTATTGGTGTCGAGATAGATTTTCTTCTACAAGAACAGACAATGCTTTTACATTAGACATTTTCTCAGACGCTAGTGGTTGCTTCGAACTCGCTGCTGAAGGTGTATTTTTTGATAGTGACACATTTGTAAAACCACGCAGCTTCTTCGATTCTTCTATGTATCCTGATGTTCTTAATTTAATCTGTGTAGCATGAGCTAACACTGGCAATGATGTGGTGTCCCTTAAAAGCTTTATCGTTTTATGTTTACTCGATTCACTTGACTCGGTAAAAAAAATTTCTTTTCTACCACGTTTTCCAGTCTGAGCACGAGAAAAACCAATAGAGGACTCGAACCAGTTCCTATTCGCAGCCATAAATCGTGTATCTACTCTATGCACCTTATTCCATCTAGATTTAAAATCATAAAAGAAAGCATTAACTTGTTCATTCAAATCGCACATACTAGACTCTGAGCAGTTTGTGCGTTTCTTCATTTCTTCTTTTAAAAATTTTAGCTTTTCATCCAAAGTTTGACAGCCTGAATTCATCATCATATCGTACAAGCTCCGACGAGCATAAAAAAACGTTTGAACTTGTTCCTATACGTAGAGAAAAAAATTATCAGTTTTAACCGATAACTTCAAACTTCACAACACTATCATTATTAAAAAACATAAAGAATATTATTAAAAAACAACAACAACATAATGAATATTATTAAAAACATGAACAACAACAATTAATATACAAGAACAGTAATAATAACAGCAACAATCGCCAGACCATATGTTTTGTTGGTAAATCAGCGCAGCGACACTTTTTATAAAGAAATGCATAACTTCTAAAATGCACAAAAATGTAGTCTACATTTTTGCAACATATTAGATATATATTTATTCTGTAATATAAACCACAAATCTCGACACGAATGTACACGAATAATAACTATATGTCCACTTAAACTATGAAAATTCAAATTTTTTTGGACTTATAATATAAATCACAAAAACAAAAACTCTTCCACACCAAATTTGTTACACAAACTTTAACATAATATTCGCAGAACTACCTGTACTTGATGGTTCCATAGCCAAATTGGTCACTTTTTTAATAACTTTTTAAAAAAATAAGATTTTTACAAAGTAAATTTTCAGTTTTTCTGTCGTTTTTTTAAAAAAAATGCAAAAAACTTTGATTTTGATCTCTCACTGGAAACACACCAGTGCACTTTAGATATTTATTTTTTCAGCTGGTGATGTAGAATTTTAAAGGCTGTAAGCAACTGCAATCAGTTTTGATGATACTTTAAACTTCATTTTTTAATTAATCCTCGAAAACTGAGTATTTCAACCCAGTGTGCAGCGGCTTGAGAGAAAAAAGTTCTTCCTCTTGCACAAAACAGTTCAGGGGGCATTAAATTGCTTTCGAATCGAAAAAGTATTCGACCACGATTGCCAGAATTAGCCCCCTGATGTTTTCTTCGTGCAACTAAATTTTTTTTTTAAAATACCAACTAAAAACACCTTAAAAATTAACTCGTAAAAAAATTTTTCGACAAAAACTCTTCCAAAACCTCAAGAAAAACATTTCTGCTATCTGCTATCGCCATCGTTTTCAGCGTACAATTTCACCTTGAAAAGGTAATATTTAAAAAAATTAAATCAGCCCTTGCTTATTTATTCTTACCTTTTAAAAAACTTTAAAAATAAAAGTTGAGAAAAACTAAAAAAAAATTAAATTGGGACGCCTCGAAAATGATTTTTTTGATATGTATGTCGTAATGAAACTTTTTTTTCCTAATGCCAAAATCGATCGAAAAATCGATGGCAGAATATCGACAAATTTTTGTCCTTACAAATCGGTCAGCCCTAATTTACATACATATGTATGTAAATTTTATGTATGAAAATTTTATGTATGTAAATTTCACGTATGAAAATTTTTATGTATTTAAATTTTATGTATGTTTGTTTGTGTATGTTTTTATTTTGATACGCTGATACCCACAACAACACTGTTCCCGCGGAACTGCTATCCGGTATTACTTCGCCGGGAGGTTCACCTTTCGCTGCTCTTCTTTTCCTTACATTCTCTTTGGCCTCCCTTCCGTTGACTTTTTTTACTGCATATGAATGAATTCACAGCGGCTCAATTTTTCTTTGAATCTAGCATGACCTCTATTATGTCATCCTGTCTCAAGTCTTTCCCTAGGTGTATTGGAGTGTCGTAAGTTGTTCGGAAAATCTCGGTAACATGTTTTTTAGTTTCGTCTTCTTCGTGGCATTGCGGACATCTAAGAAAATTATCATGACCGAAGCGGTACAGATAGCTTTTAGAACCACCATGACTCGTAAGAAACTGGGTCAAATTGTAGATTACATCTCCGTGTTTCCGCTTTAGCCACATATTAATAGCCGAAATAAGTCGGAAGGTCCATCGACCTTTAGTTGAGGTCTCCCGCCGTCTTTGCCACTTAACGCAACCTCACTCGCTGCTTCAATAGAGATGGTTCGAAAGCCACTGCTAACTCTAAAACAACTCCTGCGAATGGAACACATTGCATATTTGGCTGTATTACTCAGTGCCATTTCCCAAATTGGTGCCCCGTATAGTAAGACTGAGTCGCACACTCTTGAAATTAATAAACGTATGAATGTTTGCAGGTATGTAGGTACATACTAGTTATTATTTATATCGCCATTAAATTTCAAAAAGGCTATAAGTTTTATTGAAAAATTTTTACAGGACCTGCAAAAAACTCTCCATTGAAAAATAATCTAAATTCTTCAAAAAAGTGTTTTAGAAAAAAAAAACAACAGATGATCTCTTATTGAAACACGACAAAGGCAAACTTACCGTTAATCAAAAATTAAAATATGTACAATACTTTCTTATTTTGTGTTTATTTATTATTTATCGACTTTGCGCTTTCACTTAGGCCTTTAAGAATTTTGTTGAAAAAACGTTATTTTTAATCGTAGGTGTAAAATTTTTAAGAAACACGTATTTTGATATGGTGTCTCATTATTGATCAAAAAGGCGATTTTGAATGTTTTGTAACTTTTTTGAAATCATTTGACGATATGCTCTTTTATTCATTATATGCCCTGTTATTTACTATACGTTCTGTTGTTGTTTTCTTTAAAAACGTCTGTATTGTGCTTGTAAATAATTTTTATATACAATTTAAAACAAGTCAAAGTGCTATATTCGGTGATGCTGAATCTTATATACCCTTCCCCATGGTTCAATAAGAACATATATGTATGTTTGTACCTATAAATTTATATATACAAATATATATAAATGTTATATATATATATATATATATAAATTAGGGATTTAACGGTACGGCTTTTTGGCCGATACTCGAAAAGAAATATCGGCGAAACCGATACCGATACAAATACTTAATTTGAATTTAAGGTAAAATAACCAAAACGTAAGTAAAATAATTTTTTATTATGGGGGGATTCACAAGGTGTGCTATCAAGTCATATCGTCATAATGTCCTAAATAATATTTTACAATTGTTTAAAAAAAAAATATTTTTTTATGTTGTTTGAAACACAACAATATTTTTTTTTTAAACAATTGTAAAATATTATTTAGGACATTAAGACGATATGACTTGATAGCACACCTTGTGAATCCCCCCTATATAAAATTATAGTGTAAGAGATTATTAATATTTAAAATTGATATAAATATGATTAAAAAACCATGGTTTTTGATTTTATGATAATGTTTACAAGAAATAAATAATGTGTTTATAGAAAAGAACAGTGTAAGAGTTTAAGAATATTTAAAATTGAAATAAATAAGAATTTTGTTAAAAATACAAGATATTTTCGGAAATCACAAATTCTTTCGAACCAGTAGTCCAATTCTCTAACTTTTAACGATTTACTTTAGCCCAAGTAACTCAATTTAAACAACATAGCTAAAAATTTCAATCAGGTGGCATCTTTGTTAAACAATTTGTCAAAATAACGAAAAGAAACGGAATATAAAATAAACAAATTTTTTATTAAATTTTTTGTTATTATTTTTGCAAAATGTAATTAAATAATGTGAATTTTTATAATGTTAAGCTATGTTCACACCTACACGCAACCACTAGATCAAACATCATTTAACAGTTTCTAAATTACATTATATAACTATCTGCTTACAAATAAAGCTTCGTAAATCAATAGAAAATGTTAAAAATAAGGCTTAGGTCTGATCAATTTATTTGTCACGCTTTTTTTTTGGTTTTTTTTTTGTCAAATATTTTTTAGATCTGAACATACCTTTAATGTGTGCAATGATCTTCAAATTAGGGAGGTAACAAATACCGATGTATCGGCGATACTTTACTACAGGTGGTACAAGTTCTGATAAGCCTTAAAGAACTGTGCCTAAAATGTATAACGTTAAAATTTAATAGAGAATCTGTAGGGCGCTTGTAGCGAAGAAAATTCTTTTTATTAAAATTTTATTGTTACATAGGTTCAAAATCTACTTGGTAATCGTTTTTCATCAGCCAAAAGTCTGTAACTTGATATTTTTGCAATTTTTATTTTGCTGGCGAAAAGATTTCTTGAACTTTCCTACAATTTTAATTTTATAAAATCGGCTTCTCAGTTGTTGAGAAATTTAAGGTCAAAGTTGAACTTTTGATGTTTTTTTTTAGCATGTAGTTTGAAAATGCCTTTGATTGAGATTGAAAATTATGGCAATTTTTTTTTTTTTTTTTCAAATAGAGGAATGTTTTTTTAAGTGCACTGTTTTATGAATTTTTTTAATCTACATAACTGCCAAGTTTCATAATGATATCTTTATTCGTGTCAGATTTAAAGAATGTCAAACCTTAAAATTACTATTTTTTTATTCATATTGAAAGTCCTATTATTCATTTATATTACAGGAATAATTTTAAAGTTTGACATTCCATGATTTTGAAGATATGTAGACCAGAAAGATCTTAAAATAGTGGACTAAAAAGCATCCGCATTTTTTATTAAGAAATACCCCAAATTCAAAATCCCGAAAAATTTTTAAACAAATAATTTTTTTTTTTACAAAAAATGGCAATACTGGCACTCGATATTGATCAGATTTTTCCAGAAAATTATGGACATATTAGAAAACATTACTGTTCTAATTTTAACAAAATCTGTGTGTTAAATTATTACGGCCTAAATTATAAAAATTATAACAGGTTAATAAAGGGTTTATGAAACGGATTTTGTATGAAAATCCATTTTATAAACCATTTATTAACCTGTTTTATTTTTTATAACTTGATTTTTTTTTTGGATAGGGCATGTGGAGAAAAAATGTTAAATTGCCAAAAAAAAAGAAGCTTCTACAGGCATACTCATAACGTTATCTTTAAAAAAATATAAATATTTTTATATATTTCTGGAGAAAATACACATTACCATCTTTTGGTGAAATAGTAAAAATAAGTCTTCATATGTATTACCTTTATACACCTCCCAACAAACACGAAGTCAAACCATTTATATGAAATGACTTTGTCATTTGGCATCAAACACTATTTTCAAGCCTTTTTCAATTGTTTGATTTTAACATTTGAATTAAAATGGATAATGATTTGAATATAAATATTTGACATACAATGTTTTATAAATTTGATATCAAATTGTTATCAAATGTTATTCTCAAATCAAAAATAAACTTGGCAGCACTGAAGCGAAAAATAAATATTAGCAGTAAAAATAGCGATTTAAGTACACAATTAAAGAAAAATTACATATTGCGTGAATTGAAAACCTTAACTTCTTGTTAAAAGATATAAATTATTTATGAGTAAAAAAAAAAATTAATTACAAAGTGTAATAATGTAAATAAGAACAAAATGGGAAAAATGAAGAACATATAAGTTTGTTTTATGATCGCGGTGCCACGCCATGACAATCCTCAAAACAAAAAGAAGCCAAGTTTTTCGCCTTCGCAAGAATTAGAGGGTGGAAAGAATACTATTTCATATTTTAGCTATGGTTCCGAATTTTAAGCTCACAGTTTTTTTAAATAAATAATGAATTTAAAAAAAAAATTTTTTTATTTATGTTCCACATTGTATTAAAATCCATATTTGAAAAACAAACATATTTGAGAATAACGTTTGAAACCAAGCTGCAAATAAAGGCATTTCTCAATTTTAGATAATTTCCCCTTTTTGTTGAGTATGCTTTGATTTTCAAATCATTATCATTTGTCGTTTGAAAAAAGGTTTGATTTTAAATCATTTTCAATTTTAAATCAAGCCTCCGTGTTTGTAGCATATTTTTTGGATTTTAGCTTAGGTCTATTTTTTTTTTGCAATTCATAAATACATATATTTCAGGCAAATTTTTAAATAGTTTGAATATCCGAGATTACCAATTTTAGAGGTCCACAAGTCACTCTCCCGATCCTCTATGGACCCGTGTTCTTTCAAATCAACTCAAAAGCTGCCGGGCTATGACAATTTCAAGAATTGCATCAGTTGCAGAATTTTTTTCAAACAAAACGTTCGTGAACCATTTTTATATTTCGGTAAAAAGTATAAAAAAAATTTTGCGAGTAATTTCATTTAAATGAGAAAAAGTGCTCTACAGACAGTCCCAAACATTTGCAAAATTATATAGAACACTATAAGCTTTCTGATGGTAGAAATATATCTTTGACCCCTTTTGACTCTAACAAGTTCTATTCCACTGAAATTCAGATTTAACTGAAATATAGAGCCTGGGAAAGCATTTAATAACACATCAGGTTTAAATGATACAGTGAACCATTTCTTAAAGATTGCTACCCCACTAAAATTACAAAAAAAAAAAAATAAAAAAAATTTAGACCCATTGTTGTAATAGTTTGCGAGAAATCATAATTTAATTCTGATCAAATTTACAAAAATTAATTTTTTTTTATAATAACATAAACAATTTGTTTTCTGCAGCATGCCACACCCACAATTACCAATATTTTGATCCAGTTTTTTGGATACCTTAGTTCTAAAATTTTTGAAATCGGCCGATAAAATTAAATTTTTGGCCACTGTGCAACGCCGTTCTTAAGAAATATTTTGCCAAAAAAATCCAAGAATACATAGGAACTAGTCAGTGCCAAGCAGTGTGGCCAGGTCTAAAAAATTTTTACAGCTAAATCTGCCATTAGACAGGGTCAAAAAATGCTAAAAATGATTTTTAAAAATGCTAAAAATAATGCTAAATTTTTTTCAAGATTTTTGTTAAAAAATTATTACAAGAATGAAATCTTATTCGAAACTAATTATATTTAAGTGAATAATTTTTGAACGAAATTGAAATGAATGGTTATATTTAAGCAAATGGCAAGATTTTGGTAAAGCATATGATACATATAAATATGTAGTACAGGGAGTTAAGAGAGTTAAATGTTAAATTCAGCGTGCCTGCAAACCTCTGATATATGATAAATTTAGACGGTTTGTTTATATAATATACAAAATTTTTAGATCTTTTTATAGTTTAAGAAAAGTTAAAGCTTTAAAATAGTTTAGAGCAAACAAATTTTCAAACATTTACACTTTAGAATTCTTATCTAAATGCAAAGGGAAATTTCCTTGTACTTTTATATCATTATATCAAAGGGCAAATAATATTTACATTCAACAAGATGATGACATTTCTTATATTCCCTGAATATTATAATTCTTTTTACAAGACATGTAAGGTGTTTCTTAACATAAGTTATCCTTGTTCATACGAAATATAATTTTGAGTACAACTATTTTTAGTCAAAATTTATAATAATTTATAAAAATTTTTAGCAAAATCAATTAAACTATTCGTCTAAATTTTTAAAATAAATAATGCTAAAAAAAGCTAAAAACATTTTCCAAAAATGCTAAATAAAATGCCAAGTGCTAAATGAAAATTTTGCAGCTAAATAAAAAATTTTAATGCTAAATTTAGCTGCAAAAATGCCAAAATGGCCACACTGGTGCCAAGGGAACTGGAAGAACAGCACCTACGGATTTAAAAACTTATCCGCTTTTTAATTGTTTCAAATAAGTCGCGGTAGAAGTACGGTACCAACAAAGTCTAAAATGTAGCAAAGTAAAATTTTACCAAGATTTCCATTCCTGATTAAAACTAATACATTGTTGCTTCAACATCAAATAACACAACGGTAACAATGTTTATACACATTTTGTAATAAAAAAAACATGTTTCATTTACGCTGTTAAACTTGACTTGGCTTACCACCTGTCAAGTGCAGACTGTTAATAACAGTTGTAGTTAAAATTTCGAAGCGTTCGGTCGGCGGAAACGGAACGAAACAAAATACAACGAAATAACTATAAACACAAAGAACAGAATTTATATAAAAAAAGTTGTAATAAAATTTGAAAATCATAACGCATTTTTGAAATGAATGGCTACAAAAATAATTTTAACTAAAAAGTATGCACTATCATATGAAATAAAATATTCATGCATCATTGTTGAGCAAATAAATTAATGAAATTGCTGGAAAATAAAGTTGTCTAAAACAGAAAAATATTAATTGTCTAGTATTTGTTTTTTGTTAGAAAAATAAACATACATACTTTTTTATTTAATATTTGTAATTACACGTGAATATATTTAGTTGATGATAAATAAAAATTGCCTCAGTAAACAAAAAAAAAAGTTCTAAGTAAAGTTTTATTCTCATTTCAATAAAAAGCGAAAATTTTAAAGATATTATTACATTTTTACTGAAATCAAAGCAAAATGTATCGTTTTGTAAATTTTGTTCTTATCGCGTTTATTTTAATGCCTGGCCAATGTTTTAAGGCCTCAAAAATTTCTCAATCACATTCATCATATTTGACTTCAACTGCAGTGGAATTATATCGGCACAGTTTGGAATTCATCGAAGATGTCACCTGTCAAAGAGATTTAAATGCAACACTTTGGGGTCTTTTAAATGATCAGCAATGGGCAATATCAAGTAAGTTTTTTTTTCTTTTTTAATAAATAATTCATAACATGTTCATTCATTTACGATTACTTTTGAATTGAACTATTATTTTACAATTTTTAAAGGTGAAAAACTTTGTTTAACGAACGATTTAATAAAAAGTAAATAAAATAAAGACGTTAAGTTTTATTAAGATCAAATTTAAACACTGCAAGTATTTTTGCACAAGTCTGGAGTTAAAAGGTCAAATCTTAATAAAAATTTTTTTCCATATTTATTGACATTATTAGAAGTAGAAAGGACGGACACCTTGTTCACTCTATACTTCTTCTAATCTCTAGATTTCCATAAGAAAACTTGTGAACAAATTAAGAATATCACATTTTTTTAGTTTCTTTTAACTGAAAATTAAAAGCAATAGTTCAGAATTTTTCTTCTAAATTTCTTATTTATAATTTAATTTTTAAACTACCTTGAAATTTTGGGAATTTATATTAATATCTTTCATTAATTAATATAAGAAATATAAATTATTTTTTTTTTCGATCTGAATATGATTTGTTTTTATAAATAATTGCTGTTAATATTAATTAACACTAAGTAAGTTTAATTTTGAAAAAGTTTGCTCAAACAAGGAATTTCTATTTAAAATAGCTTTAGCTTAAACAGTTTTCTAAACTTATAGCCTATTTCCGATTTGCGAAACAATTCTTTCTTTCGTATAACTACATTGAAAACAAAAACAAATTTTTAGAGTTTGTTTTTGTTTTCAATGTAGTTATGCGAACAAAAGAATTCTTTCGCAAATTGGAAATTGGCCGTTTGTGAAAACGTTCAAAAGAAAAAAAGTATCCTATTAATCCCCATTACAGCAAGTTAAAGATTTCCATTAATCAAGTTTCAAAACGGGGTTCTCATATTTAAAAAGAAGGTCTATTCAAGTTTAAATTTTAAATATGGAACCAATATCGTCGGTTGATAATTTAAATGTCTTATGCGGATTTTTTGCGGTTTTGAGTTAAGATCGATTCCTTAGGTTTTCCGACCTGATCTTTCATTTGGCGTAATTAGTTATTCGATACCTCGTACGGGTTTCGAGATATGGAGTGTTGAGTTTGTCGTATGTGGTATTTGCTGAAGCAATTTTGAAATTAAATGTCGTATGTAACTGCCACATACGACAAGTTTCCATATAAAACGTTAAAAAAATAAATTTATTATTTAAATGTCGTATGTGGATTTTATAAGAGTTTAAACTTCAAACTCAATTTACTTGAAACTATCGGAATCCACATACGACAATTAAATTATCAGCCGACGATATGCACAATAGAAGAAGACGTAGAAAGCTTAAAATTAGATTACATTGGACACAACAGAAAAATAACTTCCTTTCTTTTGTTGCTATTAAAAGTATGGATTGTATAATACACCTTTTTGCCGATACGATACCGATAATCAAAATGAAATTCATATCGGCGACGATACCGATACGAATATTAATCTGAAATTAGAGGTAAAATTCACAAAACTCAAGTAGAGTAATTTTTTTTATTATACAAAATTACAGTGTAAGAGATTATTGATATATAAAGTTGATATTAATAAAATTTTCAAAACAACTAATTGAATTTGAATTCATGGTAAAATTGACAAAAATAAATAAAAAAAAAAACTAGTTTTTGTTTCAAAAAACAAAGTACTATCAACTTTTGCAGAGATAGTCGATTTCGCAAATCCGTTTGAAGCAGACCTGCAGTAGAAAATAGTCTCTGAGAAGCGACAGAACTCATTTGAAAACTTTAGTATTTCTGCGCCATGTTGTTAAATTTTGGGTATAAAATTTCAAAGCGCCATTTAGAAGATCTTAGGTATCTCTGGTGATTAGAGAAATTTTTAATTTTTTCTGCGTATATTTACTTACATACAAAAATTGTCCAAAAATCTACAAAAATAATAGTCATACAATAATAAAAATTATAATTATTTTTTTTATCGGCATTAAAAAAAAGTTTGCTTTTCTGAAGCAGCGCTGTGATGCATTTACTAACGTACACTCTATCTCTGATGAGGTCACTTAGTGTTGCCAATCCGTTTGTAATTACACATATTTTGTGTAATTTCTTGCATGTAGCCCTACGTAATTTGTTTCATTTGTAATCTGTGTGTAATATTACTTTGTGATCTATTTTTTCATTCATATTTGACAGCCAAATTTTTCCTTTTGAAAGTTATTGAATAAATAATTTTTAACATAAACTGTCGTATGTTAAGTTCATTTCCTTGCAATTTGTTATTTGCTCGAGTTAATAAAAAAAGTGTGTACATTCTATAGATTATAGAATTTAAGACGTAAGTTCCAAGTGCTTCATTAAAAAATAAATATATGTGCATTTTATTTTAAGACTATCCAGTGTGTAATAAATAAATACATAAATCCGCGTCAAAAAGACAAAAGTGCTTAAGTCGACTTAAGAAAAATTTGAGTTAATGCAACCTTTGTAATCTCCATGCTTGAAAGTACTCACGGACAAAGTTTCAGTTATGTTGTACGATTTTTTAGAAAGTTATAGCAAAATAACTTTTTGCTTATTTTTTAAAATGTGGAATAACATTAAGAATAAAAGCTTAAGTTTACTTCCGATCTGTGACGTAAGGAGTACTTAGGAATAAAAACTTTAAAAAAAGCTATAACCGAACAGAAGTAATGATTTTATTAGAATTAAAATATCTTTCAAAAATAACCTTTAAAATTGTAAATTTCTTTCCTGCAAAACTAAAAAAAAGACTTAAGCACATTTTCCTCAGAAATATTTGTGAAACTTATTTTAAGACAATCGAGTGGCCAATATAGGATACGCATAAGTCCATAAATTTGACTGTTCTTCTGCCTACGTTATTGCTTATGTTTGAGACGTGCCGTTAAAAATGTGCATACATTTATTTTTTACTTCAGGAATAGGTAATCTTTGCCTTTTTTGTAAACATAACCATTAAATTGGAAACAAGGATTAAAAAGGTGAACGATGGCGAATTTTCTATCAAAGCATTTTTTTTTTTCATTTTGTATATGTAATTTTTATTCTAATATGTAATTTGGGACACATTCATGTGTAATTTCCGAATTCTTCATTGGCAATGCTGGATCACCTGTATAAATTCTCTTTGAAATTTTCTGATAAAAATTGTAGAAAAATAAATAAAACAGTCGGCTTAAAAGTTTTAAATATGGTCTCTGGGTTTATGTTTATTATGAAATCTTCGATTTTATGTAAAAGGTGGTAATTGAAAAATATGGATTTATCTTCCATTAAACTCATTTGTCGCTTTTAAAAATCTATAACTCAGACAAATAGAAGAACGATTTAGGCCCAAATCATATAAAACGCAGCGCAACACCAAAGAATAATATTGAAAGCACAAACAATGTCATAAATATTTTGTAATTTTGTTGTTGTTTTCTACAGAAATTCACATTGCGTTTTAAAATTTTAAACGCTGCATTACTTGTGTCGTTGAAAATTTTAAAACGGTACATGAATTTCTGTTGAAAGCAACAACAAAATTACAAAATATTTATGACATTGTTCGTGCTTTCAACGTTATTCTTTGGCGTTGCGCTGCGTTTTACATGATTAGGGCCTTAATGCAGTTTCATAATTGTATCCAAGGCGAATTTATTAAGAGATGACTAATAAAGCCCAGCTGACTATTTTTTTATATTGAGCTTACGTCTTGTTTTTGTGAGTGACGTTTATTTCCGTGTTGTTTTTGCCAGTGATGGTTATTTATTTACCTTTTGTACCGTTTCTTGACAGTACCGGGCCGATTGAAGTCGCACTATTCTATGAATTTACCATCGAGGCCACCTTATATGAGTTCGCCCAAATTAAATCATTGGATTTGTTTTTCTCTTCATTTTAACAATAAGTTGTTTAAAAACAAATATTACTTCCGTAACTTTAAATTTCTCATTAATAACTAACTTGCATCAAATTTCTATTTCTCATTCTATTAAAAATTATTATAAATTTTTTTTTATATTTTCTCCCTCTCTATCTCTTGAATTATTAACTTAAATTTTGCTACTGTACATGACATTTAATATTAACTATTTACTTCCACTTGATCGTCTACAATTCTTATTGTAATTTCTTAATTTTTCGCTGAAATATAAAGATGATGACAAAAACTGTAAACAAAAGCATTTGATTACGTTTCCAGATGACTAGACAAGTTGTAGCATCTTAAGTTTTTTTTTTTTGGAGAAACAAATATTTTTTTCCCAAAGTTTGCTTACTTATTAATTAAGAAGTGTGAAAAATTATTGGTTAAAGTTTTCTTATAACAATTTGCATTCATACTCTAAATTTAATAAATTGTTTTTTACATATTTTTTAAATCTTTAATAATTTTGTGAGTTAGTTTGTTTAGAAATTTGTATAAGTCTGATAGCTGACCAAAGTAAATATTTATAATCACAAAAATCACTATTAATTGTGATGCTATTTTGTGGTTGTTTGTATTGAAACAGTTGAAGTTGAGGGATATTTAAATCGATGGTTGTAAATTGTTTTATTTCTCTTACAATAGATGCTAATTAAGGCCGGGATTCACTTTCCTATACAATCGTACGATTGATTCACACAAAAATCTGACAGAATTATATCCGACATAAAATAAATGTCTGCAAAATCTGTTGTCAATGCCATTCTACTACCTGTTACATGTTTTACTTTTGCCATCCTTTGGTTAGCGATGAAGTAAATGTTGTTGGTACAGAAAACTTTATAATTATCAGACACCAGCGTAATTGAGGAGGTTCTTTTCAAAACTTGATTATTCCGCTTTTGACAGAAATGGGTTATATATTTTTGTTTGTTCGGTAACATTGGAATGAAAATTCTGCGAAAATAAAATTGGGATAAAACTCTATAATAACATCCGATAAAAAGTAATAAAAGGCATGATTTCTTTAAAAGTATAATATTCCACTTCAAAATCACATTACCCATATCAAATATACAGTTTTTGATAAAAATATGATTAATCCAGATAATTAAGGTGAACCTCATGTTATTTAAATTCAAAATAAGATTTCTGATCCCTAATAAGTTTCAGCAAGACAAGATTAATACACAGTGGTTTAAATCAAAACATGATTATTCCTCTAGAGCAAATAATAAAACATTATACCATTTCAAATTTTGGATGTATGCAAAATATATTATTGCAAAATGTTGGCATACTGAACAAAGCAATGACTAATCTTGTCGTCTATAATAATGCAACAAAAGTTCGGGTTAAATACATAGTTGATATAATTAACGGCCAATTTCATTAAGTTAAGTTATAATTAACTATCAGATATAACTGTCAAAAACATATTGCTAATTGGAAATTAAACCACCAGTTGGTTTTAACTGAACTTGGTGAAACTGGCCGTAACAATTAATTAAACAAAATATTATTTGATATTTTTTAATGTTCATAACACGCACCTGATCATAAAAAAAATTAAAAATTTTCAGTAGAAACATAAATATTAATAAAAGATATAGTAGTAAGAGCAAAAAAATTTAATACTAACCCTAGAAAGATAATCTGGGTAAATTTTACGCATGCCCTTTCGAAATATTGCTATTTTTTTAATTAGCAGGAATACGTTGCTTTGCACTTCAGACATTTCATAAAGGGTGGTTAAATTTTAAGGGCCGATGTTGGTTTTGAATAAAAAACAAATTATTTAGGAAATTATTGTCATTCCTTTTTATTATGATAATATTGGTATGGGTCAATTATGTATGGAACAAAATATCGGTCAAATGGATGTCGCGACTTCGGCGGCACACCTCCATCCGATGGTCCAAATTTTCGATGACGCTGAAGCATAATTGAGACTCTATGCCGTCAATGTGCCGAATTATCTCATCCTTTATTTCTTTAATTGTTGCTAGCCTATCGACGTACACCTTTTCTCTCAAATAACCCCATGTGTGAAATCACATGATCTTGGCGGCCAATTGACATCGTCACCACGTGGAATAACACGGCCACTGAATTTCTCGCGCAAAATAGCCATTGTTTCGTTAGCTGTGTGTCAAGTGGCACCGTCCTTTTGAAACTACATATCGTCCACATCCATATCTCCCAATTCGGGCCATAAAAAGTTCGTTATCATCTCACGATAGCGAACACCATTCACAGTAACTGCCTGACCGCCTCATTTTGGAAAAAATACGGCCCGATGATGCCGCCAGCCCATAAACCGAACCAAACAGTAACTCTTTATGGGTGCATTGGTTTTTCGACAATCACGCTTGGATTATCATTCGCCCAAATGCGGCAAATCTGCTTATTGAAGATGATTTTCACGATATGCATTTTGACTTAAACGCCCATTTTCGTAATACGTCTGAATAACTTTAACGCATTGCTCGATTGTGCATCTTTCCACGGTGCAAACTGAGTGAGTCTGAAATTGAGAAATGTCAAATGAAATGCAAAAAAAAACTTGATGTTTAGGTGTGATTCACATTCAACGTCGGCTCTTAAAATGTAACCTCCCGTTATATAAACATATTTAAAATTTCGGCCTTTTTATTTAATATATATGTAAAAATATAATTCACATTAGCAAAAGTTATTTTCGGGAATAGAAAATTTATTATAAATAAGATTTATTTATAACATTAGTTTGTTCTTAATCAATCAAAAAATACATCAATATAGCAGTTTAAAATAATTCGTCAGTTTTACGTATGAATATCTTTAACGTATGTTTTGATATGATTATCTTTTTTTTCAGCGGTTACTTATGAATATTACGTTTCGATTTTTCCCAAAAAGTGAAAAAATAAAAATTTTTAGTTTATGAACAAGTGCGATATTTGAATTTCCAAAAATACCGCCTTAGTGGATCGATTTAGCGAGTGACCAACCTCCGGTCCAAATTTAGCTTCAGTCGTTTAGGCTGTGCGATGATGAATCAGTCAGTCAGTACCGTTTCAACTTTATATATATGTATAAATGATGATTTTACTGCCATATTCATCAAACATACAATGATTTTGGTTTAAAATGTATGTACAGGGTGGCTGATTAAAGCCGCTACCAAAAGAAAACTTGCTCTGAACGGCAACGTAAATAAAAAAAAAATGTCGCATATGAAGTGGTTCCTACCCAGAAATACTGCATGAAAGGAAATTGCATTCAATTGGCGTCACAGTGTGGTGTGCTGTTTCTTCACCCTGTATTGTCGGGCCATAGTTCTTTGAACAAAACGGACACAGCGTTACGGGTACTGGAGGCCGTTACTTAAGAATTTTTCTATCCGGAACTACGTCGAAAGAGAATTCCTTTCAGCTCTGTATGGTTTCAACAAGATGGTACAACTGCACACATATCTCATCCGGTTATGGCCAAATTACGCTGAAAATTTCCTTACAGGCTCATTTTAAGAAACTCGACCTTCCGTTGGCCTCGATGTCGCCTGACATAAGGGCGGGCATTTGAATTCAATTATCGTAAAGACTAATTAAACTATTTTTAATACAATTCAATAGGCTTTCAAATGAAAAAGGATTGAATAAATTCCATGCATTACAAAAAAAAATACCAGTTTCTTAATGTGGAAAAATTCTTGCAAAATTCATCAGCCACCCTGTATCTTAAAACAAACATTTTTATTTAAATTTTTCTTGAAAAACATTTACTGCCTGCCAGGCCTACAATGTCGACAAGAACATTTCTTTTGCATATTTTTATTGAAAACAATAATAAAAACTAAAATTTGTTTTTGTTTTCAATATAAATATACAAAAGAAATGTTCTTGTCGACATGGCCAGTTTATGAATACTGTTTCGATTAAAACCCTTTGCGTACGATAATTTCTTCTTGAAAACGATAATTTTTTGGGGACCGTACTGTAATGAAAAAATAAATGATAACATCACTGATATATCATGCCAAAAGCTATGGTCACACTTATTAAACATTTGACCAAATAAGCTTTTGTTAATAGCACTATGCTAGTTGAAAAAACAGACAAGCCGGGCACATGGCGTTTTAACATAATTCGGGTACGCTGAATCCAGTGGTGCCCACGGTTTTTTAAGATTGGCTCTGGTTTTCGAGATATACCGTTATTTCGAAAATGGAGGAGGTTGCACAACATATGTTCGCGTAACTCAAAAACGATTTAGTTTATTAAAATTACTAAAAAAAATTCCGCAATAAAATTTCATTTAAGAAAAATAAAACTTATTTTCTAATATGAGTAGTCGTTATTGAAACATAATTTTTATTTTGAAAAAAAAAATTATTTTTTTTATCAAAATTTCGAAATTTTTGTTTTTTAAAAATTCATAAAAAATGCAGCTAGGCTTCTAAGTTTTTGCAGACAGTTCAAAACCGAAGCCGAAACAAAACAAGCCATAAATAATTAAAATCTTTTAGCAACTTTTGATTTTATTCACAAAAGTCGACAAATTTTAATAAATTTAAGAATTTCATAAAACGCAATATTTGTATGGGAGCCCCCCTAAGAAGTGGCGATAAGGGGCAAGTATGTCTTGAGAAAATGTTAAGGACAAAAAATTATTTGAGGTCGGTCATACATTATATACCACTAGGGGCGACTTCTGGGAATTTGTGGGACTTTTTCTTCAATATATATGAAGAATATAATTTATATGGAGCATTTCATAGGATTTTTTTTAATTATTAAATTCTTTATTCAACATAATTCAACATATATCGAGCCTTTGCTGCAATAGAGTCATAACTCAAAAACGCTGATTTTTGAGCTAATGTATTTAATGCTTTAGCTCACAGTGGAACATAGGGCCGCCTACTAGCTAATAATGTGGAGTTAATCACCATATCGCTTCTTCATATTGTGTAAAAATTTCATACAACTATCTTCTATATTCAACTCTAGAGAGAAGAATTAAATATTTAGATGCTAGAAATTCAAATTTAAGTTATGACTCTATTGCAGCAAAGGGCAGATATGGAGAATGTGCCAATGCAGAAAATTTATTTTCAATGACATTTTGACGTAAAATTTTTTAAATGCGGGTTTTGTGCCATTTACAATACAAAACAAAAGAACAAATATTCAAATTTATGCTATTCCAAAGAAATATGCATGCATTATTACCACACTTTCACTTTGCGGTAGGAATTTTGGAAAATCCACAGCTACCGATTAAAAAATTCTTAGAATTAAGAAATAAAGTCATAAATGCTCCACATCAAACTGGGTATTGTAAAAAATTTTATAAAAGCATTGAGCCCAGATGGTGTTGCTTTTACCGAATTGCGCCGAATTTTTCCACGATTGAGCGGCATGAAAGTAAAAGAAGGTATGAACTCTAACTACTTTATTTAATTAGATTTATATTTCATATCATAATGTTTTATTTTACAGGAACTCTCAATGGACCGGACATTCGTCGTCTTATGATGGACCATCAATTTGAGGTTGCATTGAATGATATCGAGCTATTGGCCTGGAATGGTCTGAAAACTGGCGAATTTTAATCAAAAATATGCTAACCGCATATAAAAACTTAAACGTTAGAATGTCATTGAAAATACATTTGTTGCATTACCAGGCCGAAAAATTTAATGAACAATCACCACCCGAGTCTGATGAACATGGCGAGAGATTTTACCAAGCAACAGCCAGGCTCGAACACTGGTATAGCGGCAAACAACTTGAATCGCTATTAGGGGATATTTGTTGGAATCTGCAGGAGGAAGAAGAATAAATTTCTAAATAAAAACTTCAACTTTAACTAATTAACAACAAAAATAAATGTTTTGAAATTTTTAAGTTTGGTTATTATAAAAAATAAAAAAATTTCATCTTTTCTGAAAAAATCAAAAGTTGTAGACAGACTTTAATCACTTATAGCTTATTTTGTTTGGAACTTTGTTATTAATGCGCGTAGAATCCTAGCCTTTAATTTTGCACCTGCAGCGCTTAGGATGCCCCTAGATGGGTCAAATGTATGACCAACCCCACTTTATTTTACATCTCAATCATTTATTTCTAACATACCCACCCGCTATCTCCATTCCTTAAGGGGGCTTCCATACAAAATGTTCAATGCAGACTAGAAATATATTGAAGAAAAACCCATAAATGCCCAGGAGTCGCCCCTAGGGGGATAAAATGTAAGACTGACCTCCATTCGTTTTTTGTTCTTAACATTTTCTCAAATTATACTTTCCCTTTATCACCATCCCTTAGGAGGGCTCCCATACAAATATTGCGTTTTATGAAATTCTTAAATTAAATAAAATTTGTCAACTTTTGTGAATACAGTCAAAAGTTGCAAACAGATTTTAATCATTTATGGCTTGTTATGTTTGGAATTTATAATAATTAATATAAATAGAAGCATAGCTGCATTTTCCAATTTTTTATGAATTTTTAAAAAACAAAAATTTCGAAATTTTGTTAAAAAAATCCATTTTCTCAAAAAAAAAAAAAAAAAATTATGTTGCTAAAACGACTGCGGATATTAGGAAGAAGTTTTGTTTTTCTTAAAGGAAATTTTATTGCGGAATTTCGATTAATTCGGTAAATTTTTTCAATATGCTAAAGCGTTTTGAGTTACGCGAACATATGTTGTGCAACCTCCTCCATTTTCGAAATAACGGTATATCTCGAAAACCAGAGCCAATCTTAAAAAACCGCGGGCACCACTGGATTCAGCGTATCGGAATTATGTTAAAACGCTAGGTGCCCAGCTTGTCACGAAAAAAAAGTGTCAATTTCTTGCACAGTGTAGTTAATGAGATTTAGCATAGTCTTAAAATCACAAAATAAAGCTAATTATACTGCTAGACATAGCTTTGTTTGTTACACTCAAAAAAGTATTGAAATTAAAAAAAATTATATATTAGTTTGCCTGTTGTTCACGTTTTTATCGTTAAATATTTGCCAAGTGTGACCGGAGCTTAAGTATATGCATATATCTAATGTTAACCAAAGGTTGCCTTCAGGGAATAGAACTATTGCAAGAAAGCTTTATAAATTAAAATTTGATTCATTGAACATTCATTGAAAAATTAAAATGATTTAATAACTTATATATATATATATAAAAAAAAAAATTGTTCTTTAATTCTACAAATAATATGTTTCATGTCTGTTTCTTTACTCTAGTTTGCACGAAAAGCGTTTCCGCACATTAAATTTGTGTAAATGAGAGCGGTTTTGAGAGCATTAAATTCTTCTTTTTCTTCTGGCACGAAATAATACTTTTTCTTTGTGCAAATTGCGTAAATTATCAAACAGCTGTTAAAGCATAAACAAAATAAAAAGCAAACAAAAAAGTGGTGTTTATTAAGAGAATTTTTCAAAAAGTGCTGTAAATAAATAAAACATTTAATAAAAAAAAAGGTTTTGTATTATAAATCAAATCTACTTTGTGTTAACAATTTGCTTTTTTGTGTTCCCATACTTTTGTCTTTCTATGAGAGAAATCTATTCTTATCTCATTTTCACGAACTTTACTCAAAAAGTAAAGAAACAGAGCTAATATTTAACAGTTTTAAAACCGATCTATAACTGACGACATGTTGCATATATAAACCCATATATGGGTATATAAAACATATATTTTTATTTATTTTTTTCATTATCAATGTCACTGTACATTCATGCAATTTCAAGAATGCCTTCAAAAATAGTCGTGCTTTTGTAAATTTTGAAAATGTATTTTATTAATCTATATTGTAATTACATACGGAGATTTAATCAGAAATATTTGTTTATTTTAATGGCCTTAAGGTAAATTGTTTGGTAATTATAAACAATTTTTATTAAATAAATCGTCAATTCACTTGAACTATATAAAACGATTATATTAAAAAAATACTCAAAACATAAAAAAATATTTTTGTTAATCCATTAAAAAATTGCATAAACATTCCTTTCTCTTAAAAAAAAAATTAAATAACCTTTAAAAAAAGTTAATTCCCACAATTTTCTTACAAGTCAAATAAATTGTTCGAAAACCATGAAACAACATTTAAACTTGCCAACATCATAAAAGTTATTGAACTTAAATTGTTCACCCAAAGTTGAACTAAGATCCAACTTAAATAAGTCATGTTTACATAAATGTTAACAACACCGACTATACATTTGACAGTCACACTTGTTTTACACATGACATTTCAGTTTAAACTCCGTTTTAAATAAAATTCAAGTGCTTTTGTTTGACAAAACACTCTACCACTTGACAAAAATTAATTTTTTTTCGTTCTTCCTATTCGTACATTTGATAACGCTGTTTAAGCCGCTTTGAGAGACACTTGACGTTTTGTAAGTTAAAATACTAACACTTAGTTAGAATCTAAGTCGTAGTACAAGTCAAATATGAATAAAGTTAGACAAATGTTTTCTTTGTACGCAAAAAATACTTAGTACTTAGGCTATTTACGTAGATTAAGGGGAACTTTCCTAAGAAAATCAACTTCCGGGGAAGTTTCAAGGTTATTTAGAGGAAATAGATATAATGCATAAATAAATTTTTTTTTTCGTTAAAAAATTGCTTTTTGCATATGCACATAAAATAAAAAATTTATTATTGTCAATATTTATTCTTTCTTAAGATAAATAAACTATTTTTTAACATTTCAATGCAAATGAAGTTAATATAAATATTACATTATGGGGTTTCAGATTAAGGTTTAAAATCTCATTCAGTTATGTGTTTAAAATATGTTATTGCTTCCATTTTGTTTTTGGAGGCGCGAGCTTTCAAAAAAAGAGCTTTACAGGAACCTAGAATATATGTTTATAGTTTATAGGTTTCCGATAAAAAGAAAACTATTAAAGAACTATATGAGTGTGGAGTAGTCTTAATAGCGCTAAAATCCTTATTCTGACAAAACATTTGTATAAGGGCTAAGTAATATTCGGCACAAAGAGCTTTTACATGAAAATTAGCTTATAACATAGTTTTGTTTTGGCGGATCCATGATTGCCAATGGTTCCCAAATAGAGTACACTCTTCAAAATTTTTCTCTAGGGTATCATATGGTCGGGCTTGATCGACTATACTTTCTTACTCGTTTAAATAGAACACACATAATTGTGTTAAGTTTACGAATTTCATTGAATTTAATTTTCATTAAATTTTTATGAAGAAATGAATTTTACAACATGAAATAAATTAAAATTTATTGATAATTTTTTATTCTTGACTGAGCTGGAAATTGAACCCAGGTTTTTACGGACAGGTTGCCCATACTAGTTTCGATTGTAACCACACAATCTCTTCAGAGGGGTTTGCATTTTAACACTCACCGCCATTGGCGTCGGATGACGTCAATAGTCAAACATCAATCCTTAAGATAAATGGTATTTTACCTTGATAGATCGAAATTGAACTAATGATTACCTATTTCAATTGATTTACATGTTCTTCCTTACTTCTGTTTTTCGTACTTTTTGTCAAGAATTCTTCTTGAAATCCAAAGTACATTTTTTGTTTTTCATGTATTTGTCTTTCTTTTTCTTGTTGACCTTTTTCAGCACAACTTGAAGGACAAATGTAAACATATAGCTCGTGCGGTGGCATGTCATAACGTCCAGTGTCATAGTGTCCATGGACGTTATGACACTCCAAAAAGTGTCATAGTGTCCATGGACACTGCGACACTTTTGAAAGTGTCATAACGTCCATGGACACTATGACACTTTGGAAATGGACATTATGACACTTTCAAAAGTGTCATTAGGTCCATAATTACTAAAGAAGTTAAATACAAAAAAATATCTTCTCTGCACAGCCGGCCTTCGGCCGGGCGCAAGGATTTTCTCCTCCATGGTATAACAAACACCGGCTTCGCTAACTAAAGCTTCTCTGCATAGTCGGCTTTCGTTCGGAAACAAGGCAGATATTAGAAGCTTTACTTAGCGAAGCCGGTGTTTGTTATACCATAGAGGAGAAAATCCTTGCGCCCGGCCGAAGGCCGGCTGTGCAGAGAAGCTTTAGTTAGCGAAGCCGGTATTTGTTATACCATAGAGAAGAAAATCCTTGCGCACGGCCGAAGGCCGGCTATGATCCCAAATTTGTTTACATTCATGCTTGTTGTGGACATTATGACACCTTGCAAAGTGTCATAACGTCCGCGGACGCTACGACATTTCTTTGATGGACGTTATGACACTGGACGTTATGACATGCCACCGCTCGTGCCTTAGCTGTTAACAACCCTGCGGAAAATTTGTGTCAATTGCTCTTAAAGCACTTGTCCCAAGACCTATCACTTAACTGGTGATAATGTGTTTAGAGTGTAGTTGGTCCAGAGTAAAGGAAATTGGAACAAAACTATTCATGTGACTGGATTTTGTGCGGGTAGTGCCTGATTCTCTTTAGTTCTATTACTTTATATGAATGCGATCTATCATATTGACATGGTTCATTTGTGACAATATCTGCGACAGGCATTATTTTAACCGAAATTGGATGTGTCCATTAAGGGTTTTTCAGTGACCTATTACAAAGTGTCAAACAGGTTCCAATTAACCCCTCGTAGGATATCGCCATGTTTAAGTAACTTGTCACGCGACAAGTTAAGTGTTAGTTCCCTTTCCCCTAGGGAATAATTAGTATTGTGGTTATTTTATTGAACTGTTAAATGTTTTTAATCCAATTTTCGATATTTTAATCAGGCTTAAGTTCATTGAATTTCTTCATAAAAACATTTTTATTTTTAATTACGAATATTTTAAATATCGCTTATTTTCTCTACCAACGTCATAAGCAAAAAATTCCAAATTTTGACTCAATATCACTAAAGGCTAGATTACACTATCTCACAAGCCTTACGTATTCCATAATACTTTGTGAGATAGAAATCAAATGAGTTTTGTTTCGACTGTCAAAAAATCGAATGTAACTTTACAGTTTGTAGTCACACTATCATACATGAATATGCTTTTGTTAAAATGCAACCCTGATCCAATGAAAAGTATTAGCTTTTAGAAAATTTTCAAAAAAACAATGAAGTCGTATGGAATGTCAAATTTTTTTTCGGAACACTTCCATTTTCATGACACATTGCATTCACACTATCACACTTTGTCATATTACTTGTTTTTGACATGTATTAATACAAAGTATAATAGTGTAATCTAGCCTTAAGGCATAGTAATAAGATGTTTTATGAAGTGGTAATTATTAGGGAGATCGATTATTCGACTTTTTCCAAAAACCGGTTTTCGAATATTCCGAAAAGTTGCTATTTTTAAAAAACCGTGTTTCGGTTAAGCATTTTTTAAAAAACCGGTTAACCGGCTTTGATTCAAATACATAAAAACACAAATATCGAATAAGTTTTTGTAACAAAACGTTAATTTGAATAAAAACAAAACAATTCACAAAGGTAAGAAACCAACAAAATACATAGATATGACAAGGTTTGTTCAGACCTAACAAATATTTGACGATAAAAAAAAAACGAGACCAGTAAATTGATAAAACTTTAGCCTTATTTTTAATAAGTTCTATTTATTTACTAAACTTTTTTTGTAACAAGATGATTGTATAATGTAATTTAGAAACTGTTAGATGAAGTTTAATCTAGTCAAACGTTTTGCAAAAGCAAATAAAAAATTATAGGAATTTAATAAATTTATTAATTTTGATATTCTACCAAATTTAATTTAAATGAGTTTTAATTTGTTGGTGGTTAAGCATGTCTATATGAATCAGTAGACTTCAACTATATTTATGAAAAGTGGCAAACAAAACCTGGTAGCCATGATTATATATTTCAAATTATTTTGTTTCAGCATTATAGAAACGAATTGTAATATGAACATGTATTTTGTATGAAATGTTTGATTTCTTCAATTTTTTTTATGATTCTTGGTGTTTTAATAAATAAAACTGATGATTTTGAAGATCTGCTAGAACTACTTAAGAGTTTAAAGAGCCACAACGGGCTAATTTTTCACACAATGATTTGTTTTTGGCAAGGTATTTTAGTAAAGTATTATTTGTCTTCTCTTTAGAACTACTTCGAACGGACTTAAGTTTTATTTGGAGTACATTAATGTCAAATATGTGGACTAATTGAAGGTGATTAATAAGTCGCGACGGGGAAAAACCTTTGCAACTTATAATTTTTGGGCACTTCAGGCACCTAACTTTTTCTTTTTAATCCCGTTCGAAATATCTTTAGATATAACATACATATATATAAAAATATTTTTAATATTTAGAATACTCTCGCACAAATTACTATTTACTTTTTAACTGAACATTTTTTGTAGTATTTTGAAGTTTTTTTTTGGTTTTTTTACAAGAACACACTTTTATAAGCGATTTGAAAATACAGTGTTCATAATGTTTTTTTACTTTTGTTACATTTTGTTTTGACATTCTTCATAAAAGGTTTAAGTTTGCCAAATATTCAATTAGAAAAATACTTAAATTACGGGTACATCTACAACAAGAGTAAGGAAAATGTATATAAATTACACATTAGTGAAATAACTGGTTTATTATACAAAAATAACCGGTTTATTCGATATTCGAAAAATGGACATTTTAAATAACCGGCTTGGACAGAACTAGTAAAACCGGTTAAAACCGTTCGATCTCCCTAGTAATTATGTCCTATGAAGATATTGTAAACTCAACTCTTGAGAGAAGAATAAAATTTTCTTTTTTCATTATGTTGTGTATATTTAAAACTTCAAGGACGTTTTCAGTAAAACTTTGAGTTATGGCGATGTTGCAGCACATGAGCAATATGTCCAATTGTAATTAAAAATTTGCTTATAAATTGCGAAAATTTAAAAATTTTTTTTTTTATTAGCTGATTCAGACTTTGTGACATATCGCACATATCATGCAACAGATTGATGTTCCTCTTTAGTATGATTCGTAAAAATTTTTTAATTGAATATGTAGTTAAATTTGAACTTAAGACTTAAACGTCAAATTGTCAAACGTAAAAATACGAATATTGTTGCAGGAACATGTCGTATGGTCCGAACCAGGTTTATTATTTATAATAAAGAAACTAATTCTCCAAATGCAATTCTCTATTGACATATTGTTTCAACGCTATCGGTATAGCATTTCGAAAAAAAGTTTGATTTTCGAATATATGAAACTTATTTTTTGTTGGACCAAAACACTCAGTTTAAAATCCCATTAATTATAACAATAAATGCTCTAATATGTGTAGTCAATCATGTGGTAATTGAAATCAAATTCCCAAAAAATAGATGTAAGAAAATGTGAATCTAAATCAAGGTGATGATTATTACAAAATCAAACGAACTAAAAATGTACGATTCCTAACGTTTAGTATTTTATAAAAAATGTTTTTATTAACTTGAAAGAAAATAAACTTGTGCGTAAATTACTAAATTTAAATAAGTTGTGTTTATAAAACTTATTAATGCTCTATTTATTAACAAGGTAAAATATATTTAGTATAATTAATTCCAGTTAAAAATTACAATTTAACGTGTAACGTCATTATACTCAAATTCATATTCATTGTTAAGTTTACTACTGGAAAATACTTGTTTAACAGTTTAATTATTGTGTGTTAGTAATTTTGTCATGATCACATTTTTTTGACATCTTCTTTAAAGTGGCCGATTTGTTAAAAGAAATAAAAATTAAACTAAATAACATTTAATGTATTTTTGTCTAATTAAATGTATCAGCTTTTGAAGTGGATTAAGAGTACTTATTTTTTTTTTTTTTAGTTTTAAAGTTGTTTATTATGTTGCTCACCAAGATTGAAAAATTGATAAATTTGTGCCTGAATTTTTTCTTGAAGATTGAAAGTAAGATTTTAACATTTAGGCGCTTAGACATTTTTGCTATTTTAAGTAAATTTTAAGTTTAATTTAACTGATCTGGTGATTAAAATTTTATATTAAATTAAATAAAAGAAATCAGTTTAAACGTTTTCTACATTATTTCTAAAAAGTTTTGTTTATCTTCCAAAAAATCTAATTTCAAAGCCAATTATCCTCTCTAATGACGAAAAATATTTTAACGTCTTAAGTTATAATCACATTCAACAAATATTTGGCATCTTACACATCCTAAAATTATAAATGTAAAAGTTTGTATGTTTGTTAGTTTGTGGCTGAATCACGTGAAACCCGTTTAATGGATTTGAATTAAATTTGGTAGACGGATAGAATATGGCCTAGATTCAAATATAGGGTACTTTTTAAGCGGGAGATCGGGGAGAAAATTGGCACTTTGGCACTTTTTCTCTTTTTGCTAAATTTGGTATGCAGTTTGCATATGTTAAGGATTAAAATATAGGGTACCTTTTAAGGGAAAAAGTTGGTACTTTTTAAGGGGTAAAACGGGATAAAATTGGTACTTTCTCTATTCGATATATTTGATATACATACAGATTATAGCCTACATTAACTACATTAACAAGGAAAAGCTGGTACTCTTTTACCTTTGGTACTTTTTCTCTTTTCGAAAAATTTGGTATAGATATAGCATATGGCCATTATTAAAATATTGGGTACTTTTTATGATGTCAAAACGGAAAATATTGGTACTTTTTCTATTTTAGATACATTTGGTATACAGATTGCATATGGTTCAGTAGCCGGAATGTGTGTTGCCAAAAAATAATAATTCCTATAATTTTGTTTATAGAAATACTGCTCAAATTCAAAAGCATACTATCTGTTTCAGGTTAAAACGGAAAAATTGATACTTTGGTACGTTTCTCTTTTTAAAAATTTGGTATGCAGATTGTATATGTTCCAGATTAAAATATAGGTTACTTCTTACTTTTTTATGGGCAAAAAGACGGGATATAATTTATACTTTCGCTCTTTTTGATAAATTTGTTGTACAGATTATATTTAGTCTAGTGGCCGTAATATACATATCTAGAGACTCCTTTCTTTTCATATGAAAAGATGAATGTCGGTTGCTCACGAGTATCGAGTGGTCAAAACTTATAACTATGTGTTAGCGAAAAATGAAAGTCCCTAAATGTCGGTTATTGGAATATTTTAACATAAAATAAGTAAAGATGTAGAAAACTATATAAAATATTTGTACATTTTTCTTTAAATCTTGCTCTAATTTTCACCTGAACGAAGTCACGGGTAAAAGCTAGTAACCAATATTTTTATTAAAATTTTGTGAGCCTGACTAGCAAAATAAATAGTAGTGGGCTGTTCAAAATATCTTAAATGTTCTGTGTTCTACTTCACAGTATTTCACTGTAAACATAAATAGCAAAACAACCATAACATGACTCTACTGCTTTGTTAGTGTTTGTGTTGTCAAAATAAACAGAATATCAACACAAAACCGACAATGAAATAAAGAAACGTTAAATCATAATAAAAGCATCGAGCGCACTAGAACATTTACAAAATAGGAATACAAAAATTCACAGTGATCATTATCTTTAAAACAGAAATGGACACATTAAATGTATGCGAAATTGTATTTTTTTTTTAATATTTTCTAAATTTTAAACAATTTTTTATATTAAATATATTTTATTTTGTACCTTTGCAATTTTCTCTTAGGTCTATATCTACAAACAAACATTCAAACATGTTTTGATGTTCTATTTCAGTTTTAATGTTCTTCTTCATCTTTGTTCTAATTCAGCTTTATTCTAGTGCAGCATTGCTCTAGTGTAGTGTTGTTCTATTCTCCTATATTTTGATCTTGTGTTTGTGCAGCTCTTTAATAAATAGTTAAAGTCCGCTTTGCTTCATCAAGCAATTTTTTCGTCATAATTACCTTTCTTGGATTATTTTCTATTTCCAAACTTGGAAAAATTATGGATTCTGCGGTTAATTGCAATTGAAAGCAGCTATACTGTGCCAGCACTTTTAAATATCGCTCGGAAAAGTGTAACGAGCTAAAGGGAGAAATAAAGAAAAATGTACGAAAATTCTGGCGTTTTCTTTGTTATGTCGGCTAATTGTAGGACTGTCATCGTACAATTCATATTTAAAATTGAAATCGAGAATTTTCTATCAAAAATTACATTTAAAATTAAGGAATCAATAAACTAAACCGTTTCTGAGTTACGGGAATATATGTTGTGCAACCTACTCCATTTTTGAAATAACGGTATATCTCGAAAACCAGAGCTAACCTAAAAAAAACGGTTAATTGGTAGACAAAAAGTTGGGTATAGAATCTTTTACGCAAATCATCCTAAACGAATGTGTGGGTATACAAACTAGTTTTAAAAGTATTCAAAAGTACTTCGGTGGTTATTTCTGAAAGCAAAAAAATTCTATGACAGTCGAATTGAAATCAGTAATACTGATGAATTTTTACACCATAATAAAACAGCTAACTACATATGTATGTATGTATACTGGTAATCAAATGACTTAAAATTACTTAATATATTCTAATATTAATCTGAATTTAGTAAAGGTTCATACTTATGTAGGTATATACATTTAGTATTTCGAAAAAAAAAAAAAAATAAGTTCATCAGTAACGCAATAAATTTTCAAATACTTAAAATTCGAAAACAAATTCGATGGTAAGCCGTGAAGTGAAGGTCCTGAAACAAAATGTTTCATGTTATTATAATCTCAGCAGTAATTCGTTATTTAATTTTTTAGACGTTTAACCGTTAAGAGTTGTCATAAAAACTGTTTGTTTTCGAAGCAACGAAAATTAAATTTGTAAATATTAATAAAATTGTGTGTAGAGTGGACATAAATTTTATATATTTTTTTTTTAAATGAATAAACCTGTTAAATGTTTCGTTTAATTGATTAATTGTCGTCTTATTCATTTAATAATAGAAAAAATAGGTTTAATTTATGTTTGAATACAGTGTCAGGCAAAAGTAAAGCTATGACATTTTGTTTTTTTTTTAATTTGAGGTATTTTACAATACGTGTCATAATATTTGAATTAGGACTAAATTGAGAGGTGTTTCTTAAGTACCAGGAAAAGCTTAAAATTATTTTTAACAGCTTTTAATAACACATTCTGTAAGTATGTTAGATATAATTTGATATCAGCAATTTCACTTAATGTTAATTAAAAATCAAATTATAGTTTCCTGGATTTTGACACTTTTTATTGGCATGTTTGTTTGATAATGATTAGTTTTATTTTTCATTTGAATTTTTTTTTTTTTTTAATTTAAAGCCAACAGTTTAATCGTTGTACTAGAAATTGAAAAGCAAATATATTTCCTTTATTTTCTTACACATATTATTTATTTGTTGTGAGTTGTTAGCTTCAACAAAAATTAAATTATAATTATTTAGAATTTTTCCTATAATTTTTACATGGGTGCAGTAAGAAACACCACATGGATATGTACAAAGGAGAGTCGTTTAATACGGTGCAGTTTTATAAATCCATAGGCAATAAAGCCATATGGCTTATTTTTCAATGGACAATGGATTATGGACACCATAATCGTTTAGCAACCAAAGTGGAAATAACGCCATTATAGTGTAAATGTTTTAGTAACATGTTGCCAAAAGAATGAGTTGCTCTTACACAGAAAAATTAAAAAATGATTTAAAAAAAAAAAAATTCGTAATATTTATTAAAAAATTAATTAAATTTGCCGTAAGAAACAATTTAATAGTATCAAATAAACGTTTAATTCACTTGATTAAACGATTAATTCACTTGATAAAATTTTTAATTAAAATTGATTTTGTTTTTGATTATTGCTTTAAATGGTGAAAAATTTGAGGGAATTTTTTCTGTGTGTCAAGTATTTAAAAATTATGGTACAGCAGGTGGAAGGGATAGGGCGAAGATCGGTGTTTTAGAAAAGCTTGTTCTACCATAGAGGAAGAATACCTTGTGACCGGCCGTTAGGCTGGCTATGCAGGAAAGCTTAAGATAGCGAAGCCGGTGTTTGTGATACCATAGAGGAGAAAGCTGAGAAGCTGTAGTTCGTAAGCCGAGGAAGTAAGAATCCCGAATTCTAAAGTCCCGAATTTCTAAATTCCGAATTTTAAAACAATGAATTTTAATATACCGAATAATTGAAGTTTTGGGTTTAAATTCGCGCGAAAGACAGCATGGTTACCCCTTCTACCAGCGCAAGCATTTTCTTCTCTGTCGTATAACAAACACCGGCTTCGCTTACTAAAGCTTTTAAATTCAGGACATACTATTTTAAGCGTAGGATTTCAAAGTTCCGGATATTGAGATTCAGGGCTGTGGAGACGTCAGAAAAAGTACTAACTCCGACTCCAAACGCTGAAATTTTTTAAGTGCGACTCCGACTTCTACTCTAACCTTGATGGTAAATGTATGTATATGGGAATGGTCCTTATTTTACTTCAAACTCTTTTAATACCCTCCACCACAAGGGGTGAATGAGGGTATACTAACTGCCAATTACACGATGTCGAAAGAAAACTTTCTTTTGCACAACTACATGTAAAACTAAAACAAATTCTCAGAAATTTGTTTTTGTGTGAAATGTATTTGTGCGAAAGAAAGTTTTCTTTCTACATCCTTAAATTGGCAGTAAGTTTGGCGTTCCGTGTGAAACTTCTTAATTATGCATCTAAGACCTCATAAAGTATATATAGTCTGGTTTCTTGAGTAGTTTTTAGTCGATTTAACCATATCCGTTTGTTGAAAGCACACTCATTTTCAAAAACTCAAAAGATAACAATAGTGTTTGTGTCAAATTGCTTTAAGTTATCCTAAGCAGTTTGGGATTGAAATCCAATAATATCCGATCAGGAGGATCATAGTTATGAATCAATATGTAGAACGACACCCTAAAAAATTAACAATTTTGTTACAAAACTAACATTAAAGGTGGCATAATGCACGGCATGATATAAGATTTTGCACAAACTCGTTCTTAATGACTAGAAATTATACTGTACGTCTAAAACCGTAATAAATATGGCTACCATATTATAATGTACTTCGTCACTGTTTTATAGGACTAAAAATCATACTGTAAAGGCTTCTCCATATAAAGGCTTCTCCCGGAAAATAGTTTAGTACGCCTAAAACCGTTATAAATAACGCTATTATAATAAAATTTGGTACGTCATGGTTTAATAAGGCTAAAAATCATACTTTAAAACTTCGTTTAGTTTAGTATGTTAAAAAACGTAATAAATAATGCTATTATACTACAATCTGGTACGTCAAAGATTTATAGTATTAAAAATTACACTATAAAATTTCCTGAAGCTCGGTCCATAATTTACCACATAATGTCCAATATTATGCTCAATCTGGGAAATTATTTAAATACGCCTAAAGCCGTAGCAGATATAGATATTGTGGTAAAATTTGGCCCAATTTTGATTCATTTTGAGGTGCCCGTTAGGCTAGCTGGTAGTGAGCTATTCTATCAGTGCCCGGGTTGCGGGTTCGATTCCCGCCAGAGACTCTGGACAAGCGCAGTGCTCCGTAGGATTACCATAGGAAAAAAAATATGGTCAGAAATAATATCATGTAATTTTCTGATTATCGATCCATGTTTAACTTAGATGCCTTATTAATCAGCCTTCTGAAAAGCTAAAACAAATTTCACTACTGTATTGAAATTTGTTCCATTTAGATTTTTAATAATAACTCTTCAGGATTTCGTTATGTTTATTCCATAATTTAACATCCCAGTAAAAATTTTCTTATTTTGCAAAGCACTACGCAATAAGACATACAGAGATGCAGTAAAGTAAGTGAACGAATTCTTAATAAATTAAAAAATAAATATATAACATTTGAAGAGCCACGACATTCCCTTACTACGAAGCAGGTTTGTAAGGGAACATATTAAAGAATAACGGTAACAAAAAATTTAGTGTGCAAAGCTGATCGTTACAATCACCAATTTTAATATGCGCTCAATTAAGCGCTTTCTGTGTCAAAAATGTATTGCTTCAAAGTGGGAGCTCGCCATATAAAATTCATGTCTTCCGTAAGCGATATGGTAAGCGAAACTTTAACGTTTCTCCCTTATAAACATGCTTCGTTGGAAGCACAATTTTTTATTGGGATGGGTCCAATATAAATTCCCCTCCGGAAAATTATTTTAGTTCGGCATAAACTGTTACGAATCATGATACATATTTTATTCCAGTTAGTTCAAATTGCTAGAAATAAAACCATAATATTGTCTGATTGTAGTCCAATTGGTTTAAACCGGAAACAATTTTTAGACGGACGTCCGTTTTATAAATATTAATTAATAATTAATAGCTTTCATATTATCTAACTGTCGGTGGGGGTATCAAAGATTCGGCACAGCCGAGTATAGCACCCTAAATTGTCTTTAATGCAGTACCTTTTAAATGGTTAAATATAGCAAGAAAAAAAGATATTTGAAATATTGCATCGCGAATTTCGAAGAATTTTTATGTTTTTTTATGTTTTTTATGCTAAAAAATTTTGAAGTCGGAGTCGCGAGTTTTTGTGGGTACTACGACTCCGACTGCGACTCCGGTACAAAAAAATCAACTCCGACTCCACAGCCCTGTTGAGATTCAGCATTCTGGAATTCAGGATTTTGACTTTTCGGGATTTTTTTAATATTAAATTTTTGGATAAATTTTAATACAAAAATTTAAGATGATTTTACATTAAAAAAAAGAATTAAACCAAATTTAGGGGCATATTTCATTTTATTCGGAGGACTATTTTTTTATTTATATTTCATTATTATGGGGAAACATTTCATTAAAAAAACTTGTTTATATGGCATAATGAAAAATATACCTAAATTTGGGTCAATATTATTTGGTTTGTGTGGGTAGCTAGAATTATTTATTAAACAAAACACAAATTTTAAATAAGCAATAACACCAAATGGCCTTATTTCTCAATGTGGCTTTTTTATGGCTTTATTACCTATGGCTTTATAACACTGTATCATAACAAACACCGGCTTCGCTATCTAAAGTTTCTAAATTCGGGGTTTGATATCGAAATTTTTAAATTTAGGATTTAAAAATTCGGGATTATAAAGTTCAGTATATTGAGATTCAGAGTTCTGAAATTCGGGATTTTGACATTTCGGGATTTTAAAATTAGGGATTTTTATACTATTTTTATACTATTTTTAATTTTAAATTTTTTGGGTTAACAATAAGCGATAACACAATAATGGCTTTATTTCACCTCTAACATGGAAATAAAGTAATATGGCCTTATTTTTCACAATACTACGATAATTCTAAAAAAAAACAAAATTTTCACACAAAAATCCCATGGATTCTATGTATGAAAATTAATCTGATTGGTTATTAATTTTTAGGGTATATTATGAATTTTTGAACGCTTATTTCTGGAGCATTTTTATGGTCTAATAATGAATTAATTAATATCCGGCTTCTAATCATAAATAAATCCTTATATTAGTTTCCTTTTGCTTACATATTTTTTTTTATTTGGTTTTTCATTTTCAGTCTATGATGCTTCAGTCAGGAATCCAGTCGGTATTGAGAGTGGAATTATGTATCAATTTGGTCACTATGATCAATGTCTACATCAGCAGAATTTCAAATCTCATGCAGACAATTCTTTTAATCTAATTGAACCCGTAGAACCTAAATATTGTTTGGTGGATGTTAAGATCGAAGGCGTAACAGTAGTACCGTCTAACTCACGTTATAAGCAGGTATGGTATAATAAGTTTTCATTTACATTATTACCATTACCAATTTAAGTTAATATTACCAATTTTAATATAATAAAATAAGTAAGAGGGCTATATTATATGCCGAATATTACATACCCTTTACCATGGTGCGATAAGAACTGAAAGTGAAATAAATACCGATATTTAGGTATTAATAAATCTTTTTTGTGCCACGGCCACTTCTCCAATTCCGCCGATTTCTTTTATTGAGGTTGTGTATTGATAACCAAGATGATTTTACCTAATTTAAAAACGTTGGCTCTTGCCGTTCTATAGATATAAAAGAAATTAAAAACAACGATTTATGGGTAAAATAAGAGGTAGTCGTAATTTTTTGCTCATATCTCAGTTGTTTATAGAACGGAACAACGATTTCATCAAAGACACGGACAGAAGGGCATCGGTAAATCAACTTTGCTACTCATAAGGACCCAGAATATATATACCTTATAGGATCTTAGATCAATATTGTAAAAATTACAAACGGATGACATACTTTTATATATATCTATATATAAATTAATACGTTTTTATTTTAATACGAAATTGGGACAATAGATTTTTTTTCATTTAGTTCCCATATAAGAATTCATTCTTAAATATCGATTTTACTTCAAAATTTTTAATATTATTGACATCGTTACAAAATTCGTTATTTATTTATTTATTAAATTATTTTCAACAATTTTGAATACTCAGTTTTAAAAATATTTTCCATATAAAATTCTATGCGAACCTTTACGTTCGAAATTGTTGAACAGGCGGTAAGTATTTTTTTAAATGTCTTTTAGATCCTCTTAAGACTTTTAATTACATGTCTTGACCCACTTTATCTTCTTAGTTGTTTGACAATGGATCTATTCCAGAAAAATATTTATGATGTTACGATGAAAACCTTAATAAAAAAGAAAAAAAAATTGCAATTTTGTTTTAACCTTAGAACTGTAATTCATTGAGACAAGTTTTGAGCACGATACATTAATCAGAAAATATCCGATAATGAAAAACATAATTCTATCCGTAGGACATAAGCCCTACGTCAATATAAAACTTTAAAATAGTTTTAGGACATTTAAGAATTTCAAACTAATTTTTGGTTATTTATGTATTTTATTTTTATTTTATTTTCTTTGAAATAAAAACTAGGAATAACTCTTTATTTAATATATCTAAGATTATTAACTTTGTTTTTATGCCTTTTTTTCATTTATAAATTTATGAATTTATCTTAAATACCTGTTAAGCGTATAATTATTTAAACAACCATTCTCACAGAAAGTCAACTTGTCGTCAAATATTTTGCATAAATTATTGACAAAATTATAAAATTAAATGTGCAATGAATTATTTAATGTACAACTAGTTTTATTAAATCAACAATATAGTAAGTTTAGTTTGATAGTAAATTATAAATGCTTAATAATTTACAGAGTTTTCAAAGAGTAAGTTTTATAATTCTTACGATTCCTACAGATTTAGCCAATTCATAAAGTGTTCTATTGGTTGTATTTGCTAAACCCTTATGACGGTCATAAAAATTTTGTTGGTAATAAAATATTTGGGTGATTCACAAGGTGTGCTATCAAGGCATATTGTCATAATGTCCTAAATAATATTTTACAGTTGCTTAAAAAAAATATTATTGTGTTTCAAACAAAATTAAAATTTAACTGCCGTGTTCATTGATTCGTCATAGCTGTACAGTAGAAATCTAAATTATAAGCAGTTGCCCACAGCAGTCATACATATACATATATTTCTTATAATTATTTTAAGACATTTTTACAGCTTTATGACTACATTGTGAATCACCCAATTATATGTATGACAATACGACTTTCTGCCAATTCCACCAAGTTCAGTTAAAATTAACTACCTCTGTAACTGTCAAAAACATATCGAGCCTTTGCTGCAATAGAGTCATGACTCAAAAAACCTGATTTCTGAGCTAATGTATTTAGTTCTTTAATTCCCAGTGGAACATAGGGCCACCTACTAGCCAGTCAATCGCCATATCGTATCTTCATATTGTGTAAAAATTTCATACAAATATCTTATATACTTAACTCTAGAGAGAAGAATTATTTATAAGGTGCTAAAAATTCAAATTTGAGTTATGACTCTATTGCAGCAAACACTCGATTTGGTTAACTGACATTTATAGTAATTATTAATTATAACTGAACTTGGTAAAATTGGCCGCTTCTTGCCTAAGTATGTCTTTTTAGTGCACAGTTGCCAAATAAAATTGGTTGAAAATCGCCAAGTTTTGAGGAAAAAAATCGTCATATTGTCTTACATACATCAAACGTCACAAAAATCGTCATTGTAAAATAACACTTTTTTAATTTTTTGTTATTTTCACTTTCTGTTTCTAATAAAATTAAAAAATATACATTCATACAAATAAACTTCTTCATACAGATAGTATTAACTCAAAAGTTAAAAATTTTCAGAACAATTTTTAATTAAATATTAAATGCATACTAAAAAGACGTTTTAAACCAACCGTTTCGTTGTCCGAAAGTAGACAAAAGAGCACGACAATTGTCGATTTTTTCCAAACAGTGAAAAAAAATTTATTATCATGTGCGCCATGACATACATATATTACTTTTATTAAAAAATCCAAAATTTTTAAAAATTATTCTCGCTTTAATTATATACATAAATATGTATGTATAGTTTAAATTTCTTTTAGTTTAACGTTTTTTTTATCAATCAATAGCAATAATTCCAATATCGGCAAATATTTGAAATATTGGTTGTATAAGTTAATTCTTGCTGTTAATCAATAGATCATTTTAATACATACGGGAAGGCTAAAAAAGTTTGATAATCTAGGATTGCAGATGGTCAAGTAACATCCAGAACCATTGGAGTAACATAATCAGAAACTTTTTAAAAGTATTGGCATACCTAAATAAGTATGAACACTTATTTTACACTTCGAAAATCCCGAATCTGAACAGTAAACTATCATGTTTGCAACGGTGCCAATGAGCAAAAGAAACGCTAAAGAATAATATTCGTTGCGCTTAAATCAGGCGTACTTTATATTTTGAATTGCTAAGATATAAAAGCTACTGCTAAATAAATAAGTGAAAGTATCCATAAAGCTAAATTAAAGTGTGAAATTACATATATCACAAACTTTTGCAAATGAGTAAAAAATTCCTTATTTAAAAATCGTCCAATCGTTCATAAGACATGTTAGAACCTAAATATGACGCCAAAAAGACGATAAATTGTCGAATCTGGCAATATGTCAATATGTTTCTTTTATTCACCCTTATTCCATTTAGCGTCATCTTCATCGTTATCCATTTAATATCAACATCAATTTTTACCGACGTCATCATCAATTCGATACAAAACTTGTATTCTATAACAGTAATGTAACGATGTCGATTGTTTATCGTTTTTTAAAGCACATCTCTAATAATTTAGACAGTTGGTTTGTTTTGTTTTCAGATTTTAATAAAAAAATGCAATTTGATGTTCATTTCTTACATAGCATTTACACATGAAAGTAGTTTCTTGAAAGTCGCAATACACTCACACTTTTTCACTAACACATTTACATTTTTCTACTTTCAGTCCAACTTTCAGCTAGCTTTCAATGAAAATTTCAAGAAAGCGATTTCAAATATTTTTTTTCGTATACATATATAAAGAATTTGAATATATTTTTTCAACTAAATATTAAGAACACAATGATTCTAATTAAAATTTATAAATATCATGAAAACTATTAAAAATAATTGTCTGTATCTTTATAACGGCGAAGATTGCCGAAAAGAGCACCAAAGCTAACAAAAATAGCGAAAATTCGCGAACACTTTGTATATTTTAACCAAGCCATAAAATTTATTAAACGCCCCTTAAACCATAAGGAATGGCAAGAATTTAAAAAAAAATAGCTAAATAAGCGGGAATTCCCAAAAATTTGCTAATTGCGGCATGATATCAAAGCTTAATATTTTTTAAAAATGGTTAAAACTGTAAAGAATCACCCGAAAAAATCGCGTTTATCTCGAACATTACTAAAACAAACCTCAAAATTTTTTTAAACTCGCTACAGCAGTTAAAAACCAAATGTCGGAAAAAACCAAATTGCAAAAATAGCGAAAAATAAAATTGATTAAAAGAAATTTGCCAAAATTTTCTAATAGCAGAATGATAGAAAAGATTCAATCGTTACAAGCTGTAAAGAATCAGAAAACTTACAGGAAAAATTGCTTCTATCGCGAACATGGCTAAAATTGCCGGATTTCCGCTAATTTAGCCATTTTGACGCAAAATTTGACATTCCTTTTTTTGAAATTTTTGCGTAGCTTTGTTGCTCTTTTTCCATTTTCATAATTAAACATTATTGTTATTGAAAAATTAAAAAGGAATAAAACTGTTTCGACACCAAAAAGACTGGCGACAAAATCAGAGTCAATTTATATCGATGCAGACGTTAACGTTGCGTACGGCACACCAAAAATACATCAACGCTTATCGATAAAACTTGATATTGACAATGG
This sequence comes from Pollenia amentaria, assembly GCA_943735925.1. Taxonomy (NCBI): domain Eukaryota; kingdom Metazoa; phylum Arthropoda; class Insecta; order Diptera; family Polleniidae; genus Pollenia; species Pollenia amentaria. The sequence goes on from OX031008.1 coordinate 125,206,873, forward strand.
GCATACCGATTGACAACAATCAACGCTATACGATATCGTTTCGTATTGATGACACTAAATGGAATAAGGGTGATTATTTATTTATTAACATAATATAAAAAAATTATTTATTTTTATAAATTTGTTTGTCGTCTATTTTTGACGTTTACCGTAAATTATCATATGACAATACAACTGATAAATGCAGGCTGTTCACAACAGTATAAAATAGTTCTTAGTTCTAAAGAACTTTGCACTTTGGGAATTGGTTAAATTTATATGTATATATATGTATTGCATACATATGTACATACGTATATATTTGTAAATAAAATGAATTAGTTCCTTTAATTTCCACTTTTATTCTTAAAATATTATGCAATTTATTTTGTAAACAATACTCGTAAGTAAGAAATATTTTTGAAAAAACTAACTTTCTTAAAAACAAATTATAAAAAAGTATACATACATACATACTAATTATATTTATAAAAAAAAAAAGAAAATTCTCGTAATAGTTGATATATTTATTTATACGATTATAATAAACGTATTAGAAATTTAAATAAAACAATATTAATTTAAGTATTAAATAAAATAAATAAATGCATACACCCGGCAAAAAAAAAAACAATTTTAAGCTGACAATTTTTCACTTAAAATCAATCGAGAAAGAACAGTCTAAGTGGTTAATTACGAATTAAACAAAGTTTATTCGAAGTTAAAGTAGCTACAACTGGGACCTTAATTACTTTTATTGTTATAAATATAAGACGATTTCAATTGACTAGTGGTTGCCTACTGCTCAAAATTCAACCATAAATATTTATGTAAATATGAAGAAAACATACTATGTACATCTAAGTATATATGAATTTACGTGTTTCAAGCATTTATTTTTTCCGTCTTAGTGAATCGATTTGGCGAGGGACAAACCTCCAGTCCATATGTTATCTTCCACGTGAGTCCGTCAATGTTTAATTTAATTTTGTAAGTTCAATATAAAAAATATCAGAAAGTACCAATTGAAAAAAAAAGTATCAAAAAGTCTCCTCTTATAGATTCTCATCCACTCAGGACATTACAGGTTTAATTTAATGCTTCTATGTCTAATGTTGGCGAAAATTGATCGAAGTAGCAAATGTAGAACGAAAAAGTACCAAAAAGCTCCTCTTACATATTCTTATCCAATCAAATCTCAAGACTTAATATTAACAAAATTTAAAAAAGTACCAGATGAAGAACAAAAAAGAACAAACATTTTTCGTCTTAAAGGTTCTCATTCACTGAGAATCCTGCACCAATAATATTATGTTTCATAGTTCAATATTATAGAAAATTTAAAAATTACCGCATGCAGCACGGAAAAGTAAAAGAAAGGAATTTATTTTCCCGCATTTCTCCCTTTTGAAACATTTTTCTCCCCTTTGAAGTTCGGTTGATAAAAAAAACGGAAAGTGTTCTTAACTGGTTTGCCTTGAAATAACTTTGTTTAATTGGAAGAAAACAAACATTTTATTTGTGTTTTACATATCTTCGGCTTAATATGCTAACATCTGCTAAATCCACTTTTTAAGTAAATTCAGATTTTAATGCTGTGTGGTAGAGAAAGATACGCCTCGTCGACCAGCATGAAGCTTTTCTTCAATTTGAGTCTTGGAGTGTGTAAAAAGGTTTGATAAGAAAAACTTTTCTCAAGGTGCAAATGTAAAAAGTTTTTTGCGTGTCCTGTAAATTGTTCTCAAAGGGAATTAGCAGGTTTGCATATTAAGCCGACGAAACTTTGAACCCCTACAACTCCGAAAATATTGAACTGATTTTAATAAAATACTTACATATATATTTTGCACTTCTATAAGTAAAAACCTTTAAAATTGTATATTATTTGTTCTAGTCGTTGGGCAAACAGAGGAGGAAAGTGTTCTTAACTGTTGTATCTTTTCCGATTTATATATAAGAGAATATATCGATAGCTCAATTCCAAAACATACTCGAAAAAATTAGTTTTGCAGGAGAAGCTCTTAAAGTTTATGGACAATTAGTTGTATGCTAAGTTACGTTTTTGTGGATAACTTTGGATTGGATAAGCTAATCAACACCAAATTTGACAGAATTTTAGTTGAACAATACCAAAAATATGCTAAGTCGACTTAGCTTAATTAGAATTTTGGAATTGAGATGTCGTATTAAACTATTTTTTAATTTGGCATCTTTTTTTTTTTAATTAAAAATTAGTAGCTTTGATTTATCGTTGCTAGTACATACGTAATCTTTTGTCGAATTTTTGAATACCTTTTTTCATGAATGTGACTAAATTTGATTGATGACGATTTACTGCACTGCACGGCTGATTATGCTTTTATTGAAATAGACATTTGACCTTAAAAACTCCATAACTCCATTTCTGATCATCGAAACGGAAGAGTATACGCCAAGGAAAAACATCAATATCTGCAAAAAATACTGTTTTATCATGTCGCGCTATCGATCAGGTTAAGTTAAGGGGACATAATATTATTTCTAAACAAATATACATATATTTTTTTTAATTTAAAGGCGTTAATTTAAAAATTTCTTTGTATATTAGAATCGATACGTTTTTAAAACTAAATTAATATGTTAAAATTAAGCTGATTTAAAAAGAAAACTGATTATCTTTAGTTCGATGCTGATGGTACCAAAACTAGGGATGCCAAACGGAAAATCCCGAAATCTCGGGATTTATTTTTATGAATCCCGGAATTTTTCGAGATTTTCAATTTATCAACTTTTATGTACAAATAAAATATATACATGTTTAAAAATATTCGTTTTTATTGAGTTTTTTTGTCACCATAGTGCTACAGCTATCGAGTTCAATGCGGGAGTACACAGTATTAATTTAAAAAAATCAATTCCTAACCAAAACCAGCAACAACGGTTTTGTTTTTAAGACAAAAACAAAATGTAACGTTGTTTTATGTTAGTTTTTTTATTGTTTAACTTTATTTCAAAGTTTTTCACTCTTAAATTAATTTTAAGTTATGACTTTTCTTTGCGTGCACTATAAATATGTTTAGTATGAATGTATGAAATTATAACATTATATGTACATATATTTATAGCAATAGCATTATATATTTAATTTTTTTAATAGACAAGGTTGTCTTTTGCTTTAGTTAAATGTTTTTAAGCAAATATCTAAAAGTATGTTTGTATGTAAATATACTAAATAAATGCACTTTATTTTAAAATTGTTTTTAAGTTTCCAACAAAGAAATGCCTTAAGCATGTAAATTACTTTATTACAAACATCTTGCGAATTTAATTTAAATAAATATGTATATTGTATTTATAACAAAATGTTAATTGTATGTCTTTTTCATCCCCCCTTCATCTACCGCCTCTCTTACACAACAAGCCTTTGAATTTGACAACTCATTGGGGCGTATGCGTACCGGCTTCATGTAGTGCTAATGATGTTGCAATATATTTGCAACATACTTTGCAACGCAACGTGACGGTCAACGACAAAATGTGCCAATATAGAAGCGGACATGAGCTGCATATAAGTGAAGGCATGTTTATTTATGCGTAAGTCCACATTTTATTTTATTTTACTGTTCAATTTTATATTCATCTACGTTTCTTGATTTTTTTTATTTATGGTTTTGGGATTGAGTGTTAAGCAATTGTATTTTTTGCAAGATATGCTTCTTGTATTGTGTGTTTAATTGTGTGGTAATTATTGATGTTAATTAATTGTTGTAATTTTTTTCTTGTTTTTCTTTTTTCAGTTTGTTTATTTTATTTTTTTTATTCTTAGCCATATTGAGTACTTTGTATCACATCTATCTAATAAGTTCAAAACGCAATGGGGAAAATGTTGCTAAAACTTTGGCACGCAATGAAATATTAAATAACGCATTGTTATCTTTTTCAATAATTGGTAAGAAATTTTAAAATTTGTTTATTTTTAATAAATGTTTATATTAAGTGATAATCATAAAGAGGGGATGGAAAAACAAATTTTTTCCAAAATTTCCAATTTAATTCTTTCAATTTGCAACAATATAACAAAAATATAATTATTGTCGTTATTTCTTAGGGGAAATCAGGCCGTCCTTGGTTGGTTACCTTCGCTCGTTTTACGTTTCGTCCGCTAACGGGTTTTTGTCCCATAACTGTACCGCATTAAAGTTGTTTGGGGTTGACATTAAACATTTGTTTTTAACCTAACATTTTGGGTCGTGCTGGTGAACCAACCACAAGAGGAGGCTCATCATGCGCTAGCCGTAATATGTCATGGCTAGGGTAGATAGAGAGGCTAGTGTGAAGTAAATCTACAAACCTCTCCCAGAGACCAATATGGTTCTTTGTGACGTCCACTAAGAAGAAAAGAACGAAGAAAATAAGGAGCAAATAAAAGCACAATAAATAGCAAATAAAAGCATAATAAATAGTTAAAGGTATAGTGGATGATAAAATCGGACCAGAAAAATCGAAAATTGAAAATTAACCCTACTAAACACAATAGACCTTAAAATACCCAGTCCTCAGCTGCTCGTTATACAACCAGGTCATTCCCATTACGAATCCCGACATATTCTCGAGTCCACACCTCAGGGTAACTTTTAACTAAACTTTACCAAACTAACTGAAAGAATTCTTCCGCACATCCGAAATAGGCTATAATTTAGTCATAAACATTTTGTATAAAAACATTTGTATATAAATTTTTTTATATATTGTATTTTGTATGTGCCACGTCTTTAAGACATCCTTGATGACGGATGCACGACAATGTTAATTCCTGCACGACATGTGAGAGACAGCTAGAACAAATCGTCAACGACATTTTTGAACAAATGACGCGAGAATCGTGCAAGACACAAAGAAAGACATTGTCGCTCTTCATGTCGTTCATTCGTGTTTAGTTGTGGAAAGAGGACACCTTACAATGCAATGTCGGTCATGTTGTCTTGGATAGATTTTTATAAGGGACAACTTATAAGACATTGTAGCTTATACTGTCGTGTATAGTTGTTAATAGAGGACACCTTACAAGACACTGTCGCTCATACTGTCGTATATAGGTGTATATATAAGACACCTTACAAGACAATGTCGGTCATGATTTTGTGGATAGGCTTGTATAACAGGCAATTTGGAAACAATGTAGGCCACGTCGTCGTTTATAAACTACTTAAGAAGACAGTGAAATACACAATGTAGAGTATTTTGTCGTCCACGACATTTTCTTCAAAATTGTCTTCCAGTGATCCAAAGTGATAGAGGACATGTCGTGCATAGATCGCTGACGACAATGTCGTCGACGGCAGTTTTGCCAACTGAGATATTATGTACTTACATACATACATAACTATAAGTACCCAGTTGGCAAAACTGCCGTCGACGACATTGTCGTCAACTATTTATGCACGACATGTCCTCTATCACTAAGAATTTCTGGAAGACAATTTTGTGGAAAATGTCGTGGACGACAAAATACTCGACATTGTCTAGTGCATTGTCTTCTAAAGAAGTTTATAAACAACGACATGACCGATATTGTCTTCCAAGTTGTCTTTTGCACAAGTCTTTTCAGGAAAACATGACCGACATTGCCTTGTAACGTGTCTTATATCAACACATGTACACGTTATAACTCACTGTTTTTCTTTATATTGTGTATAAAATTCATCTTTATATCTTGCATACTTAAAGTTTTTATTTGTTGTTTTAAAAATTGTCTATGATTGTCACAAATTTTGCTAAAGCAAATTTTAAAAAATTTAAAACTATTTATAATTATGTATGAATGTATGTAGGTGTGTTTCTTTGTAGCAATCAATACACTTCGACGATCTACTTTGTGTTAACAATTTGTGTTCCCGATTTTCGTCATTTTATGAGACAAATTTATTCTTACTGTCTATTTTAAGCTGTTGGACGCAAAATTTCAAAATTTAAATTTTCTTTTTGGGGTCATACATATTTCCTGGGGCCACATTTCGAAGCGCCTAGAATTACATTAAACAAAATTTTTTTAAATAGCAATAACACCACAATGGCCTTATTTCACTTCAAATATGGAAATAAGGCCAAAGGGCCTGTGATGTGAAACAAGGCTTTATGGTGTTATGGTCTACGGCTTTATGACCTAAATTTTAATAAATGTCAACTTAAAAAAAAAACAGGCAAAAAGTTATTCATTATAGAACTTAAAACGTTACTTATGCGAACACTCTTTAAACTGTAAATGAAAGGTTTTCGGTCCATTTTTCACCTGGTCCCATAGGAATATACTCACAGAATGAGGTTTAAGCGTGAACAAATAATTTTAATAAGTACAAATAAATACATTTGTGAACAAATGTTTGTGGATTTGCAAGACAAATTTCTTCCGTCCCCAATACTTAAGCAAAACAATCCGCAGACTTTTGATCACACGTATTTGAAAATCAGGAACTAGAAAAACGTGGCCGTTTTCAATTTAAATATAAAGTTTTATAACTACATGTATGTAATTAGTAACAAAAATTTATGTAATAATTAAAAAATAATTGTTATTTAAATATTATATTATTTTAAAACTATAAGTAAATACTTATCAATTAAAACCACTTTGTATTAGTTATTCATTAGCATGAATATATGTATTCTAGTTCATTATTTCTGTTAATAATTATTTACTAGTAAATATTTAATAAATTTAAAAAAAATATAAACAAAAATCATGGAATTTTCCCCTTTTACTTTCAGAAAATGTAAAAAAGCTTTTTCAAGCCAGTAAAGATCAATTAGGTTTAAATTCTATCAATGGCATTAAAGCATTGGCCATGTTATTTATCTTGACTGGTCACATACTCTCATTCATCTACAGCAGTCCAGTCTATAATGTGGAATTCATAGACGAGGTATGTTTAAAAAATAAAACAACCAAACTGAAAAAAATAATTAAATACTTGAATTTCCATTTAGAATTACAAATTAAAACTTGTTTTTATTTTTTGTTTGTTTTGTAAACAAAACATTTCGCAATTTTCTGACCGACCAGTTTGTAATTTGAATGGAATTGCAAATTTTTTTTTTAATTTCTGGTTTAACTTTTTTTTGCTCTAATGAATTTTATGGTTTTTTGTTTTTATTTTCCTGTCTATTTTAGAATATAAAATCACCTCTGTTTGGTTTCCTTAGCAATTCTTTGCTGTTTGTTGACGTTTTTCTTCTTTTGAGTGGTTTCTTATTTTGCCGCATTCTTCTCATTGAGTTGGAGAGACGAAAGGGAAAATTAAATGTTTTGATTTTGTATGTGGGCCGTTACATACGTTTGACACCAGCTTATTTGGCCATAATTGGTTTCTATATCACTTGGTTTCCCAGCGTTGGCAGTGGTCCCTTGTGGCAGCAGCGCATTGCAAGAGAGCAGGAACGTTGCGAGAGATCATGGTGGTCGAATATTTTGTATATAAATAATTATATTGGTTCGGAGAAGTTGGTAAGTAGAGTTTATTTTAAGATGAAAGTTTAAAACAAAACTCGATGCATATTAATATTTTTCCCCATGCGACAAAAACTCTGCTATTTCCAAATAAATAGTCCAGTTAATTAGTTTATCCATGTCGAATATAAGCCCTTCGTTTTAAAGTGGAATACTCTGGGTGATTGAATTGATTCTTTATTAATGAAGGATTTTAAGTCAAAAGTTGGGTACATTGGGTAATTTAAAAATAACTGTTTCCTAATATTTAATTAGTTTAAAAAACGGTACTCTTTCCTAATTATGGAATATACACTACAGTATACACTAGTGTGTTCCAAAAAAAAAATTTTTTTGGAGCTCAAGCATAATTTAAAAGCCTATAGGGAAAAGTGTTTTTGAGGGTTTTTTCAGATTTTTCAGAAGAAGTTTAGAGGTCGCTCAAGTCGAATTTTTGCCAAAAATCGCATCTGCCGGTCTTTTTTAAGTTTTCTTCATAACTTTGTCAAACCCACGATTTTCTTCACTTATGAGGAAATAATTTAAAAGGAAAATGTCCAAGCTTTATTATTGTGTGCCAAAATAAGAAGTATTTGCAATGAATTTGCTCATTTAGGTACCCTACATTACAATTATTCGTAATTTTTCTATAAATTTTGTAAATAACGCACTATAACTTTTAAAATTTTTTGGAAAATAAATAAAACTAACAATGCAGTTTAAAAGATCAAATAATTCTAAATAATTAAAGAAAAACTATTTTTGAATTTGCTCTTACCATTACTGAGTTATACTGGGTTTCAGCTTTGTACCTAGTTTATGATATTATGACTTATACCCAAACAAACAAATAAAAAATAAACGTCTTGCTTTTGCTTTGTTCAAAAATCATTTATTCTAGTCCTGACGATGTAGTTCTATGCCCTGCAATAATCAGTTTCAAGTTGTGACACTGATGTAAGTGTTATCCGTTATCAATACGTGAAGATTTGAGCAATTTTAAAAATTAAAGGCCAGCTTGAAGACATGCAACCAAGAAAAAACTAAAAAGAATTGCATCATCTGAGTTTCATCTTTTTGGGTGATAGATTTAAGCCATATCCAACAGTAACAGCCTCAGGAGCTATTAATGGGGCTTGCTGGATGAAGAAAATTATATATTCTTTAAAAATATGCATTTTTTGAAACCAGCTGCAACCTTACATGGTCAATTAAAAAATGTATGCCTTACTAGAGTTTGGTTTATTAATTTTATTCATTAAAAAATGTATGCCTTACTAAAGTTTGGTTTTTTTTATTTATAGTTAATTGGTACGCACCATTGTCAATGCCCTCGATACACTCCTCTCAATGATTTTTATCTATTATACCGGTTGGATACCTACAACATTATTAATGTAGCAGTTGCACGCGCCACGTTAAAAACTGGTCTAGGTCGTCAGTGGTACTTTACCCCAAAATTTGCTACCTTAGCGTTTTTTTGATGAAAAAATGGTCACCACAACTTTGAGTTGAATGGCAAAAAATCTACATACATCAAGCAGCGAGAATGAAGTAGTAAACACAATTTTAACAGAAGACAACCATAAAAATAAAAAAATTCAAGGATTCATTTCCAAGCTTGCATTTTTTGAAGCTTGCAATATTTCAATTATTTTTTTTAAAACAGATTCAGAAAATTTGGAAGCCAACAAATTTTTTGAAGATGTGTAGAGCAAAGTTCGACATATGCGAATGAACGAGGTGTAGCGTTGACTAAAGGTACGGTCACATATGGCAAATATTAGCCCCAAATATATTTGCCTTTATTTGGCAAATTTTTTTTCAAAACAATGTTGGTTTCATTTTGTGGTCACACTGCGCACATTTATTTGCTCATATTTGTTTGCTCGAACAGATGTCAAATAGCGGCAAACACACATATTAGCAAACATGTTTTCCATATGGTCACACTTAAAAAAATATTTGCCGAAGCAAAATATTTGACCAAACTGTCAAAATATATAAATTTATTTGCCGAAACACTATTATACAAATTGTGATGGAAAATATAGAGGAATTTCTTTCAATTAGAGCGTGTTCTATTTTGATCTGGCAAACCATCTGACATCAGCTGTTTTGTAAGTCGTCTGTTTGTGGAGGCAAATATATATTAAAATCTATTTACTTACACATATTCTTAAAAAAAAACAAAATTTTTAATTAACTAAAATACAATAAAAAGTGAATATAAATTTAAATCAGTAAATAGTTTGCTAATATGAATGTTTTTATCAGGGCTGTGGAGTCGTCCGAAAAAAGTACTAACTCCGACTCCGACTCCAAACGCTGAAATTTTTTAAGTGCGACTCCGACTCCGACTCACGACTCCGACTCCGACTCCTACTCTAACCGTGATGCGAAATGAATGAGACGTAAAATTATTTCTCTTTTGTGTAGAAACATCTTTATTAAACGAATTATGGGAATCCCCGCGAAATGTGCATAAGAAAAACATGAGTGTTATGGTAGGAATTAAAGGCAGTCCGATAAAGAAGTTTCTACACAAAAGAGAAATAATTTTACGTCACAACTTTTCTAATACATACTAGTATTTATGCGCTATAGCAACACTTATTCTGTACAATGTTGAAAATATTTCAGCGTTGATGGTTAAAAAATTCTGATATTAAAATTATTGGCAATTCCCGTCATTAACATTTTTTAGCATGAGTAAATTATTTAAAAAATCATACATCTTTTTCAACTAGATCAATAACTGAGTATAAGTTTTACTAATGTAATTTAGACTTTTTCCCGCACGTATAAAAAATATACCTAAATATACTTAAATAGTAAAGTACTTGAATCAACTATTTCTCATAAAATAAATTAAAATCTACTTATTCATATTGATCTGCAAAATATTGCATCGCCAATTTCGAAGAATTTTTATTATGGAAAATATTAGAAATTTTTTTAAATTTTTTATGCCGAAACAATTTTGGAGTCGGAGTCGCGCGTTTTTTTGGGTACTGCGACTCCGACTCCGGTACAAAAACCTCAACTCCGACTCTTCAACTCCGACTCCGACTCCGACTCCACAGCCCTGGTTTTTATGTTATGTCAGGTGAAACCAAAAAGGAACGTGTTAAAGCAAAAATGATTAACCTTCTGTAATTGTCAATTTTGACAGACTTGTGAAATTACATATGGACTTTACATCTGACAAACCCACCGCAAAATAAATATCGTGTAAAATTGCTTAAACATTTTTGAAAGGTTGAGTTTAAAATCGATTATACATATATGATTTCAGTGTTCTTTTTATATTTCGTAATCCATTTTTGAAATCTTAAAATGGTAATTACTCAAAAAATGGTTTTATACAATAACTAGCATTTAACCCGCTACTTCGTTAGCATCTCCTTTTCTTTCGTGGACATATTACGCCAAAGTTTATGTTTCTAGGTTTTAACCAGCTACTTTGTAATAGGTACGATTTTCACCTCTTAAACGTTCGAATTTCGAAAATGTACCAAATTTTTATTTGTATTTTTTAGATACGTTATGAATGTGATATAGTTTTTATTTTAATGTTTATTGGTTTAAAAGATAGATGGCATAGCAAAAAAGTTTAAAAATACAAGTTTTACCCGTTTACTCCCCAAAAAGGCCGAATTTCAAAAAAGTACCAAGCACCTGTCCGCTTATTTTTTTTTTATTGAACAACAATAAGTACTAAATTTTTGACTAAAAAAAAAATGTTTTGTAAAAAAGTACCAAAAATAGTTACGGTTTTTACCCCTTAAATGTCCGAATTTCGAATAAGTACCAAATTCGTATTTGGATTTTTTAGATAAGTTTCAAATGTGATATAACCCTTATTTTTATGTTTATAGGTTTAAAAGATAGATGGGGTGACAAAAAAGTCCAAAATACAGATTTTACCCGTTTACTCCCTATTTCCCCTTTTTTGTACTTTTTTCTCCCCATTGAAGCATAAAAAAATTTAAATATTGTAGTGGGAGCCCATAATTTAATACGTCTATGTCAATAAATAAAAACAATGTTTTGTAAAAAAGTACCAAAAATAGTTACGCTTTTTACCCCTTAAACGTCCGAATTTCTAAAAAGTACGAAATTTGTATTTGGATTTTTTAGATAAGTTTCAAATGTGATATAACCCTTATTTCTCTTATTATGGGTTTAAAAGATAGGTGGGGTGACAAAAAAGTACCAAAATACAGGTTTTACCCGTTTACTCCTTTAAAGGGCTGAATTTCCAAAAAGTACCAGACACCTGTCCGCTTATTTTTCTAAAGAACAACGATAAGTATGAAATTTTAGTTTTAGAGATATAAGGTTACCAAATTTACCCGTTTTTACCCCCTAAACATTCGAATTTCAAAAATCACGTCTTTGTGATCGATTTGGGGAGAGCTAGCCCTGGTCCAAATTTCAAGTTTTTACCTTCAGTCGTTTAGGCTGTGCGATGATGAATCAGTGAGTGAATCAGTAACGTTACAATTTTATATATATAGATTAGATAACTTTTTTATCTTTGATCCAAGGCAGTAACCGCACGACGATTTGGCTACAACAACAAAAAATACTGAAAATCAAAAACGAATTTAATGTAATTCCAAAATCATGTGTTTTTTTTAATAAATAAATTAGATAAATGTTAAATTTTACAAAAATATTATTACAATACTTTGTGTTTTTTTATTTGATTTTAGTGGTATTTTTTTTTAAGTTGTTCCCAACAGCAGTTATTTGCTACTGTTTGCTCTTACAAAATAATTGTAAGAACAAATATTTGTTTGCTTAAAATACAGGCAAATATTTGTTTTTGAGTGGTCACATTAAAAGCATTTTTGTTTGACACCAAACAAATTTATTAGCCCAAAATCAGCTGTTTTCCTGTTTGTCGCAAATAAATATTTTATGGTCACATTACGGCAAACAAATATTTGACGTTTTTCGGCAAATGTTTGCCATATCTGACCGTACCTTAACACTTACTTCAATGTCAACTCTTATGAAACTGATTCTTAAACTTTAGTACAGGGCATAGACTACAGCGTAAGAACTCCAATAAACGTTTGATTTTTGATTGTTTGTTGGGTATGAGTAGTAATATCATAAACTTAGTACAAAGCTGAGAACCGGTATAACTCAGGAACGGTAAGAGAAAACTCAAAAATAGTTGTTCATAAATTATTTAGAATTAATTGATCCTTCAAACTGCGTTGTTATTTTTTCATTTAATAAAAATTTTAAAAGTTATAAAGCGTTATTTACAAAATTAATGGAAAAATTTCGAAAAAATTGTAATGTAGGGTGCCTAAATGAGCAAATTCATTGCAAAAACTTTTAGTTTCTGCACACAAAAATAAAGCTTCGACATTTCTCTTTTAAATGGTTTAGTCAAAAGGAAAGAAAATCATAGTTTTTGGCAAAGTAATGCAGAAAACCAAAAAAGGCCGGCAAACCAGATTTTTGTCAAAAAATCGACTTGAGCGACCTCTAAACCTATTCCGAAAAATTTGAAAAAAAATCTCAAAAATACTTAACCCTATAAGCTTTTAAATTATGCTGAGCACCCATGAAAATAAAAAAAAATAAATTTTGTGGGACACACATATAAGCTTGTCATTCCGTTTGTAATTTCTACAATATTAATGTAAGACCCCATAACCTATATATGTATATTCTGGGTCCTTATGAGAAGCGAAGTTGTTTTAACGATGTCCGTTTGTCCGTTAAAATGGTGTTCTGAAGACCCCAGTTATGATGGGGAATACGTTCTTATATATTTACATCACAAAAAGGCCCGAAAAATTTGCTATCAAAATTCAGCCAGATCAGTGCTCAAATGGCTGAGATATGAACAAATAACCACGACTGGCTCTAATTTAACTAACAAATCCCTTGTTTGTTATATCTGAAGAACGGCAAGAGCCAAATTAGGTACAAATATTTTGGTTATCAAAAGACCACATCCGACAAAATGAGGGCGGGATTGAAGAAGTGGGCGTGGCGCAAAATATATTTATTTATATCTAAGGAACGCTATAAGCAAAAAATGGCCAAATTTGGTACACATAGCTGGGTTAACAATACACAACCTCTCTATTAAATATGGGCGGGGTTGGAGAAGTGGGCCTGGCACCTCCGGTATAAATACATTCAAGTTTTTTGTATTACTGGAGAACGGCAATAGCCAAAGTTTCTAAATTAGGTACAAAGTTTCTAAATTAGGTTATCAATAAACAACATCCGACAAAATGTGGGCGGGATTTTATTATATATAAAGAACGGTATTTTAATAACTTTCCGTTCTTATTGCACCATGACAAAGGGTTTATAAGATTCGGCATAGCCGAATATTACACTCTTACTTGTTAAACTATTATTTGTTAAATTATAAAAATTAATTAAATTAAAAGACTTTTAAAAGGTTACGCATTGAAAAATAAGGATACATATTAAAAAAAAAACAATTAAATTACAGAAACGAGCAGAATTAAATTACTTCTAGAAAGAGTTTTCGTTTTTAGTTTTACTTTACAATTGCAAATATTATTTCCCATCTGAAAGTTTTGTTCGAAATTAGGTATTTTTCGATATAGTCTTAAAACTTTTTTCATTTAACTGTATTTTATGTTTTACCATTCCTTTCTAGTGCATGTTCCAATCCTGGTATTTATCGGTGGACTCGCAACTATTCTTTATGGCTCCAATTGTTATTTATCTATTAAATAAGTCCCGTAAATATGGACTAAATTTATTGATAGTCCTAGTAACAGTAACATCTATCATACCATTTGTGGTTACATATTTAAACAATTTGGACCCAACTTTAATGATTTATCCCAGGTAAAATACAAAATTAAAACCAAGAATATATTAACTAAGTCGAATAATATTTAATTACAGCGAAATGGAAGATTTAGCCAGTAATGTTTATTATAGCTCAACCTATATCAAAACACACATGAGAGCCTCTGCCTATGTTATAGGCTTATTGACGGGTTACTTGGTGCACTTAATGCAAGCAAAGAGGTAGTCCACAATTTTATTTAATGTCTTATTTTTTTAACTAAATTTCATTTGTTAACAGCACCAAATTACCCAAATGGTTTGTGCATTCATTTTGGTTGTTTTCGATTTGTATCGGTGTTGGGTCCATGTTTAGCGTTACACGCTTTTATTTGGCTCCCTTTGATAATTTGGAAAGTACCATCTATAGTGGATTTCATAAATTGGCTTGGAATATTTCGGTGGCTTGGCTAGTACTATCCGTTACAACTGGTCATGCTACCGCACTGCAAAAGTTTTTAAGTAGTCGTGGTTTCGCACCTATATCACGCTTAACCTATTGCGCTTACCTTTCCAACGGTATAGTCGAATTGTATTATTCGTCAAGCGTAAAAGTTCCGAGTTTTATGGGATATTTACATTTGGTAAGTTCAAATTAGATGATAATAGAAGCTGTATATTTCGCCATGCGTTAATATATAATAGTAATAATTTAATTCTACGAGTATTTACATTTAATACGATATTAATGTGATAAAATGCGCCAATATTAATGTTTAAATTCCGTCAGTAACAAAAAGAAATATTGATCCAATAAAAATGAAGTATTGGATTCTTATAGAATTCGGAGACGATCTTAGTATTACAACAGATTGTATTTAAAAGGATTGATGTATGTATTATTTTATACATCAAGAGCCATTATTTTACTTGTCACCATACAAATTGCGTTTCAGAAATAAATACGGCTACCTACTCCCACTACAAGTGGGATATCTATTAATAACTTAGTTTACATAATGTTTATTATTTTATGTAGGTTAATTGATATAAAATGAAGAACATATCGAGCCATAACCGCAAAAAAAGCTCAAGCAACAAAAACAAAATTTTACAGGAGAAGGTTTATTTTATTATATGTTATAAAAATTATGTATGAAAATTGGCGCTTAAACTAAAATTGTTTTTGCTATAAAATCGTAACGGTACCTTCTGTGACCATGAGATTTTAGAAGATGCCAATAAATTCATTTATTAAAAAAAACGAAAATTGAAAATGTTGTCGCTTAAGTTTTATTTGCGGTTATGGCTCGTTATATTAAATGAAAATGCCTAAATTGAACAGAGGCTTTTATTTTGATTTCCAAACAAAGCAATATTAGATTTTTTTCTATGTGTTCCACTTACAGTGTTAGAAGCTGTAACTAGTTGTTGTGTATAAAAAACCATCGGTCTTAGTTCCCATATAAATAATTTCCCGAAATGAAGTTTTTAAATCGTAGGGTCCCACTGTATATGACTTAGGAGAATGAAATTTATTAAGTATTGAATATGGGACAAGTAGTTTTAATAGTTTGCCTATTAAATGTTATTATGTGCCAACTTGAAACGTTAGAGCCACATCCAAGGTCCTAAAACCTTAACCACCCGAACACATAAGCTTTGTAATTATTGCCGTGATGTGTGCCCTGCAAAATATCGGCCATGTTTTGGAAATTAAAATTGAGTAAAATTCGAAGGAAATTTTCAGTTAAATTTTCTTAAAAATGGCCGTAGTTTTTCACGATTTTTAGAGTAATTCTAAAAAATATTACTGGTACTCAAAATATAACGTATATAAAACGGAATAGTTTTATCAACCTTAAGGACAGAATCGATTTAAATATTGGTTCGATTTCAATTTCATGCGAATTCGATTTCCAGAACATGGCTGTATGTGTTAAAATACATGTTCAAACATAAGAAATTTGGAAAATACTAAAAAAAATATACACTTAAAACACAACAAATAAATAAAACTGAATTAAAGCTTCTAAATGCTTAATATGTATATTTATTTTTTGGACTCACGCAATGAAAATACACACATCCTGTCTTCAGGATCTTTTTCAATTTATTCGCCACCTCCAGTTATGAGCTTGTGTTAGGACATAAGAAATTTCTTGTGTGGTCGGAACAATAACAAAATTGTTTGGATTACCTAATCCATTACCTAATCATTAACAGCTCCTAACGGAGCTGTAAATAATTAAAATCGATTTAACTGCAATCACATAATTTCTCGTAAATGATTGCTAATTTTTTTATTTCATTAAAAATTGAAAAATTGATTTTATGATTTCAATTTGAAATCATGGAATTTGAAATCAAAATGATATATAAACTTAAATATTCTCTAAATATAATACATACAGATGTATTTATTTGACCCTTATTCTTTTGATTGTATAATAAAATTTTCGAGCTTGAGGACATATTTTTTTATAATAATTTTTAATTTTTTTGTTATGAACTATTACAAAAAGCTTTATAAAATACATAACTGAAATTTAGCTCATAGAATAAATTCGAAAAATAAATAATGTTAAATATAATAAAGTGACTTATGAAAAGGAATAATTCGCAGATTCTACTTACAATAATTTAATAAAAAAAATACTTACATTATTGTTTTGAAAACTAGCAAATAAAATATCTTTTTTTCTTTAATAATATTTAAAACTGACAGTTTTTTCTCCATTTTTATTTTGCGGCTCATTTTAATAACTTTTTTTAAGCAACGCAAAGTGAAAAGTGATAAGACAGAAATGCAAAGATGAATAAATGCTTTGTGGAACACTTTGCGCACTCACTTTGCATGAAAGCGCAAAGACTTTGCAAAGAGAGCAAAGTTTTTGCAAAGAGGGCAAAGTCTTTTCATAGAGAGCAAAGTCTTTGCAAAACTTTGCTTACTGCAAAGTAAGATTTGTAAAGAATATTGTGGAACAGAAATACTTATCACTTTGCCAAAAATGAAATTTGATAAGTGCAAAGTGAAAAGTTGATAAGTTGTTTCGTGGAATAGGTGCCTAGTCATTATATAAATGTTTTCAAAAAAAAAGGTTTTTTAGACAAAATAGTTTACTGTACAATAGCTTAATAATTTTCAATAATTTGCTGTTAAGTATAAAATATTTGATTCAGAGAAATCCAGCAATCATCCAATTTTTTTTTTTTTTAATATAAAAACTAAATTGTGTTATTTTAATTACTACATTTCTTTCAGATCAACGGCACCTTCGGTCATATCTTGAATACATTTTTAATTGCCTTAATTTTATGTTTATTGTTCGAATCGCCTATACACGCTTTGGAACGTATACTGATGACTAGTTTTCGAAATACAACAACAAATCCGACAAAAACAACTTCAAATATTGAAAATCAAACACCGAGCACATCAGAGGAACAAGTGGCATAGTGTTCTCTTTTCAAAATAACTAGGATAATAACTTTTAATTCTATAAACCCAAAAAAAGATACCATAATGTGATAATTTTTTTAGAGTATAACTTTTCCTTTTTTATACCCACACCACAATAGTAGAGAAGATATTATGCGTTTATACTGACGTATGTTACACACAAAAATATTGGCTCTAGATCCACCTTTTAGAAAACCGATCGATTTGGAGTCACTTCCCGAGTCGATCTAACGATGTTCGTCCGCCCGCCTGGCTGACTGCTTGTCTCTCTGTTAACCTTGTGCGCAAAGTACATGTCGCAACTTGGGATATAATTTGATGATATTTGGTACATACATTTTAATCATAAGGATGAAGCCTAGATTGAAAATGGTGAGAATCTGTCTATAATTTCACATAGTCCGCATACAAGCATTTTTCCGAAATAGTGTCTGCGCCCTTAAGCCTTATTATTATGTTGGTTTAAGATTAAATTTGGTACTTTTTTGCTCATATTTAATTAATTTAACTTATTAAATCTAAATCATTTTACCAAATTTTATTGGAATCGGTCTATATTTGCTCACAGCTCCTATACAAATACCACACCTGAAAATAACTTTTAATGGCATCACTTCATCATAATTGTTAGCAGCGATAACTTTTGTAATAGCTACTACTTATTGTCAAAATGTTGTGCTGGTATGTCCAGGGGGTTATTATGTAATACGATTCGAAAGAAAAAATTTACGAATTCGTACAAATTATATTATGTAGTACGTTTTTTGAAAATTTATTTTCGAACGTTCGGAAATATTTAATTTTGCGGGATTTTTTTAACCCCTTTTCGTAAATCATAAATTACCCTTTTACAATTGCAACTATGTAATACGAAAGCAAATGTCAGTTCATTTAAATTATTCGTAAATTATTCAAAAGTGGCTGTGCTTTCGAGAACAATTCAAAGTTAAAAAATGTAAGTGTGCAAATAAAAAATTTTCCAAAAAGTGTAAAATATAATTAAAAACATAAAATATCCTCTTTATTCAGAGCTCTGAGTGGCTTAAAATCACAATTTATACCTTGTGTTTGTTGTCAGAGCTCTATTGTTTTTAGTCTTAAATTTGTTATAGTATTTTTTTTTAATTTGGGTTCCTTTAGGGAAAGCTCAAATAAAGCAATGTTTACAAAACCAAGACAGTATGAGGTGATGGTTGATTTTATGGTTGCACATGCAGATTTAGTAAAGTTTAGTGAGTTGGAAAAGTGGAAAAAAGTAAGTTTTCATTTAATAAACTATTTTTACAAACGTGCGTGCTGTGTTACTAGGTATGGGCAGACTATAAACAACACGTTAAAGAACAGTGTCGAAAAAATGCGAGTGGAATTTCAGGGACTGGTGGTGGCCCAAGCAATTTCTGCTCCTTAACACCACTAGAACAACGAGTGAGCGAATTGCTGTCAATTAATGCTACTGTCAGTGGCATGAGGGGAACTTTTGAATTTGGAGTGAAAGCAAATGCTGCCCCAACGAAGAGTTCCATAGACGCCAGCAATCAAGAGGAGGACGAAAGTATGGAAGCTTACCTAACAGAAGCTTGCGTTGAACTAACTTTAAATTCAATCCAAAAAAACTCTATTAACGCAAATGTTCATACTCCGCGTAAACGAAGTCACATGCAAAGTGTTTTGAAAAGAGAAAATCTCTTACAAAAACAGGTGGAACTCTTTCTGCAATTGCATCAATTTCTTCATCACTATCTTTAAACCACAATGCAACAGAATCCATATTCTTTAGCTGTTATTTTTTCTATTAATAATTATTTGTTTTTGCGGAAAATTTAACGTTTAAAAAAACTTGTTCTTCAAAAAAGTTCTGTCAATATTGACAGGTACTGCCAAATTTATCGTGAAGAAATTTGGCAGCACTTTGTTTTTCCTTTTTTTTTTAACAGATACAAGTTTTGGGACTTTCGATGGTATTAGAAAATACCATTACATCGATACGGAAATTTCTTTCGAAAGTATTTTCGTTTCGAATCGTACTACACAATAACCCCCAGCAATTACCATAGATCCCATATAAACCCTCTCTTTCAAATCACTTTAAGACGAAAATTTTCATGTAGATATCTAGATAATATTTAATACACAGAACTATTATATGAATGTTATACTCATAACTTTGGTACCAAAGTGGACATACTTCTCTGTATATACTGTGTGTGGTGTAGGGTATCAAATGGTCGGGCTTGACGACTATAATTCCTTACTTGTTCTTTTTATTTTACACTTGCCTTTTTGTACATACATACATCCATAAGTACATATCTTCGGCTTAGAGTGTTGACCTGCTAAGTCCATTTTTAACATTATATGACATTTTGATACCGTTCGAAAGATAAAGAGAGATTAACAAAAAAATAACTTTAATTTGGGAATATTAGAAAATAAACAATCTACATATATACAATCTTCAAGCAAATTATACAGGGCAGACAAAAAACTTCAAATATTTTCTATTTTTAGCTTAAGAAGAAAACATATATATATTTGGTTTATTTTATAATAGAATCTGTAGAGGCTCCCAAATTAAAGTTAATGTTTTTCTTAGTCGTTGCTACGACTCTTTATTTTTCAAACGGTATCAAAATGTCATATAATTTTAAAAATTGATTTAGCAGGTTAACACTCTAAGCCGACGATATAATTTGTTACCTTCTATCTCTGACACAAGTTTGTTTCAAATCAGGAATTTGTTTTTAACTAATACATTTTAAAGAAATCATAAATTGTATTATGAATATAATTTTATAAAAATTCACTGCTTCATTTGTAGACTAATAGTTTATAATCAGTTATGTACCTTTTTTGTATATTTTTCTTTTTTGTACTAGGAATGCAGTCAACGAGTTTTTAGAAAGTTAAAATACAAACTGTATCTCGTGGCCCAAGTTTTATATAAGTATACGAGTAAGTATACAAACTGCCCCTTTTTTTTATTAAAAATATGGAATGGAATTTCTCGGTGTTTAGAAATTTTTCAAATGTTTTTATTCAAATCTTAAATAAAATTCCTACACAAATTCTTCTTTGGGAAACAGGGAATTGGGGTGTTATTCTGCATTTGATTTATAAGAAATTAATGTTCAAATACAATTAATAACCTAGAGCACTGCTCGTGAGTGGTTTTTGACTCAGGATCACGCACGTTCACAAGGGAAGGAAATATAATGGCGCACGCTTAATAACAAAATTTTTGTTATCACTCGCGATTACTTACGAATAGTTTTCATGGTCTCACAATTACGCATACTCACGAGTTGTTTTATTAAATCAAAAACACTCTCCATGAGATTCCCAGTAGACTCCTAAACGATTGAAAATGCTAGCTAGGTAAATTCAATTAAATGTTTTTAATTACTTTGAGCAGAAAATTCTTCATTTAAGACAATTATATAAAAATATTTTTTTAATTTTTATGAACTTAGTAAATAGTTTCTTCAGAGTCTTCGTAAGGCCGTGAGAAATCTTGCACGCAAATTATATATTGAAATCACGCTCAATCTCTAACGCGTGATTAATATTTGAAGTAACCAGAATCTCCACTGATTCCCGCGTGACACGAAAAATTTACGTCACGTTCATACCTTTGAAATAAATCATACAAATTCAAATTTTATTCTTTCAAACTAACCTTTTCTCAATTTTAAATGTAACTGGATTAAAATTGTCTAAAACCCGAAATCGAAGATTTGTTAATCCAAAAAGTGTTGTTATTCAAGTTTGTTTTGTTTCTTATCTTCTTTAAAATTAAATTTATTTTAACAATTATTTATTTTACTATTATATATTGTCACTTAAAATACAAAAGGTCATAACAACACTTGTATTTTTTTACAGGAGAAATAAAAAAAACTTTACAAAATAAATAAAAACAAGGTGTACTTGGCGTTTGCATATTTTTAATAAAGTCGCCATTTTTGATCGCAAGCATCTTAAATTTTTTGTGAACATCAATCAAAAACTCTATTTCGAATTTTGTTTTTATTGTTATGCTCTTTTGCATTTTAGGTGACTATATGTATGTTTATATTTTACTATATTCTTAATTTTCAAAATATTTCATTAGATTTAGTTTAAAATGGTTTTTGGAATAAAACTGCAAACGAATTAAATGAATTAACTATCAAAATAATATTTAAGGTTTATTTTATAAAAAAATTATAATAATGAATTTAAATTAAAAATATGTTTTCATTATTTCTCCAACATGAAACCGTCATTTTTTTTTTTTTGTTTATTTTTTAAGTTAACCCTTCAACAGCAAAATAAATGAAGAGGAATTATTTGGCAACGAAATATTCATAAAACCATCACGAATAACAGCATTACACCTGATAAGCCTCCTTCACAAGCCATCGACGACCTATACCTTCATGCAGGAAGGCGAAGCTTCCAAAATCAGCTCCTTATAATTAATACGTTGGGTTTCCACCACGTTGGCAAAAAGCTAGGTTAAACACGATTGGTTAATGTCAAACCCCAAATAACTTTAACTCGGTACAGTTATGCGACGCCACATCAGTAACTAATGTGGACGAAACGTATATATGTATAGGGCCTTTGCTGCAATAGAGTCATAACTCAAATTTGAATTTTCTAGCACCTTAAAATTTAACTCTTCTCTCTAGAGTTGAGTATATAAGATATTTGTATGAAGTTTTTACACATTATGAAGAAACTATATAGCGATTAGCTCCACATTATAAGCCAGTAGGCGGCACAGTTAAAGAATTAAGTACATTAGCTCAAAAATCAGGTTTTTTGCAGCAAAGGCTCGATATGTATAACCCGCGAAGGTAGACAAATAGAGTCGGCAAGGCCTGATTCTCCTTATGCTTCTCCACATAGAGCATATAATGAACCGTAATTTGTTGTCATTTGTAGTAAACAGGGATGATAAAGTCAGTACATTTGTACTTTTTTCAGTACTATTAGCATTGCAAAAGTACTGAAGTACTCCAATGACATGTTAATTAGTACAATTTAAAAATTTCAAACGCTTTAAAATAAAAACTTTATGGTCTAGGGTTTGATATTTGAAAAATGAAATTAATAAATTAAAGTTTTTAGATATCAGAGAATTACCAAAGGCAGGGATGGGCAAATTGGAAAAATATATACCGATATTTATCGTATCGATATTTTTTAAGAGTATCGATATATATTAATTAAAAATATCGATGTATCGAACGTATTAAGCTGAAATTATTACCAAATTTAAAAACAAAATATACCTGTCAATACATATTAACATATGTAGGTACAAACATATTACATGTAATTTGATTCTACCTTTTTATTTTCAAATTTACTGCCTGTCCCTCGATTTCGAACGAAACTTTCATTCGCTTAACTTTTTAAGGTAAGTTATGCGAACAACGTTTTCGTTTGAAGTCGAGGGACCGGCAGTTAATTCTACAATCAAAAATGTGACACATACTACGCAAGTAAACTGTGCAATATTTTATTTTTAATATATGTATAAGAACTCAAATAAAAAATAAACAAAATATTTTTTTTTTTTTATTATTAACATTCCAACTTTCATGAGTCTATTGCTGCTAATACGCCATAATCAAGGCGATTCTTTGCATAGTTCTAGGAACCCTTTCCATAATATTTTTTCCGCGCTTATTTTTTGTTGTCATCTCTTAAAAACTCAAGACAAAACTGAACTGTGTATTCTATAAAAAACAACAATGGAAAAGCGCTGTTAAACATTTACAAAAAAATATAGAAAACGTATATAAAATACACATTATTTAAATAACCAGTTTATTATAACAAAATAACCAGCATGTGCAAAACTTAAAACCGGTCTAATAATAACCGTTCGATCTCCCTAATATATACGTATGTATCTCTAAATTTTATAAATACGGGTTCTACAAATTTTAAAAACATTAATTGTAGTATCTTTTTTATTTATTCTTGATACAATGTGAAAAATGGTCAAAAAAAAAAACATAAATTGATTTAAAATGATACATTAGTGTACTCTAAAAAACGACATAAAAGTGGCAAGGGCCTTTAAAGGGTCATATTTGTCACTTTAAGGTCACAACGGCAACGCTGTGCATATAAAAGCTGCTTGCGACATGAACGGTTTTACTTACAAAAGTTGGTACAGCAGTGTTGCCAAAAAACAAAATGTAAGTTCTTTTTCCAAAAAATTTCAAAAAGTGGCATGAATAGTTAAATTATATATCTAATATAATGAAAATTTATTTCTAAATAAAGCAAAATAATATGTATGTACGTATGTACCTGTTATTGTTTTTTGTTTGTGGAAGGTTTGAAGCATCTAAGCAAAAAACGTTTAAAATTTCATCATCCGTAAAGTATTCATAAATCATTCTAAAAGCAACAGAAATTTAAAAATATAAGGTAAACATTTATATAATACTTACTTAATTTTATCTGGAAGTGTAGGACCCAGAGAAAAAAATCCCATTTTTAAATTTTTTTTTAAATATTTTTACTATTTATTAATACGACGTGTGTATTATTTTATAAAACTAAATATTTTCCACGAACTGATTTGTTTATTGCCATTTTATTTTGCTTTTGCTCATAGTCTAGTTATAAGGTCGATGCACATTTACAACAATAGAAAAAACTAAACGCATTTTGTTTGTCTATAACATGATGAACAATTGCTATAAACACAATTGCATGAAGAATACAACTCTGCAAAAAATCACCTGGCGTGTTGCGTATACCTACTGATTGGACAATGCTTTTGCTTTAACTACGGCAGTAAAGCAAAGCAAGAGTAGAATTTATTTTGTACTTTTTTGTATGAAGAATTTGCTGCAATCACCAAACAGTGGCGTGTAGAACAAATCAATACTTAAAAAACTTTAATGTTTTATATCTCAGAAGCCATAAAAAATTCGCGAAACAGGTTTTGGAATCAGAAATCGGGTATTCAAAATATACATGTATACTCAATACCTAATTAAATTTTTTTTTAAATGTTCGTTGGTTGAATGCTGTTCTTATAAAGCACGTTTTGTTGAATAAAACGGTCATTGATTGATTCGCGGGAATGACAGACTAATTGTATGCTATACCGGCAATAGAAAAAAGTTCGGGATATTAAAATCCCTACTCATAACATATATCAAAACCACTTCTTTAGAAGTTCACATCTAGATGTCAGTTTAGTCTTTTAAACCAAGACAAAAACCTTTTAAAATTAATTAACATTGGTAAAGGTAGAATAATAAAGCAATAAATTAATCCCTACAATTTCGACAGCCTGATTTGAAATGATTACATGATTATAACTTTTTTTTACAATTTTTAATTTTATTTTTTGCATACATTTTAATACTGTAACAGTGTACAAATGATAATAATTTAAATAACCCGTTTTGAGAAAAAGGGATTTATAGGTAATAAACCACGAAGAACTGTTGCTCGGCCTGTTCGCACTCGAGAAGCGGCGGATGCTGAACGAGAAAGTATCCACAATGATCTGTTTGAGTCTACTCGGCATGCTATTCAATCTCCCGAACATCGCCGCGGCGTATTCTAAAAGTTATTCTGGAGATGTTTCTATATAAAATTCAAGAGGCTTAAGAATTATTGTCTAGCGAAGCATCACAATGACTACAATATGCCAATTAGACTGTTGCAGTTGGCCCACCCTGCACCTACAGAGTCCTAAAGAGGTTGAGTTCCAAAATGTTAGTTCCAAAGCAACTCGCTTTTTTATCTGCATTTTGCGATGTTACTGTATGGAATTGTTCAATGTTATCTGGCCCAATGTGCTCCAAAAAAGTTATCGATGCTTACTAGGGATGCCAAACGGAAAATCCAGAATCCCGAAATCCCGGGATTTTTCGGTATTGATAAATTTTAAACGTACTTAAATTATTGGTTATGAATCTCGCCCTCACCCTGGAGATGCACTGCACCGCAGTCGACATAGTTTTACAGTTTGTATCTCATCTATCGATTTCGATGAGGGACTACACTTTGCAGTGTATTAATGTCGTCACAACTTAATTCATATTAAAAATTGAATTTTTGTCACAAAACCGAAATGAATTGATCTAGAAAAACTAAGAGATACGTATTTTTTTAAGCTTTTTTCAGAATCTGATCAGTTTGATCGTGTGTGAGGCCAGTGTTATAAACATATGTATAATGTAATTTGTTTGGTTGTTTTCTTTTTTTAAAATTTATGTTATGTATATAAAATCTTTTGAATATTCAAAAAGTGTTGTTTATTAAAAAAAGTCATATCTTAAAGAAACACATTGATCCCGAATCCCGAAAATCCCGGGATTTCGGGATCGGGATTTCCAAAATCACGAATCCCGGGATTTTCAAAAATCAGTCCCGATTGGTATCCCTAATGCTTACACAATAAACTCTATGATACATTTTTGTCTTTAACTGCAAAGTATTATGGTGTTTTGGAACTCAGCCAGAGCTTTTAAATTTAGTTTTTTTTTATAACAAATTATAAAAATTTAATTGTTTAAAGTTTTTCAGGTAAGTAGAAAAATGTTAAATATTGTTTATGAAATTTCATTACTTTGTGGTGCTTTTTACAAAATGTAAAAAATAAATAAAGAAACAAAATAATTTATCACGCAGGGTTAGGGAAGTGTGCATTAAAACTTTTTACCGATCACTTTACTCATGTCCCACGGGCAGGTAGTAATTTGTAGCAATTTCATGCCTAGCGTAGCGACCGTTATTGAACGTTTTGAACGTTTGGCGAATGTATTAGAAATTTCTAAATTACATGTCAGTGTTGCCAGTTAAATTTTTCTTCCCCCCAAAAAAATTTAAAAACCAACCAAATTTAACGTATTTTAAAAAATCCCTTTAAATGTAAAAGTTAAGATAATAACTTCATTTCAATTAATTAAACTTGACTCAGTTTTAATTTACGTTCTAATATCAATACCTTAATAAAGCAAAAATCGCAAAATGTTTAACATTTTACTGAAATTCGCCCCAAATTTTTTTTTTCAAGTTGCTTGAATATTTTTATTCAATAAAATAACTTAAAAAATAATTTATAAACATTTTAAAAAATAGGAAATATGGCATTGCATAGTCGAATATAGAAGAAAAAGGTATGAAGACCCATTATATATTTTTTCAAAATCGCATAAAAGTTTTCGCACCAAACGCAATTACTTTTTTACCAAAAATTTAGAAAATTTTAATAAATATTATTTGTATTTAGTTTTTTATTTGACCTTATTTAATTTAATAAATGTTTATATTTATTTAAGCTCTAGGTCTTTTTAATATTTATTTTTTTTATTTTCAATATTTCGCTAACCTTTGGTTAGCATCGTGAGGAAATTAAATATAATTAAAAAAATCTTTTTTCATAAAAAATTAAATTTCTAAACAATAAATATTCTTCTTTTTAATCCATAAAATTGCTTTATTTTGTAAGTCCCTTTAATTTTTTTACCAAAAAGAACGAATATTCTTTTCAAAATATATAATAAATTTGAGTATGGTGCTAGAATCATGCTAACAATTTTAAATCTCAATTTAAAATTAATCCGAAAAAGGAAAATAATACAGCACACTTTTAGAATTGTAATACTTTATTGTAATTTATTTAAAAAAAATAAAAAACAAAATATACAAACTTCACAACTTCAAAATCTGACTAGTAAGGAGAGACAATTATTTTTTAATTTCAACAGTATTATGTATCAAAGTTAAATTTATTTAAAAATATGTTTTCTAAAATAATTTTGCGCATTGCATACACCCACATAAAGGAATGAAAACTTGGAGTTAGTATAGATACTTTTTCTTCTATATTCGACTATGCAATGCCATATTTCCTATTTTTTAAAATGTTTATAAATTATTTTTTAAGTTATTTTATTGAATAAAAATAAATTTTGAAATAATAGTTCTTAAAGGTCAGTCAGTCAGTATATTTTCCTAGGAAGTGATTTGCATTAAAAGGATGTCTTTTATATTTGTTGAAAGGGAAAGAAGGCAGCAAAATGTAATAAACAAAAATAACTATTAATCATCAGATAAAGGTCTTCGACGACGTCTATAAGACAAAGTATCATCTACAGAAGGTTTTTTCTCAGCTAGTGGTGGTGGTGGTGGGGTTTCAGGCCTTTTTTTAACTTCTTCTGCTTCACTAATTTCTTCTTCGTCTTCATCTTCCTCCAGTTCAACATACTCCCCCTCTTTAACTGTAATTTCAGATTCCTTTTCCGGCATTTCCAAAGAACTACGACGTCTTGTTATATACTTTTGTTCCTCCTCTTCGGGATCTGAGCCCCAAACGGTGTCCGGTGGTTCTGGCGTATCACTAGTTACATGATCGCTAGGCTCCTCAGATGCTTCAGAAGGGTCGGCACCCGAAGCCGGTTCTTGTTCTTCAGATTCATGATGACGTTCAATAAAAATTCGATTTACTAGTAAACGACGTATATTTTGAGATGGTATATCGATTAGGAAGGAAACTATAATTGTTCCAATGAAAATTTGAAAGATTTCCTTCACATTAATCTGTAGCAAATAAGACAATTAACTAATAACAAAGCAAAAATATGTTTAACAGATTTACCAAATCACTGAAATGAAATTTGTCAGATTCTTTTATACCGGCTGTATTATACAAAACCACAATGTACATTACCAACTGCATGGGAAACACAAGTCGGGATATTATCAGTATTGGCCTCGATGTCATTAGAAATCTTATAGTAGAATTCTCGCTTTTCGGAAGCATGAATATGAGCCAACATAAGCTTAACCCAAATACTAAAGGACACCAAGAGGCATAAGAGGCTGCATCTGAGGAGGTGTAAATAAAATCTGTACGCATTCCCGCCGAAGGTGACCATAAGCACCAAACTATACCTAGACAAGCCAAAATCCAACCGAATGGTATTATTTCTGGTGTTAAATCTATAATACCTTCATTGGTTCTTTGAAAAATACCAGCACCTATGCCCAAAAGATAAGTGGTAGCTCGACTAATAGGCGATGAAAACAATATATTGGCAGTGCGATAAAATTTACTGACACTGAGGAAGAATTTTTGATAAAAAAATACGTTTAATATCTTTAAGTATTAAAATAAACTTACTTGATGCCGTGAAACAATGTCATTGACAAATGCTCCCTATTTGTCCGTGAAAACCTGGCAGCAACTGACATTGCATGTAGTGCTCCATAGATAAAAAATCCAGCATCGGAGTCGGTATAAAATAGCCATACTATAAGTGGGGCCAAAATATAAAGCTGAACTTCTACAGCAAGTTGTATGGTCGAAGGTGTGCACTTAAAAGAGAAATAATTTTGTTTGAATACTTGCTGCAATATACCCTTAAGTCTTGGAAATAAACAAAAACTTTTTTTTTATTATTGTTTGAAGTTATTCAGGAATTCAACAAGTGTTTAAATAAACATTTTTTTTAGTTTACGCAGAAACTAAATAAATTTTCTAGTAAATACGTTAGAATCGCGAAAAACGTTAACTGAATTTTAGCGTCTTCGTGCCGCTCTTTTCTGAAGGTATTAATAAAAAAACATCGTAAACCAGATGCGATTTACAGCAGAAAGTAGAGAGTTTGAACAAAATTTATTAAGCTATTCAAGAAAAACTATAAGCTTTAAAATATAGTGTATATGAAGTATCCATCTAAAAATAAGAAAAAAAAATATGAAATTCTGGAGGCTGTGGCGAACACATATGAAAAATATAAGATTCTTGTTTTTTTTTGATGAAAACTAAAGGCCCAACCATAATATGCATAGCCTAGCTTAACCTACTGTCAAAAGTTAACAAAAAGTCTCTCAAATGTATTTAAAAAAACCAAAACAAAATAAAAAAAATTTGATTCCGTGCGGAATGTGATCAGTTTCGCCCCTTGCTTAAGCAAATGACAGTTTTATAAAACTTAACAAAAAGTTTATTTAAGTTCAATACGGTTTGCCTCATATGATTTACATGTATTAAAAGAGAAATAATTTTGTTTGAATACTTGCTGCAATATACCCTTAAGTCTTGGAAATAAACAAAAACTTTTTTTTTATTATTGTTTGAAGTTATTCAGGAATTCAACAAGTGTTTAAATAAACATTTTTTTTAGTTTACGCAGAAACTAAATAAATTTTCTAGTAAATACGTTAGAATCGCGAAAAACGTTAACTGAATTTTAGCGTCTTCGTGCCGCTCTTTTCTGAAGGTATTAATAAAAAAACATCGTAAACCAGATGCGATTTACAGCAGAAAGTAGAGAGTTTGAACAAAATTTATTAAGCTATTCAAGAAAAACTATCAGCTTTAAAATATAGTGTATATGAAGTATCCATCTAAAAATAAGAAAAAAAAATATGAAATTCTGGAGGCTGTGGCGAACACATATGAAAAATATAAGATTCTTGTTTTTTTTTGATGAAAACTAAAGGCCCAACCATAATATGCATAGCCTAGCTTAACCTACTGTCAAAAGTTAACAAAAAGTCTCTCAAATGTATTTAAAAAAACCAAAACAAAATAAAAAAAATTTGATTCCGTGCGGAATGTGATCAGTTTCGCCCCTTGCTTAAGCAAATGACAGTTTTATAAAACTTAACAAAAAGTTTATTTAAGTTCAATACGGTTTGCCTCATATGATTTACATGTATTCCCACATTTTCTAAAGCCAGCTTAAGCACATTATGGTTGGACCTTAAGTCATTGAAATTAATTAAGTGTATTATTTCCGAAAGATCCATGTTTTTTATGGAATTTTTCAAATTTAGTTAATAGTTCGAAAAAGTTAACAACCCTGGGACATACATATATATTAATTTTTCGCGATTTTACTGTAATTCCTTAGGAACTAAATAACTTTTTTAGTAAAAATCTGTTCAGGAACTTATTAGCTTTTTTTTGTTAAAAAGTTATTGACGAACTTTCTGCCTATTTCACTAAATGCGAAAGAACGCTTTCTTTCTTTCATTTAAAACAAAAACAAAGTCTAAAAATTTTGTTTTTGTTTCTTAATTTAATTTCAATAAATTACCAAGAACTCTAAAGTCCTTTGCGTTTCTAGTTCTACTTATAAACGTTAAGCGGAATAAGATGTAAGCCTCTTTCAATGAATCTGTTTTATTATGGCTTAGGCCACTTATGTTATTGAGATTGTTTATATTCCTCTACGGTAGCCTAATTTTAATATGAATTTTAGCTGTATCTTATGTTAAGATTATTTTAATTGCCAATTAATTTCTTTTAATTGAAAATTATTGTTTAAATAATCAGGTATGTGATGGAAACTATTTGAAAACAATACTGTTGAAGTCCATAATGTCGCTTTCAGCAGATTTCTAATACATTTGCCCCTTTTCCAGTCTACTTTATGTTAAATTTTATATTATATATGTTGGTTGAACTGTATTTTGACCAGAATATTGGGAATTCATCACATCTGCTGAAAAAAAGATCGTTTTGAAACTGATCGCTTTTCATCACATACCTTAATAAAAGGGGGGACAAATTCTAATTGTAATATTTTTTAGTTATTTTTTATATTCATATTTTTTGTTGAGTAATATGTATTGAGTTGTACTTTTTTAACCATACATGTCCGGCCTTCTGGGATAGTACGGAACAACTTTTCCAGTAAAAAGTGCCTCGGGAATTAAAAAACTTTTCTAGTCAATAGTTGTTCACAAACTGAATAACTTTTCTAGTAAGAAGTTGCTCACAAACTCTTTAAATTTTAGTATAAAATGTTGCACATGAAGAAATCTTCGACGAATTTCAAAGCTTTTTTAGAAAAAAGTTGCTCACGAACTTGTTAAAATGTATTAGCAAAAAGTATCTCTGGACCCTGACAACTTTGCGATCAAACACACTTACCGTTTCTTCAAAATCTATGGCGTTTTGCAAACTTAATAGATTGCGCCACCATTGATCATCGCATAAACGAGAATTGTGTCCAACAATATTGGTCCACAATGGACCCGAACTTATATAAGGCAAAATCCAAGTTTGGAAACATATCAACAAATAGACGGTAGGAATATATCTAAAAAATTAATTTAAAAACTTAAAAAGAAATTTCTTCAATAATTTAAACAATACTCACCTACTAACTTTCGAACCCAAGCGCTTTAACAAATGTATATAAGACTTTTGTTCCATCTCCTCAGACAGCTGGTATGCCGACAAGAAGCCGCTTATTAATAGTAAAATGTCTGCATAAATCATTGGCGACCGAATTAAAATAGCCAAGGGATGATCTAGCGTGCGAACAAGTTGATCACGATTTATAATTGGCAAGTGGCCAATCATTAAAAATTTCAAACACAAATACAACATAAAAGTGGCGGCAATTTTAAGCACGTGAAAAACAGGAAATTGTACGTCATATGTATCGGGTGCAAGTAAAACGGTAAATGTACGTTGAGGGGAAAATGATTGGAAAATTTCTAATGCCAACTGATTAAGAGAGAGATTTTCTGAAATAAAAGTGAGTGCCATATATATAGATTATTAATTTAAACAAATTTTGGTTTATTTACATACCATTTGTTGAATTTTCCACAGTGTCTTCCTCTGTTTCATTTTCTTTAACAGATTCCTCTACTCCTTCATCGCTAGTTTCAGTCGTTACGGTATCATGTTGAGTATTTAATTCTGATTTAGCTTCAGTTCCATTTTCATTTTTTACCTCATCCTCACCCTCTGTTTTTTTGCCTGTTGCCTTTTCAGGACTATTTTTAAACTTTTCCTTAATTATTTCTATCAAGTTTTTGATCATTTTCATTATTTTATTTAAAACTGGTTTAAACAAAGACCAACGCTCCCATATTAAACTGAATAAAGCTAATAAAGCTAAACCTAAAATATATAAACTTTAAAGCAGATCAGTTATTTGAAATTATTATTATATAACATTTATACATTTAAATGACTTACAAGGTGGCGCAAAACTTTTTATCTTTTTTCAATAGTTTTATAAATTTATTACTTTGTCTCACATAGCAATCATTATCATTAACTTCCACATGAAATTCTATGCCGCTTGAATTATAAGCCTGTAAACTAGACTCCAACATGTTTTGCACGACTTCTCCAGAACAGGCACTTGGTACACAAACTCCCCAATTGGCAACTCCATAGCGGGGTATAAAATGACTTGGCTGAAATATATTTAATTAGAAATGATTTTTTAATAGTACATATTTATGTATGTACATAATTATTTTTATGGCTAACATAATTTTTCTTACATTTCCCAAGTGACTATTAAACAAGCCTCGTCCATGTACCATATGCACTGGAACTTTTAGTTCTGCTATTCCTGCTTGCGTTTCTATATGAGCTAGACAATACTTTCCACGTATACGAACGTGCTGAGAGGGGGTTACTTTAACAATAGTTTTGATACTAGTGCAAATGTCAAAGTCTCCAAATTGATTGATATTGCCCCGTAATAAACCATTGGCAACTTTTCCAGTAGAATCGAGCACTGAAATGATAGGAAGTTAAGTTAGAAGTTTTTCAGAGTATAACTAAACATTCTCATCTTGACAACTTTGTATGAATAAAAAACACTTTGTTTACTACTGCTTTTTGTGGGATTTTTCATATTTTAGTCTAATACATTTTGTTGTTGCAGTTATATGATTAACAAGATCTACAAGGGTCTTTACTATCAAGGGTGAATTCCGCTAATATAAAGCAATTTCGAAAACCTCGTAAGCGTCATACAAAATGACATTTGCATGCAAAATAGAATGATTTTTATATTTAAAGTTTATTTTGATTTTATTGCGAAAACAATAAAGCAATTTGTTTTTGTTTTTTCTGAACCCACTTACAACTACAATTAATGATGGGAGAATTTCAACTAATTTTAGTGGAGAATGTAAGAAAAGATAAACTCACTGTTTTATTTTTATTGTTGGTATTTTGTCTAAGCTTTTATATCGCTGCAAATACGACTTTTTGAGTGTTTGTAATTCTCATTCCCTCTGTAGTCTCATTTACAGATAGCTTTGGCTTTTCTAAAATTATTTAGGAGAACGTTTCCTGATGATCTGGCCCAAGCTACCAGTGAAATGCGCATAGGAACAGCTTATCCTCCAACAATAAATTTCAGTATTTTTAACAATTTTAAAAACAGGGAATTAAGCACAACAAACAAAATCTTTTAATGAACAATTATGTATTTCCAAAAACAATTTTTTTGAGAAGTTGGAAATGTTTAAATTTTACCTACCAATTTTTTTGATTAATAAGAAAAATGTGGATAGTTTCAGGCCAATCAGAGCATTTTTAGTGCGGTGACAGGCCCTCAAAATCCGAAACTTCGGTCAAATTTCTGCCGTTCCGGAACTACCTCGTAGATTTTTATCAAACTTTAAACATAGATAGTTTCCTACTTAAATGGACCCATTGTCTACATATTTTTAAAAAAAAAGGACGAGGGGTGGCGGGTAATATTTCTGCACCTCCGGAACTACCTCACAGATTTTAATGAAACTTAAAATATAGATAGTTTCGACTTATATGGCCACATAATCTATACATTTTTTAAAAAATAGAACCACGAGAAAATGTTTCTATACCCTTCAGAGGATCGCAAAGCCATGTTTTATAAAAAAATCTGATCTTAACCCCATATATAAAAAGTTTTTTAGCCTTTACGGTTGTCGTTCTCGTAAACGACTAAGTCGTTTTTTGCAGTAGATCAAAGACCAAAGTTTGTGCGTTACTTTAATCTATTACAAAAAACGACGCGGTCGTTTACAACTACAGTAATAAGGCTGATACAGTTTTTTTCGTTTTCTGAAAAACGAGTTGTTGGCGCTTACGTGGTTAAAGAAGAAACGCCGCGATATATAAGTTTGTCATTCCGTTTTTAATTTCTACAATACTGATCTTAGACCATTTAAAATATATACATATACATATATATATATATATATAACAAACACTTCAAAATCCAGTTTTTGATTGATTATTATGAATGCACTTTTTTACACTTCTGCGATCAAAAATTATGGATTTATTATAAGTGTTTATAAGTGATTTTATTTGATAAATGCAAAACGACGTAATTACACATTTTTCCTAACAAAATAAAACGCAATGCTTTTCTTTGAAAATTGTTTGCAGAATTCCATGGACGCCACCACCTGGATAACTATCTTGCCGCGATGTGGTGGCTTAAATGCCGGCGGTAGTGTATGTCTTGGAACTTGTTTCGGTACAGTCTAACCGGAACAAGTTCGAAGGCATAAGCTTTAAAGCCAGCATGAACAAGGGTTATCCATCCCATATCCCATCCTCTTTACCTATAATCCTACCTACTTCTCCCTTTGATTCCCTACATCCCCCACTTTTAAGGTCAAGGTGGTTGATAGCAGTGCCGAGGACCTGAATGGCTAGTTAGTGGTAAAAGAAACTGGTCGTGAACAGCTTCCCTCTGACGCCGATGGCAAGGGTCAGTTGTAATTCTAGCCTAGTCCGCGTACGCCGTCACTGCGCGCGATGGTCGCTTTGTTTACGTGCTTACTCGTGGGACCAAAAACTGGATAATTTAAATTTTAAAGAAAGAAATGAAGAAGTTGGCGCAGGGAATGTCTCTGTCAGCTCAGCAGGTTCGGGGTCAGATTTGGACTCCGACTTGCTGGGTATTCACAGAGATATTCTGCTGCAGGAGAGTCAGTTAATGACAGAACTGACAGTCATGACGGACAGGATAGACTCGCCAATCGGATCTCCGTCTCGTACAGGGGCATCGGAAAGACTCGGTGACCTAACTCTGGGCTCTGATGATGAGCACGAAATAACTCTGATTTCGGCTCATGATGAGGGCCATAGGGCTGGGCCATCGACTTCCGGAGTCACACTCGGGTTGGAGAGTGGATTGGCGAGTGTATCAAAACTCGTTGTTCGGCAAGATGCGACAGAACAGGTCACGTCAGATAGCCGAACGAGCTACGATAAAGCCAAGAGTGGTGTGAGAGCCTCCTTAGCCTTTCTGGAAAAGATAGCTAAGAAAGACTTGTCACTGCACGATGGGCGGGATAGGCATCTGCTGAGGAAGCACCGAAAGAACGTTGCTAGATTCGAACGAATCCACGGCTCTGTCGGTGCCATCCTAGGGCTTCCCTATCCTGCGGGATACACAACAAGGGCTGCTGTGGATACAAATGTTGTCAGTAAAGACAGCAAATCCCCAGCACCCCCTGTTGTTGAATCCTCGGATAAAGCAGAAGATAAGGAAAAGGAGGGTAAAGGTTCAACGACTGGCCCTCTTAATCGTGACAGTTTGGTCGCAGTTAAGGGAGCTAGGCCTGAGAACGTTTTACCCACTACTAGTCGCGCGATGAGGGCTGGAAATGTCTTGGTAATTTCCGATAGTCACTCCCAAAAAGGAGTCACTAAAGGAAGGGTTGCTGGGACAGACCAGTCAACATCTGCAGGGAAATCGGGTGATCACCGACTGAGCTCTGCTAAGGGCCCCAAAAAGGGGGTAGTTAAGCGAGTGAGGTCTGGTGATGACCAGAAATCCCCTGCGGCTAAGAGGACTGGTCAGACTGTGGTCAGTTCTCTTAAAGATCCCCATAAGGAGATCAATAAGAGGACTGACTCCAGAAAGGACCAACCATCCACTTCAAAGAAACTAAAGGAGTCGTCGAGTAAGGACGGTATTCTAGCGGCTGTCATTGATCGTAAGGATCCCGATGGAAGGATCAGTGTCGAGAGATGGCAGGTGCTAGAGAACAAACTACTCGACGAAATCTTTAGTGCCAAAGGAAGGCCGGACGAAGTATCGTTCAAAGGGGCTGACTGGACAAGAGGTGTCAAAACTGTCAGTTGCGGCAATCAGAAAACCTTTGAGTTTTTAAAGGCTGCAATTGGTAAGTGTGGCAGCTCCTGTCCTGAAGCTAGTCTGGACGTTATACTAGCGTCTGAGTTGCCATTAAGGCCGGTAGTCACGGTATGGATACCTCCACCTATAAAACCGGTGGAGGTCATACTGGGGATACTGGCCAACCAGAACAAGGGGCTCAATACAAGCCAGTGGAAGTTGGTAGCTTCACTGGGTTGTAAAGAGAACCAGGGAAGAGACTTCAGGTTCGCAGTGGACCGGGAGTCTCTTAAAAAGCTTGATTCGATAGGAGGGGTTGCAATATTCGGGTTAGGGTCTATCAAATTTAGGTTTCCTAAAAATGATAGACCCTAAGAGGTTGAAAGTGGTGCAGATAAACCTGCACCACTGTGAAGCAGCCTCAACCGAATTAGTAACCCACCTCATCGACAACAACGTGGACGTGGCCTTAATCCAAGAGCCCTGGATTAATAAAAACCGGGTAGTTGGATTAGGGGTCACGGGGTATACATTGTTCGTACCCCACACAGATGAGAAGGTACGAACTTGTATCTTGGCGAGAACTGAGTTTAAATTTATGTTTTCTCATTCTTATAGTAATGGAGACCTCACGGTTGTGACAGGAGAAGCCAAGGACAGAAGGGTCCTGGCATTAGCATCGGTATACTTGCCGTACGAGGCTACCGATCCACCTGGTGAAAAAGTGCGAGAGTTGGTGGAGTACTCAGGCAGAACTGGCTCGAGACTGGTACTAGGGTGTGACGCCAATGCACACCATACCCAATGGGGAAGTGCCGACATCAACAAAAGAGGTGAGTCTATGTTTGATTTTATTATTGCCAGCAATCTTTATATCTGTAACAGAGGGAATACACCTACGTTCAGAACTAGGGATAGAGAGGCAGTGATAGACATGACATTGACGAACTGTAGGGAATTAGTGGAGGATTGGAGGGTGGACCTGGGGTTTTCCTTCTCTGACCATAGTCGCCTGTCCTTTAATCTAATGTTTGAGAGGTCGAAAAGGTGTCCGTATAGGAATCCGAGAAGGACGGATTGGGATTACTTTTCGAGATTGGTGCAAAGTAACCTTAGAGTTACACGCGACTGGGGGTCGACTTCGACCGGTGTAGAGGAACTGGTGGGCACCTTTACGGGGGTACTGACTAGTAGTTATGAGCGTTCCTGTCCTTTGAACTTTCCGGGCAAGCGCACACAACCAAGATGGTGGACAGACGAGTTGAGGACTCAAAGGTCCACTGTCAGAAGGTTGTTTAATAGAGCGAAGTATACGCGTAGGGAAGAAGATTGGAGTAACTTCAGATTGAGTTACAATAGATATAAAGGAGACATTAGGAGGGCGAAAAGGGACTCGTGGGTCAAGTTTAGCGAGTCAGTGGAATCTGTAAATGAGATGTCCAGGTTCAGGAGAATTTTATCCAAGGACCCTGTAGTCCCTGGATTTATTCAGAGACCGGACAACTCATGGACGGAATCTAGCTCTGAATCTCTTTGTCTGCTAATGGAAACTCACTTTCCGGGATGTGTGGATCCTGGGACGGGGGAACAGATTGAATGTGGTAACCCCTTCTCTGGGTCAGAATCGGGCGGTGAGGAGAGGGAGACGGTGGGGGACATGATCACCTTGGAAAAAGTAACATGGGCGGTTAATACCTTTGGGTCTTACAAATCGGCAGGACCAGACGGTATCTTTCCGGCGATGTTACAGAATATCGGGAGATCATCACTCCTGCTGTTGGTGGAACTGTTTAGGGTCTGTGTGCTGAACGGGTACATTCCTAAAGGGTGGAGGGAGGTCAGGGTGGTTTTCATACCCAAGGCGGGAAGAACCGGTCACTCTAAACCCAAGGATTTTAGACCAATCAGCTTATCGTCTTTTCTTTTGAAGACGTTGGAAAGACTGATTGATCTACATCTGAGGACGAAGATTGACGCCGGCATCATCAGCGGCGCTCAACACGCCTATCTTAAGGGTAGATCTGTTGAGAGTGCGCTTCATGATGTGGTGGGTTATGTAGAGCGGGGATTGCGAAACAAGGAATACACCTTGGCGGCATTCCTGGATATAGAGGGCGCTTTTAATAATTTGAAGATAGAGGCTATCAGGCAGGCATTGGTGGATCTAGGCGTTCCTCTGTTCCTGGTCGAATGGATAACTCTG
Organism: Pollenia amentaria; assembly: GCA_943735925.1. Lineage (NCBI taxonomy): Eukaryota > Metazoa > Arthropoda > Insecta > Diptera > Polleniidae > Pollenia > Pollenia amentaria. The sequence continues at coordinate 125,245,671 of OX031008.1, forward strand.
ATGCTCAGCAGCAGAGTTATTCACTCGGACTGGGGAAACGAGCGCTTAAAGAAACTGGTGACTAGGGGAACCCCACAGGGGGGAGTTCTCTCTCCCTTATTATGGCTCTTAGCTGTCAACGTCGTTCTGGGACTTTTTGACAGATTGGGTCGGAAAGTTGTGGCCTACGCGGATGATGTAGTGATATTGGTATCGGGCAAGTTTCTGCCGACAATAAGCGAAGTCATGCAAGGGGCGCTGGGCGAACTGTCAGCATGGGCGAGTGATAAGGGTTTGGGAGTCAATCCGGAGAAGACCGAGTTGGTTCTTTTTACTAGGAGGTACAGGGTAGAGAATTTTAGGCTGCCGGTACTAGGAGGAGTAGAGCTTAGACTATCTGATAGCGCTAAGTATCTAGGAGTTTTTCTGGACAGCAAGCTGTCGTGGGGAAGGAATACTCAGGAGAGACTTAAGAGAGGCCTCAATGCCTACTATGCTTGCAGATCATCGATAGGTAAGAGTTGGGGACTCCGGCCGTCAGTAGTGGGATGGCTGTACACTTCGGTGGTTAGACCCATTCTTACATATGGATGCTGTGTTTGGTGGGAGTCATTGAGAGTGGCTTGTCGAAGGAACCTTCTGTCTAAGGCTCAGAGGTGTGCTTCAATCGGCATGACAGGTGCCATGAGAAGTACACCTCAAGCGGCACTGGATGTCATTCTACATCTTCTGCCCATTGAGCAGTATGTTATGGGAATGGCAGCCAGAAGCATTCTTAGACTGAGGGAACTAGGATTGATTAGGGATTTCACGCAGGGTCACTCACGGATCTTGAGTGAGATCGAAGCTGGAGGTTACTGCCTGGGATCACCCGGCTCCACGGATTTCGTGGGCACCAGGGTGGATTTCGGACGGTTGCCGGAGGTGGTAACGCCTTCTAGGGAGAGATGGTCAGGTAGGAGCAGATTATTTAATGGATTTGCTATTTTCACTGACGGCTCGAAGATGAGAGGCACGGGTGCGGGGGTCTACATTGAGGATCTGGATATCAGAATGTCATATAGGCTTCCGGACGACTGCAGTGTTTTTCAGGCGGAAGTTCTGGGGGTCTTGAGGGCCGTGGAACTGATGAGGGACAACATTGATAGGGGCTCGGAGGTCACTATATATGTCGACAGCCAGGCGGCCCTTATGGCCGTAAGGGGCTGTTACGTGAAATCCAAGCTAGTTGACGGTTGCAGGAGGGCTCTGGAGGGAGCCTTAGGAGAGTATATGTTGAGATTGTGCTGGGTGCCTGGTCACTGCAACATAAGCGGCAACGAGATTGCTGATGAGTTGGCGAGACAGGGCTCAGAGATGGAGGTTCCTAATCACATAGAGGCAATTAGGCCTCCAATAGGATTCTACTTTGGGAAGATTAGGGAATGGATTCTGGGCGCGACCAATAGGGCCTGGGGGAACCGAACGGACTGCCGGGTATCACGGACGATGTGGCCGGTGCTCAGGAAGTCCGACTCGGAGTTGTTGCTGGGCAGAAGCAGGGTCTGCGTGAGGACCATAATAGGAATCATCACGGGTCATTGCATGATAGGCAGGATGGCGATGAGGTTAGGATCCGACGTGTCGGATATGTGCGGGTTGTGTGAGGACCCGGAGGAGCTGGAGACGGTTGAGCACATTTTGTGCCACTGTCCCAGGCTACAGGGCAGCAGGCTGAGGTGGCTGGGCAGCAGATTCCTAGGCGAATTAGGGGACGTCCCGGGCTGTGGGCTCGAGAGTCTGATAGGATTCGTAATGGGGATGGCCTGGCTGCGCAGCAGGAGACTGGGAGCTAGCCGCACATAGGGCGGATTGGTGTTGTGTTGAGTGAGGCTTTTCTCTCGGGTTTGGTCAGAACTTCCTTTTCTCATCTATTCTTATCTGTTCTTATCTTTTCTGATTCTTTTGCTGTTTCTCTTCACCTTCTTTTTTCAGCTTCTTAACTATAAACAAGGCATCACAATGGACCGTATTGGTCTCTGGGTGAGGGTGTGAAGGAGACTTCACACCAGCCTTTCTACCTACCTACCTACCTTCCATGGACGACGTATGTTTTTCTGACAGGTTAAGCTTTCATTTTACAAAGTTTTTTGCTTCTCTTGTAAAATTATATTTTGGTTAGTTACACCTTTTCGTTATCAATACATAATATCCGACAAAATGTGGGCGGAATTGGACAAATAGGCGTGGCTCTTCCCATATTAGAGATTTCTGTATATCTGAAGAACGTCAAGAGCCATAGTTTCCAAATTAAGTACACGAGTCTTGATTAACAATGCACAACATAAATCTAATGAATCGTTCGCTTTTAATCTTTTAAACTTAGAAAATCAGTAAAGAACGGTAAGAGAAAAATTGTCCACATTTGGTACACGTAGCTGGGTTATCAACGCCTAACCTCACTAAAAAGCATAGACAGTGGGCGTGGCACCTTCCGTACAAAGACATTATAGATTTCTGCATGTATACATATAATAGATTTATTTATATCTAAAGTTTGGTATTTATATAAGGCGCCTATTACGGTTCACAACTTAACTCAGTTGAGTTGTAATTTCTTAATTTTTGTATTTTAGATTTTATTTTTCCTATATTGCGGTAAACAAAAAGATCAAAAAATTGCAACTCATCACAACCAGTTATTTTGATTATAACTCAACTGAGTTGAGTTGTGAACCGAAATAGGGGCCTAACTTTATGTTATTATCGCACAATAGTGAAGGTTATATAAGATTCGGTAAAGCCGAAATGTTTTGGTTTTGTGCTGCATATACGGGGTTGAAGCCGCTTGAAACTTTACGATAACAAAAAAAAATTCTCTTCGCCTTTGTTGTCAACAAACCATGGTATAAAACTGTTTTGTTAACTGTTTTATCAACGTTGTACACTAAAGGCCATGTCAGATAAAACTTTTGCTTCGCGTTGCGTTACCGATTCGCTTTGACATCTAAGATAAAATATACATACTTATACGAAACATGTCACATAAAGTACTTTCAAAGCGGAGCGAAGCAAAAAGTTAGCCAACTCTCATCTTTTTGCGCGCTTTGACAATTGGCTAGTATAATTTTCATTTTTTTTTGCCAAATTCAATTCCAAAAAACCGTCCAATTAAATTTTTAACTTTAATTTTTGTAACAAATAATTCAATGTACAAATTACCAACCGCTTTTATAAGTAAACAAACAATGCGTGAGTGTTGTCAAAGTTTTCATTGTGGCATACACCTTTTGGTTTGCGTTTTTCTGCCGAAGGTAGAAACGTCACGCACAGCGACAAAGTTGTATCTGACACGGCCTTAAGGCTGGGTTTTTGAGATCTCAGTTAAACTAGGTTTGGGTAATCTTAAAACAGATTTGTGCCGCCATTACCAAGTTTGTATACAATATTTTAATGGATCAGCTTAGTTTTGCTTAAAATGTTGGCCTTTAATGAAATAATAAAAAAATCACATTTCGACGGGAAAATCCGAGTTTCAGACTACCTTAAACTAAGTTTAAACTTAATCCACATCTCAAAAACCCGGCCTAAAAGTTGTTAAAGAACTCAAGGTTCATTTAGAGGAAATATGTAACCTAATGGGTTTTTAAAGGTATAAACCTAATAATATACATACATATCGCACTTGTTCAACAATACTGTATTAACTCAAAATTTCAAAATTTTCAGTATTAGCAAATAAATTTTTAATTGAGTGTTAAAAGCATATAAAAATAATTTTTAATTTTAATTTAATTTTTTTTACCAAAAAAGTAGACAACAAAGCACGACGTTTTTAAAGCGGTTAGATATGAGCCGATTTTTTCTAAAATGTGCATAAATAAAAATTTTGACTTAATAATACACTATTGTCCAACAAGTTTTATATTTTATTTATAACAAAAAGTGGATAAAAATCTGAAACTCTTTTAATAAATATTTGCCACAATCTGGGCAATTTTTTTTATATAAAACTGCTTAAAATCTGACCAACCGATTATAAAAATCTTAACACTTTCAAATTCTGTAAAATTTTACATTTTAATAGTTCTGATAAAAAAGTCGTATTTTTACGAATTTTTTTGACAAAAATATGCTTGGAATTTTGACAAACTTTTCTAATTAAAATTTTCTAAGGCGTACACCAGGGACTCATTTCTCAAAACTAAAAGCTTCAGATTTACAAATAATAAATCTACATTAATTTTTTTCCGAATGGTTTTCAATGAGTAAAATTTCAATTTATAAAGCTTTCTTACAATTCAGTTTGACACAAAGAGAACTGACGAAGGCCATAGCGGGACAGAAAATGCATTAAATTCTGCTACATCTACATCATCGCTATCCAAAGGATAGTAAAAGCAATTCATTGATAAATGTACATACATATCTATAGCTTCAATGTTTATCACGGGTTGGCTTACGCAAAAAGTATGTGAACTATTGAGGGAATATGACTATTGTCACACGAAATTTTGTTTTAATTTTTTACAAACAGTCAGTAAAAGTTTTTTTATAACATGACCTCAAGTCTGACCAAACTTAAAAAACAGGTTGTTTTTGATCTGATTGATTTTATCTAAATTAAAAACTTACTTTGCAATGTCCACACCTTGTGACCCCTCAATTGGTGTTGAAATATTTGCAACTGTTGACGGCATTCCGGCTCTGAAACTTCTGAGGGATTGATTACGAAATTCGGTAAAGAACGTATTAATAAATCAAAACTTTCTTGGCTCATTGCCTCTTCATAACTGGCATCATCTCCAGCACTTGGTTCAGAACGTTTTTTCGGAGTTGGTTTTTCTGCAGATGGTTTTGGCATACTAATCGGTTTTGGTAGTTTTCCTATAGGGAAAAGACTATTAAAAGGCCAACGATTAAAATAGTCAATCCAATTTTCACCACTACTCGCAGGTGCGGAAACATTTTCTTCTTCAGATTCGGTAGTGGCTGCTCGCAAACGTCCAGTCCTTTCACCTAACCACATTAACCAATCAATTATGCCATTGGATTTAGTCGAAATATCTTCTTGAGATTGTGGTTCCCTGCTTTCTTTAGAGCTCTTTTTACTCTTAGCGCTTTCACCAGAGCCATCACCGGCACCAAATAGACCACCAAAGATATTACCAAAAAATGATGATGTTGATTTTTCTTTACTTGTTTTTTCCTCCGAAATTCTAGTCGTAATTCTTTTCCCAGCTTTGCGAGCCTTTTTAAAATGAATTTCTTCTTCTTCGTCGTCATTGTTTTCACTATTTAACGAAGCAGCACGTGAATCATTCTCCTCCTCTTCATCATCATCACCGTTTTGGTGATCAATTTTTTCGTTGGTGGCATTGTCATCGATCTCTTCGCCTGCCAAGTTTTCATTAGTGTCCTCATTGGCATCTTCCACTTCTTCCTCTCCATCATCTTCATCATCCATCACTTCTTCTATGCGTTCAATTTTATGAAATTTGAATTTCTTTTGTACTGTATGCTTCTTGTTAATCTTAGGCAAATTAGTTGAGGCATCTCCTGATACATCCTTTGCTTTGCTATCATCTACTTCTCCACCCCAACCAAACGATAGTTCTTCAGAAAGTGGCAAAAATGTTAATAAAATCAACAGTAGTATAAATATTAAACTCTTGCTATAGTTTTGTGATCCCCTGGGCATTTTTCTTCACCAAAATTAAATCACTTAAATTTTTTGTTGATTTCACAGTAAATAACTTTCTAAACAAATACCCGTTAAATTTTTCGCTTGGCTTTGTAATTTTGCAAAATTATATAAAAAGTTATATTAGAATTCCCATAATTTTAAAAAAGAAAATTTAATAAGAAAAATTTTTATGAAAAAAATCTTTTAGGCAAAAAATTTCTAAAAATATGCACTCGTTTCGCGTATACAAAAAAGTGTGTGTGTGTTTAGTTTGTGTCTTGTGCACTTGTTTCTTTTCTTTAAATGACCGTTCGATTCGAAATTTTCGTTGTAACTAAAATTTACACTATCTAATTTTGCACAAGATGTGCCAATATATTGCACAAATATGTATGTCAAAATGCACACAAAACAGATTTTATAATATCGAAAAACATTGTTGTCAGTTTTGATTGTTCAAAGATGGAAAATATAGAACAATTTGCAAATAAAATGTTGCTTAATTTGCAATCAAGTTTTCTTTAGAAAAGTTGATTAGTTTTATAGAAAAGTAATTTAGTTTGGAAACAAGTTTTCTATAAAATGTTTGTTCAATTTGTTATTAGTTTTTATATAGAAAATTTGCTTTATTTGTGGTAAAAGAAAAGTTGTTTAGTTTGTGTTTTCTTAAGAAAGCTTCAGATTTACAGATTGTGAGAGTTGTCTCAGAGTTTTCTATATTTAATAATTCATAGTGAAACGTTAGTCGTACATTAAATAAAACATTGCTGACATTGAAACATTTTAAATAAAAATTTATTAATTCATTTGTTTTTCTAAATATCGATAAAACAAAAAGGAACAAATTAATAAAATACACAAAAATTAAAACCTGTGCAAATGAACAATAATAAAACATAAAACTTCAATCAAAAATTATTCAGATGAATTATAAAAAAGGGAAAATAGTTTTAAAATCAATAATCAAAAAATAAAAGGGGGAAAACACATTAAAACAATATATGTATGAAAAATGGCATGCACCTTAAGAATATATAAAAAAATATCTTTAAAACACTGATCGATAGTTTCTTTAAAAATTCAGACTAAAACTATTTTGGGAAACGGGAATTAAATGAGGTGGAGACATAGTAAAAGTTGGTGGGACAGTTGCTGTTATATTAGAAAAATATCCAGGCTGCGCTTGTGAAGGCATTACTGTAAACAATTGCTGTTGCTGCTGTTGGTGCTGCTGTATATTATGATGATATTGCATAAGACCTGACATGTTATTGGAAGAAACTGTTTGCATTTGATTAGTATAATTTACAGGAACGTTATGAACCGCAGCTTTAGAGGTAGTAGGTGCTAAAGCTTTTTTTGAATTCTTACATACTTCAGGCTGTTTTATGGATTCGTTGTAAGAAATTCCCGTTAACCACAAGGGTGGCGACAAAATGCGCTGAGCAGGATGATAATATTTACAACCACCAAATTGCACATGACTTAAGTTGTGGCTTACCACAGAACGAGATTGTGTCAAAGCCACCGGCAATAATTGCAGCGATACATAACGCAATCCCTCGAAAATTTGATTAAAGGCACTAGCCGAAAATAGTATAAATGGACGTACAGGTAAACTAGAATTTGTACCTGAAGTTTTAAAACATAAAGCCATTACAATTTGGGTATCATTTAGATTGTATTTTAAAGGTGGTTTATTGCGGTATTTTGGCATAATGGTGCCAAATATGCGATGTGGTACTAAAGGCCAGTTTTGTAAATAGGTGGAGTCGCTGTGTGTAAGAAAACTTTCTTTATAGGCATTTAAAAGTGTCTCCTCAGAAATTGGTGCCAAAGATGCAACAGCCCAACTGAGATCTATAATCTCATTTAAATCAAAACCCAAATGGGTGGGAACATTACAAGCAGCCACAAATTCCACATTGTGTAAATTTATAGTTACCATGCCCACTAAAAAGAGGAAAAATTAAAAATAAAATAAAATTTTAGTAGTTAAAAAAAAAACTTACATAAATGTGCTACATTTTTCTCCACTTGAAAAACATAGTTATAACTTGGAAAACCACCAACAGATTCAATTAAAACACACACTACTTCACACAAACGTGAGTGTATATCCACCAGTTCACTTGTGTTCAAAATGCAAAATGTTGCTCGGACATTTCCCAAACAATCACGCAAGACTACCATGCAATACTGAAAACGTTCATTTTCAAAATAACAGCCAAACACAATGACAGGAATGTGCCAGCCATTTGCGATGCACTTTAGGCGTAAAACTGCATCAAAATCTTTGTTCCGCATGCGATGTAATGATTGTCTTTAAAATGGAGATATATAATTTTACAGATAATATATATAAAGACATCAAATCTCATATAAACTCACTGTTCGGATGGCTTCGCCCATTCCAAGTCCAAACGTTTTCCTCTAAGTTCAATACCTTGCAATTCTTTGAGACAGTACTCAGCGGCTTCTCTGGAAGTGAAATCAAAAAAGGCTGTAGTACGTACTTTCGATATTTTCCGAATTGCAGTGCGAGGAACGTATTTCACCAATAAATCAATGATATCGCTGTTGTTAATGGTGAGATCAACATTTCGTACAAATAATGTTTTGGACTGAAAAAAAAAATCATTAAACATAAGCACAATGTGTAATCTAAAATATGTTTGTATATCTGATCGTAAATAGAATTAAAATACAAAAATCTTTAAGCGTGCCAAACTTCATTGAATTTAAGTTAGCCGCTTTTTGGAAGAGATTAAGGCCTGCAACAGAATAAAGTAGTTGTAGTAGTAACTGAAGCTGACGAATGCTCTTTAGCGCAACAAAGATCAAAATTTCGAACTTTGCGCTTCAACTTCAACTGCAACGACTACTACAACTTTGTATTCTGTTGACACTACTTTGAAACTGCCATTTTTAACTTTTCACACCTTGCAGCGCTATTCGTAACGTTGTACTACAGCGACTATTCTGTTCCCTACTTAAAGCACACAGATTGTGTGTTACTTTTTCCCATTACAAAAAACGACTCACTCATTAACGAAGACGTCTTACACAATAATGCCAATTATATAGTAAAAAATTCAAGGGGCAAGATGTAATGTTAGAGGAAATATCGGCTTTGCAACAAAACGCACTTGGTCCTTATCACAACTGCCAATTAGGCATAAGGAATTTGTAAATGTAAATGCGTTTATGCTTTAAAGAAATACCAAAAATGGGAAAGTTATATGCTATATACCACGTCTTGTTGCAAATGGTTGCAGTCAAAGGTATGTCATTGACTATAGCTAAACATTCCTGCCTGTAGTTCAGTATGCAACAATGCGAATGTTATTGACTTAGGCTTATGAACATAAAATTCATTTATAACAAATTGATGTAGCCACAGCATATTTTAATGGAGATCTTCATGATGAAATCTACATGCAACAACGTAAAGGATTTACATATGAGTTACATCCAAACAAGGTTTTAAAACTTCACCAATCACAATCACAATAGAATGGAGTACAAAATTGAAGTTTGTGTTATGTAATATTGAATTTGAAAGATGCAAAAATTAACCGTGCTAATAAAAAAATAATAAGAAATTTGTCAGCTCATTGTTGGTTTGACGCATATGCCAAAAAATCGTAGTGGTACGGTTTACCCGAAGTTTTCTAAAAAAAAATACCCGTTGGATTTTTTTTTGTATTTTCACCACTGTTTCCGGTATATGTTTTAAAGAAAAATATAAATTTTTGTGAACTATTTTGAATGAATTTAAGAGTTTATAGTATTTTATAAAAAGTGAAAATTACGTATACTTACTGCTGTCTATTAGGTTGTTGTCATTTTATTTTGGTTTTGCATTTACTACTTTTTTCTTACGGCAATGAAGCAAAGCAAAAGTGCAATTTGTTTTATACGTATGAGGATTTGCTGCAATCGCCAAACAGTGACGTGCAGTGGAAAACAGTACTTAATAAACTTTAAAATAACTGATATGGAGCAAAATTAACTGAGCTACCTAAACAAGGGCGGCAAGCGTTTTTTTAAACATGAAAATTCTATTTCAAATACATTTTCAATAAGACAAATCGACATAGCGATTTGTCAAATAGTATTTTTCAGCCGGGTGGTGTCGAATTCGCGTTCTAAAGATTTTTTTCGTATAAACTTAATGCAAATGAAAAGTTTTGACATACAAAAAACGTTTGCCGCTCTTATTTAGGTAGCTCAGTAATGCTTAATATCTCAGAAACCATAACAAATTTCCTGAAACCTTTCTTGGATACAGACAGGGGGTACTCAAAATATGTATATATATCCCATACCTAACTTATTTTTTTTAAAAATCGTCGATAGTTCAAAATAACACAGGCTCTCCACCTGATATAATATGTGAGACAACGTCGGCAGAATGAGAGAGCACATTTCTTCATGTTAATCTTAATCTTAGACAAGGGGAACATGTATCTTATAAGATTTCATAATTTACTGATTTTCGTACAGTAAACTTGTGTCGTTTTTGATTTTTTTTTAGTTTTTTCTCTGTTTTTAGTGTTTAATATTGTTTTTAAGCACGTTTCACAAGAATTCAACTATTTTAACTTAAAAAATTAAACATTTTAATTATAGCGTCTAATTATTAATTTATACGTATGTACATATGTATGTGTATTTTTGACAGCTCATCTTATAAGACAGTTGTTATAACACAGGGTCTCCACCTGAGATAAGATATAAGATTTTTATATCAGCAAACGTCAAATTCAATCGCAGAGAGTATTATCTTACGTGTGGACTCTCAAATAGTGTTAGTATTAATATTATAATAAATGTTATGAGACAGTTGTTATAAGAAATCTTATAACAACTATCTTATAAGATGAGCTGTCAAAAATATACATGCATACACACATATAAAACAATAATAAGCCACCATTATTAAAATGTGTAATTTATTAATGCAAATAGTGCCAATATTTTGAAAATTGTTAAAAATAACAATATTTTAAACTAAAAATAGAATAAGAAAAGAATAAAAAAGATACAAGTTTACTTTACGAGAATCAGTCGATTATGAAATCTTATAAGATACGTGTTCCCCTTGTTTAATATTAAGATTAACATGAAGAAATGTATTCTCTCATTCTGCCGGCGTTCTCTCAGATATTATCTCAGGTGGAGACCCTGTGTAATTGTTACTAGTAAGTGGTCACGTACTCGAAAAACTTGCAAGGAGAGAGTGCAAAAAGAACATAACAATTTGAGAGACAAAACATTTGTTGAAAATTTCTGATAGTAAAATTTTTACTAGCAAGATTTCTTCAACCACCTGTTTCATGTTTTTGTTTACAAAACAAAAATAGTTTTCATAATTTTTAAATTAAAAGTTTTTCAATAAAGTGGGATGTTTAGTTTTCAAAAATGTAAGAACAATATTCATGCGCAAATAGTTGAAATTAATTAAATTAATTAAGAAGTAATCTCGTATCTTCCAGTTGAATATTGTCAATATACCTAACTAACTAGTTTTTGCTGTTAATGAGTTGATTTACTTTTATATTTTTTTGAGTTATTTTGAGAAAAATTTTGTAAATTTAAATTTTACTCTCTCGTTGCAAGTTTCTGCTATTAAAGTAAATGAACACACCTATAATCATTGGTTGCAAACACAAAAAGGAAGTTCTAAAAATGATATCGTAATTGAATTTGTATTAAAAAAAAGATTATTAGTACTTTTTTGGGGATGGAAGATCAACGTGATGCAGAAAGTGGTGACATAAAGTTAAGCCAAGAATTTAAACATCCAAGAAATGGAAAATTGTAAATATGTTTGTAAAACCTTAAATTCTGGATTTCAATTCATCTGTAATGAAAAAAATTGCAGCAAGAAAGTATATAAAACGTCCTATCAATCTATAAACTAATTGGAGCTTTACTGTATTTGACATTGGCATTCAAATACCGATATACATGTTGGGCATTATGAAGCTGCTAAATTTATGCGCAAAAGTTAAAATTCTTGATTTTTGATGTGGTAACAAAAAGGTTGAAGGTTATGCAAACGCTCATTGGGGAGGATGTGCTGCAGACAGAAGATCATACTCTAAACTTTTTTTTTATCTTGGCAAAAGTACTACGAGTATTTAGTGGGAATAAATTCACAAGAGCAATAAGCTGAAAACATGTCGATGTCTAATGCATTAAAAAAAATATTGCTATAGCTTGGTTTTATGGAAAGGCAGACAGACGCAGTTTAACTGCAAGGGGCTAAATAGGTAGAGTGTGTTGTACATGACAATCTGTACTAGATATTTTTTGTTTCTCTTTTTCACTGTTTTCAAATTTCTTGTTGTTGCTTCATATCAACTTTCTCACATCAATGCCAGTTTGGTATCACTGAATGTTATGTGTTCATCTCCGTCAACAGTGAAAAAGAACAAGAGAGGAAACGAATAATTTCAAAAGAAAATAAGAAAAATGTCTGCCTTTCAATTTCAACATTGTAAAAGCGTACTTAGCGGAAATTCGGACAAACATGCTTACAGCGGCATGCAGCGATGAGAAATCACCGCGTTTCGCTCTAGATCTGGCGCGATTTACCAAGGAAAATTGCGCTTTTCTCGTTGTATAAAAAATGCGCTGGGTTGATAATTTATATTATCATCTCTCCCACATAATCAGCCTTATTGTGGTTTTCGTTGTCGTTAACGACTGTGTCGTTTTTTATAGTAGATTAAAGAACACAGGTTGTGTGTTAGGTTAGGTTAGGTTCCATGGGCAGCCATCGAGAGACAGCTTACTTGGGTCCTTCAGAGGTCCCTTTGTGATACCCAGCGCCAATGCCCATCCCAAAGAGCAGTTACTCAGATGGCGTCACTGCAAAGTTGAGCCAATTCGTCTTCCTAATGAAGAGAAGAAGCAATCTTAGTTCTATTTTAGATAGATCCTCCAAACAGGAGAGTTCTAGGTATTTTTCCCTGATGCCCCGTAGCCCAGGGCATTGACAGAGAAAGTGAAGCACAGTCTCCTCTTCCTCCTCATCATGACAACTTCTACAGTAGTCATTGAATTCCAGACCCATTCTTCTAGCATGAGTCCCAACAGGCCAGTGTCCGGTCATAACCCGACACCACAGTCCTGATTTGGTCCCTATTGAACCTAAGTAGATTTGGTTCTCCGTTCATCATAGCCAGGCCAAAGTACTCTGGATATGGAGCAGGTGGACTCACAGGTCCATCCCTCTTGCGCAATTCTATAATTCTCGCGCAGAATGAGTGACTTATAGTGAGCCATTGGAAGGACAATGAATTGATCAATGAATGTTTCATCCATGCGACCACCTTTCTTGGCCAGCTCATCTGCTATCTGGTTTCCCGGTCAGTCTGAGTGCGCTGGCATCCATATAAGCGTTAACTCTGAATGTTCAGCAATCTCATTCAAAGACATCCGACATTCCACAGTCAACCTAGATGTCGTATAGACACCCGCAAGAGAAGCAATAGCAGCCTTGCTATCATTAAATATACGTATATCTCCCGATACGTGATAATACTTTAGCCAGTTGGCTGCCCGCTTTATAGCTGAGATTTCCGCCTGCAGGACACTACATCCCTCCGGCAGACGAAAGGAAACTTTTACGCCCAGTTTCTCTATGTAGAAACCTCCGCCAACTCTTTCCCCCTTCCTTGAACCATCAGTGTATACCCCAGGGCTGGTTCATGGAAGGTGCCCATGACCGACAGGGCACTTTCGTGCGCTATATGTGTCGCGTACCTCGCACCAAAGAAAGGCTCCGGGGTGCAGTAGTCCACTCCCTCAGGGACAATCAAGCATCCCATTATCTTGGAGTGTCTATAGTCACGGTTCGACCAGCCGTGTGCCGCGTTCAACCGTATCGCCGAGCAAAGAGCCATCTGTCTGGCCGTGATGTCCACTGGTAGCCAGCTTAGCATTGTAAACAGCGCCCTGATGGGAGTGGAGCGCATTGATCCTGTGATCATCTTGGACAGTTTACTGTCAGTGAAGACTTATACTCCGCCCAATTACCATGACGCTTCGCCATATTGAACAACCTACGACAGCCTCTTCTTGCCTGCGCAATATCAGGATCCCACCACGGTGGACGATCCCTGCTCCTATACACCATTGGCTTGCACGCCAAGGAAGTCGCCAACTGCAGTGAGTCTGTAAGCAGACCCACTGCCGCATCGATCCCCCCCTATATCGTCGACCTGGGGAGGATCAGATAGAGTCCGAACCAGAGAGGAGGAATGAATCCCCATATCAACACGGATTTAAAAAAGTCTGCTCTACCACAACAAACCTTCTTCAACTGACAGTTGCAACCAATCGTGGGTTTTTCATAAGGAATCAAACAGATATTATTTACACTGATTTCAGCAATGCTTTTGATAAAGTCAATCAATAAGCCTCGTTGCCCGCAACAACGTATGTCGAATTTTGTAGTAGATTAAAGAACACAGGTTGTGTGTTAGAGTCGTTTTCGACATCGATAACCGTAATAAGGCTGAATTTCTTTTGGTAAAGAAACTTCAATTAATGGGGTTTACAGATCTGAGCATAAAGTGGGATTACTCTTATTTATCGTTCTTTTTAATAAAACGCTCTCTATAAAAATAAATGTGCCATCAGGAGTACCCCAAGGCAGCCACATTGGACCTCTATTGTTTCTGCTTTTTTAAATGATTTGCCTGCAGTTATAAATTTTTCAAATGTTCTTATGTATGCTGACGATGTTAAAATTGTTTAACTTCTAACCATGTGTTAGATCATCAACGTATTCAAAATGATTTAAATTGTTTTTATAAATGGTGTCAAGCAAAATTAATGGAGCTAAATTTAAAGAAGTGTAAACTAATGCGTTTTTCAAGAAATAATCCAGCTACAGTAAATTACCCGCATATTACAAAAATCTTATATATGCCACTTGGTAGGCCGATTCTTGAGTATGGATCGATTATATGGCACACAATTCACAAACTTACTCCAATTCAATCCAATAAGTCCAGAAACAATTCCTGCTCTTCTGGCTTCGCGGATTACATTTCAACCCACTAACCTTGCCTTCATACACAGCTCGACTGACTCTGATAAAGCTCCTTACTTTAAAAAGTCGTAGAACAATGCTGAATGTGTCGTTTATTTTGTATTTATTATTAATGGTGATTTCTGCGCTGGATTTTTAATTGATGAGATTTCATTTAATAATCCTTAACGATCATCCCGAAATTTCATACTGTTATCTTTTATTTAATTTAATAATAAGTGCAATTTTATGCTATGTTTAAAACATCCAATTTTTAAATTGATACACGAAAATAGTATATAAATTTTGTTATTTTATTAAGCTTTTTCAATTTTATAAATAGATGTAATTTGCAACCATTTATTAAAAACAAATATGTAGATAGATAAAAAAAAAAAAAAATCTTGATAAATATTCGATTATTTTCTAAGATATGCATCGACTTTTATATAAAATTTAACTAAGCGCGCTAGAAACAGCGCGTTTCGGCTATTAATATTTTTCAACGATGTGATTTAGCTCGTTCCAGCTCGTTTTGGTTATAAAAAGTTGACAACGCTGGCGGCATGATAGCAGGTTTAATATTTATTTAAAAAATTGGAGACAAGCACAACATTATTTTTTTGAAGAAAGAAAAACACCGTAAGTATCATCATTTAAGAAATGTCGTTGAATGTTAAGCTACAGAATTAAAATATTGCCCAACAGAAAATATGATTGCTGACA
Source organism: Pollenia amentaria (assembly GCA_943735925.1). Lineage (NCBI taxonomy): Eukaryota > Metazoa > Arthropoda > Insecta > Diptera > Polleniidae > Pollenia > Pollenia amentaria. The sequence goes on from OX031008.1 coordinate 125,261,093, forward strand.
TTCCACCAATTAAAAATTTATTAGTTTATTAAATTTAAAATAATTTGAGTTGAAAATACTAGTAAGTTTCTGAAGAATGGACAAAATTTAGAAAATGAATTAGTAAGAAGTTGTTTTCCAAATAGTAGAAGTTTGGAAAGTATTAGGTTGATTTACTGACCCTTAGGGGGGCTGGTCTCCTATCACAGCCGCAACCATACAATGGTTTGCATTAACACCGTTTATTATACTTCTCTATATCTACTTATTGTTTTATTTTATTTTTAACTGCCTATTTCCAATATGCGAAAGAATTCTTTTGTCGTATAACTACTTAATTCTTTGTTTTTGTTTTAAATGTAGTCGTTCGCACATCGGAAATATGCTATAAGTATTTAGTTTGTTTTAATTTTTATTTCAAAAATAATTTAAATTTTTAAACCCATTTTTCTGGAATTGTGCATAGTATAATAAGTACTTATTATACCATGGGAATTGTACTATAAAGAATTATTTTTTAGATTGTTGTATACAAAAGGTAATTTTTTGTTATTATCATGGCTGTGGAGTCGTCAACAAATAGTTCTAACTCCGCCTCCAACCGCTGAAATTTTTACTGAGTCCGACCCCGACTCCAACTTCTGCTTTTACATTGCTGCTAAATGTATATGAGACTGGTCCTTATTTGACTTAAAACTCTTTTTTTAATGCAGTAAATATAGTTAAATATAGCAAGAACATTATTCTGTAAAAAATTTCGAATCGATATTTAAAACATTGCATCGCCAATTTCGAGGAATTTTAATTATGTAAAATTTTAGAAGATTTTTTAAGCCGAAAAATTTTGGAGACGGAGTCGTGAGTTTTTGTGGGTACTACGACTCGAAAAAGTTTTATATGAAAAGTTTTTCAACGCAAGGTGAAGGGATTTACAAAATAACCACCAAAGCTTTTCGTATAGAAATTTATATGAAAAACAAAACCAAATTTGAGTTGTTTTTATTGTTTTTTCAATATTTTTTCCCAAGCGAAAATTTTTATTTTATTTTGAGAAACAGGCAGTTAGTTTAATTTCATAAATAAAGCTATGTTCACATCTATTAAATGTACACGTAACCACCAGTTTTATGAAAAATTTATGCATTTACAAAACGTTTGGCTAGATCAAACATCATTTAACAGTTTTCAAATAACATTATACACTTATCTTCTTACCAATAAAGTTTAGAAAATAAATAGAAATTGTTAAAAAAAAAGATAAAGTTTGATCTATTTACTGGTCCCGCTTTTTGGGTTTTATCGTCAAATATTTATTAGGTCTGAATGTCCCTTAAGCTTTGTGAAATAATAATTATCTATTCGCTTAAGGTATGAATCGTACCTGTTTTTGTACTTTTTAAACAAATCAATTTTTTCCATGCATGAAAACTGTTGGTAGGTAGGTACTTTTTAGTAAAACCTATGAACATAATCTTTGGAATATAAGTAAATATTTCCAATAAGTGCTAGCATTTAAAAAAGTTAAGAAACATAGAAACACAAATTTCAGCATATAAATATGTCCACGTGAAAAAGGGAGGATTTAAAGAAGTAGCGGGTTAAATGCTAGTTTTATTTTATTAAAGTTATGGATGATTATAATAATTGTATTAACACGGATATCATATAAAGAAAATTCCTACAATTGCAATCAATTTTTTTGTTCAAAAGTGATCAAAATTGTGATCAAAACTTCCATAAAAAAGTTTTTTTTTTATATTGAGATCAAATTTTCAGTAGAACATTTTCGTACTGAGAACAAATTTTTTTATAAAAAAGTTGCATAAATTAAGATAATGTTCTATAAAAAAGGTGTCAATATTGTGATTAATATTTCGTTAGTAAGGTTGACCAACTCGAGAACTCTTCTTTTCGCACAACTATAATCTATTTTACTTACCGATTTTGACATATCCCCATCCTTTTCAGTATTTGCCCATACCACTTTCAAGTCACGTCCCCACATGCGTACCAATCCTGGCGTTATACTCTTTTTGGACTCCAAAGCATGCATATGGGAAGCAAAGTGTACAAAAACATGGCCACGATTTCCAAAACCAATGGCAGATGTTGAGTTATTCGACAACTGCTCTTGGTCTATTTGGTATTGCTGCATAGCACCACCATAATGATTGCTTTCATTATTATTAGTAGCGGAAGATGGTCGTATGTAAATCCTTTGCATGGTAGGAAAAATTGTTCGAAGACTTTCCTCAATTTCGGATTCTTCTAAATGTTTGGGAATATTGCTGACAAAAAGGCGGCATTTTTCATAAGAATGCAAAATTTCTAGTTTTCTGCCAGGAAAAACATAATAGTGATTAAGAACTTCCATGGCACTTGAAGCGTCTTCCTCGTTTGTATATTTAACATATGCGTAGCCACGATTGGATTGATTGAAATCCAAAGGCAAACGAAATTCATAAATCTGACCAAAACGTAGAAACGGTGCCAAAAGTCTATTCTCGTTCAAATCTTTAGGAATGCGGCGCACAAATAATTCACAAACACTAGAGGGTGGTGGTCCCACCCAATCTTCTGGAGGCCCTAATACTTTACGACCATTTATTTGCATTAACTCTACGCTAGGTGTAAAGCATGAAACACCAGACGAAGATTGGCTTTCTGAAGGTGATTGCTCATGCGCAACAATTTCACGAAAATCTTGAATTGCAGCAACATTATCCATTGAATTCGTAATATTTATATTCATTAGACGAAAGTAGTGGGTTAAAGGTTTTTAGCATTAATTTCTTGGAAACTTTTCTAAAATTTAAACGCGTGCACCTGTAAATTGAATAAAATTATAAAGATTATATTTTTCATCGACTAAAAAAAAAATTCCGTTGAAAATTGAAAGTGCTGACAACTTCTAAGCAGAACAATTCTTATTTGAATTTCTTTGCAGTATTGCCAGCATAAAAGAAGTTATTTATTTGTAATGAAATACATATTACAAAAAGTGGATTTTCTAATAAAATTTATTACAAACAAATTTTCTGTTATTTGTTTGTATTGAAATCATTTTAATTTAATATATATGTATATCCTTTAAAATTCAAATTAAAAGTCTATTACGAGCTTTTATTTAAAAACCCTCTATGCTGCTTGCATTTCGTGCTATCATTTCTCTGTGAAGATTGCGGCAGTAAGAACAGTGTGACCATTTTGTCATTTTTGCTGCTATATTATATCGCAATTTACTGTCCGACATTTCTTGCCGACATGTATTTAGCAGTATACTTGTCAAATGGTTTTGTTAGTGTTGGTTTACACCTGCGATCGGCAAAATCAGGGCGCCGCGTTTTCTCTTTTCTCTTTCAAATGCTCATTTGTTACGTACGTGTGCACACACATTGTAGAGAATTAAACATCATTAACAACAACATATGTAAAATACATACAACGCATACAATCGCAAAATGTAATAGTATAGGTTGCCGATCGCAGGTTCACACTCTACAGGTTTAAGCTGTCAAGTCTTGAGTTTTTACGGGAGAAGGGAACAGGGAATTTCTTCTTTCAGAACGAAGAAATTTCATTTTTCATAACTCTATAATATAAAAATAAAAAACACTGTTCTATATGCAAAAAGAAAAGTTTAATAATTGGTTATAATGAATTAAGTTTTAGAAGTATTAATTATATTAAGCGTTTTTTTAAATCTTTTTTAGCATAGTCCCCTTTTACAATGTGGCAAGTGGAAGGCAGACAGACGAAGTTTGTTGGCGAGGGGTTGTAGAGGTAGAGTGTGTAGTACATGACTATCTGTACTAGACATTATTCGTGTTTCTCTTTTACTGTTCGCAATTTTCATGTTGTTGCTTCATATCATTTTTCTCACACCAATGTAATTTTATATATCATTGCCTGTTAAATGTTAGTCTCCGCCAACAGCGAAAAAGAACGAAAAAAAGAAACGAATAATTTCTGTCTGTCTATTAATTTCGCGATTGTAAAAGGTTTAGGTAAGTTCAAAAGAGAATAAGAAAAATGTCTGCCTTTCAATTTCAACATTGTAAATTGGGACATATTTCGCATTGTCTTTAAGCTGTAAAAAATTTTACGATCTGGTCACACTGAATCTTAATCAACAAGAAATTGTATTTGTACCACCTCTTCAAAAAGTACCGTTGGTTGTCAGAATCCATTTTAAAAAAATTGCCGAGAAAATTGTTTCAGCCAATTCACATGGAGGCTTTTACGACGTCGTTTTTTCTCAATTCCCTTTTGAAGCAACTTCCAAAAACCTATTGCATTTATATGATGATTTTTAGTGGCATGTCGCTTTTTTTTAATTTAAATTTTTATTTGCAACCAGGGTTGATTTTTATTGTTTTATCGGTAAATCTGCTTTAGTTGATTTTTCTCATTAAGAAATTTATATTTTTCTTAATGAGAAAAATCAACTGTTTTTTTTTTAAATAAGAAATATGTAAAAAATATGTTTAAATTAAAGCTCAAACTTTTGTATTGTATTCTTTTTTATTATTTCCGTATTTGTTTGCAACCTGACGCTTCAAAGTAAGAAAAAGAATAAAACAAAACTAGAAGAAGAGAAATAAGTTTGAAGAGAAATATAAGAAAACGACATGAAAAACACAAAACCAAGGCGAATTCAACAAGGTAAGTGCAACTCTACAACTACAAAAAGCCACATGTATTTTGTTTGCTTGTTGTCAAAAACAGTTGACCAAGGCAAAAATTTTCGTACGATAAAATTAATTTATTTATTAATAAATATTGTTATATAAAGCCATTAAGGCCAAAAAAACGTATTACATAGCAATGAATGCGCCTTGTCAGAAAATATTTCGGTTATTTTGGCGAAAAACATGACAACAAAAGTATTTTCTGACGTTTGGCAAATTCGCCGTGGAAACAGCTGATGAACGGCTGACGAGTTGCACTTACCTTGTTGAATTCGCCTTGCACAAAACGAGTCGTTTTGTTTACCCCTCTTTCTTCTCTACACCGCTCGCCCTCAAACCAAAAGAGACGTCGACAAAGCGACGTCGTAAAAGCCCTCATGTGAATTGGCTGTTTGAAGTGCGCGTTTAAATTTGTTATTTTTTTTGCCTTAAAAGAAAAAATGTGAAATAAATAAAATTTTAACAAAAATAAATAATTTGTAACTAAATATTAAAAAACATTTGCCATGTTGACTTCATACCACGAGTGCTACAAAGGTACTGCTGCTTACATTGAAGCCACCGCTATGCCCGTGATTTTAGAAAATGGACGCAAAGTATTCGGACCACCACATAAATACAGTGGACCACGTCCTTCGCATGTTTGCGAATTGTATGTGACCCGTATACCATCCCAGCTGGATGAATTGGGGTTTTTGGTATGGTTGCATCGCATTGGCCAGGTGTATGCTTTTCGTTTAATGATGGATTCAGGAAACACTACACGCGGCTATGCTTTTGTTCGATTTTGTAGTGAAAAAGATGCCTTGGCTGCCTTTGAACTTTTGAAATATTTATTTGTTGATGGAGAGCGTTTAAGCGTGTTTCGTTCTCAGGGAAAGAACCGTTTGTTTGTGAGTGGCATCCCTAGACAATTGCCTTTATCATGTCTAGACGATGGTTTCAAATTATGCTTTCCAAGCATGACAAGTTGCACTGCATATCCAGCTATAAGAAATGGGGCTTTTTCTGGTCGCCTGAATGAGGAAAATCGTGGTTTTGCTTTTATTGAATTTGAGGATCACGAAATGGCTTTAGCAGCGAAGAAAAGATTGAACACTGGACGTATTGGCATGTGGGGTGCAGACTTGAAGATTCAATGGGCCAAACCAAAAGAAGAAATGCAAGTTGCTTTTGGGTTAAAAGTAAGTTAATGGTTTCTATTTATTTTGAATAATATTAAAGATTTATTTAATTTGTTTAATTAAAGAGTTTGCATGAAGATCCTTTAAGGTCAAGGTAAGTCAACATTTTTATTAAAAAATAAAAAAGAACCTTATCTATGTTCTAAAAGTTACGCATTTAAAACTAAATACCAAAATATTTTTTTCATTAACTTCAATTTGTTAGTGTTGTAGGTATGCTTCATTATATTTTTAACCACTGGTTAACTGGAAAACCAATACATACCTATGTAATACAAAGAATAGGTATTTAATATAATTTTTCCCTAGAAATTTTGCTTTTCCGAATAGATTTTCTAGGGAAAACGGAACAAGGGAAATTTTTTAACGATTGTATGAGCTCTATAATTTTTAATCCAAAACATTTTCTATTCTCTATTTTTAGACCCCTATTGTATAAATCCAACGATTATTGTGCTAAATTGCGTCTGTATTGTTTGGCTAATAATATGTGCATACCTGTGATTTTATATGGTCCCAGTTTCAGGCTTCAACAAATACAATATGCCGGTGTAAGTTCGAGTATGAAATATAGTTTTCAATAACTTCACTTTAAATATATTGTTGCAGGTTCTTATTAAAAATAGTTTTACCGGATTTTTTTTCTATTTTATAATAGAAATCTTAGTAAGCAAAATATCTGACATACACTTACTAATTTCTGAAATTGCAGTTAAAATGATAGAAGATTGTAGTGGAGAATTAAATCATTATGCTCTTATTCGCGTTATAAATGATATTAAAGCAGAAATAGGTAAGTCGGAAAGACATTTTTTTTTTACAAATAATTTGTTTGCAATAATTAAGAACTGTGTTAAAAATAGAAATTTTAATTTTCTATCAATTTATGTATAATAAAAATCACTGAACGTAATTTTGTAGGAATCAGTCTTCAATTTTCGACTTATGTAAATAAGTTGAGTTTTTGTGAATTCTGTGTGCATCAGTTCTTAAGTAAAATTTAAATTTTAAATACAATTTTCTTTTTTTTTTGGCTTTTTTAGACTTTATATTACAAACAGTAAAGAAATAAATATACACACAATTTGTAAGAATTGTAGTCTCCACTTTTATAGCTATAGGGCCTATATAAAAATCCATTTAGAATTTGCTTCAGCTTCGATAAAGGTCTGTTTCAAATAAAATTTTTACAATAATATCAAAATAATGTTTGAATTATATGAATATATTTAATAGTTTGAGTTTCGTTTTCCAAGATAAAGGACCTGATTGTGAATGGCGTTGGCCTAAACGCCAGTGTTGTTTTTGTAATAGATAAAAGTAACACAACTTGTGTTATTAAATCTACTACAAAAAACGACTTAGGCACTTACGCCAACTTCTCACTCAATCATGCCCAATGAGAAGCGGGATTGCTTAGGAATAATTTAAAAATTCTCTGATTTTATTGATATCGATTTGTTTGTATGTTGAGCTACACTCAAAAATTCCAGCCTTATATGTTCAAATCGTATTTATCATTGCACTTTCAAAAAGCGTTCTTAAAAATAAAAATATTTTATATATTATTAAAAAAGACTTGGCTGTCCTAAATAAACAGAAATATGCAATAAACAAATGCTATAAAATGAAGTATGTAATGAAAAGTTGATGTTGAAAGGATTTCTAACATCTGCACATGGTTTTTATCATTGAAGTGCATATCGTTATACCAAAAATTTTTTTTATGATCATAATTTAAAAAAAAATTATTTCACCATGGTACAAACCAGTCATTTATTCTACAGCTTTGTTCTCGTTCGAGCTTCATACATACATATGTATGTATCAGTCGCAACATATTGAGTGTATGTAAAATCTATACTTTTTTATTACCATTGTATGCATGCATTGTTAGGCAATATGAATATAGAGAAAAAACTGTTAAAAAACCACAACCAAAAATTTATTTGAAAATAAAATTTACGAAAAATTTGTATGTACTTATACCTATATAGACATAAAAATAAATTCGAAGAAATTTTATGAGATATTTATTTAGGACCAATGTCTGCTGAATTCGACTTTTTTGTATGAAAATTTTAACTTTAACCCATAATTTATCTAACAATTTACTCTAAATTTTTCAGCCCGACTTTGGTATGTTAAATACATACATATGTATATTAAAAAACACATATTTTTGGGATTTTTTGATTTCTAACTATCAAAAAATATCAAATTGGTTTAGAAGAGACAACGAATACAATAGCATGAACTTTATATTGCTTATAAACACACATAAATAAAACACAAAAAACAAGTGGCTCGAGCCTATAACATGAATTTTTCTACTATCGTACCAAGTAAATATTAACATTCATGTTCGTTGCGAGTACAGGAATGTTTGAAATGAGCTCTTTAGATTAAAATCATTTCTTGATGTTTTACAAAACCGATTGAATCATAAAATTCAAGTGGTCGTTGCAACAAGCCGAGTAAACAAACAAATACAAGCATAATTTTGCGATCAATTCATACTTCTTACTGAATTTTTTGGTTCGTGTTGACGTTTGAACTAGAACAAAACTTTAGAATACTTTTTTGATTTATACTGAATTTTTAGCTGTAGTGATTGAGCAGGCTCGATCATACTTCTTTCAGCTCCCTGGTCCACAAATGATTGAGGTATGAGGTAAAAAACTGACTTTAATTTTAATTCATAAATCTAGCCCCTTTGCAGGTGTATTGCTTAGCTTAAGGTTTTGGTTAGATTTTAAATACTATGGTGAAGGGTATAAAAAATTTAGCACAGCCGAAAAAACACTTCTCGTTTTATTTAATTTTTTATTTTGCAAGTTGATTTAAAATCATTTATCTCAAAATTTGACAAGTTTGTAAACATTGTGCCCAACAAATGATGTTTTTTTTTCTGATTATTAGTGTTATCATATATGGTACATACAATTAAAGAAATAACAATGCGAAAAAAAAAAATCCGAAATGAACGAACCAACATATTTTTCACCTAAATGAATATGCAATTTCACATGTTGTTGTGTCGTTTAATACTACTGAATTGTGCACTCGTGGAGAAAAACGTCTTATTTGACTTAAATTTGTTTTGATTGATGTCGCATGGACTGAGCATATGAATAATGTTTAATTTTAAATCAATTCATATTTAACAATAAAAACTGAAGCGTTCTCAAAACATATGTCCCAAAAAGCTAGGAACGCTTATGTTATATATGCAGCCAACACGAGAACGGGTCCCATAGGTCCTTACTGCGATCCCTTTGTGATACTCTGAGCTATTTCCGAGTGTTAGAGATAAATTAATCCATAGGCATAACTGCAGGTTCCAACCATTTTGATTCCTTGCTAAAAATAAAGATAGACCCTAGTCCTACCTCATAGAACATCCAGACAGGCAAATTCTGATCTTCCCAGATTGTTTATCCTAATACTTCTTAGACCAGGGTATTAGCCGAGAAAGTGAAGCATCGTCTCTCCCTCCTCTTCATTCTGACAGCTGCTACAGAAGTCATTATAATTTTTTCCCAGTCTTATTGCATGGTTATCTATCAACCAGCGACCTTCACCGATGTCAATATCCTAATTCGGTTTCTTTCAAACCTAAGTAGTACGCTGGTCATTCCCGCATTATATCTAGACCATAGGATACCGGTCAAAGGTCAGGTGTTTTCATATATCCATCTCGATTGAACCTTCTTGCATCGAGACATTAAAATAACACCTAGGGTATCTAGGAGCATGTCGTCCAAAATACAACCCTGTTTAGTTAGGTCGCATGCAGAGTGGTTCCCCAGACAGCCACTTTGTCCTGTGATCTATGACAGCGTTACCTTTTTTTTTGATGTCGTGAACACACCCTCTAGAGCTGGATGGCAGATTTGCTATCCGTAAGTATACGATAATACCTTAAAGCTGGAGGTCCACACCACGCGTTTTAGCCTCCACGCATTGCATGAGATTTATACCTTACTTGCGTTCTACGTTTCAATTACATGCCACGCTTCTGATACGGCATCACCACAAGTAAAAATAAAATTTCATTTGTCAAAATCAGCTGATTTATTCGAACAGTAGAAAGTAAACATACTTTTCGCATTCAACGCCTCAATGCATCCTAGGCTATTGTGCATGAAACTTGTTACATACGACTACACAGACACTACTTTTTTGACAGCTGCGTAGACTGCGAGAAGGCGTGTAACGCTTGGTGTGGAACTCCAGCTTAAGTGTGCAAAAGTAATAAAAAAAACGTCGCACAACTTAATTAACTTAACTGCCTGTTTGTAGAACACGAGCGCAAAAGTGACTTGTTGAACTATACTAAACCTTATTTGTAAGAAAATATTTGTATAATGTTATTTAGAAACGGTTGATGTTATATATTATATTTAATAGGTGTGAACATAGCTTTATAGTTTTCAAAAATTGTAATTTGTTTTAACTAAAATATTGAGGTTGTTACATGTTATCAGTTCGTTTAAAAGAACAATTTTGCAAAAAAAAAAAAAATATATATATTTTGGCTTTAAAAAAAAGAATTTCGTTTTCTAACTTAAATTTCATACTCACTTCAAACTTGAACCGATTTTACTAATTTTACTAACCCTGTTAATTGTTTTCCAAATTGACCTGTTAATTTTTTTTTTTTTTTTTTTTTTCATTATCTTTCTCTCAATATTTTAGTTTATTCTTTTAAACATTGTGATGAATTGAAATTTCTTAACATACAAAATCAATTTAAGTATGTAAATGTCATAACTGAACTTGCCGCTTCATTGCAAATATTGGGCCAACAAAATCATGAAAAATTGCTGTTACTTTACAAACGTTCCTTCTTAACACGTCAACCAGTGGCAACATTCTGTTTAGATGTGAATAATCCCTTGACACAATATTGCGGAGTTTTGCCAAAATTTCGCAACAATACAAAACTTAATAATAACTTCAACGACTTGGAAATCGTTCTATTGTTAATGTCGCCCACACAACCCCAGCAATCAAATGAACACTTTATTGATTTTATACTTTACAAAAGAGTTGGAGACGTAATAATGCCGATGCAGATGCAACAAGCGCATCAGCAGCCATACATGCCAAAATCGCATGATGTGAAGAAATGCAAATGCTTGACATTGAAATCACAACATGGCGGTTACGGTATTAAATATACACTACGTTATGTTGACATAATTGGCTTGGAGCTTAGGGAATGTTATCATCCAGCACAACGTGTTAATTCGAATCCCATTTTTATTGCTGGTCAATCATATCAACAATCGATTTATAATTGAAAAATGGAATGAAGGTATAACAGAAAATCTTAAAATGGAATGTGGAAAAATTTTTTTTTTTATAAATTATTCTGTATAAAAGGAACAGAAAACTACTTAATTTTTGTTTTAAAACAAATAGAAATGGTTTGCTTTTTTTCATTAAGTAATTTTTTATCGTTTATTATTGTATGTTACGTGTTAATGTTTTTATTGTTAAATTAAACTTTTATAGTTATTAAGATAAATTTTACACCAAATTGTGTATGAAGTATTCACATATGTACATATGTAAATATGTACATACATATATATATTTTTTTATGTCTTTATAATTTTTTTTTATATTTTTTTATATGACAAATTCGGTTTCAACAAAAACTACTAATACTTATTAGGTTTCACTTAATTTTTTACCAATTAGGGATTTATTCTTTATTATGTATTCAAATGCTTCACATGTATCAATAAATATTGAAAAATAAATTTCATTTTATGTATGTAATATACATATTTAGTGTTTTATTGTTTATTTTTCACAATTTCTGAGAAGTCTCAAATAATTAATTTACGAAACAAGTTCGGATATACTCTAGGCAGAAAAAGTCTTTTAGAAGTTAAAATTTCCAAGACATTGCATAAAACTTATGTTTTTATACTTACTCCAGATGAGTGAATAGGGTATTATGCGTTTGAGTTGCTTTATCGTTGTCCGTCCGACTGGCTGTCCATGCAAACCTTGTGCGAAAAGTACAGGTCGCAGTTATGGAGAAAATTTGATGAAATTTGGTAGATAGGTTATAATTGTCACAAGGACCTAGCAAATTGAAAATTGTGAGAATGGGTCTATAATTTCACATAGCCCCCATAATATCTTCTTTCCGGAATAGGGGGCAAATTATGGCAGTCCTGATCGAATACTTTTTCGATTTGAAAGCAATTTTATTTCTAATTCTTTCAGTTAATACTGAACGAAACGAAATTATTTTTTCATTGATGTAAAGCATTAACTTAAGTTTTCACAACAATGAAAAAGTAAATTCGATTCGACTCAAAGGATTCGAAATAAAATTGCTCTCGAATCGGAAAAGTATACGATCACGACTGCCATAATTTGCCTCTAGAGTTTTTTTTCCTCTAATGTAAGGAAACTTAAAGGATTAAAGTACAAAAATTATTTAACTTGCGTTTTCGTTTTTATATACTTCCACCTTAAGCCAAGTACTCTGTTGAGTATTTCGCGCTTAATGTCAAACTCAATATAAACAAGTAAGAGTACTAGTCGAAACTTATATACCCTTCACCAGGGTAAATAAATCTATTTTGTGCCACGACCACTTCTCTAATCCCACTCACATTTTGTCTGATGTTCTGTATTAATATTTTATTTATTTGGAAACTTTGGCTCTTTCCGTTCTCCAGATATACATACATAAAAAAACAACAACAAGGGACTTAAGGGTAAAATGTGAGGTAGTTTGGGTTTTTTGCTCATATCTCAACCATTTGTAGGCTAACCAGGCTGAATTTCAATAGCACACCTTTCTGGACTATATGTGACAACTGTATACATACCTAGTCCTCATCATATCTAGGGTCTTTGGAAAACCAATTTCAACGGACACATGGTTATGGATAACACTATTATGGATAACAATCTTGAAGCGATGTGGTGGCTTACGTCTTGGCTGTGGTCCGTGTCTTGATCCGGGCATTTTGCCAGCATCTGGTGATTCCCGAGATGAGGGCAGTGAACTTAAAGGCCTTGGCAACGAAAGGTTATCCATCCCCTAAACCGAGGTGTTATGCGACCCGTGCCTATCGGTTGGTTTGCAGTCAGGGGTTACCGACTGTATTATCACGGAGCTTTGCTGATACCTGGGCACCTCAGCAAATAGACTACGCCCTTACCGCGTTATTGGGGGCTATGACGTGGCGGACCTCCAGATCCCCTACGCTCGTGGGACCAAACAGCAAAATGAACTCTCCTTTGAAAAACAACAAAAATCAAAAACGAAACAAACAACAAACTAACAATGGCACGGAACAAGACATGAAAAGGACAAATGATAAGGACAATAAGACGAAGACGATCCCGTCGGTGGCTGTATCAGCCTCGACACCTAACAGCGGCGATGTACCTCTGTCTTTCGCGCCAAGTACATCAAAAGCCGCATCAGCCCTTTCCGTCAGAGCGGATAAAGTCCATGCTTCGGGTACTGCAAAGTTGGAAATGACAAAGTCGTCCAACAAAGCAGCTTCCCATATGCCTATTGTGCAAAGAGGGACGGAGATGATTACATCCTGTCCCACTTCTGTACCTCCCCCCGCCAACTCCGGCGTCATTAAGAAGACACCTCGGCATAAAAATCCTTCAAAGAGGGCATCTAACTCAAGGCGTGCTGCCTTGCGTGTTATCGAGCTATTCGGCTCCAAAGATGCCAATGAGCTTTCTGCAGAACAGGAAGCTTCATTGGTATGGGCTAAGGCCCTTACTGCTGGGCTTCAAAGCGTTTCACCTCCTGCCCCTGCAAAGGCAATGCCTAAACGGCAACGTTCGGAGGAAGAAGCGACAGCCGTTAGACAGCAACCAGGGACAAAACGTCCCAAGTACGCACCAAAGTCGACTAATAGGTCCTACAGCGAGGTGGCGAAAGACCATCTTGTTAGGGCTATTATAGACAGAAGTGCTGCTGATGGATCCATCTCCCACTCTAGGTGGGACTTGGTGAAGCAGCAAATGATGGGTGTCTTTTGGAAGATCCTTAGTGAGAATCCAGGAGCACCCCCGCAATGCGACGATGCTGGCTGGTACCAGGGTCACGTTAAGCTGATGGCGTGTGTGGATGAGCGCTCTGCACTTCTGCTAAAGCTTGCCATTGGAGCGATTGGCGAAATATGGGAAGGTGCTAGGCTCGACGTGGTTTTGGTGAGTGAGATACCACGGAGACCTAGATCCACCGTCACCATCCCAGCGGAACCTTCTGCACCGGAGGAAATCTTGAAGATTATTCAGTGCTGCAACCCCCAACTTCCCACTCATAACTGGAAAGTTGTCAAGGTTTCAGCAGCTGAAGGATCCTCAAGAACGGCGATCGTTGTCCTGAATCAGGACTCCTTGAAGCCACTGAGGGAGAAACAGGGCAAGATTTACTACGGTTTTAGTACCATCTTGCTCCGTGTCTACCGAGGTGATGACAAGGGCGATCCCGCTCCGAAGGTTGTGGAGCCTACGCAGCCTGCGGACTGCACGAATGACGCTTCCGTTCATTCATGTGACAATGAAGACACCCCGTCCGTCTCTGACATGCTGGGTGACCTCTTTGAACGCATGGGTGAATTGGCTGATGAGGACGCCCTCCTGGAATCAGATCAGGAGGACGCCAATGTCACGGTCGTTAATACTGGACATGGTGAAGGTGACACAGATAAACCTTCACCACTCTAAGGCAGCATCCGCTGCACTGCTCCTCCGGGTGGTAGAGAGAGAGGAGGAGCTAATAATGATCCAAGAGCCATGGATCCACAAGGATCGGGTTTGCGGATTAAACCTCAAGGGCTATAAGCTCCTATATGCCAAAGCAATAGGTAAAATTAGATCTTGTATTTTGGCTAAAAACACGCTGGATATCTTCATTCTTTCTGATTTCAGTGATGGAGACACAACTTCAGCGGCCCTAGAGATGGGCGACATATCGACCTGGATCGTATCGGGCTATATGGCGCATGACCAGGACAATGAGCCACCTAATAGGCTTGTTCGTGGCTTGGTAGCCAAAGCCGGCTCCATGGGTACCCCGGTGGTTATCTGTGCTGACGCTAATGCGCACCACATCACGTGGGGCAGCTCCAACACCAACACTAGAGGTGAGTCGCTATTTTCTTTTATCTGTAGCAGTAATCTAGAAATAGCAAACATAGGCGCGGAACCTACGTTCATTGTAGCTAATAGGCAGGAGGTTCTTGATGTGACATTGGTCAGCTCGGAACACTCCGACTTGATAAGTAACTGGGCGGTCTCAGATGACTGTTCTTTTTCGGACCACAGGTATGTTGAGTTTCAATTGGGTCCACCCCCCTTGGGGGTGTGTACTTTTGTGAATAGGAGGAGAACGAGGTGGGACTATCAGGCTAGTCTACTCGCTGATTCTCTGGGCTCAGTCCCTGTCATTAGTGGCGTTACGGAGACTGAAATGGCAGTGGAATTCCTATCGGGGGCACTGCGACAGGCAACGGCACTGGCCTGTAGGCCAGTGGTTAGGAAGAAGGGGGGCAAGCCACCATGGTGGAGCCCTGAGATTGCACAGTCTCGCAGAGACTGTCGTAGGTTATTCAATATGGCTAAACGTCTGGGAAACTGGGCGGATTATAAGTCGGCATTGAATAGGTTCAAGAATTTGGTTAGATCGGCGAAACGGAATGCCTGGAGGAACTTCTGCAGTGGCGTGGAAGGATCCTCTGAGACAAGCCGGTTGCGCAAAATAATGGCTTCTTGCCCGGCTGTCCCTAGCTACATTCAGAAAGCTGATGGTAGCTGGACTACGAATAGTCAGGAGACGCTGGAGGTGTTAATTGACACGCACTTTCCTGGCAATTCCCTTCCAACACCACGGAAGATCAACTGCTTATCAGAGCCTGGACCAGTGTCCATTTCTCTGTGCTATGATAGGCTCAATTGGGCGATAAGGAGCTTCGACTCCTTTAAGGCTCCTGGTCCGGACGGTATCATTCCGGCCGACCTTCAAAAGAACGCGGGGCTTCTGATTCCTTGGCTGTCCGCTATCTATACGGAATGTATTAGATTCTCGTACGTTCCCATCCGATGGACTAGATGTAGGGTTGTTTTCATTCCAAAGGGGGGTAAAACATCCCACACCGGACCTAAGGACTACAGGCCAATCAGCCTGTCGTCATTTCTTCTCAAGACCCTGGAAAGGGTCATTGATATTCATCTGAGGATGTCTATTCCTAGACATTTGCTCTCTTCATCGCAGCATGCCTACACCAAGGGCAAGTCTGTGGAGACGGCGCTCCACTCACTGGTCGGCTACATTGAGAAATCCCTTGAATTTCGGGAATACTCACTTGTGGCCTTTCTGGACATTGAGGGAGCTTTCAATAATGTCAAACCCAACTCCATCTTGGAGTCGATGAGAGAGGTTGGGGTTGACGATGCAATTTGTGGATTTATTGGTAATTTACTCGATAATAGGATCATTGAATCCACGATGGGTGCTACCGATGTTTGCAGATTTGTGCACAGGGGCACCCCGCAAGGTGGGGTTCTGTCCCCTCTACTGTGGAACCTGACGGTGAACACTTTGCTGTGCCGGTTCGACAGATTGGGGATAAGAACCGTCGCGTATGCGGATGACGTGGCGGTGGCGGTCGCGGGTAAACACCTGGACACACTGTCCCATTGTATGGAATCTGCATTGCGGATTCTAAGCTCTTGGAGCATTTCCTGTGGACTTGGTGTCAATCCACGGAAAACTGAGTTGGTACTCTTTACCAGGAAGTACAAGGTTGGCAACTTTAGGCTTCCTAGGCTGAACGGCACGGAGCTGAAGCTCTCGAACAGTGCCAAATATTTGGGCGTAATTCTCGATAGCAAACTATCATGGGAACTCAACGTTCAGACGAGGGTTGATAGGGCTATTGTGGCCTTATACACCTGCAAGAGATCCTTGGGCAGGAGCTGGGGCCTGGGCCCCAAGGGTGTCGAATGGATCTTTGAAGCGGTGGTAAAACCGATTCTCTTCTATGGGGTCATAGTGTGGTGGCCTGCCATGGAAAGGGGACGGTACTGCAGGATGCTTGGGAAAGTATATAGGTTGGCTGCGCTGATGATCACGGGATCACTCCGCTCGACACCGACAAAGGCACTGTTTACTATGTTAGACTGGTTGCCGATTGATATCATGGCCGAACAACAGGCCTTGACTTCCGCTATGAGACTGGGGGCGGTGGGCCTATGGTCTTCGCGGAACTATGGTCATGCCAGGGTCACGCTTCGCGCGTCTCAGGACCTGGCGGGGCTGGACTATTGCACTCCGGAACCCTTTTTCGGTGCTTTGTTCACGGTTCATCATGGTAACTATGATGAGCTGCTCGATAACACGCGATCTTTGGAGCCGACCCTGCGGGTCTACACCGATGGTTCCAGGATGGGCGACAGAGTGGGTGGAGGTTTCTTCATCGAGGAATTGGACATCAGGGTCTCTTTTAGGCTGCCAGATGGCAGTAGTGTGCTGCAGGCGGAAATTTCTGCCATAAGGCGGGCGGCAAACTGGCTGAGGTACTATCGTATATCGAGGGATATATGTATATTTACGGACAGATAGGCTGCCATTGCAGCTCTGGCTGGTGTCTTTACGACATCTATGTTAACAGTGGAATGCCGGATGTCTCTAAATGAGATCGCGGAACATTCCAGTGTAACGCTGGCATGGGTACCAGGACACAGTGGGCTCCTGGGCAACCATACTGCGGACAGTCTAGCCAAACAAGGCTGTCTCTTGGACGACATGTTCGTCGACGGCCTGATTGGCACTTCAATGGCCCGCTGCAGGACTCTCATCAGACGGGAATCGTACAGAAGGGCTCAGGAGAGATGGCAGGGCGAGCATACCTGTTTGATGGCCAGGACTCTATGGCCTGGCTATGACGCGGCGAGAACGCGCGTACTACTCGGTCTCGGCAGGGATCGGATAAGGACAGTGATGCCGGTCATCACGGGTCACTGGGTGATAGGGACTCATGCTAGGAGGATGGGTCTTGCGTACAATGACTACTGCAGGAGTTGTCATGATGTGGAGGAGGAGGAGACGGTGTTTCACTTCCTCTGCCAATGCCCCGGACTGGCGGGCGCTAGGTTGAGGCATTTTGGGAGACCGGAATTGCCATGTCTGGACGATTTGTCCAATGCGGGACTGAAATCGATCTACCTGTTCTGCAGGGAATCGGGGTGGTTCGAGACTGCGGTGACCTCTGGGGAATAGTCTGGTGGATACTGGCTGACCCTTGTCACTGGCTGGGGGTATCACAAAGGGACCGCTATAAGGACCCAAGTGAGTCGTCTTCGTGACGGCTACCCATTTAACCTAACGGACACATGGACAGACAGAAATCGTCAAATCAATTTCGCTACTCGATATAAAGACTGAGATTATCAGCCCAATTATGAAAGAAAAACTCCACGGGAGTTTTCTCCCTTCTCCCATTTTTCCTATGTTAATTCAATTGTAGAAATGGGAAAAGGGAAAAAACTCCCAGGGAATTTTTATTCATAATTGGGGCTTATATATACCTTAGTAGGAGTATATACGCATAGTACACAACTAGTATGCCAACTGAAGAGAGCGTTCTCAATTTTTTAATTCACCCCTCACACATATATGTACGTTCTATGTGAATTCAACACACATAAAAACAACAAAATTAAAAATTTTTCTATTTACAATTTTTTCACAATAGAAAACACTTTTTGTTTAATTTTATAACACAAACACATAATTAATAAACTTTTCCAATACATTTTGCACATTTGCTTTTGCAAAATGTTTTTATTTTTCACAAACTAAAAATTTTTAAATAAATTTATTTGACACTCATTTTTTCTGTTGTTAATATTATTAAAGCCAGGAGACTAGCATTTTGTGGTATGAAAATAATATTTGAAATTATAAATTATTTAAATATTTTCCAATATTTCAGAATAAAACTTTTACAAAAACTGTTTTTAAAAGTTAATAAATGCAGCCAGCATTAAATAAATTGAAAATTTATTGAACTAACCTAGCATTTACACATGCCACTGCCAGTTCGAAAAACTCAATACACTCACGATATTTTACTAATACACTCACATTTTTCGCAATGGCAGCTCCAGTGGCAGCAAAAATTGCATGCGAGTGGAAATTTGGCAATTGCATGCCACTAAATGTCAAAACGATTAGCAATGTTACCCTGTTCAATATTTAATGCAAATCGACTGGATTGTTGTCGAACTGTAATTTAAGTTTTAACTGTTAAATGCATTTTTATGATTAATTTGTAGTAACGGGCGTTAAAATAAGTAAGTTTCCTAATTATAGAGCATTAATTTTGCTAAAATAATGCTAATATAAATAAATGTAAACTATTTCCCCAAAACTAAAACTATGTGATGAAGTCGGCAACTCTTTTTTGTTTTCTGGTACTTTTTTTTTAATTTAAGATGTAAACAAATTATCTCAAGTTGACGCTTCGACGACATTTTGAAAATGAACTGGCAGTGGCATGTGTAAACAGAAACGCAAATGGCATGAGATTCGACTATTTCGAACACTTTTTCGTTTTTAATTAGTCAATTCACAAGGTATCCTAACATGTCATATTGTGAAAATGTCCTAATATTTCACAATGGTTTGAAAATATTGTTGTTGGTTTGTTAACAAAAAGTGTCTTAAATAAATAGAACGTTGCTTGCTGTGTTTATTGTGCTGTCGTAATTAATCAGAAAAGTCCAGCGCTGAGCGGCTGAGCCGTACAACAATATTTTTAAACCATTGTGAAATATTAGGACATTTTGACAATATGACATGTTAGGATACCTTGTGAATTGACTAAATATGTATAGAACAGTGGCATGCCACTACTTGCATGTGTAAAGGCAACGTAAGATAATTTTATTTTAGCAAAAAAAAAAATTGTTACCACATTCTATACGATTTTATGCAACAATGTTTAGTGGTGGAAATAGTTTTATACACCAGAACATTTGAAAAAAAATCTTACTAATACAAACATGAGTTAGGTACCACTGACATTTCCATGTCGGAAAACGAGTTAGCTTAAAGTTAACTCATAGTTAATCAGAAGTTAGTCACAGGTGAATCAAAAGTTAACTCATTTGCATTGTTAAAGCTATTCAGTTTTTACATGCAATGTCCGCGGTACGTGTCAGTACTCACTCACACTGCATAACTTTCAGATGACCATAAGTTAGCTTGTGGCGCATATAATATGTTGACTCTAATAAAACAATTACGTATTTTTGTTTTATATATTTTTTAAATCAAGATTGTAATTCTTACACTAACCTCTCCTAGAGAGAGGCACAGAATATTCATATTATTAAATTACCCCCGCCGTTATACATATGTTTTCTTTCACTTTTGTTGTATTGCCCCTTTGTCTACAGAAAAACTCTCAATTATAAGACACCAGCAGCATGACCGATATGATTGTACAAGACACAACTCACTAATCTCTGCATAACTTCTGAGTTAGCCAAAAACTAATTCAATACTTATAAAGAACAAATAACAACTGACCCAAATCTGTACCAATTATGAGTTAGTTAAGAAGCCGGTTGTGAATAAGTTAGCTAAAAGTCAACTAAATGTTGAGCTAGCTAATAAAAATCCGACCTGTCAAAGAGTCGGCATACTTGTTGTATACTATGACTTATAGGGTTTAATATTTTTAGAAATTACAAAAGGAATGAAAAACTTTCTATACTCTTTCCGCCCGTAGGACTGGCAATCGCAAAAAAGTGGTAGTAAATCTGAATCTCCTAAACTACTATTCGTAGAGGAGGACATAGGCTTTAAGGAAATTGAGCTTCGGACCACTCTGTTAGAATACAGGGTGTCGGGTTATGTAAACTTTGTAAAGCTTGTAACTTATGCAAAAATTTACAGATTTAAATGAATGAAACTGTAATTAGCTAGCAAGGGTGTGTGTGAAACGGTAGCAAAGTACTCATGCATGTAGAATATTGACTCATGAGGTGAATAAAATTTTACTAGCCCTGGGGTGAATTTATACTAAGCCTGGGGAGGCTTAATATAAATTTTGACATCAGCGTAGAAATTTTTGACAATTTTAATTCAAACACCCAGGGTTGGCTGCCCACTAGGTAAAACAAAGATGTTATTATTTTTACATTTTATTTACAGAAAAATAAAAGAAAATAATTATAGAATTCATACAATGTATATGCCCATTTGTGCATATATAGATTTAACGTTAGTTAGTGGGCTTTTCTTTATTTATTAATTTAAACACAGGTAGTGTACTTCACACGTATATATTTTTACCTTTAAGTTTAAAATTTTCCAAATCAAATTCAGGTTGATAAAAACAAATTTATTTCTAAAATTAAAATCAATTTTTTTTAATTGAATTTGATTCACAAAAGGCTGATTTTGATATTTAAAGTGCCGAATTTGATTTAAACAATTCGAAATATGTAAAACACTCAATGTCATTTCGAAAATTCTTAATTTGTTTTTTTAAAACAAAATATATACATAGAAAATTACATGATAATAATTTTAAAAAATTTATAAAAACATTAGCACAAACACGTACATAAGAAATTATTTTAAATCAGTTAACACTCTGGCCGATCAGATTTTAAACCCTTTTTCCAATCCAAGACGATTTCTAAGGTTATTCCATATTAAACCACAAGATGACTGAAGTGAACAAATCGTAAAAGTTTATTGCTAAAAATTTTTACATTTTTCAATTATTTAATTATTTTCCACTATTGTTGTTAATTTAATTTGTTAAGCTCTTCATTCTTTAATAAATATTAAGGGTATTCAGTTCAGATTTTTTTTATTGCAAAAAAGTAAAAATGGAAAGCATAAAGTTGAATTGATGTGTCAAGAAAAGTTAATCAAACTGTCAATCAAATGTAAAATATTCATGTGCTTCAAGACGTCTAACTAAAGTGTAAAAAATTAATGATTAAATCTTATTACTACGTCGTTAATGAAAATATGTGATATATATGAAATTAATGGTAAATGGAAAAACACTTTAAAATTTGCAATGACCGTCATTGTCAAATTCATTTAAATTTTCTGATCTTATTTGTGCATACAAGTTCAAAGTGTCATTATAGATCACTTGTAGGCTGAGGCATATATATAAAGACTTATATAAGACCCAGCTTTTCTTTTAACTAAACAAACCCGGTGGGCTTGGCTTTTTTAAAGAACCCGGGTTTTTGCCAGCCCTGAACACACACTATGAAGATAAAGAAATTCCAATATATTTCACTATGTTATCTCCTATAGTTTTAAAAATATTTTTTTTTTATCGTTTTTTACCTTGATTTCATTTTGTTTTTTCGCAAATATATTCGGTAATAAAGGTCCAATTATTTTTCTAAAAACATTCTCCCATATCTAATAAATTCAGAAATAACACTCAACAATTTTTTTTTTGCAATATCTTAATCGTGAAGAATAATCAAAATTATAAAATTATTGTTTTATTATGTCCGGAGAACGAATTTTATAATTCATTCTTTTTAAAGCTGTCACGTTTCTTACCCGAGATTAGATCTGAAAAAAATATCTAATAACTTACTCCAATAAAATGACCAGATGAGTCATCCCAAATCCTACCATCCCATTATTTAACTGTTTCTCTCGGACTTTGTTCCCGAATTGCACACTGGCTACTTTGTAATTACTGCTCGGCTTTGGCTCGCGGCCTGGGTGAAGGTTCTTTGCAATTACGGTGAACAAGAAGGACCTGAAAAGTTGAACCAGTGTTTGCGAGCTGAAAACCCCACTTACACCATCTCACCACCCCACACTCAATTTCGCATAAATATTTGTCCCACTCCGTTTGATTGTCTTTCAGGTACGAACGTATAGCCGCCAAAACCGACTGGTTGACCCTCTCGGAGGCGTTTGCCTGAGGCGCATAACTAGTAGTTTTCATATGCTTAACTCCAAAAGATTCCAGGAAAGCCGAAAAATCGTTACCAATGAATTGCTTCCCATTATCTGACACTAAAGTTTCAGGGACACCGAACTTATAAAATACTTCCTTTACCAAAAATTCAATAACATTCTTTGAATTGGCCTTTGCCATTGCCTTCAATAAAACATATTTAGAAAAATAATCTAACACAATAAAAATGAACGAATTACCCCTTTTTGAACGCACATACGGGCCTAAAAAATCGATATAGATTCGCTTAAATGGTCTACAAGCATCAGTTTCTCGTCCCATGGCTGTTCTAAGTATCTTGTTTGTAGGTTTGCTTTCCTTACAGATGTCACAAAGCATTATATTATTAAGGCTGGATTTTGAGATCTCAGTTAAACTAGCATTCGTTAATCTGAAAACAGATTTGTGCCGCAATTACCAAATTTGTATATAAAATTTCGACGGAGCAGCTTAATTTTGCACAAAATGTTGGTCTTTAGTGAAATAATAAAAAACAATCACATTTCGCCAGAAAAATCCAAGTTTCAGACTAAGTTTAAATTTAATCCACATCTCAAAAACCCGGACTTAATCATTTACAATTAGTTATATAAATAACTCCCCGGTATAATTTAAATAATAAATTATGTTTATTTGAAAAATAATTTATTTATTTAATTTTTTGTATCCGTGGCATATTCTGTTTTAAAAAAGTATACGCTTTCTTCCAAAATAAATTTTGACAAATTTTTAATTTTTTTTTGTCACAAAAAATTACATTGTCGATTCCGAACAAGGCGAATTCACTCCAGGTAATCTCGGTAGTACAACTCGTACAAAAACCACAAGCAGTTTGTTTTTATAAAATCATTGTACAATGTCAAAAACCGAAACAAATCAACAGAAACAAAGATAATAAACAAAATTTTGACATCCAGCAATTATTAAGCTAAAGAAAAAAAGTTATCAGCAGGGCTTTTAGTATCACCTGTAATGAATTCGCCTTGATTCCGAAGGAATACATTATATTTCAAGTTCAAAATTATGTATTATAAAAAATTATATAAGTATAATTGCTGGGAACTGTCTTCGAAAATGCCTTTTAAGAAATATTTGTATCGATATAGACATACACCCTACTTCTGGCAATGGTTGAAAATTGTGAATTAAAAAAAACTAGTTTATTAATCATGTCAAAACGCTACGCCAAAGAATTACATTGAAAGCACAGACAATGTCACAAATATTTTGTAATTTTGTTGTTGCTTGTGGCGTTGAAAATGTTGAAACGGCACATGAATTTCTGTATAAAGCAACAACAAAATTACAAAATATTTATGACATTGTACTTTCAATGTTTCTTTGGCGTTGCGTTTTTCATGATTAGGACCTAAATAAAAAAAATATATTTCTATTTTTTAATTTTAATTTATTTTAAATAATCTGCTTTTTAAACTCTACCCGCCCGCTCAAGAGCGTGGAAAGGTGAGCAGATTTTGGAAAAAGAATCAAATTTTCAATATTATTTTATTCAATTGCAAAAAAATTATACTCAAAATTACTTTTTCAAAGTTATTTGTTCTTAAATTCATTAAAAACTTATTTATAAAATAAATAATTTGCTTAAGCTCGAGGTCTGTTTAAATTCTATTAAATCTCGACATCCCTTGGATGTTGTTTGCGTGCAAGGTGAAAAAAATGAAAAAAAGACAAATTGGTATGTTGTTTTATTTTCAAAAAGAATATCTTTATTTACCTTAAAAATTCGGTAGTGAACGGTTATACACAAAAACTTGAAGATGGCGAAAACAATGTTTTATTAACCGTTAACAGTATTTTTACTATAAAAAGTCACTCCTAAAGAGTAAAGTTACTAAAAAAGAGTAGCAAACCTTAACCCTTAACCGAGATACCAACTGTTATACAAGTTAACTTAAACATTGCCGCCCACCTTGCAAGAATACAGGTTATTGCAAAAAAACAAGGTGAACAAATTTATATAAATATAAATTTAAAATTGAAAAACAATAATTCAATAATTATGTTATATATTTACATAGATAAATTAAAAGAAATACAACATTAGTTAATTCTATATATGTATTTATATATGTAAATATTAAAAAAAAACGAAGAACATGGTTTTTACAACAGATCCATGAACTGAGTGGTGTTTAAATGGTTTTTACAACAGATCCATCAACTGATATTTGAATGGTTTATACGACAGATCCATCAACTGATACTTGAAGTGCTTAAACGCGACAGACCCGATTTGACCCAGCCAAATATAGTATGTTGCGCCAGAAGACCACATTGACTCGTAAAACTTTGTCCAGTAAGCACCTGTGAACCAATTTCTGGACCAAAAACCAATGCCACCTGGCCCGAATGGTAAAACGTTGGGTCAGCATATTGAAAGCCAGGAAACAACGCACACACCCTTTTATCCACCTCCTTAACAGGCGTTTTAATTCCGTTCATTTCTCTTACTTTCACGGTCAGCGAGATATGTTTCGTTGGGTCGTAAATAGATCCAACGCTGACACGACAATACGCATAAGAGACAGAAATTTCCAACTTCCGCACTAAAGCTGCACTAATGTAGCTTATGCTGCTACACAAATCGATGGCTATCCGCACTTGGATAGACTTTTCACCAAGAGTGAGTTTAGTCTGCAAAGTGGGAGAAAGAGTGACAGCATGACGAAGTGGTAATGCCGATGAAATAAGCGGGCGCGGGTGAGTGGGTTTGGACCGTTTTCTCTTGGTTTTCCCAGCCTCTGTGGCCTTTGGAGCGCTACGTGTAGGGGCGCATAAAAGAGTATTATGACTACCCTGACACTTACCACAATTTTTATCGCTAGCGCACTCACGCACGGAATGGTTAGTAGAGAGGCAGCGAGAACAATGTCCAAACGTAAGGATATGGCGTAATTTCTTGTCATGTGGCAACTGACGAAAACGGAAACAACCTCTCAACGGATGAGGTTTCTTAGAAAGACTGCAATGAAGTGGTTTGGGCTTTGGTCCTGAAGGTTGGACAGGTGCAGACTCAGTTGTTGAACTGGAGTTGACCACTGGGGCTACCGAGTTATTCTTCGGGCTTATCTCCGCCACAATAGGCACATCAACTATTGAGGCCGGCTCAGAAGCCGATACGAAACCACCAAGGGCGCAGGTGATACTTTAGGTAACGGTGATGCTAGGGTGGGCCCAGTTACCTCCATTGCTTCGTCATAATCTTCAAGCAAGGCATCCTCAAAAACTGTAGCTAATGCGTCCATGTTACTAGAAAACAACAAAGGTAAATAAACATATGACAATAACAAAGATAAATTAACTGGTCAGTATAACCAGTTTTGTAATTGGTCGTTTTACAACCCCGTTTGCTGTTCGTATGTCAACAACGCGAACATGATTGTCACTCCCTGGATAACTCTTAACTACTCGTCCTATTTTCCAGGAATTCGGCGAAAGTTGTTCGTGACGAATCGCAACTAAATCGTCCACGGCTGTCTCGCTCTGGAAATTTCCACTTGTATCCCTTATGCAAATTCTGCAAATACTCTTCTTTCCATCGTCGACAGAAATCATGAGAAAATGCATTGATCTTGTGATACCGATTTAATATACTCACATGTGTGTAAAAAATAGAGGGCTCCGGCGGAGCCAATAGAGGACACCCTATCAAAAAATGGCCAGGAGTTAAAGCTACAGGATCATCAGGGTTGTCCGACATAGGGCACAATGGACGAGAATTCAAACAAGCCTCTATTCTCGCAAGTATAGTGGAAAACTCCTCAAATGTATATTTGATGTTTTGAACTTCCCTACGAAAATGTGACTTAAAACTCTTAACCGCGGCCTCCCACAAACCGCCCACCAGCCGGGATAAAACGCCACGAAAGACCCTGAATACCAAAGGTAGAACACATTCGGGCCTTACTCTCTGCAATAAACGTACGAAAGTCGCTTTCAAGCTCATTAGAAGCTCCTACGAAATTAGTGCTATTATCCGAAAAAACTGTTGAAGGGCAACCGCGTCTGGCAATAAACCGATGAAAAGCAGCCAAAAACGCGTCAGATGTCAAATCAGAAGTTGCCTCTAAATGAACTGCCTTTGTAGAAAAATAGACAAATATGCACACATATCCCTTCGTGATTCGATAAGACCTGCCATTAAAACTCTTCATATCAAAAGGACCTGCAAAATCAACACCCGTGGTGGTAAACGATCGATCCAACGTAGTTCGCTCGGGAGGTAACGCTGACATTATTTGATTGCAAGACCGCTTTCTATCCAATAAACAGCGTTTGCAACGGTTAGTTATCTTCCGTACCAAGATTTTAAGTCGAGGTAACCAATATTCAATGCGAATAATGCGCAGCATCAATTGATTCCCGCCATGAATAGAAATAACATGCAGAAATTCAGCCAATAAAACGGTAAACCGGCAATAATATGGTAAAGTGATCGGGAACTTCTCCGTATACGACAAAGACATAGATTTTTCAAGCATACCATTGAGCCTCATTTCCCTTATTATCATCTAAAAAGGGGTAAAGAGATCGCAATGAACTTTTCGGTGAAATTGGCCTCCTTAATAATAGAGCCTGAAATTCTACCCCATAGTAGGCCCTCTGGGCCAAAATTGTCAGGCGATGCATAACGTTAATCAACTCTTCACAAGAAACCTCAGCAGAAGTAAACCTGTATTTTCCCCTATGTGATGAATGGGCCCTATAGAAGAATCGAAGAAGATAAGCTATGACCCTAAGCGCACGATCTAGTTTTGAAAATCTCTCCAGAATGTCCTCATAATTAGTGAAAATTGTCGCATGTGACTTTACAGCCTTGGCTTCAACATCCGTGTCTAGAGAGGAAAAATTATCCATGTTCCAACTGGCTTTATCCGTGCGAAGCCATGTAGGTCCATACCACCAAAGATTACTCTTCTACAAATCCGATAGTGAAAGGCCTCTACCCAAATCTGCCGGGTTATCTTCAGATCTAACGTGATACCAATTGTGGCCACCGACTTTTTCCTGAATTCGACAAACTCGATTAGCTACAAACGTGGTCCAACTACTCGGAGTTTTCTTTAGCCAGCACAGAACAATTGTTCTGAAGCGGAATATCAATTTCACTAACTATTCTCTTTATCAATTCTGAAGCCAAAACTGCGCCACAAAGTTCTAATCGAGGCAAAGAAACTGTCTTAATAGGAGCAACCCTAGTCTTACACGAAAGCAAATATGTACAACGGCCGCCTCAATACGAATATAAATTACCCCCGCGTATGCTTTCTCGGAAGCACCAGAAAACGAATGGAGTTCGGCCGACATAGCAGGCGTATATTTTACCCACCGTGGGATCTGAATATTATCCACTTTCCTATACTTCAAAACGAACTTCCGCCATTCACTCCAAGTAGAGGGGAGGAGAAATTCATCCCACTCAATATTGTTCCGCCAAATTCGTTGCATAATGATTTTCGCAATAATAATAACCGGACCTAACTAGCCTACAGGATCAAATAATCTAGCTTTCGTAGATAAAACGTCCCGCTTCGTAAAATTCAACTTTTCCACAATAGGCTCAGTTCTAAACTAAAATGAATCCAACTGGGCATTTCATAAAAATCCCAGAGTTTTTGAACTACTAGATTCAACAAACGTAAGTAGCTTTGAATCGACAAGATGGTCTAGAGGAAGATCCCTCAAAATGTCCTTCTCATTTGAGGTCCATTTCCTCAGCTCAAATTTTGCCGATGACAAAACTTTCCTCAGTTGATCCCGAACCTTCAAAGCAGATGAAATATCATGACCGCCCGTTAATACGTCGCACACTGGTTCATATTTTGAGAAGGCGGCCAAAACTATTTTTTTTTATGTTCTCCGATTTTGAATTTTTTTTATTCATATGAAAGTAAATACTAGTGAACCTCGGGAACCAAAAAATTTCAACCCTATTTCAACTATTTCATTGAGAACAGGGTGGTCCAAAATGGACTTTCTCAGTATTTGGTTATAGTTTTGAATTTCTGAGTAAACTTTTGAAGTTGAAATGCTCATAACTTTTTTGTTTTTCAAGATTTTTTGACAGAATAAGTTTTGTGTATTAGTTTATCTTATTAGCTATACGTGGTTTAAAGCATTAAACTCTGCGACCTGTAGAACTATTAAATTTTCTTTTTTTTTTATGTCAAAATTTCCCGGAAATTTCCTATTTTATAGAACATAAGTCCTGCCCGTCAAAACGCGTAAAAAAAAAATCTATACTCTCTTGTAGTCCAGAATCTAACCTACATTTCTATACCCCATTGTACACACATCTGGATGCGATCTTGCGAACTACAGCAATTTCTGTGACCCAAGGTAAGATATTCGGTTCAAAAAATAAGTCCTGCAAGGAAACATTACTGAAATTAAAGAAGGTGAATATTAAAGAATTTTCGACAAATAAAGCAGTTCAGGCCACATAAATTATCTAGCACGTCAGGTTATCAATTAATTTGGAGAAGGTAAAGGTATTGCCATTGTTATGAACTTATTGTGGGTGAACGGATGCTGCAAAACGAATAGGCGACATAAATAGACTAACACGTTAGATTTCTGAGTAAGTTAAAAGGTTAAACATTAGTAAATAGCCGCAACATAAACTACATAGTTTAATTACCTGAAAATTGCAACATAATTTAAAAAAATGGAAGAGCAGTTATATTTTACGTGAAAATTTCCTACATGTTACCTGTTAATTAATTGCCAGTATGTTATCCTTTTAAAAAGTGTGAAAACAGGGGTTTTTTTATGTTTCAAAGAAATGGTAATAAAAGATTAAATTTGTATTTAAAAAAGGGTTTTTATGTTTCCAAGAAGTGGTAACAAAAGATCATTTAAAAAAACTTCTATCAAGAGTATAAAAATACATGCATTCATAATTTTACCTTCATTATTGTTTAAACAATGGCTAGGTTCAGTTATAAAGTTCTCGCAGATATATATTTTCAACAGAAAGATGAAAAAGATTTTGTGTTACACATAATGAATAATCCATTCTTTAAATTATGCAACGAAGAAGAAATCAAAATTCATAAGATAAAAATTTTTCATTTACATTAAGAAAACGGTACCTTAAATGTTCTAGAAACAAGAAAACGTTTTACTTACGCAACGAAAAATGGCTAACAAATGATCTGATTTTTAAGCAGCTGTCAATAACCGCTAAGGAAACTGGAAAAGTGGGTCGGCCCGCAAAACAAATTGACAATTGCAGTGAAAGATCACGAAGACGCAAGCTTGCAAATATCAATGAAGAAATTTCTCATAGTATGATAAAGGATTAATTTCTGCATCAAATTCAACTACCGCAAAATAAGAAAACAAAAATTGCAATAATTGAAAAAATTGTGGAAGCGAGCCCTAAACGCACAAATAGGATTTTAAAAAGTATTCCTACACCAACTGAAGAAATTAAATTTACTCCAGAAGAAGCATTTGCACTATTTTTGGATTTAAAACTGACAAAAAATCAGTATACAGAACTGCGAAAGCGAACCAATGAAAAAAATTGTGGAATCTTTCCAGCATATCGAGATTTAGTTTCTGTCAAAAAAAAGTGCTTACCTTCACAAACGGCTATTAGTGTAACTTCAAGTTCAGCAGAAGTAAAATTGCAGGCTCTTCTCGAACACACTGCAGAACGATTATTAAATACACTTGATGCTGACTGTTTAAAAAAACTTAAAAATTGCAGCATCACTTTATTTTCTAAATGGGGATGTGATGGAAGCTCTGGTCAAAAACAATACAAGCAATGTAATTCAGAAAACTCATCTGATGCTAACTTATTCATGGTATCTTTCGTACCATTACGTTTAAGCAAAACTTATATTGGCTTAGAGCCTCAACCAGTAGAGTTACAGAAATGGATATATGGAAAAATGAAATTCCCTCTTCAACAAAGTATTGCAGACCAATAAAGTTTGTTTACAAAAAGGAAACTAAAGATGTAATAACTGAAGAAGTTCGAAAAATAAAAGATCAAATTAAAGAACTTCAACCGGCAATATTTAAATTTGATGACCAATGCATTGAAATTAATTTTCAAATGTTCCTTACAATGATCGATGGAAAAGTTGCACAATCATTAACCGAAACAAAGTCTTCGTCAAGCTGTACCATATGCCAAAAGACATCAAGTCAATTAAGCCAACCCCCATCACAGGACAATAGTTTCAATGAAGCATACGAATTTGGAATGTCCCCTCTTCATACCAGAATTCGTTTCATGGAGCATATTCTTAAATTGGGTTATGATTTGGAATTTGGCCCGTTAGGTGAAACAGTGAGAAAAAACAAAGAAAATGTGGAAAAAAGGAAGCAAAGAAAAAAACAAATTCAAGAAAAATACCTTTACCTAGGCCTTATAATTGATCAGCCAAAACAAGGAGAAGGAAATTCAAATGATGGAAACACTGCAAGGAGATTCTTTTCCGATCCAGAAACTGCAGCATCTATCACAAGAGTACATTTTGAATTAACAAAACGATTCCAGATCATTTCACAAGTTATATCATGTAACAAAAAATATTCTTGGAGACATATGCCAACCACAGTTCATAAAATGTTATACCATGGGGAACAAATAGTTCAACACAATATCCTACCAATTGGAGATCTATCTGAAGAAGCGCAAGAAAAAAGGAACAAAGACTTCAGATTCTTCCGCGAGCATAATACAAGAAAAATGTCCAGATGTTGTACTATAAAGATCTTATTACTATTTTTACTATATTGTTTAATTTAAAATTGTTTATAGATTATAATTTGTTTTTTATTTAAGTATATATTTGTATTAATATATAAAAATAAAATACACATACATCTCAAACCAAAAACAAAAGTTGAATTACCTAAAATGTTATCGATAGCCAAGAATGCTATTTGGGCATTTTTTTAAATATTCCTTTTCAGTTTTATCCTTATAACAACTCGTCTCGTCCCAAAAAAGCCAACCTTTGGCCCCTGTGAATATTGGGACTAAAAAATTTACAGGGGCCAAATATTGGCATTTTCTGACAGGATCTAAGTTCGACAATAAAAAATAAGTATCAGTTGTAAAATACAAGAGAAATAATGATAAATTATAAAAAAATTCATATTTGAAATATTCAACTTTTACACCGAAACTCAACAAAAAAATGAAAATGCATTTTGAACTCCCCATAACTTTTGCTCCTATCAGTCGAATTACGTTTTATAGCGCAAATTAAAGCCTAATATCGCACCTATCGAGCAAAAAAAATCGCATAAAAAAATACCGATCCAGTCAAAAGTTATGGAATTTTGGCCGCCTTCTCGTAAAATTTCCCACTGTGCGTCGTCAACGTACATACACTTGCGAAAATTTTAGCCGCAAGAGGATATTCATCCTCGGAATCCTCAGCTAATTGTAGCAATGTCCCTAGCGCCAGGTAAGGAGCACAATCAACACCGAAAGTTACAGTCTGTAACTCATATGTTTTGACCTCCTCCGTCGGAGAAGATCGAAATAATATGCGTTGATATGGCGTATGCGCAGGATCAAGACGAATTTGTCTGTACATTTGGGTAATGTCGCGATTAAAAAAAAAAAAAACGATATAGACTCCAACGAATAATCAAAAGAACTAAATCTGATTGTAATGTGGGGCCCACATAAAGGAAATCATTAAAGCTTTTTCCGTTAGAGGTCCTATTCGAGGCATTAAATAGGACACGCAATTTCGTCGTTTTACTATCAGGCTTAAGAACCGGGTGATGAGGAAGGTAACACGAAACAGAAGAGAATTAGTAGGAACAAGTCTAGTATGATTTAAAGCCAGATATTCATTAACGACACTATCATATAATGCCTAATATCAGGTTTGCGTAGAAGTGAAGTTTCACTTCTCAAAAATTGAGCCATAACATTCGGTCGAGAAAAACCCAAATTTAACAAATGAAGAAATTCTGGCTTGAAAGGTAGCGTCACTACATAACGGCCTTCGGAGTCTCGACGCGTAGTTCTCCGATAATTTTCCTCACATATTTTATCTGAAGGTATAATTATCTTCCGCTTAGGAGTTTCCTCTATTTCCCAAAATCGAAGAAGATTCCTATTCAAACTATCCTCTAAAGAAACATCTATTCTCGTTGAATATGCGCTAACTGTCGGCTCCACCATAGGTCCCGTAATGATCCAACCAAATACAGTCTTCTGAGCCACTAAATATCCTAAAACATCGCGTCTTATTTCGCCCAGAATTAGCTGAGGATACAAATTCGCGGCTAAAAGGAAATCAACCGGTCTTGATTGATAAAACCGAGGATCAGCTAACTGAAGGTCCGAAAAATTATCACGTAGGCCTGGGCACATAACGAACGAGGGTAAATTACCAGAGATGTTAGGCAGCACTAAGGCCAATGTTTCCAAAATAATAGATTCGTCCAAAGTAGAACCAATTTTAAGAGCGCAAATTTTTCTTGTGGTAGCAGACAACGTCTGATTAATGCCTGAAACTTTGACATTCGTCGAATGTGCGAATAGCTTCAAGCGGTTTCGAAAATGTTCAGAGATAAACGAAGACTCTGAAGCAGGATCAATCAGAGCCCGTGCTGGGTATGTCATACCCTGGTGAACGATATTCACCATAGCAGTTCCTAAAAGCACCCGGATTCTGACGTCGAATTAACGGAAGAATTTATCCCATTTGACGAAGAAGGAAAGGACGAATTCCTATTGTTCTGGACCACATTGCCCGAAAATGAAGCGGTATTATTTCCTGAAATACCTTCAGAAGTAGACACATCACGGTGTAATAAAGTATGATGGCTTTTGTTACACGTGGTGTAATTGAAGGTACTCTTACAATTTCTGACCTCATATTCTCGCGATAAACAATTAATACAACAATGACATTTTTTCACTGTCGAAAATCTTTCCGATATTGAAAGATTTTTAAACTTCTTACAATTTCGTAAAAAATGTCCCGATAGACGACAAAAAACGCAAGAAGTAGAATAAGAATTAGAGTTCACTACATAAGCCTTAGTCTTCTGGGAAAAGAAGATTTTGCAGAAGGCTACGAATCTTTAAGATCACGAACGCTTTCCAGAGTTTGCAGTCTTTCCGTTAAAAAGGTATCAAAATCTTTCCATCTAGACAAACCAGTTTTGTTCTTAACACCCTGTTCCCAGAAACTAACCCTAGACGTAGGCAATCGTTGAATACCAGGGACCGTAAATAACAGTTATCCGGAAAATTTTAACATACAAACTCTTCATGTTAGCGCCAACGGAGACTTATAGTGTCATATACCAATATATTCGAACTGACGAGCTCTTTCAGAATCTGTAGTGATCTTAAAAAAAAAAGAATTTTGTGTTTTCCGTCAAAAATAAAACTCATTTTAGGAGTTTTATTTTTTCCATCAAAAATAAAACTCATTTTAGGAGTTTTATTTTTTCGTCTAAAATAAAACTTATCTGAGGAGTTTTATTTTTTCCGTCTAAACTAAAACTCATTTCAGGAGTTTTATTTTTCCGTCTAAAATAAAACTTATCTGTGGAGCTTTATTTTATCCGTCTAAAATAAAACTCATTTCAGGAGTTTTATTTTTTCCGTATAAAGTAAAACTCATTTTACGAGTATTTTTTCGTCTTAAATAAAACTCATTTCGCCTTCATAAAATAAAACTCTTTTGAAGAGATTCATTTTTTTGTCTTAATTAAAATTAATTTGTTTACTTTTTTTTAAACAGACTTTTTTTTATTTGTTTAATTTAACAAACATTATTTTTTCCAAATTTTCTGGGGAGCAGAGAATGCTCTTTCCATGCTTACTTGGGTTGCAGGTACACATTGCACAGTTTTTGCCAATTTATACAAGTAAGGATATGATATTTTTTTTGTCTCCCAGTATTCAAAAAGAGGTTTATCAATCGATAACTGCCTTGGAAAATAGTTATCGATTTCATAGAAGGCTTTTTTTTCATCATCATTTTCATTTTCTTCCTCTTCTTGTTCCCTATCTACATTAAGGGAGTTCAAATACTGACCCAAAAGCGATGTTTGAGATTGGGATGTATCACAAACATCCGGCGAAAACATCCGGTAAGGATCGTAAAGCTTCCTCGCTTGTCGACGGTCGATCATCACATTGGTTATTTTTTATCTGCAAAAAGAAAAAAAAAATAAGAACCATATTAAGAAAAATATTAAAAAAATATTATATAAAACTTACTTGCTTCTCCAACCTTAAAATCCGGACGATCACTTCTTTAAGATGGCTTCGAGCACACATTAATTGTAAAGGCTCCTTTGCAATGATGCACTGAAGACGCGGATCCAAATATAAAGCTGCAAGGAATGTTGGATTATTAAGCAGCATTTTTTCACGCCGATCTAATTTTTCTATAAATGCAGAGCTGTCGGGCGTCGACTGAATTTCAAGCTTCATTTCAAGCCATATTTTAAAAAAACCGATAAAAAATAATTGCTCTTGCAGCTTTTGTGTGGCTTCCATATTTTCCCATTCTGACTGATGTAGAAAAAGAGCGGCATCGACATTTTTCAAGCAAAATGATTTGTAGGCCATTAAGCTTTGTATCATAACGTATGTTGAATTCCATCGTGTCTGTACATCCATGATAACTTGCGGTAGATTAATGACGATTTCTTTTCTGAGAAAAATGTTGCATAAATGGTACATGCTCTACACAAAAGAGATAGAGCATGTACCATTTATGCAACATATTACTCAGAAAAGAAATCGCCATAAGATTACTAGTCTTGCTCCTAGAATGGTTTTAAACTCATTGTGTAAAAAGTTCAATTAAATGCATCTTGTGTACAACAAACCTATAAGTAGGAGTCCGTAGGCCCTTTGCTAAATTTCGAACGCGCTTGAGTAAGTCCTTATTAATTGTATCTAAATAATTCTTAACAACCAGTTGCAGTGAATGAGCAGCACACTTCAGTGATTGTACTGAAAACACGGTGACTTCTTGAAGAATGTCGCTAGAGGCTGTATAATCAGACTCGCTTTCATCTTCCTCGCCGAATAAGCTTACCATTTTAATTAAATTCCGGCTATTATCCGTTGTAATGGTGTAAATTTGGTTCCTTTCAATGCCAAAGCTCTCTAAAACATTTTCAACTTTAGTTTTAAGATATTCAGCTATACATTGACATTAATAGTAATTTGTCACATACAATGTGTAATTAATGTATTTACCTGTATGACGCTCCGTCAGCTCAATGCAGCCTAGCGTTTTTATAATAATCTTCGATTTGCTGAAAAACTGAACGTTTATACCCATTATGCTGCGTTGAAGCCTTGTGGCCATGTCGATTTTCAAAGACAGCAACTTATTTCTTAGTTTCTCTTTTAACCAGCTTCTTTCTTTTTCGTAGGCTTCATTAACTAACTCAGTTATATTTCTGGACGTAACTGCTGGGATCAGGGCTGTCAGATGTGGCGATTTCTCGCCAAACGTGGCGATTTTCAAACTCTTTTGGCGACCTAATTTTCGATTTGGCGACATGGCGATTTTTTGGCGATTTATAAAATAGTTTGCGATTTTGTTGGCTATTTTTGATGAGCCATCTATTTGTTTTGAAATTTGTTAAATTCAAAACGAAGAAATAATATTTTTTTTATTCTAGTATTTCAATGTATGAAATTTGATGCATTTATATGTATGACCAGTATTTAAAACTAAATAATGTTGAAATGGCTGATGAAGATAATCTTCGAGAATTTTTTTTTTCACATTTAAATGTGCTCTTGAAAGAAGTAATAAGTAGAATTCTTTAAAAATGAATATAATGAAAGTTTATGAAAATTTTTCCATTATAAAATGTGACAAATTATCACATAAAATTTGTTGTTTTTAAATATATTTTAAAGATTTTTTATGAATCCTAACTTACCCTTAGATGTTAATGAAATACAATAGAAAAAATACAGTTTGTTAAAAGAAAATTGTAATGATGATATTCAATCTAATATAGCTACAAGGATACGGCAGGTACCTGTATTGAAATATTGAAATTCACTAAATATCTGCTTTGAAGAAGAATGCGATATGAAGTTTTCGACACGTGTTTACGACAGGGTTGTCAGATTGATTTTGAACTTTTTCGCCAAATTCAATGTCAAAAATCGCCAAAATCGCCAAAGCATTTATTTTTTAGTTTTTGACAATAATATATGTATTTTTAGAATAATTAAAAAAATTTTTTATAAATCCCAAAAAAAAAATTTGTTCCGTATCGCTAAAATCCGCCAAAAATTAAAAAAAATTCGCCAAGATATATTTTGTTTAATTTTTATTTAGAACAAAGAAAAAATAAATAAGTAACGCAATGTTTAAAATATTTTATAGTAGTCTACTCAAAGCGACAAAAAAAGAATTTTTGCGGTAAGTATTAAACAAATACAATTGTATGTAGTTGCAGTTCTATGATATATCTAAAACGCAATATACTTCACAGAGAAGACTCTCTTTTGTGTGTTCTTTTTTGGAATACATTGTGAAGGTACAAAAGAAATGCAACCTGTATTTTTTACATTCATATAACTTTTAACTCGTGAAAATGTGTTGAAAACTTCATGTCGCATTCTACTTCAAAGGCGAATTTTAGTGGAGTTCATTATTTCTACACAGGCATTACTAGTTGTAATAACCAGCATATAAAGAACAGCCCATGCAAGTTCCTTTAAATGGTACGTAGCTGCCGTATTCTTGTAGCTATAAAATATTGGCATAAACTGATTTAAATTAGATTGAGTATCATCATTTAAATTCTCTTTTAACAAACGGTATTTCTCTCATTGTTTTTCATTAACATGCAAAGGTAAGTTAGGATTCATAAAAATCTTTAAAATATCTTTAACAACAACGAATTTTATCTGTGATATTTTGTCATATTTTATAATGGAAAAATGTTCATAAACGTTAATTATATTAATTTTTTAAAGAATTCTACTTATTACCTCCTTCAAGTGCACATTTAAATGTGAAAAAAATTTTCTCGAAGATTTTCATTATCTTGATCAGCCATTTCAACATAATTTAGTTTTAAATACTGGTCATACATATGAATGCATCAAATTTCATACATTGAAATACTAGAATAAAAAAAATATAATATCTTCCTATTGCATTTAACAAATTTAAAAAAAAATTCATGGCTCATCAAAAATAGCCAACAAAATCGCCAACTATTTTATAAATCGCCAAAAAATCGCCATGTCGCCAAATCGAAAATTAGGTCGCCAAACAAGTTTGAAAATCGCCACGTTTGGCGAGAAATCGCCACATCTGACAGCCCTGGTTTACGAGCCAAAAGTTTAATGAATATAAATAGCACATGTTGCATTTCTTTTCTACCTTCACAATGTATTTCAAAAAAGAAGACAACAAGTTAGTCTTCTTGGTGAACTATATAGCGTTTTAGTTATATAATAGAACTGCAACTACATACAAATATATTGTACATCCAATATTTGTTTAATACTTACCGCAAAATCCTTTTTTTGTTACTTTAAGTAGACTACTATAAAATATTTTAAACATTGCACCTTTTTTGTTAAATAAAAATTAAACAAAATATATGGCGACTTTTTTTGAATTTTTGGCGGATTTTAGGGATACGGAAAAAATTTTTTTTGGGATTTATAAAAAAATATTTTTAATTCTAAAAATACATATATTATTGTCGAAATCGAAAAAAATAAATGCTTTGGCGATTTTGGCGATTTTTGACATTGAATTTGGCGAAAAAGATCAAAATCAATCTGACAACCCTGGCTGGGATACCAAGTCCATCAAAAAGTTGATTCGTAATTACCTTGAACGCATCTGAATCAAAAACGGCAAATGGTAATTTTTCTGTTGTGACTAACTCAACACATGCTTTTTTATTTCTTCAGGAGCCATTGTTACCGAAAATCTAAGTTTTTTTAATGGAACTTCACATTTGGTCTCCTCATTATTCAGTTCCATTGTGTATTGCTGTTTATGCGTCTTGATTAAATGACGCTTTAAATTGCTCACATAATCACTTTTAAAAACTTTATTACACAGCCGGCATACATGTGTATTATCAACTTTTTCAAAAAATTTAAGACTAGTAATATCGGAATTACGACCCATATTCACAAATTTAACAAACTTATTTGTTTTAAATTTTCTTTAAATTTCTATAAATTTTTTTACTGTTTCTATTAATATTTTTGTTTGATTTTTATTTTTATTTAAGCACCAAAAATTTTGAAAACTAAAAAAAAGTGATGAACGCGTTTTATTGGTTTCAACTTTAAATAGCTTTTGTATGAAATATTTAACGCACTTTAATGTGGTCTCTTTTTTTTGCAAATGTTGTTTTGATCTTTAAGGTACGGTCACATTTGGCAAACAGTTGACGAAAAAAGCGGAACCACGACGTTTTTTCACTATTAGTGTAATTTATCTGGTATTCTATATTACAAAACAAGATCAATTATGCTGCACAAGGCTACATTTACATAAGTTTTAATAAATCTGAATACATAAATTAAAAAAAAAATATATTAAAATCAAAGAAAATAAACTAAGTTTGTCTGTTTGTTACGCTTTTTTCGTCAAATGTTTGCTATATGTGACCATACGTTAAGCAATACTACTTCATGAGATAAATACGAACAATAAAAAAAACACTTACACAAAGTACACCCAATCCTGTTTTAACACGGTATTTTTTACATTTATATTTAAGGGTTCTTAGTAGCACTTCTTTTTATATTTTGGCCACTATTACGTCAGTTGAGTTGTTATTAAGACAACTGGTTGTGATCAGTTGTAATTTTTGTTATGTTTTTGTTCACTGCAATATAGCAATGTTGTAAACCATTATACAAAAATTAAGAAATTACAACTCAAATCAGTAATAAGGCCTTTATTTCCTATTGATATTTGAAAATAAATATCATATACACACGTACATATGTATATTCTAGGTGTCTTTTTTACATGATTTTTTTTACATGGTATCCTTTGGAACGTATCTACCGTGTAAAAACAGGATTGTGTGTACAACAATAAGAAAGATGACGAAGCAAAAATCTCACATTTATGTTTATTAAAGTCAAAGTGCATTAGTAAAGTGACCTCAGTACAACAAAAATGCAACAACACAAAAAACAACAGGCATATTGCAAATATCAAAATGACTTTACAAAAAATATAAATAAACAAAAATTAAGAGACACCAAACGACACACCACGAAGAAAAACACTGCAAACAGATGGCATTGTGAGCCCACCACCTTACTGAATCATAATTAAAACCATGGCAGAATAAATAACAGGAATAGTCATTATAAAATTTGTTCTCAATTTTAAAACCCATAATATTACAACAAGCGTATATGACAACTCTCCGCAGTTAACATACCTTGTACTTATTTCACTATGAGTAAAACATAACTAAATTCAAAAAAGAAACAAAAGTTGCCAAATTAACGAAAATATAGCGGACCAATCTGCTGGTGTTTGATAATTGAAAATTTATTTGCTTGAAAATATTTTTAAATGTCAAAAACAAATTAATTAGTTGAAAAAAATCAGATTTTTGCAATGAACTTAGTGCAAAATAAATTGTATTAATATGCAAAATTGTTTCTGACGGAAAAAATAAAACTCCTAAAATGATTTTTATTTTAGACGGAAAAAATAAAACTCCTAAAATGAGTTTTACTTCAGACGGAAAGAATAAAACTCCTAAAATGAGTTTTACTTCAGACGGAAAAAGAAAACTCCTAAAATTAGTTTTATTTTAGACGGAAAAAATAAAACTCCAAAAATGAGTTTTATTTTAGACAGAAAAAATAAAACTCCTAAATGAGTTTTATTTTTTGATGGCAAAATAAAACTCCATTTTTAAGAGTTTATTCGACTTTTTATTTTTACGTTGAAAAATAACTGTTAAAGATTGAGTTTTTTTTAATTCTTAAAATAACTGTTAAAAAATAACTTTTTTGATATCATATATATATATGATATAACCGTTACGGTCCCTGTTGAATACACATACAAATTAAAATCGGATCCCAATTATCAGTGGATACATTATAAAGCGCAAGAGATGTCAGGCAATTATTGATACCGCGTTGCGAAGTTTTAAGACCGGCACTAGACTCCCTTTCAACCGAAGGTAAATTAAATTAAATGTTCAATTGATTATTTACTAGCTTACGGATTCTCATATGCATCCTTCAAATTTTTCCAGGCGACCTCAAATCCCTCATTGCTTAATGGGCTCTTTGATACAATTTCGTTTGCTTCGCTGGCGGTTTTACGAATTAAATGACAACGTCGCTCTATATTACTCAGACGCGCACTATTAATGTAAATCGCCGTGAATAAATCCCTAAATGCGGGCCACGAAACATAATCGCCATCAAAAGTTTTAACATCACAGGGAGGCAAAGTTAAATTGTGATCCGAGCTACTAGTATTTGAGCCATTAGATTTCGAGGATTTTTCAAAATAAAATGTTCTTTCATTAATAGTGGCCAAACATTTCATATATGCCAAATAAGTGGCCTCATATTTATATGACACCACCTCAACATCCTCAGGTTCACTTTTCTCGGAACCCTCTAAATAATCTAAGCAATGCTCATGAGACAATTTAACTTTCTCCCAAAATTTTTTCAATTCATCACCCTGAATCTCTAACGTAAATACCGTATGCATTTCCTCGCGAAGCTGAGGAAATTTGACTCAAATCTAATCAGAGCATCCGAAGCTCTTATAAATTTAGCAAGTGGTAATATTGGCATATTTACTGTTCTATTTCCAATAAAAAATTAAATTAGGAAATATTTAATTATATTTAATTGAAACAAATCAAAAATGTATAATAAACACTACGTAATTGCAAGAATTGAATTTTATTTAATGAAAACAAATTTTTTTTCCAATTAAAACAAATAAAAATTTGTTACAAACAATATGTATGCCAACTTGACCAACCGTAGGGTACTTATTGTTCCAATAAGGCCAACAAGAAGAAAAAATCAAACAATAACACAAACTCTTTTCTTCTCGATCTTTATTACGCGTACGTTTGTATACATAGAAATATTTTCTTTAATTTATAAATTATTTTCAAATTTAAAAAATTTATTACATACATACATTGTGATTGATCGTTTTACAACACTTGTTTTTTTTTTTGATTTTGTTCATTTTCTCGAGAAACAATTAGTCAATTCACAAGGTATCCTAACATGTCATATTGTCATCTCTATTGCACACATCCATACATCACATAAGTATATTACACACACACCTACGTACATTTTTATCAACGTTTAAATTTTTATATTTGGAAAAAAAGGTGCGTAAAATTTATTTCAAAGTGATTGTGAAAAATTTAAATACAGAAAAATAATAATATTAAATAAATAAATTTTAATAAAGTGTAAAGGACTGGAAAAATGAAGAAGCATAAATTTGTTTTTGTTTTATTCCTTTGCCCAGTGAATACATATTTAGTCAATTCACAAGGTATCCTAACATGTCATATTGTCAAAATGTCCTAATATTTCACAATGGTTTAAAAATATTGTTGTACGGCTCAGCCGCTCAGCACTGGACTTTTCTGATTAATTACGACAGCACAATAAACACAGCAAGCAACGTTCCATTTATTTAAGACACTTTTTGTTAACAAACCAACAACAATATTTTTAAACCATTGTGAAATATTAGGACATTTTGACAATATGACATGTTAGGATACCTTGTGAATTGACTAAATATGTATTCACTGGGCAAAGGAATAAAACAAAAACAAATTTATGCTTCTTCATTTTTCCAGTCCTTTACACTTTATTAAAATTTATTTATTTAATATTATTATTTTTCTGTATTTAAATTTTTCACAATCACTTTGAAATAAATTTTACGCACCTTTTTTTCCAAATATAAAAATTTAAACGTTGATAAAAATGTACGTAGGTGTGTGTGTAATATACTTATGTGATGTATGGATGTGTGCAATAGAGATGAGCGATCCCGTGATTTTTAAAGATCATCGTGATTAGTGAATGTGATTTAAAAATCACTGCTCCTTTAAACTGTGATTGTGATCACGGTTTATCAGTTTTCTGTTCTTTTAAAGCAATTGCGGCCAAGCTATATGTACAATGCGCGAGCTTTTGCAAGAGCTTTTGTAAGCACTTTACAAAGAAACAACAACAAATTGTAAGAGCTTTCAAATCTGTTTACTTTCATATACATACATACTTGAACAAATAAATTTTGGCATAAAAAAATTCTAATAAGATAGAAGAGAGAATGAAAGGAACAGCAATATCATTCTACATTT
Organism: Pollenia amentaria; assembly: GCA_943735925.1. Lineage (NCBI taxonomy): Eukaryota > Metazoa > Arthropoda > Insecta > Diptera > Polleniidae > Pollenia > Pollenia amentaria. The sequence continues at coordinate 125,304,365 of OX031008.1, forward strand.
CATTCAAAAAAAGCTATTACCCACACAAACAGTGAAATATCATAAATTTGTATATGTAACAAAATACAAAAAGAACGACTTAGAAAGTACCTGTTACTTGACAAATTTGGTCACAACTGTGATTCGTGATTTTTCAGTAACAGTGATTAAATCACAGGTACAGAAATATCGCTCATCTCTAGTGTGCAATGCAAAAAGGTGGTTGAAAACCCATAGACGCCGATCTTCGTAAAAAGAATAATAATAAAATTAATTAACCTCCGGACAAAAGCTTCCAAAGATCCGGTTCGAAGGACCAAATGTTTGCGTGCAAGGCGGAAAAAAAAATTAAAAATTTGGTATTTTCTTTTATTTTCAAAAAGAATTTCTTTATTTACCTTAAAAAATCGGTAGTGAACGGTTTGGTAGTTATTTCAATAACTAACTTGATATACACAAAAACTTGAAGATGGCGAAAACAATGTTTTATTAACCGTTAACGGTATTTTTACTATAAAAAGTCCCTCCAAAAGAGTAAAGTTACTAAAAAAGAGTAGCAAACCTTAATTCTTAACCGAGATACCAACTGTTATACAAGTTAACTTAAACATTGCCGCCCACCTTGCAAGAATACAGGTTATTGCAAAAAAACAAGGTGAACAAATTTATATAAATATAAATTTAAAATTGAAAAACAATTGGGGGATTCACAAGGTGTCATAAAGTCATATGTCTTAAAATAATAACATGAAAAAATACGACTGTTGTGAGCAACCCCTCATAATTTAATGTGCTATTAATAACGACAGCACAATAAACATAGCAAGCAACGTTCTATTTATTTAAGACACTTTTTGTTTATAAACCAACAACAATATTTTTAAACCATTGTAAAATGTTATAACATTATGACAATAAACCATGATAGCACACCTTGTGAATACCCCAAATAATTCAATAATTATGTTATATATTTACATAGATAAATTAAAAAGCTCGAGGTCTGTTTAAATTCTATATTTTTTTAAATCTCGACATCCTTTGGATGTTGTTTGCGTGCAAGGCGGAAAAAAATGAAAAAAAGACAATTTGGTATTTTGTTTTATTTTCAAAAAGAATTTCTTTATTTACCTTAAAAAATCGGTAGTGAACGGCTTTGTAGTTATTTCAATAACTAACTTGATATACACAAAAACTTGAAGATGGCGAAAACAATGTTTTATTAACCGTTAACGGTATTTTTACTATAAAAAGTCACTCCTTAAGAGTAAAGTTGCTAAAAAAGAGTAGCAAACCTTAACACTTAACCGAGATACTAAGTGTTATGCAAGTTAACTTAAACAGATGTCATATTCTTTGTATGGGAGGTGTTACGCCCACTTAAAATATAGGGCTATAGCTCCTTCCAGACCATCAGTAATATACTGTAAAAGTTTGGTTCAGCGGTTTGTCGTCTATACACATTTCTCTATTTAAGCGGCAAATCACGTTCTTGTGTATTGTTTGTTCTGTTAAAAAGTGCAAAAAAAAATTCAACACAGTGAAATAAAAAAACAACAATATGGGATTTTATGAAAAAAATTAGATATAGCCGTGGTTTTTTGCTCATATTTCAGCCATTTATGGATTTATCAGGCTGAATTTCAATAGTAAAATTTAACGGAGAATATGTGACAAAAATATGTACTAAACAAGTCCCCGTCACATCTGGCATCCTCGAAAAACCCATTTCAACAGACGGACATCGTGGTTTGAACTTCTCTTTTTTTATTATAATCTGGAGAATAATTTCATGGCATTTATTTTTAAATGTGATTTCCGGCATACCTCCGCCGCAGCATGGTCCATTCGAACAAGCCAATTTTTCCAATAAATCTGGTCGTGCGGCGTCAATTGTGGCTTGCATATTGGCTTTCAATGCTTCAAGAGTTCTTAGTTTGACTTAACATGACCCCATAAAAAGGAAATAAAGTTGTCACCAGATTGATTTTGCAATAAATCGATTGTTAAGCGCGATGTATGGCAAGTCTTGCTGGCACCAAATGAAGTTGATGTTTAGCTGACACCATTTGCCGGTCCCAAGCCCGGATGTGAAAGGAGGAGGAAGATTAATACAAAGCTTCCAAGCAAACAACAATGTGCTATTATGCGAAAGGTTCATCCTGTCCTTTCAACCAGGATATGAGACAGTGGACTTATCACTCTCTTCTCCGAACTCTAACCAATCGATTAAGCCAAGAATGCAAAGAAATGAAAACGAAAATGTCTCGAATACTATATTACCAACTTGCCACCGAAACGTATAAAGTATAAACGGAAAGGAAGGTGAACTCGTAGACGAAATTAAGAAAACCAATTTAAAATACCTTGCCATAACTGAAACGAAGGAAAGAGGACAAGGTTGTGAAATAATAAAAGACGGTTTGATTCTACTACACTCGGGTGGTAGCAATGAAATAAAGGGCTAAGGCTGGGGTGGGGTTCTTAGTCTAGAGGGAAATGGATGATGAAAATACTGAAGAAAAAGATAAACTCTTTAACAAACTACATAGCGTAATTGACGACATAACTACAGATGTTATATAAGACAACAGTCTGATGCAACTCTGCATTGCTAATAACCTGGTTATAGTTAACACAATGTTCCCACATAAGAACATATATAGATATAAAAGAGAGGAACCCACGAAGAACGAAAAGTCAGTAATAGACTACATTATAATAAGAAAAAAGCAACTGCCAAGATGTCGGTAATACCTAGAGCAGTAGCCGACAAAGAAACTTAAAAACAAGGAAAAGGATAGCAAAACTAAAATCTACCACAGTGCAAGAGCAAAACCGTAAGATAGTGTCCGAAAAGTGTAGGGAAATTGAGTCATCTTTATCAAACAACGTAGACACTATATAGAATATATTCAAAAACGTGATACTTGATTCTGTGAAAGAAGTATGCGGGGAAGCAAAGTGCAGGGGACGACATGTTAAATGCACTAGATGGTGGAATAAGGCTCTTAAAAGAGAAGTAAATGAAAAGAAAGTGAGGTGGAAGAACTATTTAAGCGATAAAACCACTGAAAAATATAACTTTTACAAAGAACAACGCATAAAGGCAAACGAATTAGTCGCCAAACAAAAACCGAGGCATGGAAAGAATTTAGTCGGTTCCTCAAAGAAAACCATAATGAGAACCAGAAACTTTTCTATAGCACCATAAAAAATCTAAGAAGACCCAAAGACTGCCTTATAAAATTTTTTTCGGAAGTAAGAGTGGAGAGCTATTGCAAGAAGACAAGGAAATAATAGAGAGATGGCGCGAATATTTTATTGAATTATTGAATGGAGATAGCAAAACAGTGTAAGCCGAGTAATATATAATCCCTGAAGATGATGAGCACCCGGGACAGATTTCAAACGATGAACTCTCCAAAGCATTTGATAAAATGAATTGAGTTAAAGCTGCCGATGAAATGATGCTATAGCTCTATAACTTCTGAAATATATTGGCGTGGATGGACAAATTTTACTACTTAAATTTATCAACGTGGCTCGGAGGCAGTCAACAATTCCCAGCGACTGGCAAGTAGCAATAATTAATCCAATATTTAAAAGGGAGATAACCAGTTGTGCCAGAACCACCGAGGAACATCACTTCTAACTGTATTGAGACTTAAAAGTATTATAGAACGTTTTTAGACCCAATCGTGGAACACAATATCTAATACTCACGATGAGACAAATATCAGAAAAACCATAGAGCTTAATAAAAATACCCATTGCTGCTTTATAGATCTGGGAAAATCTGTCGACACGGTAAAATGGCGAGAAATATGGGAGGTGCTTCAAAGAAGGAACGTGGAAAACAAACTAATCAGACGAATCAAAAGTTTTTATTAAATATGCCAAAACTATGCGAGAACTGGGAACATCCAAAGAGTTCATAACCTCACTAGGTGTGCGACAAGGCGATATACTGAGTCCATATCTTTTTATAATACTGATGGGCGATTTAATTAAAACATGCAAGGAACCATTTATTTCTAAGGCAATTGAAAATTGGAAAATTTAAATGTCAATATACGCAGCTGACGTTACATTAGTGTCAAAATCAGCTAAATCTCTTCAACATAACTTGAATATTCAACATAACTTGAATACACATAGGTTATGAGATCTTAAAGCAAGTTGAACAGTTCCGCTAATTGGGAGTCACAATTAGCGAAGACGGAAAGACGAATAGAGGTTTGAATCGCATAAAAGCCACAATTGCCAATCTATACTTCGCCTTAAACAACAATTTAAATGGTAAATGAGAAGTCTGAAAGGGAACAAAACTTGCAATAAAAAACTGCACGTATATACCAACCCTTACGTATTGATGTGAATCATGGGCGCTACATCTAAAACCCAGAACAGTGTTGATATGAAATAGTTACGCCCCCTCTTGCCCTATTTCACGCCCTAAACAATAAAAATTATAGACTATAGTTCCTTCCAGATGTTACACTATTTGCCTGCCAAATTTCAAGAAAATCGGTTGATAAGTTAAGAAGATATAATAAGGGAAAGATTTTACCCCTTTTGCCCTATTTTACGGCCTCTAGCGATATAAAATATACCTTACAACCTATTCTCATACCTAACAAATATACATACAAAATTTCGTAAAAATCAGTCAGGCCGTTTCGGGGGAGTTCAATTACAACACTGTGGCACGATAATTTTATATATATTAGGGATGGGCAATAAATATCGATATATCAAAATATCGATATTTAAAAAAATTATAATCGATATACATCGCCGATATTAAAAATACCCATATATCGATACATCGATATTTGTCTACGACTATCGAATTCGATAATTTTAAGATCTCTTTATAAGAAAATTCAACATTTTAACCGTTGCTCAACTGCTTACAATACCGTTGTTTTTTAAGAATTGCATCATATGTTTTTTAACTAATATTAAGAAAATAACGGCGCTTTTCCATTGTACATTTTCATAGTTTACACAGCTCAGTTTTGCCACGGTTTTTTAAGAGATGACAGCCACAAAATAAGCGCGGAAAAAATATTCTGGAAAGGGTTCCAAGAATTATGCAAAGAATCGCCTTAATTATGGCGTATTAGCAGCAATAGACTCATAAAAGTTGGAATGTTAATAAAAAAAATATTTTTTTTTTCTTTTATTTGAGCCTGTTCTTATATGTATATTAAAAATAATATATTGCACAGTTTACTTGTATGGCATGTGTCACAAGTTTCGTTTACCGGCAGTATATAATCCGGCATTATATAATCCCAAAAAAAATAAATAAAAATTTTTTTGCATCTTTACTTTTTTTTTTAATTTTTTTTTATTGTAGAATTAACTGCCGGTCCCTCGATTCCAAACGAAAACTTCGTTCGCATAACTTACGTTAAAAACTAAATTTTAAAACTGGTTTTTGCTTTAAATAAAAGTTAAGCGATTTAAAGTTTCGTTCGAGAGACAGGCAGTAAATTTGAAATTAAAAGAAACAATAAAAAGTTAGAATGTGATTACATGTAATATGTTTGTACATATGTAAATATATATTGACATAGGTATATTAAGTTTTTAAATTTGGTAATAATTTCCGCTTAATACGTTCGATACATCGATATATTGATATTTTTAATTAATAAAAATCGATACTCTTAAAAAATATCGATACGATATATATCGATATATTTTTTCAATTTGCCCATCCCTAATATATATAGAAGTTGAATTAAAAAGAAAAAATTAAAAGACAATTGATGCCACAATAATTAAACAACATTACGTTATAAATTAATTACAATGAAAATTGTGCACTACAGATTCGGAAGAACAGAACAGTGTGGAAACACGCGAAACTCAATGGGTAATGTTTTCCAACTACGTGCAGTTCTTACAATAAAAGACCTCTCAAACAAGGCATTGGTTATTTTAGGCAATATAATTTGAGGGTTTCTTGATGAATGGGAAAAATTAAATTTGGAATAAAGTTGCGCGGGAAACCCGCTTTTTATAATTTTATAGGAAAATACCAAGTTACGTAAAGTTATTACATAACCGAAAGAACAGCCTATGAAGCGTTTAACATATTCAGATACCTGATCATTTCTACGAATGCCATAAACATACCGTACAATCATGTTTGCGATATGACCTAACTTAGTGGTTACATAATTCATTGAACCAGTAAAAACTTCAAGACCATATCGTTGGTCTCAAGTAGAAAGGCCCTAACTCAAATAATTGTAACTGTATAGTAGAAGTTAAAACATAATAGAAACTGTATGTATCATATTGTAAACTTGCTCATACAACTGCTTGTAAAGCCGTATTGCAATATTGCAATGAATTTTTGTGACGAGGTGTATTTGTGTAAAATTTATTGGAATCACTAGAAAACTCAATTTTGTAAAAAATGCGAGTAAGGGCCTTTTTACTTGAGACCATCGATATAAGATCTGTGGCATTAATACTGACTGCATGAGCCAAACGTTTTAAGACATTTTTGATCATATACCAAAACACGTGAATTTTTTGATCATGAGAAAATGTTTTTTTATTTAAGAACATTTACTGAATACGAACGAAATAAGTTAAAATCAGGAAATTGTTTTTGGATTTTCTCGTTTTAAGAAACGAAATGGATTACTTAAGAAAATAAACTTCTTTCCGTGTTCATTTGACGTTTTCAAGTTATTTATTTCATCTTTCATAAATCGCTTCTGACGATTTACAAGTGACACCAGAGGCTTTCTACGTGGCAAGGAGTCGGAAATTTGGATCCAAATAAAATTTATATTTTATAGATTTACACAAAATGTTTTTACTTTTTTAGTTCTGAAAAACACATCAATGGCTTGTACGCAGACTTTTCCTGCCTAGTGTATATATAGTATGTATATTTATATATATATAAATCCGTTTCATAAACGTTATCAATATATACATTAGGGGTATAACCAAAAAAAAATACCTATCACGACGGTGATTAATGAAGAGTTTGTTCACTCGCAGATTTAGGCGACACCAATTATGTTACGATCAGTGGTAAAATAACTTAATAATGATTGGACATGATATTTTATCTTAGAAAATGCTTTCTCTATCGGGTTCAGCGTAGGAGAATAAGGTCGTAAAATTTTAATGTACATTCAATATTGGCCACCATATGTCTTATTACTTAGGATCTATGGATTCTGGCATTATTCATAATTAAAAATGAGTTTTGTAGCCTTGTGCTGCTTTCAGTTTTATCTAAGAGCTCCCCAATAAATACTTGGAAACGGGCCGAATTCACAGTGCAAAAAGAAATAAGTTTATGGTAAACAACGCCAGTATTATCTGTCGTAGCAATTAGAGTAATGTCCCTTCCCCTAACGGTTGGCAAAACAACAACAACACCTTCTTTAGCAAAAAAAAAAAAAAAAAAACTAAATTTTAAAAATGGTTTAATTTAATTTAAAAAATGTTTAGCTGCATTTATATAAAGTTTCGTTTAATTTGAAAAAGGTTTCGTTTATTTTAATAAAGGTTCCGTTTAATTTCAAAAAGGTTTCGTTTTTTTTGTTGAAAAAGGTTTTATTTAAACATAAAATGCTATTATATATATACATATATGTATATATGGGGGATTTCATGTCAAGTGACCCAACTTTTGAAATCGATGTCTTCCGATATGGATGACATTTGCACCAGGTTAGTCTTATTGGATAGTAGTTTAGACACAAATTTTCAACAAGATCGGTCAAAAAGCTTCTGAGTTAGAGGGTGTCAACATTTGACATTTTGGCCAAACCGGTGTTCTTTCTCATCCATGTAACTTATTATCTATTGGTGTCAGCAAAATTTGTCCAAAACAAATTAGATAGCTATTTCTTCAAAATAATTTGTAAGTCAAGACGTCATATGCTAAAAAATTTAAAAATCCTCGTCTTGAGTTAGAAATAATTTTTTTTTTATACATATCCCACTCGCATCCCACTAAGCGACCAAAACGGTGCAGAGTGATCGGATTTATCGGATTTATCCGGTCACTCAGCTGCCTCCGTATTATTATTTCATCTTCTTCGCTATTACTTGAACTTAAATAAAATAAAAGTACAATACTGATAGAAAAGGCTTCATAACGCTGATGTATTTTGACATCAGTTCTATGACAATTGTCTTCGTTTTTGATCCCATGACACTTCACATCACTGTGATGTCAGCCTTAACATCACTTGGCCAAATGGTCATCAGGTTCAAAAATTTAAGTTATCTCATAAATGGGATGACACATTGACATGACAAAAATTATGAATCGGAGTCGGTTTTATAAAGCATGTCATCTGTGCGATGACAAACTGTCATCAAATTGAGTTATTGCAATTGACCTTAAGTCAAATTGAGAGAATATCATTATTTACTTACCCGTTACACATGTTTGTTTCACTTTTGTTGTGTTCCGCTCTTTGCTAACAGAAGCACTCTCAATTATAAGCCACCAGCACCATGTCCGATATTGTTTTCGTAATAATTCTACTTTAAAAATTTGATGTATTTAAATAAATAATTTAAAAAAAAAAAAAAAAAGAAGTGAATTTTTGCTTCTAATTCTAATTTTTAAATAATAATTTATTATGACATGATATATTATGTCATCGCACTGATGACAGTTTGTCATCGCTCTGATAACAGTTTGTAATTGCACTGATGACATTTTGTCATCACACTGATGACATGATGTATTATGTCATTGCATTAATGATAGTTTGCAATCGCACTGATGACAGTTTGTCTGTACTGATCAGCGTTATGACGCCTTTTCTATCAGTGTACTCAAAATGTGGCGTCGAATTGATTTCACTGTAGTCATAGCGTAGATGGAGCATAAAATATGAAAACATTCGTCATTGGATTGATGTCAATATTTGTGTCATTGATGCCATTTGTAATAATATTGATGTCACTATTCTGATGTTAGGCCATCGTTAATATGAAGATGCATTTTTCCATGAGTGTTTATTTAAGTTTGTAAATTCCAATTATATTTTTTTAAATTATTTTGACGGTTTTACATCTATTATGAATTAAGTGTATCCCTAGAGGAAGCGAACTGACGCTTAAGTAGTCCCGTGATAGGATACTTGGTGGTAGAAGCCGGTCCTAGTTCTAACACTTTGTATGATTGGAAACTATCACTTTATTCTGAATAAACGTGTTAAGTGTTAGTTGCTACAATGCTAGTCCTTGGTATTTTTCCAATAAAAAGTTCTAGAATTAATTTTAATAACACATTTTTAAATAGTCCCAAAGAAATGTATCACACCTTCGGTGAATACTGAACCTCTCACAAAAACGGCCCGAATAAATTAATAAAAAATTATTTATATAAAAAAATTATTAAAACAAAATTAATACATTATTAAAAATCTACCTTTTTGTTATTACTTAATATACCTGTTAAGTGATTGGTTCTCCTTTCACATGTCATTAGTTATTTTTTTTTTGTTCTATTTCTATTTCCACAAATCCCAGGACTAGTTCTGTTGGAACATTTGATACAAATTTCCCGTAGGGATACTACTGAAAGTATTGTAGAAGTTAAAAACTATTGTGGATATTAGGGAAAATTACAGTCCGTTTGCAGTCGTAGTAATTTTTTTTTTTTTTACTTAATTCCCCAATGAAACCAATATTTCTTACTGGCTAATATGCTTAAACGTAATAAATCTAGATACTTTAGTACATAACATAAAAGGAATAATTTAGTATTAAATTGATTTTAAGACATTTGAGAGGTTATTTTTGACACCAATAGGATCACTGAAATCAATATATGTACGTAAGAAAATTGTTAAGTTCGGAACTCATTCTGTGGATAGGAACAAAATTTGCATAATTAGACCGAAAGTATTGAAGTCTAAGGTGTATATAATTTCTGGAAGGACGAAAATGAATTGAAAACTCAACCTTACGAAGTAGGAATTCTGAGACAATTTCACCGTTTACCAAATACAGCATGAAGGTGATGTTTATATTTATTCTCTGATTGTTTAAGGTTGGAATATTAATTAATTTTTTGGATTCCAATGCAGTTTTCGAAGACAGAGTTAACGAAATTGCTTCTGTACGGATTCCAGTTTTTTAGTATATGCCTCATACTGGGGGTCCCAGACGACCTAGGCGTATTCCAGAATAGGTCTCACTAATGAAATATATAATTGTTTTATAAACATCTGCATGAAACTTAAATAATGAAGCCTTTATTATAATTTTGCATTATCTTTGTTTGTATTCAGTAAAATGAATAACTATGAAATGAAAGCAATAAACACTTGAAATTTAAGAGACGAGTAAGATGCAGTTATTTTGTTAATATAAAGACTAACAGCTCTGAAACAAAACAACCACTGAATAAATGTCGAATAAGTTCATAGAAAAAAACATTTATTTAAAAGTCAGTATTGCCAGTTGAAGGAAATGGGAAACATTTGGAAAGATAAAAACAAAAGTAACCATGAAGAGTAAAAGCAACAAGATTAGGAAGTACATTAAAATAACAAAAATAATAAAAATTTTACTTTCAATGTAAATTAATTGTTTTTAATTTAAATTTTTAAACCTAAAAAAAATTGTATTTTATTTTCAAAAACATTTTTCAGCAATGTGTTTTGCTTGGAAGTACATAAAAAAGTAGTTAGGAAAAAAATTTTAATTTAATTTAAAAAATGCTTATTACATATATTATTGTAAAGGTAACACAAAAGAAAAAACTACATTAATTTAGTAAGTGGCAACAGTGCTATTGAGAATTTATATAAAAAAATGAGAGAGAGTGAAAACTGCAAAACAAAAGTCGTTTCATTGAACAAAGTCTTAAATAAAACAAAAGTTTGTTCAGTAATCTGAATTTTATTTGAATAAGAACTTCATTGGATAAACATTTCAGTACGTTTATGAATGAAATTATTAATGCAGCCCTTTATTGTTTTATAACTAGGGATCGTCAAACTCCTTCCCCCAACGTTTGATATATTCAAGGACACCTTTGGCCTTGTTAACCCTTTGAGGACAATAGTTGCTTATAAGCAACTTCTGACTTTATGACCATATTTTTCCCGTATGGGACACACTGTTATATAACGGTAAATAGCAATCAACAGAATGATGTTTTGTGTGCAGTAAAAGAGAAAAGCAAATGCAATCATGTGTTTACGTTTTTTGCTTTACGCAGTTCTTCAGTGTGATTTCATGTGCGCGATCAGTACACGATAAATTTGCTAGTAAATAAAGAATATTTTTAAATATTTCTGCATAGCTGGAAAAATTAAAGTGAACAAAATGTTGAAGTACAAGGGTAAGTAAATTTATTTATGTTTTTAGATAGAAAAAAATCCAATATTAGAGAGATAGAATATTTTAAAAACTGAAGTTGCTTATAAGCAACTTTGGTCCATAGTGGATATAGAAAAAGTATAAATTAATTATGTTTGCAGAAAAGCTTACACAGAGGAAAGGCCTGACTGATGCTGAAATTGAAGCTCTTGCAAACTTTGATTGGGACATGTCAGCTGATGAAGATGAAGCTGCTGGGGATGAAGGTGATCCTGACTTTGTGGACGAGGCAATTGAGGCAATTTTAGTAAGGGGCGAGGAGGTGGAAGCAGAAGTCATTGACAACTTGCTGAAGGATGATGAGAACATAAACTGCTGTGATGATGAAGAAGTAAGTACTGAGGCTAGTTTTGAGAAAATAGAGCCGTCAACATTGAAGTGGAGAAGGCGGGATATGTTGCCTGGAGATGTAATATGGAGGGGAGAAGCTGAAAGAAGCTGAAAAAAACTCAGATAGAGTATTTTGAAAAATTTTTTGATGTGGAAGTATTTGAACTAATGACTTCGCAAAGCAATTTATATGCAATGGAAGCGCTTGCGACAGAATTGAAATGTTCACCGCATGAAATGCGACGTTATATCGGGGTACTCTTGTATATGGGTATCATAAAAATTCCTCGAACAAGGATGATTTGGTCAAAGGAGTTGAAGTTTAATTTTATATCCGACGGTATGACACGATCAAGATTTGAAAAAATTAAGTCTTCTTTTCACCTGAATGAAAATTCAAAGCAGCCAAAGAAAGATGAACCAAATTTTGACAAGCTATATAAAATACGCCCATTACTGGTACTACTGAAAGATAAGTTCAATAAAATACCTCAAGAAGAACATCAATGTGTGGACGAGCAGATTATAGCTTTCAAGGGGATGTCAAGTCTGAAGCAGTACAATCCCGCGAAGCCTCATAATTGGGGAATTAAAATGTTTACCAGAGCTGGGGCATCAGGCATTATATATGATTTTTCTTTATATGTTGGCGATGGAACATGTCCAACATACGGACTTGGCATATCATCAGATATTGTTTTGTATTTGGCATCAACCATTCCCAAACATGAAAATTACAAACTATATTTTGATAATTGGTTCACCTCAATAAGCCTTATGGTAGCTCTAAAAGAAATGGGCATATTCGCAACTGGCACCGTGCGGCAAAATAGAATGGCTAAATGCGAACTTCTTTCAGAAGCCGAACTAAAAAAACGTGGTAGAGGTTCGTATGATATGAAATGCGAAGTAACTCATAACTTAACTGCAATCCGCTGGATTGATAACAAAGGTGTGCAGCTGTTGTCTACTTATATGTCTGACCAGCCATTGGGATCCTGTAAGCGTTGGTGTGGCAAAGAAAAAAAATTCATACATATTCCCCGACCAGCTATAGTTAACGACTATAATCAACACATGGGAGGAGTTGACTTATCCGACATGCTCATGGAGCTTTACAAAATTAATCATAGATCCAAAAAATGGTATATGCGCATTGTTTACTGGTGCATCGGAGCTGCTGTTGTAAACGCCTGGTTGCTCTATCGCATAGACTTAAAAGCTGCCAAACAAAAGTCTAAACCAATGCCACTAATATATTTTCAAATGGAAATAGCACAATCGCTACTTAGCGCTTCGTCTTCTTCTGACGTCACTAAACGTGCAAGGGGACGTCCTTCTACAAACCCCTCACACTCACAGGCCCCTTACACACAGCAAGCCTCACCATCAACCTTGCCTTCGTCATCAGACAGTGTTTGCAGCCCTTCATTAAAACGGAAGTACACCCCAGATCCAGCCAAAACACTGCGATATGACGAAAAAGGCCATTGGGTGGTATGGGGTCAGAAAGGTCGCTGCCGTCTTTGTAAAACTGAAACTCCGCTTTCCAAATGTTCCAAATGCGGAGTTTATTTGTGTTCGAACACAAGCAAGAATTGTTTTCTTTTATACCACACTTAAGTATTACATTATACAGAAAAACTGCTAAATAAAATATGAACTATATTCGTAAAAATACCCTATTTTTATTTACCACTATGGACAATTGTTGCTTATAAGCAACTTCTTCCAGGACTTCGTAGGAAGGACATATTACTTTCAGATTTTGCAAACTACTTATTTAAGCCTATAGAAGTAGAATTGGTCATAGTTTGTATTTTTAGTACCAACGGGTTAAAAGATGTCCTCAAAGGGTTAATAGTCTGCGATATGTGCGCATTAAAACACAATTTATGATCAAGTAAAATACCCTGATCAAGAAATGTCTCTACTCTTTCAAGTTGATGCTTATTTACAGCTGTATTCATAACGAAAATTTGGCATGAAGTTAGCACAAAGTTCATTCATAATACACTTTTTTTAATACACTGTTCTTTTTAATTTAGAGTCCTTTTTTTTTAAATTAAAAAAACATTTCAAATATTAAGAGGAAAAACAAAAAAAAAAAAATAAATAAATGACAAAATCAGCGATTATTAATGCAAAACGTGTTGCATTTTTGAGTAATATAATGTGGCATCATTAATATTCAGAGTGGATTTATTAAAAGTTAGCAGACGGATAAAATTTGAATAAACTCTGTGCTAAAAAGCTGCTAAGCTTAATCAGCATTCTAGTTAGCAGCTCGTTGTACGTAGTGTACAAAGCGTGGCTAACTTTTTGTTATGATTACGCTACAGAGTACTGGACTTCTTCTGTAGAATAACATGTGTTTACATGATTTAACTCCTTTCATACGATATCACGTAATTATCTTACGTACGATTGGCAATACAAAAATAATCACAGATGTGACAGTCCGAGCCCTGGCTTTATAATATTTTCAAAGAGTTTTTGATTTGTTATGTTACTTTTATGTGTCAAATTGAATGTCACATTTATAAAATTATAGCATATACAACCAATAAGACGCAGTAAAACACTTCCGTGAATTTCCACATTGAAATTCTAGAGAAAAAAAATCCAAATAAAACACATGATTTTTTTAATCTGAGAATTTTCATTTTTTTTAGTATTTATTTTGAATTAAATATTTAGCTTGTTTTTTTTTAAATAAAGTAGAGTTTAATTCCAAAAAAATCTAATATTTACAAAGTTTTTTTTTTGTTATTTTAATATACGAAATATTAATTTTTTTTACTTTTGCTTAATTTTTTGTTATTAATCCAAAAAAGTCTTGTTATTAAAAAAAGTAGTGGAATTATTTTTATAAAGCATTTGGAAATTTTGAATAAAATTTTGGTTTAATCTAATTAGAAAAAAACTTAACCGAAAAATTAAAATAAAATTGCTTTATTTGTTTCCTTTAATCCATACAGAGCCAATGTGGAATATTTTTAAAAAAAATGTTTTTTAAACCAAAACTAAGTTTTAATTTTCGGAACCCAATGCAGAGCCAACATGGGTTTCAAAGTTTTTAAAAGGGGATTTATTTTAACTAAAATGATTAAAAAATCAAAATTTTTTTTTAATTTCGAAAAAAATTTAAAATATCAATTAGTTCTTTTTAAAAAAATATTATGGCAAATTTAGTTTTTCTTAGTATTTTTTGGTTTTTTGTTATTCTTGGGATTTCTTATATTTTAAAATTGAATCAAATTCCTCAGTGCTTGCAGTGCAATATATAAGATTTTTTTCTTTAATATATATTTCATTTAGTTTTATATTAGTTATATTTTATTAAAATTAGTTTTTATTTTTAATTAAATAAAATATTTTTTTTTTATTTTCTTGATTTTTTTCTTTTACTTTTCAAGGTTAAATATAGTTGTAGGTTCTTATTAAAATAGTGTGTGTTTATAGTTATAAATATTTAAATTTCAGTATTAATTATTCTTTTTTTTAAGTATTATGTATTAGTTTTTGTTGTTTTGAGTATTAAAAGTTTATTTACAATATTTGCGTTGTTCTTTTATTTTTAATTTATAGCTAAAGTATTCAAAATGATCTATTCATTTTTGATAAGTATTCTAATTTTAAGTTATAGATTTAGTAATTTTTTCGATTTTTTACGTTTTTAAATTTTTAGTTTTCTAAATAGTCAGACTTGAGTATATTATTTTGTAGAATTTTTACGCTACACGTCGTTTTTAATGAGCTAAATGAATTCGAAATTTAGGTGTTTTTTTTATTCAAAATAAAAAAAAGTGGAAAAAACATAAAAGTTTAATGTTTGTTAGATAAATTACGAAAAAAAATGTTATTAATTTTTTAAAAATTTGCTTTTTAGAAAGTTATGGCCTCAATTTTTTAAAAATCGGTCCATATTTGCCCATAGTTTCCCATACAAGGATTGTTCGCGATAAGTAAAAACATGTCTGTCCAAAATTTTTTAACCTTAAGTCCAGAATTCACAAATAATATTTTCAGATACTTAACCTCACAACAATTTTTTTTTTTGGATTTCCATATAGTTGATAAAATTAATGACCCTAAATTACGAAAACATTTGCTTTTTTTGTAACTATTGAACTTGCTTAAAAATTTGTCACAAATGACTGATTTAAATTAAGGCCCACTCGTTACCCGAGCGTTGCTGTACTTGTAACGTACCGTACCGTACTAAACCGTACTGCTAGCACGTTGTAGTACCTATAGAAAATCTAAAAACGTGTCATATTTTTCACCTACATAAACAAAAAAAATTTGTATACATAAAACCACACACACAGTTATGCGAATTAAAAAATTTTCAAATGGTGACCCTTGTGCAGAAAAAGTACCAAGCGGTTTAGAAGGTATTAGAACAGTATTTTGTTTATGTGTTAAAACATCAATAATTTAATATTTATAGTATAGATTCGCAATAAACAAATATGTATTTGAGAATATTGATACATATCTACAAAATTATTGTTTAATGGGTCGATTTCGGATTGCAACTGAACTGAAGGAAGTTGTGTTGCCAGCAGTGAAATCATGCCAGGCCGCTCATGTTAAAATATATAACATTTTATTTTATTTTATATTTAACCATCAGCGGCGTTGCCTAATTTCGCTGCTGGCAACTCAAATTCAGTTCAGTTTCCATTCGTAATCGATCCATAAATGTGCATACACCAAACAAGGTTTTGATACAATTTTAGGCCTTTTATATACAGGTATGTTCTGAAAATCACTTTTTCGTAAAGTGATTTGAAATTACTAAAAAGGTTGTCTGTGCACAAAATTTTTTGAAATCTCGTGATTTAAAACCTGCCAGCTTTCAGCATGACGATTTCAAATCACCTAACATTTTTTTTAGCATTTTTCTTTGAAATCTTTAAAAATATTTTCACACACTTTGAATGATTTGTTCTTTATTTGTTTTTGCAATCAAATAAATCATTTTACACGGAAGAACCTTTACAAATTTAGGAAGACGCGAAATTTTTGAAGACGCTGTTTTATTTTTTTTTAAATTTTTCTCGACTTACTTTTTCTTTTCAGTAGACAGCTGATATTGTTCATCAAAGACTTTTGCGGTTGCCAGAGTAACAAAGTTTTTAAGTCGTGTATCATATGACTATTTCATTCAAGTAAATTAATCATTAAAAATAAATTTTTTATTAATTTGTTAAAAAAAAACTAAAAGTAAAGAAGTATGAAGTTTGATTTGTTAAATTTTAAAAATAAATGACAATGGCAACAATCTAACTGAATGTGGCAGCCCTGTAAAAAGAATCCCACAGTTGTTTGCACGTGATTTATAACAATGGCCACCAATACCACCCATAAAATTACAATGAAAACTTCTGAACAATTAGAAAAATAGGGTAAACCCCTCAAACGCTTCATGTTAAATATGACTTCCATTCTTATCACTTGCCAAATATTTGACGACAAAAGCTGGGTCAACAGGAAAACTAAAATATAATTTTCTTTAATTCTAACATTTATTTCGATTATAATAACGCAACTTAGAAAAACCTGTTTTGCTACGCCTATCAGTATAATAAGTTTTTTTTTATATTAAGACGATGTTAAATCTAACTAACTACTCGTATTAACAAAAGCAGTGGTTATTATCATTTGGTCAAATATTTAATAAGTGTGACCGTAGCTTTAGTTGTGTCTACATCAAAATTTCTTGTGTTTTAATTGTGTATACATGCAAAATTTACCCTAAGGCTGCGAGAGTCTGGTTAAAATTAAGCAAAAACGTAGTGGACCAAGTATCTTTCGTATAGGCAAAAAATGATTGCTTTAGGGCTGCGATCGGCAACCTATACTATTATATTTTGCGATTGTATGCGTTGTATACATTTTACATATGTTGTTGTTAATGTTTTTTAATTCTCTGCAATGTATGTGCACACGTACGTAACAAAAGAGAATAAAAAAGAAAAGAGAAAACGCGGCGCCCTGATTTTGCCGATCGCAGCTTTAGGGACAATATTTTTTCGGTTTTTAAGGAGGGCCATAAAATGGGGGTTTATTTTCATGCGATTTTGATATTATTTACCACGGAGCTTGTATATGCGTCATGAAAATCACCTTTCCCTAGATATTGTAAGATAATGAGATAAAGGTGTCGCCAAGAAACTTAACAAAGTCTATCCCTTTTTTACCTATGGTTATCCCGCCAAGCTCTACACTTGTCTGCAGGAGACCAAAGTCTTTGGCGGGAATCGAACACGCAACCCCGGCACTGATAGACTAGCTTACTATCAGCTAGCCTACCGGGGCACCTATGCACTCACCCCTGGAACTACGAGAACCTCAACTCTTTAAGAAGTTACGATAAATCTAGGGCTGGTTATTGATGAGTTTCCTTCGGGCATCATGTGGTGGCTGTGTTTTGTATCCAAAATCACGGTTGGAATTAGTGTTTGATGCAAAATTGCTATCTGAGGCAGGTACACACAGGTACCTGGAAAATAATCTTTTTTCAATTCATTGATACTTTAACACTTTAATTGGATGCCCGACATCAATTCTATATTATAATTTAACATATTTCAGTTTCAAGAACGGTTTTTGGAATATAAAATGTCATATGTTAATATAAAACTCCCGAAATTTCGAGAAAACTTTTTTGGGGTTGAGCCAAAACTGTTGTGTTATTTAGTTCAGAAGTTAATATTTTTAATATTGCAATTGATGAAAAAAATTAAGTTTTTAGGATTTAAAGATTTTCAAAAACTACAGGGTGGCGCAGAAAGCTCTACGGTTTTAATTCTTTATAACTTTTTTAAATATTTTACTAACGGCCTGCAAATAAAACACACAACGAAAATCAAATGTCTGTACAAGACGTTGGTGTACAACCACACTGACAAAAACTTTCAGTTACTGATCGTCGCACAATTTAAATAGTGTTTGCGATAGTACAGGAATTCAAAAAAATATCCGCCGGACAGTACTTGTCTCTTAAAATACAGCAAATTTTGTTTTGCTTATTCTCCTAGTATTTTAAAATTACCTCGTTCAGTGTGCGATACTTTGTGATTTTTACTTGTGTGTCGTGAGTAACGGACGCACACAAAAAATGTTTAATGTTCATTGTGTGTCGTATGTGGCGTACGCATAAAAAGGATTGTTTTTGCAAATAATTGTTGCAATATTCACATAAAAAATGTGTGCATTTTTTATTTCCACTCTCATTGCTGCATGTATTTTTCATTCCCTTGTTAATTTTTGATGGTATTTTTTATACCCGCTTCTTGTTCGACTTCCACTATAGTAAGGCATACGTTTTTTTTTGCTTTTACACGTTCACACAGTATTTGTTTGTGACAGTACAGAGTTTGAAAAATTTTCAATTATTTTAATGTGTGTTCGAATGGAAAACTACACAAGCGAATAATATTTTTTAAAACAACAATCCATTGATGTTTTGAAAAATTTGATAATGAGCGATTAAGCTCATTTCCTATAAAATGGCTACGTCAACAAGCAAAACTGCTGGATTTGAGCTACTGGGTATTTAAGAGCAGTTCATCAGTTATATTATAAATTACACCAACTTAAGTGTACTGTTTGGTGCGGTGTATCCTCCGATAGGATGATTGACTGTTTTGAAAATGACATTGGTGTTTCAATCTCTGTCAACGGGTTCGTTAGGCCAGCTGTGGAAAATTATCTAAAAAGATTAATTATTCAACAAGATTGAACCACAGCATATATTGAAGGTGCTTTAATGGCTTTGGCAAGGGACATATTCGGCGAACACATTATTTTATGAATAAGCGATTATAACTGGTCTCCTCGTTCACCAGTCTTAACCGCTCCATACTGTTTTCTTTAGGGCTATTTGAAACAAAGAGTTTATTTAAACAAGACAACAACCATTGCTCAAATAAAAAAACCAACATTAGAAATGAAATCATGGCCTTTGCACTCGGAAATTTGTGAAAAGTTATGAAAAATATGTTAAAATAATCGCAAATTTGCGAAGCAGAAAATGGACACCAGCTTCATACAACAAATTAATAATAATGACATTAATAAATAAATAAGAAAGTATAGTCGTTCAAGCACGACCATATAATACCCTACACCACAGTATTTACAAAATTTTTTTTTCGTGAGTATACCATATTTAAGACCCATGGATGATCATGGACCCGCCAAAACAAAAATTATGATGTTAAGATTCGTATTAGAGTTCCTTGTGCCAAATATTATTTAAATATCTCCATCGTTATGAGATTTTTTTGTGTTTAGGTATTTTTAGGGAAAGGGTTTATAAAGCACCTAGGGTTAAGGTAAATGGAACTACAAGCACAACAATTCGTCATGGTAAAAATTATTATCCACAAATTTTATGTCATAACTTTTATACAAATATATACAGGTGAGTCTCGATTTACGCTGTCTGCTGGGACCGAAGAAATCACGTGTAAATGAAATTCGCATAAAACAAGGTTCAGGACTGGTACAAATTCCGTTTATGGGACCAGACATTTAACACATCGCGTAAATTAAAATATGAAATACATACGAAATTGAATTTTTGGACCTTAAAACCGAGTTTAATCAAGAATTCGTAGAACCATATAGATACTTCTCAATAATGATTTGTTTAAGACATTACATATTATATTATTATAAAACAGTTGAATTAAAAGAGAACAAAGAAATAATTGCAGCAGATTCGAATATTTAAAATCAAAAATAAAAGAACAATTGTAAAATAGTCAAAAACAAACTAATCCAAGAAGAATTGGCTAAAAAACCAGTAAAATGTTACTGGTTACAAAAAAAAATTGCAGTAACCTGTAAAAATTTAAAATTTTTAATACAGTATTTATTTGCTGCACTATGCCCATGTATGTTTGAAACATTGTATAAAAAATCTTAAAATTTTTGCAAAATATTTATACTCTTGTGCAGTTCTATTTTGAGCACAAATCTAATAAAATTTTTTGAATCACAGTGCTGCAGGATTGCAATCATTTCTTGAGCGTGTTTTATTAAAACCGCGTAAAAAAGCGCGTGATTCAAAAAAAGGTTACTACTATGGATCCGTGTTATATCTAAATCGCGTAAATGAAGTACCGTGTAAATCAAGGGATACATGTATAAAGAAATTTTGACATTAAAGGTATTAAAGAGAGTGGTACTTGAATGGGAACCTTGATCAAATATGAACGGATTTCAATAAAATTTGATAAAATGATTTAGATTGCAATAAAATATATTTAAACCAAATTTAGGCCCTAATCATGTAAAACACAGCGCAATGCCAAAAATAACATTGCAAGCAAAAACAATGTCATAAATATATTGTAATTTTGTTGTTGCTTTCAACAGAAATTCATGTACTGTTTTAAAATTTTCAACACCACAAGCAATGAAGCGTTTTAAATTTTAAAACGCAATGTGAATTTATGTTGGAAGCAAAAACAAAATTAGAAAATATTTTTGACATTGTTTGTGCTTTCAATGTTATTCTTTGGCGTTGCGCTGCGTTGTATATGATTAGGGCCTTAATCTTAATACCATCAAAATAAGTTAATGGGTTAATGGGAACAGACTATTCCGGAGAGAGTCTTGTACGGGGGCTCTATGAAATTATGAACCGATTCTCAGCATTTTTAATAGGCTTGACAATTAAAACGCATATAACAAATTTTTCGAAGTTTTCTCTTAAGTTTGCGAACAAGGTTTACATGGACAGCCAGCCTGCCGATAGGACATTGCTGGATCGATTCAAAAAATGTTTCCGAGTCGATCGGTTACTAAAAGGTTTAGGACCAATATTTTTAAGCGTTACACACATCAGCAAAAACGCATAATTCCCTCTCCACTATGGTGGTGTGGGTATACACATTTTTTTTTTATCAATTTAAACCATAATGCTCATTCAGGGCCTTTTTTAATTAGAAATCTTAGAGAAAAAATTTCATTGACAATGAACAGTCTACTTAGAATTGATTAAAATATTCAGCTTAAGAGTTCTTAAGTTTTTTTTGAAGATATTTAAAAAAATAATAATAATATGATAAAATTAATTGAAAGCAAAATGGTTTAAAAAAGTTTTTTTTTTTAAATTTAAAGAAAACAAAATTTAAAATTAAAAAAATTTATTAAACATAAACCAATAAATTAAAATAAATAAATAAATGTCTTAATTATCTACAATACACCAGTTTTAAACAATACAATTTTAAAACTTTTATTTTTTTACGTAATATTTTCTTAAAACTTAAATTTAGTAAACCAAAGACATTAAAATAAATTTAAAAATAAATTCCCTTAATTACTAAGAATCATAAGACTTTCGTTACAAGTTCAATTATTATTTAATGTTTTATTTAATTTTTTTTTCAAGTTTTTTTTTCTCAATTGCATTGTAATTGAAATTAGCGAAGAAAATATTATTACATATAAAAATAAGTTGTTTTTACAGAATTTTTTTTCTTTTAATAAATAAAATTTTTATTGATATAAATAATTATAACTTGGACCCGGTTAAACTCCGAACAAGTGTTTGTTTTGTTTTTTTAAGTAGCAGTTTTATAATATTTATTTTTAATATTTTTTAGGTGTCTTTTTTAGTATTTTATTTTTTTTCGTGTTTTTTTTTGTTTTTGCTTAAAAAAGGTGCAGTTTTTATTTTTTTCCTTTTAAAGGGTTAAAGTTTTGTTTTTTAATTAATTTAATTTTTTAACAATGCAAAAGGAAAATAGTTTGAGTGTTTTTATTAAAATTTTAATAGTTTTTTTTTCTTGATTTTAATACTAAATTGCTTTTCAAGTTATTTTTTTTTTTTAATTATATAATTTTTCTTTTAAATTGAAAAAAAAACATCTAAGAAAAAATTAAGTTTTTATTTTATTAAAGAAATTATACATTTATTATTAAATTTATTTTTTAAATATTGCGATTGTCTTCGTCTTCTAATTTTATACTCATTAATTATTAATTTTAAATTTTAAAATTAATTTAAAGAAATTTAAATTCATTTTAGTTTTAAAACAAATGTATTGCAAACCTTCCATTTGGGGCTGTTTTTAAAAATTTGCAGTAGTTTGTTTTTTTTAATCAAAAGATACCTTAAATTATATGGTAATAATTGATATTGATTTAATTTTTTTTTTAAGTTTTAAAAGTTTAATTTAAAATTAATTATTTAAAATTTTATATTTTTAAATTAAACTTTTTTGTATGGTTTTGGTTCTTGTCTATATTTGCAATTACATAAACTGAAATTCTGGCAGGTTTTTAATTTTTTTATAATTATTTTTTATAAAATATTTCATTACTCATTCTATTTTAATTTAATTTAAATTATTTAATAAGAGAATTTTAAATCAAACATTTTCCACACTTAATGCTGCACATGTTTAAGAAAATATTTAATATTAAGAAATATAATTGAATTTTAAATGAATGGTAAATTTTTCAAAAAAAAAAAGTAACTGAAAATGCAGGCTTTTATTTTTATTGTTAACAAAAATGATCAAATTGTTTTAAAAAACAAGTTTAACAAACAAGTCTGATATATGTATTTCTTTTACTTTTTTACAAAACATATCCCAAAAAAAAAAAAAAAAAATTAATATGTGTTGTTTACGGAAGGCTGGTTATCAGGTTATATGGTTATTTAGTTATATTTGCAACAACAAAATACACTTTACTCAAATTTTTTTTAAATATATTTTGTTGCTTTTAATATAACTACATCACCATTTAACCTGATAATCCTCCTTTTAAAATTAAAACTTTTAAAATTAAAATTTTAGCTAATTTATACACAAACAGCTTTCTTGCCCAAGTTTTCAATTAACATTAGATATTAAAAAGCTTTTCCCTTTTCTTCTTCTTTTTCTCTTTTATAAACTCATGATGTCTTGCACAAAAATTATTTAAAAATTGCTGTGTGTAAACAGGTTTTCTTTGGTTTTGTAATAAAATACATATCTTCATACGCTTTGTTGGTCTAAGTTTAAACTAAATGCGTGGCGCATAATGTCGAAAAGAAAATTTCTTTCGTATATTAACATTGAAAAATTAACAAATTTTAGTTTTTATTATTGTTTTCAATATAAATATACGAAAGAAATGTTCTTGTCGACATTGCGGGCCAGGCAGTTAGTTAGATAAGATTGTTAGTTCTAAGTCAGCGATTGATTACCTGCTCAATTTACATGGAAGAGCAATCTAAGAAATCTTAAAATTTTATCAGGAATCAAAGAAAACAGCGGAAAAGAGAATTCTCAAGTTACACAAGCAGAAATTTATAGTTTAAGTGCCCTGGAGACGTTCAAATAAACCGTCAGGTATTGCATATGTGTAAGCGTCGTTTATTTGACGCTTATTCGGAGACGTATAAATTCACTCGTTAATCAGCAGTTTAATTTCGACTTCGTTGCGTTCGCTTGCAAGTATGTCCTTATAGGATAATAAATAATTGTTGTTGACGACAAGTCCGGAAGAAAGAAAACACGAAATAGAAATGTTAGATCAAAAATTGGTGCAGAAAAAAGAAAAAGTTTTACAAATGAAAATGTTTAACATGAGTTAACTTGCTAATAAGAAGCCTTGGTTATCTATATAATATATAATTTCTCAGTATGTCCGGATGTTTGTATGTATGTCCAAATTTCTTTCCGCAACTTCCTAAAGCCATTTGATGACATAGGAAGCTGAAATTTTGCATACTTAAAGAACGAAGCCAGGGCGGCACGCGGGGATATTCTTGTCTGCCAGGGTCAGGCTTAACAGCTAGTTCTCTATAAAACCCAATATCCATGACAGGAAACACAAAGCAAATGTCAAGCATAGAGGCCTCGTTACTCTTACGCAGTGTTTGAAAATAAACATTAAATATCGCTCCTTAATGTTCGGTTCGTTAGATTTGTGGAAAACACAAACGCTTAAAGTGTTTGTGAAGTAAATCATTAAAAATAACGTTTTCCTGTTTGTGATCTTCGAACACAAAAATAATACTCTACTTATCCAACTCAACCAAATAATGAGAACATTTAATTCCATGCTGCTTTTCCTTAAAAACCACAAACTTCGTTGTGTTCGGTTCATCTTTAATGTTCGTTTGTTTCAGTTGTGCTTAGCTCCCTTTTGGCTGAAAATAACCAAATATTTTTTTTACAAAATCATAAGTATAAAAAAAGCCAGCAAAAAAATTTTATACAAACAAAACATATACACAAAACACACACACAAGCTATTCGTGCTGTGGTCGTTGCTAAAATTTTTTGTTTGTTCATTTTTTTATCAATGTAACAAAGAAACCTATGGAACATTAAAATATAATGTTTGTCTACAGAACCACTACAATTGTTCCGTTTTATAACAAAGAACAGAACACTATATAATGTTCGGCTCTTTCTTGAAAATAGTAACGAACGGTATTTAGGGTTGTGTTCGCCTTCACAAACACTATAAAAATAGATATAGTTTCTGGGTGTGTGAGCCGAACGCTAAATAATGTTCTGTTTATTTTAGAACACTGCTCCTACGTAAACGTGACTTGTGTTTGAATCTGATAAAATTAAAATTTTTTCTCCGTTTTAACGCATTAGCTGTCAAAGAACATTTTGTTTGCTTATGTTTATTGACAGAGTGAATATTTCATCGAAGCACACGACATTTTCTTTTTGTATTTTTTATACAAAACCGTACAAATAACAAAATTAATGTGCTGTTTTCACAAGTTGCCACCATGTTTTTGAAGCTAGATGTTTGCCTCTCCTAAACATTTTTGAATTTTGGATTGGTCCTGTTTACCATTAAATGTGTGATATGTACATAAGTATATATCGTCGATAAGTCCGTATTACATATTTGTATATCCAAAAAACTAAAAAATGAGATTCACTGAATTTTAATCAAGCTTATGCGAACACGCACAGAAAAAAACATTTTTCAATATGGTGACCTCCAACAAAACAATTTTTAACGAAAATATTTTAACATATTTCTTTTAATTTAACCATATTTCTGTCACCGGCAACCATATTATGGTTATATAAGTCCTCCATTAAGAAGCCACAACCACATTATGGTATGTCAATAATTTGTTTACAACTAAAAACTGTATTTTTCTCTTTTCCAAGAGCAGCATGCTATGGAAAACAACTATTATAAGTGTTTAACATATTTTTGTTATTATTAACCATATTTAAATAACAAATTAGAAAAAAATCGATAATTTTAAGCATTTAAGTTATAAATTTAAAATTTATATCAAATATGATTGTTTTCTAAACTTAATATTAAATATTAATATTAAGGCCTTAATCATGTGAAACGCAACGCCAAAGAATAACATTGAAAGCACAAACAATGTCATAAATATTTTGTAATTTTGTTGTTGCTTTCTACAGAAATTCACATTGCGTTTTAAAATTTTAAACGCTGCATAACTTTAAATTTTAAAACGGTACATGAATTTCTGTAGAAAGCAACAACAAAATTACAAAATATGTATGACATTGTTTGTGCTTTCAATGTAATTCTTTGGTGTTGCGTTGCGTTTTACATGATTAGGGCCTAAAGGAAAACAAACATTTTGTAAAAAAAAATATTATTAATCGTGAAAATAGTAATGTTTAAAATGGAAACATCATTTTGTGTTTTAACCATAATTCAACCATTTTCCTTCTGCGTGCTACTGCATTTAATGCTAAACAATATGAAAAAGATATTTTTCTTTCTTTTGGAATTGCAATTTGTTTTAAAACGACTTATTGCTCTATTACTGTTTTCCTTTTTAATTTAAATAACCATATTTTTTCGTTTTTCTACTATAATTTCTTTATTATGTGTATAATAATTTTTTAATCAATAACACGCAGCAATACTTTTCGAGCAAGTATTGAATTTATAACAAAAAAGGGAGGTAAGAAAAATGGGAAGAATTTCTTTGTTTTCCACAATTTTAATACTTTCGGATGTGAAATTGTCGTGTATAAATTGTTAATTTGTTTTATCTAAAGCCTGGCACTCTGTTCTACATTTCACGCGAAATGCTGTCAAAACTCATATGAAAAAAAATTTGTGCGGAATTTCTATGAAATTATGTTGATACAGTTGTACTCTGTTCAATATGTGAAAATGTTACGAAATGTTTCTGGCAACATTTTTTCACAACTGCGAAATAATATAAGCTGCACTTATTGCACGTGGAATTTTAAGCAAATAAAAAAAAAGGTTTTAGCTTAATATTAAATGAGTACGGAAAAGCAGAAATATCACAACCGGTAACAGCTTTTCATCTATTTGTACTTTCATTTTTATTTAATTTTTTATTTAAAAAAATACTTTTTAGTAAAATACATATGGGTCTTGTTTACATGCGACAAACAATGTGGCATACCTTAAAAGATGAAAAACGTCGAATTGTGCAAACTCGTTAGATAGGTGACATTGATACATTTCAAATATTTCGTATGCAATAATAGATGTTTCACAAATTGAACAGAGTACTAGGCCAAACACGCGCAATACTTTTCGAGCAAGTATTAAATTTATAAGAAAAAAAGGAGGCAAGAAAAATGTGGAGAATTTCACTCTTTTCTACAATTTTAATACCTGCGCAAGTAAAATTGCCGTGTGTAAATTGTTCATTTTTTTAATATTTAAAAAT
Organism: Pollenia amentaria; assembly: GCA_943735925.1. Taxonomy (NCBI): domain Eukaryota; kingdom Metazoa; phylum Arthropoda; class Insecta; order Diptera; family Polleniidae; genus Pollenia; species Pollenia amentaria. The sequence goes on from OX031008.1 coordinate 125,331,774, forward strand.
CTTTATCAAATAATTTTCAATTGTTTTTGTAGTTTCATCTAATGTTTTATAATTTCCAAATTAATTTTGTTTAATAATTTCGGGCTTTTAGGAAAATAAGTATGTATTTTTTTATTATTATTTTTTTTAATAAAGTGTTTAATATTTACAATAAATTTCCTTTATTTGCATGAGTTTTTTTAATTTCATTTATACTACCCGTATATGTTAATTTTTTAATGTTATATTTAAAGTTTTTTGTTTAAGTTTTTAATTAATTTTACACTTAAATGAGTTAAATTTTTTTACTTTTAAATGTTTTTTTTTTTTTTAATAATTTACTTTCCTTTAGAATTCCAATTTTAATTTTATATCACAATAATCGTTTCTTAAATTTTTTTTATAGCTGATTTTTTCTTGTTTTTTTTTAAATAATTTTAAAAGAATTAATTTGAAAATTTTATAAAGAAAAATTAAAACAAATGATTTAAATTTTGTAAAATAAAGTTACTTTTCTTTTGGTAATCATTTAATTTTCATATTCATGTTAAAATATCAGGGGGAGAAAAAACTTTTTTTTATGAATTATTAAAAAAGATTTTTAGTTAAAAAAATTTGTAAATACTCAAATTACAAGAGAAATTATTAATTTATTTACTTGGCATAGTCATGTTCAAAAATCGTTCTTGACCTTGTTTTATTTTTAATTAAATTAAATATTATTAATTAAAATAATGGAATGTTGAAAATATTTTTTTTGTTTTTTTTTTTACAAAATTTTTATTTAAAAAATGAATTGTAAATTTCAAGTAATTTTTAAAATGTTTATATTTATAATTAGTTATAATAATTATTATTAGTTAGTAATTTTTTCGCGAAGTTTTTTAATGGTGTTATAATATTTCAATTTTTTTTTTTTAAATAAAATGTTTATAAAAGATAGTGAGTGCAGTTGTTGAAATACAGAAGAAGAAAATAAAGAGATTTGTTATTAATAAAATATTTTTTAAAATATGTTTATATATAATTCCCAGAAAATAATAGCAAAAATTTATTTTCTTACATCTACAATAGTATTTTTTCTAAGTTCTTTTTAAATTAAAACTTTTTTTTTTTACCAATTTATACTGCTTTTACAATTGTTATTTAGCCAAATACTCTATATTGTAATTAAGTAATTAAAAAAAGCTTTTTTTATATATTTAATAATTTATAAATATATTGACTTTAAACTAATGATTGTTTTCTCAAAGTGTATGTTATAACTATTTGTCTAAGTGTACATTTAATGTTTGTTAGCATTTTATTACTATGAGTATATTATTTGTTTATGTAGTTAAGAGGGCTTGAAATTAAATTTAGTTTATAGTTTGTTTTAAATTTAAATGTTGCTTACTTTCCAAATATGAAGCAATTTCATTGGCATTTTTATTAAATGCCACCATCATGGGTGTATTACCAGACATGTCACGAGCCTCTATATTGGCTCCTGCAGCTACAAGCATTACACATATATCCCGTCTATTTAATCTAGCTGCCATATGCAATGCAGTAGCACCCCTTTAAGTGGGAGAGAAAAAACAAAACATTTTTATTTAAATATAATTCAATTTTAGTGGCCATATGTTCCTCTCAGGAATAATTAGATATATATGTATATAATATTAGGAATTTTGTGATAAAAGGACCTTATTTTTACCTAAAATGAAATATTTTCTTAAATAACTATCTTGCATGACTTATCGATTTTAACGTGGTCTGTGCGGTTTAGAATTGATAATATTGATACAAAAGACAGAGGCGGGTTTGTCAACAAAAGTTTGAAGATAATAAATTGAAGGCATAATTCTGTAAATATTGTTGTCAAACTCAGTAAGAACTTGCAAAAAGAAAAAAAATCATTCGAAGCCGACAGACGATTTCGCATATTTTAAATGCTGCGTGAGTAATTTTTGCATCGATTAATTACATGCGCTAAAAAATGGATGCATTACCAACCACAACCCGAAGCAAATTTTTTAGCAGTATTGAACTTACAAAACTAAATTAAACATTTACGGACTTGAGTGAAAGATAACATATGTACTGAAGGATGGTCCCTCGCCAAAGCGATCCACTAAGACGAAAAAACCAAATGCTTGAAATATGAAAATTCATATATACTTCTATGTACGTTTTCTTCATATTTGCATTAATAATTTTGGTCGAATTTTGACCACTGGGCAAACACTAGTAAAATTATTTTTTTTTTTCATATTTTATTTATGATTGATTACTGAAAATGATTTTCAATAAAAAGTATTGTATAGGAACTGCGGTGACTTTTTAACCGATTCTAACATCCTTTTGCTATCATAATTTTGTGATATAATTTCAGATATATGATGAAAATCGATCGATTTCAAAACGATGAATTTCGAGCGATTTCTGAATTATATTCTAGTATTTCTTAGTTATAGAAAATATAACTCAGGTTTATATTTATTTATTTCATTTTCAAAATCGTTTTCCATCATACACCGGAGCATAAGTACTTAAATGATGCCCGAGTATTCAGGGTTATTTTGCGAAGGGATGTAACGATACGCCTTTTTGCCGATACGATACCGATACCTATACTCAAAAACAAATATCACCGATACCGATACGAATAATAAATTTAAGCTCAAGGTAAAATTAACTAAATTCAAGTAGAGTAACTTCTTTATTATACAAAATTACAACGTACGAGATTATTAATATTTAAAATTCATGAGATTTTAAAAACAACAAAATGAATTTAAATTCATGGTAAAATCCATTTTTTTTAAACAAAAAAAAAGTGTAAGAGATTATTAATATTCAAAATTAATATTAAAAACATTTTTATTTAAAAACAAAGTATTCTCAACTTTTGTGGAGATAATTTCGCAACTCCGTTTGAAGCAGACCTGCAGTAAAAAATCGTCTCTCAGATGTAACTGAACTCATTTAACAACTTAAGTATTTCTGCGCCATGGTCTTAAATTTTGAGTATAATATTTTATAACGACAGCAAACAAACGGATCTACGTCTCTAGAAAAATTAGAATATCTAAGGTATATCTAGACTTCTTATTTAGCTGAACCACAGCATAGGATGAAAAGAGGATTATTCCTCTCTAAATTTTCTTTTATTATATTTTCACAAACGCTCCAAAGGTCAGTTCTTGTAGACTTATCAGAACTATTACTTGGTATAGGGGTGACCATGTCTTCAACACTTTCGGAATGTAGTCATGTTGATTAGTCAATAAGACGTTTTTTCGATATATTGTCTTTGAAATTTTCTAGCTGTGTATTGAAGGCAGAGAAGTGTAGGTAAACAGTAGATTTCATTATTCTCTAACCACTCAACACTTTTATTTAGAGCTAGTGCTACGTAACTCACCAATTTTAACGAATCTGAACTATTCTGCATTTCAGTTTATCCATTTATCGTATTTTCTCATAATGTTCGAAGACTGTTAACTAGCGAAATTGCGTCAGAAAATGTAGCAGCGGACTTGCTTATGGATGTTGTGTTAAACGGTAAACCGCTCTGAGGAGATTGTGTGGTTACAATAGATGCTGCAGGTTCACACCAAGCGTTCAATGCGTTTATGCATCAGTCAAAAAAGTCGTAGTGTAAAATTGTATTGATAAGTTACACAGCAAACTCGTAAAATGCATATATGTATCGAAAGCGTCTCGAAAAAACGAAAAACGCGTGGTGTGGAGCGACCTCCAGCTTAAGAATTAAAAGAAATAATTTATTATTCTGTTTAATTTTTTGCTATTAGTTGTTATGCAAAAAAAAATAAGCATTGCAAATTAAATTGTTTGTTCAAAAAAACTATAAAAAAGTATCGGCGTATCGACAGTAAAATATCGCCGATGCCGATATATCGGCAAATGTGAAGTATCGCCGATACATCGTTATCGGTTTCGTTACATCCCTAATTTTGAGGCTAGTTCGAATAATGCATTATTTTGATTGCTCATTATTTTATTGCTTTTTACAATCTTTTCAAATTGATAATTTGGATTTTTTAACTGATTTCCCAAAGGTTGGCCTACCACACTTTTTTGAGGGTTGTACTAATTAGAGTGGTATATTTCAATTAAATCTCTTTCTGACCCTTATTAATTTGAATTCGATTACTCACCCCTCCTTTTCGGCCATATTAATTAAACGACGTGAGGCACATGTTAGTATATATTTAACAATATCCTTATGATTATATTTGCAAGCAAAATGTAAAGCAGTATGTCCTTTTGAATTGGTTGATTGTAAAGAGTATCCTAGTTCATGTAGTGCACGTAACTGTAATTAGAAAAATTTTAATAATTTAACAAAAATTGTCTTCTCAAATTTTTTTTAATAATTATTAAAATTAAATGCAACATTGTATACAATAAAAATCTTTTAATTTAAAGGCTTTCTTATTTAGTTATGCAAAACGCTTTTAATTTTTTTTACAACAAAATAGCCTTTAAACTATAAGATCAGTTAAAATTTTTAAAAGACAAAATTTACTTTAGACATATTTCGTATATGACTTAGGAGGACAGCAACAATAACAACAACAGAATTTTTTAAGCTTTAAGACAGTACAGGACAGGATTATGTTACATAAAATTAAAAAAAAAATATTTTTGTTTATTCTATTATAATCAATAAATTTATAATAAACATAAAAAAAAATACAAATTAAAAAAATCTACCAAATTTAAATCGCCACTTTGAGCCGCTAATAATACGGCATCGGAAGTTTGCTCCAGTATAGGACTTTTGTTTATGTGTAGGTGTGAATTTGTTTTTGGTGTATAGAAAGAAGAGGATAAAAATGTAGAAAATAAAATTATAAATTAAATTTATGTAAAATATGAATAATATAAATTAATATTAAGTTTAAAAATTTCTTAAAAATTTAGAATACTTAAACATAATCAACTTAATTAAAAAAAACTGAATAAAAAATTTTGCTTAATAGATATGAATCAGAATTTTAGATAATTTTCTACTAAAAACATACAATTTTTTTGAGTGAAAAATTTGTTAAATCTTCCTTAAAAAAATGGCCTCAATATTACCTATCATATATTCGTGTAAGTTTTTCTACACAGAATCATACATCTTTAGATATCTTTTTTCATACTGAAGAGCTCAAGATTTTTTTGTACACAAATTTAATCGGATGTCTGCTTAATCCTTAAACCTTACAAATTACAATTGCCTCAATATTTAATTTCCTATAATATATCCATGTACAGCAAATCTGTACATCATTAGGTATAGAAAGAATTTTAATCGCTAGGTTACTAAAGCTGTCTATTACTTTGACTTGGTAAATGAGTTTATATCCCACCAATTACACTACTATTTTACTCCCACTGCCTCGACCTGTTTACCCCGGGGAGTGTGGGGATCATCTCAAGGCTGTTTCACCTTTTGGTGTTACGTCCTTCCCGTCAAATCAGGTGTTGCATATCTTTTGATTTATTGATTCCGGGGAACTCACCACACGCAGAAAAAAAATATGTTTAAAAATGGTCACCTCCAACAAAACTATTTTTAAAGAAAATGTTTAAACATATTATGTTTAATTTAACCATATTGGTCCTCTATCAAGAAGCCACAATCATATTATGGTTGCCTCTAAACATGTTATGGTTAAATATGACAATAATTTGTTTTTAAATTAACAATAGTATTTTCCTCTTTTCAAAAAGAAACATGCTATGGTTGAAAACCAACCATGCTATTATAAGTGTTAAGCATGTTTTAGTTATTATTAACCAAAAGGTGTTTGGAGGCAACCATAATATGGTTGCGCTTTCTTGATAGGGGAACCATTTAACCATAATATTGTTGTCGGTGGCTATAATATGGTTAAATTAAACATAATATGTTTAAAATTTTTCTTTTAAAATAGTTTTGTTGGAGGTGACCATTTTTAAACATATTTTATCTTTGAGTGCAGAGTTCTTTGTTATCTTGTGCTATGGGAGCCAGTAGCCCCCGGTGGCACGGCACCGGACTTACTATTGGTTGAGGCTTCCGTTTGTATGCTTCTTGCGGGAGATTCTTCCTGTCTTTCAGTTAGATTATCTTTGCGGGAGCCTTGCTCTTCTGATGGAAAGCTGCTTTTCTTACAAGCTGACTGTCCGGCACAATTCGGTGTATTAACGGTGTGCAATAGAAGGGTACGAAGGGATACGCGGGGATGACGTAGTGGCACTCGGGGATGACGTAGTGGCTCTGTCTTATACCCATAACCGGGGGAAGGGAGACTTACACATGGAAGGCTGATTTGTTACCCCTGTGGCAAAGTTCTGCTTGTGGATGCACCAATCTGGATTGGATCCAATTGTAGAAGACTTGTTCGAATTAACTTGTTCTATCAGTGTTAAAGCTGCAGGTTCCATTCCCGCAAGAGATTCTGGTTTATTTTACTGCAACGAGCTCGGTTATTTAAGTTACAATATAATTTGTAATTGAAATTGTAGTTCAAATGAAGGTATCTGATATCGATCGAAATTTCTTTTTAAATTGTATTGTGATTTCTATCGTTATTGAATGAGGAAATTTTTCCCCAGGTTTTGCTCTAACTGTATGATTTTTTCGAGGCTATTGGTTCTCGTGGCACCAAATAGATTTCTGGTGAGCGGAGATCTTTTGGAGATATGGCTTCCGGTAGTAGCTAAACCTGTATCCCCGAGAGTGCAACGCCAAGGGGTATGTACTCCTTTCATCTGGACGAAACCCCTTAGGTATTGGTTGTACTGAGTTTGCAACCTTCAGAGCAAGGTTCTACATAAAGACACAGAAAAATTCGACGGTGAAACTAATCATGTTGGCCGTAAAGAAATAACTTTAATATGGATGATTTGTTAATCTATCCATTAATTCACTTAGTATTAGACTTTTAAAAGTTTGTAGTTTAAAATAATTTTTTGATTTAGCGGCATGAAAGGCAGATTATTTGCATCTGCCTTCTGTATCCTTAATTTATTTTCGATAAGACTTCCAAAGACATTAAATTAATGCATATCATATACATCAATTATTAATTTTCCCGTGGAATCAGGTGCATCGTTTGCAGAAGGGGGGTGTCACTCGAAACAAAAAATTAGGAAAAGTTTTCTATACACATATAAAGGGTATTTTTTAAGCCCGATATAAGTTGCGAAAAGGATTATCTGTTATCTGTGCGCTAACCTTTTGACATTTGTGATCAGTATACTTTGGCAAATCATCACGTTTAAACAAGGATACCAAGTTAAAGAAATTAACTTTAACAATCAGTCCGATGACTCGTGCAACTTATAGACGACTGCGTGATTTGTATGACGGTTCGTTTGACAGCTTAGCCTTTCGTAAGATCTATCGGGCTAAAAGAACATCTTTAATTGCAATTTAATAAAATCTATGTATATCGTTTTTACGGGCTTTCCTTTATACATGGGCCAAACTTAAGGTTTTTTTTTTAACAAAATGTCTGATTTCTCTTTAAAATGTTTATTTTTAATATAAAATACAAAATATACAAATAAAATTAAAGTACCTGAATCCATAACCAAAAACTTCTTCATTGAAACTAAATAAGCGATCTTGGCAGCTGCATGTTTCGAAATTATACATAAGTTTTAATTTTTGTTTGAAAAAAATTTCAATTCAAGCCAGTTCTAAACTATTTTACATTTAAAAATTTTAAAATTTTACCTTTTAAATTTAATAACTCTAATTGGCTTTGATCCAATTTGTAAATCCTCTTTAAATAAGCAAATAAATTAAATTAACAAAAAATTAGATTATCATAATAAGAAATTAAATTAGGAAGAAATAAAATAAAAGGAAATAAGTTTACACAATAGGGGGATTCACGGTTTGATGACTTTAAAAGCAATAATGGTCCAAATTTCGAAAAGGTTTAAATTTAAAGAAAGTTCATAAATTAGGAACCAGAGATTCCAAAACACAAGTTTTACGTTTTGTATTAAATAATTTATGCAATTAATGATTAAAATTAGTGTCGTTATCAGCTGTTTAACCTTTTTGTGAAATTAGGTGCAATTGTAAATTTAATACTTCTTTATCTTAGGGCAACACGGTTCTATCTCAGATGTAGTTAAGGTGCAAATAAAACCTTGTTGTCCTAACGTCTCGAATTATTGGAAGTGGGTGGAAATTTTTTATAAAGACCTTAAATATTTCAAAAAGCACGAGAACAATTAGTGATTTTGTAAATTCCCTCTCGCTAATATTCAGCCCTATCATTTAAGTCGTTGTCGACGTCAGTTTAAAGTCTTTGTCACATCATGTCGACGACTACATTACTTCGACACTTATTTGGTAGTTTCTAAAGGGCCCTGGAAACTATAAAATACGCCCATTAATAAGTGCATATGTGTAAGCGTCGTTTATTTCAGGCTTTTTCGGAGACGTACAAATAAACACGGCAATCAACAATTGTATTTTGTAAAAAAAACAAAATATTTATATTTTTCATGACAACAAACACAAGGAAAATGAAATGTTTTTGTCAATCACAACAGGAGACTATCAAATAATCAGCCATCAAGTAAAACAATGAAAACTTTTTGATTTTCATTAAGCATTGCCGACAACGCGTATGTGTAGCCGAAAAAGAACGACTGTACGCACACAACTATGCTTAAGAATGTTGTGTCGTTGTCGTTGTCGACCAGTTATCGAAAATATGACAGACAACATTTTATCTCTTAACTGTTTTTTTTCATTTGTTTTTTTTTTAAATTTTATATTATAAAAAATTAAATTAAACAGTGTGTTGTTGTCAAAATTAAAAGAAAAAAAAAAGTTAAGTATAAATATTATTTCGATTTTCTCAAGGTTCGGGCACAATAATTTTTTTTTTTTTTACTTTTGGAATATATCTGAATGTGGAGAGCTCAACAAAAATTAAAAGAAAATAATTTATACTGACGGCTTTTGTTACTTCGTAGTAGGCATTTGACCGAAGTGCGCATACTTAAACACAGGTGTATGTTGGTTTAATTTTGGTGGACCAATTTTAACCAGGGACCGTAACAGTTATTCCTTTTTTCCATAAAAATTAGATAATAACCTTTATTTTTTATTTTTCATATTTTTGAACAAAACTAACAGTTATAACAGTTATTTTTTGAATTTTTATTTTTTTGATCTAAAATAACAGTTATTATTTGATTGTTATTTTTTTGAACAAAAATAACAGTTATTTTTTGATTTTTTTTTCGAGCAAATATAAAAGTTATAAAAATAACTTATTTTTGATCGAACGAATAAAAGTTTTAAAAATCAATATATTTATCATTGAAGAGTTCATAAGGATCAATATGGTATACTTGAATAAGTTTTCCGACATTTACTTCTATATGCTTTTTTGGTTTTAAAATTTCAAAATAACTGATATTTTCGGTCCCTGATTTTAACATTTAACTTGAACTATTACGCATAAAATTTGTATCCATGTGTTTTTTTTTTATTTGCTTTTTTAATTTTAAACGTACTTAATCACCCCCATCGTGAATAATTTTTTCCTCGTAATTTGTTCCCTTTTCACGTATTTGCGATCATGAAAAACTCCCATGAAAAAATTAATTCATAGGAGAATAATAACGTGAAAAAATGTTCGCGGAAAAAAATTCCCCTTATTGTGAACAATTTTTTCCCTCGTAATTTGTTCACTTTTCCCTTTGAATTTCTCCCTTAATTTTTGCTGAGGAACAAAACATTTATGTAAGTAATTCTTCTCATAATTCGAATATTGAAGTTTACAAAATTAATGTTAAGGTCAATTTCCGTTAAAAGAGGCAGCAACTTATATGTATATTGTTCAATAAAATGCAAAAAACAGGTAGATTGCCTGAGGAGTTATGAAGCTTTTCAAGGACGTGGTGGCAGAATTTTAGAAATTTTTTTACTACATAAAAGCGCAATAAGCTAATATTGCAATCTTAATATCACTCCAATACAATATATTTTATTTTGTTTTTTTTTTTTAACTTTTCTTTAAAATATACGTGTATATTTTTGAACAAAAAAACTTTTTTAAGGTGAAAAATTGTTCACGGGAGTTTCACGATAGCATTTTTCCCTTCGAGGGGAATAAAAATTTCATGGGAACAAAAATTCCACTTGTTTTTCACGATAGGAGTGAATAAATATATATTACTTTCTATCTAAAATTTCTTTTACTTTCATTTGAGTCTACTGACGTCGACTTAAAAACGCCGTAGAAAATACCAACTGAAAGTCAAAAGTAATCGATTTTTGTCAATAATAACTAAGAAAATAAAGTATTGTCCCGTTGCCGTCATCTCGTGTCGACGTCGTCTTTCATAATATTTTTGCTCTTGATCGTGAATCCCCTTAATTTGTACTAGATCAATAAATGCTTAAACCTACCTAGGAAAACATTGAGTGCTTAGGTGGTAGAGGAGGAAGTGGGGAGTTCTTTTTTTTAATTGACAAACGTTTGCAATATATTTTTCGGAAGGTTCTTAAATATAATTTGTTTTTATGTTTAAACGAAGATATCGGTATACGGTTTAGCCTTTGCTGTCAATATACATTAGGTAAATACATTTTTCCGAAACGATCAACACCAAATTCTTAATACTTACATACGGTGCTGTGCTTTGTAGTGGTTGGTGTATTTGTAAGTGAGTTTGTAGTCAGCAAGGACTAAGCTGTATGCTGAAATCTGTTTCTTTTTCATTTTAAATTGAAAGTGTAAAAAAGGTTTTTATTGATAGAGGGAAATAGTTGTTAAAAAAAGTGTGTGTGTTGTTAGTTGTGTTTCGAAAAGGTTCCTACTCGATTTCTTTGAAAAGGTGGTAAATTATTTTGATTGTCGCTTCTTCAGAAATTCTTGGTTAATTAAAAATATTTTAAAATCAAATAGAACAATTTGTGAGTTCGATTACAAATATTAAACTTCTACTGTTTTTTTGCGGTAATAATAATGGCAAAACATTCTTTTATAAGCATAAGGTAGTGGCATACCAGTACTGCCCGAACGTCCTTGTTCCATATTGCGCCTTTCATTTTGGGCTTGACGTTGTGAGTATGCCGAAAATGATCGCTCTTGATCGGGTGTTTGTGGCATAGTGGCAGCCTCATGATCCAATATAAAGAGCTCATCGACTGCTATGTCACAGATAAAGTGAAGGTGTTCTTGGGCCCGATCAATGCGAAAGAAATGCTCAGCAGTACAAGCTAAAGGAAATTGAAAAGTAATAGTTTTTAAAATGTTTTTATAATTTTAGGAATATATGAATCAACTTACAATCAATGAAACACCAATCTTGTGATACTTTTGGATACGATATTGATTGTTCGAATTTTTCATTAAGCATATTGCGCACTTGTTCGAGATCACACTGGCATTCTATTTCTACTACGCCCAGTTTATTGGCCAATTTGCGCAGCATTGGTTTGTCATAATGATGCCGTTCATATTGTTCCATGTTTACACGCAGTATTGCCAATTGTAGTCTTTCCATAGGATTAACTCTGTAAAAGGAAATTGGATTAGTAAATTTTTAAAGAAACTGTAGAATGTGTTTTGTAAAGGATTTTTCAAGAATTTTTCAAAAGACTTAATTCAAATATAACTAATTGCTTTGGTTTTATCGAAAATCATAATAAAAATTCATTTGGGAAGTAAATCAACAGATTTGTTTTTTTTTCATTTTATTATTAAGTTCTTTTACGAATTTCCAGCGGTCTGTGGTATTGCTAAAGTTTGAGAAGAGTCATATGTTAAAACCATGGCTGTGGAGTCGTCAAAAAATAGTTCTAACTCCGAATCCAACTCCTACTTCAACTCGGACTCCTACTAACTCTCTTACCTTGATGCTAAATGAATTTATATGAGACTGGTCCGTATCTGTCTTTAAACTCTTTTTTGTAATGCAGTACCTTGAATATTGTTGAATATAGCAAGAAAATGATTCTGTAAAAATTTCAAATCGATATTTTAAATTTTTAACGTGTCGCATTGAGCTTTAATATAGTTATTTTCATATGTAAAGTAGAAAAATTTGGAGTTTTGAGGGTTCTTCGACTCCGGCTCCGGTACAAAAACCTCAACACCGACTGAATGACTCCGATTCCGACTTCACAACCCTGGTTAATACATTAACTGGTTTTGTAAAATAGACTTATTCACAAAAAAAAAAAAAAAAAAAAAAAAAAACATTTTCTGGGCAAAATATTGATTGTAATCAAGATGTAGGCACCTCATCAGAAGACATCCGAAGGCTTTTCAGATATCTAAACTCCTTTTATTTTTCATATCATTCCAGGGAAAAGTGTTCCATAAGTCTTTTAATTAAAAACCCTTTCGTTACCTCTTGATAGATGAACTTTCTATTCTATCTTATTCTTATTCAACAAAAGCCCACCAATTTTTTTTTTTTTACTTGGCTTTGACATTCTAGTCCAACGTTTAATTTGTGTATACATCACATATTATATTCTTTATCTTTTTTTCTTTAATATCTAATCTATCATCCCCTAACCAGCTGATACTCCCAAATTCTTAACTTCTTTGCTTATATAAAGTTTTTAAGGCGTTTTTACTACAAACAATTTTTGAAGGTGAGTAAACTCAACCTTTTCCTCTTTATAAAAAGAGTTTTTTTGAGGCGTATAGAACTTCCGACAGGGATAACTGTAAAACTTGCTGCCACCGGGATTCCCCGGTAGGCTAGATGGTAGTGAGCTAGTCTTTTAGTGCCGGGGTTGCGGGTTCGATTCCCGCTAGAGACTCTGGTATCCTGCAGTTAAGCGAAGAGCTTCGCGGGACTAAAATAGATATAAAAATAAAATAAAAAAAAACATTAATGAAGTGTGCCTGACTTTTTTTCAGTGTAATTCTTTGCAAGGTGATTTACACCAGGACAACGCTTTTTAAAAATGGTAGAAATTTATTTCCCAAATTCGCGCTCTGTTCTCCAAACTTGAACCAGATGTTTATTTAAATGGGTGATAAAAAAGCAGAATTGTAATTTTTGAAGAGATCACAATCCTCATGAGACTAAAAAAAAAAAAAAAAATTACCGGTGCCAACATTACCGCGAACGGCGAACGCTATAGGCAAATGATTGGTGATTTTTGTATTCCTCATGTCATTGCAAATCATTTAGAGGAGAAATGGTTAAAACAAGACGATGCAACGTACCATACAGCGCGTCAAACCATTACTTGGTTGAGGCAAACGTTTGGTGACCAAATTACCTCAAGTAATGGACAGCTCGTTCGTTTGATTTGACTACCTTTTTAAATCTCTGATCTATCCTGATAAACCACCAACAGTAAATATTTTAGAAGCCAACATTGAATGCACTATTGACGAAATAAGACCGGGTATGCTCGGAAAAGTGGTGCAAAGTTGGTGCCACAGGATGGCGTTCATAAGGCGCTGTCGCGGAGGTCATATGACAGATATTATTTTCAAACATAAAGTGCCATTAGAAATTCGCGAGCTAATAAAGCCAAAATTTTGGACATGCCTTTGAATTTGTTGTGTTTTATGTTAAAAAAAGTTCTATAACTCTAAAAAAACACCCCTTAACATTTTATGGAAGGGATTATCCATATAATGTTCTTTATTTTTTTCTTTCTCTTATACATAATCCATCATTCCTTGGGCAGCTGATACCCCCAAACTCCAACTCTAACTCCTTCACTTATACATATATAAAGTTTAAAGTGGCTACTAACATATTGAATTTCTGGAGGTGATTACGCCCAACATATTCCTTTTTATATAATTCTTCATAATTTCCTTATTTGGCTTTTGCTTTCCCTTGAAATTCTTATTCGCAGATCTGCCTTACTTATAATAAATTCTATTAAAACACTTCTGGCTTTTTCATCCCAATCGCGGTTTTTTTTAACTCCAAAAATGTTTCCAATGTGTATTGGACAGAAAAATATTAAAAATGATTTCAATTAAAAAATTTCTTATATTAATTAAAAAATTAATTAAATTTTCAGCAGTAAACAAATTCATAGTACCAAATAAACGTTTAATTAACTTGATTAACCGTTGATTAAACGTTTAATTCACTTGATTAAACGTTAAATTTACTTGATTTAATTTTTAATTCATTTGATTAAATTTTTAATTAAAACTTATTTTATTTTTGGTTAATGCTTTAATTGGGGAACAATTTTGGGGAATTTTTTCTGTGCAGCCTTCCCTACAAAGGTACTTTATTAGGCAGTTTGAAGCGTGCCAATATAATGGGTTTTGTACTACATGGATAAAAAATTAAGAAGGGATACTAAAAAAAACTTCTTTTCTGCTGCCTTTATTATAAGATTTGGGAAGAGGAACGTTTTAAAATCCCATATTTGCTAAGAAGATCTCCTTTTTACCCTATTGATTTTACACACCTTAAACTCGTTTGGTTTCGACCGCTAAATGGTAACCTTTTAATAGCTTTAAAATATAAATCTGTCTCACCTGCTTGGAATTTTTGTAAATTCCTTAAGATAAATAAAACCCCCATATTCATAAAAAATATTGTTGTCTAATAAAATTTTTATTATTTTCATAGAAAATTCGTTTCATAAAACTGCAATAAACCTTTAAAATTTTTTATGAATATGGGGCGTAAATATTTTCCTTCACATTTTTTTAATACATTTAATGAATTCCTTTAATGAAAGTAAACATCCATGTTTAAGCCCATTTTATCAACCTTATATTATAAACAAATAAATAAAAAACCTCAAAAGTGTAAAGTGAGTTACCAACATCATTCATCATTATCATTCTGGTTAAATTTCTCCCCCTCGTCTTGTCATTGAAATGCATGACCACTTACGATATACGATGGAAAGAGATGAAATGAGAAATCTTCTCTAACAGGTGCTATAAACTACTGCAGTAATCATAAAATACTTTTCATTAAAAAAGAATGTCCAGTAAAGATTGAATTTATGGTTTGATCCATTGAATTTGTTTGTATGTATGTACGCAGTAATAAAAATATGTAAGGCATAGTCGAAGGCAAGGATAAAGTACGAACTGTTTATTGATTGAGGTTTTTGAATAACGCAAATTTCTGTGACACACATTGCAGTTTTAAAACGTACATATATAAATTTTTGTTATATTACGAGGGTTGCTAGTTATACAGCGTTATGCATTTAGTGGTTTCAACATCGTCGGTATGGAAAGGCTGCCAGTTGTTAAATATCTGTTATCTGAAGTATCATTTATTTTATGAAATGTTTGCCATTTACGAATATGGATCGTCGAACAACCGAAGAACGCTTAAACATAGTTACAACTTAATACAAAGGTGGTGCTTCAAACATGGCACAGTTTTCGAACATTACGGGGTGAATATGGTCATCAACATCGACCCACTGCAGTTTCTTCCACAGTGCACTGTGGAAGAAATAGGAAAGATTATAAAAACATTTGAAAAGACTGGAAGCGTTACAGATATGGCCAGACCTGTGCATCATCGCAATGTGTGCACTGCCGAAAATATCGCTTCTGTTAGTCAAAGTGTGGCGAATTCCTCGATTCCACGGCGTTCTCAGCAATTGGGTCTATCTTACGGTTAATTATGGCCAGCAATTGAAGATTCTGAACTTGACGATCGATTTTGGCATTATTGCATGTGAAGTTTCCAGAACGCGTTATTTCATGTTTTCGCGACGTCCATTGGCCACCAAGATCATGCGATTCGACGCCGTTTGATTTTTGTGGGGCTACGTCAAAGGCTGTGTCTACGCGGATGATCCCCTAACGTTGGAGCATTTAAAAAACAACATTCGTCAAGTTATCGCCGAGATACCGCCAGAAATGTGCGAACAAGTGGTCGAAAACTACCTCAAAAGGATCGACTGCTGAAACCAATCTAGCGGCGGTCATTTTA
Source organism: Pollenia amentaria (assembly GCA_943735925.1). Classification (NCBI taxonomy): domain Eukaryota; kingdom Metazoa; phylum Arthropoda; class Insecta; order Diptera; family Polleniidae; genus Pollenia; species Pollenia amentaria. The sequence goes on from OX031008.1 coordinate 125,347,686, forward strand.
GTGACATTGGATTTCGTACATTATGATAAGATTCAAGGATTATAATGAAATAAAAGTTTCATCGAAATCATATGTTTTGTATTTAACTTGACTTTTGAAACCGAAAAATGGATAGCACGTTATTTTTTGAGCCTTGGCAACACTGATGTTTAAAATTGAAAGCTTATCATTTTAAACTACAATCTTTTTTTTAAGAACTTTTTGCCATTTGAGCGCAACGTAAACATTTTCGTGCGATGATATTGTACGACTTTTGAGGTGGGTTATCAAGACAGAAGTGCATTGATTATCTGACTACGTTTTCTTGTCGTTGAAACCCTAACCTTGCCCACTGTAAAGCGTTGGTATAACGAATTTAATCGTGACCGCAGTTCGCTCAGATTAGAAAGCCGTAAAGGTCATCCAAAATCAGTTGTTGTGGCTGCAAACATCGATGATGTGCACATACTGACAAAGCAAACTCGGCATGTGACACATCGCGAGATTGAGACATCCTGGGGCATTCGTATGTAGAGCATCAAGAAGATATTGCTTGAACATTTAATTGTTAAAAAGAGTTGTTTGCATTTGATTTCGCATTATATGACAAAAGCTCAAAAATATGCTTGTATAAATTGGTGCAAAGAAATGCTGAAGAAAAACAATTGCAGTGTATCAAAAGGTGGGAAAAACATCTACACATGTAACGAATCTTTGATCTATGAATACACGTTTTCGCGCATGAACAAACGTATTTAGAATGTACCTCAATCTGTGTAGAAATAAGTGTTACCAATATTGGTTCTAACTAATGCAAAAGTGTTTATTAATCATCATGAAAATTACTTTGAAAAACAACAAAGCCATTTTGGATAATCAATTACTGTCGTTTAATTATCAGGCTCAAAATATAAATAGCAACCCTCGTAAAATGTTTAAAGGCACAAAACAAAATCAATGACATGAATATTAAGGACATTTCTATAGAATAAAATTTTTTTTTATGACAATTCATTATTTGCTGGTTTTTTATTTTTATAGATGGGCTGAAAAGAGGGATTGCTGTTCGGTTTTAACCGAAATCGCAACCGCGATTTTTAATGCCTAAAAACCGAAACCGAAAACCAAATTGCAAATTATATATAACACTCGTACTTATAAAAATTGTTTATACATTACAGCCGGCAACAATGGAAATTGTTTAAAATATTCTTAAACCTAAAAAAGTATTCAGAATGTGCTGCATCGGTAAAAATCGAAGGTTATTTTGTCGAAATCTTGAAAAATCTTGTATTTTAAGCAGAGCTCCAAAAGAATTTATAGATTTACGGCCTAAGTTATAAAAATTATAACTAAAAATCCGTTTCATAAACCCTTTACCCTGTTTTTTTTATAACTTAGGCCGTTAAAATTTATTTATTTATTTTTTTTTTTTTTGCGGATTTTCACTCAAAATGTCAAAATATGAAAAAAAATTGCATTGAAAACCAAAATATGCAAAAACAAATCGATGCCGTGTTAACGCAATTTTAATAATTCGGAAAGTAATTGGTCGACTCCGTTCTAGACCATCGACAAAAAACATGCATTTGCATGGAAATCGCAGCCATATTAATTGCCAATAAAATTTGGCAGCATATTAGACCGTTATTTTATTATACTAATTTTATTTCAGAAATGTCTGAACTAAAATCTGGAGCTTGAAATGTTTCAAATTATCAGAGCACCAGTCAAACACAACAATATACAAGATTTATAAGAAAAACCGAAAACCGACCGGTTTTAATAATTTTAAAACCGAAACCGCGGTTTCACATTTTTACGGTATTTAGCAAACTCTAGGTGAAATGGCTCATCTAGTAGCAATCCTCATTGCGATCTGTGTAAATATATCGGCGGAAGCATAAGACCATTATTGGCATCGAACTTTTAAGTGTTGCAAACAATCTTTTTAAATAGGGTTTAGAATTTGAATGAATTTAAAACCGAGGGAATATTTTTTTTAACTTTCAGCACAGAATCTTTTTAAAAATTTGTAAAAAAAGATTTTGAGTTAAAAGTTCAAAAAATATTCCCTTTGAATACTTTATACTTTGAGTACAACTAATCTTTATCAGAACTACTGTTAAAATCAGGAAACACTACGGTCGCTTTAAAAAAATTTAATTGGAAATTTCAATCGATTTCAATTTATCTCTATATCGATTTCAAGAAGTTTTTACCGTGATTTCCAATAGTTTTGCCGGAATTAGATATATATGGAGAAATTTAGATTCATGGCCAGAACGGATTTTAGTATGTATAACACATTTGGAAAACATGAATGTAAATAATTTTCTTGTAGTGGCACTTATGCCTCTTGATGAATCAACGTTCTTTGATCTTCGTACTCTCGGAATAAAGGACGCTTCGAAAGCAGGAATTTTTTTTAAAACGTTAGGCTAGACTTCGACTTCTGTCATATTCTAAGTCGCAAAATTAGGCCTGCAGTAGAGACAAGAAAGCTTTAGTGTCCCAACTAGGGGCTAGTTCATGATCTAGACGGTCATAGGCTTAAATGACGATGTGCATAATTTTAAGACATATGAGTGCACTGGTGGGTTCATTAAATTTCAGCAGAAGTTAACGCCTTTCCTTCCTTTCTTCAAAAACTTTTTCTGGTTTTAAATTGTAGGGAAATATGTCCCAAAAACAATCACCCTTATTGTGTTTGGCGTAGTTGAAAAACGACAGCTGTCGTAGTTGCTCTCGAATTTAAAATCTTATGCTACCGTCTATAATTTTCGACAAGCAAAATTTTGTAAATGAATCATAATGTAATAGACTACGCAAAAATAAATGATTATGAAACAGCCTGTTAAAGAGCTGTCAATCAAATCTTTCAAAATAACAAAAATAAAATTCAAATATATGTAACTTTTTGCTAAATAAAAACAATAATAAATAAATAAAAACCAATAATTATTAAATTTCTGTTAATTTATTGTGTTAAAATGTTAAGTGTAGCTTTTTATTCATCCTCTGAAGATGAAGAATGAACCCCAGCGTTCAAGAAATAAATGAAATAAAGAATCATCTAAGACAGCAATCGAATATATTTCCACTTCCTAAGACTTCGGAACGGGATAAGGGACAATTTAAATCTTTGGGAACGGCGTTCCACTCTTCTCTAATATTATGGCCTTTAAACTTTTATTGAAGCGTTTTGCCATATAAGATTTTTGCTCTCATAATTCGACTAATTTGGCTGCCACACAGTTGTAATTTTTACGCTAAAATACATTTCGAAAGTTTTACAGGAGAAGCAAAAGCTTTTTAATATGATAAATTTATTAATTGCATTAAACTGTTTAAAATAAATTGTTCTTCTATTTTTCTTGTAAAACCTACCAGTTGTTTTGACAATTAGCAATTTTGTATATTAAGCAAATTGTTAGTTAGTCCTTTTAGCATTTTTCGCGTTATCTTTTGTAGATAGGGCGTTTTATTTTTGGTAAATAAAATCGCTAATTTTAGTCGAAAGATACAAAATTGTTTTGTGGCCATTTGAGTTGATGCAATACATCAGAATCAATGAAAAAGCCGATTTTTAATTTTTTGTTAGATAGGACCTTTTGCGTTTTAGGTAACGATATTTATGTTTTTTATAAATTTTTGATTTTCTGTTAAATAAGTCGTATTAATAGCAAACTAATACAGGAAAACAAAAGTAAAAAAGTTGAAAATTAGACCTTATTTACTTTTACTTTCTGAAACATGTCTGGTTAAATATGTTTTTGCATACTCATTTTTATATTCTTCCATTAAACTTATATTTTAATAACTTTGAGTAACGTCGTGAGCACATATTTTAACGACAATTTTTTACACTTTTGACAGACAAATACGCCAAACACGGTACTCTTTTAACGTCGTTTTTGTAGTAGATTTGAAAAGTTTCGTACTCATTGGCGTTTTTCGTCAACCACGGTACCACTTTTAAAAAACGACTAGTTTTCACCGCAAAAACGCCAAACACAATAAGGGTGAATATTTCATTACAAAATGAAACTTTCGGTTCCAATTTTTCTGAAAACGCTTAGATATATGATGGTTCAAAGTTTTTCCCGTGATGTCAAAAAGCCTTCAACAATCTATCTAATTTTTTTTATTTTCAATGTCGATGAAAATCTTCACCTCGAGCATTGATTTGTCATTACGTGTGAAACACTAAGAAATATTCATCTAAGACCCAATAATGTACATAAATTCTGGGTCTTTAAGCATATATCGCAAAAAAAAAAAAAAAAAAAAAAAAATTGTGCTACACCATAAACTAAAATTAAATAAATGCTACACTTATAATAAAATTTTGGCCAATTTAGTTTTCTAAGACTAAAAAATACATAACCAAGTTTTGCGAACTTGGTTATGTTATGGAAAATGGCACCCTCTATTCCCGGATATGGGCTTAAAATTATGCACAAGACCCAAATCAGTAGGCAAATGTACTGTTTTTTTTTACAAATTGTACTGTTTTTTGGTTCAGTCTGCAAAAAGACAAATATATTAAGATATGATTTTATGACTACTGTGCGAATCTCCTAATAGTAAATATTTAACTACTTTAGGATATTAGGTTAGGTTAAGTTAGAAAGGGTTGTGCGCCCAAGGGCACACCTCCACTCGGAGACCAATGCGGTCCATTGTGAACCCCTTCAATACAGATGAAAAAAATGAGAAGAAAGGAGATGGCAGACAGATTTATGATAATAAATAGATCGATAGACAGCCAAATATAAGATAGTTAATAGATAGATAGATACTACACAGAACAAAAACTTCCACTTCAGTCCCCTCATCAGAAACAACCGTCCTATTTTCCTGACAAACCGCAGTAGACCGACTGGCTTGTCGTGAAATCTTTTCCCCAGCAGAAACCAATCCCAGTAGAACCCTGGTTGCCCCTGCGTCAAATCCGGGTCATAATGCCCTAGATACCCTGCAATCCGTTCTAGACCTCCAGGACCGGTTAACGGCATCACGGAATTTTTGCCGTATCACCCCATAGAAGTGACATAAGGGTGGTTTGACATTTTCAAAAAATACTTTTGACTTTGTGGTAAAGTGTATAACGGCCTTTAAAAAATGTTATTGAAACTTCTTTTTTTTATTAAGTTCACAGAAAAAATTATTAGTAGATTTTTATCAATTAAAAAAATTGTTTAAAAAGTATTTCAAGTTAATAAATGTGATAATTGAATCAATTATTTTTTTAATTGAAAGAAAATAAAAAATTTAATTTTGATTTAAATAACATTTTAGTTGTTTTGAAATACATTTTTAATAAAAAAATTAATTAAATAAACATAAATCTTAATTGACTTTTTTCGTTTAAAATAAAATAACTTAAACATGTAGAATTGTTGTTGGGAATTATCAAAAACTGAGCTATATTTAATGAAATCAATTAACGCATTGTTTGAAACGGCAAAGTTTTTTGAGGATTTTTTTTAATAAATATTTAAAATATCATCTATTGAATAAAAATATTTAAAATGTTAAATTTTTAGTAATCAATTTAACCATTTTGGTAATAGGTGCAAAATCAACAAATTGTTTGCTTGATTCTATGAATTTGGTATGGATTTGGTGATTAGAGACAATTTTTCAATAATTTATAAAAGGTCTCATATGAAAACTGTTCTCGAGAATAACTAAACATTTTTAAAACGTGACAAATAATGATGATATGATAAAATTTTGTCCAATTTAGTTTTAAAAGACTATAAATCACACTACTGAATTGGTGATGATCGGCCAATAATTTGCATAAGTTTTATAAAAAGCTTCTTCCCGAAAACCATTATTAAACGCTAGTAAATCATGATATTGTAATTCAAATTCGTCCGATTTTGCTAGAAAATATTCCACCAACTTTCATGATGATCAGTCCATAATTTGCAATATGTTCTAAATAAGGCCCCATCTCGAGAATCACTTAAACGCAATCAAATAATCATATTATAATAAAGTTTGGTTTAAGTTACTACGTTCTAATCAGGGGTACTCCACTCATAGATTATCTATTTTTATTTTATGAATTTTATTTAACTGATTCCACCCAAACAATAACATCATTAATATTTTTAATAACTCTATAGCATATTTATCACCATGTCCAAAACTTAATTATGGAAATGTCTTTGACTTTTATTAATTTTTGTTCTTAAATGTATTTCTCATTTCAACCTTAAAATGTGCAAACCAGGTCTGAACTCTTAAGTTTAACAAGTATTTTCTTGGTATGAGACTATGAAACTATTGTGACTAAGAACAAAACGAATTTCCAATTAACTTGAGAGTTTTCTGGTAGTTGACAATGACCACCCTTAAGTTCAGTTTCGAGGAATATTTACTTTATATTGCATGTTAATACACACAATTCTTAACTCGGTTTGCTCTTAAGAGTGTATGTCTGAATGCGTTTTAATTAAGTTTTTCAAAATGATGAAAGAAAATCCATTTCTAGCAGTTAAACACACATGACCAATAAAAAACGCAGAACGTTTCATTGCAATTACGTCAAGAGTTATACCAACTCATACGTTTTATAGAGATCCTGTATAATTTCTAGCACAAGATGAAGATGCCAGAAATTGTCGTATCCATTTTTGGAATTTTCAATTGAAATGCAATATTTGTATACACTACTTACTCCTTGTTGAATAACACTTCAGCTTTAATTTCTTGAGTATGTTCTAAAGTGTTCACAACAACATGATTTTTTAAAAGGAGGTTGATTTGTTTGTAGTTCAATACTTACTGCACATCTCCACGACCCTGTTTACGTTTGGCAAGCATAACAGCCTTATTTAATAAATCTAATTCAATAATGCAGGGCTTAACACGACATGCCTCGCCGTCCACTTGCATGGGTATGGTTTTGGTGGTGACAATACGTGCCGTACGACATTGACAAATGCAAGTGCCATGTAGACCAGCTTGCAACATGGGCAATTGATAGGTTGTTAGGCCAACAACCTCGATGAGACCATCCTCTATGCTGGGTTTTGATTGGCCAAATGAATCATTCCATGGATGGGTTCCACCGCCATAACTAAAAGCAAAATTAAAAACAATTATTTTTCTTTCACTTTCTTCGCAGAAAACAAGCACTCCAAGGAGACAATGTAACTCAATTCCTTTACACTCACCTGGGAATATTTAAAAATAATACAGCATGACAGCCAGCATCTCTTAATTTTGGCGTATAATCTGTGCCATCACACTCCAACGTAACCCATTGTGAGAGGTTGCGATATTGTCGCAATATCAAATCTTTGCCACCCATTTGACCGTAATACATTTTATTACGTAAACGTGAATTAAATCGTTCTGGATGTGCTTCGCGTGCCTCATGAAATTCGAGGGCAATGTGGGCATCCACACCAAATGAGAAATAGTTGTTGATCACATTCAAGGGTACATTGTTTTTGCTTCGTTCTACATTATCATCAGGTACATCTTCATTAAGATTAACTTTTAAACGGAACCGGTCCATCAAAACAGTTTGGGACATGCCAATTTCTCGCAGAATTTTACCAATTGGTTCATCCGTATAACCCTGAACGAAAAGATGACTTTTAAAATAAATCTAATTTGCAATTTAATAATAAAAAAACTTACGCCACCCCATCCTAAAGCTCTGGCCAAATCATTACCGGTACCAAGAGGCAACACACCCACGGCTGGTGGAGGTTGTATAGGAGGATTTAATTGGTCCAATACGGATAAGACCCAACCCACAGTACCGTCACCACCACAAGCCAATATTCTTAAATTGGGAGCTTTTCGGAATAGCTCCAAACTGTAAGAAATGAAAAAAATTTAAAATTCAGATAACATTTTAAACACATAATTGTTTCAGCATTCCTTTAAAGCTTTTTATTTTAATACTTACCCCATTTTTGGACCACCTTGTGTTAAATCAAACACCTGTCTGGGATTTAAAATATGTTGAAATTTTCCCAGTAATTTGACACCTTGGTTGCCACCAGATTTTGGATTAATATAAACAATAACTGGTATCACCTCGGGCGATGGTATGGGTTTAACAATAAAAGCTTTTTGTTCCTTGCGATCATCCTTTTTGCCCTTTTTACCGCTTGCTTTAGATTTTTTATTTGAAGCGTTATTCATTTGTTTGTTATTGACGCGTATAGATGATTTAAAATTTCCTTTACTGGGTAATTTTACAATCCAAGAAGGGGGTACAATGATGGGGGCATAATTTCCTGGAATTTGCAAAAAATATACAAATTTAAAATAAGCAATATTTGCAGCATCCACTTTCTAACCCTATATTTTATTTGCTTAAAAACAGTCATAGCAATTCTCTTTACAACATTTAAGTACCTGTAACCAGCGTTTAAAAAACTGCAGTCGAAACCAAAAACTGTGGAACAAAAAACGAAAATTTGTGAAAAACTTTTTGCTTTTGGAGTTGGTTTGACAGCGACTATTTACATTTAATAAACCAGAAGTAAAAGCAACAGTTTTTTTTTTGGCCAATGACAAATGAAGATGTGGAAGAAACGGCAGTTTCTCAACTTTGACTGCAGTTTTTCAACGCTGCCTGTTGCCAGCGTGTTGCAATTGATTGGCATTAGGTGCAAAATCATATTGTTCAAATGAAAATCCTTGTCATAGTGTTTAAATTGTTTATTATGTCTAGGATAATCCAGTGCTGTCAACTCTTCGCGGTCAAAGTTGGATAAATTTTGAGCAAAATAAAGTCCCAAATAGCTGACAGTTACAATAAGTCTGGGTTTACACTGTGGACGTTTTCATTCAGAAAGTTTGAATTTCTTGGCGAGAGGGGAAGATAACATGGCATTATTTCCCCCCCTCTCATCAATAAACTCAGACTTTATGAAAGAAAACTTTCCTAGTGTGAACCCACAATTACGTTGTACATCAGCTGCTTCATTTTGTTGTTAAGCAGTAAGATGTAATTTAACCGTAACGTCTAAATCTGTAGAAAATAGAATTTTCTTACTTTTTTTACATTACGGTCAGCTAACTGGGGCTTAGGACTATCGGGCATGTTCTAGATCTAAATGAAGTGAAATTGAGGTCGAACGAGCTTTATATTTCAACTACTTACAAAATCACTGTAGTTTTTCTTGGTACTCAAAGTATGAAGTAAAGAAAATGGAATATTTTTAAGAATTTTCTTTGCAGGCTCATTTTTATAATTTGTTGAATTTTAAATCCACTTCATTTCCATTTTAGAACAACAGAAACAAAAACTCATTAATATTTAATTAATATTTATTATATTTTATTTAGCAATAAGATTAAAGTTTTGCGTCATATTTATTTAGAGTTATTCTACAGTACATAATCATCATTGCAGCATTTATCAAATTTGTTTTGGTTATAATATTGATAAATTAGAGGGAAGTTTTGCTTAAAGAATTTGAAATGGCTAAATAAATATTTTTTATTGGTCACTAAATAGTAAAATTGGCAACACTGTCATAATAACGCCACTATAAAACGTTTACCTAAACCCGCATGTCATTACAACAATCAATTTTAAATACTAAATTTGGTTTTGCAATAATTTGCAGGATCAAGTGCTAAAATTATACATATCTCAATGGCAAACACGAAGGCTGTTTGTTTGTTTCACTTGTTAATCAAAATTTAATCTTATTTTTTTTATTTAAAAAGTTTAAATTGACAATCTGTATGACAAATAAATTTTGGTAAGTGGTTGCGAAACAAGTTTTCATTTTTGTTAAGTTTGGAGATTAGAATAATCTCAAATTGTTCGCAAAGTAAAATGTTGACCAAGCGAAATGGAAGCTGTTGTAACAAGCATAGTCAGTAAAGGCCTGTTTATACTATTAACCCGGCGTCATGCAGGTTGGGTCATTATGACCCATATGCTCTTAAATTGCTGTGTAACTTTTTTCAACGTTTTGCGACGCTGCCAAATTTCTCAGTAGCTGGAGTGTATCGTTTTTGCATGTTGTTTATTATTTCGTTTCAGTTGATGATTGAAAGTGAGCAGAGATAGTTGACCGTCAACTAAGAAAAGGTAAATTTGACCCAGCCTGCTCTGAACATATAGCTCCTTATTGCAACGAATGCTCAAACTCCTTGCAGAAAGATAAAGAAAATTACATTTTTTAATATATAATTAACACCCATGTGATGAATTTAGCAATTATTTTTTGTTTTTTTTAGATTTTAAGTTTATGGCATTAGACTGATTAAAGTTCCTTATATTTTTAAGTTCGTTTATTGTTTTTTTTAAATTAATAAATTAAAAAATTGAAAACAGTTTAAATATGTTTTTTTTTTGCATATAACAAATAGCTAAACGAGTCATGAATATATTGCTTACAGTGCGTTTATCAAATTTTGAAAATTATGCAAAATACAATGTCAAAAAAACTAGGGTCATATTTACCCACCTGACTGTCGGTGTTTCTTTTATCACGTGCCCGACGCCGGGTAAAACTTTGTATTAATACATGTCAAAAAATCAAGTAATATGTAAAAGTGTGATAGTGTGAATGCAATGTGTTATGAGAATAACTTGTATTAAAAACAATTAAACATCCCATACGACTTCATGGTTTTTTGAAAATTTTCATAACAATACAACTTATCATTTGATCAGGGTTGCATTTTAACAAAAGCATGCTCATGTGGGATAGTGTGAACCCTAACTTTAATGTTAAATTAGATTTTTTGACAGTCTCAAAAAAAACTCATTAGATTTCTATCTTACAAAGTATTACACAGTACAACATTTTTCAGTTAATTGATTGCCAACTCAATTCTGTGAACTGTATGTGAAATTAGACCCAAAAAGAAGAATTTCTGCATCATTCGTTTTGTCTTCTTACCTGCGATTTGAAGTTAGTATCGATTTGAAGTTAGTACTATCGTATAGGGGAATTTATCACGTTTTAGGCCCTGTTGTTTGACATAGCTCGACAACCCCTAGCCCAATTTAGTTGAAATAAATTTTAAAAAATTAAGAATTACAATTCCCTTAATCTGTTCATATATTGTTTTCCTATACAAGTAACACTTTCGAAGTTAAAAATGAATGTATGAAGGGAAAAAATTATTTTTTGCCTAAAAATGTAAATTTTATTTTTTAAAAATACATAAAAAATGCAAAATGGAAAAAAGTTTCAAGTCTAGTTATTTTTTCGCAAAGTCACATAACCTCTGAGCAAAATGAGACAAAGATCATAAAAATCGATGCACGCGTTTCGCTTTTATTCGCAATTGAGTAAATGTATGAATTTCAAAAATTTGCTCGAGATATGCACAACATTATTTGGAGAAAACATTAACACCTTTTTCATGATTCTGAGAATTAAAAAAAAAGGAATAAACAAAAGGTTATTTGATTTTTATGATTGCGGTAATAAATGTACGTGGATAATTAAACGGAAAGTGGACCTTTTTATTATTTGGGTTTTTCCGGTGGCTACCTATATGATTTTTTTACAGAAATTGCACCCACATTTAAGGGTGGTCATTATTTGGAAAGTTTTGCACAGTTTGAAACGTACAAGTGCTGAATCAGGTATATAGCCAGCCGCCCTTAAAATATGCGCCCATTTATAAGTACCTGGCAGTAAAATATTCAAAAATACGTAGTATTTATAGGTGTGCATTGATCGATTTTTGGCATTCAGCCAGTGCCGACGAACGCGAACAGTAAAAGTGATTTTTCTCCAGTTTTTTAAAAGTGAATAACAACAAAACATAAAATATATCAATATGGAAAACAACAAGTGCCCATATTTGGATGAATATTGTTACGTTTGTGGTCATATCGTCCGAAAAATACAGAAAAAAGATCGAAAAAATTTGTTTACTGAGCAATTCAAAACCGCGTATTGTAATTATTTCGATGAAGCAGATTTAAGTGGTGCAAATTTTACGCCGAACACAGTGTGCAACAGTTGTTATACTACCCTTCTAAAATGGATTCACAGAAAAAGTAGAAAGTTATCTTTTATGAAGCCAGTAATTTGGGTGGAAGACACAACTGGACATGATGAATCCAGGTGCTATGCATGCATAAATTTTCGTCCTGGATTAAACAGACAACAATTGAAAACAAAAGTATACACTGCTGCATTTACTGCCACACTTCCAGTGCAACGCCCTGCTGATACCGATGCACCTAAACCTCCGAGTGCGGATACTGCGTCCCTGCTAGCCGAAACCGTTTTCACCAATCCGACCGATTTGGATGATGCTGATTGGATACCCGATATTGAAAATAGTGCACCACAACCGCTACCACAAATCGAAATGGATTACATTGTGGCCAAGCTGGGACTATCACAACACGACTCTGAATGGCTGACATCATTTTTGAAGAGAAGAAAACTCACACAGCAAAATGTCAGCGCAACATCATACCGACAACGCCAAGCTGATTTTCAGAAATTTTATTCCGTTGACGAAGCAAATACGTTCACGTACTGCCATGATATCCCAGGTTTAGTAAAAAAATTGGGAATGGATTATATCGCTGGCGACTGGCGTTTATTCATCGATGGTTCAGTTACTAGTTTGAAGGCTGTGCTGCTGCACAAAAAAAATAAAAAACCATGCATTCCATTGGGATTCAGCACAACTATGAAGGAAACGTATGAAGCATTGGGCGAAATTTTGAAGAAAATCAAATACGATGAACACAAATGGAACATTTGTTGCGATCTGAAGGTGGTCAACATACTACAAGGGATTATAGAAAAGGGCGGATATCCAAAATACTTCTGCTTCCTTTGTAATTGGGATTCACGATACAAAGGAAATCAATATCAATGTAAAGATTGGAAAGGAAGAACTCCCGAGCTCAACAAACAATTAAAATTACGCAATGAACCTATGATAAAGGACCTGGATGATATTTTGTTGCCACCGCTCCACATGAAACTGGGAATAGCTGGGAAATTCGTTGAAGTGGTGGTCAAAAAAGTTAACGGCGCCTTTGACTGTTTGAAATCCATCTTTCCGAAACTCAGTGATGAGAAAATTAAAAACGGTACGTATCGTACTCTGAATTTCAATATTGTCATATCTAAATTTGTTAATTTCTATACATTCGCATTACCAATAATTTTTTCGTTTTTCTTATGTATTTAAAACAGGTATTCTCAATGGACCTGATATTCGGAAATTGATCAAAAGTGATTCTTTCACACATTTGCTTTCAGAGCATCACGACCACCAACATGCATGGAACGCATTGAAAGAAGTAATAGAAGGCGTTCTAGGAAAGAACCGTGTCCAGCGAGAAGAGATACAGCAACGAGTGGACAGGTTGCTGTTTTATTTCGAAAAAATCGGTGCATCCATGACGCTGAAATTGCATTTCTTGCACCACCACCTCGATACTTTTTTGGCACAATCACCTCAGGAATCAGACGAACAAGGAGAGAGGTTCCACCAGGTGACCATGCCATTTGAAAAGCGGTTCAAAAGCAAAAAATTGGATGCATTGCTTGCGGAGGTTTGTTGGTGGAGTTCCACAATTATGCAGTTTGAAGAAAGCACCGAAGATGAAGACATTGAAATTGGTGGACACAGTGAAAGAAACACGCCCTTGAATAGTATGTGTATCTCGGATGACGATACAGACTCAGACCATGAATATGAACAACCTACGAAGAAAACAAGATCATCAGAACCACAAGCGTCAACTTCTACAAGGATGGATATTGCCAATAATTGAAAAAATGTTCTAAATTTTGTTTTTATGCATATTATAATTGCGTATTAATTGCATATTATTTTATTTTCATTAAGTTTTTATAAATAAAGTTTTTTTTTGCATGATAATTTTTTAATTTATATTTTTATTTTTATTTTAAGGGTGGTGGCTATAACTGATTTTTGAAATTCATACCTTTACTCAATTGGGAATAAAAGCGAAACGCGTGCATCGATTTTTATGATCTTTGTCTCATTTTGCTCATAGGTTATGTGACTTTGCGAAAAAATAACTAGACTTGAAACTTTTTTCCATTTTGGATTTTTTATGTATTTTTAAAAAATAAAATTTACATTTTTAGGCAAAAAATAATTTTTTCCCTTCATACATTCATTTTTAACTTCGAAAGTGTTACTTGTATAGGAAAACAATATATGAACAGATTAAGGGAATTGTAATTCTTAATTTTTTAAAATTTATTTCAACTAAATTGGGCTAGTGGTTGTCGAGCTATGTCAAACAACAGGGCCTAAAACGTGATAAATTCCCCTATACGATAGTACTAACTTCAAATCGATACTAACTTCAAATCGCAGGTAAGAAGACAAAACGAATGATGCAGAAATTCTTCTTTTTGGGTCTAATTTCACATACAGTTCACAGAATTGAGTTGGCAAATCATGTGTTGTACTGTGTTATGGAATACGTAAGACTTGTGTGATTAGTGTAAACTTGCCTTAAATAATATCTATGGGCAAGTCATAGTAGTCATTGTCTAGTCATAGTCTGGTCATAGTCTAGCCATAGTTTAGTTATAGTCTAGTCATAGTCTAGTTTTTTTTTTGACGTAATGATATAAGTATTAGGGATGCCAATCGGGACTGATTTTTGAAAATCCCGGGATTTGGGATTTTGGAAATCCCGATCCCGAAATCCCGGAATTTTCGGGATCAATGTGTTTCTTTAAGATACGACTTTTTAATTAAATAAACAACACTTTTTGAATATTCAAAACATAAATATTCATAACATGAATTTTAAAAAAAGAAAACAACAAAACAAATTAGTTTATACATGTGTTTATAACACTGGCCTCAAACATGGTCCAACTGATCAGATTCTGAAAAAAAGCTTAAAAAAATAAAGGTTTCTCTTAGTTTTTCTAGATCAATTCATTTCGGTTTTTTGACAGCAATTCAATTTTAAATGTGAATTAAGTTGTGACGACATTAATACACTGCAAAGTGTAGTCCCTCATCGAAATCGATAGATGAGATACAAACTGTAAAACTATGTCGACTGCGGTGCAGTGCATCTCCAGGGTGAGGGCGAGATTCATAATCAATGATTTAAGTACGTTTAAAATTTATTTTAAAACAAAATGTTTATACAAATGTTTCTTAAAAGAGATTTCGAGTATAAATAATTTTTTTATGAATACGTCAGATAGTGTTTATTTATAAACAAATTCTTTTATTTGCCGTATGTTTTTTGAGCAAATTTTTTATTATTATTCATAAATATAACGACTTAATTGTTATAATTATATCAACTTTTATTCTTTAGTTTCTTAATGTACTTTAATTGGATTGTGAATAATATTTATTTTTTGCTTGATACGAATATATAACAATTATTTATTGATTTCTATATTTTGCATAAAAATAATCATTTTTATTTTGGTATTATGTCCTTAGCCAAAGCTGAACTTACTAAACGTAACTGTAAAAAAAGCTTGAGCTGTGTATCTGCGAATTTCGTTTCTACTTAAAATAATGGTTTTTATTAAGCAAAATACAAAAACCCAGAAATACTCGCTGTGTTCCAAAAAAAAAAAAATTTAACTCAAAAATAAGAATTATTTGCAATAAAAATAAACTTAAAAATTCAAAAAAAAAACGAACCTTTTTGTACATAAAAGTTTATATGTTAAAAATCCCGGGACTCATAAAAATAAATCCCGGAATTTCGGAATTTCCCGTTTGGCATCCCTAATAAGTATCAATAATGGCCCTACGATAACTCACCAACTCCACCCCGGAACCGCGTCAGGGGGTTTATTTTCTGTACGAGTCCTACGTCCTCCTTCCTATCACTAGGGTAAGAGGTTCGGAACAACCCTACAGTGTATCCTCATTAAGGAGTTTATGAAACATATAACACGACTTTTGTAGCATTATCAGCCTAAAAACCATGAACTATATGCATGTGTTCAGTTCATCCATAAATTTTTGCATTAATGTGCTATTTGAATATTAGCAAAAATAAAAAATAGCTAATACTCGTACTACTTTATATACAAAAAATAAGTCTTGATAAAGTACGAGTATTTTTTAAATTTCATTATGCAGATTATTTATGCAATATCTTCGTATTTATATGCAAACAAGCATATGTATGTGCAACACAGATTTATTTATATAAAAGAGTATAATTTAACATGCAAATTATAATATAACTCTAGACAAATATTGTGGTATTCTGTTGTTTGTTTTTCCTGTTACACATCAAACTTAGTCATATGCAAAGTAGTGCATAGTAGAGTGTGAATAGAAACTGGAAATTGGATTAATAAGGAGCTTAAAGTGAAATCATTGAGTCTTTGATTTTCAAAATCTCACTGTTTAACAAGTGTCATGTTGATGTCGCATCACATTACCATAATTTAAGCAAGTTCGCCTTAGAAAAAGCTACGATGCACTTTCCTAACACTTTCAGGCATTGTAAGCTACTTCTTGTGATGATGATTTCTCCCTCGCTTGCGCTTGCATCTATGAAAGTGCCGACATGTATGAATAATATTAAATTATTGAACAAAGTCATGACAACCCACGCTGCGTATGAATATTT
The DNA here is from genome assembly GCA_943735925.1 of Pollenia amentaria. Lineage (NCBI taxonomy): Eukaryota > Metazoa > Arthropoda > Insecta > Diptera > Polleniidae > Pollenia > Pollenia amentaria. The sequence continues at coordinate 125,364,262 of OX031008.1, forward strand.
ATAAATATAATGCATTAGTTTACATTTGTACGACATGGTGGGAGTGCAATGTTGCTTGCTTGCAGAGTTACCAATATTTTTTTTTTTATTTTTAAAAATACCTACGCTGTTAATGAAAAATCGGGGTTTTTCAATAATTATTTTTTTAAATTAAGATTTTTTGTAAAAGTTTGAATACTGATTACACCGTGTAACATATTTTAAAATTACTTGCTGGCGTTACTCTACAAAAAGTAGACTTTTCTGTATTTCTCGCATCGTAAAATTTTCCGCATGAAACGAGTGAATTAGAACAAAAACAGTGTATAACACAGTACAAAATTTTTCAGGCACTCAATTCTGATAATTGTTTATGAAAGAAGACCCAAAAAGAAAAACTTCTGCATTATTAGTTTGGTCAAGGTACATCAAATAATAATTTAAAAATTAATTTGAAGTTATTAAGTATCGTATAGGGGAATTTGTCACGTTTTAGGCTCTCTTCTTTGTCATAACTCGAGAACCTCTAGTCCGAATAAGCTGAAACAAATTAAGAATTACAATTCCTTTAATCTGTTCATAAAACGTTTAGCTACATAAGCAACAGTTTCGCAACTATAAATAAATATATGAAGAAAAAAAATATTTTTTGCCCAAAAAATGGAAATTTTTTATTTTTAATTCATAAAAAATCCAAAACGGTAAAAAGTGTCAAGTCCTATTACTTTCACGTAAAGTCGCATAACCTATGAACAAAATGAGACATAAATCATGAAAATCGATGAACGCGTTTCGCTTTTATTCACAATTTCTGAAAATCAGCTTGGCGTTGTCGGTATGATGTTGCGCTGACATTTGCTGTGTCAGTTTTCTGCTTTTCAAAAATGATGTCAACATTTCGGAGTTTTTTTGTGATAGTCCCATCTTAGCCAAAATGTAATCCATTTCGATTTGTGTTAACGGTTGTGGTCCATTATTTTCAGTATGGGGTGTCCAATCAGTATCATTCAAATTGGTCGGATTGGTGAAAACGGTTTCGGCTTGCAGGGACACAGTATCCAGACTCGGAGGTTTAGGTGTATCGGTAGGTACCAGCAGCGCTTTAAATTTGTTTCAGCTTATTCGGACTAGTGGTTCTCGAGTTATGACAAAGAAAAGAGCCTAAAACGTGACAAATTCCCTTATACGATACTTTCTAACTTTAAATTAATTTTTAAATAATTATTTGATGTACGTACATTGACCAAAGTAATGATGCAGAAGTTCCTCTTTTTGGGTCTACTTTCATAACAATTATCAGAATTGAGTCCCGAAATCATGTGTTGTACTGTGTTATGCCCAATTTTCAGGATAGTATTTAAATCTATATTATGTTAATTTTCATATAAACTTAAATCGTATTTAAATACAGAGTTTTATTAAAAAAGTCTTTTTTAATTAAGTAGCACTTCTAAATACAAAAAAAAAAAAAAAATAAATATCATAAAAAAGTGTAGTTATTTACAAGGTGGTCTCAAAAAACAGCTGGTTGTTATTGCTTTGCCTGTTGTTGTATTTTTGTGATATTGAGGCCACCTTGCTAAGTTAATCCAATGGAAACTTAAGTTGAATTTAAATGTAGCATATCAGTGAATTAAGTTTCATTTAAGTGTTTAGTAAAGAATAGAATTTTGTATTTAAAACATAAATGTGTTTAATGTAAATCCTGAAAATTGGCCATTGTCTAACTTATTGTAATAGTCATAAGAGTTCTAGTTTTCTCTGTCGGTACTAAAGGGCTGCGCAAAATATTCTTAATGTTCTGTGTTCTACTTCACACAACTATCAATCATATTATTTCACTGTAAACATACATAGCAAAACAAACATAACAACACATTACTCTCACCAAAACAAAACAAGCATAACTTGAAAAGTTTTTCTCTTCTGCTTTGTTAGTGCTTGTATTATCAAAACAAACAGAATATCAACACAAAAACAGACAATGAAATAAAGAAACGGTAAATTATAGTAAAAGCATCGAGTGCACGTAATTAGGAATTTAAAAAATTTAAAGTGATCTTAGCTTATAACAGAAATGGATGCATTAAATGTAAGCAAAATTGATTTTTTTGAATTATTTCCTAAATGTATATTTTATTTTAGTCGACCTTTATTATTATATTAGGTATAACTAAATTATCAAGCTTGATGTCTTTTTTTATTTTTATATAAAACTTTAAACGTTTATTTAACCAATATTTCTAATTAAAAAATTTTTTAATTTGTCAGTTATTGTTAAATTTGTTAAAAATTGTTGAAAATTTATAAAATAAGGAAGAAAAAACCCTGAAGAAGGCACTCAGAGGAGTGCCGAAATATTGGTTAAATAAACGTTTAAAGTCTTATATAAAAATAAAAAAAGTCTTTAAGCTTAATAATTTAGTTACCTATATTATTTCCTAAATTTTTAATAATATTTTAAAGGAACCTACAACCGAACCCATTGAAAACCACTCAAACAAAATTAAATCAAAAGTTTCTCCCTTTGCAATTTTCTCTTTGGTTTATGTTTACAATCAAAACATTCAAACATGCTTGGAACTTCATCTTTGTTCTAATTCAGCTTTATTTTAGTTCAGCATTGTTCTTGTGCAGTTTTGTTCTATTCTTCTATATTTTGATCGTAAAGCAAAACAATTGTTTTTGGAAGTATGAGTTTTGTAATGAGAGAGTAATATACACATACTATCTACATTTAATGAAATTGCTTGTAAGCAATTTTTCTTGTGCTTGTGCAGCTCTTTAGTCGGTACCATGGAAGTATCAAGATATTTCTATTACATAATATTCTAGCCAATCAGAATGTTTGGGTAAGGAATGCACTCATTCACATATGACGCTCCAAAAATATGTCACTCACATTCTGTTTGATCAGCATTTATTGATTGTTACTATCGTCATGCATTACTGTTACACTATTCCCATTGACTTATACTCGTATTTAAACAAATATAAATCAATGGATAAGTGCCGTTATTTGATATTTTACATGACAATATGTGTGGCATTTAACCTACTCTGACTAAGGTGGCATGGCATGTCCTATTTTCAAAACGCCAAATCCAGCTCCTAAGACTATTGTGGAGTCCATCGTCTAAAGTAAAGCTCGAATTAATTTTATGAATGGAAGACTTTGTTTTAATAATTTTAAAAAATTCACGTTTTCTTTTGGCTAATTATTTAAAATGTTCCGTTCATGATTAAATTTGTAAAGGATGGTCCAACTATAATGCACGATGTTAATTGTGAGTCACACCGTAACGTCAAGTTTTTTGCATAACTTAATTTGACATTTCTTTGTTTCAGTGTTTTACAAATTTAACCATTGAGAGGTACACAATTGAGCAGCGCACTAAGATTGTGGAAGCCTTTTACGAAAATGGGTGTTAAAATCAAAATGCATTTCGTGCACTTCATGATTTTTTTGGTCAGCACAATCGGGAGAATTGTGTGCAAATTTCAGCAAATCGGTTCTGTAGGAAATGTGAAAGCACCTACGCATGCTCGCTCAGCTCGTTCTGCGGAAAACTTAGTGTTCACTATCGGGAGATGATAAAGGACTTCTTCTGGCCAGAAATTGAGGATATGGACCTGGACGATATGTGATTTCAACAGGATGGTGCCACTTGCCACACAGCCAACGTAACCATGGCTCTTTTTCGCGAGAAATTCAATGGCCGTATTATCTCACGTCGTGGCGATGTTAATTGGCCGCTACGATCATGTGATTTTACACCGTTGGACTTATTTCTTTGTGGATAATTAAAAGAAAAATTGTACGTCAATAAACCAAGAACAATTAATGAGCTAAAGGATGAGATAATTCGCCACAATAACGACATTCAACCTCTATTATATCTCAGAGTCATTGAAAATGGGTTTATCGGATAGAGGTATGCCACCCAAGCCATGGCAAACATTTGGCCGATATTTTATTTCTCATGTCTTAGATCCTTCTATTTGGGGCCTTATGCTCCTTATAGGATCTGCGGGAACATATACATATATATATATATATATATATATATATATATATATAGATCCTTCTATCGTAATAAAAAATATAAGGATAATTCTTTGAATATTTTTTGTTTTATTTACAATTAACATTGTGCGTTTTGGTTGTAAGGGCAATTTTAAAATTGCGATTAATGAAAATTTTTTAAACGTAGTCGTGATAATGAAAAAATTGCTATTAAATGCAAACCCTAGTCTAGCATATGAAATATCAACTTTTATCTTTTTTAGTAGAGCAACAACACCATTTTTTATGCCAGTGGTGACACATCTGTTCAAGAAGGATTTTGTTTATACCATTTTGAAATATTAAAATGTTAGTACACAGAAAAAATTACCAGTAGCTTTTTATCAAATAAAAAAATTGTTTAAAAATTATTTAAATTAACAGTTCAATAAAATAACCACAATACTAATATTATTTAAATTTAGATAATTTGATAATTGAATCAATTGTTTTTTTTTAAAGAAATTAAAAATTTAATTTTAATTTAATTATCATTTTCGTTGTTTTGAAATAAATTTTTAATTAAAATATTAATTAAATAACAAAAAATCTTAATTGATTATTTTCGTTTAAAAGAAAATAATTTAAACTTGTAGAATTGTTGTTGGAAATTGTCAAAGCCTGAGCTATATTTAATGAAATCAATTAACACATTGTTTGAAATTGCAAAGTTTTTTGATAATGTTTTAATTAAAATTAAAATATCATTTATTGAAAAACAAAAAAAAAAAATTATTAATTTCAATTTTTTACAATTTTTTGTTATCAATATAATCATTTTGGTATCAGGTGCAAGCAAAATCAACAAATTATTTGCTGGATTCTATGAATTTGGTATAAATTTGGTGATTAGAGAAAATGTTTAATTTTTTCTGCGTATTTGATTGAAAAAATAGCACAATACCAAGAGGGCATTTGCAAGGGCAGTTATGTGAAATCGTATTAAATATATATTTTTAGTTTTTTTTTAATTTAAATTTGAGTTAAAGTTATTTAAATAAATTTTATTTTATTTTTTTAATTCATCTGTATAAATGTGTATCCGTATTCAATATAATTTTTGTCCTTTTTCAGGAAGCTGCAGTAATTTTGCTTGTTGTTGTGCATAAGGTATGTTACAATATTTTTAGGAATATTATTTATGTATAAGTTTCCCACGATTGAAATAAGAGCTTTTACTTGGCTTGACGTAAGTCCACGGCAAAATTATTAAAAATTAATACTTGAATTGATTGAAATGCAGTGTTGCCAACCAGGGACCGAAAATAACAGTTTTTTGGAAATTTTAAAACAAAAAGCATATGGAAGTAAATACTGGCAAACTGATTCAAGTATACCATATTGATCCTTATGAACTTTTCTATGATAAAATATTATGATTTTTAAAGCTTTGATTTTTATTTTTTCGATCAAAAATTACAGTTATTTTTTGATTTATATTTTTTTGGACAAAAGTAACAGTTATTTTTTGATTTTTTTTTTTTTTTGAACAAAACGAACAGTTATATTTTGATTTTTATTTTTTCGATAAAAAATTACATTTATTTTATGATTTTTATTTTATTGAACAAAAATAACAATTATTTTTTGATTTTTATTTTTTCGAGCAAAAATAAATGTTATTCTTTACAGAAATGTACGTGTTATAATTATTGAGTTGTCTTTTAATATTTTTTTAAATGTGTGATCATCATTGGGATATCTTATAAATATTTAAAGTCAACCAAATAATTTTAACACGTACATTTCTTTAAAGAATAACTTTTATTTTTGCTCGAAAAAATAAATATCATAAAATAACAGTTTTTTTTTTTATCGAAAACATAAATATCAAAAAATAACTGTTATTTTTGTTCAAAAAAATAAAAATCAAAAAATAACTGTTATCATCTGACTTATGAAAAAAGGAATAACTGTTACGGTCCCTGTTGCCAACTCTTGAAACTAAAAAAATATTTTTTACATTAAAATTGAAAAGACTGAATATATGGTGGGAAAACACTCTTTATTTACGTACAATTCCGACGCAAACGTTTTTTTTTTGTTTAAAAAAATATTAGAAAATTCAAAATTATTTTAATTGTTGTTAATTTTTCTTTCTAGTTTGTTTTTAAATATTCACAAAAATAGTTTCATTTTATATTTTTCTTTTTCTATGACAAAACGGTCGCAACCGGCGTATGACGTTGATACGTTTTTAACGTTTGCACCATATATTGTGTGCCTTTGTATAAAATACTATTCGTTTTAATTTGACAACACGTATCTACCAAGTACGCTGCTACGTTCATACGGTAAAATTGTGTTGCTAGAGTAACACAAACCAATTTTTTTTAAAAGGACAAAGAAACCCTCTGAACAAAAGAAAGTAATCACAATCAGGTGTGAGACGAAAAATTCCCGTCAGGCGCACATCCCTGACAATAATCAAAGCAGCATTTATAAAATGTTTTGGTTTGAAATATTTTTAAGCTTGAGAAATTTCTTATTTTTAAGCTTAAAATCGCGAAATCACTAAAATTCACTTTTTAAGATGAAAAAAGCTTAAACTTGCCACTAACTGACTAAATTGGCAACACTTTTGAAACATCAACAAAACTTTAGAAAAAATTATTGCTAAAATAAAAATTCATACAAAATGGGACGACAAAGAAGTTCTTAAATATAGGTTATATCTCTATTTACTCCCCAAAAGGGCTAAATTTCAAAAAATTACCAGACAACTGTCCGCTTATTTTTCTAATGAACAACGATAATTATAAATTTCTTTTTGAATCTCTCTTTTAGCTTTAGAGATATGAGGTTACCGGTTTACCCGTAATTGCCGTTTTGACCCCCTTCGATATTATTAAAATGTCTGTACGTAAATACCTTTTAAATGTTGTATTTTTTGTTCAAATCGGTTGACAAACAGAGTAGTAATGTGTTCTTAACTGCTTTGCCTTTGCCGATTTATATATAGAAGACAGAGCTGCCGTTTTTGGTTATTTCTAACCAATATTGGTAATTTTTTTTCTCAATGTGGAGATGTGAATATTTTTTTCATTTTGGTTACTTTTTCTGTAAAATATGAAATACGTACGACTATGTTTTTTCTTGATACACTTGCAATTTACGTTTTTTTTAAATTTTGAAGTTTTTATTTACATGGAAGGCTATCGCGTTTTTCAATTCGAAGGAAATTATTTACAACTTCGAATAGTGTGTACTTTGCACTACGATTTTTTCATTATTTGTTTTTATACACAGAAAAAAGTTTTATATCAATTAAAAAAAATGGTTTAAAAAGTATTTAAATTTAATTAATGTGATAATTAAATCAATTATTTTTTTAGTTGAAAGAAAATTAAAAATATAATTTTGATTTAATTAACATTTAAGTTGTTTTGAAATAAATTTTTAATTAAAATATTAATTAAATATATAAAAAATTTTTTTTCCGTTTAAAATAAAATAATTTAAACTTGTAGAATTGTTGTTGGGAATTGTCAATATTTAATAAAATGAATTAAAGCATTGTTTAAAATGGCAAAGTTTTTTAATCACTTTTTTATTTAAAATTAAAAATATCATTTACTGAAAAAAAAATTTCAAAATTTTAAAATTTTTAGTAATCAATATAATCATTTTGGTAATTGGCGCAAAATCAACAAACTATTTGCTTGATATTATGAATTTGGAATAAATTTGGTGATTAGAGAAAATTTTTAATTTTTTCTGTACACATTATCGAAAACAAAAAATTGAAACGTGCTTTGTAGTAGGGAAATGAAGTAGCACTTTAAATCTTATTTTTTAAAAAAGCTTGTTCGATCACTTAGGCCCAGAAAAAACAGTGAAACGCAACTGCAACGAAACTGCAACTTCTAGTTATTTTCGGGCTTTGTTTGAGTTTATGCCATAGACTCCTTTCAGCGACCATTTTGAGACCGATAATTGATAATTTCATTACATTCTGGTACAATTAAGGCTGCAAGGTGTATGGAAAACGATAGATACTGGTTTCAAAACAATAATATCTAAAGAGTTTCGTTGCAGTTGCGTGTCACTGTCTCTTCTCGGCCTAACTCTTATAAAATAAAAATATTTTTAATGAAAAAAGTGTCAAATAAATAAAAACTTTCAATTTAAGTTTCTCGTTATTTTTTTGTACAATATGTACAAGAATTAGGTACATGTCTTGTTTTGTTTTCTTAATTTGTAAATAATATTTCCCTATTAAGTGCAAATAACCGTTGTCTAACAATGCAGCTTAAAATAAATTTTAATGATTTTCTCAATTAACAAAAGGCATTTTTAATTTGGTTATATATACATTTGGTAACTTTTTTAAAAATTTTGGCTGTAAAAATCTTATTAGTCGTGACAGCACTGATAGAAGATAACAAATACAACTTGAATTTTTTTTTCAACGCAAATTACCAAACCAAAATAAAATAAACTAAAAAAGGTTTTATATAGTGAAAACTAGTTTATTAAAATTGTATTATATTGTAATGCATTAATGACGAATATGGATATACATAAAACAATTTCGGCTATTTTTAACAGCAAATTATAATTGCACTAGTTGTAATGCAAAGAATTGTGAAAAAGCGCTAAAACATTGCTCAAAGAATAAAATTGACAACGCTGTCAATAATACTACTGGTAACATCCCGTGTACTAGAAAATCACATGCAGAAGTAGATTTCGTCCATACACGCACATAAAATGCGTACATTTGCTGCATGCCGTATACTAGTAACATTCATCTAGTCACTTACATGTGTATACATTTGCTGTCTTTGCAAATGTGTCAGCTTCGGCCATATGCGTCACATTTTAATTTTGGGACAAAATTACTTTTCGTTTACTATCAAAATTTCGTTGTATGTAATCACTACGTATCATTCAAAAACTTTAACCGAAGTGCTAAACATTCTCGTGACGTCAGAGTCGCGTGCGCATGTGGGTTTTTACATGCCGTGTACTATAAGCTTAACATTGACACTAACATGATGTAAGTGTTAAATATAGACTCATCATGTTAGAGAAGTTGCTCATGTTATAGTAGCGTTTGTTTTGAAAGCTCTTTCATTCCATCATTTCTTAACATCATTTGATAATTAGTGGAGACCTAGAGTAACAAATAATGATTTTGCAGTAAAATTTGGTCTGTCATGGTTTCATAAGCCTAGAAATCACACAATTAAATTTTGTTAAGATTGGTCTATAATTGACAATAGGCGCGCTCCCTAAATATTCTCTCTAACGGTTGAAGGTATCAAACATTCAGCATAACCGAATATAGCAATCTTACTTGGTTTAGTAAAAAAACTAGACAGTGAAAAAACATTCACACTTATTCTATTTAACGTCGTCGTCATCGTCATCGTCATCAATTTAATATCCACATAAATTTTTATCGACGTCGTCATCAATTCGATACAAAACTTGTATTCTATAACAGCAATGTAACGATGTCGAATGTTTATCGTTTTTTAAAGCACATCTCTAATAATTTAGGCAGGTGGTTTGTTTTGTTTTCAGTATTTAATAAAAAAAAATGCAATTTGATGTTCGTTTCTAAAAAATGTTGTGCTCTCAAAAAGGATAGCTTGATTTATTCTACAAAATTCCCATACAAATGGTATCTATTGCATTTTTCGCTTTATTTAAATCAACAGTGTTAATAGTCACGAAAAATTGCAAACTTGTAAATAAACCCCAAGATTTATTTAAACTCGCTAAATCGGTTAAAAAATAACTGTCGAAAAAAAATTTGCAAAAAAAGCAAAAACTCGCGAACAATTTTAATATTTCAAACAAGCCATAAAACTGATTATAAGAAATGGCAAAAATTCGATAAACAAATAGCTTAATTAGCGGAAATTCGGAAAAATTTGTAAATAGCGGAATTATAAAAAATTTAATATTTATTAAAAATCGTTAAAAGCTGTAAAGAATCAGAAAACTTATTGGAATAATTGCCTCTATCGCGAACATGGGTAAAATTCGCGAATTTCCGCTAATTTAGCCATTATGATGGAATTTTCGCCATTCCTTGTAGTTTTAGGTACTTTTAATCTATTTTATGGCTGGTTTGAAATAAAAAAAATTTGCAAATTTTTCGAATTTTTGCGTAGCTTTGTTGCTCTTTTTCAATGTTTTTTAATTCAACATTGTTACTATTAAAAAATCAAAAAGGAATAAAACTGTTTCGACACCAATAAGACTGACGACAAAATCCGAGTCAATTTATATCGATGCAGACGTTAACATTGCGTACGGCATACCAAAAATACATCGACGCTTATCGATAAGACCTGATATTGACAATGGGCATACCGATTAACAACAATCGTCACGAAACGACATCGTTTCGTATTGATGACTAGACTATCGTCAGACTTCAAATGAACACTCAAATTCTTATACAGCAAATGTACTTGTTTCAACTTACCCAATTTACATTCTTCACCAATTTTTGATTGATTAAAACACGATTCCTTATTATGATATACCTCATGACACCAAGCGCATGACAATGCAACAATTTCTTTGGAACCAAATAATTTTCCTTGCACAGCCTGCAATAAATAAGAAAAAAAAAAGAAAATATATAAGTAAAGAAAAATTTGTTTAAATAAATTATTTCATTTTATCTTTTTGCTTCATCTCGAAATGCTTGACAGATAAACAGGCTCATAAAATACCAAATATAATGAAAACTAAGAAGAAAAAAAATACCGCAATACATGTAACAAAACACTGAGACAATATAAAATGTTGCAAAAACGTGACGCAGTCATGATAATATTGCAAATTCAATTTTTTTGTTCACTTTACTATGCGCTACATTCTTCTAGGACAATGTTCATCTGTTCACTTTAAAATGTAACTGTTATTGCATTTTTTTATGATCGATACACTTTATTATTCCTTTTTTATGGATGCATAATAAAAATACATTATGACCAGAAAAATTTCGAGAGAAATGTGTTTTAAATTTAAAAATCTACGTGTAATAACGTAAATTTTGTAGTATTTTTTGTTGTACAAATTCATATGTATTTGATTTTCACACAAGAAAAAAAAAACAAATATTTTTTTATTTATAAACGTGCGACATTTAAAAAAATTTTTGTTTTTTGCTTTTATTTCAATATTTTGTCATTGTTTATGATTATTTTCAATAAGGGGTTTCACGATGGTCATTGTGCAAATTAATCCCAATTCATACGTTGCAAGTCTTATTGAACAGCTTGCTACTTTATTGGTGAGAGAGACGAGGATATAAGAGACAAGTACTCAGCTTGATGTATTCGTCATATACGTTTTGTTTTCTCATTCGTTATGTAAAAAAACGCACTCATATGTCTTTGCGTTTTCATAAGTTTATCAATAAGTCTTGCAACGTATGAATTGGAACTTTGCAATTTGTAAATTTTACGATTAATCGTGAGCAAAACCTTTTTTGCGAAAATGTGTTATTTTTCTAAAAAATTAGCCTGGCATCACAAAAAAATTTTTGGCAGCACTGTCAAAAATCTCCATTCGTTTACAATTATTCACAAATTATTTTATTTCATTTTCTATATTTTATATTAAAGCCTACGAAAAATTTAAATTTGTAAGTTTCCTTAACAAAAAATATGGCGCAAAATGTGTGAAAGGTTATTGTTTACATTTGTTTGCAGCTAAGCAATTATTTTCTCCTATGTTTACTAAAGGTTTTTTTGCAAACGAAGTAAACTTAAGCAAATTTCAAATACGGGCATTTTGTTGTGTTGTGTAAATGTATGTATTTATGCACACATTTGCATCGTTGGCACACTTTGCACTACCCATCGTGAAGCCCCTTAATAATACCAAAAGATTATCACTGTGTTATCGGCATAAATCAGGCTTTAACTAAGATTTACGCTTTTAATTCTCATTTATGCATATTGTTTTGTGTATGAATTTCTATAGCTTTATCAAATATACTAAATGCAAATTCACATAAAAACAACATGTTTTTAGCCTTTAATAGTTTGCTGCTTACAGTGGAATTGTTTAGTTATAAAGTCAAAGTCTAGAAATTTATACTAAAGTTGGGTCTGCTAGCAATCCCGAAAACGTAATGTAGACTATGTTGTCTTCAGAAGTACAAACTACAAAACAAATGTATGGCTGTGAATAGAGGAGAAGAGATCCTGTAATGTAAAGCTTATGTACCGCAGGGAGTGTTGTTTAGGATGGAAATGCGGTTTAGTGAATAGTTTAGTCATAGTGTAGTCATAGTTTAGTCATAGTCTAGTCATAGTCTAGTCATAGTCTAGTCATAGTCTAGGCATAGTCTAGTCATAGTCTAGTCATAGTCTAGTCATAGTCTAGTCATAGTCTAGTCATAGTCTAGTCATAGTCTAGTCATAGTCTAGTCATAGTCTAGTCATAGTCTAGTCATAGTCTAGTCATAGTCTAGTCATAGTCTAGTCATAGTCTAGTCATAGTCTAGTCATAGTCTAGTCATAGTCTAGTCATAGTCTAGTCATAGTCTAGTCATAGTCTAGTCATAGTCTAGTCATAGTCTAGTCATAGTCTAGTCATAGTCTAGTCATAGTCTAGTCATAGTCTAGTCATAGTCTAGTCATAGTATAGTCATAGTCTAGTCATGGTCTAGTCATAGTCTAGTCATAGTCTAGTCATAGTCTAGTCATATTCTAGTCATATTCTAATCATAGTCTAGTCATAGTCTAGTCATAGTCTAGTCATAATCTAGTCATAGTCTAGTCATAGTCTAGTCATAGTCTAGTTATATTCTAGTCATAGTCTAGTCATAGTCTAGTCATAGTCTAGTCATAGTCTAGTCATAGTCTAGTCATAGTCTAGTCATAGTCTAGTCATAGTCTAGTCATAGTCTAGTCATAGTCTAGTCATAGTCTAGTCATAGTCTAGTCATAGTCTAGTCATAGTCTAGTCATATTCTAGTCATAGTCTAGTCATAGTCTAGTCATAGTCTAGTCATAGTCTTGTCATAGTCTAGTCATAGTCTAGTCATAGTCTAGTCATAGTCTAGTCATAGTCTAGCCATAGTCTAGTCATAGTCTAGTCATAGTCTAGTCATAATCCAGTCATAGTCTAGTCTAAGTATTATCATATTCTAGTCATATACTAATCATTGTCTAGTCCAGTTATGTTCTAGTTAGTTGTAGTAGTATATTAATTTAATTTTTTTTTATTGAAATTCTAAGAGTTGATTAATATAAACTTTCTTCTTTCAATTTGTTACTTTCTTAGAAATATGATCTAAATAAGCATTTAGATAAACTTTTTTGTATTAACTTTTTTTAGCCATGACACTCTATTTTTTGCTGTAAAAACTGAAGAAATAAATTTGCTATTTTATTTGGTTTTCATCAAGATTTCATAAAAAAATATTTAAAGTTTCGAAAGTGCAACCTTTTTCCAAATAAGTTTTTTTTTTATCATTCTCGTTGTTGTTAAAAGTTAAAAAGCTTTTTGCGTAGCACACTTTTCGTGATAAGTGTGGCAATAGAAAATTATTATCTTCTTCACCAAGTTGCAACTACTCAACTATCACTTGCGTCAAGTTGAAACTTAAAAAAATACGATAATTTGTGTGTAAACCTTCACAAGGATTTTAGGGATATAAAAAATTCCCACAGAAATATATGAAAAGAAAATTCAAAATAATAAGTTGAGGAGCAATTGCTGCACGATTGTAATAGAGATTGCCACTGCAAATAAAATCAAGAAAAAGCGAAAAGAAAAACGATTTTGCTAAACGTCTGTGTGCCAATAAACCACTGCATTAAGCTGTTTCTTCCCACTTTAGCCACGGATATCAAGAGCAAATATTGTATTATTGTAAGAGTGTGGCAATAGTAACAATGTTGATGCCACAAAATAGCAAGCGAAATACGTTTAACCCCAAATGAATTAGAACAGAAAAGGATTCAAGTTACAGTCGTTTTTTTTTTGTGGAATGTAACTGTATAAATGTTCCTCTTCGAAACGATTGTAATAAAATCTTATCAGTACTCGTACAATTTAACAAACTAATAAAATTTAGTAATAAAATATTTAACACCACTGAAAGCAGGTTCATTCTGCATTCACTTCAGAGTATTATGGGAGGCAAAATAAATGAAACGTCGATTAGAGCCAAGGCAATTTAGCTTTTTAGAAATATTATACGCTAAAGGCCAGATAAATCTGTTTATTATGTTTAACTAATTGACCAGCCTAAAACCCCAACAGTCACTATGATTTGCTTGTTCATTTCGGACGCTCTATGCTGGCTGAAGTGGCGAACAGAATAGTTGCTGTAGCGCAACAAAAAGAGTAGCGCTGAAAGTTGTTAACAGTTAAAAACGACAGTTTCAAAGAAGTGGCAAAAGAATTCGTTGTAGTAGTAGTCGCTGCATTAGAAGTCGAAGCTTAAAATTCGATGTCTTGAACTTTAATGCGCGACAGTACATTGTCAGCGGATTGTCAAATTTTAATTTTCAACAAAATGGAAATCGACAATCTGTATGTCAACTAGGGCTAACATGTTTTTGAATATAGTTATACTTTAAATATGTGAAACATATAATTTAGTGTTGCTGTAGAGAAATATGTTGTTGGATATCATCAGCTCAATATTGGTTTGGCGCATATGCCAAAAAGTCGTAATGGAGAAAAACGACATTGATGGTTTACATGAATTTTTCTGAAAATATACCCGATAGATTTTTTTTTTTTGTATTTTCACCACTGATTCCGACATATGTTTAAAAGAAAAATTAAAATTTTTGTAAATTTTTATGAATGCATTTAAAAATTAATAGTATTCTATTGAAAGTAAAAAAAAAATGTTTTGTGCAGCATTTGCCACTTTTCTAGATTTATTTTTAAAAAGGAGTTTTTTGCGCTGCATACGTATGCTTCCTGCATTTTATTTTGCTTTTACTACTTTTTTTCTTACGGCAATGAAGCAATGCAAGAGTAAAATTTATTTTGTACGTTTTTGTATGAGAAATTTGCAGCATTCGCCAAATACAGATATGAAAAGCAAAACAATACTTAATTAATTAACTTTAAAATAGTTGATATGGAGCAAAGCTAAAAAATTTCGTAACACAGGATTGAATTCAGAAAGGGGTATTTAAAAATATAACCCCATACCCATACCTAACTCAATTTTTTAAATGGTCGGTTGGTCAAACCAATAATGAGCTGACGATATGTATTTATTATAAAATTAAATATTTATAATTAGTATTGTGGTTATTTTGTTGAACTATTCATGGTTTTTAATCCAAATTTTTACTATTTTTAATTAGGCTTAAGTTCATTAAATTTAATTTTCATTAAATTATTTTTATGAAGAAAGGAATTTTTACAACATGGAAGATTAATTAAAATTGTTATTGATAATTTTCATTCTATTTTTAAATTAGCATATTCTTCCCGCATAATTCTCCAAGTTTTTGAAGAGGTTACTTGGCAACCATAAAGACAGCTTCAATATTCTGTTCACATCTTTTCTTGCTACGCTACTTATTACGTCGCCAGCTGAAGCTACTTCTACAACTACTTTATTCTCTTCCAGGCTTTAGTTATCGTTAATAACTATTATTAAACATTTGCTGCAAACTGCATTCGTATTCAAACTTTTGTTTTGCAGCATTTAAGCTCTCGTTCTTCTTCTTTATTTGTATAACAAACTCAAAAAACTGCTTGTACACGAAACACTCGTTTTTCCCCTATCGCCATCAAACTCAAATGTTACGCAGCAAATGTTTAATAGTACGGACGAGAATTTATCATTAATCTGAGATTAGAAAGATTTTTTTTAATGTATGAAATCGTCCTTGCCACTCTGTGTACACAAACAAGTGCTGTTATTTATTTTAAGTTTATATAAGTATAAGTGTAAGTGTGTATGCTTGAATGTTGTATGAGTAAAGAAATATGCACTTCATCATTATTTAAATCACGTTCGAAAAGTTCTGTTTTCTTTTCAATTTTTTCTGTCTTTTTTTTTGCTAAAAACATAAACAACATTATGTTGCATATATATTTCTAACTGTTAAAGTGCGGACATATGTGTGTTTATGTAGTTTGGTCTATTTGTGTAGTTTACATGCACGACAATACATCTCAACACACATGTTCGTTTCATAGATTAATAGACGAACACCACTATGATTACAAACCACCACAATTATACCAACACTAACACCTTGTAACGACCACAGTTTTACTATCTAACAAATACTAAATATTATTGAATGCGATGATAAGATAAGGAGTACTGGACATAAATTCCAAGATATATCACTGAACTGTAGTAATCTGTTCTTTAGATTGTTAAGATATTTACTAATGTAATATTAAAAACAATTATTTTTCTTATACAAGTGATATGATCAACATGAACTTTTTTCGTCCAAATTCTTTTTGCTTTTTCTAGTACCAAAAACCAGTTTTCATGGCATAATATTTTAAGTTACTTCTCATTTAATATGACCAACCTTGAACCTTATCAATTGAATTCAAATCTTGAAGAATGCTGTCAAATATTTATCTATCTTTTTACTTAATTCCCCAATGAAACTAATATTTCTTACTGGCTAATATGCTTAAACTAAATAAATCTAGATACTTTAGTACATAACATAAAAGGAATAATTTAGTATTAAATTTATCTTAAGACATTTGAAGGGTTATTTTCGACACCAATAGGATCACTGAAATCAATATATGTACGTAAGAAAATTGTTAAGTTCAGAACTCATTCTGTGGATAGGAACAAAATTTGCATAATTAGACCGAAAGTATTGAAGTCTAAGGGGTATATAATTTCTGGAAGGACGAAAAGGAATTGATTTAGGAATTCTGAGACAATTTCACCGTTTACCAAGTACAGCATGAAGGTGATGTTTATATTTATTCTCCGATTGTTTAAGGTTGGAATATTAATTAATTTTAAACGGGTTTTATACGGAGGTAAATTGATATTTGGATTCCAATGCAGTTTTCGAAAACAGAGTTAACGAAATTGCTTCTTTACGGATTCCAGTTTTTTAGTATGTACCTCATACTGGGGGTCTCAGACGGTGGAGTCGTATTCCAGAATAGGTCGCACAAATGAAATATAAAATTGTTTTATAACATAGAGATCGTCAAACTCCTTCCCTAAAGGTTTGATAAATCCAAGGCCACCTTTGGCCTTATTGATAGTCTGTGATATCTGGGCATTTAAACACAATTTATGATCAAGTAAAATACCCAGACCAAGGACTGTCTCCACTCTTTCAAGTTGATGATTATTTAGTGTATAGCTACTAGGGTATTCATTTAATCGGACTTTTGCTTTAATCGGTTAGTCGCTCAATAAATTAACCGAGGTTTAATCGGTTAATAATCGGTTAATATTGTAATTGATCGGTTAACTGATTAATATAGTTTTTTTTTTATAAATTAAGTAATTTCAATAAATAAAAATACATAAATTATTTATTATTTGGGGTTAAGATAAGAAACATCCCAGCGGGAAAACTCAGAAGACCTTCTTACTTCAGGCCTTATTGAAGGCCTGCTTAGAATTTTTTTTTATTCAATTACCATTTTGATTTAGCTGATAGAAGGCCTCGGCTCTTTTGTATAAAAGATAAGATACACATTCCACACTCGCTTCTCTGAGAAGGAAGAAGAGGAGTAGCACCTTATTGCCATATCACAAGTAAAAGAATTATTTTTTTCTATCCAGTTGCCATTCTTATGTACCTGCCAAAGAAGGGAGGGCGGAAGGCCAACTCCGCAATGAAAACGTGTGTAAAAAAGACATGAGTATGTATATCCACAAGAAGGAGTACAAAGGTCGTCTAGAATTCAAACATAACAATTCTTGAACTAAAACGAGCAAACAAAAAACTAATTCATAAATATTTTACATATTTATATTTAGTTTTTTATTTGACCTTATTTAATTTAATAAATGTTTATATTTATTTAAGCTCTAGGTCTTTTTAATATTTATTTTTTTATTTTCCATATTTCGCTAACCTTTGGTTAGCATCGTCAGGAAATTAAATATAATTAAAAAAAATATTTTGTTTGAAAAATTTTTCAAAATAAATATAAACATTTATTTAACATATTTTTTAATTAATACATACATAAATATTATGTAGTAATTAAAAAAAATAAACTGTAAGATAATTTTATTAGTTATTTCAATAGTTTAAGGAGACCTTAAAAAATAATCTTTTAGAAAAATAATTTGGTTTAAATGTTTAGGATTTAAGCGATTCTTTTATTTTCTTTCACGTCGCTTATCGGTAATGTTGGAGAAATCGAAAGTATTCCATAATACAGAGTATATAATTTCTCAGTCCTTTTCCTGGATTTCTCTAAACGTATTAAATCTTCCATTATGCCATTAACGTCCTGTTTTAACATTTTTAAATTTTTAACTCTTCTAATTGTTTCGTTTAATTCTGTTAAAAAATTGATCTGAGAAAATATGAGAAGAAACAAATAACTAAACACATACATATAACAAGTACGTGAAACAAAACGCTGTTGACAGCAAACACCTATTTAAAATGGAGATCATTGAACACCTTCTTTGTTTGTATGAAACAATATATGTATTCTTAACATGTATGTGAGACGAAATAAATAATTAAAAACACAAAAAAACGTGTTATAATACTACAAAAAATTAAAAATTTTGTTACATCGCTTAATCGACTGAAATTAACCGGCTTAATCTTTAAACGAAAAAAGCCAATTTAAAAATAACCGATCAGTTAATCGGGTAGTAATTAATCGGTTAACCGATTAACGCTAAACCGAATGAATACCCAAATAGCTACAGAGTACTGGACTGATTCAGTAGAACAACATATCTTAACATTTTTTCTAGTTCAGATCCATCAAATTAATATCACACCATAAGTGCAAACTGTTTAAATCATCTTGGAGAAAGGAAGACATAATTGAGTTTTTGTAGCTAAGGAAAAGTTTTACATCATCTGCATACATTATTATTTTCGAATGTTTAATATACTATATTAAATCATTTATGAATAATAGGAATAATACTGGATCCAAGTGACTTAACTTGAGGGACTCCAGACAGGCATAGCTTAAGAATGACAACTGCGAAACAATATGCACTGATATCTCCCCTTAAGATAGGTGGACATCCATTTAAAAAGTATAGGAGAGAGCCTGATTTTATCCAATTTGCTCAAAAAAATTTTATGATTTACTTTTTCAAATGCTTACGTATAATCTGTATAAAAAGTATTAGGCCCTAATTATATTAAACGCAGCGCAACGCCAAAGAATAACATTGAAAGCACAAACAATGTCATTAATGTTTTGTAATTTTGTTGTTGCTTTCTACAGAAATTCACATTGCGTTTTAAAATTTAAAACGCTTCATTGCTTGTGGTGTTGAAAATTTTAAAACGGTACATGAATTTCTGTAGAAAGCAACAACAAAATTACAAAACATTAATGACATTGTTTGTGCTTTCAGTGTTATTCTTTGGCGTTGCGCTGCGTTTTACATGATTAGGGCCTTAGTTTGCATCCCAGAATTGTATAAGGATATATTTTTTGAAGTTGTAAATTCCAATAGAGTAGTAGAAGTCAAACGACCTTTTCTAAGTCCATGTTGCAATGGTGATAACGAGGAAGATACTTGATGCGATATAATATTTAGCCATGTCACAGAGTACAATTCCGTTCGGAACCGAAGAACACATATTTGTTTACTGATAGAAAGTATATTTTGATCGTTTTTTTTTACCTTTAAGATACAGAAAACGCCCATTCCGTTCATAAAAACAAAAATGGTTCCATTCCGCAAAGTTTTTTTTCGTATCTTTCTTAAGCACCAAAATACGGAATGAATTCCGTTTCCGAACGGAATTGTGTTCTGTGAAATGGCTGATTAGTCCCGATTTTTTCAAAGAGTTTAGGAATAACATAGTTTGAAATATTGGATCTACATCTAGATTTAAACAAAGGTAATCATTGAAATACCCATTTAAAAATGAAACGTTATATAAATACGTTAAAGGCGAAATTAAGGAACATTAACATTTTAGAAGTACACAACTGGGAACCCCAACAGGGCCATAACTTTAAAAGCATTTAATTCCTTTAACAGCATACATAACAGCTTTTTCATGTTATATTGAACAATTTATTACTGAAAATTCACGTATTCGATATGGATAATCGAATGAAAGATTAATTTCCTTATTACAATGTGAGGAGGAAAAAAATTTAGCAAACATGTCACAGATATTTGGATCATTTGAGGATTCTATGTCACCAAGTTTCATTAAATAGAAGTAGGATTACCAGATAATCATCGCTTTGAATTCACAAAGTTATAAAAAGATCTTGGAGCGCTTCAAGAGTTTGTTCCCGGGATTTCTTCCCGGAAATTTCTAGGACTTACAATTGTTTTCAATTCTCTCCTTTTAAAATTTTGAAAAAAATTTTTTTATATAACTTTAGTTAATCTATGTCGGACTCGTGTATTTAGTTGTTTTATCCATTTTAATTTCACCACAATATTTTGTTACAGTTTAAGGTTTATTAAGCTAATTTTTGAGAATGGGCTTTATGTAGGGCCTATGTGAAATTATACCCCTATCTTCACGAAATTTTAAGTGATTTTGAGTCTTATGAAAGTAGAAAGTAGAAATTTGGTGCCTTATAAAAAATTTGTTAAAATTTAATGACATTGCGCCACAAATTTATGTTAGTTTTTGTTGAGTTTTTAGGGAGGTAGTGGGTCCATAAATCATTACCTACTGAAGCGATTCTGCAGGAATTCAATCTTAAACAGCCTAGAAGATCTAGAAACAATTTGACGCCCAAATGGCTATATCGGCTAAGAATTAATGAAGGTCTTTTACAAATACTTTATGGGATCTTAGATGAATATTAAAAAAATATTACCATGGAATGAGAAACTTATGGCAATTTTCTCAATGTATCGACAAACTGCGTGTTACTTAATGTCGACATAAACTTATTAGACGGATAAACTGTCCGTTAGCGATCTTGGTTCAGTATACCGACAACAAATATTGTTTTCAGTTGGCAGCACCTCTCAAAAAACATGTTGAAGTTGGGAGTCAGCTGATTGAATTTATCTGTACACTCAAAACATTATGTAGATGAGTTCCACAGAAAATTCATTTTAAACAACTAAAAATTTATTTCAAAAACGGATCATTTACATTTCATTTAAAATAAATGTCTTCTTACCTTGGTGAATTATTTGATTTTTGTGTTTTTATGTACTCGAATTAAAACCGGTTAACCGGTTATTTGAAAAATGGTTAACCGAATATTCGAAAACCGGAGTTTAAAAAAAGTCGAATAATCGATCTCCCCAATTTCAATATGAAAAACTTATTGCTCAATCTTGAATCGATGTTGGCATATCACAACCTTGGGACAACAATGTTCTATCTTACATGTAGTTCAGGTTCAAATAAAACCTTGTTGTACTAAGGTCGCGATATGTTTAGGGTGGATATATTTTTCACCTGATAAAAATAAGCCGAAATTTTATGAGGCGTCCCACTTATTGTGTGAGTAGCTGTATATTTTTTTTTTTGAACATAACGATTAACAAAACAACGTCTAATACAGCCCTCGTATGTAAAATAAAATAGGAATGTAATATAAGTAAACATACTAATTGCCTTAAGTTTTCCGTTTATATTTCATCATGTATGAATGTGGTGCATTTCCGCACATCAATGACTATGTGTTACTTATATGATTGCACGTGTGGGTATGTGCAAGTATATGTGTTTAATTTAAATTTACTTTCTATGTATGTGTATTCTTATAAAAACATACATGATTTGTAATTATCTTCCTCATCTTCAAATTGGGCATTGAAGTGCTCATGTTTGCATAAGTTTTTGAAACATGTAGAAATGCTCCTGAACACAAGTACTTGCGACTGGTTGGTACTTTATTTCTTTCTTGCTCTACTTGATCCATTTATCAGTGTATGATTAAGTATATGATGTGTTATTTAAGTGTAGTTGTAAGTGAACGAACGTGCGTGTTTGTCCGTGTGTTTAGTTCAATAGTTTAAAAATCCCTTGTATGCGGTACATAAGCTGTTCTTGTTATCCTTTTGGGAATTTTAACTAATTTATAGATTGATTAAAATCTTGTTTCTATTTAAATAGTTGCATATGGGCTTTACGTACTAGTGATGATTCGAATTGCCGAATATTCGCCTATTTTACGTCATTAGTATTTGATAAATGCAAGCGATATTTTGTTAATACGTTCCAAAAAAGAAAAAAATACCAAAGTGTGAAAAATACATAAAATGAAACAAAAACAAAAAATATTCATTTTTAATGATTTTTATTAAAAAAAAACCTTTGTGTTACTTGTTTGAGTAAAGTTAGAAACATTAGAAATATTGTACCGCCACAGAAATAATTCATGAATATTATTCAACTTGATTTTAGGCATTCGTAAATGTATCTACTATCATTTTAAGGAATTTTCTAATTATTTTAAGAAATTCATCGCAACTGGAATAAATATGAAGATTATTTTAATCCCATTAGACAAATTGAAAATGTGTTCGCTGCGGTAAATTGAAAAAAGTATTTCACCTATCGGCAATAAATTGAAAAATATAACTGAAATACATGAGGCATTTAAGGAAACTCTGAGGGATTTCTTCGTTCTGCTTATTATACAATAATTAAGGGTGGGAAGCTAAACCGTGTGATATTCATTATTAAACACTGTGAAGAACAAATTTAAGAAAAACAAGTGAGTCAATGCCGACCACATGATACCCTCCACCACAATACATAACAACAATTTTTGAGAAATATCCTATTTGGGGCCCATGAACCAGCCTTTAGTTGATTTAAGGAAGGGGGTTTATATGGGAACTATAGTGAATTTTGGATATAGAAGTTATCGTAGAAGTCATTGTCGACAATTTCTATGTCAGTACTAACATTAAAAGGAAGTTATGTCATTTAAGCTATTTTCGGGAGTAATATTTGTATGTGAGATATGTTCAAATAGGTATGGTCAAATAGGTATGGTCAAATAGGTAGGTTATTATCAAACAGAAAACTGACCTACGTCAGATTCCCGTCAGATTCTCGAGCCCGCAGTCCGAGACATCTCCCAATTCGTGCATCTACTATCCAGCCGCCTCAGTCTGCTGTTCTGTAGCCTGGGACAGTGCGACAGAAAGTACTCAACTGTCTCCAACTCCTCTAGGTGCTCACAAAACCTACATATATCCTACGAGTCAGATCCCATTCTCGCCGCCATCCTGCCTATCATACAGTGGCCCGTGATAATACCTATCATGGTTCTGAGCAGGCCCATCAGTGCATCCGAATTTGACCTTCTAATTAGTTTTGAAAAAAAGCTAAAATTTTTAAAATCCTAAAAAAAAAATTGGGGTTTTACGAACAAAAAAAAAAAAAAAAAAAAAAAAAAAAAAAAAAAAAAAAAAAAAATTAATTAAAATTTTGTATTTTTAAAAATCATGAAAAATTAAAAAAACGAAAAATATATGTGCTGTTTCCAGGTGACAGGTAATTGATTGTGTAGAAAAATTTGTATGATAATCACTCAGTATTTTGAGTGTTTTTCATATAAATTTTAATACACAATCAATTGCCTGTCACTTGGAAACAGCGCAGCAGTCTTATTACTTTCACTTAAATTCACATAACCCAAAATGAGACATAGATTATAAAAATCGATGAACGCGTTTCGATTTTATACACAATTAAGTGAGGGTACCTCATTTTTTAAGTGAAGTTAAAAACTTCCATAAATATAACAGCAGCAAACACACACAGACAAACACACATTAAAAAATTGTATTTTTGTATGGAAATCGCGATTTTTATCAATTCAGTTTTCTCAGTAAATTGTGAATACACTCAAAAGTTGTCCACCGATTACAATCAAATAAAGCTTATTTTATTCGGAATATATTTAACTAAATGTTTTTTTTACCAAAACTTTCATTTTTGTCGCATTTGTATTTTTTATGAATTTTTAAAGATCAACAATTTTTTTTATTTATTTTTAAGTTTTTTTCAACGATATCTGAGAAACTACTGGGCAAATTTAAATACAATGTAATCACGGCTTGAAGATAATACTGTTGACGGGTTTTGAACATTTTTGTAAACTGAATATGGTGAACCGTTTTCAAGTTATTACAATATATGTAGAGGCAGCGCCTTAATTTTGGACAAATATCCTTGAAAACAACATTCAGTTCTTAACCCTGAAGGGTTATTCTTCATTTTAGTACATTAAAGTTACTTTTAAAAAAATTCTACCGGAACGATTTTAAATCAACAAAAAGTTATATAGATAAATCTTATTAATAATAAATTTTGAATTCCCGAAAATAACTTTTGATAATAAATTTGCATGTGCCTGGCAGAAAAAAAACTGAAGTGGCAAGTTGCGTTATTAAGCAATTTGTTTTTTTTAATTTGGTTTTTTCTTTTTACCCTATTACAACTACATTTCGATTTGGAAAAAAACCAGCCATTTGCAGGGGAATGCAAGAAAAAATAAACTCACTGTTTATTGTTGTGGCTTTGTTGAAGCTTTGATATTGTTACAAGTAAGACCTGAGTGTTTAAAATTCTTATTCATTTTATAGTCTTATTTGTATAATATTTTTAGCTTTTCTAAAGTCTTTGGAAACTGACGTGCTAGCTTAAGCAAACAGCAAAATGCGCATAGAAACTTCCTTTTCCTCAACAATAAATTTCAGTGTTTTTATCAAAAATAAAAAAATAGGGAATTTAGCACGTTATAAATAAATCATATTAATAATAAAAAGTTCTTCAGTTATGCATTTTATTAAAAAATAAAATTAAATAAAGCGTAAAAAATAAAAATTTTTCTTCTCTTTTAAAATTTGATACGAATTGTTACTAATTTTTGTGTTTTAAATTGTTAATTTTTTTAAAGCTTTCATCGTCAGCTAACGTTGTTGAAAAAGAGCGTAATTGAATACCCATAAAAAAGTTATATGATAAAGTGTAAAAGAGTTTCGTCGATTCGACGAACAATAACCACCCAGGGTTAATCAAAAAGACCTTGCTACCTTGTGTTATCAGTCTAATATTTTTGCGATCAACATATTAAATGACAGTAATTAGATTCGAAGACTTCAGAGACACCATGTGCTTGATTTGCTTTTTAGGAAGTAGTATAAGTATATAAGCACTAATGCAAAATTTAATAATTTTGTTATTGAGTTCAGTCGAAAAGGGTGTGAAGTTAAATATGCCAGTTAAATGCGTCGCACATTTATTTTAAATACGTTGCACACGCTGTTAAACGAATTGGTTAAACAAAAAAATTTTCTTTTGGTGAAAAAAATTTTTTTGATTAAACAATATTTGTCTTCATTAAAAAAGTATTTTCATAGAAATTCACATTATAAAATGGCCAAATATAGGTTGGTCCAATTGGTATTTCGAGAATACATGAATCGGGGTAGCGGAAGACTCGAAGTATCCTAGGGCTAGTAGATTCCAGGACTATAAGTTCTGCGTCCAGATTCAGCTCGATATCGGAGATACATATATAATTTTGAAAATTTGTGTTTTTAAAGTCCTGGAATCTACTAGCCCTAGGCTGCTTCCAGTCTTGCGATAATCCAATTCATGTCTTCTCGAAAAACCGATTGGACCAACCTATATTTGGCCCTTTAATAATGTGAATTTCTATGAAAAATATTTTCTTAATGAAAAAAAAAAAATATTTTTTAATAAAAATTTCAGTTTGTTTTTTATTGAAAAAATGTTCTTGTTTTTAATTTTAATAATTATATTGTTTTTTGTTTACCAAAATAAACTTTGTTTGTTTTACCAATTCTGTTAACAGTGTGTGGAACGTATTTTAAATAAATGTCGGACGTATTTAACTGGCGTACAGTGTGGCCAGGTCTAAAAAATTTTACAGCTAAATCTTGCATTAGACATGGCCAAAAAATGCTAAAAATTATTTTAAAAAATGCTAAAATAATGCTAAAATTTTTTAAAGATTTTTGTTAAAAATGTATTACTAATATAAAATTTTATTCGAAACTAACAGCCTGTTCATCGATCGCATAGAAAATTATATTTAAAACAAAATTCTAAAAATGAAATAGGCAGTAAATACATTTCAGTGACTTATTTTGTAACGAAATTGAAATAAATTGTTATATTTAAGCAAGTGGCTAGATTTCTGGTAAAGCATACATATAAATATGTAGCGCAGGTAGTTGACATTAAATTTTAAATTAAGGTGCAAAATTGAAACGATTTGTTTCTATGATATACAAAATTTTTTAGATTATTTTATTTTTTATAGTTTAAGAAAGGTTGAATCTTTAAAATAATTATTTTTCGGCAGTTTAGAGCAAACAATTTTTTCAAACATTTACACCATTGAATTTTTATCTTAATACAAAGGGAAATCTTGTATTTTTATATCGTAATATAAAAGGGCAAATAATATTTACAATCGACATGATAAGGGTATTTATAATATTCCCTGAATATTCTATTTTTCTTTAACAAGACAGGTTTCTTAACATAAGTATTATCCATTTTCATACGAAATTTCTTTTTGGGTGCAACTATTTCTAGTCAAAATTTATTATAATTTATAAATTTTTTTAGTAAAATCAATAAAACTATTCGTCCAAATTTTTAAAATAAATAATGCTAAAAAAACCTAAAAACATTTTCCAAAAATGCTAAATAAAATGCCAAGTGCTAAATGAACATTTTGCAGCTAAATATAAATTCTTAATGCTAAATTTAGCTGCAAAAAATGCCAAAATGGCCACACTGCTGGCGTATTTAAGTTCACATTCTTCCAGTCGAACTTAATATAAATAACTTTGCATTATTTATTGAAATAAATAAGAAGAAAAAAAAGTTGGAAATATCATGTGTCGCTTAATTTCAGACTGGATATTCGTATTCGTTTTCGCGAATATTATAAATTGATATTCTTAACATCACTAGTACGTACATATGAATGTATATGGATCAGGGATGTAAAATGGGGTTTTTAATTTGGAACCAACTTTCAAAAAAAAAAAAAAAAAAAAAAAAAATGTACTTTTAGGATCTTCACGGAATCATTTTTATTAAAACAACAAAAAAAAGTACATACAAATTTCTACACAAAAAAACATAACTTAACATTAACATACATTATATGTATGAATAAAATAAGGAACATAAAAGTCTTATAAATATTTGAGATCAAAATCAGACACTTATTTGTCTAGTTAATAAACTTTTTGGAATTGTTACATCATACTAGCATGCAGTTGTCGGTCTGAACCAATCCTCTGTTTGTATGAGACTTGATAATGTTGGCACATGTAGTCTGTTTCTTTCCATAGTTTTTATTATATTTTGAAAAGAAAAAAACTCCGCATTTGCAGACGAATGTGGAATGGATAAAATTCCAGCAACGACTCTAGAAATACCAGGAAACAAATGGACATTAAGCTCATTTTGTAAATTAGCTACTGCCGACTAAAAACTACAAATGTTTTCAGTTTTTAACGACTGCAGTTGCTCGACATCAGCTAAAGCTCTAAATTGATTGTTGATTGAATCAAAATTTGCAATTTTATTCGTGAGCATTTTTAATATAAGAGGTACAATACTACATGTTTTACCTGTAATAACATTTTCAGGAGTAAATTTATGGAACCACATTAAAACTTCATTATTAAAGTTGACTTTGGTTCTCAAAACTTCGCAAAATTTTATATAAAATTGTTTTGCATTTTTTTTTTTAATTTCTTTAACAATATCAATGTTGATGTTATTTGTGGAAATATATAAATCCACTTCTGTGCCACATTAAATTTCTTCAAAGGGAATGTGATTTTTGTAAAGGTTTTGTAATATACTTAAATAGTTTTTAAAATCTACTTATTCATATTGATCTGCAAAATATTGCATCGCCAATTTCGAAGAATTTTTATATTGGAAAATATTAGAATTTTTTTTTAATTTTTTATGCCGAAAAATTTTGGAGTCGGAGTCGCGCGTTTTTTTTTGGGTACTGCGACTCCGACTCCGGTATAAAAACCTCAACTCCGACTCTTCAACTCCGACTCCGACTCCACAGCCCTGGAAATTACGCTCTATTTGGCGGAACAAAAAAGTTAGCATTTATAAAAATAAATTCAAACATCTTCTGATTGCATTTCTAAATTAACCATGTTAATAATTTTGAGTGCATATTGCATAAAAAAAATGCAATATAAAAAAAGGATTTTTTAAAATGCTGATGAAAGAAATAATAATTAATAAAATAAATGTAATGAAAAGTACTCAATAATTTGTTTGATATACTAAAAATTCAAAAAGGGGGAACTATGACAAATTTTTAAATTGTACCAAATGATTCACGATAAAAATGTACCAAAAAAAGTACAATTGCACCAACTTTAACATCCCTGATGTGGATATTATGGCATAAAGTGGATAGAAACTGCAGCAAAGAGAGTAGTTTATTTAAAATAATTGCTGGTATTTTATACTCGTAGTATTAATAATACGTTGGGAATAGAAACGAATACATACTTGAGTTGGCAATTAATTGTTAAGGATATTAGAAATTATCTTTATGTTTAAATTAATATGACCTTATTTGCCATATTTTAATGCATTCTAATATGCAAGTTATAAGTTAAGAGCTTAGGAGTTAATAAAAAGGTTAAAAGCCAGCTGAACTTTCGAAATTATAAAAAGTTGATGGCACAAAAGTCTCGAAATACTTAAAAGCAAGAATATTTGGTGTCATATAAAATAAAAAAGCGACCTACGTCACAGTAGTTGGAGAAACATTTTCGAGAGTAAACACTAATCGGGACCCATTTTCCGTTATGGGGTCGCCAGAACAAAATTATGTTATGAGCTTAAGATTCACATAAGAATTCTTTGTGTTGAATATTATCTCGATAAATGCATGCAAATAAGATTTTTTTTCATTAAATGATTTAAGGGGGGGGGGGGGGGGGGGGGGATTATGTTGTCCTACCACGACGATTTTCCGCCAAACGTGGCGATTTATAAACCTATTTGGCGATTAAATTTTGTTTTTGGCGACATGTCGAATTTCTTGGCGATATTAAATAAAGTTGGCGATTTATCAAACGGTTTTTTTTTTCTTATTTATATGAAAAATTTATAAGTACGGGTAGAGTTTTTTTTTTGAATTTTACAAATTGTTAAGTCACAATACGCATGCGAATGCTTAAAATGGTAAATTTGATAAATTGATAGTATTGCCAGATAATTACTTTGAAAACATTTAAAAGTAATTCCAATACAATTTTGGAATTACTTTTAAATGTTGTTTTCACAACTCAAGTCATTGATTGTGTAGTAAAATTTATAAGAAAAGCACTCAGTTTTTTAAGTGTTTTTCTTTTTCTACACGTTCAAAACAGCACATAAGCTTTCTTATATGCTAAGACATTTTCCTTATCAGAAGTTACCATATGTTCAAGTATTAAAATTTACACACAGTATGCAATATTTCGAGTTAATAACATTTTCTTATCAATCATCAGCTCTTAACGGAAAAACCAATAAATTTTTAATTTATTTTGAACAATAAATTCTAAAATATTAACCTTTTTCGATTGCATATTAAGTTGAACTTTTAAAATTTAGTGGTTGAGTAAAAACGAACAAACAAAAGAATATTTCCTAAATATGTAATACATATTTTTTAATAAATATTATGTATTAATTAAAAATTTAACTGTCAGATCATTTTATTAGTTATTTCAATAGTTTAAGAAGATCTTATAAAATAATCTTTTATACAAATAATTTGGTTTAAATGTTTAGGATTCAAGGGTTTATTTTCTTTAGTTTCGAGAAAACTTGATTTTTATAAAATTCTTTCATTTATTGTAGATGTACTTCAACATCCAATAATACAGAATATCAAATTTCTTAGTCCTTTTCCTGTATTTTTCTAAACATATAAAATCTGCCATTATTTCATTAGAGTCCTGTTTTAATTTTTTTTTTTTTAATTTTTAGCACTTCTAATTTTTTCAGTTAATTCTGTTAAAAGATTGTTATGAGAAGAAAAGAACCAAATAACTTAACGCATACATAAAAAAGTACGTGAAACAAAAAGCTGTTGACAGCAAACACTTCTTTAAAATGAAGATCACTGAACACCTTCTTTGTTTGTATGAAAAAATATTTTTGAAACGCATAGGTCTTGCATACGAGACGAAACAAATAATTAAAAGCCCAAAAAAATTTGTTATTAAACTGCAAAAAGTTAAAAATTAATCGATCAGTTAATCGGGTAGTAATTAATCTGTTAACCGTTAATCGAACAACGATAAATGAACAACCCACCCAATACTAACATAAGAAGATAGTTTATGGGCACAAAGACTATTCCAAAAATAAGTTTGTTTGGGGCTATGTGAAACTATTAGACCGATTCTAACCATTTTTAATAGAAATGTATGAACCAAGTTTCATAAAATTATCTGCAAAATTGCGACAAAGTTACATGGACAGACAACCAGCCAGCCAACCGAACGGAGATCGATAAATCAACACAGATTCTGAGTCGATCGGTATACTTTTAAGTGGGTCTAAGATCTATATTTTTATGTGAAAATCTACTTGAATTCCTACTAGGTAAATTTTTTGTCTTGATAAAGGTCAAAGTGGAAAAATTGGACAAACTTCAACACATACCTCTAAAAATAAGAGTGCTACACTTACAGCGCATAACGAAAGTATAAAACCGATTCCAGTCACATTTTATGACGATTTGATTAGATTAATTTTTATACCAATACCACAATAGTGGAGAGGGTATTATACATTTGTGCTGATGTGTGTAACACCTTAAAATATTGGTCTTATACCCACCATAAAGTATACCAGAAAGTGATTCTGAGTCGATCTACCGATGTCCGTCCGGCTGGTAGGCTGACTACCTGTCCATGTAACCTTGTGCACAAAGTACAGGTCGCAACTTTGAAGATATGAAATGTGACCGCAGGAATATGACCTAAATGAGGAATGGCCCAAAACTTTATATGAAGCAATGTGAGGGTATTTTTTTATTTTTGGGATTTTTGCTTTCATTCGTTTGGATATTTTTGCATTTTAAGTGAAATGAAAAATGCCCAAATAAAATCGCAATTTTTACTTTGGGGCTATTTTTCATTTACTAATATTGAAAGCTTTAGGTAGCGAAGCCGGTGTTTGTTATACCATAGACGATCCAGATGCTATATATCGCGCGATTTTTAAAACCAAAACTGTACAATTATTTGGGATATCAGAATTCAGGATTTTGAAATTCAGGAATTTGGAATTCATGATTGTAAAGTCGGGAGTTAAGTTTCGGGTAACCAAAATTTGTAATAAATCTTTCTTTGTGTTTATCATTAAGAATTATACAGGTTCTTATCAGGAAAACCGTAAATATGCAAATGCATGTTTTTCCTTGCGTGACCAATGAAGGCAGAAGCAATATATTTATCCATTTTAGAGCTTCGTATGAATTTTGGCATCGATTTGTTAAAATATATTTTTACATATTTTATCCTTTGCAGCATTTTATTTCATATGTTATTAAAATAGCATTTTTGCAGCTTTTTGTAGTTTTATAGAGCATATTTCACCTTTTTGAAGCATATTTTTCTAAACGTTCAACTTTTTTAAATCCCTCAACTCTTTCAAAGCGAAAAAAAAGATAAAAAAATTATTTTTTGGTTTTTAAATTCTAGTTAACAGATCAGATCGCCTTTCTGTTTTAAATGTATATCTGTATACCCAACGTAATGCTTCAATTTTCAATCTACATTTAATTTTCACTTTCCAATTGAAAAGCCAAAGGAGGTTATCTTTAAATATAAATATTATTTTAAACTGCCAATTTTTATACATAAGAAAAAATTTAAGAAAAACCAATTATTTATGTACGTGAGTGGCAATGTGTGTTATACATAGAAATCAAACCCATCTTTTAGTATACTGAGAGACTCAAAATCACTTTTTAAAGTGAACTAACGATGTCCATCCGTCCGTCTGACTGGTTGTCTGTCCATGTACAAGTTGCAATTTTGTAGATATTTGGATTAAAATTTGGTAAATACGCTTTAATTGCACAGACGACGAAGCCTATGCAAATGGTGAGAATCGGTCTTAACTTTTACAAAGGGCTCTTACAACAGGCTTCTTATCGAAATAGACTTTTTGTGTTCCAAAACCATCTAATTATTTTCGTATTTAGATTAAATTCGCCCGAAAAGTATTTCACTGCAATA
Organism: Pollenia amentaria; assembly: GCA_943735925.1. Lineage (NCBI taxonomy): Eukaryota > Metazoa > Arthropoda > Insecta > Diptera > Polleniidae > Pollenia > Pollenia amentaria. The sequence goes on from OX031008.1 coordinate 125,396,706, forward strand.
ACATTTTTTTTGGAATCGGTTCGTATTTGACCATAGCTCCCATCCGTAAACAGCTTTAACTAGTTTATATTAATATAAAATTTATCGACCCTACGTCCCTAAAATCCCTTTAAGACAAAAAATACCATATAGATTTTTGACACACTTATATGTATTTTGACCTCGTAATATAATTTGGTTTTGTTGAGTTCATGACTTCCTTTCGGTTCCAAAAGGGTAAAATCTGGAAAACTCGTCTGTCAGTATGGTGTATGTGTTTTACGATTATAATTTTTTACTTGTTTTTTTTTTAAATGCAAATATTATAAAATTGTTAAGCCTATAGTACACGGCATGTAAAAAGACACATGCGCATGTGGTTTTGACGTAATTTTGACGTCATCACACAACACTAGAGTTTTTTTATTCCCGCACTTTTTGGATTCCCGGGACGGCGGGAAATAAAAATCAAATTCCCGGGATCCCGGGATTCCCGCCCGAAATTTTTTATTTATTTCTTTACTTATTTACCCAATGAAACTGATATTTTTTACTGACTATTACGCTTAAAATAATTAAGTCTAGTATATATTATAGAACAAAAATGTAAAAACTTTAAGATTAAAATTATTTTAAGATACTTAAGAGGTTATTCGTATGTCAATAGGATCACAGAAATCAATATACGTATATACATTGTAAAAGTCAGAGCTCATTTGCATAATTAGAATGAAAGAATTGAAGTCTTACCGCCAATTTCATCAAGTTCAGTTAAAAGTTAACTGTTACCTTAACTTTCAGCTAACAATATGTTTTCGACAGGTAGTTAATTATACCTCAACTTGGTGAAATTGGCCGTTAGTGGAATAACATTTCTGGAAGGGCGATTAGGAACTGAAAGCATAACATTCTGAAACAATTTTACCGTTTAACAAATTCAGCCGGAAGTAGAAATTTTGTTTGCTACATATATTTAATAACATATTTTTTTACAATTTTATAACCCTTAATCAGCAGTGGTGTATGAATGTATACTAAGTTTGCCATTCCATGTGAATCTTTTTTTAATATTCATCTTGGGTCCCATAAAGTATTTGTATTGTGAGTCCTTCTTTTATTCTATGCTGATTTCGCCATATGGGTGTCAAATTGTTTCTAGATCTTCTAGGCTGTTCGGGGCTTAATTCCAGCAGAATCGCTTCAGTAGGAAAAGAGTTATGTACCCAAATGTGGAACTACCTCCCCAAAAACTCAACAAAAATTAACATAAATTTTTGGCGAAATGCACCTATTGTCATTAAATTTCAACAAATTCGTTTTATAAGGCACCATATTTGGTGAATATCGTCCATAATTTACCTACGGCTCCATGTTTAGACTAATCTCGTAAATCATGTAAGTATGGCTAAAAGCGTAACAAATAATGCTTTTGTGGTGCAATTTAGCATAATCTACTTTCATAAGACTCAAAATTACTTGAAATGCCGCATATAAAGCACAATCTAGGATAACACTTTACTACGCCCTTAACCGCAAAAACTTATACATAGTATTATTGTAAAATTTACACTTCAGTTTGTTAAGACAAGAAATACAATTTTGGAAGATATGTCTATAATTTTTCATAGGCCCTATATAAGGCCCATTCTCAAAAATTAGCTTAATAAGCCTTAAACTGTAGCAAATTTAAATATTGTGGTAAAATTAAGTTGGAGTAAACTACTAATAACACATTCTAGACACCACTCCAACATAAATTTAAGTTTGAAAAAAGATGTTCTTCAAAATTTCCCGGGAATCCCGCAATTAAATCCCGGGAAAGCGGGAATTGAAAACAATTGAAATTCCCGGGGGGGAATTCCCGGGAACAAACTCTACACAACACTCAATGTTTATTGTGGGTTTGCATTGACGTCAAAATTATGTCAGAACCACATGCGCATGTGTCTTTTTACATGCCGTGTACTATAGGCTTTAAATATTTGATTTTCAAATAAGCCATTTTGTTTTTAGGCATATTTTTAAAAATTTTAAGGGCATATTTTTATGTTTTAACTGCATATTTAATACGCATAAAATACTTTTTTTAGAGCAGATTTCTGCTTTCCCTGGTGATTATAAAGAAGAAACTACGAAATTTAGAAGCATATTTCAATTGATATTTAGAGCTATTTTTCATTATTTTAGGGTGACGTTTCATTAAAAAAATTGAGTTACATTGCATTATAAAAACTAGCCCTAACTTTGGGGTTAATTTTCATTTGCTTTTAGCGTCTATATTTCCTGAGGCCACATTTCGCAGTGTCTCCTATACCATCTTTACTAAGGTTGCTTCTTCTTTTCATTAAGGATACACCTTTAATGCATATTACTGCTCGCTTTATCGGATCATAAATATAGTTATCTGTTTTTTTTTCCTTTACGTATATGTTCCTAGAAGGAGTCTCATTGTCGGATTTCGTCGGATTCGTTTAGGGTACAACTAAATTTTAACAAAAAAAAAAAAAAAAATTTTGGAGCAATATGTTAAAAAAAATTATTTAATAAACATAAATTTACCTCTAAATATATCATACCTAAAGTGATATTTTGTATTTTGTGCGAAGGACCTTTTTGCAATTTTTGTCTAGAAAATCTTGGGTTATTTGCATTCAAGAAAAATGGAATCAGAATACCACAACTATACTGTATTAAAACATCGTAATTGTACACAAATTTGTAATTTTATTTTTTCAAATTTTGTTGCAAGCAACTCACATTTTAGAAATCCTCTTCCAAACAAACATGAACCAACATTTTCTTTTTCTTGCGAAAAATTAAAAAAAAAAAAAAAATTGTTTGTGGCCCATGGGGGGATCGAACCCGCGACCTTCGCGTTATTAGCACGACGCTCTAACCAACTGAGCTAATGGGCCAGTTGGAAAATGGCAGCACTAAGTCACTTTATAAATAACTTTTTTCGAACACTAATAATAAACACATCCGAATTCCAACAACAACCTACATTAAACGATATAATCTTTGGCCGCACATCGGACGACTAATCAATTAATGTTGTTGCTCTTATGGCTTTTTTTATTTTTGATGTAGTGTTACAAACTGACAACTTGCTTAAATTAGAATAAACGAAATAAAACGAACATAAACACAAAATAACAAAAATCTCCGCTAATAGTAAAAAAAAGAACAACAATAAAAAGCAGAAAAAGATGAAGCACAGAATAAACAAACAAAAACATTCATTCAATTGAGTTAAAATCGATGAAAATTTTGTTTTGATGAAAAGGTGAACTGTATGTAGAAAATTAGCTGTTTGTCTGTGAGTTTGTATTGAGTGGATGAAAAAGAAATGTGTATAAATTTCGCTAAATCTCTGAATTTAACTGGTCTGTGACGTAATGATATTTGTGTTTACATTGTAAAACGAAACAATAACAACAAAACAAGAGAATAAACAAAAACAAATAATACAGTGTAGTAGAGCGTAACAAGAACAACAGAATAAATTGGATTGAAAAGATGTATGTATGTACGTATGTATGTATGGCTGTGTATAAAGGTTCATTTGAGAACTTTACATCCCAGCAAAAACTTTTCTCACCAAGTTGCCATTTTCCATAGGAAAAATATTTTCGAAATTCCTGGTATGTTTTAGACGCGAAATTTCTTACAAAGAAACTGCTAGTTTATTAATGTGGGAAAAAATGGATGCCTATTTATCGACCAGAGAAAATGATAACGCATCTTACTCCCCATCTAGAACAGACATGACGTGCTGTTATAACATTATGTTATAAAAACGTAGTTAAAACATACAGTGAGCCACACTCAAAATTGAACGTTATTTCGAAAATGGAGGAGGTGGCACAACATATATTCGCGTAACTCAAAAATGATTTAGTTTATTGAATATACTAAAAAAAAACCGAAATTCCGCAATAAATTTACCTTTAAGAAAGGCTAAACATTTTTCTAATCTCCGCTATCGTTTTAGAAATAAGTATATTTTTTTTATCAAAATTTCGAAATTTTTGGTTCTTCAAAAATAATAAAAAAATTGAAAATGAAGCTACTCTTTTAATTTTTCTAGACGTATAAAAAAACGAAGTTGCAAAGTTTTTTCAATAAACTTAACTGTTTTTGTGTTACGCTAATATATGTTTTGCAACCTACTCCATTTTCGAAAAAGCGGTATATCTCGAAAACAAAAGCCAACCTTAAAAATCGGTAAACTCCATCAGATTCAGCGTATCCGAATTAGGTTAAAGCGCCAGGTGCCCGCTTGCCAACTAGCACAGTGTTATTATTAACACAAAGTTTATGATAATGATTAAAGTGTTCAATTTTGGATGTGGCTCACTGTATGCTTGAACTACCGTGTTATAAGAAGAAAAACCTCTAACATGATAAGTCTATAGGTACATAACACTAACAATATATTAGTGTTAATGTTTATCATTTCATGTCTTGTAGACTGAGTGTTACCGACATTTGAGGATCTGAACTAATCGTATATTAGTTTTCAATATAATTTCAAGAAAATTTAAGTAGATCAGCAATATAAAGATAAAGAAAGGAAAAGATAAAGCTTTGAAAATAAATCCTAAAAGCTATTACCACCGACTTCGGGGTGAGGACTTATTACCATAGAGAGAAGAGATATAGGAATGAGTGTCAAATTTCATGATTTCAGCACAAATGTTTCTTAAAAAATATTTCAGTTAATTTTGTTACGCTTGGATTTTGAAATATTTTAGGAGGTTTATAGGCAATGCCGACTAATAAAACATCAACACAGGAAAGAAATACAATTGAAATATAGGGCCTGTTCAGAAATGCATCACTGCGCTGCATCTGATGCACAGCGCGTTCGTTAAAGCTTCACTGCGAATGTCAGCTGTTCGAAAATACATTACAAAAGCAGATGATGCGTTAATAAATCTAAAACACGCATCCCAAAAATGGCTGATGCATATTGTGTTCAAAATTATAACCAAACTGCGCAGCAAACAAGCTGATTTGCATGAGCATCGCAAACTAATCACAGATGCGCATCAGATGCAGCGCATTGATGCATTTCCGAACAGGCCCATAATTCAATCATAACAAAGAAATTAGTACATCATTTTAATGTAAGATAATCCCTAAGCTAAAACTGGAAAAATATGTTTATCGAAATATTAGGGTTTGCAATACTGAATTCGAAAGTATTAAAAAAAATCTTCGAAATTGACATTAAGACACTGTCAAATAAATATTTATACGTACATAAGTACGTATGTATGCACTTATATATATGCGATTTTTTCTACAAATTAGGTCTTCTAAAATTTAGTAAAAATAACAAATTGCTTTCTGCATACATATCTTGGCCATTCGTCCCAAAGAAAAAAAACGGTCGGAAATTTGTCTTTATATTCTGTGGTATAGGGTATCAAATGGTCGGGCTTGACCGACTACACTTTCTTCCTTGTTTGATTTTGTTTTTTAATGAATTATGCTTAATATTATGGTTGGGACTTAAAGATTTTTTAGTAAATTTTTTAAGCCCATTTCTTTGTTTCTCTCTCTCTCTCTCTCTCTCTTCACGCAAACCAAACAGTGACGCCAGAAGTGCAAATTTTATACCCTAAAATTGCCAAAATGCAGATTTGACGATTTTTTGCTTAAAAATTCAGATTTCTTAGCGCGGTGAAAACTTTTTTACTTTGTCACTTACATTGAAAAACGAAAAATATCAATCATTCATGGACGAAAACACAAAACAAAATACAGGGCCAGCTCGCTAATCCGAAGGTGAGTACTCCGAATTATCCAGTTAACCGAATTGAATTTATGACGTATAACATACTCTATAGTCCGCATTGAGTGAAAGCTCGCTAAACCGAATATTTATTTTCTGCTTTTTATACCCTTCGCCAAAGGTAAAAGGGCATATATAACTTTGTCATTCCGTTTGTAATTTCTACAATATTGATCTTAGACCCCATAAGGTATATATATTCTGGCTCCTTATGAGAAGGGAAGCTCAAATCAAATTTTCCGTCTGTCCATCCGTCTGTTGAAATGAACTCAGAATTTCTGAAAGAAAACTTTCATAGTGTGAAGCCAGACTAAAGATAGTGGTTGTAAAATGGATGTAATAAAACAGTACTAACTGATCAAATATAACTCTTAAAAACATTCCTTGTGCAAAAAAAAAAATCGTATTTTATATGATGATCAGCTAAGGCAAGAAAATTACCGCCAATCAAATAAATAAAAGTGTATCTAAGAATCTAAAACAAAATGTGAAATTATATTAAAAACATTTGTAAATTTGTATAAAATTGGTCATTTGAAAAGTCGTCAAATTTAGGGTATAAATCGTGCAATCGTCAATAAACCATTTTTGTACCTAAAAGTCGTCAAATCTGGCAGCCGTTTATTGAATATGGATAAGTTAAGTATTTCGCGATTGAATAATCGTACTTGAATCAATCTTTTTGTACTTGATTCAAGAAACTCCGTACTCACTGTGCGATTGCTACCGCTTCGGATTGATTTGAGTACGGATGGGTTGATTTTTCTTTTAAGCGTATGGTTAAAAAAACATAATATTTAAAAAAGCTTTAATTTTGTCATTCTTGATTAAAAAAAAAAAATTAATTTGTTTTAGAACCCTGGCTTGTGTTTTATTTTCGAATATAGTGAATTATAACACATAATTACTGCACATCCAGTAATCCGAATATCTCGTTAATCAGAATCAGGGTCTGCAATCATTAATTCGGATTAGCGAGCTAGCACTGTAAATAGAAAAATGCGTGTTTGTTAAGTGTGGGTGTCTTCAGTACTAACGGAGATTTTTGCACTTATAATACAGAAAAATATAAGCAAAGATTGCGTTGGAAAAAAGAATACATTATCAGTTGTTTTGGCTAACTAAAGGGGAGTGGGTACAATAGACCTGGCTTGGTCGCGGTACCGTCTCCGTTGGGAGAAATCGCCCCGCTCTCTCTTATATAAAAAAAAAACAGTTGTCACATCACACGAACCAATTTTTTGCAAGAAAAGTTTAAAAGAAAGACACAGTTCAACATGATGTCGAACCGTTTGAAAAGTGATTCATTAGTACGAATTTTATTCACAGACGGTGACTTAAAAATTAAAAAATCCGCATTTTCTTGACACATTAATATCGCCGGAGTTATGACATTTGATATTTTCACGAAATAATATCCATATTACGTATATATTAGTATTTACTTATGTATAAATATCTTTAATAATTGCAATATTTGGTCTCTTGTAAATTCTCAATAAGACTTTTAATATTTTACATAATAACATGTCAAGCAATTAACTTTTAATTTGTTTTTTTTTTTTATTACAAAGATGTAATTGATCCGTAGTCAGCCTGAGTAATTAAATTTGGAAAGATATTCTAAATGTAAAAATATCCAAAAATTATAAGCCATGTTCTGAAAATCGCATTCGAGCAAAATTAAAATCTAACAAATTCGATTTTCTGTGTTGAAAATTAAAAAAAAAAAAAAAAATATTTCCTTTTAAATACCTCATACTTCGAGGACCACTTATATTTACCAGAAGTAATTTAAAAATCAGGAAAAGCTACATAAAAAAAAAATTCTGATAGTGCATAGAAAATATTCCTGGAAAATAGTGAAGGAATGAGACTATTAAAGTATGAAAGCTTTTTAAATTGTAATTTGACTTAGAATACACATTCGAATTAATTCGAATTTTAACTGACAATCGTCATCGATGTCAATTTCCAGAACATGGCCGCATATTTTGAAATGAATTGCTATATCTTTTTTCTAAATAAACTACATAACAAATGTACTTAATGTGTTTTGAAGATTTTAAAATCTAGACGCAGATTTTTTATTGACAAATTATGGTTTTTTGCTGATTTTACCCCTAAAAGTTCTGGCAACACTGAAACCAAATTCAAAACGTTAATTATAACTGCCGTATTCTTAAAAATTAAAATAAGTTTAAAATATGCTTTGAGGCAAAATTTTCATAGAAATTTTAATTAAAACACAATTCAAGTCCATCTTAATTTTTTTATGAATACGGCAGTATATATTTAATAAATTCAATCTATGGGGGGATTCACAAGGTGTGCTATCAAGTCATATCGTCATAATGTCCTAAATAATATTTTACAATTGTTCAAAAAAAAAATATTGTTGTGTTTCAAACAACATAAAAAAATTTTTTTTTTTAAACAATTGTAAAATATTATTTAGGACATTATGACGATATGACTTGATAGCACACCTTGTGAATCCCCCCTATATATATAAAAATGAATTATGTATGTTTGTTTGTTTGTCGCTTTATAGACTCCGAAACTACTGAACCGATTTTCCTGAAATTTTTACAGTAACATCACGTGAGCCCTAAAAATAAAATAGGCTACTTATTTTTTCGATAGGGGCAGGGGAATTGGTACTCCCCATAGGATGCCAATATTAATTATCGAACCGATTTTCCTGAAATTTTTACAGTAACATCACGTGAGCCCTAAAAATAAAATAGGCTACTTATTTTTTCGATAGGGGCAGGGGAATTGGTACCCCCCATAGGATGCCAATATTAATTATCGAACCGATTTTCCTGAAATTTTTACAGTAACATCACGTGAGCCCTAAAAATAAAATAGGCTACTTATTTTTTCGATAGGGGCAGGGGAATTGGTACCCCCCATAGGATGCCAATATTAATTATCGCATATCTTAAGAGCCGCTGCACGCATTTTGCTGAACTTTTTGTAGTAGGATCTACTGAGCCCCGGAATTGAAATAAAATAGCAGCGGGGGTATAGGAATACCCCATAGGACGCCAATGTTTAACATCGCATATCTTAAGAACTGTAATAGTGAGAATGTTCAAAGTTTCTAAAAGTCACTCTTATGGTATACTACACTTTTGAAAATAAAAATAAAGCGGGTAGGCGCAGGGGGGGAAATACCTCCCATAGGATGCATACATTAAATATCGCTCAACTGAAGAACTATTAAAGGGAGAGTCTTCAAACGTGGTTAAAGCTACTATTATAGTAAACTATAAATTTCAATATAAAAATGTGCGGGGTCAGTGTAGCGAAGCGCACCGGGTTAAGCTAGTTTATTTATAAAGAAAGCCATTATTCAAATCTCAAACTAAATTATAAATTAAATGCAAACTAATGGCAGAATATAAAAATATAAATAATATGACAAGTGACTTGAAAGGAAACACGTGTACGAAACCTTCACTCATACAACACTTTTACCTGTTGTATAAGTGAAGGTTTCGTCATGATTTTAACAGAAAAATTAAATATTGCGAAAGAATAATAACACAAATAAACAAAAAAATCTTTAATAATAATAATAATGATATAAAAAGGATGACAATTTCATTTTTATTTAACTGTGTATGACAAATCAAAAATAAAAGAAGCAAAAAAGTTTTGAGGTTTTTAATTCATGTTATTTCTCTAACAGAAAAAAACCCAACAGGAAAGTCACGGTTTACAAATACAAATAATAAATACGCACACACTTGTTGAATTTGCACACACACTCAAGCAATTGAGGCTTATCTTCCTGTAGTTCGCAAAAATAGTTGAGAAAAATAATGATTAATTTACGCAAGTTTAATTATCTTAACTTATTCGAAAAAACTTTAAACATGACGATGTCTATGACTGCAAGCAATAAACGATATCCACATTACCATTCGCTTACTAGTGGGACTCTGTTTAAAAGGGCGGGTTATTAAGTCCGCGTTTTTTTTTTTAAATGAACACACAGGATTTTAAATAAAAAAATAATATATTTTTTTAAGTAGTCTCCTTTGAGATCTATACACTTTGACAAACGTTTCTCCAATATTTTTTTTGTGTCCCTTCCAAAAAATAAGATTTGTCCGGTCTTCAAAATAGGTATTTGTTTGTGAGACGATTCCATCGCTGGAGTCAAATCTCTTTCCGCTGAGCCCATTCTTAAGGTTTGGAAACCAGAAATAGTCACTTGGGCCTTAATAAAGTATAAGGCCAATGAGGGACCAATTTGTATTCTAACTCATGGGTTTTTGCCATGGAATGCTTAATAAGCACACGAGATTTTAACCTATGCAATATCTTGAACCTAAGGACACGTTCACGACGAACACAGGATCACGACAAAATATTCAAAATATTTATGTTTATTTTCGCATAGTTTTTGCAGAAACCAAAGTAGTTCTCGGTTTAAAAATAGCGTACTGCCGCCTCAAAAATTTTTCTTTGTGCCGTAAGAGTTAACCCATCTTTAATTTTTTTTTTTCTTTAATTTTGAAGATACCAATTTAGGATGTAAAAATTAAACGTTTTATATATACTAGCGTTTGCCTAATGGTCAAAATTCGACCATAAATTTTTATGTAAATATGAAGAAAACATAGTACATCTAAGTATATATGAATTTACATGTTTTGAGCATTTATTTGTTCCGTCTTAGTTGATCGATTTGGTGATGGACCAACCTCCGGTTCATATTTTATCTTCCACGTGAGTTAATCTATTTTGTAAGTTCAATATAAAAAATATCAATTGAAAAACAAAAAAGTATCAAAAAGTCTTCTCTTATAGATTCTAATCCGCTCAGGACATTGCATGTTTATAATTTTATTATTATATATGTAGACATTGGCACTGCTGATGTTACAAAAAAATTTATTTTATGTATCAAAAAAAATATGTACATAGTACCATACCTGGCTAGTGATCAAAGCACATTTTTGCTAAAACATTTCATACAAAAATTTTTTTTTCATATTTACGCAGTAGTGCCAAAAATACTGAAGGTACCCATGTATATTTTCTTACACATAGATATTTTATATGTATGGCAGATAACCAAAACGCATTCATGGGTATTGAATAATATCTGCATAACATTCATGTATTTAAGTTTACTGAATGTGGTTGTGTGAAATATTGCCGTGCATAAGTAATACACATATTTTTTGCAACGCACAACCATAGCCGTTGTTATTATTTGTGTTATAAGTATGGATATACACAATAACGTTAAGCGTGGGTAAATACCGCTGTATATTATTCTTATGGGTACTTGTTGTCATTCTCTGGTACACACATGCATGTACTGTCAGTACTAGGGAGATCGAACGGTTTTAACCGGTTATTTTAGCTTTGCCCAAGTCGGTTATTTTAAAATTCCCATTTGTCGAATATCGAATAAACCGGTTATTTTGGTATAATAAACCGGTTATTTTAGTAATGTGTAATTTATATACATTTTCCTTACTCTTGTTGTGGATGTACCCGTAATTTAAGTATTTTCTAATTGCATATTGGCCAAACTTAAACTTTTTATGAAGAATGTCAAAACAAAATGTAACAAAAGTAAAAAAACATTATGAACACTGTAAAAACAAATCGCTTATAAAAGATGTGTTCTTGTAGAAAAAAAAACTAAAAACTATTTAAAATACTACAAAAACGTGTGCAGTAAAAAAGTAAATATTAAGAGCATTCTAAATATTAAATATATTAATAAACGTTAGTTTTGTTTTTCTTTGAGTTTCATTAAATATATTTTTATATAAAGGTTATCTCTATATATTATTCGAACGCGATTAAAACGAAAAAGAAAGTGGCCTGAAGTGCCCCAAAATGATAAGTTACAAAGGTTCTTCTATGTCACGACTTATTAATCACCTTTAATTAGTATACTGCTTGACATTAATGTGATCCAAATAAAACTTAACTCGAAGTAGTTCTAAGGAGACGACAAATAATAATTTACTAAAATACGCTGCAAAAAAATTAATCATTGGGTGAAATATTAGCCCGTTGTGTTGCCGAGGACGAAATGCCCGTTAAGGCACTAAAAACTCTTAAGTAGTTCTAGCATCTCTGCATGCTGAAAACTACAATATTACGCCGGAATCAAGGATATGGGATATGGTCTACCAGTTTTATTTATTAAAACACCAAAAACTAAAGAACAAAATTGAGAAACCAAACAATATCATGGAATGTTTTAAATTGTAGTCGACGAATTGACAAATATTTTACACAAAAAGAATGTTCAGTTTACTATTCGTTTCTATAATGCTGAAACAAAACAATTTGAAATAGATAATCCTGGCTAAGAGGTTTTGTTTGCAACTTTTGTAAAATATGGTTGATTTCTATAGAGATGGCTTAACCACCAACAAATTAAAACTCATTCAAAATAAATTTGAGGGAATATTTCAAATAATAACTTTATAAAATTTCTATAATTTATTTACCTTTGCAAAACGTTTGTCTAGATCAAATATTATTCAAAAATTGTTGAAAATGTAGTTAAAGTTTGATAAAATTACTGGTCCCACTTTTAGGTCTGATCTAAGGTCTTATCTATGTATTTTGTTGGTTCCTAACCTTTACAAATTGTTTTGTTTTTATTCAAATTAACGTTTTATTTTAAAAACTCATTTTTGTGTTTTTAAGTATTCGAATTAAAACCGGTTAACCGGTTATTTAAAAATTGCTTAACCGAAAACCGGGTTTTTTAAAATAGCAACTATTATTAATATTCGAAAACCGGTTATTGAAAAAAGTCGAATAATCGATCACCCTAGTCAGTACGCTTTGCTTTCTCATTCGCTATTTTTTTCTTTCTTATTCGTATTTAAAGACTTTACAAAAAAAAACATGTCGTCAACATGACATGAATCATTTGAACACCACTTCATGTTCAAAGAAGAAAAAAGAAGAATCATGTCAATAAGACATAAGCCGTATGAACGCAGACTAAGTAAATAACATTATAAAACAAAACAATTTTAATACATCTTTTTTTGCACAAAACAAAACGTTTGTTTAACTAATGATTTATGTTTTGCTATTTTTGTTTTGAGCACGCCATTTGTGTTGATTGTAGCGGCCTGCTTTCAAACATTGCCACTTCACTACCCAGAAACGCACCTGTCTTTTTCTTCGAAAGCTGCCTTCGCAACTGATTTGGACCTTTTTCACACGTCACTTTTTACAGCTCTGTATGGATTTCTGTGCTTTACACTATTACACAAGTTTTAATTAAGTATTTTAAGGGAAATACAATCCTGTCATGAAACGTTGTTATGGTTTTTAAAAATTTTTAAACAATAATTAGATCAGGGAGTCGTTTTCGTCAAAATATTTTAAGACTTATGTTATAGTTAGTCAATTCACAAGGTATCCTAACATGTCATATTGTCAAAATGTCCTAATATTTCACAATGGTTTAAAAATAGAGCAATTCCATATGAAAACGATCAAAATTGGCAAATTTTTGGACGACCCCTCTCCGATTTTAAAATAAATAGTCTCAATCAATTGCCCAGCAAAAAATAATGTACCTACATATTTTTTTTTTTTTTATAGTGACTGGTTTAGTGGTGGTGTACACCACTGTCATGTGACAAAATTGAAGAATTCTTCATAAGGGACCTCATTGAAAGTTGTTTTAAAAAAACTACTAAAGCGATCGCAACGAGTGATAGCTCGTTGGAAAGGTATTGAATTGAGGCTTTAATTGAAAAATAAAATTTTCCTAATTTTTCTTAGAAATTTACCTTTAAATTTTCCCAAGAAAATTAAATTTTCCGATTTTCCACAGAAGCTCCTAAATTTTCCGGCTAATTTTTTTTGGATTCCTCATAATTTTTGCTTTAAGAATCAGCAATAAAAAAATGGGCCCCGACTCCTTGTTTGGACAGGAGAAGAGCATTTAAGAGACCACCTTGTTAAAAATACATTTTAAAAATTATTTTACAGTTAAAAATACATTTATGAAGAAAAAATCAATTTTTTTTAAGAGCCCCAAGTTGAGTGTGTAGTGAATATGGTCTGCCTGCCTTCACAAGATCGGCCATAAATCCATGGATAATAGCAGCAGTGGCATGTAATGGCACACCAAACCCGACTGAGGCTACAGGTCATAAAATGTTTTGTAAATTTTTTAAATTACCAGGTAATAAATATTTCGCCTAAAATGACACGTGCAGAAACAAGTCATAAAACACGGATTTTCCATAAATATGGCGAAATATTTATTACCTGATAGTGAGGCAGACATTCCGATGGTCAATATGTCTTTGAGTCCTTTGAATGAGGCTATTACCACTTTAGGTGAAACGCCTATTAGAAAAAGAAAGTTGCGAAGTGAAACATACAGGAAAGAGAAAAAAGGCAAGGTTATGAGTGCAATCGCGACAATATTTGATGAAGGCTCTGATAACGAATGCAGTCAAGCAGATGACGTTGATGACGGCAAACAAATGATTGAGCAGTTGAAAAGAAAATTCAATTTAGCGACCACTTTTCCGGAGAAATATCTCATTTTATCTGTGCTGCCTCAATCATGGTCTATACGCAAGATTTCTGAACAGTTTCAAACATCTTTTTACATCGCGAGAAGAAGCAAAGAATTAGTTCGACAGAAGGGCATATTGGCGACTCCCACCAAGAAATTTGGCTCAAGGACCCTCAGCGAAGCAACGGTGAAATTGATTCAAGATTTTTACTGCAATGATGACAACAGCCGCGCCTGCCCAGGTACACGTGACTATTTTATCACACGTGAAGATGGAGAAAAAGTACACAAGCAGCGCAGATTATTATTATGTAATCTATCCGAAGCATACCATCAGTTCAATGAGAAATACCCAGCAGAAAAAGTGGGATTTTCTAAGTTTGCCATCCTACGACCAAAAGAATGCGTTCTGGCATTAGACAGGCACGGAACGCATTCAGTCTGCGTTTGCATGTTTCATAAAAACATCAAATTAATTTTCTTTCCATGCAAGAAATTGAAAGTATTTCACGGTGAAATTGAAACATATAGGGACCTCCTGTCGAAGTCGTTGTGCGCATACCCCACGGAAAATTGTCATCTGTCCAAATGCGACAATTGTCCGAAGATTGACGAGCTAGAGCAATATTTGGCGGAAAAGTTTGAACAGCTGTTAATTCAGGAGGTGCATTTCAAACAGTGGATAATTAGCAGCGGCAGATGTTCCCTTGAGACCGTGGTAAAGCAGATTCCGGAATTCATCGAGGAATTCGGATTCAAGTTGAATGAACTGAAGGCGCACCATTTCATATCCGAGATGCAATCGAAATTTCTTAAGGAAAGTAAGGAGAAATTAGCCCAAAATTCATTGTGATAAGCGAATTTGCCGAGAATTACACTTTTCTCGTTCAGGATGAAATTCAGGCTTATCACTGGGCAAACGACCAGTGCACGGTGCATCCTTTTTGCATTTATTTCAAAAACGAAGATAACGAACTACAGACCGTAAGCCTTGTTGTTGTCGCGGAGAGTTTAGCTCATAATTATGTGTCCGTTTATTTATTTCAAATGAAACTGTTTGAATTCTTAAGATCAAAATTCGATGCAATCGACAAAGTAACGTTTTTCTCAGACGGCGCGGCTTCTCAGTACAAGAATAAAAAAAATTTTTACAATCTTTGCATAATTGAAGAAGAACAAAACTGCAAGGTCGAGTGGCACTTTTTCGCGACGTCCCACGGTAAGGGCCCATGCGATGCGTTAGGGGGAATCCTAAAACGCATGGCGACTAAGGCAAGTTTGCAAAGGCCATATACTGACCAGATCTTAAATGAACAACATTTGTTTTCGTGGATTCAAAGCAAGGAAATTGCCATTAACACAGTTTTATGCACTCAAAAAGAACACGATGCCATGGAGCGACGAATTCAAAACAGATATAATAATGTCAAAACTATAACTGGAACGCAAAAGTTTCATTGCTTCATACCAAATATTTCTGATATGTCAATTAATGTAAAGCGGTACTCTTCGTCTGCCGACGTGCTAAATTTAAAGTTACTTTAATTTTATAATGATGCCAAGACAATTGAAATTTTTAATAAATATTGTAATTAAGTATAAGCAGCAAAATAAGAAAGATTTTTTCTTCATAAATGTATTTTTAACTGTAAAATAATTTTTAAAATGTATTTTTAACAAGGTGGTCTCTTAAATGCTCTTCTCCTGTCCAAACAAGGAGTCGGGGCCCATTTTTTTATTGCTGATTCTTAAAGCAAAAATTATGAGGAATCCAAAAAAAAAAAAAAAAAAATTAGCCGGAAAATTTAGGAGCTTCTGTGGAAAATCGGAAAATTTAATTTTCATGGGAAAATTTAAAGGTAAATTTCTAAGAAAAATTAGAAACATTTTATTTTTCAATTAAAGCCTGATTCAATACCTTTCCAACGAGCTATCACTCGTTGCGATCGCTTTAGTAGTTTTTTTTTAAACAACTTTCAATGAGGTCCCTTATGAAGAATTCTTCAATTTTGTCACATGACAGTGGTGTACACCACCACTAAACCAGTCACTATAAAAAAAAAAAAAAAATATGTAGGTACATTATTTTTTGCTGGGCAATCGATTGAGACTATTTATTTTAAAATCGGAGAGGGGTCGTCCAAAAGGTGATCGCTTTCATATGGAATTGCTCAATATTGTTGTTGGGTTGTTAACAAAAAGTGTCTTAAATAAATAGAACGTTGCTTGCTGTGTTTATTGTGCTGTCGTAATTAATCAGAAAAGTCCAGCGCTGAGCGGCTGAGCCGTACAACAATATTTTTAAACCATTGTGAAATATTAGGACATTTTGACAATATGACATGTTAGGATACCTTGTGAATTGACTAAGTGTAAAACAACCTTTAGTGATATTGTTACTTTGATTTTTCCCTCTCCGCCACTGATTGGTGGTGAATTCATCTGTCAACGTAACGTATTTGTAGCTTGGACTTTTTCAATTGGTTTTAAATATTTGCGAATTTCAAAACACATTTGCCTTATAAATAATTTCACTATTTTTGCAATTATAAACACAAATTAGTAAATAAAACATTTTTGGTTTTTTCTAGTCTTTTTAGTTAAATTTTCTTTGGAAGCTACAATTTTGAAAAATGTTTTGAATTAATTTTTTTACACTCACCTTTCCACATTGTTTGCATTTGCCTTTCTCCATTTTACGATGGACCCAGTGATGATGAGTAACGGCTTGTTCCCTGTATTGTCTTATACCTACATCACGATATGTTGGCTTACAAGCTAATTGAGTCTTTTCATTGACCATTGGAATGCAATTTTGATGCGCTATTAATTGGCATGCGGAGCACTTCATGCGTTGTCCACTTTTCTATTGGAAACGAAAAAAATGAATTTGAAATAATTTAAGAATTTTTGCTTATTCAATTTGTTTAGAGAATACTTTTGAAAAATATTTTTCTAAATTATTTTTAAATTTGCTGTTTCGTTGTTTGCTTAATTATAATCTGTATTCAAATTACTTTTCTTTTTCAATATTATTTTTGCTATTATTTTTATTGTTTTCGACTAAAAATTGGAAAATATTTTTTTTTGCTGTTGTTACGTTTATATTTCAGACTGGGTGAAAATTAAGTGTCAGAATATGAATTTTTTTTTTTGCAATTTTAAGTTTTGCTATGATTTCTTTTAAGGAAAATGAGGTAATTAAAATTCCTATATAATTTATTTTCAAAAAAAAAAAAAAAAAAAAAAAAAAAAATTGTATTCAAAATAGTTTTATTTAATAATAATTTTTAAAAATATTTCAATATTTCAAGGCTAGCGCAAATAACTGAATATTTTTAATTTATTTTTGTTTTGTTTTTTTTTTTTTTTTTTTTTTGGCAAACAATATTTTCGGACATTTGGCATCTGTCAAAAAGGCAGGTGTTATGGATAAAGTTTTATATGTTTCGAATAATAAGCGAATCTGCAAATATCACATTTTTTGAAAACTTTCAAAAAGTCTTTTATGCCTTAATTCTCTTAAAACAAATCTTTTCATAATTACGCACTTTGTCAAATTCCATTAAAAGTTTTCATTAATAACTAATGACTTTCTCTTTATACATTTTTAATAAAAGGCCATTAAAGTTTCCCTTGATTTAACAAAGTTTGTAAACGAAAGACTCTCATTTTAACATTTTTGATTGAAGGTGCTTTCAACAGTTTAACAGTAGCAACTGCAAAATAATTACAATTTCTAAAGGAAGATTTTTTTTTTTTATTAAATTATTCATGTTTGTATATTTTGGTTTTTTTTAACACACATTTTGACGAGTATTTTAATATTATTTTGTTAATGATTTAATTATTAGCATTTTTCCTGAAAACATCATTGCCAGTCCGTCCGTCAGAAAGCCAGCCAGCATCGTCATCGTCATTATCCACCATCAACACCACCACTTGTGGAATATAAGTGCTTCTTTCCATATTTTATTTAATCAGCGGCATCATAACAAAATTAAACAGATATAAAAAAGTTCTTATATCTGGCTTTTTATGTTATAAAAATTAATTTGCAAAATGTTGAAGAGTTTGTAAGATGTTTTATTAGGAGAGCGATAAAAACTCTTAGTAGACAAATTAAAAATTTGTTTGAAAAAAAAAGAACTTAATTTAAAAAAATAAACTGATTTGAATCTAAATATTCAATAAAAACAACGACTTTCTCGAAAGCTTTTTAAAATTCGTTTTAAACCAAATATTTAGATATTTTTTAATTAGGCTTAAATTCATTGAATTTAATTTTCACTAAATTATTTTTATGAAGACAGGAATTTTAGAACATGAAATTAATTAAAATTTATTGATAATTTTTCATTCTTGACTGCGCTGAGATTTGAACCCAGGCTTTCACGGACAGGTTGCCCATACTAGTTTCGATTGTAACCACACAATCTCATCAGTGGGGTTTGCCGTTTTAGTCACTCGGCTATCGAAGCCGGATGAAGTCAAGCATCAATCTTTAAACCAAATGGTATTTCAACTTAGTAGATCGAAATTTGCTTTTGAATGAATGATTATTATCTATTTTAATTGATTTACATGTTCTTCCTAACTTCTGTTTTTTCGTACCTTTTGTCAAGAATTCTTCTTGAAATTCAAAGTACATTTTTTTTGTTTTTCATGTTTTTGTCTTTCTTTTTTCTTGTTGACCTTTTTCAGCACAACTTGAAGGACAAATGTAAACATAGCTCGTGCCTTAGCTGTTAACAATATTAGTATTGTAGTTATTTTATTGAACTGTTAATGGTTTTTAATCCATTAATTTTCGTCATTGTACCGGAAACAGTATAACAATTTCTATAGAAACATTTTCCAGATCGCTAAGCTCCTTTTTAAAGAATGGACGTTCCAGTTTAAGGCTATTTTGAGACTATTCTGGAATTTACAGAGATATTTTTTGTAAGTAGAATGAAGAAGAAGTAGAAAAACAGGCTAGAGAAAACAATACTGCTGAGCCAATTTATATCAGCTCACACGCACAACTCTAGATTTACCTTTGTCTAATTTAACTGAGAAGACTCCTAAGAAACTTTTTAATATCCCGCTTACATCACAGCGAAATCTAATAGATTAGATTTGAAATCTTCCCTCAAAATCTAGTGCGTTTACATTGTACTTTTTTCACATAAGCGAGATTTGGTTTTCATAAATAAATGAAAAAGTTAAATTTAGTGCAAAAAAAAAAAAACAGCGATAAATAAATAAAATAAACAAAAATTACATATTTATAGTGAAAAAATTAATTGAATAAATTTGCCAGCTTTTCGTACTGTTTAGGTGGTCATGTTTTTGAACTGCCATAAATTAAATAAAACTTTTAAATTTAAGCACCAAAAATAAAAAATAATTAAAAATTATTTATTGTCTTTCATTCTATTTAAATAAAATATACAATAAATCGAAGAACATTTCGCTAGTAAATAATCAACTTGATAAAACATAATGCAGAATACATACAATCGAAAGAAAAAAATTTCAACGGAACGGAATACCAAAGTTGCCAAACGGAGAAAATTTCGATCCGATCCGAATCGAAACACAGCATTAGGGTGATTTTTTATCTTCCTGTTTCACATGTTGCACTTTTGTTGTATTCCCTTTTGTATACAGATGAACTCTTAATTATTAGACACCAGCAAAATGGCCCGTAAATTTAATGTTTTTAACTAGATAATTTTAAGAAACAGAATTCGGATATTTTTATAAATTATTTTGTTTTTAAGCATGAAAATACAAAAATTTCTGTTTTGTCCTGTAGTGTTGTTGTTGTTTGTGCACAAAACAAGTAAAACAGGATTTTAAGAATTCAATATTGCAAAATGTTATTTTAACAGTGAACAACATTAAAACAACGTGGTTTAAGGTAATATTAATAATGTTTAATTTAAAAGTAACTAGTGTTTGACCAGCGACCGAAATCGACCATAATTATTTATGCAAATATGAAGAAAACATATATATGGGGGATTTCATGTCAAGTGACCCAACTTTTGAAATCGATGTCTTCCGATTTGGATGAAATTTGCACCAAGGCTAGTCTTATTGGATAGTAGTTTAGACACAAATTTTCAACAAGATCGGTCAAAAAGATTCTGAGAATTATTTTTTATTTTTTTTGGAAACGGTATTTTTTTTTTTTTTTGCTCAAAAGAAAGCTTAGGTCTTTTCCTTTAAGGTAGTTTTGGTCGCTTAGTGGGATGCGAGTGGGATATGTATAAAAAAAGAATAATTTGTAAGTCAAGACGTCAAATGCTAAAAAAAATAAAAATCCTCGTCTTGAGTTAGAAACTATTTTTTTTTTTTTTATACATATCCCACTCTCATCCCACTAAGCGACCAAAACTACCTAAAAGAAAAATAAAAAAAAACCGTGTCCAAAAAAAAAAAAAATAAGTTTTAATTTAAAAAAAAAAAATTTAAAAAATTTTAAAAAATACAAAAAAAAATTTTTCCCATAGCTTGAAGAAATAGCTATCTAATTTGTTTGGGACAAATTTTGCTAACACCCATAGATAATAAGTTACATGGACGATTAAGAACACCGGTTTGGCCAAAATGTCAAATTTTGACCCCCTCTAACTCAGAAACTTTTTGACCGATCTTGTTGAAAATTTGTGTCTAAACTACTATCCAATAAGACTAGCCTTGGTGCACATTTCATCCAAATCGGAAGACATCGATTTCAAAAGTTGGGTCACTTGACATGAAATCCCCCATATATATATAAGTATAAATGAATTTAAATGTTTCGAGCATTTGTTTGAGTCCATCTTAGTGCATCGATTGGGCGAGAAGCTAACCTTCGGTCCATATGTTATCCTCTACTCCAGTCCCTGAATGTTTAATTTAATTTTGTAAGTTTAATAATATAAAAAAAAAAAATCATAAAGAACCATTTGAAAAGCAAGAAGTACCAAAAAGTGCATTCTTATAGTATCTCAATCACTCTGTACTCTGCATGTTGAATTTTATGTTTATAGGTTAAGTGCTTATAAAAATTCAATAAGTACCAGTTAAATAACAAAATATTACCAAAAAGTTCGCTCTTAAATTATGTTTCTAGATGCAATATTATCGAAAATTAAAAGTACCAGTTTTTGAACAAAAAAGTATCAAATAGCTCCCCCCTTACAGTTTCTTATTCACTGAGGACAATGAACAACAAAAAAGTATCAACATTTTTCATCTTATAGATTGTCATACACTCAGGACCTATAATTTTAAGTTCAATTCAAAAAGTAACACATGCAGCAAGGAAAATGAAAAGATGCTTTTGATACTTTTTTTCTCACCATTCAAGTATCAAAAATTTAAATATTACAGTGGGAGCCCATAATTCAATATGCATATGTCAATTAATGAATATTGGGTTAAAAGATAGATGGGGTGACAAAGAAGTTCTAAAACACAGGGTATACCCATTTGCTCCCTAAAAGTGCCGAATTTCAAAAAAGTACCAGATAACTGGCCGCTTATTTTTATAATGAACAACGATAAGTATTAACTTTTTTCAGATCTTCTATGTTTTGCAGATATGCGGTTACCAAATTTACCCTTTTTTTTACCCCCTCAGATCTTAATGAAATATCGTTACCTTAAACAAAGAAGCCCTATTAACATTTTGAAAACTTTACAGGAGATACAAAAAACTATTTAAAATGATAAATTACCTAGAACAGCTTATAATTTATTTTTCTTTGTATTTTTCCATTTTCCTTGTAAAACCCTACCAGTTGTTTTGACAATTTACAATGTTGCATATTATGTTAGGTCTTTAAGCGTTTACGATATAATTTTTTGTACATAGGGCCGTTTGTTTTTTGTTAATAAAATCGCTAATTTTGGTTGAAATATTTCAAAATTTTCCATGAAAGTTTTTGACTTATGTGTACTGGTGTTTTCGTAAGGCCCATTTAATATTACTGCAACTGAAAAGCAGACAGGCGAAATTGTAGAGGGGGAAGGTCGAAAAGGCAGACTGTGTAGTAAATGAAAAAAATAACATAAACACTTATTATAAAATAACCTTTTCTAGTTTAATAAACTACCAAAGTTTTTTATCCATTTGAACCATTCAAAAAATTGAGATCCCCATTCAAATGTAAGCCACTGTACTGGCATTTGTCATTTTACATGAAAATCATAAACCAACCAACTCATCTGTCAAATAATATTTGTTACATTTATTTTGAACTTTAAATATTTTTGTCGCAAATTAAAAAAAAACATATCCATTTTTAATTACACTTATTCGTTGTACATGTCACATGCGAATATATCTGGGTATTTGTATAATAAATTATTTAAACAAATTTTTAATTAATAAAAATTCCTTTTAAAGTTAAAAAGTGTATAGAGAAAGTATGTTGACATGTTAAAAATTCTTAATAACAATCTTAACTGCAAATATTTTCTTAGAAACGTATTCATATGTGATGTTTAGGTGAAGAAATATAAAAAACCTTTTAAAACTTTTCTAATATGTGGGGTTGATAAAATATGTTTTTAAGAAATTTCTTTAAGTACTTGAAACATGAAAGGGAATTTTATAATACGTTTGTAAGTATTTTTTTAATTCTCCCACTAATAAACCGTAATCATGTTATTGGAAAAAAGATCAGGAGGAAGCTGTTATCCCCTTGGGGATGACAAGAAGCGATTCCTTTGTTCTTAATTCCCCAAGCAGCTCACTTCTTCCGGTTAACACCAAGAATCCATTGGTAATGGGAAATAGAAATACATCTCAGGCAATTAGGCGACAATAATTTTGGCATTAATTGTTGTTTTTTATAAATAATTTTTCTACAGAACATTTTTATAGAAATTAATTTTGTGCCGCGGTAAAACCAATTACAGCTTTTGAACTAAGAAAAATTATAGAGTCTTATAGAGTTATTTAAAGGCTGCAACATATAATTTTTAATGAAAATTATTAAGGATATGGAAATATTTTTTAGACGATTTTTTTTTTTTTTTTGTATTTTTGTTCAGGTGAACTGAAGTACACTAAGAGAAAAACCTTCGTAAATGTAACGATTATTTTTAAATTTCTGCAATGAATTTTTTTTCATTATTTTTGAGCCAACGAAAAGCGTCTTCCCGCTACAAAAATCGTTGCATTAAGTTCGAAATTGTCATTAATACAATGAAATATTTTCATTAATTCTATGCCATAAGTTTTAAAAATCAATGTATAATTTCATTATTGAAATGTAATGTATAATTAACCCATTGAACTCATTTCGTTCATATGATGTAACTTGTTGTTAATGAAATGAAATATTTTCAATTATTTAAAAACATTTTTTCATTAATACAGTGATATTTTTTATTGTTTTACGTTAATACAATGAAAAAATTTCATAAATTTTACATTTTTGCAATGTTATTTATGATTATTTATTTCCGGTATTTTTTTAATTTGCGTTTTGAGTAATTGCAATTGTATTTCGTTTTTTCTTATTCCTGTTACTAATCAAGTTACACATTTTTTTAATTTTTTTATTCTTGCTCCAACCCGTTATGTACCACTTTTCATAAGCTGACACAGGGTCTTCACTTGAGATAATATCCGATATAATATCTGAGAGGACGTCGACAGAATGAGTGAACATATTTCTTAATGTTAATCTTAACATTAAACAAGGGGAACACGTATCTTATAGGATTTCATAATCGACTGATTCTCGTACAGTAAACTTGTATCGTTTTTATTCTTTTTTTTTTAAGTCCACATGTAAGATAATATACACTGCGATTGAATTTGACGTTTGCTGATATAAAAATCTTATATCTTATCTCAGGTGGAGAGACCCTGTGTAACATTTCAATGACAGTGAAGCAAGTAGTAAAATTGCATGTAATTCATTCTCAACCCCGCAATGACTTTCATTAGTTTTCCTTCTGCTATTAGTATCTACTACCGTTAGCACTTGTTTTTTTTCGTTGTTTGTTTCTGAACATTAACTGATAAATTATTTTATCTAGATGACAAGTTCATTGTATTAACGAAAAAAATTGTTATATTTACTACAAATTATATGTATGAGTGTACACATTTTTGTGTGCTCATATTAATCTAAGTCCCGTTGGATTATGTTTATGAAAGTTTCGTTAATGTAATGATAAGTTTCGTAACATTCATTCAACAAATCATTATAGTTACTATTTTAAAATTCACCTCGTTTCTTACTCTCTTTTCTGTCTTGTTTGTTTGATAAAGCGTTGTATACTGTATAAAACAAGTCGTAAAGATAATGTTACATGCAGTGCTGCCACGACTAATACAATTTGTACAAGACTAGAAATGTAATTCTTGTACATATTAAAAAAAAAAAAAAAAAAAAAAAAAAAAAAAAAAAAAAACGAGAAACAATAAATAGTTTTTATCTATTTGAGATTGTTTCATAAAAAATATTTTTATTTTATTAGATTTAACCCCTCAAATTTCCATAATACAAAATTCAGTATTGAAAGTTAATAAATTGAAGTTTTTTGTAAATGTCCCTTACAATAAACGAAATTTGTACTTCACAGTTTTAAATAACAATAACTGTCAGTGGCAGGGCTGTAAAATGTGCAAATTTTCTAATGCATTTTTCGTGAATTTAGATACATGTATCTAAAATATTATAAAAATGGGTATAACTTGTCTCTTATGTTTGGAAATTGTATTTTAAATTGATAATTGTTTTTATTACTGTTTCAAAATTATTATATTTGAAATATTTTGTGAATCATTGTATAATATTATGGCGAATATAAACAAATTCGTATTTCACAACGTACATTCAATAGGCAAAAAGTATATAACTGACAGTCAAATGTTTTTTTTTTATTAATTGAAAATATTGCCAAATCATTATCTAAAAAACCTTAAATAAATATACATACTTACAGGTTATAAAAAGTAAAATTTCAGATTTCTTAAATTCACGCCATTTTCTATAAATTCTAAAATTACAGATTATATATCAATTGATTTTTAAATATCAATATATTAAAATATACTACTGGATATAATGTAAAATTTAAAACATTTTACTTATATTCACGTTTTTAGAAACACTAAAACTCCTTTTGTGTACTTTTTCAGTCATGTTCTGAAATTGATTCCGAGATATTACGAACTTTCTACTCTAAGTACCACTTATCTTTACTACTATTAAAATTATTTAAATTATTGAAAATCTATATCGATTAAGACTTCATTTGATTTCAATTTCAGAACATGGCCGTTTCTAATAAAAAAAAAACACATTTTGTAGCTTTTTTGAAAGTAATTTTTTGTTTTCGATAAGGTATACAATCTTCCGATCATTTGAAAAAAATAATACGAAAATCGTAGTGCCAAAGTACACATTATTCGAAGTCGTAAATAATTCCATTTGAATGGAAATACGCGATGCAAGTGAATCAAGAAAAACATATTCCTACGTATTTTATATTTTAGAAAAAATATAAATAACCAAAAACGGCAGCTCTGGTTACATGAATGAATTGTATCATTCACTTATGTCTTGTATTTGTGGTGGTGTCTAAAAAATAGAATGAAAGTTTTCGAAAATAGTAGGAAACTTTTTTTTTTTTGTTTATAAACATTTTAATAAAATTCTATAGAGCACACAGAAAAAATTATTAAATTTCTCCTATCACCGAATTTGTTCTAAATTCATAATATCAAGCAAACAAGTTGTTGATTTTGCACCTATTACCAAAATGATTATATTGATTATTAAAAATTTTAAAATTTTGAAAAAATATTTTCAATAAATGATATTTTTAATTTTAATTAAAAAAGTGATCAAAAAACTTTAAAATTTTAAACAATGTGTTAATTTATTTAAATAAATATTGACAATTCCCAACAACAATTCTACATGATTAAATTATTTTATTTTAAACGAAAAAAGTCAATTAAGATTTTTTGTTATTTAATTAAAATTTTAATTGAAAATTTATTTCAAAACAACTAAAATGTTAATTAAATCAAAATTAAATTTTTCAGCTAAAAAAATTTTATTTAATTTTATTAAAATACATTAATTCAATTAAAATACTTTATAAACCATTTTTTTAATTGATAAAACACTTTTTTCTGTGCACCGAGTTTGCTATAAATATTATAAATAATCATTCTTGAAAAATTATAGGTCCTTTAAAAAAGACAGAAGATAAGAATATTAAAAACCAAGTGTTTGACTTTGTTTTTGTTTTGTCTCTAAATTAATGGATAAATAGCGGCTTTTCTGCCAAAAGAAAGCTGTCACGCGGACTTAAGCCCCAGTTAGCTGACAGTTACAGTAAAAATGTAAAGAACATCTTTTTTCTACATATTTCGACGTCACTATTATCCTTCTAATTGATTTACATACAACAAAATGAAGCAGCTGATTTGCAACGTTACTGTTACTGTCAGCTAACTGGGGATTTATGTTTAAAATTGTCACAACATGGACAAAGAACCAGCCAGCTAGACATACAGATGTTAGGCGAATTGTCAACTCTGCAACAACACTGTGTTTGTGTTCCGATTATCAAAAATATTGCTAGTAAAATAATGATTGTTATCATATACAAACTAGTTTGTATACAAACTTTAACAACTCAACCATCGAAAAAATTACCACATGTTAACTTGACCCCACCTTCTAGTGAATTCGCCTTGTACAGATGCATATGTTGGCGTAGACAGTATTGCCATATTTATTTTTAAAATACTGACGATTTCCAAAAATAAATCTGTTTTTATGAGAATAAAAACTGCTCCTTAAAAAAAAATTATAAAACTACACAGAAAAAATTATGCAGCATTTTCACCAATTAACGCATTAATCAAAAATAAAACCAGTTTTAAATAAAAATTTAATAAACTGAATTTAATGTTTAATCAAGTGAATTAAACGTTTTATCAGGTAAATTGAAATCAGGTTTTATTTTTTTCTGTGCATATCTGAAGAACATTTTTATATTATATTATAAATAAAAAAAAAAATCAATATGTAAAAACATAAAATAAAATATTTCATTAAAATAACCCCATTTACATATTCGTATTATTGTATATATTGTACATATTCGTACACTCACAATATTCTGTACGTAAAATTAACTGATATTGTAAGATAAAATAAATTAATATTCAGTTAAAAACCGGTCTACTTATTTTTCATTTATTTTTAACGAAAAGTTCATTTAATTTGTACTGTCAAAAATTCAACTGCGAATTTCGTAAAAACAAATGAATTTTCAGTTGTTTTATATAATTCAACTATGAAAAAAAAATAACCGACGAATTCCCTAAAAACAAAAGAAATTTCAGTTATTTTATTAAAATTAACTATCAAAAAAAAAAAACTTACAAATTCCGTAAAAACAAATGAATTTTCTGTTATTTTATATAATTCAGTAATTTTAGATTATACAGGTTTTACTCGAATTTCTAAAAAAATACCAGACACCTGTCCGCTTGTTATACTAATGAGAAAGAGAATATTTATTTTTATTTACTTAAGGCTAGTTTACACTATCACACATTTCATACGTATTCATAATACTTTGTGAGATGGAAATCTAATGAGTTTTGTTGTGACTGTCAAAAAATCTAATGTAACATTACAGTTTGTAGTCACACTATCACACATGAACATGCTTTTGTTAAAATGCAACCCTGATCCAATGAAAAGTATTAGCGTTTAGAAATTTTTCAAAAAACGATTAAGTCGTATGGGATGTCAAACTTTTTTCGTAATACTTGTGACACATTGCATTCACACTATCACACTTGGTCATATTACTTGAGTTTTTGACATGTATTAATACAAAGTATAATAGTGTAATCTAGCCTTTACCCCGTTATACATTTTTCTTTTACTTTTGTTGTACTGACCACTTTGTTTACAGAATAACTTTTTTTCAATTATAAGATATCAGCAGCATGTCCGACATGGTATTCGCAATTATTTTGCCTTAATAACTATTTAACTAAATTATTTTAACAAATAGAATATGGGAATTTTCTTCACAAAACAAGCAAATCGTTTTTCACTTTTTCTTTTTGCCCCAGATCTATAAATAGACAACTAAAAATTTATTTTTTGGTGGTTAAATAATGTAAAATACCGGAAAATTCATTTGTTTTTACGGAATTTGTGGTTAATTTTTATGGAATTCGCGGTTGAATTTTTGACAGTAAAAATTAAATTCGTTAAAATAAAATGCAAAATAAGTAGATGGGATTTTAAGTAAATTTACAGTAGTTTTAAATTTCATTTTCATTTAATTTTACATACAGAATACTTTCACTTAATCAACTGGGAATATTAAATGCAACCGAAAATCCGTATTAATGAGCACTTAGTTTTTTTTAGTAAATGGAATACTTTTTGAATAACCTACAGTCCGTTACTGTAATAATATTGTGAGTGGATTAAACTTAATATCCATATTTTTTGTTTTTACAAAAAAATGTACAATTAAAATAATTTTTTATAGATTATCTCTTATTCGACGTTGACAACTTATATAAATTTTTATTTATTAAGCTTGCGGTGTCTTCCTTCTTCTTTTTATAAAAAATTAGTATAAATTTCTAAGAAAGTCTTTGGCCCGCAAAATTCCACATAAGATATAGTAGGAATTTCTAAATTAGTTCTTGTTTCGGTTTTGTTTATATAAATTTGAGAAAATATCCTCTCAACGTTGGCTGTTGACACTCGGTTTGAAAGAATTGAATAAATTGTTTATTTTTTTTTAATTCGGAAATGGTTCTAAACCATCGCAACATTTTGTACCAAATATGATTTGCATTTTTTCTTCTGGAAGAGAGTTCAAGTTAAAACGTTGCATTAGAATAAATTTGTGTTCATCATATTAATAATTAAATGCTTCTTTGTTTAATTTAGTAAAATAAAAAAGTGATTTTAAAAGCGGGTTTGTGAAGTCAAAATCTGCAAGATTGTTTTACACTTAAAAATCTGCAAAAAAAAAACAGATAAATCTGCACATTTGGCAACGGGTATAAAAATAGTTCCTTATTTATAGATAAAGAGCGAACTTTATGGCGTGTTGCCAAATTTCAACGCATATTAAATTTTCAAAAAACAGAATAAAACTGGGAAAATATTTTAGTGGTTGAAAGTACCAAATTTCGAAGATTCTTTTAAAGTTTAGATAATTTCACAAGTATAATTTAATAATTGTGTAATCGGTTATTATGTTTCTAAGAGAAATAAGAATTAATAACCTGTTAACATGCCCGGGTAGCTCAGTCGGTAGAGCATTGGACTTTTAATCCAAGGGTCCAGGGTTCAAGTCCCTGCTCGGGCGGCCTTTATTTTTTTTTCTTTTTTTTTGTGAAATTTGTTGCCAAAGCATAAAGTTTTTTTTTAAGCCAATATTTATTTATTTATAAGGATTTAATTTTTGACACTTAAATGTGCATGTAAAAACGTAAAAAAGCATATTGCATCGGCCGGGAATCGAACCCGGGCCGCCCGCGTGGCAGGCGAGCATTCTACCACTGAACCACCGATGCCGATGCGATTTAATCACCGACTCTTTTATTTTATAAATGCAAATAAATATTTCACTTTAAATACCTTAACAGAAATATATGTACATCCTGGCCCACGATGTTGATCGACAACTTAAACGAGCGACAAAAAGTCATTCGTTAGGATTTACGTTTTTAACGTAACCCAGTTATTCATTGTCAAATGATTATATTGCCACATCAGCTATTCCACAAATTAAATGCTAATTTGAAAATAAAAATCGGCAAAACATGTAAATTAAGCCATGCTACACATCTCTGTGCTCCTTGATTTCCAATAAATGCAATAAAGCAGTAAACAAAAAACATATTTTTTCAACAATAGAGTTTTGTGAAAAATATTTTATAAAACAATTAAATTTAATTAGTGGTTTTGGTTTAAAGAAATATTCTTAGAAAAAAGTATTTGGTGTTGGGGTTTCAAGTAAAATTGAAGAAATAATTTCGTTTAATATTCCAACAAAGTGCCTCTGTCGAAAATCACAACACAAAATACTGATTTTGACATTTGTGGTCGCATAATAATTCATGGTGGGGCGTAAATGTATATGAAAATTACCGATGTTACCATACGCCTTTTTGCCGTTACTCAAGAAGAAATATCGCCGATGCCGATACGAATATTACATTTAAATTCAAGGTAAAATTAACAAAACTCAAGTAGAGTTATTTCTTTTATTATACAAAATTACAGTGCAAGAGATTATTAATATTTAAAATTAATTTTAATAAGATTTTAAAAACAACGAAATTAATATAAATTCATGCTAAATTAATTTATTTTTTAAACAAAAAAAAAAAAAAAAAAAAAAAAAAAAAAAAAAAAAAAAAAAAAAAAAAAAAAAAAAAAAAAAAAAAACAGGGTTTTCATGATATCCCTTGAAACGATCGCAATCTGTGCAACCTGTGCATTTTTACGCTCTCACAAATGAACTGTCAAAAATTGCAGGATAATTAATTTACACAAGCTTCGTAAATTTGCCCAACATTTTTGACTCGCAATTTTGCGCTGTTCAATTGTGCATTTATATAAACAGATTCTTGTAATGCTTACCGTCGTTTCAATAAAAAATTCAAGTGTTTTTAAATCACAAACAATAAATTCTTCCAATAATTTGAACAAATTAGTCTTTTATCTTTCCTTATGCATTTTAAAAAACAAATTCACATTTTGATCACAAATTTCAACTTTTATTTTTATATTTTTAATTTTTTTACATTGACGTTTCTTACAAACTGATATTAATTGTTTTAAATTACACAAATATTAAAAAGATTCTTCATGAAAACAGTCTCGCAAGTTTACCCATTTGCACAAATGGCAATTTTAAGCGATATCATGAAAACCTTTAGTGTATGCAATTATTAATATTCCAAATTAATATTAATAAGATTTTTGTTTAAAAAACAAACTTTTGCGGAGATAATTTCACGACTTGAAGCAGAACTGCAGTAAAAAATCGTCTCTCAGAAGTAAATGGACCCATTTGACAACTTAAGTATTTCTGGTCTTAAATTTTAAGTATAATATTTTATAACGACAGCAGACAAACGGATCTGCGTCTCTAGAAAAATTAGAATATCTAAGGTATATCATGAATTCTTATTTAGCTTAAACACAGCGTAGGATGGGCAGAGGATTATTCCTCTCCAAATTTTCTTTTAAGATTTTCACAAACGCTTCAAAGGCAAGTTCTTGTAGACTTATCAGATGTTTTACTAGATGTAGGGGTGACCGTGTCTTAAACAAAAGATTTCATTACTCTCTAAGCCATCAAATCTTTCATTCAGAGCTAAAGCTACATAAATCGCCAATTTATGGGACTCTGAACTATTCTGCATCTCAGTTTATTCATTTATCGTATTTGCTTATGGATTTTGTGGTCTCTTTTAAGTAACCTAAAATTTTTAGCGAAATGATTTTTTTTTTTTTTTTTTTGCAAAAATCATTAAAAATTGGCAGAAAATTCTTAAAACGTACAAATACATACATGATTTATCAATGGGAAAACGTTTTACCATTATGGCGAAAAACAAAACGACTGATGCCGCAGGTCCACCGTTCAATGCGTTTATGCCCAAAAAGTCGAAGTGTATTGACATGTTATACAGCAAACGCGGAAAATAAATATACATATCAAAGACATGAATGAAGTAGGATTACTTTCTTTAAGCATGCGTCTCGAAAAAAGGAAAAAACGAGTGGTGTGTACCGACCTCCAGCTTAAGACTCCAAAGAAATAATTCATTATTCTGTTTGATATTTTGCTATTAGTTATTATGCAAAAAATAAGCATTGAAATTTAAAAGCTTTGTTAAAAAAAAAAACTATAAAAAAAGTATTGTCATATCGACAGTAAAATATCGTCGATACCGATATATCGGCAAACGGGAAGTACCGCCGATATATCGGCATCGGTATCGGTATTCGTTACGTCCCTAATGAAAATTATAACTTTATCATTCGCCTAGTCGTGCTGAAAATTTCAAACCAGCTGTTGTTTGTCGTTAAAAATGCAAGCGAGCAAGAACGGTCGACACCGTAGGCCCGGCTAATAGTTTTCAGAAATTTAACATATATTTTGTTTATTTTTTTTAAAATGGTAGATTTAAAATTTATTCAAAAAAAATATTTCCAGCATGACCCACAATGTCGACAGGAACATTTTTTTTTGTTTATATTGAAAACAATAATAAAAAACTAAAACTTGTTTTTGTTTTCAATGTAAATATACGAAAGAAATTGACTTTTCGACATTGTAAATCAGACAGTTTATTTTATAATTCAACGATTATTTTATTATTTTTAAAATTTTTTTTCAACTTTAAAGGATTTTGTTTCTACATTAGTGATTATTTATTTTCACTTAACAGCTATTTGAAATATTTAAGGGTTTTCAAAATGCATTGTCTTAGGAAGTTTTTTTTTTTTTTTTTTTTTTTTTTTTTTTTTTTTTTTTTTTTTTTTTTTTTTTTTTTTTTTGATAATTACACTGTGCACGAATTTGACACTTTATTTATTTTTTAACAAGCTGGACACCCTACCTGTAAATCTTATTTGAGTATGCTAAATTCAATGGGGTTTGTTGTTATTGTTCAATTAAAAACAATTTAACTCTGTTAAATACAATTTGTTTAAAAATTTTTTTTTCAAAGAAATATGTTTTCTTAACTCAATGAATACACTGAACTATGGCAAATTATATTAAGCTGGGCACCCTACTGGTATAATTAATTCGAATACGCTGAATTCAAAGTAAGAGCTTGTTTTCACGATTAAACATTTTAAAGTAGCCATAATTATTATTTTTTTGACTTTGAAATTAATTC
The DNA here is from genome assembly GCA_943735925.1 of Pollenia amentaria. NCBI lineage: Eukaryota > Metazoa > Arthropoda > Insecta > Diptera > Polleniidae > Pollenia > Pollenia amentaria. The sequence continues at coordinate 125,429,961 of OX031008.1, forward strand.
AATATCAATAAAAAAATTTCGCAAAAGCATTTTTTCTTCATATAACTACAATATTATGTTATTTTGTATATACCAGGATTCGGAAAAATATTCAATAGAGTTAAGAATTGTTTTTTTTTTAAATCGCAAAAAACAAATTTTTCTCTAAAACATATAAAAAATTGAATTACGACGAGTTGAAATGATTTAAATTGAACAATGGTCCCAAAAGTATAAAAAATATCACGTTATGGAAGATTAGTATTGAAATTTTTAAATCGGGAATACGAGCGCTAACTTCAAAAAACGGTTAATATTAAGATTCAAATGAATTTAGCGTCCTCAAATTAGCTTAACAAGTAGGGCGCCCAACTTGTAAAAATTTGCGACTTCCACAGTGTTAGCATTATTTTCTTCTTAATGTTTACTTTGCGTTTTTTGTTTTTTATTCATAAAATTTTATTGCACTAACTACCGTATTTATCATTAATTTCAAATTTTTTTAAAGTTTTTTTTTATTTACTATTAAGACGCTTAAAACCATTGCGATTTTTCCGATTTTTTTTCTCTAATATTAAACTATGTAATTTGAAAACATATTTTTATTACATTTCTTTTTGGTGATTTTTTGAAACCTTTCCCGATTTTGTCTGATTGTTTAGCAATTTTTTCTAATTTGTTTATTCTTTTGGATATTAGCTATTTTTATGCTGTGTAATTTATTTGATATTTCTTCGAGTTATTAGAACATATAAAAGAGTTTTGGCGTTTTTTCAAATTATGAAATTTTTTTGTTATTGATTTTCTTGAAATTTCATAGATTTTTTTTTAAAGTTGAATGATTTGTTCTTAACTGACTATTTTTGCGTTCTTATTTTTAATAGTAAGACGATATTTGTGATTTATTGGTCTTTATTTAGACCGGCTTTTTCGCTTCAAAAAATCAAGGACAAATCGTTGCCTTTGTTATCTATTATTTTATATTTGAAAATTTTAATGAAGAAACGTAAGAATCTCAACGATTTAGGTAGCAAATCTTTTAGATTTTAAAAGACAATGCCACTAGATCAACAAAACAAATAAATACGTGAATTATTAGTAGCTTTAACAAAATCTAACTTTTAAAATATTTCTTCAATTACTTTTTATTATTTCCTCAATTTTGCCAGATAGTATTTTTAATATTTTATATATATAAATGTATAAACTTACAATACATTCTTCATTTAGACAACATAAATCACCCGATGCTGATGATGGCTTCCAATAATGTTCACCCTGTATGGCATTTTCTGTCCAATCGGGAACAATGCGTATGGGTCTTCTAACGCCAGTACTAGAACTTGTTCGGCTGCAAAAGATTTAACAAAAAGTAAAAAAAATTATATTTTCTCTTTTGATCATAAATTATAGATTTTTAAATGTTAAACGATTTAAAGAAGTAGTTTTTTATGGAAAGTTAGCATCATCATCTTTACACTTTTAACACTCGGATATGACATATTTTAGCTACTAAATACAAGGTTACATACTTATATCCCTTCCCTTGTATGACAACAAGGTGATCACGTAAAAACCTAACAATAAATAAATTGTACTCAGTGCAACCGGTCCTTACTAGTGAACCGGCAGCTCGGCCAAATAGTAATATCAGAGTCTTGAAAGAACAATTCGAGCAACTATCTGCCTGAATCATGTACATTAGGGTGGGCCGATTTGTAAGGACAAAATTTTTTTGATATTGCGCCATCGATTTTTTAATAGCTTTTAACATGAGGGTGGAAAAAGTTCCACAACGACATATAAAAAAAATTATTTTCGAGGCGCCCATATTTAAAGTTTTTACTTTTTCTCAACTTTTATTTAGAAGGTAATAAAAAAAAAGAATCGGCTGATTTAATTTTTTTTTTAAATATTACCTTTCCACGGTGAAATTGTACTCTTAAAACGATGGCGATAGCAGTTTTTGGACGAGTTTTTGTCGATTTTAAGGTTATTTTAAGTATGTACGTTAAAAAAAATTCGCCGATTTCAATTTGTTTAAATATATCCTATCCAAGGTAAAATTGTACGCTTAAAACCATTGCGATTTTTTTTTATGGGTTTTTAGACCAGTTTTTGTCGAAAAACGTTTTTGTTTTCGATGTTTTACTCTTTTTTTTCATTCGCACGTTAAAAGCGAACAGTTTTTCAAAAAAAAAAAAAAAAAAAAAAATAAAAAAAAAAAAAAAAAAAAAAGGGAGCGATACGTTAAATGTAAACAGTCGCTGTCAAACCAATTCAAAAAGCAAAAAGTTGTACACAAATTTTTTGTTCGCCAGTTTTTGGTTTCGACTGCAATTTCTTAAATCCTTGTATTTTAATCAGTAATTAAAATAAAGTGATTGGGAATTTAAAGCAAACTAGAAAAGTATGAATTTGAAAAGCATTCAACTATTGTAGAGAGCAAAACAACCATAATTCTGTTCCTTTAAAATTTTTATTTTAAATTTATATTTATATTGTATATATTATAAAATATAAAAATTTTAAACATATTATTGGTATTATTATTAACCATAACATGTTTTTAGACAACCATAATATGGTTATGGCTTTTGAATGGATGAATTAAACCAAAATATGGTTGCGGTAACAATAATATGTTTTAAGTAGCCATAATTTGTTTAAGTGTAGAGTTGTAACTTTATTTTATTGAAACATTATGTTGTTAAGTTTAACCATATTTGAAGTTTCAACGGAGGAAGCACTTTATTGTTAAATAGAAACAAAATATTGTCAATTGTGAAATAAATAATGTTAAAAATAACAATAATTTTTTGTTTGTTGCCATTGCGGGGATCATAATATGATTTTTTTTAGCTATTTTTTTTTCTCTGCTTGTATATCCAGAATTCATATCCTTTTGAGAATGCAATTCCAAGAGCATGGTGCTACTTCAAGACGCATACGTGCTCCCCACCCAGTAAAATATTTCCGCTTAACTATTACTCTTATAAACATCTTTTTGACATTTTGTGTGCAAATTATAGCCAAAACCAATATACCAGTCTGGAAACCTAAGGACCTAGCATTTTCTTATTCTCCTGATACTTGTTTCGACGCGATCTGATAATAAGCTTAAGATGTTGGTGTTCATGGTAAGGGGACAATGATCTTTTGCAATGTTAGAAATTCGGTCGCTCTTCTAGTATTTAAACTCCAGATATCAAGTGTTATGTATCTGGAGGCATTTTACCAATTACTAGTCTAGAACGCTAAAGTCCTGGATATATCATCTGCTAAGTTTAAGACACAGACAAGCTTGGGGTATATTGGCTATATCCTTAACCGCCGATAGGCAACGACAAGCTTACTGTCCTTTCTTAACACGCAAATTGAAACAAAAAAAAAAAAAATTATTAGTATTATTACTACATAGCAAGGACCAATGAGCCCATATATATTCTCCTTAAGAAATATCGAAAACTACACAGGAATTCCCGTGTGTTTCCTGTGTAGTTTTTAATTTTCACAAAAAAAAAATCACAAACTTTAATTCGTCTTAGACATTATTCTAGTATTAGCAAACCTAAGCAATTTCTGTTTAATTTGATTCATATATTATAGCATTGCCCCAATTAATTGACTAACTTTTTGTTTCCAGCTTTTATTTATTTTACTAAAATGATTATCTCGAGATGAGTTTCCAGGTATCCTGGCGAGTATTTACTTACATTTATTAACAAATACTTGACCTCTCATCATTTTATGTATTATTTTTTTTTCAACATAAATTATTAACCATTAAAAATTATTTCTGTAGATAAATAATAAAAAAAAAAAAAACAAATTGCCTTTATTATTAATAAACACATAAATTGTGTTGAAAATAAAAATCAGACAAGGAGAAATCCTTTCCTTGTATGATTTACATATTTTATACGTAGTTTATAAATACAATTCATGTTTTTATCAATAACAAACATACAATACAATAGGCAAAGAAAGTCTGCGTACAAAAGGTTTTCTTACATTGAGGAGTTAACATATATATCCAAGACATCGCATGAAACTTATTATTCTTTTAATCTTCCATAATCCATAAATCACACTAACTATTTTTTAAATTAATAATAATCAATTTAATTAGGCAATTAAAAAAAATCTTTTAAATTTTGCGATTGTATGCGTTGTATGAATTTTACATACAGATGTTGTTGTTCTTAAATTCTCTTAAAAGTAGCTGTGTTCATTTACTTAAAATCGTTACGAATTTGTAACAATTGTTACAGGAAAGTGTTTATTATCCCAAAAAATTTGCAAGTTGAGAGCGTCAAAAGAGAGAAAAAATTTGAGAGACAAAAAAATCTTGCAAATTTCTCCTGGTAAAATTTTTACTTGCAAGAATTTTTGAAACAGCTGTTTCATGCTTTTGTTTACAAAACAAACTTTTTTTCAAAATAAGTTTTAAATCAGGATATTTTGCAAAATTTATAAGTTAATGTTGGGTTTTAAAATTATTAAAAATATTTATGCGATAAAAAATCATACTTTTGTTTAACTTAGGACAGATATTTCGATATTTTTATTGCTAAATAAAATAACGAACTTGTTAAAAAATCCCTTATGTATTTCGTTTTGCTTTTAACCGATACTTAACACTAGATACCCGATACTTAACACTATTGCAGTTTAATACCCCATTAGTTAAAAAATTTGTTTGTAAATTAAATTATTTACAAAATAAAAGATTCTTATCAATTATAAAATAATTTGAGATATTCTCATTGTTTACTTTATGACTGTCTTGTTTGTTATGAAACATACGCCAAAGAAATGCATTTGGACCAAATAAAACGGCCATAAAGTAAATAATGAGAATATCTGAAACTATTTTATAAATAACAATATTTTAACCCGCTACCTCGTTACCTTTCTTTCGTGGTCATATTTAAATGCCAAAGTCTATGTTTCTAAGTTTTGAAAAAAAAAAATTACCAACGTTATAGGTTTTCATTCACTCAGGACCCTGCACCTATAATTTTATGTTTCTAATATCTATTATAGCAAATTAAAAAGGTACCACCATTTTTTATATATTTTCTTCGCATTGAAATATAAAAAAATTCATTATTGTAGTGGAAGCCCATAATTGAGAACGTATATTGCACAGAATGGAGAAAAATGTTTTGTTAAGAAAGTACCAAAAATAGGTACAACTTTTCAACCCTTAAATGTTTGAATTCCGAAAAAGAAAAAAATTTGTATTTTTTGGATAAGTTACGAATGTAAAACAGTTTTTATTTCTATGTTTCTACGCTTTAATTGAAAAATTAATGGTTTTACTTTAAATCTTGTTCAGAACAAAATGAGCTGCGATGCCACTTTTTTCTATTTGTACATAAAAATTTAATTGAGCTGCCACATAATATAGTGCTATAGTGCAACAATTGTTTTTTTTTTGCTGAATAATTAAATAAAAAATATATGTAATTAAAAATAATAAAATGACTTTCCTTTTTTCGTCCATTTTCTTAACACACTTTTAGAAAACAATTCAATATATTGCTAGTTGTGCTGCCAGTTTGTATAATTGTTTACATCTGTAAACGATATGGTAGCTTTGTTTTTCCGGGCAAATTTTCCCAAATAGGTACATCATTCTGAAGAACTCTTTCAGTAAAAAAAATTATTCTTGGGACAAAAATATTGTTCGGAACGCATGGATGAATCCACGGTTAGTTGAGGAGTTATGAGGTTTGCGAATTTATTCGTTTTTACGCTATTTATTCCCTAAACATTCGAATTTCCAAAAATTACATCTTACCTAGCATTTACACACGAAAGTAGTTTCTTGCGAGTCGCAATGCACTAAATTTGTTCACTAACACACACACAATTTCCGTACTATTAGGCAATTTATTCGATTTTTAGTGAATCGATTTAGCGAGAGACCAGCATCCGGTTCAAATTTCAACCTTATAACTCGCGGCGTTAAGAATGTGCGAAGATGATATGTCAGTCAGTCCGTAATGTTGAAATATTATATACCTATATACATAGGTTATACATAGATTGGTAAATTTTGGTTTGTCTTTTAAAAACTTTTATTGTAAACAAAAGGTTTTTTATCTTTTGTTATTGATGAAACCCCGAATTCTTCTTTCACCTCCTAAATAAAAACATCCAATTCCTGATTCATTTTACTCAACATAAACAAATATAAATTAATAAAATCACATTATTTTTACGGCAATGTATAAAATTTCCCTAAGTCTTAGAATAATAAATGGGTACTCAAATATTCCTGTATATTCGTCACTACTTTAACTTGCAAATTTTGGCTGGCAAAGTGTTAATTTACTTTTTAGTATTTTTGAGAGCAATTTCTTTAAATTCCTACTTACTCTCTCTTTGCAAGTTTCTGCTAGTAAAGTAAATGAACACACCTAGTGTGTGCACACCTACGTCATAAAAGAGAAAACAAAAGGCATAAGAGATTAAGAAAGCACGCATGAACGGAATTTTGTCTATCTCTGGTTTATTCACACAGAAAAAATTTGCCTTAAATGAAGAATATTGATCTAATAATCGGGGTTTTTAAATACGTAGCTGTCAATTTCCTGATATTATTAACCACGTTTGTCACTGTAAATTTTTTTAATTTTGCAAAAAAAAAAAAAAAAAAAAAAAAAATCCTGCTGAAGGAAAAATTATTGTTTATCTTCGGATGCAAGAAAGTCCCTTATGAAAAATTAGAGAAAAGATGGGGAGAACCCATTCTTCCAACCAGAGAGTCCTTAAAAATTAACTATTAACTTTAAATGATATTTCATCTAGACTGTAAAAAAAAACGTCTGCAAACACTAAAGTTAAGTTTAAAAAAGGGTTGTGTAATGCTACTGTCAGGAAAATCCAGAAGTGAAATGGGATTTTTGCTCTAACAGCACGTAGGAAACCTTTAATTTCATTTAAAAACAGGCAAAAATGAATTTTATTCGCTAAAGATAAGTGCTCTTTAGAGTTTTGGAAATGGACTATATTCCTCGAATGAGAGAAAATATTGCTTTTTTCGAATAAAAGTCGTCGATTTGAGTTGAGAAAATATGGTGCAGCACTAGATAAAACCAATCTGTCCGGCACAGTCAAATATGGTAGTGGAGGTATTATGGTTTGGGGATATTTAGCGGCTAACGGGTAGGTAATCTGGTGTGTATTCAATCCACTGTGGACAAGGCAGCTTATCTCGATATTTTAAAGCCAAATTCTAAGTAAACGGCAGAGAAACTGGGTCTTAGGAACAGTTATTTATTGGAAAAGGATAACAATTCAAAGTACACAGCCGATCTTTTGAAGCTTTGGTTGCTTTATAATCTGCAAAATCACTTGCGTACGCCTCCCTAATCGTCAGATCTTTAGTCCTCCATTGAGAATTTATTGCGAGAGAAAAATCATCAGAATGTCATAACATCGAAAAATATTTTGATGGAAGTTTTATAAACTGAATGGCGGAAAATATCACGAGGGGATACCATCAAACTGGTTCATTATTTGGAAAAAAAAAAATAGTATAAAGCTCTCAACTAACTATTTATTAAACAAGTTTTTAATTTATTGATAAAAGGTAATTTATTTATTGACCATATTAGTAAATATTTCCATATACATATGAAGGGTGGTTCAACCATAATGCACGATGTTAATTGTAATTCACACCTTAACGTCAAGTTTTTTGCCCAACTTAATTTGACATTTCTTTGCTTGACAAATTCAACCATGGAGAGGGACACAATTAAGCAGCGCGTTAAGATTGTTGAAGCCTTTAACGGAAATGGGCATTCAAATTAAAATGCATTTTGTGCACTTTGTGATTTTTTTGTCAGCATAATCGACCTCAGTGGATTTGTTAGCAAGCAGAATTGCCACATTTAAACAAATGAGAATCCACGAGTAATTGTTGAAAGGCCAATGCGTCCACAAAGAGTGGCTGAATGGTGCTCGGTTTATGGGCTGGCGGCGTCATCGGGCCGTACTTCTTCGAAAATGAGGTCGGCCAAGCAGTTACCGTGAATGGTGTTCGATATCGCGAGATGACAACCGACTTCCTGAGACCAGAAATTAAGAAAATGGATCTGAACGATATGTGGTTCCAACAGGATGTTGCTACTTGCCACACAGTCAACTAAACAATGGCTCTTTTACGCGAGGGATTCAATGGCCGTGTTATCTCACGTCGTGGATGTTAATTGGCTGTTACGATAACGTGATTTGACACCGTTGGCCTTCTTTATTTGGGGATATTTAAAATAAAAAGTATACCTCAATAAGCCAAGAACAATTCAAGAGTTACCCAGCAAAAACTTTGCGTACAAAATAAGAAAAATAATGAGAGCTTGAGAAAAAGACTACTTATTTTTCTACTAGCAAAAGTACTTATTGTTCGCGATGTCCCAAAAGTAATCCTTATAATTTGGCCAATTACAACCTAAAAATAATACCTTTATTTTATATTTAAAAGTTTTATAAAAATATGTAGTTACCAAAAAAGACAAGAAATAAGTACTTTCAAATTAACTTTCAAAAAGGTTAAAATTGCTCTGAAATCTTATGAAATTTTTGTTGAAAAAGTTTACACAATAATAAATTTTTCGAAATGTAAGAAAACATTTTCCAACTTGTTTAGCCATAAAATTTTTTTCCCCGTTCTTTCTTTGAAAATAATAATTTTTATTTTCTTATAAAAATTTATAAATTTGCTAAAAGTAAAATAAACATTTTTACCAATTAAAACGCATTTAATTTAAATCACAACTTTTACAAATGTTGAAAATCGCTATAAATCAGATGAGTTTTCACCAAAAAGAAAAGCAACAAAGGAACATCTCTTAGCATCAAAAAATGCAACGGTGCATTGGGTGCAGATGGCAACAAGAAATTTTTAGAAATTTCGGAATAACCTTTAAATTTGCTTTCACGTCCATGGTCTTATGCTGAACTGGAAAGAGGATTTAGCCAAGTAAACATCGTTTAAAGTAATTTGAGAAATAGGTTACATTTAGCAACCGTAAATTTTATTTTATAGATAAATATTTTTACCATAAAAATAATATTTATTTTATCTTTTTTTATTTTGGACTCAAAAGGTTGGGTAGATGTTGTCATGATTATGATTTACCTTCAAAATATTTAAAACTAAAAGGTAAAAGTGATTCCTATGAAATGAACAATAACGACATCGAATTTATCGACGATTTAATTTTTCAAATGCTAAAAAATATTTAATTTTCGTTTATTCTTAAGTTACAAATTGATCGCAATTTACAATTTTATTGTAAAAGACTTTATTGAATTTTTTTTTGCTTTGTTAATGAATTTTAATGTGTTTTTATTTAACAAAAAAATTAAGCCATTTCTAGCCATTGTTTTCATTTAAATTTAGCCATTTTTGGTCACCAAGTTTTGGCAACACTGATTCCGAGAAAGCTTCCTTAGAAAACGAAAACCGATTAATTTTCTCAAAATGAAATCACTTTTAATTTTTCGATCGAAAAAAGTTTTTGTTTTGGTTTGCACAATATTGCCACATTTTACTTAAAAATAACAAGATTAAAATTTGTCGGAATTACGAAAATCGATTAAAGTATAAAGAAGGTAAAACAAAATCGATCGAAATGAAAATACGGATTCAACCCCATTCCGAACAAATTCTGTGACAGGCCTGATTATGTTCTTCAAAAAAACATCGATTACATTAGATCGATATCACTACTAAGTAGTATTCTAATAACAATAATATATTGTGGGGGTAATTTTGGATCATTTTTATGTACATATATATTTACATACATTTTATTGATTTTTGGATTTTCCATATCTTTTCCACATCGAGATTATTCCTAAAATTTTATAATATTACCGTATATCTAACAAATATTAATGGAATATATTGCAAATTGATTCAAATACTTTTTTAAAATAGATATTGGGAATTATTTCTTTTTCATAAGCAACTTTATTATATTCAACATTTTTGATTTTTTCGAATTTATTCTATGAGTTAAATATACTTCATTGCTATCCAACGGAAAGCTAAGGTAAAATGTAACAAGAAAATACAATATAATAGTCTGTTAGTGTATAAAGTCATTCCTAAAAAAATTTAAGGAATAGAGCTATTAGTGTTTAAGCTGTCAAATTTGAACAAAAAAAAATAATTATTTGCATGAAAAATGCCGGCAGCTTTTATATTACGTGTTATTTCAATAAAAAAAACTGTATTTTAAAAAAGAACGTATCAGAAAACGTCTTCTAAGGGATTATTACAACCCAAGAGATATTCCTGAACAATGGTAAGTACCATAAGTACATGTTGTTGATAAATGGTTATAATTTCTTACATATTTTTTTCGAAGTTAAATAGAAACAGCTGCTCACAATCAAAACGCAAATTGAAAAGGAATTGTTAAACAACAATCAGTATTAAAACAATGTTGTTTTTTAATTTTATATTTTCTACGAAAATTTTCTCAAAAGATTATGAGTTTTTAAAATAAATGGAAAAGAAAAACATTAAATTTCCTTTTTATATGCTATTTATTGATGTTGAAAATAAATTTTAAAGGAAATTTACAAGTTCACATGTGGATCACATTACTGTAGGCTTGTGATTTAAAATCGCCAAATTTAAGGCGATTACGAACTCCAGCACACCTTCTTTGCGATTTCAAATCGTAATCACAACTTTCTTGCGATTTGCGATTTCCAGCACATAGGCGATAATAATAACTTATTTAAATCATTATATTAAAGTATTCTTTTGTTATTTATAATTACGACTTATTTAAGATATAATAAGAGAGTTATTATTTAATAGATAACTAATAATGCAAAAAGTGGCGAATACAGCTACAAAGTAATAAATTCAAGAAGTCATTTAAAAAACCATTGCAAGTTAAGTTTTTGCTGGGTAAAGGATGAGATTATTCGGCACATTAACGAAATTGAACCCCAATTATGCCTCAGAGTATGCCACCGGAGCCGCGGCCAGCATTTAGCCCATATTTTGTTTCACACATAATTGTCATAGATCCTTCTATCATAATAAAAAATATTATGATAATTCTCTGAAAACTTTTTGTTTTATTTTGAATTAACATCGTGAGTTTTAGTTGGACCACCCTTTATGTAAAATTTTTAATGAATTTGAACGCAGATTTTTTTTACGGGTTTTAAGATTATAATTTGGTTTTATTGCAATTAATTTATTAAAAGTAGGAATTTTTGTTTATTATTAGTATTTTTTAAAAGCCTGCAAACATTTTTATAAATAAAAATCTGTGGCATTTTGAGAAAACATCTTAAGTCGAGATAAGATAGCAAAAAATTTAAAAAAAAAACTAGGTGAAAAAATCATGTTTATCAAATAATAAAATAAACCAAAATTAATTTATCTTTCGTTTATAATACAAAATTTTAAAAACGTAAACACAATTTTTGAATCAAAATTCGTATGATTAAGGAAATTTTTTTCAACTTTTTAAGATGTTTTGTCAAAATGCCACAGAAATTAATTTTGAATTTAGAAAAGTTTTCGTTGCGTCACTTTTTTGCAATCTTTTAAGTGAATTGGTTTTGTACGCAGACTTTTTCTGCCTAGTGTATATTTTTAATTTATAACGGGTTATAATATTTAAAGCGGATTGATGGAAAAATAATACATATGTATTTTTAAATACGTACATTCATATAAAAACAAGCCAGGACCACAAGGACATTTGTGGTATGCATGCATGAAATTCAATAAGTAACCTTTTTTAAGAGCAAAATTAACAAATTTAAGTTACATGATTTAACCGCATCCAGCCATAACATGTTTAGAGACAACCATAACATGCTAGTGGCTTCATGATGAAGGACTATTTTAAACATAATATGGTGGTCGGTGACAGTAATATGGTTAAATATAACCATAGTATGTTCAAACATATTCGTTAAAAATAGTTTTGTTGGAGGTGATCATATTAAAACATGTTTTTTCTCTGCGTGTACTAACGAGGGTCTCAACCAATAGTCAGACCGTTGCCTTAGAGATCCCGCTGGATACGGCCTCCGTGGCACCAGATTAAGAGGTATTCTGAAGGGCATCCGGTCTTAAGAAATCACGAAGTCTTAAAGAGGCCTTTAATTTTGGAAGTTTGTCAGATTCCAGGTATGCATACACCTGATTTGTTTGGGAGAATGTGACACCAAAAGGTAAAATATTCTTGAGATGATCCTCCTACCCTCCGGAGCCAGGCAAAACAAACTAATTTTTAACTTTAAACAATCTTTTTTTTAATAAAAGGCATTGTCGCCGTGTTAAAAAACATGCTCAATTAAAAAAAAACTTAAAAGTTTACGATTTGTAAAATTAAAATAAAAAATATTTGAAAAATTAAATCAAAATGTTTCTAAAAAATTGCAATTATAATCTTCAACATGACGATAATTTAAAAAAAAAAAAAAAAAAAAAAAAAAAAAAAAATAAAAAAATTGCCAGGAGAACCTTTTCATTCCCACTGTGCTACAAATATTTCAAAAGCTTTAACAATGATTTAATGGTATTTAATGGATTTTTGTTGCTGCTGTTCTTTTTGTATTTGAATTAATGTTTAATCATTTGAAACCAAATTTCTCGCATGATTGCACTAAAAATCCACAAAAAATAAACAAAAATAATTATAATTCAAACAAACAATTTCACAACACAAATTCAAGCCGAATTTACAAAATTCGTCATTAGACAGGAGACATCAAACAAGACAAATTATTAGAATTGATTGGAACGGAAATGCCTTTGTATTAGAGCACATCTTTTAAACCTTCCCATCCAGCAACAATTAGTAAAAGAGTTTCTGTCGGATATTTCGATAAAGGAAAAACTTACCGCTGCCGACGCCAGTTTCCCAATGAATCTAATTTCCTTTGACGAAATGCCGATTTCCTTTGCATTCCCACCGATGAGCGACGAAAACGTCGTGTTGATGACGTATTGCTATTGTTGGTTACGTAAGAGGCAGGTGTGTTTTCATTTTCAGAGCACGAACAACAAGAATTTCGACATTCCTCGCAGTCGCTGCTGTTGTCACTGTTGCCGTTGTTGTAGTTGTTGTTCTTGCTGTTGTGCCGATGATAATGATGGTGGTGTGCCAATGGCGGCAGTGGTATGACATCGGATAAGCCTCCCTCATCATCGGTTTCTTCTTGTACGGCAAGCAAAAGTTGTTCCAAAGACATAATGTCCGCATGACTATCACTGCTGGTTGTACTGTCACTGCAACTGCTGCTTGTTTTAGAATTATTCCCAGTTCCAGTTCCACCACTGCCAATATTGTTAATACTATTGGTACTGCTGCTGTTGCTGGTCATGCTGCGATTTTCGAAAAAATCATTGTTATTGTGGGCCAATAGAAAATTTGTCTGGGTCGATCTGTTGATGGTAATGCGGGCAATACGTGGGGAATTTGTGACTGATTTTGGGGTAGTTGATAACACAAATGAGGTTGATGTTTTCGTTGATGTCTCAGCAGCAGTAGCAGGTGTTGTTGTTACTGCTGTTTCTGTTGTAGTTGTTGGCAACATTGTATGACATTTATTGCTGTTTACTTCTGCCATACAACTTAATTCTTCTATAGTTAAATACTTAATAAACATTGATGCCGAATTTTTTTATTAAAAAATATTTTTTTTTCGCTCTAAATGTTTTTCTATAGTTTTAATAACAAATTTAAATAAATTTTTAATTGCTCATATTTCCATGTACACATGTATCTTTGTATGTGTAGTTTTGTTCTATTATTTTACAATTTATCTTTTGTTTCACATAAATTTAACGACTTTTTTTGTCATTAATTTCCACTTTATTTCACATTTTGCTTTTAAAATATTTCACCATTTTTTTATATTTTGTTGTTGCTTCTTACTTAGACTTTTATCATTAGGTTGTTGTTTGTATGATTGTATATAAACCGTGGCTTTGGTTGATTTCGCTCGTTTTTTTTATCTTAATTATGTATCTGAATCACTGCCAACACTATTTCCCAGTTCTACGTTTTCCACTGTTCTACTGGCATGGTTTACTGTTTTTTTTTTAAATTATTTAATTGTGTATTTAAAACAAGATACGAGAGCAAAATAAATAAATATTTCGTATTATAAATCTAAGGGCGGTTAAGAAGAATCTTTAATACCCTACGCCAAGACTCAGGATATTATAAAAGTTGTTAAATAAATATTTCGTATTATAAATCTAAGGGCGGTTAAGAAGAATCTTTAATACCCTACGCCAAGACTCAGGATATTATAAAAGTTGTTAAGAAACTAAACAACTTTTCTAGTAATGGAGTTGGTCCCCAGCAAAAACTTTACTTACCTGGTAAGTTAGCAAGTAATGTTGGAGACAAATGAACACTACTTATTTTTAGGCTGAATAACTACTTTTTTTTGTTTGAGTTGTCCACAGAATTCAGTACTCACAATACACTTACTAGAAGTCAAAAATATCTAGTTATTATTTGACAACCAGTAAGTACTTACAAAATGGAAGCCAAAAAAATAACTTGTTGTCTAGTCAGAAGTAAGTCAAAGAGTCAAACAGACCCACTGGCATAGTAAAAGATTTAATTCTAATATTTTTATATTTCCTTAATTGTAAAAATTAAAAATTGGCGCAAGTTATGGAGCTAATAAGTAGTTATTGTGCTCATTACCAGTAGATTAATATTGAGTACTGAAAACAACACGACTAATAAGTAGTTACTGAGCTGATTATTAGTTAGATAATATTCAGTAATGAAAATAATTGAAGCAATAAGTAGTTACTCAGGTCATTACTAGTAAGTACTTATTGAGGTTTTCAGAATAAAGGCGATTGTAATGACAACTACATACCAGGTAATGTATGAAATAACTACAACCTTTACCAAAATTCAAAAAGTTTTTTTCTTGGGTCATTAATTGATCCACTTTTCCTTGTAAAAATTTCCTCAGAAACTGAACACTTTTTTTCTGCAATCAATTGCTTAGAAACTGATAAAGTTTTTCTAGTAAATGCGCAGAAGCTAAAACCTGTTCCAGTGAACAACTTTCTTAAGGTATGTTCATTCTTAATAAATATTTGACGAAAAAATTCGAAAAGCGTGACCACTAACCTTTTTTTTCGATTTTCTAAATTTTAATTGTGAAAAGATCGAAGTGTAATGAATGTAGTTTATTCACTGTTAAATGGTGTTTGAACAAGCACACGTTTGCAAAATCAAAAAAATTGTCTAATAAAACTAGTGGTTACGTGCCAAATATTTGTTAAGTGTGACCATAGGCTTAGTAACAAAAATTACTCAGAAACTGATCAACTCTTTCCAGTAAAAAATTACTCCAGAACTGAAAATTTTTTTCTTGTCAAAGAAGAGTTGCCTTATTTTTTAGGCAAATCTTGCTAAAGCTATGTTCACACCTATTAAAAATTTGATGTCCTACACGGAACCACTAGTTTTATTAAAAAATTATTTACTTTTTCAAAACGTTTGGCTAGATCAAACATCATTTAACAGATTCTATAATACATTAAACAATTATATTATTAAAAATAAAGTTAAGTACATCAAGAGAAATTGTTAAAAAAAACAAAGCTAAAGTTGGATAAATTTTCTGGTCACTTTTTTTTTGGAATTTTTCGTCAAATATTAGTTAGGTCTGAACATACCTTAAGAAACTGAAAATTTTTTTGAAATTCATTTAGGGCCGGAAAAGCAAAGGGGTACAAATGTTAAAATAAAATTTCTGAGTAATTTAGCTTTAATGTTTTTTTTTTATACATATTTAAATGTACACAGAAATTTAAGTTTTTCTACTTACTTTAAATACGAGTCATACTTAAAAATGTAAGAAAGAATAACACTTTAACAATCCAAAATGGGATTTCTTTTGAAAATCAATATTTTTTTTCTATGCTAATATCGCGAAGCTCTACGCTTGCCTGCAGGACACCAGAGTCTCTGGCGGGAATCGAACCCTCAACCCCTACACTGATAGACTAGCTCACTACCAACTATCCTACCGTGGTCTGCATACGCGTGTGCTTTCAAAAGTTTGTTGAAGAAACAACCACATTACTAAAAAAAAGGTAAAAACGATTTGCTTGTTCTGTTTAGAAACAACAACAACACTATAAGAAGAAAAACATACATTATGTTCATGTTTAAAAAGTTAAATAAAAAGCAAAAATTCCCAAATTCTATTTATTTATATTGTTTAGTTAAAAACATCAAATTTTTAAAGTAGAATGATCACGAAACGTAAACCATATCGGGGATGCTGCTGATGTCTTATAATTGAGAGTTCTTCTGTAGACACAGGGCGGAATACAAAAAAAGTGAAACAAACATGTCTAACGGGCAAGTATAAATAATAGTTCAATTCCCGGTAAAGGTCTAGTTTACTATTGCTCGGTTAATTAAATTTCAATAAAATCTGTAATTGTTAGAGATAAAAAAAAATAAATAAAAACAATCTTTTAAATGTTGAGGATGATCAGTTCCAAAGCTGCCCTTTTTAGTTATTTCTAACTAATTTTTTTTTCTCAATATGGAGATGCGAATACTTTTTACTTTTTTTCTTAAAATAATAATTCGTATGAATATTTTTTTATATTTTTCTTGATTAATTTTTTTAATTTTTTACATTTTTGTAAACCTGTTTATATTACGTTTGTTGCATAAAACAAATTACACTGCGGAACAGTCATTTTGCGGCCTGGAACTCTGATGTAAATTTTTACTTATTTGAGGGCGCTAATTTTAAATCTAATCTCCACTTTTCTCTATCATCTCGACTTTTCGAGATATACCGTTATGTCCAAAATTAAGGCACTTTCACTACATACTTTGGAATAACTTGAAAACGGTTCACCATATTCAGTTATAAACCGAAAATCGTAAGCCGTGCTTACATTATTTTTAAATTTGCCCAGTAGTTTCAGAGATATCGTTGAAGTTTTGAAAAAAACTTTGTCCTTTAAAATTCATAAAAAATGCGAGAAAAATCACAGTTTTTGTCTAAAATGATTTAGTTAAACAGATTTCGAATGAAATGATCTTTTTTCATTGCAATTCACAATTTACTGAGACAACTGAATTGATAAAAATTGCGATTTCCATAAAAACCCATTCTTGGTTGGAACAAAATTGAACTTTTTTTGTGTTAACGGAAACTTTATATTGTGAACAAAATCAAAAGTTGTGCTTTAAAATAACATACAAATCATCTTCGTATGTAAAGTAGTTTTCCAGATATTGAAAAAATAAACTCAACACATTCGGAGAAATTATGACATTTTCATTTAAATCGAAAGGAGTCGGGTCCCACTCTGGGTCGATTTGACATGGATTTACTTTCATTAAAAAAAAAACCTTTGACTGTCAGTTATATACATACGTCTTCCTGGATGAAGAATGAACAAACCGAAATGTGAATTTATTTACGGTCGCCAAGAAATTTCGAAAATAACAATTTTGAAACAGCAATAATAACAATTGTAAATTTAAAATAATGTTTTTAAAATTTTAGATTTGTATATTTTAATTAAAAAATATTTACAATAAATTTATTTTACATATCGTTTACCATTTCCAATTTAAAAAAAAAAAAAAAAAAAAGAGAAATATCGCCAAACGTAATTTTCCATTGCCAAAAAGGATTTAAAAATCTCTATTTTTGACAAAAAATCTCCATATTTAATAGGCCTTCCACTAATAGTTAAGAAGCGAAAAACAATTTGATTTTTCCTTTTTTTGTTTTTTGGGTACAAATTTCATAGAAAAAAATTTCAATTTACACACAGAAAATAATCAATGTAAAATCGTCGAAAGCAAAGTTGCTGTTGCATTTTTCGTGATTTTCTGATTTTGCTTCATAGTTACTTCATGTTAATTTAACACCATTTAACAATAACTTGCGAACAAATTTTTTTTTTTTAAATAACTATAATTCATGTTGATTTATCTCGCGGTAAAGTTAGAGCTAAATAACATTGATATTGAAATAACACTACGAATTACTTTGAATGAAAGTTATTTCAAGTTGAAACACATGAATTTCATATAGAATAAAATTTATTTGAGTGTGATATAATAGTGAGAAGAAGTTTCAGGGACAACATGTGTATTTATTTAAGAAGAATTCAGAACACTTGCCTGTGGAACCAGAGAGAGAAAGAATATTATTATTTATTTTTCTGCAACACATGTTTCACTTTTTTTTGTATTCCCCTTTGTTTACAGAAGCACCCACAATTAAAAGACACCAGCATAATGGCCCGATATGGTTTCCGTGATCATTTTACTTTGAAAATTAAATATATTTAACTTAATAATTTTTACAAAAAGAATACGGGAATTTTCCTTCTTTTTATAAATTATTTTAAACATGAAAATAAAAAAAAAATGAATTTTTTTCCTCTTGTAGTGTTGTTGTTTCTATACAAACATAAAACAGGCTTTTATGGATTCAATATTGATGAATGTTATTTTAACATTTTTCATTTAAAATTAATATGAAACAATGATAATTTTAAATAAAGTCCAACATTGCGCCATGTTAATTTAACAGTGATATTTTTTTCTGTGTGTATAAACTTTTAATAAACTGAATTTTGTATGAAATTTTACGGGTTTTATTCTAATATAATAAACATATTTTTTATGAATAAAGTTTCTAGATTTTTTCCATTATGTAAAAGAATTCCATTTCTTGTTTTGTTATCTTGATTGTTTAAATATTATTTAACTATAAAGTTCAAATAACCTTTGAACTGCAATGCAAATTCAAACTAATGCCAATGTTTTTCCTATTAATAAAAGACATTTTAAATTTGGTAACTTTTTCAAAAATTTTGTTAGTTATAATTTTTTTGCAGTGACAGCTCTGATCATACCACCTCTCTGACACCGCTTCTGGATGATAGAGATTTTATTGTAAAAAGAAAAACTTGGAAGCTCGTAAATCTAGAGATACCCGAAGTTTATCCGTCAAATTCATGGATAACTTAAAATCATTGGGAGTAGCAAAACCGACAATTTTCGGTTAAACCTCTAATGCCTAAGAGTGCCTCAAGGCTCTCTTTACAAAAGTTGTACTGACGTCCAATATATAATTTATTAATATTTAAAAATCTTTTTTACAATTGCTAAAAGATGTAGAATAATATTTGTAGAAGCTACGAAAGCTGTTAAAAGCTCTTAAAGCATTGTAAACAATCTCGACCACAATGCTTTTGTTCCAAATGGAAGCTGCATTTATTCTGTTCAAATAATAAAAATTATTTCTTTGATTATTATAAACAAAAGTTAATATTTTTATTTGAACTGAGTTCTCAAAAAATTTAATGTGTTTTTATTGTTAAATGCCCAAGGATATCTCAAGGCATTCCTTGATGTTTTCTTACCTGGAAGGTAAACGACGTTTTTGAACTCAGAGGCCCAAAAAGTTACCTAAACAAATTATTCGTATAATATTTTCCCATTTTTTTTTCCTAAGTTTGGCCTTAGAGGGTTCAAATAATTAAGATTTTTTAAAAGACATCTAATGCGCTAGGTGAGTTTATGAAGTTATTAAAAATGGCTATTAATACAGAAGAATGATACAAATAGAGATTACGCCATCCCAAAACTAAAGTGAAATCGGACAAATGATATCACGCGAACAGCATTCCTATTTGCTAAGAATTTCGAGATACATGGCAGTTATTTAATTGCGGGCTGCCAGCGCTAATACATATCTTAGGGACTTTTTGATTTGGCAATCATTGCCACGGACAATCTACGTCATCTAACAGCAAATCATGCACTTGTCATAATCTTGTAATTTATCATTCGTGATTAATACCTTTCTCAAGGCTAAGAAGTTTCTGGCGCAGAAACCATACATCTGCACAAAAATAGATAAATGCAATCAATGTATAATTATAAATATAAACCGAGAACTTAGTATTAAATTAAACCACAATAAACTAATTCCCTTTACTAATTTTAAAACTTCCTTGTATTATAAAGATGTTTTGATTTATATTAAGGCAATGAATCACTATCTCCCTCATTCAATTATGTATCTGTAAATGATTAAGTATTTTGTTAGCAACTTTTTACTGCAAGTATTGATAATTAAGAAGATCATGAATAATGGTGAGCAAATTTACTATTCACACCCACCTTTAAAAATAAAATAAAAAACAAAAAAAAAAAAAATCTTTTAAATCAAAATTTTCATAAAGATTACAGCTGGGACCTGAATTGTCATTGGCACAAACAAATTCGAAACAGAGATACATTTCGTAGAGTACGTTTTGTATTTGGCATAAACGTAACCATAAAAGTAAATTGTTACTTCATCCAGTAGAATCAACAACACAAAAAATAATTGTGTACATAAACTAATTAAGATTTTTTTCCTACTATTTTCTATGGTCGGAATTTTTCTACTCCCCTCAATTTATTTTGTTTACATATTTCTTTATTAAGATTAGCATGAGTGTTCTTTGAACAGTGAGTGTTGCAGGGTAGCAACATTTTGTAATATTGTCATTGTTTTCGTTCAGTGGGAGAAATAAAACGAACTACAAAATCAGAGTCCGAAAAAAACACTAAAGTATGGCATGTTAGTGTACCGTACCGTATTTTGCCAAGAACAGTACACATACACATTCTATACAAAAATACTAAATAAAAAAGAATTTGTGTTTGTGAATTTGTACAAAAAAAAAAATACGGTACACATCGATTGTGAGTGGACGAACACTAGCACCAAGATAACGTTTCGATTTGTTTTAAGCGTACTTGTGTGTTCTTGTACCTTACACGTTCTGTATTTTCATGCGACCATTTAAAGTTCACTAAGCGTTTACTAAAAAAAACAGAACGCGTACGCTAAAGGAACACTACACGTACGCTAAACTAGATCGGTACGTTATCTTATTAATTGTGTTCGTCAGCTCACAATCGTTGTGTAACGTGTTTGGTTTGTGTACAAATTTACAAACACAAAAAGAAGTTTAATAGCTTGTGTTTTCAAAAAGTACGCTAAATCATTCTTCTCCTAAAATTTTTTTACACGAATCTGCGAAAAACAAAAAAAAAAAAGCATTTTTTCGTCAAAAACTACCTCTTTTTTCTGTTTAATCTTCCCTGAAGTGTTATCAATAATACATGAACTACATCAAGTGTGAATGTAGTTCATGGCGAGGGGTACCTTAATAGTCTTGTGATCTGACAGATTTATTACAATTTTACTATTTATTTATGGGGTGTGAAATTCCAAATAAAGGCGATTAGAAGTTGAATTATGAGATTTTAATAATGTTTTTGGTAGGCATTTACATGATACATATCTGAATAATTTTTTATTGAATTTTTTTGCTTGCCTATTTTTAATTCTTTTGTATATATTTTAATTTTTTTTTTTTAATTTCAGTTGCAGATTTTAGAATTCCAAAATCGAGAAAAAGTGGTAAGTGTATTCATTTTGGATTATAAATTAAGGTTATATTTAAAACTTATGGAACTTTTGTATAAAAGTAATAAAAACTGAATAATACCTTTCACTTAAGAATACCCCCTTTGCCCCACTAAAGATATAAACCACGCAATTCCTAACACCAAAAAATCATTTTTTAGCCCACATGAAGTTTGCAAAACTTAATATAAGGGGACAAGAAAGCCCAAGTTGTAACAAAGGCTTAAGATTGATATTAGAAATCGCTAAATTGTTTACAGCATTGAATTAAAGGGCCAAACAAACTATACCAGCGGCTAAGAAACAGTAAGATATTTGTATAAATATATAAAAAAAATATTCGATTTACGTACAAACATGCTTCATACGTTTTTCATATATTTGATCAAACCGCTTGAATGGTTTATTTGGCTCTTATTTAAAAAGTTTTTATATGTTCGATGTTGGGTCCTCGCAAGACTTTCTGGACAAAATAAGTAAAAGAGCTTGTCTTCATCACAGTTTATAGAGAAATGGTTTGCAGGATCGTGAAAATAAGTTGGATTAAGTTCCGATATAAGGAGCTTCACAGTGCTTCCAAAAAGAGGCTAAATCCAGTGATTCCGTTCCTCCGACAATGGATTATACGCTTCGAAACGGCTCGGCGTTTAACGAACCATGACCACGGCTAGTTAACTGAGCAGCACCTGTTCTTTAGTTCTCGCTGCTACAACAACAACAACCAGTGAACATGTCTACTAGGGATCCCATGCACACTCAATTTACACACACAAGTGGAAATTCTAGCAAATGACAGCCTGTATACGAACCTATTCTCTCTTCTATAACATAATACTCATAATTCGCTAGTATATGGGTAAAAATTTGTTCCTAAACCATCAAAAGATCAAACCTTCTTTTTTCGTTTTTTCTTACAAACACAGTCATCACGTATGCTCCAAGAGGGTCTTTCAAACGGTAACCTTTCACAAACCAGTAAACCTGCAACCTGTGGTACACGATTTTTATCTGGTCAACTGAATCCTGCTAATTAAAAGCAGGCAGACAAAAGGAAAGTGTACCCTTAAGACGTATACGCAAAGTCCACGGAGAATATGGAGAACATATGTTATTTATTTAATTTTATTCCGATTATTTGCATTATTGAGGGCCATGTGGTATAATGATAAGGCAGAGCCTCTGTTCGGTTCTACTTGGTGAATTTACGGTGATATTTTCCATTACACTTCAAGCCGACCTACAAACCTTTAAGTGGTGTCCCTTAGGAAATATTTTTGACATTCGTCAAGCCTCGGTAAATTGAGAGATGCGATTGCAGCGTCTGTTCTCTTAGTTGATGCGGCTGAAAGAGGCCGTCTGTTCTTGTATTAAGCAGTTCGCTATATAAATGTGATGCATACTCAACGAGTCTGTTGGCTTAGATGGCAGCCCCATCATCAAAATAGGATACTTATATTCTTATCTAAAACACACTGAAAAAATGAAAAAACGTTGAGGACCTTAAGCATGAAAATTAGGACAGAATTTGGATCATGCAATGTAAGGACGCTTTTGGAACATCCTCGTCTGAAACAACTCTGCAAAGAATTTAATGTTAACGGCCTACTGTTACTGGTGATAGATATAAAGAATGCCATACGCACCACGACCCAGAGGATATTTTGTGTAGCCTGGGTATATCACCATGTTAGGTTTAGGCTGCGTATACAGCCTATCACCCTGCCAGGTGAAAGATCGTAGATTTCAGTTGAACTCATCATTTTCCCTCTGAAAAATTTCCACCTGGAAGTCCCTAAAGCGGGACAGCAGCAGAGGAGATGTTTCGACGTTTTGTCATCAACCTCACAATATTTGAATATCTTGGTACGAACATTACCCATTACATGTTGATGGTATCTGCGACCGTAATGCCTCGTAAATAGGCCCACAAGTAGCCTAAGTTCCCCCTCTCAAGAAGAAGTAGCCTACCTGCTCTACTACGGGACAGAGTCACAAATCTCTTCGACTCTCTTAATCCAGAAATGGACGTCCATGTGTGAAGGAATTCATGTTCGGACCATGTTTGTAACATCCCTTTAATGTGACTGGCAGGGACGCCGACGAAAGGCTCAGGGCCTATAAATGGGCGACGAGCGCCCCTGCTTGCTAAGCAGTCAGCCCTTTCGTTGCCCTGGTGATAAGTGAGACACTTTGACCCGGTGTGGGGGAATACATGACACCCAATGGACACAGGCTGTTATACTCATGCAAACCCGATACTCTTCCCAGCTCAAATGGTGTTGGATTTGTTATGACAAGGAATGCAACCAGGGCCCTTATGACTTTGAAACATGCAGCAAATGTTATGCCCCAGCGGACGCTTCTCATCCTGAATTTTGAGGCCTTGTGCTGCTTGTAGGAACGATAAGGACTTATATATTTGACGAGAGTCAAAAGCTTAATTTTTAAAAATGTTTGATAACGATGGGCTACACTAATTTTTAAACTAGCATTCTATGAACGTAAAAAGAAATGTATTAAAACGTATCTTTAGATTGGTAGTGCACAAACAGAAGGAAAACTCAACAAATGCTGAGCTGAAACTAATTTGTTTTAAATAGTCGAATTGCCAACAAAGTAATATCCGAGATCTATTTTCCTATGCCGGGCAAAGATTTTTGTAAAGTCTATACGCGATTATATATATATTTTTGAACGTACAGCTATGTTTTACTTTGTCCTGTCTCTTTTTATCTTTTAAATAAATTTTAGGGATAATCAAGGCAAATTTAATACTAGGTGGCCTCATTAGCCTACACCCTCCTGAGCTGTGCAAAGCCAATTTGGCTATTCAAAACCGGAGTATCAAAATGGTTTATGTTTTCATGTTTGTTTTAATTCGATTCATTGTGCGTCTTTGAAAGTGTTTGAACATTGACAGATTGGTAAACGTTGCAGTGAATGACGAGAGCTATCGAGCAATGCTGACTGAATTTTTGTTTCCAAAAATTAATCAGCTAAACACGACATTTGGTTCCAACAAGACAACACAACTTGCCATACAGCGCGCATAGCAATCGATTTATTGCAAAATCATTTTAATGACAACTTTATCTCCAGAAGTGGTCTTGTTCACTGGCCCTCTCGCTCATGCGATTCAACGCCTCTGGATTATTTTTTATAGGACTTTGTTAAGCCATTAGTTTATGTCGACAAACCAGCAACTTTTGAAGAATTGGAAGCCAATATTCAAGCCACTATTGACGCCATTTGGCCTGATTTAGTAAAAAAAGTAGTCTCAAATTGGACTGATCGAATGGACCAAGTAACTTGTAGCCGCGGCGGACATATAAATGCCATGAAATTATCTACCATATTATAATAAAAAATTTCATTCTAACAATATCTCTGTCTTGTATTATCATTTTAAGTTCCCATGCAGATAAAAACACCCTAAAATAAACAAAATAAATCATGTGTAGCCCAGCCGTACTCTAGAAAAGCTCTAGATATTTTCACAATTTCTAGACACACGTGCTTGGGCAATAGAATTCTGCTTTCAGAAGTATTGTCTGAATAAAGAATTTATTCCATGTTAGACTTTTATTTGGGAAATAGTAAACAAAAAATCGGCTTTTTAAAGAATTTTGGGGATGAAGGCTTTCAAATTGGGAATGCGATTTGAAAAACATCAAGGAATCCTGGCAACACTTAACACAATCTACATACATACATATATAGAAATGATATATGTTTGTCTGTTTGTTGGCTTATAGACTCCTTAACGACTGAACCGAATTTCCTGAAATTTTTACAGTAACATCACATGTGACCCGAAAATAGACTACTTATTTTTTCGATAGGCGCAGGGGAAGTGGTACTCCCCATAGGAAACCAATATTAAGTATCGGATATCTTAAGAGCCACTGCAACCATTTTCTTGAATTTTTTGTAGTAGGATCATTTGAGCACCGAAGTTGAAGTAATAGGACGCAAATGTTTAATATCCCATATCTTAACAGTTTTTATAGTGAAAATGTTCAAACTTGATAGGAGTCACTCTTATGGAAAACTGCACCCTTGAAAATAAATAAAGGGGGTAGGAGCAGGGGGAGCAATACCCCCATAGGAAGCATATATTAAATACCGCGTAACTAAAGAACTATTACAACGAGTGTCTTCAAGTGTGGTTAAAGCCACTATTATGGTAAACTATAAATTTCAAAATAAAAATGTGCAGGTTAGACGAAGGAGGAGCAGTACCCCCCATAGAAAGAAAATATTTAATAATTCATATCTGAAGACAAAAGTCTTCAATCTTTGTAGGACCCACTCTTTCAAAATAAAAATATAATATATAAATGAAAAAGCGTATGTTTGTTTGTTATCTACAGCCTCCTCAGCTACTGAGCCGATTTTTCTGAAATGTTACAGCAATTTCCTGATTACCCGGCGCTTATTATAGGCAATTAATATATTTAAATTTTCAAGTAGGCGTGTCACCAACCATATATCTGGAGGACGGTTACAGTAAGAGTCTTTGAATGTGGAACAAATAATTTGGTTATCAATACGACATCGGCCAAAAAGTCGGCTGGATTAGAAAAGCGGGCTTGGCACCTTCAATACAATGGCAATTAAGATATCTACGTATTTGGAGCACTGTTACAGTGAAAGTATTCCAATTTTGCACAAATAGTTTAGATAATAATACAAAACATCGTTTAAAAGGTATGTTCAATGGGAAAATTAGGCATGGTACGTCGCATACGAAGAAACTTAAAATTTCTGTATAACTGTAGAACGGTTACTGTGACAGCATTAAAATTTGGTCCAAGATGCTTTGTTATCAATACACGAGATCTCTTTTAAAAAAATTTTATTTCGATGGGGGTAGCAAAGCGCACCGGGTTACAAAATAAAAAAACATTAACAACATCTGCCATTGGGCACGTTCATAAGAAGGAGCTGTTAAGCTCAACTGCTACACAACTGTAGGCAACAGTAAATATTATGAAAAAATAACAGCTAATAAATGTAAACAATTGAAAATAAATAAAAGCGTGACAAAAGAAATTATTAATATTAGTAAGTCTACCTTAACTAATAAGTAACTCTCTTGTATCAGATGTTGACGTTGCGCACAACATGTTGACTTTAGGTAGCCAAGAAATTTTTTAGTTGAAAAAATGGCAACTGTTGCGTTGAGAGGAAGTGTTTACCTATGCGTTTCTTAAGCTACGCTCACACTTGGCAAATACGAGTATTTGACGAAAAAAAAAAAACGTTACCAACAGGTAAACTTGAATATAATTCCAATATTTATTTTGATTATGATACCACATCTTACAAACAACATATTTAATAGTGTTTGCTATGTCTAGCAGTATAATTATTTTTTGTGATATTACGACCGTGTTTAATCACACTAACTATTTACAAAAGTAGTGGTTACACTTATTTGGTCAAATATTTAATAAGTGTGACCATAGCTTAAGACAAACACTCAACGGTTGCGTAACAGTTACGTTTTATGAACGTACCCATTGTTTTGCTGTTGTTTGCACAAAGCAAATTAAGCAAAGTTACTGCTGCTGCTTAACACATAAATACAAGCACAAATATTATGGCATGTGCGTTGCTCACCACTGTTCTGGCACTTTGAAACTTCATACAGTATTTCCCTATACTATAATTAAGTTTATTTTACCAAAAATATTCGCTTGATATCCCAAATGAGTTAAACTTAAATTAATTTATTCAAGTCTTTCAAAAAATATATTGCCCTTCTAACCTCAAAGTACAATTACTTAAACCGCCATTAATAATTAGTCAAAGAGGGGGTGGTGCCCGCTGGATTGGTAATGAATGAATTAATAATAAATGGATGGTTGGTTGACGGATTCGGTGGTTTGTGTTGGCAAATGGGTGTTTACGCTTGATTTCACATAAAATATGTTATTACCTAATTCGAAGAGACAGACAGACAAAAAAGGAAATAACAGAATGCGGTGTGGAAAAAGAAGTGACTAGGAGAGCTAAGGAAAAGTAAAGAAACAAATGATTGGTGTTTTGAAAATATAATTTCGAAAAAAAGGAGGGGGGGGGGAGTGGGAATAACTGAGTAGTGATATAAACATTTCTTTATATAATTTACAATTAAATGTAATTACAATTTAATGAATGGTTTCATTAGATAAATCTGTAATTAAAACAAAGTGTTACATCTCAGCACACAGTAGTAGATGTATGGGAGAATGAAATTAATATTTTTTGATTATAAAAAAAAACTGACGACAAGTTATATTTATTCAGATTTATGTATTTTATGTTTGTTAATAATTAAATTTGCTTTCAAGTGCCTTTATCTGTTTTATTAATAATTTACTTAAGATGTCAGTCAAGTACTTTGCAATTGAAGGTTGTATTCTACTGAAAATTTATTTTTTTTTACCAAAAGACGACTCAAATTCTAGAATATGCAGATAATATTGAGATAATTGGTAAAACAAAAAGCAGCATAGCTGAATTATTTCTCAAGATCGGAAAGTGTGCCACGTTTGAACCACCAATTTTGTAGTAGATTTAAAATACTTTTAAGCGTTCTTCGGTTGTCAAATGATCCATATTCGTAAATGGCAAATCTCTCACTAAATAAATGACACCTCAGCTGACAGATATTTAACAGTTGACAGCGTTGCCAGACCGGCGATTTTGAAACCACTAAAAGGATAACCCTGTATACATCTTAGTGCTTACGTTAACATTAAAAACGGTGTGCAAGCGGAAGTGCATAGAAAAATTTGAAATGCTAACCGCTGTTTGTTTATATACAAGCCCTAGATGTCTTGAGGCACATAACATGGAAAACCATTTACAATCACTGGACAGAGACGAGGACATTGTCTAAAAACATGGAAAATTCTCTAAACCAATTCGAAAGAAAAATCCTCGAAATAATTTTTAACTGGCAAGAATTGGCGAAAATTTATCGTGGGACTTTTAATGAACAAACATAATCAACAACAACAAAAACAAACAACGGAAACTGATGACGGACAGGCGAGATTAAGGACAACGATTGACAGTAAAACGACTAAACCAGGGACTGTAACAGTCCCGGCGACCAAGGAAGATCGGCCTAGGCTGATCGGAAATGGTAAGGCAGCTCGACCAGAAGGCGGCTGCTCTAAAAACTGCGGTGGGGTGCCTCTGTGCTTCAATCCAAGCACCTCCAAAGCCGCTTCTGCCCTTTCCGTCTCTGGAACGGATAAAACCCCTGCTTCGGGTGCTGCTAAGTTGGGAATGACAAAGTCGCCCAAAATTGCAGCTTCCCATGTGCCCATTGTGCAAGGAGGGATGGCGATGATAACATCCAATCCCAAGGTTGCACCTCCCCACGCCAAATTCGGCGACCGTAAAAAGTCCCCAAGGCACAAAAACCCTACAAAGAGGGCATCGAACACAAGGCGTGCCGCCTTGCGTTTCATTGAGCTTCTAGGCTCCAAAAAAGCTGAAGAGCTTACCAGTGAACAAACAGCTTCACTGGCATGGGCAAAAGCCCACATAGCTGGGCTGCCAAGTGCTACTCCTTCAGTCCCTGCGAAGGTGACAATGCCTAAACGGCAACGTTCGGAGGAGGAAGCTGCAGCCGCGAAACAGCAACCAGGGACGAAACGTCCCAAGATTGCGCCGAAATCGGTAAATAGGTCGTTCAGCGAGGTGGCCAAAGGTCACCTTGTACGGGCTGTTATCGATAGAGGTGTGGATAATGGTGCCATCTCCCATACCAAGTGGGACCTGGTGAAACAAAAATTAATGGGGGTGTTCTGGACGATCCTTAGGGAGAATCCAGGGCCACCCCCTCAATGCGATGATGCTGGCTGGTTCCAGGGTCACGTGAAGTTGATGGCTTGTGCAGATGAGCGCTCAGCGCTGCTTCTGAAGCGGGCCATCCAAATGCTAGGAGAGGTCTGGGAAGGTGCTAGGCTCGATGTGGTATTGGTTGATGAGATACCACGGAGACCTAGATCGACTGTCATCATCCCTGCCGAACCATCGGAACCTGAGGAGATCTTGAAGATCATTCAGTGCTGCAACCCTCAACTTCCCACGCAGGATTGGAAAGTTGTAAAGGTTTCGGCTGCTGAAGGGTCCTCGAGGACGGCGATTGTGGTGTTAAACCAGCAATCCTTGGAACCACTGAGGGAGAGACAGGGTAAGATCTACTATGGTTTTAGTACGATCTTGCTCCGTGTCTACCGAAGTGATAACAAGGGCAATCCGGCTCCTTCGGTTAATGAGGCCAAGCAGCCTGTAGAGGGCTTGTCTGGTGACGATGCCGTAAGCTCAGGTGACAAAGAGGACACCCAGTCTATCTCCGGATTGGTGTCTGTCTTTGGGCACCTGGGTGATATGGTTGATGAGGACGTACTTCTGGAGTCAGACCAGGAGGACGTCAACATCACAGTGGTCGCCAATATGGATAATGGTGAAGGTCCTGCAAATAAACCTCCACCACTCTAAAGCAGCATCTGCTGCATTGCTCCTCCGTGTGGTAGAAAAAGGGGAGGAGCTCGTAATGGTCCAAGAACCCTGGATTCATAAGGATCGGGTTTGCGGACTCAATCTCAAAGGCTATAAGCTTCTGTTTGCGAAAGGTACAGGTAACATAAGATCTTGTGTCTTAGCTAAAAATTCGTTGAATATCTTCATTCTCTCTGATTACAGTGATGAAGACACCACAACAGTTGCTCTCGAGACACAGGATGGTATAATCTGGATGGTCTCGGGATATATGGCGCATGATCACGGACAGGACCCACCCAATCGGCTCATCCGTGATGCAGTAACGAAGGCAGCAGGCACTGGAACGCCTATTATAATCTGTGCCGATGCTAATGCGCACCACACTATATGGGGTAGCACGAACACGAATATTAGAGGTGAGTCACTATTTTCCTTTATTATTAATTATAATTTAGGAATAGTAAATAGGGGCCGCGAGCCAACGTTTGTTGTAGCAAATAGGTGTGAGGTTCTTGATGTCACGCTGGTTAGCATTGACCACATTGACATGATCGAAAATTGGATGGTTTCTAGTGATTGTTCACTTTCTGATCATAGATATGTGGAATTTAGCCTGGTACTTAGATCTGTAGGGTCGAGTGTTATGTTGAATAGGAAACGAACGAATTGGGGGATTCATTCATCCTCTCTGGTTCGGTCTCTATCTGATCCTCCCCGGGTTGATGATATAGGGGGGATCGATGCGGCAGTGGGTCTGCTAACAGACTCACTGCAGTTAGCGACTTCCC
Organism: Pollenia amentaria; assembly: GCA_943735925.1. Classification (NCBI taxonomy): domain Eukaryota; kingdom Metazoa; phylum Arthropoda; class Insecta; order Diptera; family Polleniidae; genus Pollenia; species Pollenia amentaria. The sequence goes on from OX031008.1 coordinate 125,460,758, forward strand.
TGGCGTGCAAGCCAAGGACGTATAGGGGCAGGGATCGTCCACCGTGGTGGGATCCTGATATTGCGCAGGCAAGAAGAGACTGTCGTAGGTTGTTCAATATGGCTAAGCGCCATGGTAATTGGGCGGAGTACAAGTCTTCAATGAATAGATTCAGGAACTTGGTTAGATCGGCGAAAAGGAGTGCTTGGAGGAACTTCTGTGGCGGCGTGGAAGGATCCTCTGAGACAAACCGTTTACGTAAGATAATGGCCTCGAGCCCTGTTGTCCCGACCTATATCCGTAAATCGGACGGTTGTTGGACTACTACTAGTCAGGAAACACTCGAGGTGTTAATTGACACTCACTTTCCTGGAAACTCCCAAGGGAGCTTGCGGGATCAGGTTTGTGAGTCGATGCCCGGTCCTCTGTCCGTCCCAATGGACTACGACAGGATTAAATGGGCTGTCGACAGCTTTGACCCGTACAAATCTCCGGGTATGGATGGTATAATTCCGGCGGACCTGCAGAGGAATTCGACTGTGATAATACCCTGGCTGATGGCTATATACAGGGGATGCGTTAGATTTTCGTATGTACCTGTGAGCTGGACCTTGTGTAGAGTTGTCTTCATCCCCAAGGGAGGGAAGACTTCTCACACTGAGGCGAAGGATTACAGACCGATTAGTCTTGCATCCTTTCTTCTTAAGACTCTTGAAAGAGTTATCGACATTCACTTAAGGATGACCATCCCAAAGTGTTTACTCTCGACCTCTCAGCATGCCTACACAAAGGGTAGGTCTGTTGAGACGGCTCTTCACTCACTAGTTGGAACTATTGAGAGATCACTCGAATTCAAGGAGTGTGCTCTGGTGGCCTTTCTCGACATTGAAGGGGCCTTCAATAATGTCAACCCGGATTCTATCGTTGCATCCATGAGGAGTCTGGGGGTTGATGACGGTATATGTAGATTTGTGGATAATCTACTCAGGAATAGGGTCATCTGTTCCACGATAGGTACGACCAGCGTTCAGAGACTGGTTAACAGGGGTACTCCCCAGGGAGGAGTACTATCCCCACTATTGTGGAACCTGACTATGAACACCATGTTGACGAAAATGGACGACATGAGGATTAAAACTGTGGCGTACGCAGACGATGTTGCAGTGGCCATCACGGGGAAACATTTGAACATAATGTCTCAGTGTATGGAGGCTGCATTAAGGGTACTTAGCACCTGGAGTGTATCATGCGGCTTGGGTGTTAATCCGTCTAAGACGGAACTGGTACTGTTCACGAGGAAGTATAGGACTGAGGTCATGAGACTTCCGAGGCTAAACGGGACTGAACTTAAGTTCTCTAACAGCGCCAAATATCTGGGCGTAATCCTGGACAGTAAACTGTCATGGGGGCTGAACATCCAGACGAGGATGGAAAAGGCAATTGTTGCTATATATGCGTGCAGAGGTGCAATCGGCAAGAACTGGGGCATGGGCCCGAGGTGTGTCAATTGGATCTTTGAGGCTGTAGTAAAGCCGACTCTTTATTACGGTGTTGTCGTATGGTGGACTGCGCTGGATAAGGGCAGGTACCGTGCGATGCTTGAGAAGGTTCACAGACTGGTCGCATTGATGATCACAGGATCAATGCGCTCTACTCCCACCAAGGCGCTGTTTACTATGCTAAACTGGCTGCCGGTGGATATCACGGCCAGACATATGGCTCTTTGTTCGGCGATACGGTTGAACGCGGCACACAGCTGGTCGAACCGTGACTATGGACACTCCAGTATAATGGGACACTCGATTGTCCCTGAAGGAGTGGACTACTGCACCCCGGAGCCTTTCTTTGGTGCGAGGTACGCGACACATATAGCGCACGAAAGTGTGCTGTCGGTTATGAGCACCTTCCATGAACCAGCCCTGGGGGTATACACTGATGGTTCAAGGAAGGGGGAAAGAGTTGGCGGAGGTTTCTACATAGAGGAACTGGGCGTTAAAGTTTCCTTTCGTCTGCCGGATGGATGTAGTGTCCTGCAGGCGGAAATCTCGGCTATAAAGCGGGCAGCCAACTGGCTAAAGTATTATCGCGTATCGGGAGATATACGTATATTTACTGACAGCAAGGCTGCCATTGCCTCTCTTGCGGGTGTCTATACGACATCTAGGTTGACTGTGGAATGTCGGATGTCTTTGAATGAGATTGCTGAACATTCGGAGTTAACGCTTATTTGGATACCAGGGCACTCAAATTGCCCGGGAAACCAGGTAGCAGATGAGCTGGCTAAGGAAGGTGGTCGTATGGATGAAACATTCATTGATCAATTCATTGGCCTTCCATTGGCTCACTGTAAGTTACTCATGCGGCGCGAGAACTATAGAATTGCGCAAGAGGGATGGACCCGTGAGTCCACCTGCTCCACATCCAGGGCACTTTGGCCTGGATATGATGAACGGAGAACCAAATCTCTACTTAGGTTTAATAGGAACCAAATCAGGACCATCGTGTCGGTCATAACTGGACACTGGCCTGTTGGGACTCATGCTAGAAGAATGGGTCTGGTATTCAATGACTACTGTAGAAGTTGTCATGATGAGGAGGAAGAGGAAACTGTGCTTCACTTTCTCTGTCAATGCCCTGGGCTACGGGGCATTAGGGAAAAATACCTGGGAGAACCGGTGTTTTCCTGTTTAGAGGATCTATCAAGAATAGAACTAAGATTGCTTCTTCTCTTCATTAGGAAGACGAATTGGCTCAACCTTGCAGTGACGCCATCTGAATAACTGCTCTTCGGGATGGGCATTGGCGCTGGGTATCACAAAGGGACCGCTAAAGGACCCAAGTGAGCTGTCTCTCGATGGCTGCCCATGGAACCTAACCTAACCATGGAGGAGACGCCATCATCTTTATGAAGAAATTTATGTGGTTGAATGCACCGAATGGAAGGCAATGAGATTGCTAAAGTAGCCTCTGAAACTTCATCGGATGAACTTAAAAAAAAGAAGGCCGGACCTTTGACGGAAGAATGGTTCAGAGCAGGATGCCAGAGAAATATATTCATAAGAACGGAGATCTTATGCTAACGATAGAGAAAGATAGAAGAATAGTTTTAGAAAGTCTTTACTGCAATAGTAGTGTTTTGTGGCTAAAACATCATTATGAAGGAAAGCTAACCGCATTACTTTTAAATGTGGATAAGCTAATTTGACAATAAACGTCTAATTGAAATTAAATGATGAAACAGAACTGGCAAGGCGAATTCATGTAAACGGTGGTGGCCATACTATAATAAGTACAACACCAAAAACACAACATTGTACTTTATTTGTTGCCTTCGTTGGTCGATATATCAAAAACACAAGCAACTTTTGACATTCCTCTCTCTAAGAAAGAAAAAAGTAGCACAGCTGTGCTTGCAAAGCCACCTGAAAAATTAATTCGCTTTGAGACCTGGTTTTAAGAGATGTTTTCATACTGTTCGACATAACGTTTTGTCAGAGAATGCGGTCGTGAAATAAAATCAATTTTATTTTGAGAACATTTTTTCTAATGCTCTCACATATAGACACTTATTCTCTTAAGAACGCTACCATACTTTCATTCAATTTCATACATTTGCTTAACAAAGAAAAAAGAAAAAGAAAGAAATGAGTGAGTATTTGAAGTTACTGCCGAAGTGTTACTTTCGAGCTTAAGGATTTTTGCCTGATGTTGAAGACCCAATTCTTTGTCATCATTAGTTTAATAGAAGGCATTGTTAAGCTACGGTCACAATTATTAAATATGTGACCAAAATAAATGTTGGAATTAAGGGAAATTATATTTTAGTTAGCCTGTTGGTCCCGTTTTTCGTCAAATATTTGACAAGTGTGACCGCAGCTTTAGTGCTTTATTCTACTCAAAATTTAACCAAATTTTCTTTGAAGTACTGAAATTTGTTAGTTTTAATTTCACTTATTAGTTTTCTTAAATTGAATGCAAAATAAGTCGTTTCAGATAAAAAAAAAGCCCTTAATTTAAAAAAAAGGATGATAAGACTCTTAAAAAATATGTATATATCCTATATCCTTCACCATGGTGCGAAAGGAACAAATTTTATATAAATATCGTTCTTTAGATATATATAAATCTATTTTGTGCCACGCCTACTGCTCTACACATTTTGTTGGATGTTGTCTATTGATAAACAAGATGCTTATTTGGAAACTTTGCCTCTTGCTCTACTAAAAAAAGATAGGGATAAAAAAACAACAACTACCACAAGGGATGTGTAGGTAAAATTCGATGCAATCGTAGTCTTTTTCTGCTTATATTTCAACCATTTATGGACCGATCTGCCCTAATTTCAATATCAAGCTATTCCGGGCTATATGTTATATGAAAATATAACAACCTAGTCCCCTTCTTATTTGGGGTCCTCGGAAAACCATACACTAACGGACGGACAGACGGACATCGTTATATTCTAGTCTAATGACGACGATCCATAATATATACACTCTATAGGGTCTAAGGTCAATATTGTAGAAATTACAAACGAAATGACAAACTTACATACAAATAAACTTATATATTTATACCCTTTCCACCTGTGGTGAAGGGTATAAAAATGTAATGAATTTTTTTACAAACAAATTTTCTATTAAAAGCATTAACGATAAATAAATAGGAAAATTAAAGATGTATTAACCAAATTATGTCTCTTTTACTTTGCTAATTTCAACATTTTATTTTAAAATTTTTGGCGGACTGTGAGTTCCCCTACTATTTGTTTCTGTTTCTTATTGTTTCTATGTTTCTTTTTAGTATTTTTTTTAACGTGATAATTTACACAATTACAAAATTTTACTGCTGCCACAAAAATGCGGGCGTGTTATTCTTTACTTTGTTGTTCCTTTTTTTTACTTTTTTCGTTTAGTCCCATACATTATAAAAAATTGGTTCATTATTTATTACAATTTAATTGAAGTAAGCTTCTTAAAGTGACTTAAAATAAAATTTATAAATTATTTCATTAATGTGCAACAATTAATAGAAATTAATGGCAAAAATGAGGCTAAACTTAATGAAAAGGCGGGAGTGTAAATTTTTAGACTGATATAAATTCAGGCAAATTAAACAAATTCTTGTTAAGATAAATAAAAAGAAAAAGAAACTTATGAAATCTAGAAACATTTTATACTAAACGTGATTTATTTTGAATGTGAAACAAATTATATCCTTCCGGGTGTCATTTAAGGGTAGTTTACACGATAACACAAGTCGTATGTATTTTTTTTGGAAAATACAACCCTGTCATGATTTTTTTTTTTTTAATTTTCCAGCAAAAATGTGATTAGGGAAGCATTTTCGTAGAAATATCTACGACTTGTATGATAGTCTTAAGCCCCCTTTATCAAGATTTGATAAAGGAAAATATTATCTTCCTATGTACAAGTTTGGTCTATACTTCTTAAATGGATGTTTGCATATCTGAAGGGCAGATATCAGCGCATATTGTTTCACAATTATAATTCTAAAGCTATACCTGTTCCTTCCGGAGTCCCTCAAGGTAGTGGGTTGAGTATTATTCTTATTCACCCCTATCGTGAATAACAAGTGGAATTTTTGTTCCCATGAAATTTTTGTTCCCCTCGAAGGGAAAAATGCTATCTGTCGTAAAACTCTCGTGAACAATTTTTCACGCTATCAATTCTCAGTGAATGTAAAAAAGAATAAAGATTAAAAAACATTAAAAATCCAATAAATTGTTGTTCAAAAATATACACGTATATTTTAAAGGAAAGTTTTCATGGGAATTCTTCATGATCGCAAATACGTTAAAAGGGAAAAATTTACGAGGGCAACATTATTCACAATAGGGGTGGTTAATTAAAGATTTACCCTCTTGTATTACAATGTCCTCAACAATGTCTTACTGACTCCAAGATGTTCTAGACAGTTTTAACTTTTGGTATGATATAAAGATGATGGATCTTAACTCGAGAAAACTTAAACAGCAGAAGTCTAGTAATGTGAAGCTATGTATATAGTAAAAAGGCATCGACCTGAAACAGTGGAGATTTTCCTCGATCTGGGTGTATTAATTGATTATAAGCTGTGTTTTAATGGACATATTCGCAGACTGTCAACAGGGATAAAGGTGTTCTGGCGTTTATCAAACGTTGGGGAAAGGAATTTTATGATTCCTATGTCATAAGATAATTATATATTTCATTAGTAAGAGCTATTCTGCAATACGCTTCTGTCATCTGGGATCCCCAGTATGAGACACATTCTAAAAAACTTGAATCCGTAAAGAAGCATATCCATTTATTCTGTCTCTCAATATGAGAACTAGAAATGAGGAATATTTCTGTACATGTGATTTAATCACTGTTATTGAAAAATCACGAATCACAGTTGTGACCAAATTTGTCAAGTAACAGGCACTTGCTAAAGTTGCATGTACACGACATGTTTTTTACATCTGACTTGTCAAATTTCCCACTGCAAAATACATACATGTCGTGTGTTACCTTTAAGACATTGCATCTGTACAAATCAGACGCAAAGTCATCTGACAAAATTTCAATTAGAGCGTGCTCTATTTTCTTCTGAAAAACCATCTGACAACAGCTGTATCAGAAATCTGTGCCTGGAAGAAACCCGCAGCGGCGGTGCATTGTTGACGGAATCATTAGCCGGCTTAAGTTAATATTTTACAATACCGATATATGTATAATCATTTCACCATTGAATAGAAATTATGTAAATATATAAATAAAAACGCATCATTATAATATCCTAAATTGGTATATTCGAATTTAAAGAAAAAAAAAAATGTTTAGAAGGCTGAACTTTTTTACGGCGCAAATAAAAAATTTTGTGTTTTAAGTTTTTGCTTATTTCTGGTATTAACGTTGAATTTTCGACTTAAGTGTGTTTGGAGACCTATAGTAGATTTCCATGGCAAACATTTTCGCAGAATATTTCAACTACAAAAAAAAAAAAATTCAGAAAGACCCATTTTCAGAGCAGTCAGAGGGTTAATGTATCCCAAATGTTGCTGTCATATTTTGAATAAATCATCTGAAGCCACCAAAAACCTAAGTATCACACGATTTTCTACGCTACACAAGGGTGCGGCTTTAAATAGGCCGTAAAATGAGTTTCAGATGTAAACTTTTAAAACGCCGATACACGTCTATCTCTTTTTAGACCGCTCTTCAAGAATCAGTTGGACCAACATCGTTATTTGGAAAAAAATGCTTTTGCTGTACAGTGTAATTGAACATGAATTTAAAGTATTTAAATTACTCTTAAATATTCCCAAACTTTTGGTTGTTTCTTGCTTAAATGTTTGCATTGCACAAATCTAAACCAAATTCTATTAATTTTATTCTCTTTGTCCTCTTTGTCGAAACCAAAATTACAACCCTCTTTTATCTTAATATTTGCAAACAATTTTCTAATTAAAATCTTAAAACTTGAATGTAACAAAACATTCTTGAAACTCGTATTAAATGGGATGTAACAAAGTTTTTTGTTTGGTAGGAAAATCACCTCAAGCTTAATTTAAACTTGCAATTATTTAAAAGGCAAAGTTTAGCAATACGAAAATAAAGCATTTGTAAATATTTTAAATCATTAAATTAGAAAGTTCAACTAGAAAACAAAAACACCAAAAATGTTTCAAGTTCATTAGTGGAATTTTATTGAAAAGAACCAAAGAAACTTCATTTTTAAAACACTATTGAAGCGTAATTAAAGGAATTAACACAAAAAAGGATCCAAACATTGTGCTAATGAGCTTAACAAATAGTTATTTTATAATGTTTTTCGCAGTAGTTTTAAGGAAAATAAAGCAATAAAATTTTAGAAATTTGGTTCAAAATTAGCTCTAAGCATTAAAAGCATTTAAATTAAATTATTTTGATGGTTTTTGTTGAATTAGTAATAATAAAGGGTGGTTTTTAAGCCCGATAGAACTCTGGAAAGTGTCAAACAAACTGTCATGCTACGCGGATTTTTTTTACATTTATAATCAGAATACTCTGGAAAATCACCATTAATTGATTCTTGCTTATCCAAATTTACTTTAAAAATCATTCATCTATTCGCGCAATTTATAGGCGACTTCGTGATTTTCGAGCGCACATAATCGTGTATCTGAAGGGGTTTGTTAAAAACCGGAATTTCAAATAAATAAGTTGATATAAAAACTTTAGACCACTTAAAAAAGTGAAAAGGCAATAAATTCTAATGTGGTAGTTTAACGATAACCACATTTTGGTGACGTACTAACTCATAGATTTATCTCTTTTCAACATATACCCCTTAGTTCCACGCTAGCTAATTGATCTTTCGAATTAATTTTTTTTTTTTGGTTTTTCTTTAATATTTTGTGTACTGTAATTTATATCGTCTTTGTATGGAAGGTGCCTCGCTCACTGGTTTTAATCCAGCCCACTTTTTATCAAATCTTTTGTTTTAATAACCAAATAGGGAGATCGATTATTCGACTTTTTTCTATAACCGGTTTTCGAATATTCCGAATAGTTGCTATTTAAAAAAAACGGGTTTCGGCTAGCAAAATAAAAATTGTAGGAATTTAATAAATTTATTATTTGAGATTCTCTCAAAGTTATTTTAAATGAGTTTTAATCTGTTGGTGGTTAAGCACGTCTATATGAATCAGTAGACTTCAACCATATTTTAATATTAGCCCAAATCACACGAACAAGGTGGCCAAATGTCCATTTCAGGAGATAATTCGGTCACCAAACGTTTGGCTCAACTAAGTGATGGGTTAACGCGCTGTATATGGCATGTCGCGCCTTCTTGTTGTAGCCATTTCTTCTCCAAATGATTTGCAATGACATGTGGAAAAAAAAAGGTTGAGTCTTGTGCCTGTAGCGTTCGCCATTCTAGCTAATGTTGGCACCGGCATGTGAACCGCACCAACCAGTGATTTTCGGGATGTAATGAATTCTTAAGAGTCTAATGAGGTTTGTGCTCTCACTAAAAACGACACTTCTCCTTGTTTGCATACTCATTTAGCCAGATAATGAGCCTCATCGATGAAGATGATTTGGCGATAATAATCGGGTTCGACTTCCAGTTTATTCTCGGCCAATCGAACATATGACTCAATTGATTTGAAATTTCAAAATTCAATAGCAATAATTTTAAGGAGAAATAAAGCAATACAATTTTAAGAGTTTGGTATTTATATTAAAGTATTTTGATGCTTTTTGTTAAATTATTATTAATAAAAGGTGTTTTTTTAAACCCGGTAGAACTCCGAAAAGTGTATGCTGTCAAACGAACTGTCATACTATGCTGATTTCTTGTCATTTTAGTATTTAAAAATACTTGATTTTTTTTAATTCTTAAAATTTCTTTCAATTCTACATAATCGTTGTATTTAATTATCTTTCTATTTGACGTAAATTCTCTTAATTTTACTAAGAAAAAAAAATCAAAAAATATAAATATTGTAGAAAAATTTTAAATTCTATTTAAAATTCAAGTGGGTACATATTTATATTTAAATAAAAAAAAAATAAAAAAAAATAGAACCCAAAAAGCATTTCAAATATATGACATTTTAATATAAAACCTGACATTTTACAAGTTTTTACTTGTTGAAAAAACACAAGTCAAAGAAAAATATTAAAAAAAAAAATAAAATTTATTCAATCCAATAAAAATCGCAAGAGTTTAGTTTTATTTATAAATAAATAAAAACTGTGTCATTTCTCTTGAAAAACAGAAAGAGGAGGATGACACAATAAATTTGTCTCTGGAAATCTCTGCACACTTTTGTTCAGTTAGTTGGCAATCAGAATTCAATTGAAACACTTTTCATAAATTATTGTCTTTCTTGTTGTTGTGTTTTTGGGTTCTTATTAAAAATAACAAGACACATTGGATTTTATACTGAACATTTTTGTTAATTTAATTTTCACCTGCCGCCGCCCAAATGAAGTGGGCTTTGTGAACAAAACAAATTCAGAAAAAATTAAATGTTTTTTTTTTATAAAAATAAATATGTAGTAAATGTTATAAATTAACAAGTTTCGTTTTTAGGAATAAATCAAAGTTAAAGGCCAATCACTGTGACGTATAAGTAATAAATATTAATTTTGTATTCAACTTAAAACACTTGTGACGTATAAGTGATGATTTATTATGGCAGAAATTAAGGGCATGCGTGACGTTTGATGAATATTATTAATTATTTTTTTATGGCAATCTACATTTTCCTATTAAAGATGTTGCTTTACAAAAAGTTTTATTTTAAGAATAATGTTTTGTTCTTGTTTTCTTATATTAATTATAAGGGGTGTTTCTTTAAGAGCCTTATTTTGCCCAATAGTGCTTCGATTGTTGGTTTCTAAATGAACAATCGTTGCTGGTATATCAGCACAGACCAGAGATTTCACGTACCCCTACAAAAAAGTAGTCCAAAGGTATAAAATCACACGAATAATGTGGTCAAATCACGTTTGGGTTAACAAAGTGATGATTTCACGAGGTGGATGTCATGTTGCGCCGTCTTGTTGGAATCATTTCTCCTCTAAATGATTTGCAATGACATGAGGAATAAAAAATCACGAATCCTTTACCTGAAGCGTTTGTCACTCGCGGTAATGTTGGCAACGGCTTCGGGTTTAAACACAAATGGGCCGGTGATGCATTCGGCATATAAACTGCACCAAACATTGATTTTTTCGGGATGTAATGGAGTCTCAAGGGTCTAATGAGGTTTGTGCTCTTTCCAATAACGACAATTCTGCTTGTTTACAAACCCATTACGCCACAAACGCGCCTCATCGCTGAAGATGATTTGACGATAATAATCTGGTTGATCTTCCAGATGATTCTTATCCTATTCATCAAACACACGACGCAATTGATGGTACGCTGGCTTTAATTCTTGCACCAGTTGGATCTTAAGTGGATGCAGGCCAAGATCTTTCCTTAAAAATTTTCCTTTTAATGGGCGGGAAGAGATCGAGTTGGTGAGAACGTCGACGGATCGATTAATTCGAGTTCTCTGTCACACTTACGTCTTCAGTGGCGATGATTTCTTCAGTACTTACAGTACGGGCTCGATTGCTATACATTTTCATCCAAAAGAGTAAATCCTGTTATGAATCGATCCATAGTATTGCTTATGGACTCAGATGAACGTTTCTGCGCTCCGTAAACTTCACGAAGTGCTCTATAAATTTGGCGAACAGGGCGCGATTTTTGAAAATAAATTACCAATATTGCAAAAAAGTCAAACACAATTCGTTTAGCTACGGTCACACTTTTTAAATATTTGACCAAATAAGCATTACCACTAACTTAGCAAAAAACTGTTTTATATAAGATGTGGTATTATGAACAAAATAAATATTGGAATTAAGGGAAATTATATTTTAGTTTGCCTGTTGGTCCCGTTTTTGTCAAATATTTGACAAGTGTGACCGTAGCTTTAGAATTACAGCAAGTTTTACAGTAGTCCCTATCGGAAGTTTTATGTGTCTAAAAAAACACACTTTATTTATAATAAACCGCCTTATAATTATTAAATAAAACAGTTTAGTTTTTTAGTACTCCGAATAAATCGATTAAAAATCTCAGGGCATTCTAAGTGAACCAGTTCAGTTTGGTATCTTAAATGTTTTCATACTAATTAAATTGTTCTTTTAAATTGTTTTCATCAATGCTATTTTATTTTTAAAAACTTTTTATACTTTTCTAAATGAACGGGTTAGTGAACCGGTTCAGTTTGGTGTCTTAAATGATGGCATACAAATTAAATTGTTCTTTTAAATTGTTTTCAACAATGCTATATTAATTTTAAAAACTATACTTTTCTAAATGAACCGGTTTAGTTTTACCCGGTTAGTGAACCGGTTAAGTTTGGTGTCTTAAACGATGGCATACAAATTAAATTGGTCTTTTAAATTGGTTTCAGCAATGCTATTTTATTTTTAAAAACTTTTTATACTTTTCTAAATAAACCGGTTTAGTTTTAACCGGTTAGCGAACTGGTTAAGTTTGGTGTCTTAAATGATGGCATACAAATTAAATTGTTTTCAACAATGCTCTTTTATTTTTAAAAACTTTTTATACCTTTCTAAATGAACCGGTTTAGTTTTAATATTTATCTAATAAAACCGCTTTAGTTTTTATATATTTTTTTTAATTTTCATCCTACTCTAAATAAATTGCTAAACTTTTTATACTTATCTGTTTTATTCGGTTCTGTTTTCAGACAAGCCTATTTGAACCGGATAATTTTGCATATTACTCGTATTCCAAATAGTCCGGTTCAGTTTGTATACTATTTGCTATTAACCGGTTAAGATTTCGTTCTTAAAAATTTTAATTAAATCGATTCCCACTAAAACGATTTACAGTTAATGCTATTTTATATTAAAGTTGCATGCTGCTCTATTAACAAAGGTTCAGTTTTTAGACTCTCTTATTTGAATCGGCTCAGTTTTTATAATATTCTATATGCAGAAGTTCAGTTTTCATATACACAGAAAAAATTATTAAATTTCTCCAATCACCAAATTTATTCCAAGTTCATAATATCAAGCAAACAAGTTGTTGATTTTGCACCTATTAACAAAATGATTATATTGATTACTAACAATTTTAAAATTTTGAAAAAATATTTTCAATAAATTATATTTTTAATTTTAATTAAAAAAGTGAACAAAAAACTTTGCCATTTCAAACAATGTGTTAATTTATTTAAATAATTATTGACAATTCCCAACAACAATTCTAAATGTTTAAATTATTTTATTTTAAACGAAAAAAGTCAATTAAGATTTTTTGTTATTTAATTAAAATTTTAATTGAAAATTTTTTTCAAAACAACAAAAATGTTAATTAAATCAAAATTAAATTTTTAATTTTCTTTCAACTAAAAAAATAATTGTTTCAATTATCACATTAATTAAATTTAAATACTTTTTAAACCATTTTTTTAATTGATAAAACACTTTTCTGTGTAAAGCGGCTTTAGTTTATGCCTTTATTCATTTTGAAACGAACCCCTTCAACATTTAAAATATTATAAATGAACCTGTTAATTTTTTTTTACTATTTCATACGACTCTAAAGGAATCGGTTAAGTTTTTGTACTGCTCAATATAATCCGATTCAGTTTTTTATTATTTTCGGTATTAATGGGTTAAGTTTTCGTGCTGAGAGATTCAAGATCAATTCTAACTAAACTAGTTTAAATTAAATGATGTTCTATGTAAACTAGTTAAATTTACATGCTGTTTTAAATAAACGGGTTAAGTTTTCATACTCTTCTATATGAATCGTCTTAAGTTGTTATGCTATTAATTGTATTTAAATGGACCCGTTAATTTTTCAAACTATTCTAAATGAAACGGTTAATTATTTATACTATTCTTAATTTTCTTTTCTTTTATACTATTCTGAACAAATGGGTTGGGGTTTTTACTATTCTATTTAATCCGATTTAGTTTTTTACAATATTTGGTAAAAGTTTTTGCGATTCGAATAAAATCAATTCCAACTAAACCGATTTAAATTTAATGCTCTTCTATATAAATCGGCTGAATTTGCATAGTATTCTATATAAACCGGCTCATTTGCTCTAATTTTTCTTTCACCGTTGTTAAGTTTTTATGCTTTTCTGTATAAAGGGACTTAGTTTTTATATTCTTTCATACGAATAAACCGGTTAAATTTTCAAACTAATCAAAATAAACCGATTAATTTTTTATTAATCGGTCCAGTTTTTATATTATTTTATATAAATTGGCTTAAGTTTTATGCCGTTTAAACTAAACCGGTTCTCCTTTATATGCCATTTATAATATTCATTTTATTATTAATAGAAATTAAACTTGAGAGCTCTTTAAAATGGGACTTTGTATACTAATAAGTTATCGATATACTTTTTGTTTATTTGGAGTTTGTAATTTTTCCTTTTTATAAAATAAATAAACATCTAAAAAAAAAAAAAAATTAATATTCATTTTTAAAATAAAAAGGTTGAAGACCTCATTAGTTTTTACTTTTGGTTGCCGTTCTGTGTTGTATTGTAGTCAATATTTTGTAATTACTTTTTCTGTGAAATGAATCGGTTGTTTTTAAAAGTAGAAGTAAAAGAAAAAATTTTAAAATTTTTAAAACCATTTTTGTAAAAATTTAAAAGATAATCAATGAGAGAAAAAATTTTAAAATTTTGAAAAAAGCATTTTGGTAAAAATTATTTTTCTTCAATAAACAGAAAAATGAAACAGATTATAAATTAAAAAAATTAAAATTTTGTGTCAAAAATACATCAGTTTTCAAAAACTCATTAATTAAAACAAATTTTTATAGCTTTTAACAAAAAATGTCTATTTTTTCAAATCACAACCAACTAATACAAACGCACTGTTGGCTGGTGCTTAACGTTGAATTCTATTTTAAACCGATTTGTCCGCAACAAAAAAGAACGAAAAAGGGAAAACAAACAACACATACAGACTTTCAATTGAACAAAAACACAGCAGCTGATTCAGAATAGAAAAATACGTATCAAGTTATTTTGCCTTAAGTTTTCATACTATTAATGAATGGGTTTAGTTTTCGAACTTTTTTAAATGAATCGGTTTAGCTCAATATGTTATACAAAATCCTTCTAACATAATAAAAAAATATAATCTGGGAATTATTTCTTTTCATAAGTTACTTTATTATATTGAGAATTTTTTATTTTTCAAATTTATTCTATGAACTAAATTTCAGTTATGTCAATCCTAAAAATTTAAGGAATAGAACCATGGTACAAGTACACAAGGTAGACTCTTTGGCCCAGATGTTTGTCAGCTGTTTAAGTTAAAACCCAAATGTCAAAAAAATTTTATTTTTGTTTACATACATATATTCGCCTTGGTTTACAATCAAAAATTTTATATTAAAAAAAAGTTTTTTAATATAAAAATTTTGTGAATATAAATAAAATACAAAAACATTATAAAAAAAATGCGTGAACGAAATGAAAGAATCATTGGCATAGGCCAGAAAAACCATATCTTGTGAATATGATTCAGTGAAGCACACGTTTTTGTTGCAAGCCATGATGTCTGACGATGATGATGAAGACAAAGAGGTTGTTAAAGAGTGTTGGCTATTTTAAGTACAAGTCAAGTTTTTTTATTCAGAAGTTTTTTTATTTGTTCGAAGTTAAGCATGGTCTATACACAAAGGTGGAATGCTTTGGCCCCTTCTTCATAATCGGACAACATTTTACAGAAGAGTTGGTAAAATTTATTTGCAAAGAATTGCAAAGAAAATATAAATTGCATCCACATGAAAGTCATCGTTCATTAGCCAAGATCCGTTCTGCTGCTGCTAACTGTAAACATTTACCTTCCAATCAACTGTTAATAGATTCCCTAACGGATGGTGTCTATTAATAATAAAATGAATATTATAAATGGCATATAAAGGAGAACCGGTGTAGTTTTTAATAATCAAATGTGCCGAGCACGTTTTGAAAGTCTTACAATGCCGGTTATTAATTCATTTATGAATATTTTAAATGAATGTGCGGAAAAGGCGTTAAAAGGCCATCCGGAAATTAAAAAATTGGATATGGTTTTATTGGGCGCCAAGGCACAAATACCCGAATTGCAAGCAGGCTAATTAGATTGATTCAATTATATATTTTAACCTTCTTGACCAAACGGAAGCAGTTGCGTTCATTAAGTGGGCATAACGTTTGAAGACCTCCCAGACATCACGAGCTTGAGCTCCAATAGGTGATCATGGGTGATAGGCATATGTTATAGATTCTATGTTATATGTTATAGATGTCGAAACACTCAATTGACCACTTTGTATTGTATCCATAATAGCCATCACATAATATTAATTTTCTATTTTGATCGGCAAATAAAAAAATGTAACATATTACAAGAAAACTTTTAATAAAACTTTTATTTTCCTTCACGTATAGTTTTGTTTTTTTTTTTAATTTGTATTTTTATTTTGTGTTTCTGAAGGCACAGTGTGCCTGTTGTTTTTGTCTTGTTGTAGCAACGAGTTTACCTTGTGTAGTTGTACCATGAATAGAACTATTACAAAAAGCTTTATAAAATAAATAACTGAAATTTAGCTCATAGAATAAATTCGAAAAATAAAATATGTTGAATATTAAAAAATTAAAGATAATTCGCTAAAAACTTTTTTTGTTTTATTTACAACTAACTGACCGCGCTGGCTTTGCTCGGAGGAAATTACATAACATAACGATAACATACGTCGGCCGTTTCATTTTCATATGTATACATACAGGCCTGTTCTGAAAATCACTTTAATTTAAATCACATGCGCCTGTGATATTTTTGTGTGTTTTGGTGTGATTTTCAATTGCCGAAATCACACCGAAATACACAAAAACGGAATGATTTTTAGAACACCAGAAAATCACACGTGTGATGTTAAATCACGTGATTTTCAGAACAATAGATATAAATTTTTTAACGTTTCCCCTTCAATTGTCTTATACCTAGAGAAATAAGAATTTTTTTCCGAGTTTTTTCAGATATTTTTAATTTGTTTTTTTTTACAAACCATCGCCTGAAAATTTCTAATCGAAATAAAAAAAAATCTGTGAAATCGTTCCATCCGTTCTGTCTTGATGCGATTACATACATCGACCATTTCATTTTTATATAAAAAGATTAACATCGTGCGTCGTGGTTGGATCATCCTTTACTTTCCTCAATGAACCAGTTCTGTTTAGATACTATTTTTATTTAAAAGATTGAGTTTTCATATTATTCTATATATTAATTGCTAATATATAAATTCTAATATATTGTTCCTATAAGGAGCCTAGGGCCGTAACTAGTTCGGTTCATGCGGATCTGTCGGATGCAATGGCTTTAGTTTCCCTCCAACTTTTATGAACTCTCGTCAATTACACATCAATCTGCCGCCTCCATGAATGAGCAGGTCGGCCTCTACGCCTGCTTCCCTGGGGATTCAATTCGATTGCCTGCTTGACAATGCCATTATCAAGGAAACCAGAAATATGCTTGAAAAACGCGTTTTATGCTCATTAAATATGCAGTAAAAACACTAAAATATGCCCTAAAAATTGTTAAAAATATGCCCAAAGAATTCAAAAATTGCTTATTTGAAATCAAAATATTCAACAAAAAAAAATTTAAAAAAAAAATACAATCTTTAAATTGTAATCGGTACAGCTCAAACACCACCAGTATTTACAGACGAACTCACAAAAAAAAAGTTGTGTTATGAATTGAAAATTCATATAAGAGTTATTTGTGGCGAATATTATCGAGATATTAACATCCATATGAAATTTTTGTTCTTAAAGGGATTTCAGGGATTTTTTTTTAACATTAAAAAGAAAGTTAAAGCTATTTATAGCTGGGAGGTTTGGGCAAATGTGAACCGAGTCGAAAAGAATTTAATTTGCAGTTAAATATTTTTGTGGCAAATTTAATCTTAATACCAAAATATTGGATGTTTTACGGACACAAACAGTCTAATTTGAAAAGAGGTTTTATGGTTAATATGTGAAATTATAGACCGATTCTCACTATTTACATAGGCTTCGTCCTTAGTACAAATTAAATGTATTTACCGAATTTGATCAAATTATTTATCAAATTTTGTACTTTGCGCACGAAGTGACCATGGACAGACACCCAGCCAGATGGACGGATAGACATCGTTAGATCCCTTTAAATAGGTTTTTTTAATAGGTTTGATTCCTTGAGATGGAAGGGTTTGGACGCAGTGGTCGTCATATCTCTCACAGAGCACTTTCATGAGAATTTAAGTTTAACTCGTATTTTTTCAAAAATCATAAATTTTAATATTAAGAGACTAACCCCCATATTCATTAAAAATATTTTTGATTAATTTAAGGTTTATTAAAAAACCTAAAATATTTTTTATGAATATAGAAAAAATTATTGATATTACATAAAAACTTTTAAATGTTGTCTTAATACTCGTATTTTCTTTATAATATGTTTTTAGCACTTGCGATGTTTTTTTTAAATATTTTTTTCGTATTTATCTTCACACACATAGTTAAAATTTGGTTTGTCCAATGCCAAAGCCTTAATTTCACGCCATCCCAGACAGTCTCCTCCATGTATTAGCAGGTCTTCCTTTTCTTCGACTACCCTGTTGATTACATTCAAGCGCAGTTCGAGTGATGTTGTATGGGGCTTCCTCAAGGTATGCCCGATCCAATTCCATTTGTGTCGTCGTATTTCGGGTTTTATTGGTAGTTGGTCTGTTGTTGCCCACAATGTGGCCTTTGATATGCTGTTCGGCCAGAATACACGTAAAATTTGCCGTAGACGCCGGTTTATAAATACTTGGAGGGCATTTATTTCCCTAGTGGCGGCGCGCCATGTTTCGCACCCGTACAAAGCAACGTATTTTACACAAGCGTGAAAGATATACATATACTTTGGTCAGTTAGTATAATATTTAAAGTGCACCGGTTTATATTCAATGATATTGTTATTAAAAGGTCCTAAGGGCCCGGTTATGCAATTGAAGAAATAAAATAAATATTTGAAATAAAACTTTATTGCTGTTAATATACTCCAAATTAGTTGCCTCCGTTTTATTGCTATGCAAAAAAAAGCGGTTTAATTGTAAGGAATTGAAACGGTATAATTTCTGTATTTTCAAAATGTGACGGATTACACAGAAAAAAGTGTTTTATCAATTAAAAAAAATGGTTTAAAAAGTATTTTAAATTAATTAAGGTGATAATTGAATCAATAATTTTTTTAGCTGAAAAAAATTAAAATTTTAATTTTGATTTAATTAACATTTTAGTTGTTTTGAAAAAAATTTTCAATTAAAATTTTAATTAAATAACAAAAAATCTTAATTGACTTTTTTCGTTTAAAATAAAATAATTTAAACATGTAGAATTGTTGTTGGGAATTGTCAATATTTATTTAAATAAATTAACACATTGTTTAAAATTTCAAAGTTTTTTGATCACTTTTTTAATTAAAATTAAAAATATCATTTATTGAAAATATTTTTTCAAAATTTTAAAATTATTAGTAATCAATAAAATCATTTCGGTAATAGGTGCAAAATCCAACTCCTTGTTTGCTTGATATTATGAATTTAGAACAAATTTGGTGATAGGAGAAATTTAATAATTTTTTCTGTGCAGTTTTCATTGTATCTGAAATCAATTGATTTAGCTTTCATAGTATTCAAAATTAACCGATTCATTTTTTAATAATAACTTTCTCTTCATTCATATAATTTCTAGTGGACTGGTTTATTTTTTTTACCTTAACCTTAATTAACTTAAATTACTTTGTTCATCGATTGCGTTTAAGAAAAATCCTTTTTAATAAAAATCTAAGTGAAATTTAAACAATATGACGCACATGCTGCATTGACTATAATTACAATATTCTTTTCATTAGACTTGTATTTAAATTTATAGGCGTAACGAAACTTTTTTTTTCAATTATTTTTATGGCCGTTTGGAAATGTGTGTGTTGTGTTTTCAAATAAATAAATAGAAAAAAAACACACATTTATATTAGCGTTTTACGCCACTTTTAAATTAAACTAAAAACAAAAATTTTGCATAAAAAACAAGTTTTTTTTCATAATTTTTTTGTTTTACTAAATCTGAAAATTTTTCGCACATTTATAATTTTATGCCGGCACAGATGTCGCGGCATTAAAAATCTGTGTGTTCTGGTTTAAATAAACCATTAAAAACAATAAATAAAAAAAGGATAAGAAAAACAACAAAGCAAAAAAAAAAACAAACAGGCAGACAGACAATCTGACAGCCAAACACCCCACTTGTTAAAGCTGACAACGAACGAGAGAGCATGTGACTTTGTTAGGAAAGTGAAAGGGGGATTGGTGATTGCTTGAAAGATGAGGGGTGCATAGGGAAACCACAAAAGCAACTAGAACAGACAAACAGTTGAAAGAAATAAAAATAAACATAAATACAAATTGTTGCTCAAAAATTTAAATGTCAGGGCTAGAAAAGAGGGAAAGAGAAGAGGAAGTCAATAAAGAGCCCATATGACCAACGGAGTGTGTGTTTAATATTGTTAGTGACTGTAAGTACTATATTTACTACAATGAAATAAAATAAATTTTATTAATTTTTCTTTTAAGTGACATTAAATTGTGTGGACAGTGCTGGTTCTTTCTTTTTTCCTTTTTTTTTTTTTGCAAATTAATTGAAGGAAAATTACTGAAATGTGGTTTTTATTGGGTCTTAAATCTTTTGTTGTTGCTGTTGCTTTCGCCGTTTTGAAAATAATTGCAAACGGCATAATGAAGAGCCTTTATTGTGATTGAAAGTTTTTTTCAACAGCTGTTGAACGTACTTTTTTCTTTCTCTGCTTTTTGTTTGTTTGGCCTAGTTTTATTTAGTTATAAAAGAATATCAATTTAAGTAAAATTGATTTTATGGTTTTGATAAACTGAATAATTTAGATTTTAATTGCGTTTGTCTGCCTGTCAGTCTGCCATGAAATGAAATGGGTATTTTTGGTAGATTTTTATCTTTTATTGAGTATGGAAAAAACTTAAAGTTTTTAACACAGATTTAATTTAAAAGTCGTTAAAAAAAAATCCTTTATGAAATTTTTTTTTTCTTAAGGTTTAAGTAAAGTTATTATATTTCTATAGCTTCAAAAAAAAAATATATTTGCTAATTTACTTTCATGAAAGCATATAACCGGTTTAGATTTCATAAATTTTTTTTTATGAACTTGTTTAGTTTTTGAAACATACCAATTACGATTCTATTCTATCAATTTATGAATGGCGTGGTTAAGGTTTAGTGAGTATTAAATTAATCATTTTAAATTAAAATCAAAGCTTATGAAAATCTACATGAACTGGATTTCTTGAGAATTTTAAGTTAGGTTAGGTTCCATGGGAAGCCATCAAGAGACAGCTCACTTGGGTCCTTCAGCGGTCCCTTTGTGTTACCCAGCGCCAATGCCCATCCCATAGAGCAGTTACTCAGATGGCGTCACTACAGAGTTGAGCCAATTCGTCTTCCTAATGAAGAGAAGAAGCAATCTAAGTTCTATTGTAGATAGATCCTACAAGCAAGAAATCACCGGGTCTTCCAGGTATTTTCCCTAATGCCCCGTAACCCAGGGCATTGACAGAGAAAGTGAAGCACAGTCTCCTCTTCCTCCTCAGCATGACAACTTCTGCAGTAGTCATTGAATTCCAGACCCATTCTCCTAGCATGAGCCCCAACAGGCCAGTGTCCAGTCAGAACCGACACCACAGTCCGGATTTGGTCCCTATTGAACCTAAGTAGAGATTTAGTTCTCCGTTCATCATAAACAGGCCAGAGTGCCCTGGATATGGGGATGGGGGTCCATCCCTCTTGCGCAATTCTATAGTTCTCGCGCCGAATGAGTGACTTACAGTGAGCCATTGGAAGACCAATGAATTGATCAATGAATGTGTCATCCATGCGACCTCCTTCCTTGGCCATTGAGAATCTTAACACAAAACTAAACTAGTTAAAATTAACTGGTTGAAATCTTATGAGGCTTTAAACTAATCGGTTCAATGTTTTCGATTTGTGATTTAAAGTTAAATGGTTAACCTTTTATGTTTTTAAATAAATCGGTTCAAATTTTATAGAGGTCCAAGTGGACCGATTACAATTTTAGAAGACTCCAAATGAACCGTACAAATGTAATTACCTGTTCATTTGGAGAATTTTAAAATATTACAAATGAACCGCTAAAAGTCTTATGCGATTCCAAAACTGTTTAAAATTAGTTATATTAACGATAAGAGGAATTTTTTGCCGCAAACATTTTATCACATTATTATTATCCTTTGAATTATCGTGGGAGTTTTTCATGCTCGTAAATACGTGAAAAGGGAAAAATTATTTACGACAGGGGTATATAATAAAAACGTAGAGGTTCAGTTTTTATGGTATACTTAATGTACCGATTTTGTTTTTATGCCATTCCCAATGAACCGGTTCCGTTTTCTTGCTCCACATAATAAACCGGTTCAGTTTTCATTGAATTTTAAATGAATTGGTATAGACTTTATAAAATTTTAAATAAGCCGGTTTAGTTTTTAGGTTATTTTTAATTATCGGTTTTAGTTTCCATGCTATTCTCAATGAACCGTTTCAGTTTTCATGATATTTAAAAAAAAGTCGGTGCAGGTTGTTTCCTATTCCCAATGAAAACCAGACCACCACCGGTTTTAATAATATTTTCAATTAACGGATTTAGGGCCTATTCCGCCAATTCTATTTAAATATCAATGCATATTTAATTATAGTTTTTCATATAATTTTATTTTTATTTGACATAAAAAACTAATTTTAAACATAAATTGTTATTTAAACAGAATTGGTGAAATAGGCCCTTAGATTTCTTATCATTCTCAACAAACCCCTATAATTTGCATGCAATTTTCAAAGAATTATTTTAGTGTTCATGATATTATCCAAGAACTACTTCAGTATTTTGGCAATGCTATAAAATCGGTTAAAATTTAGGCTATTTTACATGAATCGATAATACTTTTTTGAGTTTCTAAATAATCTGTTTCTGAGTTAAAAATCATGAGATTCCAAATGTTTCATGCAATTTCAAATGTTCCACTTAATATCTAAAATAATTTTAAGTGGAATCGTTGATACGCAGTATGTTTTCTCATACTTAGATATTTATCGGTTAAACTTTAATGATATTCTAAAAAAGTCGTTACGGTTTTAAAGATATTTGACATAAATCTGAAATAAAGGCCTTTGAGTTTTGAGGCAATTAAAGTATTTGAAAGGAATCGGTTAAGCTTTTATGATATTTAAATTAAGACGTTTCTTTGAAATAATCCGCTTAGTGCTGATTCAGGTAAGTCAGGTTTAGCTAAATGTGTTTCTTTAATTACACAAGGGAACAAGGTTTTTGTTGATTAAGAACCGAAAGTTGTTTTTGTGGTTATTTGGGACGCTGAATCCAAATCTGCACTTAGTTTCTTTCAGTTCGACATAGCGCGATGTACCGTTATGTCCAAAATAAAAATGCGACAAAAATCACAGTTTTTCCATACAAAAATAACATATTTTTATTGTGTGTGTTTGTTTGCAGCATTTCTATTAATGGACGTTTTTTCATTCACTTTAAAATGAGGTAACTTCAGTTAATTGTGAATAAAAGTGAAACGCGGTCATCGATTTTTCTGAACTATGTTATTTTGTTTATAGGTTATGTGACTTTAAGTGAAAGTAATAAGATTTTAATTTTTTTCGATTTGGATTATTCATGATTTTTCATTATTATTTTTTATTTTTAACTTAAACAACCATTACTCTGCCATTTTTGTTTGACGATATTCAATTTTTGGTGACTGTTTTTTTTTAGGTAAAGAGAAATTAAGAAAAATTTTGAAAATCGCTTAATGAAGAGTAAAGTTATGATTTTTTAATCTTAAGTAATTTTTAATTTTTGGAAAAAAGTAAAAAATACGATTAGTACCTGTATCTTAAAAACGTTGATAGAGAAAAACGGGTATAAAATTTGAAAATAGCGACCACAAATTAGTAAAACTTCCAATCAACACAACAAAAGTTGAATTTAGTTCCCTTGTGTTATCTTTTGGACCTGCGTAATCCGTTGTGTCTTAAATTTTCATGTTCTTTACCTCCAACTTAAACTCATCTAGTATATTACGAATACAAAAACAAAAGGAATACAGCACCCATTTTCATTCGCTTTTCCCCTCTCTCCTAAAAGTTCAAGACTTGACGAGTCAAACTTGAGGCGTGTGAACCAGCACTTAGATTAAATTTTTGTAATATTTAAAGAAAAACTGTTTAAATTTCATGGTATTTTCAATTTATTTGGACAGTGTTAACTTTATTCGGAGTTAGCATAGTTCCTTTGATTACCTTGAATATTAAACGATTCCGTTTCCACGATAATTGAACCAAAATGGTTAAATCATCATTAGTTTAATTATAATTAGTTTAAATGCATTCCAATCGGTTTTACTGAATCGGATGTAAACCGTTTCAGTTTTCGTCGTATTCTTAGCTATCGTCAAGACTTGCAATTTTGGTTGCAGCAAATCTTGAGTTTATGGTAGAGAGAGGTGAGTTTCATGTACCCTGCAATTCTGTTTTCTTTTGCAATTCTCACACTATTCAACTTGAAGTTGACTGTAGGAGTACATACATATTTGAATTTATATATAAAATATGGAAAAAGGGCAAGATAAAATAACAAAAATTGCAACCCTATAATTTCATAATCTGGACACTAGTGCAATTTCAGAGTAGAATTTCACAAAGTTGCAGCAACAATAATTGCAAGTCTGGACGATGACCAAGCAAAGCAGTGTATTTTTTTTGTATTTAAAAGTAATCTAATTTGTTTAAATTGTTATGATTTCTTGATGTCAATTAACGATTAGTAATTTTTAAGTAATCCTAATAATGAGATCATCGTGTAGAAAGAATTTATAAGCATTAATTGGCTACAAATAATCCTAATATGATTAAAATTACTTTAGATTATCGTAGAATAATGAAAGATAATCCTAAGCAGTCAAAAATGATTCTAATTTTTTATAGATTATTTTCGATTACTTTCTAAATAATATTTTTAAAAGTTACACTATTTTTGGATTATTAAAGAACACTTTTGACTGGTTTACAACAATCTAAAGTCATTATTTTTGAAGTATTTGTAATCGTTATCAATATGTAATCATGCAAAACTGGAAGTAATCGTATTTTATAAATTACTTAGCGCTTAAATACAAAATAGTTTAATCGCTAAACCTTACGTAAAGTAATCCATATTTAACTGCTAAGACCTTAATTAAATCGAATGAAGCCAGTTTTAGTGGCATCTAAAAAAAGCAGTACTTTTTGAAATAAACCTGTTCAGCGTTATCGCTCAAGCCAGTGTTTTTTTCTCTTATGCTAATCCTGCAAAGCTCTACGCTTGTCTGTAGGAGGCAAGAGTGTCTGGCGGAAATCGAACCCGCAACCCCCGTAGGGATGGACTAGCTCACTACCAACTAGCCAACCGGGGCACCCCCTAGAAAACTTCTAAATTTTTTAAGGCAGATGTTTTTAAAAATGGTTTCAAAATTTTTAAAATTTAATTGTTTTTAACTATTTACATATAAAATTTTTATGATTTTCAAAAATTTGTGTGAAAATATTTTTCAAGAGAGGTGAAGTGTTTTGCAAAATAAGCCCCTTAAATTTTTATTGTTTGTAGAAACAACCGCGATAAAAATTTTGTAATTGCTATTGTTGTTACTTTTTTAATTGTTTTTTTTTTATTTATTTATATTATAGCTTTTTTGTTTGTTCTTATTGTTTATAGTAATTGTTTTTGTTGCTATAAAGTGGGAGTATTTTATTACAGTGTTAATTACGTTTTGTTCAATTCAAGTAAATTTGACAACGGCGATGACAATCTCGATGATGATAATGATGATGGTGAATGGTCAATAATTTGACTCACCACTGTCATTGTGCTTAAATAATGTAAACGTTTTTGTTAAAGGTATACAATTTTTTATGGCGTTTTACTATTTAAAGCAAAATTTTTTTTTAAGGTTTTTGTTAATAAAATTCTTTTTATATTTGTAAACATGTTTGTTATTATTTTTTAAAATGATTTTATACTTTTCTATTTTTTTGATTTACACAATTTAAATTTAATTTAAATGTGACATTAATTTCTTTTTAATACGTTTCCTTTTTAGACCATAATTTTTAATGTAATTTGCCTTGATTTTATTTATTTTTAAACTCTTTAATAATTTATTTAATTATTTCTTTAAGATCAAAGATCAGAATATTTTTTTATCAGGCGGCATTTTAAAAACTTTTTGATTTTATTTTTTAACACTTCTTGTTTTGAAAAAAAATCAGGTTAAATAATCACATACATAAGTGTATTTTTTTTCTTGTTTTTATGGGGGGGAAAAAATTATAATAAATCTTGCGTTAAGCAAAAATAAATTACTTTTTTTTTTAAAATTATTTTTACAAAATAATCCACGACGACAACGACGTTATTGTTTATATGCACGGCATGATACTGAAACATTTACACACGTCAATCTGTAAGATATTTATTTTTTGTTTTTGTATATAAACTAAAGAATTGTTCTTTTGTCTCGGGCTGTTGTACAACAACAACAACATTTGTCGCCCCCAGTGTGAGAGAAAAAATTATCTTTCTATGCACGTTGCGTTGAGTTGTTGGTATATGTATAAATTTGAACCACTATTCATGCATGTGATCGTGCCGGATCTGCTCAGGGGTGGAAAGTAGTATATTTATTTGGGGGCCGAATGAATTTGGCTACAAAATTTAACATATTTAAATTTAAAGTTATGGGTTTATAAGTTTAAGCCACAAAGCTAAGAATCTAACATAGAATATCAATACAAAGTTGGCCAAGCCTGATCATATCTAGATTATTCGAATCTAAGATTTTAATTTTTAATATTTTAAATATTAAATTTTGACATAATAATGTTTTTTAAATGCGGTCGCGATGTGCGACTAATAACAAACTATGGACATACCAAAAGAACAAAATACTTATAGGAACAGGTACCTTATAATCATCTGACCCGACTTCAGCGACTTAAAATAGTCGGAACCCACCTGGTCGCACAAAATACTAAACATTACTTTGGCACTAATATGTATATGGAGGATTTCATGTTAAGTGACCCAACTTTTGAAATCGATGTCTTCCGATTTGGATGAAATTTGCACCAAGGTTAGTCTTATTGGATAGTAGTTTAGACACAAATTTTCAACAAGATCGGTCAAAAAGTTGGGTCACTTGACATGAAATCCCCCATATATATCCGGCTTATACGTTGATTCGGCTGATTAGCTGGCTGAATTATCTTAATGGATCCATTTTTCTTCCTCAGTTATGATGCAGTGCATATGCAAAATTGTCGCTCAACGTCTCTCGGCTTCAACTCGGGTGATAGGCAAATTCTTTGCTTTTAGATTTTATATACTGCTTGCATACGTTTGGAAATTGGTGCTGGAGTGGATTTCAATTATTTTGCAAGTTTTACTCGAGTTTGATAACAATCTTCAAACTTTTTTGGCTGACCTCGGCAGACTTTGTTCTTCTTGGGAAAATTAACATTTCTGAACCGCAAAAACCAACTCACGCACATTCAAATCAA
Source organism: Pollenia amentaria (assembly GCA_943735925.1). Taxonomy (NCBI): domain Eukaryota; kingdom Metazoa; phylum Arthropoda; class Insecta; order Diptera; family Polleniidae; genus Pollenia; species Pollenia amentaria. The sequence continues at coordinate 125,487,996 of OX031008.1, forward strand.
TGTACACTGGTCGATTCCGGCCAAAAATGTTTTTTTTTTTAACCTATTTAATCTGGTAACAGTGCAACCAATCAAAATCAAGTTAGGATTATACTGCCCTCCAAAGAATGAAAGTCTCATCTCCATTTTAGTAGTTTTGAGATATTGAGGATTTATGTTTTTTATCTTTCGCGTCTTAAAATTTAATATTTTTGAAAAACCTTAATCATATATTATTTGATTCGATTTTATTACCTTAACAGACAGAGGAAATTTTGATGATGAAATAGAGAAAATGGACTTATGACTTTTATACCTAAAAAAAAAAAAAAAATCCAACGAAAATTAAATTGAACAAATAAGTTCCATATTTGGAGATGTTGTGTATATATTTATTTTTCTAGTCAAGCCATTTATAGTCAGTTGAACATATGTATTAAGTTTCTGATGAAAGTGGCGAGGCAGGTTCTAGAATTATAATTATATTTTGTTCAATATTAGACAATGATGACGTTGACGGCATGTTTTGATCAGGAGATGATATCAATTTTTTTGTTATTTACAATTTTGCGCTTCTTCTTTTATTGATGTAAATGATGGCTCATAAACACAATTTTCTATATTGGTTTCTTTTTTCTTTTCTGCTGCTAACTTCCATCCTATTTTTTTTAGGAAGGTTGCAGTTTTTAATTGCTTAAAGTGCAAAGATTTTTTCTCGATCCATATTTTCTGTTTTCATAATCACATAACATAAATAACGTATGACTTATAGTTACACAAATAAAAATTAAAATAGTTTTAATAAAAATTTTAAAACACAGGAACATTCAAAACCAAAGAGCAGCAACAGTTTTAAAAATTAAGTCTTCTGACATTTAGTTGCAAAATGTGTGTATGAATGTATGAATGCATGTATTTATATGTAAACTGAAGTAGACTGGCTTGCTCTAATGCACAACGTTAATTTTTATTTCATGCCGACAGCTAAATTGCAAAACATGCTAAACCGACTAAGCATACTTTTGGATTGAGTACTGGTCAACTTAAATTCTGTCAAATTTTGTTGTTGATCGGCTTATCCAAGCCAAAGTTATACCCAAAAAGTAACTTAGCATACAACTGAATGTTGTATCGCCCGTAAACTTTAAGAGCTTTTTCTGCCAAACTCACTATTTAGACTTCGCATGTTTTGGAATTGAGCAGTCGATACGATATGAAGAATCGAGCGTTCAGCTTCTTTTAATTTTACTATTTTTTTAATCATTCGCAGATCCAACAACAAAATTCTCTGGATTCTTAAAGTTGTTCGTCGATATTTGGAAGAACTTGTGCGTTATATTGCACACACATTCAAAAAAAAAAACATAGATACATATAACGTATGGGCAAAAAATACGGAAATAGGCAAAGCATTGATAAAAATATTTTAGCGATAAATTTTAATATTAAGTTTAATTTTTTTAATACATACTAGGTAATGTCTAATTAAAAAAAAATATTGGCTCCAGAGCGCCTAGCCTTCCGGACTTTTTTTGGTACTTCAGCCATCGACCTCTGAGTTCCCTCTGTGTCAATGCTTTTTAGCTCTTTTTTATTTTTTAGATGAGGCAATCTACATTTTTTGCACGTAATCCGCTTTTGTAAACATTTTTCTTCAAATTTGCCCAAAAAGGTTTATATGGATCTAAGCCGAGGAAGTTTGGTGGGTTACTTTCCATCGGTACAAAATTGATTTTTCTGCTATTCAAATTGTCTATTGTTGCCTCGGCGTAGTGATATCACGCTAAGTCTGGCCACAAAACTAGTTTATCAATTTGGTGATATTTTTTGATATAGTTTTCAAGTTTTGGAATACATTTTTCATTATAAACATTTGCATTTACTGCCAATCCACCCTTGAAAAAACTGGTTCACTAATAACACACTCGATAATCGGCCACTTCCGAGGGCACTTCCAACCCGAAACAGGGTTTCTTTCTATTCTTTTATTTATTTATATCATGGCTTTTGTTTTGTATAGAAATATCTTTTTAAATCCCATGTCTTTATCCCATGTCTCAATCTTTTTTGCCGGATTTTCATTACAAAATTTACATATTAGTTCTGTCTAATTCGTTTAGCGACATTTTTAACACTAGTTGGTTAAAAATGCACATACTTTTTATTTATTATAATGAATATGATTATACCGTTATATTTATGATTTTTTTTTTTTTTTTTGTAAACAACAAGTAGATTTTGTAATACTGCGTTGTTATATTTCCGTATTTTTTGCCCATACTAAGGAAAAAAGTCTTAAAGGCCATGTCAGATAAAACTTTTGCTTCGCGTTGCGTTACCGATTCGCTTTGACATCTAAGATAAAATATACATACTTATACGAAACATGTCACATAAAGTACTTTCAAAGCGGAGCGAAGCAAAAAGTTAGCCAACTCTCATCTTTTTGCGAGCTTTAACATTTGGCTAGTAAAATTTTCTTTTTTTTTAAATTTTTTTTGCCAAATTCAATTCCAAAAAACAGTCCAACTAAATGTTTAACTTTTAATTTTATAACAAATAATTAAATGTACAAATTACCAACTGCTTTTATAAGTAAACAAACAATGCGTGAGTGTTCTCAAAGTTTTCATTGTGGCATACACCTTTTGCTTTGCGTTTTTCTGCCGAAGGTAGAAACGTCACGAAAAGCGACAAAGTTGTATCTGACACGGCCTTGAGCTTACAATTTTGGTCAATGTAGGGATGGGCAATATATATCATTATATCAAAATATCGATATTTAAGAAAATAATAATCGATATATATCGCCGATATTTAAAACACCCATATATCTATACATCGATATTTGTTTGCTAATATCGAATTCGATATTTTTAAGAACCCTTTATAATAAAATTCAACATTTTAACCGTTCAACTGCTTACAATACTGTTGTTTTTTAAGATTTTTTTTGCCTAATATTAACAAAGAAAATGGTCCTTTTCCATTGTACATATTCATAGTTTTTTAAAAGATGACAAGAAAATAGATAAGCGGCGAAAATATTCCGGACAAGCTTCCTAGAATTATGCAAAGAATTGCCTTATTAAAAGCAGCAAAAGACTATTAAATGTTGAAATAATAATAAAAAAGAGAGCAATATTTCGTTTTTTTTTATTTGAACATGTTCTTCGCTTATGTATTACAAATTAAATATCGCACAGTTTACCTGAATAGTATGTGTCACAAGTTTCGTTTACCGGCAATTATATAATTCGGCATTATATAATCCCATTTACATTTTTCGTAATTTATTTTTTTATATTTTATATCGATGCCTTACTTTCTCAACCTCGTTTCTTAAAAAAATACGGTGTTGACTTTTTTATGTCAAACGATTGCTATTTTTGTGTTATATTACTGCAACAACTTATTATTTAAATAATTTATTAATATCTACAGAATTGAGACAAAGTATTGAAATAATAAGTTGTTGCAGTAATAGAACACAAAAATAGCAATCGTTTGACATAAAAAAGTCAACACCGTATTTTTTTAAGATACGAGGTGACTCGCTTTACTTTCATTTAAAACAAAAACCAAGTTTCAAAACATGTTTTTGTTTTAAATGTAAGTTAAGCGAGTCAATTTTGCCCTCGCGTTCTACAAACAGGCAGTTAGAATGGAGTTACATGTAAAATGTTTGTACATATGTATGTAAATATGTATTTACATAGGTATATTAAATTTTTAAATTTGGTAATAATTTCAGCTAAATAAATATCGATACGAATATATCGATATACTTTGTCAATTTGCCCATCCCTAGGCCAATGTGATTTTTTATCATATATATATATTACTGGCAGATAATACCAGGGATGTTAAAGTTGGTTCAGTTGCACTTTTTTGGTACATTTTGACCTCCTAAAGTACCGTGGTACTACCGTGACTCATTTGGTACAATTTAAAAATGTGTCATAGTTCCCCCTTTTTGAATTTTTTAGTATAGCAAACAAATTATTGAGTCCTTTTCATTGCATTTATGTTGTATAACAAATCGTTAATGTAATGGGCGCTTAATTATGCGACTCGTATTGTGGTATTTAGAGCGCTTAGTACCCTTTCACAATGTGGCAAGTGAAAGGCAGACAGACGAAGTTTGTTGATAAGGGGCCGATGCTGTATGCGTGACACACTTTACTTTTTTCCTCTCTCGCCTAAAAACTTCGTCTGTCTGCCTTTACCTTGCCACATGTTAAGTTTTGTTTTTTTGTGTACAATTGATTTTTAATGTCCTTTTTCAGTTTTAATAAATAAAAAAAAAAAAAAATGGTACCGTGAAGGTCCAAAAAGGTCCTTTTTTTCGGAAGTTGGTACAAAATTTAATACCCCATTTAACATCCCTGGATAATACTTTTCTGTCTAGGAAAGACGCTAGAGGAGGTAGATCTGACTATTTCGCTTAAGGTTTTGCAGTCAACTACAATACAAAATGAGTCTTTTAAGATTAATACATAAATCAGAAACACATTCACGGTTCCGAAACTGTCCCTATCTCAGTTTTGGAATATTGGCACTTGTGAAATTTTTTCTTAATTGTATTAAGTAGTCGGACTAAAGATGGATCTCTAATAGCTTTATTAACGGTAGAGATTAAATGGCTCCGGCTTCAAAGCAAAGACTTATGACATGATCCTAGCGGCTATGTACTAAAAATACGACGTGTAAGTATATGTAATGCGTTAGCAAATATTGAAACTCAGTGACGAAGTTTGGTCTAGTCACGGACTACTCTGAGCTGAATAAAATTAAGTAAGAATCCATTGCTTCATACTTAATCCACCACTGCTAAATGTATGCGAATTTTATTCCATGAAGTTATTATATTCGAAATATATTTAGAACACATGACGAAAAATTTGGGATATGATTATAATTAGTACTTAGAGTTAGAAATTAAAACAGTTTTTTGCATTCATCAACGTTTTAATAAAGATAAAGAAAACCTTTAATAATAATTAAGATTTACATCCAGTATTGGGAAAGTCAAACATTGAATTCTTAAATATTTAAGAGAAATCTAGTTGAACTGTATTGTTCACAAGCTTTTATTTTTGAATAAACAGTCGAAATTTGTGAAGCAGTTAAATTAAAAAATGTTATTAGCAGAACTAAACTATAGTGAGCTAATCTGATTTAACTTTTGTCCCATAAACAAGAATGTCTATTATAGAATTTCCGAAACCGGTATTTTGATAATTTTACCGGACCAAAGGTTGTTCCTAACTGTTATAAATCGTGTAAAAGAAAAATGTGATCTCTCTCTCTCTAAGTGTGTGACGAGATTTTAAATTATTCACCACACCAAAATAATATTTGTGGTATTTTTATGCGACAAAATGGTGAGTTTATAAACTGCAATTTTGTTCATTGCTCTGACTGTTTTCAGTCCGTTCAGTGTTGCCAAATAAGGGCTTTAGTCCCCAAATTGGAGATCTCAACATTAGCTTGGGGACAGGGTTTCGAGAGCGAGGATTTGCGGATGTTTGAAAAATTTTGTATTATTACTCAACAAGCATATTTTGTAAGAGAATCTTGTACAATTGTACAGTAAAACTGGATTTTGAGCTGTTATTTCTATGGCCGGTTTCGACGGCCAATTTGAAATTTCGTTTTTTAGAACTTTTATTATTATTATTATAATTTTCTTTCTAAACTGTTGAAACTATTTTTTGCTTTTTGGTTAATTTCTTAAGTTTTGAACAAGATTTCTAAGTGATGCTCGACAACTAGAAATATTTTTGACAAATTAATTTAATATTTGAAGTTTGAAAATAATTTCATAACGTCTTCAATTAAATATCATAAAGTAGTCAATTATTTTTCAAACTGATACAATTTTCAAGTTAAAATAAATTTTCCTAAAAACTTTATCATTTGAAATTTTTTAACCCTTTTGTCACCTATAAAAATTGATTTTCTTTTCAAAAATTGGTTTTCTGTTAACAGATATAAAGTAGGATTTGTATTGTAAACTAGAAATCTGAGAACGCAGAGGATAGAAAGTTGAAATCACTTATTGTTAAAATAAAGCGACCAGATTTTTAAAAAAAATTACATTAGGAAAAATTGTACAAAAAAATAAAACGACCAGTTGGCGTTACAAAGTCAGCTGATTATTATTTGTTCTTTTTTTGGAACGCACAAAAGTCAAACTATGTACATTTATAAAAAGTAAACAAATATGTTTAACTATTTTTTTTTTTATGGAGTTTGTCTTACTAAATTCGCCGTAACACAACCTTACCCAGTAAAAAATGTGCTCCAAAAGGATCACACTTTATGTATGAATTCATACCTCAAATCGCTTCAAACCTGCTGATAGGATGCCTAATTTTTGTATGGGGTGTTCCCGGTTTGGAGGACGTGCAAATAAAGCACTCCTAAAGGGCTTTTTTAAGGGCTAACTATATTGACATATTTATTAATGTCTTGATTTTACTGGTTTTAATGTATTTTTCAAGCATTTTCGTAAACCAAAATATTTTTTTATTTTTTTTTTCGCCTGAATACCTTTTCGCTGTCAAAACTAAAATAACAGCTTTTTTATATTATTCGTTATTATTTACTGCTGTAAAAGATTTCTCTTATTGAGGCGCTTGATTATACGCTTTTTCTCTAAAGTGCTTCAATAAATACAAATGTTTTTTACTGGGTATTTAATGAGCTTAAGCCACAACACTGGATACACAAATTTGACGAAAAGAAAATAATTGTGGCCATATATTTTTAAAAGCGGAAGGTTATTACCCAGCAAAAAAATGTGTTTTTTGAAGCACTTAAGAGAAAAAGCGCATAATCGAGCGCTTCAATAAGAGAGGTCTTATACAGCAGTAAATAAAAACGAATAAAATATACAAAAAAGTTGCTATTTTAGTGCTGACAACGAAGAAGGTTTTAAAGCGAAAAATAAAAAAAAAATATATTATGATTTACGAAAAAAAATTACAAAAGATGACTTATTATGCAAAAAATGACAGAAGCGAATTAAAAAGGATAATTGTCCTTCGATAAAGATGAAGTTGGTCGCCTTAGTTAACACCAAGTATCGATTTTCTTTTAAAAAATACAGTTTTCTTTGAGAAAATAAAATGTTAAAGCACGTGCAGGACAACAATTTATGATCACTTATTATTTATGTCGAGAAACGACAATGGAAATTTTTTAAATGAATACATTTTAATTTTAAAATTATAAATTCATAAATTTAATTAAAGTTTACAATTTGTATCCCAAATTTGTTATAAACTTAAAAAATTGTAGAAGAAACTGGTGATTTATGTTTTGAGATGGGATTTGTTGGGGACATGAGTGACCAGATCTAAAAAAATTTACAGCAAAGTCTGATGTCAGAGCCAAAAAATGGTAAAAATTATTTTAAAAAATGCTAAAAATAATGCTTACATTTTTAAAGAATTTTGTTAAAAATGTATAACCAGTATGAAATTTAATTCGAAGCAAAATACATTTTAGTGACTTATTTTTTAACGAAATTGTTATATTAAAACAAGTGGATAAATTTTGGTAAAGCACCTTTAACACATAAATATGAAGCACAGGTAGTTGAAATTGCATTTTAAATTTAGGGGCCCGCAAAACCATTGATACGTGCTTAATTTAAAAGATTGATTTCTATGATATACAAATTTTTTTAGATCATTTTATTTTTTATAGTTAAAGAAAAGTTGAAGGTTTAGAATTATTATTTTTTGAGCAGTTTAGAGCAAAAATTTTTTTACACATTTACACTATTGAATTGTTATCCTAAAACAAAGTGAAATTTCCTTGTGCTTTTATATCGTAACATCAAAATAATATTTACAATCAACATGATAAGGATATCTCTAATATTCCCTGAATATTATATTTTTTTACAAGACAGGTAAGATGTTTCTAAACATAAGAATTATCCCTTTTTATACGAAATTATTTTAGGTACAACTATTTTAAGTCAAAATTTATTTTAATTTAGTCCAAATTTTTAAAATAAATAATGCTAAAAAAAGCTAAAAACATTTTCTAAAAATGCTTAATAAAATGCCAAGTGCTAAATGAAAATTTTGCAGCTAAATAAAAAATTTTAATGCTAAATTTTGCCACAAAAATGCCAAAATGGCCACACTTTACATGAGCCAAAAGCTTTATGGCAACAATGATCCCATCTCTCTCACTCTCTTTCTCTCTGTTCAACTATTATTTTAATGGGTTAAGTTTTAAATTTTGCTTTAGTGGGTGGGTGACAGGCAGGTTATAAAGTTTAGGAAGGAGGAGATCCAATTTTTTTTTATGAATAGAACGTACGTGAGGGAATGTTCATAATAAAAGTGTTAAATAGCGATCATTTATAAAAAAGGGGGCTGGTTTTCAAGTTCATTACTGTAAAAACAACGTAATGTAATCACACTTTTCAACTCGTAAAAATGTTTTCCCATTTTTAGTTTTTAATTTTATTAAAGTTAAAATACTATATAATAATATTGTCTTCTTGAAAATTTTGTTTAATATGAAATTAAAGCTTAAACTAAAGATTTTTAGCCGAAATACTTTCATTTATTTTATGTGTCACCTACAATCTAAATTCATTTAATTTAAATTTAAGCATGAACTGTGTTTTTAGGGTACTTTTATTCGTAATTCCATTTTCATTTTATTTTTGGTACATGTTGTCTTCGTCTCTGAGTTTTAATTCAGTTTTTCCTTTACGAGTATTATTTAATTAAAAAATTTTTTCTTGCATTTCTGTACATCCATATATTTTTTTTTCTACATTTAATTACTATTGAGAATTTATTTCAATTGCAAACACAAATGGATGTACGTTGTGCATATTAGGAAATATTTTTTTTTTAATTTTCGTAAAATAATAAATTATATTTTCTTTAGTTAAGCACAAATCAATCATGACATTTAATCGTTTCGAATAAATTGAACAATGTAATCGCTTTTAAAAACTAAAATATATTTATTAAATGCACATGATTTATTGCCGATCATTTTGCGCGTAACTTTGTAAAAATTTTCTTGTGAATAGACTTTTTCTTTTTAATTTCTATTTTAATATGTTCCTTCTAATTATAATATTTCACAAATCGTTTGACATTAATGTGAAAATGAATTGTTAGTTGGTATGTTAAAAATAATTGAGTTCAAGTTTAAGTCTGGATAATGTGGAAATTAGGGGGGAGGTTTAAGGATTGTTAGGAATTGTAGAGAAGTTGTTGGCAAGAAAATTAGTCCAAAATTAAGTTTCTGAAGTTCAGCAGTACAAATTTATCACTGGAAAATTCAATGGTTTTCGATTCCCACTTCCTAGAAATTTAATGAGAGATTTCGGTGAAATAGGTAAGGTCCTAAAGAATACTGCCCAGAATTTCTTTCGAAATCTTGTTGATAGTTTTATACTCTATTTAACAAATGACCAGGAAAGTAAGGTCTTAGGAGAACTAATTTTAACAAAATTATTTAAATATAGAACTGTTGGACTTGGCTTCATGAGTATGTCATGCCATTGCTCTATCTAACCTCGCCTATCTGCCTTGCCTGGCTGTATCTAAAAAATTGTTGAAAATATTCATCTTGATGATTTTGGTGTAAATTTCGAATTATCTGCAAAGCATCAATTATTTTTTAAACAGTATTCCGATTTTTCCCACTAATGGATTAAACGAAATTCTTCAGGACGATGTCCGTCCTTTTTGGTTTTCCCGGATAACACAGCTTCCAACTAAATAATTTAATGAACCGGAATATAAGATAACCGCTTCAGTTTCTAAAATTATCCTTCAAGAGTCTCAGTCAGTATTGTTTCTAAGGTTCTGGAACATTTCGGAAGTCCTTGACATCGGTATTTTGATATTTCTAACAAATGAATCTTACAAAGATTTTCTTAAAAATGTCACAAGTAGTTTTTGGATTACTTAGATAGCTCAGATCCCTAGTAAATAGCCTAAAGGCTTGAATTGCAGATTATCTTTAGATATTCGAAGACTTCGTTGAGAGTTTTTGACTTTATCTTGCGAAAAACTGAGTTAAAGAGCCATTTTTGGTTCTGTGTAATATCGGAAATATCTACAGTGCATCGCTCCTTAATAGTAATCCATAAAGTAGTCTACCAGAGAAAAATCCTAGTATAGAATGTTATAATTCAATTAAAAACGCTGCCTTTTAAAATATGCGAAACTGTCGCATAACAGATCCGCTCCATGCCCTACTGTATCCGCTGTGGTTCCATGTTGTTGAAAGGACTTATTTGAGTGGTTCTCCACAGATGACAAGAAATGTTCGTACGTTCTGCCGTAATGAGTAGCTAAAAAAAAAAGAAATTAACCATTCCGTATGATATTCCGCAGAAAACTGTTCACTTAAGAAGATGAAATTACTTTCCCCACGTTGACAAACGCCGAATGTCGCTTTTCATATAAAATTTTTAAATTAAATTTTTGTGTTCCAATTTTAACTTCCAAAAAAAAAAAAATCATTATTATACTTATGTTTTCCGAACAAAATTTTTTTATTAGGAGTTTTCTTGAGCACCATTTACCCATTTCGAAAAATTTGTCCGGAAAGACAAATCTGTCATATGTACGCAAAATCTATTAATCCAGCCGATCTACTAGGGTTTGTCGGGTAAATAGTACGGCTGTTTCTGTTGGGGGGACTGTAGGGGGTATTGTCCTACGTAGTATCTATCTATTTTCTTCTTTACTTCTCTCTTTCCTCTTTTTCTATACTGAAGGGATTCACAATAGACCGCATTGGTCCCCGAATGGAGATGCGCCCTTGGGCGAATAACCCTTCTTAACCTAACCTAACCTAACCTTCATGGTGGTAGTACTTCAGAGACTGATAATAATTTGCTTTGCGCTCTTAGTGACAAACTCCATACATATTTTTTATTTCTTCCAAACGTAAATAATGGACGGGTCGTTACAATTGCATATCATACAAAATGACTATGCAAATTTAATATGATGCGGCAACTCATTTCAACTTTAGTTAAAAAAATTTTACATATTGGCAGCACAGCTCAAATTTGTCCAGACCAAGGCGAATTCATTCATACAGGTGATCGCAAAGAAAGAGCAATACAGGGAGAGTCCCGCTGGCTGAAACTTTTGTTATATAGAGTTTGACATTTACAATCAGTGTTCGCAAATAGAAATTATATAATGCTCTTTAGTGTTTGGTACGGTAGAAATATGAAAAACACAAACGCTAATAGTTTTGTGCACTTCTATTTGCGATCTTCGTACTCAATAAAAATACTAAACTAATCCAACTCAACATAAATATAAGAAGATTTAATTGCGTTCGTTTTTTTTTTTTTTTGTAAAAAATCCACAAACTTTGTTGTATTTGGTTCAGCACATTAAGGATCGTTCGTTTCAGTTGTGCTCAGCAACCCTTCAGCTTGTAAAGACAACAAAAAAAAATTTTTACAAAAGCCAAAAAAGAAATATCCAACAAAAAATTTTACAAAACAGGCTATTCGTGCTGTGATTGTGGCAATTGCCAAGCAACAACCACAATACTACTTAGGAATCCTTGCTCAAATTTGTTGTTTGCTCATTCCTTCATCAATGTAAAAAACACACAAGAACATTTAAATAAAATGTTTGTCTACTGAATCGCTACAATTGTTCTGTTTTATAACGAAAAACAGAAAGCTACATAATGTTTGTTTCTTTCGAGAAAATAGTTATAAACGGTATTAATTAAGGGTTGTGAACTAATACACAAACACTAAAAAAATAGACGTCGTTTCTGGGTGTGTGTACAATACGCTAAATAATGTTCGGTTTGTTTTCGAATGCTGTTTAAAATAAAGATCCCAGTAAAAAACGTGCTCCAAAAGGAGCAGGTTTTATGTATGGATTCAAACCTCAAATCGCTTCAAAGCTGCTGATGGGATGCCTGATTTTTGTATGGGGTGTTCCCGGTTTGGAGCACTAATTTCTGCTGACAATAAGCGCTTCTTTTAACATAATAAAACACGCATATAAAGCACTCCTAAAGTGCTTTTTTAAAGGCTAACTAAATTAACATATTCATTCATGTTTTTCTTTTACTGGTTTAAATGCCTTTAATCAAGCATTTTCGTAAACCATAATATATTTTTATTTTGTTATCGCTTTAAAACCTTCTTCGTTGTCAGCACTAAAATAGCAGCTTTTTTGTATATTTTATTCGTTATCGTTTACTGCTTTATAAGAGCCCTATTATCGAAGCGCTCGATTATGCGCTTTTTCTCTTAAGTGCTTCAAAAATCACAAATTTTTTTTACTGGGGATGTAGACCGTCATACAAAAATAGGAACAGTTTGTATAATTCTCCCTCTCTCTCTCTCTCTGTTGCAGTCACCTGTATGAATTCGCCTAGGTTCGAACCAAATAAAAGCGATTCAACTTGACAGGTGTTCGTAAAACAAATTTCTCTCTCTCTATCTCTCTCAAAAATAACATTTTTATCCGGACAAAAATATCATCCGGACCTTTAGATCATTTAAAACCAATAATTTGATGGAATCGACCTTTAGATCATTTAATACCAATCTTTTCTATCATATCAGCAATACAGTTTCATCCTTCTTTTTCATTAGCTTTGTTCTATTTCAATTTTGAACTTTTGTTTTGACGTCTTGTCAATAAAATATTTATGTTATTTTCTATAAAAGAAGAAATGACAGTTCTTGGAATGAAAAGTGATGGTTTGTAAAACAATTTGGGCACTTGTGCAGCTTCAAGTATGAACTGTGAAGTACATACTTTTATTTTTTTCATTTTTTTTAAATGCTTTGTATTTAGAATTTACTGCAATGTATTTAAAATTAATCTCTCCATAATAATTACCGTCATCATTCACTCACTCTATACTATCAAAACACTTCCGCTTCTGTCATAAACACACAGCAGCAAGGCAGCGCCTTAAACTAAATTATAATAATTTTATTCTTTTTTAATTTTTAACGTAAAAAAATAAAATTAATTTATTGCCTCTCGAATGAAAAATAAACAATCAGACAAACAGTCACATGCCAAGATAAAAGTGAAATTTAGATTGAGAAAAAAATGATGAGAAAGGACAGTATGAAATAAAAATAAATAAAATTGAAATAAATTGCTGTCAAGGAAATCAGTTTTTTGGTTCAGTTCTTTTACCTAAGAACAAAAGTCTTTAATCTAAAATTTACGTATACAAATTGTGATTGTGACCATATTTTTTAATGTTTAATGTTTTGATATATTTTTGAGCGATCTCGAAATTTTTCGGTTAATTGCCGATAGGGATTGTATGTCACACAAATGGATAATGTTATCATTTTTATCTGAATTTCAATATTTTTAAATTAAATGATTATACCAATAAACTCAAGACTCTGCAGATTAACATATTCTACACGTGGCTGGCAAATTTTGAACGTTAAGTGTGATACATTGGTACTAGCGGGTGATTCAACGTGAGATTTGATTTATAATGCAAAATAAAACACATACAAGTAAGACCATAAAGTTAATAAGAATTTTAAACACTCAGGTCTTTCTTGTAACAATATCAAAGCTTCAACAAAGTCACAACAATTAACAGTGAATTTTTCTTTCTTACATTCCTCTACAATTGGCTAGTTTTTTTCCAACACGAATTGTAGTTGGAAGAGGATAGAAAGAAAAAAAAAAGAAATAAAAATATTTTCTAAAGAAGCTGGCCTTAGCAACCAGCGAAATGCGCATAGAAACTACCTTTCCCCCAACAATAAATTTCATTGTTTTAATCATAAATGAAGATTGGGAGTATTAGCACATCATTAATAAATGAATTAATTAATCACCCATATCGGGAATAATATGTGAAATTTTTGTTCCCATGAAATTTTCATTCCCCATGAAGGGAAAATTGCTATCGTGAATTTAATGGGAACGTTTGTTCCTGCTATCAATTAGTAGTGAATGTTAAATAAGGAAGAAGAAAATACAAATAGGAAAATAAATATTAAAAGGTTATAATTTAAATTAAAATTTGTCAAATATAAGTTTTGTAACAAATAAATATAAATTTTCGATGCAAAAAAATAAGTTTTTAATAAATTTTTTCATATGCCTTCAATAATAAATTAAAAATGGTTTGCTTCTACTGATAGTTTTTAAATTTTGAGTTAATACCCTCTTGTTACGAGTAATTATTATTATTATTATTATTATTATTATGTTCTTTATTTAACCGAGCCCATAGGGCCATATATGGTATTATTAGTATTTTACAATAATGAGTAATTTAATTTAATAACTAATTAATGATTAATAACTAATTAAACTAACTAATTTTTAAAAATTGGGTAATCCTTTGAAGACAAATATGAATACTTAATGATACAAATTGAGCAGCTTCCGTTTAAAGCTTGACGGTGACAATTCAAAGGTTCTGAGGCTGATAGGAAGATCATTATAAAGTCTACATGATCTCACCATAAATGATTTTTCATAGTACGAATTATTAATTCTCGGCAAAATTAAGTTCGGATTTCTAGTTGATCTAGAAAACTGGTAATAGGGCTCTATGTACATGATGGAACGAGATATTATGATCTTGTAAAACGAATATAATGCATGTATTTTAACATAATTCTGAAATGAACATTCTAAAAATTTGTGAACATAGTTGGATACATGGTCATGACTCCGCAGGCAGAATATAAATCTAATAATTCGATTAAATATAAGCCCTACCCGCCTCACATTAAAAGAAGTTGTGCCACTGTAGATCTCAAGACAATAGAGAATATGACTCAAAGGAAGTGAATGGCCCAATTTAATTTTAATTCTTATCGGTAAGTAACAATTGAAACTGTATAAGGCGCGCAACATGCGATTGATCTTAGATTTCCGTCGCGAATTAAACCCAAACATTTGATTGTACTAACAAAAGGTATTTGTACCCTATCAAAAACAATTTTAAGAGGCATATGATCACCATTTATGTTCCCAAAGGACAATGCTCTTGTTTTAGTAGGGTTAAACCTAAGCTTGTTTAGCAATGACCAATTATAAACCAAAGACAATATATAATTAATAGTCGACTCGTGACAATCTAAGAATTGAGTGCGATACGTAATTAAGTGCGATACGTAACTTAAATTAACTCTTAATAAACTTGGTTGATCGTTAATATATTTAAATGTATTCATGTTAAATTTTTTTACCTTAAAAATCCATTTGAGTAAATGTCTATTAAAATATGGGCTTATATGTGCTCTTGTTTTTATTTCTAATAATATGTTATTGTTGAAAGTGGCATAATTCCATTTGCAGGTAAAAAAATGGAATATTTTTCTAAATAATTACAATTAAATTTTGATAATAAAATTTAAAGGGTGTTGAGTGGTAAAAACATTACTCTTATAGATGATCGTTCGCCAATATTTTTAAATTAACTCAAAAGCAAACCCTTAAATATCTCTATAAATGAAAAATAGACCACATTCAAATATAGCAGCTCAATTATAAAAAGAATTATAAATCTAAAAAACCAACTTATTTATGTGCTATTTTCACAAAACAAGTGATTGAAAGAGTAGTAAATTGTATATGAAAAGCACTCAGTTTTTTGGAAACCTTAACAAAACCACATGCAGTGGGCCTGTTATTAGGCATCCTATTGAAAAGTATGTCGCTTTGAATTTTGTTTATTGATTTTGATCTAAATATTCAATAAAAAGTGAAAATTACTTAAATTTTTTATAAAGTTCGCTAGAAAAAATAAAGTGAACAAACTAACACGAAAAAGGGAATAAACAGCTTTGAAAAAACCGTTCACGATCATGGGAAATTTTTGAAATGTGAATATTTTTGTGATGTCATTCCCCATTGAATTATATATCAAAAAATGGGGAAACATTTCAAGGGAAAAGTTATTCACGATTGCAATTATAGAAAAAGGGGAAATATTTCATGGGAATAAGTATTCACGACAGGGGTGAATAATAAATATTTCATTCCCGAAAATAACTTTTGATAAAACACATACATTTGAAAGTGAACTTCAAATTTTTAATATCGGCTAAAAGAACAATTTATGGCATTTACTGTTTGAAAGTGATATCAAGTAAATGTTTGCTATTTCACGACTAACTGGGGTATATCGCTGGATGTAATCCAGTCGATCTACTTTTTTTGTTGTTGTTTTTAAAAAGTATTTTTTCTGATGCTAATCCCGCGAAGCTCTACGCTTGCCTGCAGGAAAGAAACCTGAGTCTCTGGCGGGAATCGAACCCGCAACTCCGGCGCTGAGAGACTAGCTCAATACCAACTAGCCTACCGGGGAACGGTTGGGTTTGTCAGGGAAATAGGACGGTTGTTTATGATGAGGAGACTGTAGTGGAGGTTTTTTTTTTGTTCTGTATATTATCTATCTATCAATTAACTATCTTAAATCTGTCTGTCACATCCTTTCTTTTTCTTCCTATCTTCTCTCTTTCTTCCTCTATATTGAAGGGATTCACAATGGACCACATTGTTCTCCGAGTGGAGGTGTGCCCTTAGGCTCACAACCCTTCTTTACCTATGCTAACCTAAATGTTTGCCATGACTATGTCTGAGGTGGTCCATTCGTAAGGACCAATTTTGGTCGACTCGTTCGAGCGTAGCTACTGGTATCTCGAGACTTACAAGAGTAATGTTGGCTTTCAAAGCGTCAATCGTAGCTGGCTTATTCCTGAAGACTTCAAACTTTACTTATTCCCAGAGAACATAGTCCAAAGGTGTGATATTGCAAATTCTAGGTGGCCAATTTACCGTAGCAAAACGTGAAATTAAGTCACCAAAATAATTACTCAACAAATTCATTGTTTCATGCGCTGTATGGCTCGTGTTCTTGCACAAGTTGAATTTTGTACGCTTTAAGGCGAGATTCTTGCTGGATGTGCTACAACCAATTGAACTGAACAGTATGGAGACACTGTTCTGGTATGAGTCTTTCTATGATGGCTTACCAAACGATACTGAACAAAAACGAAAAAGCAGTTGGATATCAGTCACGCATGATCTAGAAAAAGGCATTTAAAAAACAAACCTCACGAAGAATCACCCTTTATATTAATTTAATTAAATTTATTGGCCACCGATATCTATGAACTTTTCCCAAGATTCTGGCAACTTATAGATTTCACGCATAAAGAACTGTTAATTATTTTAAGTTAAAGAAAAAATCAAGCCAATTTCGGACAGTTCGGCATTAATCGAAATTAAAGTCAGATGGGGAAAGATCTTTTCACACACTATTTTCTAACGTGAGGCGGAGCATAGTGAAATATTTTGGTTTCATGTCAGGTCGCGTACTCCAAGCGTTTTATGGACAATGATCACTTTAAACGAATCAATTGTAGCCAATACACTTCCCCAGTATTCGTCTGGGCCAATTTTATAAGTTCATTAAAGATTTATTCGTCCAACAAATCGGCTGGTCCGTAAGCGAATTTTTGCGCTTCGGGTTGCCGTAATTAATCTAATTTTTTTTTATTAACAGTAATAATTCGAGGTAAATGCAATTCATTAATCTTAAGTTAATCTTGTTATTAGGCAGTAAGGATAATGTCCATTGATTAAATATATATAAATAAATAAATAAATAAAAAAAAACTACTTCTATTTATGGCATTTAAGCAGCATTTAGACATGAAAAATAGGCCTTTAAAGTTTTCCGGCTTAAACTTTTAAAGTTTGACAACAATCTTCTATGTAGTAGTTAAGCCTCCAATTTATTATTTTCGAACTTTTTTTAATGACGTGGGCGGTTTTAGTTTTTTGAGTCAAAATCACCACATCTCTCGCACGTTGAAATCGATAAAACATATTCAAAACAATTTTCGGTGGGCAGTGGTTTAGCTGTACTTTTATAAAATTGCTTTGTTTGCACAAAATTTTAAGTTTGCACCTTTTCGGTTAGAGGATAAAGTGAGAAAAAATAATAGATGTTTAATCTTGAAAATATTATTTAAGTTATTAAAGATACAAACCATTTTTAAAAGGAACGCCATCGGTTATGAATACCGATTTTTAAAGTTTTATAGCTAATGAATGGCTATATCGGGTTTAAAAGTTTTCTTAGAAATTGTTATTTTAAGAACTTGTATTGTGGGCCAATTCTTGTTTTATGCAACTGTAAAATGATTCCTGTTTAGTGTAAAATTAAAAAGGGCTTAAAAATATTTGCACATGGAAAAAAAATGGAACCAAACAAAATATTTTTCACAGTAACACAACTGTGTCGAATCTCTTTTTGTGATAAAGTGAAAACTGCTGCCAAGATATTTTCGTATGAAAAAAATTTTACATAGAAAATTTGTTTGTCAAAAAGAATGTAAAATTACTTTGAGGAAAGTGAGCCAGAGGAAATCAAAGGAATACATAATGAACTCTTTAGAAGTGAATGTGGAAAAAAAAAATAAACGCTACTTATCACATATTTAAGGAATTGCTACTGTAGATGACGCCAAATTTAGAGATGGCAAGTGAGAAGAACACTTGGTAGTGTAAAATTGCCTTGGTAAGGGCAGAGAAAATATTACCACCATAAAAAATGAAATATTTTCCTTTATTTAGAAACTATTAAAGCTATTTAACTTTCTAAGTATCAAGTAGGCATTAATAAGCAGAAGTTTTTTTTTCTTGGTGGGATACAATGGTTAACCAAAGGTGGTTAGACTGTACATCTGTGGTTTTCATGGGCAACCGCGTGTGTCCATTTTTCGACTTTGAGATGATGATTTCAGATTTCCTTATTTTAAACTCTAAAAATTCAGAAAAAGTTGGACCAATTCCGAGTTTTTTACGATATAACCAAGTTCAAAAAGTTCAATACCTATCGCATAGTTTGATCTAGAATGGCTTTTTGATTTTAAGATATACGCGGTTGCCCATGAAAACCAGAGATATATAAAGTTAGATTCGGCAGAGTCGAATATGCGTAGCACATCATATTGCTATGTTTGCTCTTCTGTAAAAACTTTACACTTCATACGCGCAATAAAACAGTTTCCCCTTCAAATAAAAGATTATTACGATAACGAAAATAAAGGTATTCGACGGTGATTAAACGCCAGAAGGATTTAAACCCATTTCAGGCATATCACAAAATACCAATAGCAATATTGAGTAGGCACTTAGTGCATCTGTGGACGACTGTGGCGGAAATGGTAAAGCTTCAGGTGCTGGCGTTAAATATGTATATCAACAAGAAAGACGAAGGACGAAGTGGTGTATGCCAAATAACTTCTAAAAATTAAAGATCAAGACTGGCTGAACTGAAAATGGGAACGAACCTAAGACGCAAACAAATAGCTATTTTAAAGAAGCAACAAATGCCACTTAAAACAAACAAGATCTATTTGGAATCTTGCTTTAAAAGAGCTTGTATTTTTTTTTATTATTTTATTTTGAATTTGATTTTATATTTTGATAACTTAGTGACAGAAGTTTCATAGGTACAAATTGAATGAAACATTATTTTCATAGCATAAACGATAATACCAAAATATGTATTCATGAAAAGCTAGAGTGATAAGTTTCAATGCAAACGAAAAGGAATTTGTTTTTTTCACTTCACATTATCATAAAACAGGTGCCTATACTATATGAATCAAATTCGATTTTCGACTGTAGTCGAAATACCCTCCGCGAGTGTAGGCACCTTGTTCAGGATACCTCACCTTTTGGTATTACATCCTCCGAAGTAGAATCGGGTGCAGGCAATATCTAGGATTCGGCAAAAATCCAAAATTGACAAATCTCTTGACATAGCGGCTGACCTGAATTCGCTTCTGGTACCATAGGAGTCAGTTGCGCACCGGGCTGACTATTGTTCGAAGCCTTCGTTAGTGTGCTTCTTGCGGAAAACGCTTTTTTTCTATCTGGAAGAGTATCTTTGCAGAAGCTTAACTTTTCTAAAAATATGCTTTTCATCAGGGGTTTCTCCGCCAATTGGGGAGTTCTTCTTTAAAAGCATGAACTCACAATAGGATTCAACAGAAAGGTTGTATTTTAGAAAGGGGAAACTTCCGGGGATCACGTGGTGGCTGTGGTTTATACCTAAAACCACAGGAAGGATGAATCTTACTTCGAGGGCAGATTTTTCACACATGTGGGAAAGTTCAGCCTGTGGCGATTCTCCCAGATGCTGTTGCTATTCAACAGATGCTGCTGGCATCTTTTCGAAATCAGGCAGCTGCAGCTCCTAAACAAATGCCGAATTTATAATTTTGCCTCTCTCTCTCTGGTTCTCTGGGGAAAGTATTTTATGTTAGAATCAAAACCACTTTCTTTCGGATTATGCCAAACACAAATTCGGGATAAAAGCAACCAACTTAGACATTTTTGAACTTGTTTCTCACCTTTACTTAAGTCAACCCCGTTTTCGGATTATTTTAAGTACGAGGCACTTGAATAATCCGTACTTGAATCAAGCGTTCTGTACTTAAATTAAGAAAATTTGCACTTTCCTTACTTCTGACGCCGCTTCGGCTTGATTTAAGTACGGATGGCTTGATTTTTCTTTTCAGTGTACCTGTTTATAAACTCATTGCTTGTCACCCAAGTTGATAGGATCCACCATTAGATCCGGGATCGACCCAGTATCGAAGGAATATCCAGTTTGTTTTTCGTCTTCTCAGATGGTGAAAGAGTCCGGGGAAAACCCTTTCTTAAACAGATGTCAGATGACACTTTCAAATTTCGTTAAAAGTTTTGCTGGGATAATAAGTGACATATAATATGATTTTAAATCAAGTGTAAGGTTACATTAATCACTCAATTCTTCAGACCCGTTGTCTCTGTCTACAGTTTTATATCAAGCTTAAAAGTGCCAATTATTTTCTACTTATGACAATGACAATTGCAATGATGTTTTCCTCATGTTTTTCATGTTGTTGTTCTTATTATTGCTCCTGCTGTTGTGTTAAAATTATCACTTGGAGTGATTTTAATATTTAACGACTTCATAGTTTTCTCTTTTCTTTTTTTAAATCAACATGCAACAATCATGAATATGAATATTATTCGCAAAGGAGGGCAATATTAAAAATGTCGGGGAAAAAGTAAAAATTAATGGAAGAAAATAAAAATAATTAAAGGAAAAAAAAAAACAAATATATAACTGAAAATCATTTGAGCTTTAAAACAATTTTTGCTTTTTAAAGGCTTTTGTATTCCCGAAAATTTATATAATTTGAACTTTTTAAGAAACGAAAGCGAAATTCTTATCTATTAATGAAGAAGTGTAAAGATTTCTTTTTAAAATGATTTTAACAAATTAATTGACAAATCACAATGGTTCAACACTGAAATGTTAAGAATATATTAAGGGAAATCTGTTAAGGGTTTTAATTAAAAAAGAAACACAATGGGTTAACTTTGAAATATTAAGAATATCTTAAGGGAAATAATAAATTTTAAATCTACTCAACTAAATATCCACTTCTTTTTTAAAAATAAATTCTGTTCTAAAATTTTATGTTCTCCCCTGTCGGTGGTAACAGTTTAGTTTTAAATAAACACTTTTATAGTTTTAAAAGAAATTTTTGTTCCATTTGACAGCTTCTCCAAAATGGTTAACCCTTCTCTTTGTCTTTCATTATGGAAAGCTTTCTATAACACAAAAGAGCGTTGAAACAACACAACAGAAAAAATTTCAATGAATTTGATGCTCCCCCATTGTGCGGTTACTGGCTGTTATTATCGTTGACTGCTCTTATTGTTGGCTGCGGTTTTGATGGCGGTTTGGATGGCTGTTGTTATTGTTTGTTATTGCTATTGTTAATGATTCCATATCCGCACAGCGCACTACTTTTAGCAATACACAAGGATGCACGAATATGCATATTTTTTTTTTTTTTTAGCAAAAATGGAGATATATTGTGTTCTTCATCGGGTTTGTATTTTTATACCCTTCGCCACAGGTTTAAAGGATTTATATGAGTTTTTCATGCGGTTTGTTATTTTTGCAATATTGACCTTAGACCCTATAAAGTATAACTACTCTGAGTCCTTATGAGTAATGAAGTTTATTTTACGATGTCCATCTTAAGTTCTTAAGCCCCCGGAAATCAAGGTAACTTGGTTGTTCTTTATTTAAGTCACATATACTCCGTATTGAAATTTTGCCAGAGTGGTGTAAACATGACCGAGATATGAGCAATATACCGCACCTATCTTTAATTTGTACCCATAAATCTCAGTTTTTACCCATAAACCTTAACTTTTCAAATTCCTCTTATAATTAATTAACTTAATTTGTTCACTTAAATCTTGAACAAACTTAGAATACTGGCATTGAAAATGCACAAAATCGGTCTATAAATGGGCAAGTTGTATGCAAATAGTTACCTTCCCGCTCCCCCCCCCCCCCAAAAAAAAAAAAGAAGAATGGTTTTAGCTCAGTAGCGCCTATACCATATGAGCTAAGAGGATCAAATATGGCTCATGTTTTTCTTAAATATAACAGATATTTAATATTGCAAATCAGCCAAATCGGTCTACTATTTCTCTGGCCGCCATACAAGTGTCCTACCGAGTTAAGATTTTAGTGCGATAGGTTCCATACCAAACAGTCTAGCTTGATAAAATTGAGCTCAAACATTCTCAATGTACGAAATTTATTTGATTTTCAAAATCGGCCAAATCGACCCATTATTTCACCTAGCGGCCATAGAATGATACTCCCGGAATAAAAATATTGGCACGATAGCGCTTATACCGTATGAGCTAATCGGAAAATCATGATGAATTTTGCATGAATTTTGCTACATAAAGAAACTGGAATAACTTTTTTTGCAATGCATGGATTTTTTTAATCTTTTTTCATTTGAAAGCTCATTGAATTGTAGCAAAAATACTTTAATTAGTCCTAAAGATAATTCACCTCAAATGCCCGACCTTAGGTCAGGCGACCTGAGAGACCCACGGAGAGAACCGGATAAACTATGCAGTTGCACCATCTGGTTGATACAGACACAGAGTTGAAAAGAATTCTCTTTCGGCGTAGTTCCGGATAGAAAAATTTCCAAGTAACGGTCTCCAGTAACCGTAACGCTGTGTCCGTTTTTTTTCAAAGAAGTATATCCCGACAAAACAGCGTGAAGAAACTGTACACCCCACTGTGGCGCGAATTGGATGTTATTCCCTCTCATTCAGTATTTCGGCGTTGGAACCACTCCATAAGCGACAATTTTGTTTATTTACGTTGCCGTTCAGATCAAGTTTTCTTTTGGTAGCGGCTTTCATCAGCCATCATGTATAAGGGGTTTTTAATATTAAGTCGGTCTTTTATTTCACCTGACTTCCATAAAAATGTCCTCCAAAATTTAGGGTTGGGGTACGATAGGGTCCATACAATACAAGTGGATAAAATTGAACTTAAATATTATTTTCTGTCCTTTTTCAAACATGTTGAAGGGTATATAATATTCGGCATAGCGGATTATAGCACTTTTAGGTTTGTTTTTAACTGCGACTGTAAGAAATGCACCCAAAACGAAACGATTTTAAACCGAAAATTTCGTTTTCAGAATTATTAAAAATTAATTTACAGGCCTGTTTTTCACGAAATAATTTTGTGCGATTTGACATTTTTATTTCAAGTCATATGGAAGTTATTTGCACCAAATACTATAACGTACCGTTCTTCTTTATGATTTATTATAGTGGGATTTATGTGGACGTTGTTATTAATTGTGGGCCATGTGTCGAAAGTAAATTTTTAAAATTATGGTTAATTATGGAACGATTATACGAGTATTTTACGATTTCTAGTCATATAGAACTAGACTGGACCAAATTTCATTAAAATAGCATTTCTTTTGGGCACATTAAAATTCCTTTCAGAAGCCGTATTTTTATATGGGACCTATTGAAAATTCTAAACCGCTCTTAACTAAATTTTAAACATACATTTATGGTCTTATAAATTTACTTTGTTCCTAATTTCATTGTTTTTTTGTTACTAGTAACGACTTCACGCGCTTATTTATGTGCTTTTTAAGAAGATTTTTATTAAACCTTTGCTTAAATATGTTGTGGGCCGATTACTAAAAATCAATTTAAACCAAGGGCATATGGCCACCGCGGCTGTTCTTGGCACTATGGACATCTAATTTTTAGCCACTTTTCTGAATATTGTTGGCCTACAAGGGATCAATTGTTGCTGGTTAATCAGCATAAGCCAGTGACTTTACGTAGCCCCACAGGAAATAATCGAGATCTGTCATATCGCATGAAGTGGAAGGCAATGTGTCATGTCCACTTTAAGCGCCACATCAACTTATCGCCAAATTATGATTTCGACGAGTCGATGGTTGCAGTCGCCAAATGTAGCGCGAATCTGATGAAACAACATCTCGCCCTGATCTATGTCATACATATTTTAAACAAAAAATGTATAATCATGGTGCAGTAACTCGATCTTTGGCTTAATTCTTAGAGAAATATGGTCCGATGATGCTACTAGAGTGCAAACCACACCAAACGGTACATTTTTCTGGATGCAATGGAGTCGGTAGAGCCTATTGTGGATTGGTGTCGCTCCATATACGGCAATTTGGCTTATTAACAAACCCGTTCAGTTGGAAGATTATGTGCGCCGTAAAAAGCAGGAAGTCGTGTATAATTTGTACGAATCGATGACTGGTTTTTAAGCAAATTTGTATAATTTGGTAGCGTGAATCTATTCATGATAATTTAATAGAGTAAAACTACTGATCATAAATGTCAAAAGTTGAGCGCTGTATTACACAGTTCGTTTAAGAGCTAACCCCTTCGTCATTTCTATAGGGCATAAAGTAAGAACTATTATCTCTCTTACTTTGTAAAGGATGGTAAAACCATAATGCACGATGTTAATTTCGAGTCACACCGTCAAGTTTTTGCCCAACTTAATTTGTCATTTCTTTGTTTCAGTGTTTGACAAATTCAACCATGGAAAGGTTCACCATTGAGAAGCGCGTTAAGATTGTTGAAGCCTTTTACAAAAATGGACGTTCAAATCAAAATGCATTTAGTGCACGTTGTGATTTTTTTGGTCAGCATAATCGACCTCAGTGGATGCGTTAACAAGCAGAATTGCCGCATTTGGGCAAATGAGAATCCACAAGTTATTGTTGACAAGGCGGTACATCCATAAAGAGTGACTATTTGGTGAGCGGTTTATGAACTGGCGGCTTCATGGACCGTATTTCTTCGAAAATTAGGTCGCCTAAGCAGTTACCATGAATGGTGATCGCTATCGTGAGATGATAGCGGACTTCTTGTGACCAGAAATTGACGATATGGACAT
The DNA here is from genome assembly GCA_943735925.1 of Pollenia amentaria. Lineage (NCBI taxonomy): Eukaryota > Metazoa > Arthropoda > Insecta > Diptera > Polleniidae > Pollenia > Pollenia amentaria. The sequence continues at coordinate 125,513,331 of OX031008.1, forward strand.
GGACGATATGTAGTTCCAACAGGATGGTGCAACTTGCTACACAGCCAACGGAACAATGGCTCTTTTGCGCGAGAAATTCAACGGCCGCGTTATCTTACGTCGTGGCGATGTTAATTGGCCGCCACGATCATATGATTTGACACCGATGGACTTCTTTCCTTGAAGAGATTTAAAAGAAAAAGTGTACGTCAATAAGCCAAGGACAATTCAAGAGCTAAAAAATGAGATAACTCGGCACAATAACGGCATTGAACCTCAATTAGGGTGTTCAGTCGATTAATTATTGTTCGATTATTCGAACAATTTAAGACGATTAATTGTTAGATTAATTTTAAACTGCTGATTTCGATTAAAGGATTAATCGAAGAATTTTCAGTAACCAGTAAATTTTTACTGAATACTGAAATAATGCATTATCCGTTAATTTTTACTTATAATGGAAACAAATGCAAAAAAAAATATTTTTAACCCTAGAGCCACACGTTCAATAAATAACTTTTAAGTTGTTCACAAAAACTGCTTGTCAAAACTTGTTTGAATTTTCAATTTGATAATCAAATTCATTTTGGAAATGCCCCGACGAAGAAACAACTCAAAATAGTAAAATGACTCAAAGTATTTTGTAAAAAAGAACAAGAATTTTTTAGAACACAATTTTTTTTTAATAAAGCGAATTTATTTTTTTTAAAAAATATATTTTTTACAAAGAAAGCGCCAACGTTAATTTGTGGTCAGTTGTTAAAATGAAAGTAAAATTGGCAAACAAATGGAAGGGTAAAACTGAGAGCAAACTCGTGGTCAATTATAAAAGTGTGAGTGCGTTAGTAAAGGTGTTATGATACTTGCTATATTTTGTATTTTTTCTATATTGGAGAACAGTGCAAATATATTTGCATAGAAAAACTGACTAAGTGTAAAGAGTTTGATTATACCATAAAAAATCTTGAAATGTCAAAAACATATATGTGTGTTATCGATAAATAATCTTACACTGTCAAAAAAAATATAAAAATGTGTAACTTAAAATTGACATTTCCAGATTAAATGTTAGCACTGCTGCTAACTTTTTTAGTTTTTGATCGAAAGTAGCGGGTTTTAACTTTTTTTTTTGCGATTTATAGCTTTTTTTGACGGTTTTTGTGGGAACAAAACGTGGGCAATATTGTTTGTTTTGTTTAAATTTTATATTGTATTGTATTTCTTGTTCTTTCTCGCATTTGTTGTTTCATTCAGTCAGTCCTAAAAAAAACCAATACAAAAAATAGCAAGTATCATAACACCTTAAGAAAAGTGAGAGAGTATGGCAAATTATAAGGAAAGACAAAACTTGATCGTATGGCTTCCAGGTAAAGCAAAACATTTAAACAACATTTAATTTTTAAAAGATTATTTTCAAAGATCTGTTTAAATGTTTGTACATATAAAATTATATGATCTCAATACATGTTTCATTTTTTATCGTTGTAAAGGTTTTATTAATTAGTATAAATTGTTACGTTTGTTTTGTTTTTTTGTTAATAAAATATTAAAATACTTGTAATTAATAATGTTTGTTTACTTAACTACCAACGTTTTCTAAAATTATCGACAACAAATCTCTTAATTTATAAAATTTCTGGATTTTGAATTATTCGATTAATCGATTAGTTTTGAAATATTATTCGTTTAATCGAATAAGTCAAAAATTCCAAATATCAATAAATCGTTTAATCGAACAAAAAAAAAGGCGATTAATTCAACACATGTCTCAGAGTCATAGAAAATATGGACCATCGGATAGAGGTGTGTCACCGAAGTCGTGGCGGGCATTTGCCCGATATTTCATTTCACACATAATTGTCATAGATCCTTCTATCATAATTAAAAATATTAAGATAATTCTCTGAAACTTATTATTTTATTAACAATTAACAATTAGCCTTTATTAAAGTGAATGGTATATAAAATCCAACGCTGCCGAATATGGGGCTTTAACTGTTTTTTTTTTGTTTTTGTTTAAATTTTAAAGCGTTTACCACTAAAAGTTCATTGAATTACCCCTTCGTTTTGTGTATTTAGAAACCAAAACAATTCAAAAAAAGTGTTAATTTCCACATTTCAAAATGGTTCGTATGGCAAACAACAAAATGTTGGTTAAAAAGAAAAAAGAAAATTAAAACAATCTCATAGTGTAAAAGTTAAAATTGAAATAAAATTGTTTATGTTAAAACTAGCACCAAAATAAAGTGTTTGTTGATTTTCTTTTTTTAATTAACAAACGATTTCAATGTTCGCCCTGTTTTGATTTTCCTTTAACAAACTTTTTATTATAAGCAAAATGCTGCAAATAGTTTTTGATATAAATGTTTTTTTTTTATTAAATTCTACAAATATAACACGTGCAGGAATATGAAAAAAAACAGAATATTCGCATGGGTTCTATACAACTTTTTAATTCCATATATACAATTTCACTGTGTTCTAGAAAAATAGTGAAACGTTATATTTATGATGATTTAATTTTCATTTTGTTTTAAACAACTTTTTAAAGAAATAAAATTAATTTTTGCTGTTTTAACATAATTTTAAATGTGTTACTGACGTCTTGCAAAATTTAAAAAAATTGTCATTTGTTGTAATTTTGGTCTTTATAAAATCATGTAAATTATGTTGTATTGCTTCCAAACTTCTTACTTTTTATTTCGGTTCTCCAACTTTATCTGACGTTTTATCTAAAAATGTATCTTGGAAACAATTGGTATTTTCCAATTCAATTGGCTGATTTGTCCCTTTCTAAAAACGCCGAATGAGCGTACAGCTTTTAAACCCTCGAAAGCTCTATAAAGACCACAAAGCTTTGCAACTGCATCATTTTTAGATGAAATGTACTGCTTACTGTTAGGACTACCACCAGATGCGAATGCAGGCTTTTCAATCAGCCCAAACTTTTTTTCAAGCAGAAGGATATTTTTCTGAACTACCTATCGAAGTTAGTTCTCTTGCTACAACCTTTCATAGCTGATCACGCAACGCCCTATCACCCTTATGAAATCCTTAAGCTAATCCAAGGTTTTTTTCATGAATCTTAGCAACGCCTCTTCTTGTTTCAAAATTTTGTGCTTCTCCCTTGTGGGTACTTTACACTATCACACAAGTCTTACGTATTTTGAGGAAAATACAACCCAGACATGATAAGTTGTTACAGTGTACTGAAAATGATTTGTAGAACACAAAAATTCCTCTTGAAACAAACTGGAAATAAAATTTTACTTTTCATTGTACTTTAACAATTTTAAGAAAACAAACTGAATGGAATTTTCACTTTCATTTCGTTTGACGAATGTTGAACACAGGCGATTGTCACATTTGAATTTTTTGGTATTCTTCAGGCTGGCTTTTTAACAGGAAAAACACATTTACTGCAATGTCGTCATAACTCAAAAAAATGCATTTCGAAATAAACTTTTTAGAAGTTTTTAATTTTCTCGCACCATTTAGAAACAATAAAAAAACATTCTCTTAAAACGGAGAAAGTATCTATATATAAAGCGGGATCCATTTTGAAAGTCCCTTTTTTTTAAGAAAAAGCACAGAAAATCAAATTTAATGGGGAATGTTTATTATTATTTGAAAGAACATTCTTTGGCATTTATTTTTTGAAAATTATGTCTATCAAATGTTGGCCGTTGCTACGTCGCAGATGGTCCATCCGTTGAGTCCAATTTTCGATGACTCGTTCGAGCATTTCGACTGGTAACTGGCGAATGACACGCGTGGTGTTTTCCTCCAAGGCCTGCATCGAAGCGGGTTTGTCCGCATAAACTTAAGACTTTACATATCCCCACAGGAAAAAGTCTAACGGTGTGATATCACACGATCTTGGTGGCCAATCGACCGGCCCAAAACGTAAAATTATGTGCTCACCAAAGTGTTCGCTCAATAAATCCATTGACTGATGCGATGTGTGGGAAGTGGCGCCGTCTCGCTGAAACCAAATGTCGCCGAAATCATGAGCTTAAAATTCAGACATCATGGCACGATAACGGTCCGAGTTGCTGCGAACGGCACCTAATCGACTCTCCACGGTCTTCGTGTACACTCTCAGCTACGGACGCTATATTTTCTTCACATCGTACTGGACGTGGTCTATTCGGTCGAATATTATCTAATAATGAATGCTGGGTCTCAAAATGGGTGATGGTGTTGCGAATAGTACGCTCAGTAGGCCGATTATGTTGACCATAAGTTGGGCGAAGTGCACGAAACACATTCCTCACAGAACGTAAATTTTCGTAATAAAGTTGAACGATTTGTAAACGTTGTTTAGGCGTAAGTCTTTCCATTATGAAATGCCAAACAATACTAAACAAAAATAACATTACAGCATGACACGACTCACACGTGATTTGTCAAAAAAATGGCTATTGAAAAAAGTATCTCTAATTGAATCACCATTTATATAATTTCCTTATTTCTGTGTTCCTCTTTTTTCGTCTATCCAGAGCTTTCTGAAGCCCACTGATGGGCTACAAAACTGAAAATTGGCATGCATATGGTAAAACACCTAGACCAAGTCCTAACGTAGCCAGATTTTTATATTTTTGGTCTGTCGACGGAAATTAAGAGCCCCCTTAAGGCTACCGAAGATGAGAATTGCCCAGCATATGGTACTTTACGTTGGGGCTTACTTTATAGCAGTTTTTTTTCTGCCTGGCAGGGACAGGCTTAACAGCTAGTAAAAGATTTAAAGATGCATTTTATACACTATATATTATAATAATTAAAATGTTTGATTTATGACGACGTTGCAGCAAATTAGCGATATGTATATACTAAGTATGAAAGTACCGCAAGAGGCAGGCTTTTTTGAAGGCCTTTATACTCTTTTCTAAAAGATTCTCTTCGTATGATATCCTCTCTTCAGAAGTATATGCCTTCTAGAAGGTATAAATTTCTTTTGAAAAACCTTCCAAAATATTCAGTACCCATTGGCTACTCCCTTCTTTAGGAAGGGAGAAAGTAAGTTGTTAATTGGTTTTTTTTTTTTTTTTTTTTTTTTTTGTGACCTTCCATACTCCCTTTTTTGGGAAGGGAACGAATTTGTTATTATAGGGAGTGTAGAAGGGCTTGCTCCCAATGACAACCTCTGTAAAAAATAAATAAGTATGGAATGTGTCGAGGAGGGGTTTTTTGGGCCTTCCATTAGTCGTCATTACTCATTTTTTTTTGCGCTGGGATGTTGTACATAATGCGGAACCACGAAACTTCCGTACAATACACGAACATTTTCCAATATTTACATATGGTGAATTCAAACGGAAGTCATTCAAACAAGTCATAATATCTTAATTTTGTAATAGTTAAAAAAAAATTTTTGTTGTGTTTCAAACAAAAAAGGTCATAACATAATAAAATGTTTTATGTTGTGTTTAATGTTTAAATACACAGTAGAAATCTAAAAATTATGACAGGTAGTATACGGATTCCGCGTCAAAATAACTGTACCTTTTGTTAAGGGCTCAAATCAAGGCAGTTTTGATATTCTATTCTAAAGCAAAGCGTATTTCAATGAAAGCGTTCTTCATCGATCGAAACAAATCGGGGACGCACGGGGCAAGGTTGGACTTTACTGGTGTGCTTAGGAAAATGGCAGTAAAGTGTAAAAGTGAAAATCAGAGAAAACTGAAATGAAAATTTTGTATTTTGTTATGGAACTTAAATTATTTGGCAAACTTAAAAAAATGGGTCTTTCTTTGAAATAAAATTTTCAATCAGCCATGTTCTGAAAATCAAATTCAAATGAAATCTAAATCGAACAAGTTTTCAAAACAATCCTGTTTTAAAGGTTCATAAAAATATCCCGTTTTAATACGTCATACTTTTTTTCATGCCACTTATATTTATTAGAATCAAAAAAAAAAAAAATTCATTGAACTGAAAATTTCCTTCGATTTAAAGTTTACCCGATTTAGATTTTCAGAACATGGCCATATTTTATAAATAATGAGTAGAAAAATATTATAGGAATTTATAGGCACCAAAATTAAGAAAAGGCAGTAACAGTAACATTCTGATTTTCCTTATTTTTTAAGAAAATTCTACCAATGATTTCACCAGCCCACATTTGGAGACGCTGTTGTGGTGCGAGTCTTTTCATGATGACTTGCCAAACGATACTGCATAAAAATGACAAAGTAGTTTGATATGAATGACGCGTGATCTGTAAAAAAGCATATGAAAAATTAAACGTCGCGATGGATCACCCTTTAGTATGTACATTAGGGTGGCCCTTAAAATTAAAAATAAGATTTATTCCATCAATAAGTGTGTTCCACAAGATCTCGGCCATGTTCGGACTAATGAGAGTAAAATAAAAATTACTTTCTAAATTTGCAAAGGTAACCCAAAATTGTTTGAACGCAAAAAACCATTTTTTCACTTCTTGCAATGCTAATGCTGCGTACTTTTTAAATTAAGATCTATTTAAGTGATTTTAGACGCTAAAAAGTCAGAACATTATAAAAACCAAACATTTGTCACCATTGTCATTTTTTATATTTTGTTGTTTTATCCCTAGAGGGAAGCGAACTCACACCAAAGTAGTCCCGTGATTGGTCTTTCGTGGTAGAGACTGGTTCTAGTTCTAACACTTTATATGAATGGAACCTCTCACTTTTATATGGGGTCGTCATTGGATGGGGTCAATTGACACCTAACAGCCACCATTTGACTGTCACACATCTATTTTCAATGAACGAGAACGTGTTTAGTGTTAGTTACTACAATGGAGTATTGTTTTAATAAAACAAGTCCTTGAAATAAATTTAAGAACCAAATTTTAGAAAGTCCTAAAAAATGTGTCACACCACCGGTAATACTGTATGTACTGTAATTCATAACATTTTCTACATTTTGGTTCTTCATATACCAGTTAAGTGATTGGTGCTCCATACACGGTTCATGATTTCATTCTTTTTGTACTTGTTCCATTTTCACAAATTCCAGGACCAGTCTGTTGAACAATTGACATAAATTTCCCGAAGGGATATTAAAGATTAAAGAAAATATGTATGCAGAAATGTTTTTACTAGGGATGCCAATCGGGACTGTTTTTCGCAAATCCCAGGATTCGGGATTTCAAAAATGCAAATCCCGGGATTTTTCGGGATTCGGGATTTTTGAAAGTTAAAAGATTAATGCTTTTTATAGATATTTATTAAAAAACGTCTTTAAAAGAGGTTTACAAACAAAAGGTTTATAATTCATTTAATATTACAAAGTTAAATACAAATTAAATACTAAAATTTGTAAAAATTTAAAATTAAACTAGTCAGGGCAACCTGTCCGTGAAAGCCTGGGTTTAATTCTGAGCTCAGTCAAGAATGAAAAACTATCAATAAATTTTAATTGATTTCATGTTGTAAAATTCCTGTCTTCATAAAAATAATTTAATGAAAATTAAATTCAATGCACTTAAGCCTAATTAAAATATCGAAATTTGGATTAAAAACTATTAACAGTTCAATAAAATAACCACAATACTAATTAATTGAAAATTTAAATTTTTTTTTAATTAAAATTATATTGTATAATAAAAAACAACGTACGATTTCCAACAATGTGTTAATTGATTCAATTAAAAAATAATTAACATAATATCTATATTTTATTTAATTACCTCAGTTGATTCAAACTAAATAAAAAATAATTAATATTGTAATTGAATAGAGCAAACTAGTAATTGATTTATTTGGAAGATTCTCTTAAAATTTTTATTAAATAAATTAAGATGAATAATTGAAATATGAATTCGAAATTAGTTAACAAAATCAATTATTTAGTTAACCATAAAAATCTTATTATAACAAAAACACATTTTTATACCCACCACCACTAGTGGTAGGCATTATGAAGTTTAAATTAAGCATTTGGTGCACCAGTGGAATCAATTAGAAAATAAAACCACACCGAAATTTTGGTTTTTGCTTTTTGTTTTGTGAATTTCAAAAGACATTCTTTCTTTAATTAATTTTCTTCTTTAATTACTTTCAGCCCTTCTCACATTAAAATTTCTTTATAATTGTTGGACACGCTTAAAAATAATAACAAAGTTTAACTTTTTTCTTTCGTTTTCAACGACAGTATTAACGGAGTTAATCAAATATATATTTAATATCAATATTGTGTTCCCTATCCTCTCAAGGGAGAATGTCCTGATGAATTTATTTCTATAAAAAAATGGTAAAACAAAAGAATTTAGTTAGCAACCAGCGAAATGCGCATAGGAACTAGCTTTCCCACAACAATAAATTTCAGTGTTTTCATTTAAAAAATTGGGATTATTAGCACATCATTAATAAATGAACTAATTAATAAAATATTTCATTCCCAAAAATAATTTTTGATAATAAATTTGCATGTGCCCGGCAAATAAAAAACTGAAATGGCAAGCTGCTTTATTTAAGTAACTTGTTTTTTTTAATTTTTGTTTTTTCTTTCTATCCTCTTACAACTACAATTTGTGTTGGAAAAAACCCAGCCAATTGTAGGGGAATGTAAGAAAGAAAAAATTGACGGTTTATTGTTGTGACTTTGTTGAAGCTTTGATATTGTTACATTTAAGACCAGAGTGTTTTAAAATTCTTATTCACTTTATGGTCTTACTTGTATAATATTTTTAGCTTTTCTAAAGTATTTGGAAAAAGTTTCCTGACGAGCTGGCCTAAGCAACCAGCGAAATGCGCATAGGAACTAGCTTTCCCACAACAATAAATTTCAGTGTTTTCATTTAAAAAATTGGGATTATTAGCACATCATTAATAAATGAACTAATTAATAAAATTTAGTTAACGTTTTCGGGATTGAGTAAATCCTAAAAATCCCGGGATTAAAAAATTTGATTTTCGGGATTCAGCGAATTCCGAAAATCTCGGGATTTTTCGGGATTGGCATCCCTAGTATTTACATACCACTAAAAAAATTTCATTAAAACTTTCTTACATTTTGCTTTTTAATATATTGTTAAAGAAAGACTAAACTTTTCCTTTTGCTTGTAAATTTTTTTTGATTTCATATGTAAACAAAAAACAGCTGATTGTTTATTCTTGTCCGAACTGACCCAAAGAAAAACTTCGTGCAAATTTGTACAGGAAATGAAAAAATCACTCTCTTAATTGCACAAAAATTTTTATCTGGAACGTTTTTGGGTTTCTTTTTGCAAGTTCGGACTGTTTCGTTATGCATGTGGAACAGAGCTTTTATCCAACCGTTTGGTGAAAAAACTGTTGCTTGTGAAGTTTAAATTGTTTATTTTTTCTCGTACAACTTTTCTCTAAATCTTTACTTTACAGAAACATTTTTAAAGTAATAAAAAATCGATTGTTATGAATTTTCCCAAATAGGGTACACTCCCAAACACTTGTTTTTAATTATTGTGGTGTTGGGTATCATATGGTACATCTTTTATCTTTATTTTAACTTTAAAATGTTTCCCAGGAATTTAGCATTTAATTTCAGAATTTAAAAAAAAAAATAATATTGAATTTCTTGGGAAAAATCTCTGCAATGAAGTCATGGATAACAAATTGTTGTGTAAACCAAATATTGTTAAAAGAACGTATAAATGTTTTAAGATGAAAACTGAAGCTGATTTTAAACAGGAATTTCATTTGCTTCAACATAATAATCTGTCCCTTTTCCTTTTTTGTTTTGTTTTGCCTTCTTCATAGATTTTTCCTAAACATGATAGTTATCCGAAAGAGAAGTTTAAAGAATTTTCTCACATTTTTCTTGTTATTTAACAGACGTAAATGTTTATAAAGTGTGTTAAATATGCTTTTTGATCTCAGTGACACTTAGCTGTCAAAAATAAATATTTTATTAAAAAGATACATGAGTTTAAGATTTATTAAGTAAAAACTTAAATTCAAGTCACGTTTTATTTGCATGAAAAAAATAAATTAAGACAATTTGCACAGTAAGGGAAAGTTTCTTTAGAATTTTGGATCTCTGATGGATGTTTTACTTGATTAAACGGGTTTTTAAGATAAAATGCTAAAATGCTTAGATTGTAATTTTTTTCTTATATTTGTATGAAAAAAGTTTATTATCTTTTATTTGTTACAAATATTTTTAAAATAATCATTATGATTAAAAAAATTTTTTTTTATCATTAAAACGGCTAAATATTGAATTAGAACCACACCAGCGTTTAAAGTTTAATTTTTTTCCCCGCAATAAATAGTATTTTATAACGCATTATTTTTGTCTACACCCTTGAAGAAAAAATAGCACAAAAATTTAATTGTTATTAACTTTGCAATAATAATTTTATAATTTGTATAATATATAAAGTCTAGAATATTCGCTGTTTAAATAACGGCGTCTGTTTAAAACTGACAACAAACTTTCAGGGCTCAAAATGCACAACTTTGAAGAATAGAAGAATTCCCAGTAATTTACATAAAATGTGCTTAACAAAATATATCTGTAAGACCTACGGCGACCAATTTGCGGCGGTACAGTTGAATAAAATCTAAACAAATAGGTCATAGACCTAATTCGATCAATTCCTCCATCAGGTTCCAGTAAAATCCAACCCACAGAATTGGCAAGGAACAATTTAAACAAAAAACTAATTACAAAATATGAAAGGAACAGTGCGGCGAACAACTTACAGCGTCAGATTTTAGTAATATCCTAAATTTATTTGAAATACACAGGTGTCATGGAAATCGAAAACGCAAATCGCAAGAATTTAAAAGTCGTTTTTGTTAATAAGATTTTTATAGTAAAAGAAATACAAATACGAGGGCGGATCAATAAGTTAGTGACTTTCCGAACTTCCCTCGTAGTTATATGAAATGCAACACTGCTCCCATCAAGTACCATCTGTTAATAGACTACTGTCAAGTTTTGAGCAAGTTCCGTCATTTAATTTGCGTTTAACAGCTATTCAAAACATAAAACCTCGTGGATTTTTTTAAAAATGGATCGTTTTTTTAAAAAACGACAGTTCTCTGTGTTTTACTACGTACTGCTGATAAAGACTCCTTATATCCATTTGAACTTTAAAAAAAAAGCAGTTATCTTAATCATTTGATACAATAACTTTTGTGGCAAATTTGTGAATTATTTTTTTCTTGGCCAAGATGTTAATGTTTTCTTTAAATTAGATTTATATTTTCATACATGGGTAATTCCATGTCAAATCGACCAAGAGTGGGACCCGACCCCTTTCGATTTGAATGAAATTTGGTGAGAAGGTTCCTTTTATCCTATAAGGAACATATATGAACGAAAAAAATTTTTAAAATGTTTTTTTCAAAAGTTACGTCATATTCAAAATGGCATAATTTCGCCGAATTAGCCGAATATGTTGAGTTTATTTTTTCAATATCTCAAAAACTACTGCACATACGAAGATGATTTGTATGTCATTTTAAAGAGAATACTTGGGGCTATAAGCAATATATTGAAGAAAAACTTTTTTTGGAAAAATGTAATATCTGCAAAATATTAAATTTTTAAAATGGACTAAGTCAAAAACCTAATTTTTTTTTTGCCTAATTTTTTTTTTATATAATACCTCAAACTGTTCTTTAAAAATCCTAAAACTTTGAAGGAGGTGTTTTTTTTTTTTTTTTAGATATGAATTTTTTTCTTTCGCAACCTTTAAAAAAATGATCTAAAAATAAAATTTTAAAATTTTAATTTTGAGCAATAAGTATTTATAAAATCTGATTTGTTTGAAAAAGTAATATTATTGGTAAGGTTGTTTTTGTTTATTTGTTGCATCTTTTGTTGGGGCTCAATGTGGGCATTTTTTTTAGAAAAGTAAACCTTTTGTCACGTTACGTCTTTAAAAGTCGTTTTTTCTTCGTCTCTTTTCCTACCGATAATGCCGGGCTGGTTTCTACAGTTAATACAGTAAAAAAATCGCTGTGCTTAATGCACTTTCAGTCGACACTGATTTAATTGTCAACCATATGTAAGTCTGAAATCAATTATTGCAATTGTTCGTGTTTGGAATAGCAAAAAGTGTGATTTTTTTTATTTAAAATAAATAATAGTCAAAACGGTAATCATGGAAAGTAATAAGTTTTCAATTGGCATAGTTAATAATGAGGTATGCTCTGAGGGAAAATTCATTAATTGTGTAGATCTTCCTGATAAAGAACGCATTACTCTTAATGCTAGAAGTGGTATTGTGGTCAGTTTTGTTTGCGATAAGCATGACAGACAATTTTGTGAAAAATACACCTTAAACCAAAAAATGTGTGCTGAACCGTATAACATTCATGTAACTCGAGTACAAAAATCATTGAAAGTCGTTACTTTTGAGATTTATACTCAAGTTAAGGTTATTTTTCCTTAAATTGCACCCGGGAAAAAACTGTGTATTTCGTGTTGGAAAAAAATTAGTATTGAAATGGAAAAATATCAACAAATGATGCCCCCATCTGAACAAGATGATGTGACATCTGAAATTTGTAGTTCAACAAGTGAAACTGTTTGTTCAAAAACAATTTATCTTGATCGTGTCAATGCTGTTGCAAAAATACTCGGGTTGTCTCCTCTTAAAAAAAAAATACTTAAATCGATCAAAAACTTATGTCCAGCAAAAATATTATGAAATTATATCTAAACTACAATCATGCTTTAAGCATGTTACGGATAGTTCTTTTGACTCAATTGACGATGACAGTTTAATTGTTGATAACAACCCAGAATTAACTGGAAAAGAAATGATAGTACAGTTGAAGAACAAATTTGATAATACTAGCAAATTGAGTGAAAAATTACAAATCCTGTCAGTCTTACCATCAAGTTGGTCAACCCAAAAAATTGTTGATATTTTCGGAGCAACTTCGTACATGGCTAAAAAAATTAAAGAAAACGTAAAAAAAGATGACATTTTATTCATTCCTGAAAAACATAAAGGTCATCCGTTGTTAAAAACTACGGAAGAAAAAATTCAAGAGTTCTTTAGAAAACAAGACGTCAGCAGAGAACTACCCGGTAAAAAAGAATATAAATCTGCTTATGAAAACGGTCTGCGAGTGCAAAAACAAAAACGGTTAATCTTGGGTAACCTAAGCGAAATTTTTCACATGTTTAAAGAAAAATATCCATTTGAAAAAGTAGGTTTTTCAAAATTTGCAAGTTTACGACCACCCGAATGTGTTCTAGCTGGTTCATCTGGTACGCACGTAGTATGTGTTTGCCGGATTCATGAAAATTTTAAACTGCTATTTCAAGGTGCTAGACTTGAAAAACTAAAAATGAAGGATGGATCTTAACCATTTTCTTCATATAAAGATTGTATGAAAATGGTTATTTGTAAAACACCTACGGATGACTGTTATCTTGGTGTATGCAATGCTTGTCCCGGCTCGTCCAAATTAAAAAATATTCTCGAAAATCTTTTTACGGAAAACTGTTTAGATGACATTACATATAATCAGTGGATTCAAGTAGACCGCTGCTCTTTGGAGACAGTTATAAAATCAACTGAAGATTTCGTTGATTTTGTTGTAGAATACTACTTCGGCATGACTTTGTAGCTAAACAACAAGCCGAATATTTTAAAACTACGAAAAATAATCTTGAGATAGGGCAAGTTCTTGTTGTTGCTGATTTCTCTGAAAATTATTCGTTTTTACTTAAAAATAGTGTTCAAGGAGTGTATTGGAATAACAGACAAGCGACAATTCATCCATTCGCTTGCTATTATAGATCCATTGCTGAGAATGGAAGTGATATCGTACCTCTTAGCTTGGTAAAAATATCAGATAACTTAACTCATAATGCTACTGCAGTTTACAGCTTCCAAGATACATTAACGACGTTCCTTAAAAATAAGATTCCAAATATTTCAAAAATAATTTATTTTTCTGATGGTGCTGCATCCCAATATAAAAATCGTTACAATATAGTAAATTTGATACACCACGAAGAGGATTTTCAAATTCGAGCAGAATGGCATTTTTTTGCAACTTCTCATGGAAAAGGGACAAGTGATGGTTTGGGTGGAACAGTTAAGCGATTAGCTAGCCGAGCCAATCTACAATTGACACCTGATCAACAAATTCAGACACCCGAGCAACTGTGTCGATGGGCGAAAGATAATATTCAAGGAATCAATATTAATTTCGTCTCAGATCAACACAATCAACGTACTGAAAAAAAACTGGAAAATAGGTTTAAAAATGCTTCACCAGTTCAAGGAGTACGTTCCTGTCATGCCGCCATTCCTATTTCGAATAAATTATTTAAAATAAAAACTTTATCTTCATCTAGCGAAGGAGAGGATGTTAAATTGACCAATATCGACAAGATTCTGAGCGAACCAGGCTTTAAAACCAGGTAAAAAATAACGTTTTAATTCTTAATATTGTATTTACATTGAATAAGGCTTCAACATTCATAGCATTTTCATTTATTTTAGGTTAAGAAAAAGCAGCCCGGCATTATCGGTAGGAAACGAGACGAAGAAAAAACGACTTTTAAAGACGTAACGTGACAAAAGGTTTACTTTTCTAAAAAAAATGCCCACATTGAGCCCCAACAAAAGATGCAACAAATAAACAAAAACAACCTTACCAATAATATTACTTTTTCAAACAAATCAGATTTTATAAATACTTATTGCTCAAAATTAAAATTTTAAAATTTTATTTTTAGATCATTTTTTTAAAGGTTGCGAAAGAAAAAAATTCATATCTAAAAAAAAAAAAAAAACACCTCCTTCAAAGTTTTAGGATTTTTAAAGAACAGTTTGAGGTATTATATAAAAAAAAATTAGGCAAAAAAAAAATTAGGTTTTTGACTTAGTCCATTTTAAAAATTTAATATTTTGCAGATATTACATTTTTCCAAAAAAAATTTTTTCTTCAATATATTGCTTATAGCCCCAAGTATTCTCTTTAAAATGACATACAAATCATCTTCGTATGTGCAGTAGTTTTTGAGATATTGAAAAAATAAACTCAACATATTCGGCTAATTCGGCGAAATTATGCCATTTTGAATATGACGTAACTTTTGAAAAAAAAATTTTAAAAATTTTTTTCGTTCATATATGTTCCTTATAGGATAAAAGGAACCTTCTCACCAAATTTCATTCAAATCGAAAGGGGTCGGGTCCCACTCTTGGTCGATTTGACATGGAATTACCCACATATTGTTTTAATTCTCTTTTCTTTATATTTTTATTAAATTTTTAATGAATAATAATAATCCTTTGTTGCAAAATTTGGATACTATCGTAAATGATAATAGTGTATTACGCGGAAATTTTATCAATGGAAATGGTTTAAAACTTGCACATATAAACATTCAAAGCCTGAATCCTTCCTTTAGAAATGTTAAATTTGATGAATTTAAGTATATTCTCAATGGTTCTTTAACGGATGTTCTGGCTGTGTCTGAAACGTGGTTAAAGCCGCATATCTCTGATGGCTCAGTACTTCTTCCGAATTATTATATTTTAAGAAATGATCGTACTGAAATGAGAGGTGGAGGTGTAGCATTCTATGTTCGCGATGGAATATCTTCTAAAATTATCTTTAAAATGTCTGACCCGTTAAGATTTGAATGTCTGTTTATCGAGCTAAAGGCTCAAGGATCAAAAGTTTTGGTTGGCGTGGTCTATTCGCCTCACGGTAACTTGCAAGGATTAGACGATGTTATTGGTGATCTGTCTTGTCAATACCAGTATTCATTTATTTTAGGTGACTTTAATACTAATTTGTTTAATAATTCGAAAGCTTCGTTAATAAGAGACTTATGCCATGCGAATAATATGCACTACGTCCATAATAGTATGCCTACGCATTTTGACCCACGTCATAGTTCAACGTCATTGATAGACTTTTGTTTGGTTAGCAACCGGAACTCAGTACAGCGTGCTGGTCAAATTTTTGTACCTTCTCTTTCATATCATGCTCTCATATACCTGAGTATCGATTTACCGGTCGTAATTGAGGACAATTTTATTCAATATAAAAATTATAACGAGATTAATTGGGATAATTTTCAGGATATAATATATAATCATAACCTTGACAATGTTTTTTGTACGAACAATGTTGAACATCAGATGGAATCACTTTATTTATTGCTTAATGAATTATATGGTGCAGTTCCCATTACTAAGGTAAGAAAATTTTCGAATAAAAGTCTTTGTAATATTGAGCAAGTTAAAATAGCGAGGAATTTAAGAGACATTTCGTTTAGAGCATACCAGGAAAACATGAATGAAAGTAATTGGATAATATATTGTAAGCACAGAAATAGGGTAAAGACTATTTTAAGAAGGTATAAGGCAAGTTATTGGACTGGTAAATTTAAAAATTGCAGTATTAGGGACATGTGGAGGATTATTAATCGACAAAATAAGAATTGCTCGGATTATTTTGATATCCATGACCCGGATGAGTTTAATAGACATTTTGTCTCTTCCCAATCTCCTCCTGACTATAATCTTCCAAATTTTGATCAAATGTCAAGTGCGGGATTCAATTTTAGACGCATTACGCGTGATGAACTTTTTTTAGCGATGACAAAGACGAAATCTAATTCCTTGGGGGTTGATAACATACCACTGAAATTTATTAAAATAATTTTCCTTTACATAGAAAATTTACTTCTCCATGTTTTTAATACGATTATAATGACTTCTTCCTATCCACGTATTTGGAAAACAGCTAGAATTGTTCCTATAGGGAAAAAGGGCACAGGTAGGGGCACTGGAGATTACCGACCAATCAGTGTTTTACCTGGTTTATCTAAAATATTTGAAATTATTTTAAAAAATCAAATTCTAGAGCATTTGCACACAAATAGGATGCTTAGTAATTGCCATTTCGGGTTTAGAACTGGGGGTAGTACCTCGTCCTTATTACTGAGCTTAACTGAACTTGTTCGCCAAAACTTCAATAATAGGAAAATCTCAACGCTAATATCTCTTGACCTTAGTAAAGCATTTGATACTATTAATTACTCTGTTTTAATTGTTAAATTATATTCTCAATTTAAATTTTCTTCATTTTCTTGTAGATTAATGTTTTCTTATCTATTTGATCGCAAGCAGTTCGTGGGGGTTGGAAATAGGAATTCTTCGGTTTCGGTTTGTTCGAGCGGTATTCCTCAGGGTTCAATTCTCGGTCCATTATTATTCTTAATATATATGAATGACTTTGTTAATTTTATTGGTTCCACTCAATGCAGAACCTTTCTGTTTGCTGATGACATCAATATTTTGTTTACGGGTGAAACTCAATTCTTAGATTGTCACGAGTCGACTATTAATTATATATTGTCTTTGGTTTATAATTGGTCATTGCTAAACAAGCTTAGGTTTAACCCTACTAAAACAAGAGCATTGTCCTTTGGGAACATAAATGGTGATCATATGCCTCTTAAAATTGTTTTTGATAGGGTACAAATACCTTTTGTTAGTACAATCAAATGTTTGGGTTTAATTCTCGACGGAAATCTAAGATCAATCGCATGTTGCGCGCTTTATACAGTTTCAATTGTTACTTACCGATAAGAATTAAAATTAAATTGGGCCATTCACTTCCTTTGAGTCATATTCTCTATTGTCTTGAGATCTACAGTGGCACAACTTCTTTTAATGTGAGGCGGGTAGGGCTTATATTTAATCGAATTATTAGATTTATATTCTGCCTGCGGAGTCATGGCCATGTATCCAACTATGTTCACAAATTTTTAGAATGTTCATTTCAGAATTATGTTAAAATACATGCATTATATTCGTTTTACAAGATCATAATATCTCGTTCCATCATGTACATAGAGCCCTATTACCAGTTTTCTAGATCAACTAGAAATCCGAACTTAATTTTGCCGAGAATTAATAATTCGTACTATGAAAAATCATTTATGGTGAGATCATGTAGACTTTATAATGATCTTCCTATCAGCCTCAGAACCTTTGAATTGTCACCGTCAAGCTTTAAACGGAAGCTGCTCAATTTGTATCATTAAGTATTCATATTTGTCTACAAAGGATTACCCAATTTTTAAAAATTAGTTAGTTTAATTAGTTATTAATCATTAATTAGTTATTAAATTAAATTACTCATTATTGTAAAATACTAATAATACCATATATGGCCCTATGGGCTCGGTTAAATAAAGAACATAATAATAATAATAATAATAATAATAAAAAGTGAATTTCGAGTAATCAATAAACATTATTTTTTGCGAAAAAAAAACCGTCAATCAAACCAAGGAAAAGCTTGATAAATACTATGGGGACTCTGCACCATCGATTTCAATGGTAAAAAAATGGTTTAGTGACTTTCGTTGTGGTTGCAAGCACAAATGACGCTGAACGTTCTGGACGGCCAATTGAAGTTGGCCGAATCAAGATAATGCACGGGTGCACACGTATTCAGTCTCAATGGCAAAATTACATGAATTGCACTACGAATTGCTACCTCATCCACCATATTCTCCGGATTTAGCCCCCAGTGACTATTTCTTACTTCCGAACCTAAAGAAAGAGATTTAGCTCCAACGATGAAATTATTGGTCAAACAAATGCCTATTTTATGGACCTCGAAAAATCCTATTTTATTGGAAGGGATACACAAATTGAAGAAACGTTGGACTAAGTGTATTGAGCTAAAAGGAGATTATGTTGAAAAAAAATTTTTTTTTTTATAAAAAAAAACTGTTTCATTCAAAAAGTCACGGATATATTGATCCGCCCTCGTATTATACAAATATTTTTCTATTAAACAGAATTCTATAAGAAAATTATAAAAAATAGGATTAAGAGTGTATTAAAAAGAACTTCAATATTCTTGCTTGTTCGATAATCTAAAAAAAAAGATGTAAAAAGAAAAGCAAAGGAAAAACAATAAAGACCACACTGCGACATAGTATTCAGGTCCCCAGGGGTATGTAGGGCAACATTTTAGGGATATTCCACCTTATGGTGCAACATCCTCTGGGAAAATCAGGTGCAACCAATACATGGATTTCGGCAGAATTAAAAATAAACAGAAATCTTAAGAGGCTGACCAGAGATCCTTCTTGGTAGCACGGGTGTCGGTAGCCCTTGGTGGCACTGCACCAGACTGACTATTGGCTGAGGCTCCTTCAGGTATCACGTGATGATTGTCCTTCAGGGCTGATTGTTCACCACTTGTGGAAAAGTTGAGATCGCGGCTTACCATAGATCCTATCTGGTACCACGCGAGTCAGTATCTCCTGTTGGCACTGCACCAGACTGACTATTTTCAATACAGACTATAAATATATTGAAGAAAAGGCCCGATAACTGCCAAAAAGGAGGGAAATAAAATGTATGACTGACGGCAATTAGAAGCAAAGCTGCACTTTCCCATTTTTGATGAATTTTTAAAAAACAAAAATTTCAAATTTTGTTACTAAAAAAATTATGTTTCTAAAACTACTGCGCCCATTAACCTTTACTGAAAGGTAATTTTATTGCGGAATTTCGATTTTTTTTTTTAGTAATTTCATTAAACTAAACTGTTTTTAAGTTACGCGAATATATGTTGTGCAACCTCCTCCATTTTCGAAAGCACGGTATATCTGGTATATCTCGAAAACAAGAGCTTATCTAAAAAATCTGTAAGCACCCCTGGATTCAGCGTGCCCGAATTAGGTTAAAAAGCCAGGTGCCCGGGTTGTCTGTTTTGTCAACTAGCACAGTGTAATTGTACGACTAAAATGATATGGTTAAATTAACCATAATATGTTAAAAAAAAATTTGTTAAAAATAGATTTATTGGAGGTGACCATATCGAAAATGTATTTTCTTTCAGTGCTCTTAAGTCGCATGTAGAAAATATGCGAGTACCTCTTTCTTTACTACCCCACAAATTTTTCAATATTTTTTTTCCCACATGTCTTATTTATTATTTTGCCCAGCCTGTGCAAATGTGCAACGCGGTGTCTGGTTTGCAATAAATTTTCTTTCCCATGTGTTTTTAATTATTTATATTTACAAAAATATATATTTTTTGTTTTATTTATACATTTTTTATTATTTCCCCAATCGTATATAAAATACATTGAATTGCAATTTATTTCCACTTAATTTGATTTTAAATTCAATTAATTCCTATAAAAAGAAACATTTTTATACACATTTAATTTTTATTATTTTTTTTTATTTTTGACGTATTAACGTTAAAGGAATAATTAAAATTTCATTCAATTCAATAAATACTCTGGAAACATGTAATTAAATTGGAAAATGAATGCTCTAGAATTAATTAAAATGTTAAGATTACAAAAAGAAAAGATCTTAAATGTTTGAAAATTACAAAAATTTAATTTAGATTTAAATAATTTGGGTGTTTCAAAGTTAAGCAAAATACAAAATATTAACTTTTTATACAAATAGAAGCTAAAAATTTGTTATTTTTATACCCTGCACCACTAGCGGTGAATGAGGGTAGAATTAGTTTGTCATTTTGTGTGAAATTAAATAAATTCATCTATGAAGAATATACCTAAGGTGACCATTAATTCCATGGAAAAAAATGTACATATTTTTGGATTTAAGAACAACAACCCCCCTTTAATAAAATTAATATTTTGCAGAAATGTATTAAAAATACATCGATACAAATATACATATTCATACCCAGCTAACATTTTGTATCATAATCGAATCTCTTAGTAATCAGCTTGAAGAGCAAAATAACCGCATATTAGCACCGATGAATCCCCTCAAAGAATCATTTGCGATATAATTTGCTGATTCCTTTTTGAGCATATAAATGAATGATATGTGAATCCTTTTTCAATCGCTCTAGTCCTAAATCAGTTTTAAATTAAAAAAATTTTTAAATCATTATTTAACCATACGAATGAATAATATATGAATCCTTTTTCAATCGCTCAAGTGATAAATCAGCTTTTAAACATCAAAAGCAGAGTTCGAAAAAAACTGTACACTAACGTAGTGTACTTGTCTTACCACACAAACTCTAAATCTTATTTTTTGTCTGTGAATTTGTACACAAACACTTAGATAACTTATCGAACTTATTTTAGAGTCCGTGTTAAGTTCTTTTGAGGTACTTATTCTGTATTTTTTAGTAGTTAACTTTTAGCTAACATGATATGTTTTTTTTTAGTGTCTGCGTATAATTTTCGATGCTTCATTAACCACTTACAAATGTGCACAAACAATTATAAATACGCATACTCTTGACACTTTACAACTGATATTATTTTTTTTACTCTCTTTTTTAAGCGACTGTTATATTTAGATTTATTTTTTGATATAAATACTATATTTTATTAAAACATTTGCATGCTTTGGCATGTTTCCTATATTTTTGCACTCCTGTTATAAAACTCAACTTCAAATTATATATTGGTTTTTTTTTTTTCAATAAACAAAAATTAAAAAAACTGTGTGGTACTTTAACTTGCTGTACTTTACTGTTTACTTTCGAACTCTGATCAAAAGTGACTTCAAAAGATTCATAGAGGGGATTTTTACAAAAAAAGATCACCCAAATAAAAGATGGGTAGCATTTTGTATCATAATCGAATATTTTAGGAATCATCTTCACGAGCAAATTAACCGCATATGAGCTCATTTTTCGATCATAAAAGATACTCTCGTTGTGAGAGAATGGTACCCTTCCGATGAATCACCCCAAAGAATCATTTATAATACAATTTGCTAATTCCTTTCTGAGCATATGAATGAATCATATGTAAAAGCCTTTTTAAACGCTCTAGTTATAAGTCAGATTTCAATTAAAAAAAATTTTGAAATCATTATTTACACATATGAATCAATCATATATGAATTCTTTTTCAATGCCTAAAGTGATACATCACTTTTAAATTATCAAAAGTGATCTTAAAAGACTCATTTAGGTGATTTTTACAAAAAAATTTGCATTTTAAGAAATTATTGATTATATGCCAGACTTTTTAGACTCCTCTAAAAAATTAAAATTAATCATAAATGCTCTCGTTTTGGAAGCAAAAATGAGTCTAAGCAAAAATGACTTTCGGAAGAAAATTGTATCCCATCCGATACTCTTCTGAAAGAGTATTTTACGACTGGCGTTTCTTATTCATTACGACTTATTGTTGGGACAGTCTGTGCTAGTACTTAAAATTAATTGCGAAACTTAAAAGGCGTAACTCGATTTTTTGTTTATTTACAGGGGAAGGAAACAACTTAATAAAATCGCTGAAATTTAAGATATAAAAAAGTTTAAATGCAGTTTTTAAAAAGAAATACAACAAATGTTATGCTTTAGCTCCATAAATTGTTAAAGCTAAATGCATTTGGCATTTCTCAACCAGAATAACAGAAAAAAAACGTTATTTAAAAAAAATATGTAATTCAATATGTAATTCAATATCAATCATTGCAAATAACATTATGATTGTGCTGTTTTTTCCTTTACTTTTTTTTTTTTTTTTATTATATTTTATGTAATTTTTTATTTAAAAGAAAAAAATATATATATAAACACTTCAACCCACTTTTTTATTTATTTATTTTTTGATTTTTTATTTTTATTTTATTTAATGCGGATATCACATACAACAAGATATAAATCTTTTTACTTACATTATGTGATCTTATAGCGATACAATCAATTTGTGATAATAATTACAATATTTTCAAGGAACGAAAAATACACATATAAAAACAAATAAATTAAATTATACAGGTATAAGAATAAACGTAATTAAAAGTCAATCCATAAGATAAATATATATATGTATAATAGAAAATTAATCAATATATAAGATTGAGATAAAATCATTTTTAAACAATTCGTTCTTAAAAAAGTAACTTATGAAAAGAAATAATTTCCAGATTCTTTTTGATAAAATAGTTGATTTAAATATATTCAATTTATAAAGTATCACTATCCAGTCTGACACAAAGAATGCTGACGAAGGCCGTAACGGGCCAGGAAATGCATTACATTCTGCTGGTGTCTAATAATTATACATTTTTCTGTATATATAATATACTTCATTGCTATCCAAAGGATAGCGAAGCTAAAATGTAACAAGAAGATACAAGATAATAGTATGTTAGTGTGTAAAGTCATTCCTAAGAAATTTAAGAAATAGAACTATTACAAAAAACTTTATAGAATACATAACTAAAATTATGCTCATAGAATAAATTCGAAAAAATAAAAAAGGTTGAACATAATAAAGAAACTTGTGAAAAAGAAATAATTCCCAGATTCTAGTTTTTATTATCATTATTTTTGATAACCTAAAAAAAACTTTAAAATAAATAATCCTACCTGTTAAAAACGTTTTTCGTTCTAAAGAAAAATAATTATTTTGTAACTTACAATGTTATTCTTGGCTGTGCTTTCATTTATGGACCTCTGACAATGACTAAAACAAAGAGGATTGATTTATTTTAAAATATCGTATTATTAATTTATTAATTATACATTTATTATTATTAAACGTTTATGCTGATTCGCGAGTTAAAAAATTAAACAGTTATGATTTATACACACACTGAATTAACATCAAACCATTCCCAATAATCAACCCAAACGCAAGAATGCAAGAAATATATACATGGACAATTTTATTGATTTTAAATTTGTTTGCTCACAGAAAAAATTATTTAATTTCTCCTATCACCAAATTTGTTCTAAATTCATAATATCAAGCAATCAAGTTGTTGATTTTGCACCTATTACCAAAATGGTTATATTGATTACTAAAAATTTAAAAATTTTGAAAAAATATTTTCAATAATAATATTTTTAATTTTAATTAAAAAAGTGATCAAAAAACTTTGAAATTTTAAACAATATGTTAATTTATTTAAATAAATATTGACAATTCCCAACAACAATTCTACATGTTTAAATTATTTTATTTTAAATGAAAAAAGTCAATTAAGATTTTTTGTTATTTAATTAAAATTTTAATTGAAAATTTATTTCAAAACAACTAAAATGTTTATTAAATCAAAATTAAATTTTTAATTTTTTTCAGTTAAAAAAATTATTGATTCAATAATCACATTAATTAAATTAAAATACTTTTTAAACCATTTTTTTAATTGATAAAACACTTTTTTCTGTGCTAACTATTCTAAAATAGTGTACTGTCCACTATAATACTGTACGGTTGGTCACCGTAAATATATAAAACACTTTCGTATGCCTAAAATCGTATCGAATAACGATATTGTGGTATGTAGTAGCTTTAGAAAACTTATAAATACACGATCAAATTACGTGAAGAGCGGTTTATAATTTACCATAAGCCTCATATTAAAGGCCCAACTATAATATGCATGTACTTACTTAAGTTACTGTGAAAAATTAACAAAAAAAATGTATTGATAACACCAAATCAAAAAACATTTGATTCCGTACGAAATGTGCGGTTAGTTTCGCACTTTGCGTAAGCAAGTGACAGTTTTACAAAACTTAACAAAATGTTTCGTTAAGTTCAATACGGCTTGGCACGTAGGACTAACATGAATTCACACCGTTGCTTAAGCAACATATAACAATTGGTTCTTCAGCCAAGTTCCGAAAACGTACTTTTGCAAAACGCTTTAAACCGCAAAGAATTTTAGAGGGTAAATAAAAAAATTTGTTGATTTTTTAAAAATTTGTATAAAAATATTCTTCAAGTGAAGTGAAGTGTATAACAAAATAAGGGGGTTAATACTGTGATGTCGGTTTTTATTAAGAATGTTCCATAACTCATAGTTTCCATATAAATCCCTATTCTGAAATATGCTTACTCTCGGCAGAGGGTATTAAACATTCGGTACCACCGAATATAAAACTTTTACTTGTTAATGGAGAAAATAATGAAATATACCACCAAAAAAAAAAAATTAATATTGTGAAGTTTTAATGTGCTAAAATTTGATTTATTATAATTTTGTCTTGTAAAGTTTTATTTTTTTTCCTTAATTTAAGTCATATTTTTTTTACTTATTTCAGAATTGATTGAAAGCATGACTTAAATCTTTAACACAATTGCAACTTTTGAAATTTTGGCGCAATTTGGTAAGTGCGATTTTGTTTTTAAAATTAAATTACAAAAATTTATATCTTAATTTTCAAAAAATAAAGCCTGATAGCCAATTTCAGCAAGTTATTTTAATATCAATTCATATTTAAATATAGTTTTTCATATAATTTTATTTTTATTTGACATAAAAAACGAAGTTTAAACATAAATTTATTTTTAAATAGAATTGGTGAAATTGGCCTTTAATGTTAGACATTTTAAGTACTTTTTTCATTTATTGTAAAAGGTTTTAATTCTTAAAATTTGTAAAGCTGGTATCAAATTACGTCGTTCAATTCCGATCAAAACTACAATATAATATCAATAGAAATTTCTACCGACATTCATTGCCGCAATTCGCCTCCTGTTTTTTATTCGTACTCAATAACAAGTGCCTACAACGATTTTTTTTTATTTGCACCTTTAATCCTACGAAGAACTAAATTGTTATTTAGTCTAACATTCAGTAGATTTTAATTTTTTATTAATTTACAAATACAAATTTTTTTTATATCTTAAATATATGAATCGCAAAAAGGGATATTTGGTACGTTTTGTTAAAATGGAAAAAATGTTGTACTTCTAATTCTTTTATAAAATTTAATATACAAATGTGATCTCAGTTCCATATTTGGTCGTAGTTTATAAAAAAAGGGTCTTATCGATAAATTCCGACAACTTTCATAGTTCAGAGCAATTATGGGAAAATTATTGTTCAAAATCCTCAAAATGTAACCCCTATACCCGATTAATCTACTACGTAGACTGGGTAGCCAAAAATCTCAATTGAACTTAGCTGATACTCAACTAAATATTGTGAACGAAGCTCAATCAATATTTACGGCAGCTCAATATTTTGAAATTATTGAGGGAAAAAAGCAGTCATGGACGTCTTACCCACTGGGTAACAAACAAATAATGCGTTTACCAACCGCCCCAGTGTGTGCCATCCACTAACGCTCAATTTTAAAGTATAACTCGGCTGAATAATACTCTCGTCCCTTGTTTAGGAGCTGGAGTTAGATACATGCCGCTACATTTTTGAAGCAAGCAAGTAACATCTGTTGAATTAGAAAGATTCGCCAGCAGGCAGAACTTCCCCACAATTGGCGGAAAATAAACTTCTAAAGCCGCCTTTTTTAGAACTCCCTTCCCGAGACCTTATGCTTAAACGACAACCCCCACGTGATCCCCAAAGGGTCCGTGGTAACCGCTACGATCTTTAATTGTTACTCTGCCGAGTTCCAGGTATTGACTGCACATGATCTCCCCTGTGGATGTAACCCCAAAAGTTTAAATCTTAAATGCCCCCGGTAGAGTTCTAAAGCCAATCAAAAATACTTCCAGTACATTGTAGAATATTCCAGCCAAAGATTTAAATAATCAGAACAGTTGTGGACTTTTTCAAATTAAAGGCCGTTTTTTACCAAAAACTATATATATATTGTGTTTTAGTACGATCAGCGTTACCGTTCAAATTTTTCAAAAAAGGGGCACAAAAAGGGGATTTTCAAAAATAAGTGGCACAAAAAGGGGAATTCTGAGAAAAAGAGGGGCAACTTGAAAAACAAGAACATTTTCAAAAATCAAACATATTTATAAAGTTATTTTCACAGAAAATATAAACATCAAACAAATGAACTTCTTGCACACAGAAAAAAATATCAATGTTAAATTAACATGGCGCAATGTTAATTGAAAATCATAGTAAATTTCTACAAAAGCATGGCCATTCTGCTGGTGTCTTTTAATTGTGAATGCTTCTGTAAACAAAGGGGAATACAAAAAGGGTGAAACGTGTGCAGTGTGGCCAGGTCTAAAAAATTTGTACAGCTAAACCTGGCATTAGACATGGCCTAAAAAATACAAAAAATTATTTAAAAAAATTCTAAAATTGTTAAAGATTTTTGTTAAAAATTCATTACCAGTATAAAATTTTATTCGAAACTAAATACATTTTAGTGACTAATTTTGTAACGAAATTGAAATAAATTGTTATATGTAAGCAAGTGGCTAGATTCTGGTAGGGTGGCTAGATTTTAGGTAAAGCACACATATAAATATGTAGCACAAGTAGTTGAAAGAAAATTTTAAATTTTGGTGGCCTGCAAAGAACCCTCTGGTATATGCAAAATTTAAACGATTTATTTCTATGATATACAAAATTTTTTAGATTTTATAGTTTAAGAAATGTTGAATCTTTAAATAACTGTTTTTTAAGCAGTTTAGAGCAAAACATTTTTCAAACAATTTTTATCTAAATACCAGTGAAATTTCCTTGTACTTCTATATTGTAATATCAAAGGGCAAATAATTTTTACAATCGACATGATATGGACATTTATAATATTCCCTGAAGATTCTATTTTTTTTTTAAAAAAGACTGGTTTCTTAACATAAGAATTATACATTTTCATACGAAATTTCATTTTGGGTACAACTATTTCTAGTCAGAATTTATTATAATTTAAAATTTTTTTTTAATAAAATCAATAAAACTATTCGTTAAAATTTTTAAAATAAATAATGCTAAAAAAAAGCTAAAAACATTTCCCAAAAATGCTAAATAAAATGCCAACTGCTAAATGAAAATTTTGCAGCTAAATAGAAATTTGTAATGCTAAATTTAGCTGCGAAAATGCCAAAATGGCCACATATGTTACGTGTGTTACTGGAAAATAAATAATGGTATTCTCTCAATCTGGTTTCGAGGGTAAGTGCTTAGAATTATTCTTAAATAAATACACATGTTGTCTTCTGTAGCTTCTTCTCACGGTAATT
The DNA here is from genome assembly GCA_943735925.1 of Pollenia amentaria. Lineage (NCBI taxonomy): Eukaryota > Metazoa > Arthropoda > Insecta > Diptera > Polleniidae > Pollenia > Pollenia amentaria. The sequence goes on from OX031008.1 coordinate 125,541,162, forward strand.
TCACACTTTATCCAATTTGATTTTATGTCGAATCCAATTCAAATTCCGGTCGTTTCAACTTGAAATTACTTTTATTCAACGTGAATCGTAGATTAATTCCAATATCGATGTAATTTTGCTCTAACTTTACTGGAGTTTTAAATTAACATGAATTAAAGTTATTTTGAAGGAAAAACATTTTCTTGTTATATCCACCCACCCCTGTCGTGAATATTTGTTCGCTCGAAATATTTCCCTTTTCCCTAAAGTTGCAATCGTGAATTATTTCCACGTGAAAATACTCGCATGTTCAAAAGAAATTTGGCATCGCCGATTTTTGTTCCAGAGGATTTTTTCCCAAAAAAGATGTGACTTTTTCACAAACATTTTGATTTGGAATAAAAAAGAAAGCACAATGTTTATAGTGTTTTATTATTTTTAATAGTTTAATTTGATTTTTAAAAGGAGTGGGAATGCAAACAAGCTACAGCTGGCTACATGGCTAAACATTTTTCAAACAATTCTCTGGCAATAGCTTTTTTTCTTTTATATTCGGTCAAACAATCAACCTCGGACAAAGTTCGTTTTAAAAAATCCGTAAAACTTCTGCCAACACCCACCTCACTATCCCTTTTTGTTAACTTTCTTCTGCAGCATGTCTGCAAGCTTCTCAACTGACCGTATCGCTGACGACTTTTTATCTGGTAAGCAGTTCTGGACCAGTGTATCTAAAAGCTGCTTTGACAACTCTAAAATGTTGTTGGAACTTTCAAATAACTTATTAATATACATACATACTGCCAACAATTCGTCATGTTTTCACTTACATTACTTTCGATAAAGGTTATGCATCTCTCAAATTTCGTCTCTTTATTTTTTCCATTAATTATTTTTTCTAATAACATAAATCGGAGCGAAATACTAGGCTTTTTACTGAATAGTGACTAGTTATTAAGAAAATTACAAAAATACACATAACAAATAAAAAAAAAAACATAAATTCTCAATAGAACGTTTGACGTGCCAACGATGGTTATTTAAAATAATCAAAATAATTTATTTTATTCCCTAATAATTGACGATACCAATTTATTGTGCATGGGAATAAAAAAAATTATTCCCTAGAATTTATTCCCTTATGATTCGCGATAAGGGTGATCACTGATCATGTTAAATTAACTTTAAGTAACTATGAAACAAAATCACTACCGAAAATGTAAAATCAACCTTGTTTTCGACGATTTTACATTGAATTTTTTCGTATATAAAAAATACATTATATGTGTTGATATATAACCCAAAAAACAAATTGTTTGATAAATACATATACAGTCGAATTTTCCTATAATAAATCTGCATGGGACCAGAAAATCCCTTCATTATATAGAAATTTCATTATACAGAACTTGAATTTTTTTTTACTTTTGTTTATGAAAACCGGTATTCTAGTTTCGATTACACTTACGGCGGTTATCGATTTGACCTTTGCTTCTTTAATATTCTTAAAATGTCAAGTTGGAAATCTTTTGCGTTTAGTGCTTAATTGCTTGTTTGTACATTTTTAGAATTGCCTATTAAATAATATGCTAGAAAATAAACTGCTTAGCTACAAAACTTTTTGTGTTACTGCTTTAACTTTAGCTAATCAAATTTTCCTAAAAAAATACTGCTACATTTCACAGAACACGAGCGACTGCTGTCAACATTTTTATCACAGAACCTTTTTCTCTTATTCCTTTTTTCATATTTGGGTATTGCCTAATAGAACATTTTTTGAAATTATTTATTATATGGAGACAAAAATGTATGGAAGTTAAATTTATATTTGAAAAAAAAAAAAAAAAAAAAAAAATGGATCATTCTAAATAAAACTTCACGGTATGGAAATTAATTATAAGGAATTTAGAACAAAAATCGCTCAGCGGATGTAGTACTCGTACTATGAGGTAAAGTAAAAACATACGAAGATATAAGCTGGCAGGCACATCTGGGTTCATTGACTGCCAATATAAAACAAATTTGTTTAGAAAGGGGCATACAGTCAAAAAAGTGACAAAATGCGTCTTTAGTCGCATAACGGTAATGCTGAGTACGATTAACCTCAAAGAGAGAGAGAAAGAGAGCGATAGAAGCTAGGGGAAAATAATATAGAAGTGGTGTATGTAGCAAAAAAAAAAAAAAATCCATTGAAGGTCATGCTTTTTCCAAGATCCTTTTTACACTTGAAGTTCCCTTTTTGTATAAAGTTGAATATTTTAAACTTCCTTTAAATAAGTTTATAAAAATACTTTCTGTTAATAATGGGTGTGTCAAGTCTTATTGTTATATTAAGCTTTTGTTTGAAAACAAAAGACACAAAAATAAATATCTCTTACCCCTTGTAAGGATATTTTCCTTAAGTTTTCATTCGACTGTAAATGGATTTTATTAAATAAGATATTATTTCTTTAAAAGCCCTCTTCAAAACAAATACAAATCAATTTTTATAAACATACAAAATAGACAGAACCAAACAAAATGTTAAACAAAAGATTAAGGCTTTGTAATATATTTAAATTGTATTACTTTTACTTAACATTTAAATTAGATATTTCACTTTTTCCCCCTTAACTATATCAAGAATTTTAGTTAAAATTCGAATTAGCTGTGTGCACGTTTTGACAAACCCTAAACTATGTAACTGAACGACAGATAGACTGTAGACAAAGGACGCAATACACAGTTTTATTGATAGACTACAGATACTCATCATATAAAAAACAGTGGCGGACAAATTTAAGCAAATTTACAAATGTCTTGACAATTTCATACCAAAAGGGAAAGCGAGTTTTTTAAAGATTTTGTTCAGAAGGTGTTTACCAATCTTTCGCTTCTCTCTCATAAGCAGCCTTACTTTTGCAGCACAGTCATTGAAAAGAAATGTCAGTCACATTTGCATACCATACCCAAGTGAATTGTCTCAAAATTTCATAAAATATTGCTTCTTCTATTTCCAACTCCCATCTCAAAATTCTTGTTTTAATAAATACAATAAACTTACAGATGACACGTACGGAGCAAGATCTGTGTATGAGCCCGTTGTTTGCATGTGAATATATGTCAGAAGCGTGCTCGGCACAGGGAATGTAGAATATATTATTTTCTAACACCCATAAAATAAGGCACATCAAAATAAAAGATATAATTTTGCGAGAAAACGACTGTTTTTATGACTTGTGATCCTACAAATAGTTTATTTGCTGTTTTTCGTTTTTTAATGATTCTGTTAATGTTGATTTTGTATTTGACTCACAAGACTTCTTTCGCACTTCCAAGTTTTTTTTTCTTTAATCAAGTTTGTTTTGTTTAACACAATTCGTAAAATGGATCTAAATGTGATCGCGAGCGGTGAACCAACATATTGGCCTACTGATCAGCAAAAAGTTCCAGATGTCATAGATTTTGGAGTGGTTAAAAACATCCCCGCAGAAACGATTTATGTTGAGGCTTCCTTAGAATTATCTTCCGACCACACACCTACAATTGTTACTATAATGATTCCAAATAGAATCGTATCGCCGTCTGGGTACTTATCCAAATCACCCTCACAAATAAATTGGTTAAAATATAAAAAATATCTTAGTGCCCATTGCACAGAAAATATTCCGCTTAGCACACCGGAGAGCGTGGATCTCGCTATTGTTAATTTTGACAGTTATCTCAAACTAGCTGTTCAACATTCCAGCACAACCCTCAAAAAAACCAAAAACAATATCATATATTCTGTAGATGTCGAGCGTCTATTGACTGAAAAAAGGAGAGTTCGAAGAGAGTGGCAATTGCACAGATCCCCCCAACTTAAGACTTTATTAAAAGACTGCACAAAAAGGCTAAGAAAGTTACTGCAGTCCCAAAAAACTGCATCCTTTGAAAAATATCTTAAGGAACTTGATGCAACTCCACAATCAGACTACTCATTATGGCGTGCAGCTAGAAATCTTAAAAGACCAGTTATCACTAAACCACCATTAAGAAACTTAAACGGAAGTTGGGCAAGAAATGATATAGAAAAAGGAAATCTTTTTGTTAATCATTTGAAAACCGTATTTACCGCTCACACATCTCTCGATATGGCGGTCGAGTTACCACCTGTTGCTGTTAGAGCAGCTGTTCCACTAAGATTTGAGATAAGAGAAATCGAAAAGGCTATTCATGATTTAAACCCGAAGAAAGCCCCTGGTTTTGATAAGATCAGTAACAAAATGCTTTTGGAGCTACCCAGCATAGCAAAGAAAATTATTCTCTTTATTTTTAATGCTATTTTACGCCTTGAATACTACCCTCAGGAATGGAAAGTATCATTAGTTACCATGATACCTAAATCAGGAAAGGATCCTACAAAAGTTGAGTCATATAGACCTATAAGCTTATTGTCTAATATATCAAAGCTGTTTGAGAAGCTGTTAGTGTCAAAATTAACCCCAATTTTAAATGTAAATAGATGTATTCCAAACCATCAATTCGGCTTTAGAAGAGAACATAGCACAATTGAACAAACCCATCGTATAGTAACGCCATAAGAAAAACCTTTGAAGAAAAAAAATATTGTTCCGCCCTCTTCATCGATGTTTCTCAAGCTTTTGATAAAGTCTGGCATGAAGGCTTATTACATAAATTGAAGCTAAATTTACCAGTAAACACACACAAGCTGTTAGAAAGCTACTTAGTCGGTCGAAAGTTTATTATTAAAGAAGGTGCTTTTATAAGTTCTCCTCAGCCAATTGACGCTGGAGTCCCTCAGGGAAGCATCATGGGCCCACTGTTATACCTAATATATACCTCAGACATGCCAACAAACAACCACACCCTAACTTCAACATTTGCTGATGATACAGCTTTTTTAAGCGTGCACGAAAACTGTCATGAAGCTTCTCGCTACTTGCAGCTACAATGGAGAATAAAGGTTAATGAGCAAAAATGCGTACATATAACATTCACCTTGCGTCGGGAGTCATGTTCCCCTATTAAAATCAATAATCAATTAGTGCCCCAACAATCGCATGTAAAATATCTCGGAATTCATCTAGATCGGCGTTTAACATGGAAATGCCATATAGAAGCAAAACTAACACAAATGAAACTAAAAGCAATTCAACTTAATTGGCTTATTGGAAGAAACTCTGTTCTTAGTCTCGATTGTAAACTTCTACTTTACAACTCTATCTTAAAACCAATTTGGTGCTACGGTATTCAGTTATGGGGCACTGCCTCGGCTTCTAATATCGAAAAAATTCAAAGGCGACAAAATAAACTTCTTCGAATAATCACAGCCGCTCCCTGGTATGTTAAAAACTCAAATATTCACAAGGATCTCAATGTGCCGTTAGTAAAAACTATTATTACGAACTATGTAGTAAAATATTTAAAAAGACTTGAGTCGCACCCAAATCCACTAGCTCGAAATATTTTAAATTACAGCGGCCACTCTAGATTAAGGAGAAGAGATACAGCAGGACTCATCAGACAAGAAGAGCGCTAAACATCTACATATGTGAACAGAAACCGTGAAGAGAAAAATTTTCGTCTAGCATTGGCAGGACAAAAATAAAGTATTAGTATAAGATTTGATTAATTATTGTTAGTTCATATTTAATATATGAAGATTCAATAAATAAATAATGAAAAAAAAAAAAAAAAAAAAAAAAGTTTGTTTTTTATCTTTTAGTTTGTGGCAGACATAGAAGAAAATAAGTTGGTATTTCCGTTTTGGTACGGTTTTGGTACATAAAAAACGGAAGATATTGTTTTTTATAAATGTAAGTATTGATTTGTATGTTGTGCTCATGGCCATACTAGTATTTCTGCGCAAAACTACAACAATGCAACAATAGAAAAAAAACACACATTTTGTTTGTGTAAATTATGTTAAAGATGTCAAAACTCAATGCATTTGTTAGTGTTAAAAATGGACAAGATGTCAAAAGCAATTGCTACAAAAACAATTGCACGACAAAAACGCAACTCTACAAAATATCAGCAGGCGTTCCGAGCAGACCTATTAATTGGGCCATGCAAGAGTGTAACCGCCACTCAATACATTTAGACGCCGTTCTGTAACGATTTATAATTCACACGTTTCATTTTATGTTTATTTTCGCATAGTTTTTGCAGAAACCAAAGTAGTTCTCGGTTTGAAAATAGCGTACTGCCGCCTCAAAAATTTTTATTTGTGCCGTAAGAGTTTAGTTTTTTTTCTTTAATTTTGAAGATACCAATTTAGGATGTAAAAATTAACGTTTTATATATACTAGCGTTTGCCTAATGGTCAAAATTCGACCAAAAATTTTTATGTAAATATGAAGAAAACATAGTACATCTAAGTATATATGAATTTACATGTTTTGAGCATTTATTTTTTCCGTCTTAGTTGATCGATTTGGCGATGGACCAACCTCTGGTTCATATTTTATCTTCCACGTGAGTTAATCTATTTTGTAAGTTCAATATAAAAAATATCAATTGAAAAACAAAAATGTATCAAAAAGTCTTCTCTTATAGATTCTAATCCGCTCAGGACATTGCATGTTTATAATTTTATTATTATATATGTAGACATACATTGGCACTGCTGATGTTACAAAAAAAATTATTTTATGTATCAAAAAAAATATGTACATAGTCCCATACCTGGCTAGTGATCAAAGCACATTTTTGCTAAAACATTTCATACAAAAAATTTTTTTTCATATTTACGCAGTAGTGCCAAAAATACTGAAGGTACCCATGTATATTTTCTTACACATAGATATTTTATATGTATGGCAGATAACCAAAACGCATTCATGGGTATTGAATAATATCTGCATAACATTCATGTATTTAAGTTTACTGAATGTGGTTGCGTGAAATATTGCCGTGTATAAGTATAAGTAATACACATATTTTTTGCAACGCACAACCATAGCTGTTGTTATTATTTGTGTTATAAGTATGGATATACACAATAACGTAAAGCGTGGGTAAATACCTCTGTATATAATTCTTATGGGTACTTGTTGTCATTCTCTGGTCTCCACCTGAGATAAGATATAAGATTTTTATATCAGCAAAAGTCAAATTCAATCGCAGAGAGTATTATCTTACGTGTGGACTCTCAAATAGTGTTAGGATTAATATTATAACAAATAATATAAGACAGTTGTTATGAGAAATCTTATAACAACTTTGTATCTTATAAGATGAGCTGTCAAAAATACACAACCATACATACATATAAATTAATAATAAGACGCTATCATTGAAATGTTTAATTTTTTAGTGCAAAAAGTGGCAATCTTGTGAAAAGTGCTTAAAACAATATAAAACACTAATAACAAAGAAAAAACAAAAAAATAAATAAAAACGACAAAAGTTTACTGTACGAAAATCAGTAAATTATGAAATCTTATAAGATACATGTTCCCCTTATTTAAGATTAAGATTAACATGAAGAAATGTGCTCCCTCATTCTGCCGACGTTCTCTCACATATTATATCAGATATTATCTCAGGTGAACCCCCATTTTATTTTACATTTATGAAAGAATGAGCAACCAAAAATTTTAACAACGCTTCTCACTAATGTTGTTGTTGTTGCTTGGCAATTTACACGAACAGCATATGTGTGTGTATTGTATGCAGTGTTGTCATATCGTAAGATTTATTGTGTTTTGCAAGTTTTTGAGATACAAAAAAGTTTTTCTGAAATTAAAGTAGCTCACATAAGTACCTCTTCACTCAAGTTAGATCATTTAAAAATATATGGATTTAATACGTAATATAAAACAAGTGGATGAATTAAGATTTTATTTATATATTTTTATATTAAGTCAGGCTTAAGTTTTTTCAAATTTAATTTTCATTAAATTATTTTTAATGAAGAAAGGAATTTACAACATGAAATTAATTGAAATTTATTGATAATTTTTTCTTTCTTCACTGAAGCTAAGATTGAACCAACGGACAGGTGGATTTGACATGTTTCGATAGTAACCACACGATCTCTTCAGAAATCTTCGCCGTTTAACACTCACCGCCATTGAAGACGGCTGGCAGTCAAAACATCAATCTTTAAACCAAATTGCATTTTTCCTGGTGGATCGAAATTCGTTGTTGTGAGTGATTATCTATTTTCAATTGATTTAAATTGTTTTTCCTTTACTTCTATTTTTTCATACTTTTTGCCAAGAATTCTTCTTGAAGTCGAATCAACCTGTCCGTGAGTTTAATCCCAGCTTCAGTCAAGAATGAAAAATTATCAAAAAAAAGTTTAATTCATTTCATGCTGTAAATTCCATTCTTCATTAAATATAATTTAATGGAAATTAAATTTAATGAACTTAAGCCTGATTAAAATATAAAAATTTCGATTAAAAACCAAAAAAATTTCAAAAAAATAAGCACAATTCTAATAAGTTCATATATGTATATGTATCAGTGTTGCCAGGAGAGGAATAAAAAAAAGTTACGCGTTTCTTTCAAAAAATTTACGTTTTTCGCCAATAGTTACATTTAGAAATATTAATTAAATAATAAATTTATGTGATTTATTTAAAACAAATATTTTAATTCCAAAACAACAAATTCAAATTCCTTTTTTTTAACTAAAACAAAACATAATAAATAAAACTATATAATAAGTAAGAGTTCTATATTCGGCTGTGCCGAATCTTTGATACCCTCCACCGACAGTAAGGATATTTCAGGAGTGGGTTTTATATGGGACCTAAGGTAAATTAACGACCGATCTTCTCGAAATTTGAGCGGGTGATTTCAAGTCATATAAATCTATGACAGACCAATAGCTTTATTCGTTACTGTTTTAGATGTACTTAACTTTTTTCTGAGAGTAGGATCGCGCATAAAGTAACTTGTGGACCAACCTTGACGAAATTCAGTAGAACGCATTCTAGTCATATAGAACGATTCCACCATTTGTGCTAATTTTTGTTACAAAATTATAAATTTTTTAAGGTGGTGGTTTCACATTTGGTTTCATAACTCTTGTTCTGCTGAACCGATTTAGCTGGATTTCAACTCCAAACTGCTTAGGATATCTTAAAACAATTTGACACCAATATTGTTCTTTTCTTTTGAGTTTTCGAAAGTGAGCGTATTTTCCACAGACGGGCAGAAATACGGGCATGTCTATATCGATTTAAAATTACTCAAGAATACATATATAGGCAATTCACAAGGTATCCTAACATGTCATATTGTCAAAATGTTCTAATATTTCACAATGGTTTAAAAATATTGTTGTACGGCTCAGCCGCTCAGCGCTGGACTTTTCTGATTAATTACGACAGCACAATAAACACAGCAAGCAACGTTCTATTCATTTAAGACACTTTTTGTTAACAAACCAACAACAATATTTTTAAACCATTGTGAAATATTAGGACATTTTGACAATATGACATGTTAGGATACCTTGTGAATTGACTAATAGTATATACTTTATGAGGTCTAAGATGAATAATAAAAGAGTTTCACACTGAATGACAAACTAAGTATTCGCTCATTCACCAATAGAGGTGGAGGGTATAAAAATAAGAGATGAACACAGCTGCCTGCTTTATACCCATGTTTATTGCATGAAAATTAAAAAAAAAGTTTAATCGTACATACATACATACATGCTTAACATAGTTATTTAAGTTCTCATAACGCACTTGATCATAAAGAGGGTGTTCATACACAACATTTTTACTTATTATTACTTTTTGGAAGAAAACGACACGTTATATTCATATCCACCCGCTGTAAAAATATCGTGCTATTTTGTCTACTTTTGTAATGAAACGGTTGGTTGAAAAATTATTTTTCTTAAATAGTGAGCTATTGTATCAGTATTCAATCAATTATAAGTCTGAGTTGGCTCTCCACACACGCATTGGAAAACGGAAGTTGAGAAGTGCGTGTTAGCGCCATTCTTTAGGCGCGCTTGTCAACAAAATTAGTTATATAAGAAAATCTTTTTTAATAACCCCAAATCATAAGATTTCTACTTTTTTTGACACTCATTGTGGCACAAGACTATTAAAAAGCTATTGTTGTTATTTCTATTTTTATTGTTGTTGCTTTCTGGTTAAATAGTCCGCCCAAACAAAAGATGTATTTGTCTGCTGGAGTTTTTTCTTCTTCAGAAATTGAGTTGTGAGCAAATAAGTAAAAAAAGACGTGAATTTTTTAACAAACAAAAATCGTTTTCACTTGATGAGATTTTTTTTTTGAGGTGGTTGGTACTCAAATATTATTTGAATTTATTCTAATTGTTTTGTTCTTTTAAAGATATTTTAACGAGAGGGGTAATAAAATCTCACATAAAGAAGGTCGCAATTTTTTTTAACTCGCAATTGCAAGTCAAAACATGTGACCGCAAATTTTAATTTGACAAATCTTGGCAAATTTTGAGGAAATATCTGGGCCTACATTCATAAAAGATCCAACTGGTTGAAGAATTAAAACCATCGTACTTTCAATTGCGTAGTGTATTCGATGAATGGGCTGGGCATCAACTGGAAGTTGAACCAGATTTTTGTGGTTAAATCACCTTTAGCGATAAGTCTAATTTCTGGCTTAACGGGTGTGTAAACAAGCACGTTTGTAGTTTTTGGAGAGAGGCTTACATGCCAAAGGCATTGCCGGCCATTTGTCTTTAAATCCAAAGTCGATGCGAACATTTCCGTGTATGGCGAATGCTACAGGCAAATGATTCGTGAAATTTTATTCCTCATGTCATTCCAAATCATTAAGAGTAGAAATGGTTTGTAGTGTACGTATACTTACGTACCACACTGTAGGTTTTTTTAGATATGTTATTTGTTAAATAATTTTAATTTCTTAATTAAACGTCAGCATAATTGAATTTAGTTTAATGACCACTCGTACAAAGACACTATATGCAAGCGTCAGCACATTCAACGGCTGTTGAACCGTGTGAAATGCAGAAAAATAAACAATTCAATTATGCTGATCGAATTTTAGTATATAAGCTAACATAATTTGTAAATAAAATCAGAATTAATTAAGAATTAATTAATTAATTAATTAAAATACACTGTTAGTGTATTATTTCTCAAAACAAAAAGGGCATTTTGATGTTCGGCTAATTCGGCAGAACTGCTAAGTAATACTTACCTTTTTTATTATTGTCTTCCTGACACTTTCAATATCCAAAGACATTACAGGTTTCAACAACACGGCGCAACATGCCGTACAGCGCATGAAATCATCACTTTTTTGAGCCAAACGTTTGGTGACCGAACTATCCCAATAAATGGACCTGTGACTTGGCCACCTTTTTCTTGAGATTTGACACCTTTGGTCTTCATCTTGTGGGGCGGTGTCAAATCTCTGGTACATGCTGATAAACCAACAACGATCGATATTCTCTAAAAAGTGGTGCAAAATAGACCGACAGGATGGCGTTCATAAGGCGCAGTCGAGGAGGTCATACGCCACAAATCATTTTTAAATATTAAATGCCATACAATTCGTGAGCTTATGAAACCAACATTTTTTCGTTCTCTTGAATTTGTTGAGTTCTATTTTTAAAAAAAGTTGTATGCCTTTAAAAAAATACCTTGTAATAAATTGATATTGAGAATCATTTCTTTTTATAAGCAACTTTATTATATTCAACATTTTTTATTTTACGAATTTATTCTATGAGTTAAATTTCAGTTATGTATTTTATAAAGTCATTCCTAAAAATTTAAGGAATAGAACTATTACAAAAAGCTTAATAGAATACATAACTAAAATTTAACTCATAGAATAAATTCGTAAAATAAAAAATGTTGAATATAATAAAGTTGCTTATAAAGAGAAATAATTGAAATTATTATTACAATATTGCGATGGCTTAAAAATTGTAGCTAAAAAATGTTTTAGGGAAAAAAGAGGAAATTTTTGGACATTTTCAAAATCTCCACATTTGACCCGTCTAGGGGGCATTCTGGGTGCTGCAGCATCAAATTTAGAAATTTTGTATAAACACCATATCACAACAACTTGCGAGGGGCAAGTATGATTAAGAAATTTTTCTTTAACAATAAACTGATGAAGGTTGGTCCCGCTAGGGGGACTTCTAGGGAGTTACGGGACTTTTTCTTCAAGATATTTCTAGTCTGTACTGATAATTGGCGATAAGAAGTAACAATGTTTAAGAAAAAGTTTAGAATAAAAAAACCAATGGAGGTCAATCAAAAATTTACCTGCCTTGGGGGGACTGCTAGGTAGTTGTAGAACTTTTTCTCAAATATATTGATAATTTTGTATAGAAACACCCTTTATGAATGGAGATAGCGGGTTGGTATGCTAGAAACAAATATTGGGGACAACAAATAAAGTAAGGTCGGTCCTACATTTTACCCCTCCAGGGGTAACTCTGTGGCAGTTATGCATATGCTAAAAGGGGCCAAAGTTTGTCATTTGCTGATAAGATTTAAATTAAAAAAAAAAAAAAAAAAAACAACTGGCAAGTTGCTTAATTATGGTTGTCTTACACAAACAATAAAGTTAAGCAATTTTTTTTAATTTTGTTTTCTCTTTTTACCCACTTACAACTACAATTCGAATAGGAAAAAACCAGCCAATTGTAGGGGAACGTAAGAAAAGATAAACTCACTGTTTATTGTTGTGGCTTTGTTGAAGCTTTGATATTGTAACGGGTAAAACCTGAGTGTTTAAAATTCTTATTCGCTTAACAGTCTTATTTGTATAATATTTTTTACTTTTCTAAAGTCTTTGGAAAAAGGTTTCCTGACAATAGAAATTAGCTTTCCCTCAACAATAAATTTTAGGGTATTTGTCAAAAATAAAAATTTGGAATTTATTACGTCATTAAGAAATCTTATTAATATTAAGTTAAAAAGTTGTTAATAAGTCCTAGTTGTAAAAGTAACTGATAAAATAATATACTATTTAAAGAAAAACCTTTTTTTTAAATAAGTTTTACCACTTTAATGTATTCAAATTTAACTAAAAAGGAAAATGTATTTAAAACCCTCCATAACTTGTTTTCTTATATCTTAATAGAAAAATTAAAGACCCTCCTTTGAAACAAAAAACCCGAGTATCAAAACTCCGATCCAATTAATAGTTCTCACGAAATGGTCCACCGTGAGGCTTGAAATTTCGTGCAAATTCGTGTTTTTTCTTGGAGGTTTAAATATTATCTAAGTGAATAAGTTATTTATGCGAATCACAATTTTTGCTGGAAAAAATGCCATAAGTTTATTTGTTAATGTCATTTTCTTTATAAAATACATATAATTGTCAAAATCAAACCACTCACACAAAAATTTAATAAATTATTTTATAAATCTGACTTATTTATTAAAATTATTAAATTTTAGTGCTTGAAGTAACATTTCCAATGTGCAAAATCCCCGTTCGATGTCTATCTGCTGTGTTATCTTTAATGATTTTGCAAGATGTTTTTGTGTTTGACACAAATCTTCAAATTTGGCGTTTTAATTTATGAAGTGTCAAATACAGTCATGCCACGTTAGTGCTTTTGGTACTATTTATGGTGCTTTTTGATGCCTCGAAACGCCAACATTTTATCTTTAGTGTCAAACTAAGAAAAAGCACTAACTTGGTGCTTTTTAAATTTTACGATTTTAAATTTTATGTGCTTTTTAAAATTTTTAGTTTTTCTCTACAATTTTTTAATGAATTATGCGGTAATAGTTTCGTTAAGTGTAGAAACATTCTTTTAGTTTGGCAACAGTTTATTAAGTAGGCTCACGAATATGGCATCGCCCAGACTTGAAGTTTTTGTTGCAGCAATTCTTGAGAAGATTGGGGAGGAGTACTCAGTTTCTTGTACTCTGCAATCCTGCTTTGTTTTGTAAAGCGCACATCGCTTGTTAATCGCAATAAAAACCATGTAATTGTTTTCGTTACACATTTTATTAAAGAAAATTGCTTGGAAAATATTAAGAATTGTAAATGGAAAAATCAACAACGTACATATCTTTTTGGATAGAAGTCAACGATTTTCAACATTCAATAGGACAAAATCCAATTTTAGATTTGTCTAATTTTGTATTAAGCATTTTAAGCTTGTCATTAACTAACGTGGAAGTTGAAAGAACATTAAGGCCGATAAACTACAGTAAATCCAAAATTATAAACGGATTATCCTTGAACTCTATTAACGCAATTCCTCATACTAAATAGGAACTTCGTCGACATAATTCATGCCGTTATGATTACAGTCTACCACCTACTGTCTGCAGTGATATCTTTTCCAATGAAACATAAAAAAAAAATCAAAATATTACTTAAAATCTGTTTTATGGCCCAATTCAAACTCAACCTATGATGATCCAAATAAAAGCTATGTACGAAAATGGTCCTCCATCAACGCCGTCGCCATTTTTTTAAAATGCTTGTTTTGTGTTCAATTAGTGCTTTTTTACGCTTTTTTTGCTTGAAATAGTGCTTTTTTTAAGTTTTAAAGTGTTTTTTGCTCCAAACAAGTTGGCATCACTGGTCAAATACACAACATACAATTGGATCCTGAAAGAGAAAATGCATGTCATGATATTCCTCGAAAATTTATTGAATATCTGTTGCATTTTTCTTCTTAACAAAGTTTCATTTTTAACTACTGTCATTACTGTGGTACATGGTCGGGCTACACCAACTATAATTTTTAACTTGTTTTTTATGTGCAAATATTATTTAGTTGTTGAATGTTTTGTTTTCAAATAAGTAATTTTTGGTTTTTTGGGGTATCAATTTAAAAATGTGTGCGCATTTTTTAAAGGTTTTTCCTGCATATAAATTGTGCATAAAACACTTGTTTATCGTTTATTTTCGGTTTCCCTGGTTATAACTAAATCTACAAATGGCTTCTAGCTAAATTCGATTAAGTAACAGTACGTAACGGTATTACTGTTAAAATACAGATATTGAAATATTTCTGTTAAAAACTAAATCGCATTTAATTCATGAATAAGAAATTAGAAATTTTTTATGCGGACAAAAAACTCAAATCGCCTTAAATCCCCCCGTTTATTCTTCCTATCAAAAGAAAAGAAAAAAAAATTGCGTAAATATCACAATTCATTTTACATATTTTTTATGTAAAACTTTTTATAAAATAAACCATAAAAATAAAAGTTTTTTTTTAACACACACCAAAAATCATAAAAATATACTCTACTACTTATCGCTTTTTATGGAGGCATCATAAAAAAATTTAAATCCATTAGAAACTTCTTTCACTCTATAATGTTCTCGTTCTAGTTGGTTGCTAAAGACGATGACGTAGATTTCCATATTGTAATACTCAGTAATAAATGTAATAAAAGCAACTGGTAGTGGTTTGACGAAATTATTTTAAATATATTAAAAATTATGTACATACCTGAAAAGAGGAAGAAGAAGAAATAATATTTTATAAGTAGTTTTAATAAAATGTTAGAAAGGAAATAAGAAAAATTTTTCTGCGTAATAAAATTGTGAAAATAAATATTTAAAGTTTTGCTTAAATAAAAATAGAATAAATTAGAACAAACCATTTTAAAAACCACAAAATGAACCACAATCGAATATGTTGTTTGAAGATTAAATTAAAAAAAAAAGAAAATAGAATAAAATAGATAATTGGATTAATAATAAAAAATTTCAATTAAAAATTTAAAGCTAAAAAATACAATTAAATAATTTTAAAATTGAATATATTAAAAATGTATAGTTGTGGTATTCGCAGACTTACTGGCCAACTTAAATCAAACGCGTCAAGCGTAATGTTTTCTTGCGCCTAGCTTTTATTCTAAAATGACATTCGTTAGACATCGTCCAGACTTACAATTTTTGTTGCTGCAGTTTTTAAAAATTCAGCTTTGAAATTATTTTAGTGTCGAGATAAATTGAAGTATTGCAATTTTTGTATATTTATCTTACAAATACAATTATACCTTCAACCAAGTTCAAGTAAAAAGGTGTGATAATAACAAAACAGAATTGCAGAGTACATCAAACTGAGTACGCCTCCCCAATCTTCGAACCCATCTCACCAATAAACTCAAGAATTGCTGCTGCAAAAAAAAAAAAAAAAATTGCAAGTCTGGACGTTGGCTTAATACGATCGTCTGTGTTGCGTCATTACCAATCTTTTTTCCCATCCTTTTTAGATTTCCGATAAAGCGGAGAACAAATCAAATATCCGAAATCTCGGTTTTCAGTACCCAAATAAAATGCAATCTTCTGTATTTAATTGAATATTAATTTACATTTTTATAGCCTCCAACACCAGTTGTTAATAAGGGTATACTAAATTAATCATTCTGTGTAAAATTTTGTTAACATTCAACTAAGTAGCGATTCGAGGATGTAAGCCATGGGCATGTGTTTGCCTGTCCGTCTGCTTAAGTCACATATCCGAACGACCCAACAAAAAGAACAATTCTGATATCAACCTGTGTCTGGTTCTCCTCAGCAGTTTAGAATTGAAATCCAGTACAATCGGTTCAGAAGAAAAATAATAATGGACGCAAATGAGGAACAATCCACCCTAGAAAAAATATATTTATGTTGCAAAAACTAATAAAAATTGGTGGCGGAACGCACCGATTTTTTTTTTCTATAAATTAATATCGGGAGTTTTTAGTGCATACGTTGTTTTCTACATTTCATGAATATGAAGCACTAGGGCTGGCAAAAACCCGGGTTTTTTTAAGAAAAACGCCACCCACCGGGTTTTTTTTTGGTTTTATTGGGTTTTATGGTGTTTAATAATTGGTTTAAGCAATGTTGTCAACTCAGCCCTTTTCATTGATGTAGCTAGAAAATCTTCAATATTTTTTTATGATATCATCATAAAATGCATGGATAGTTAAAAGAAAAGCTAGGTCTTATAAAAGTCTTTATACATATGCCTCAGCTCACAAGTGATGTACAATGAAGCTTTGATTTTTTATGCACAAATACGATCAGCACATTTAAATGCACTAGTTTCGCCCGGTGGCCGAAATTCGACCACTTGACATTTACGTTCGAGAGAACTAGAGCGTTATGTATACTATAAAACGTACACATTTTAAGAAAGCACCGCGAAATGCACTCTTTTCACCCATTTGTTTGCGTGTGTTTGCGAGTAAAAAAAAACGAAAACATTTTTAAACAACAACAAAAAGCATTGGAATTTTCAACCAACGTTAATACATGTGTGTTCGTGTGTTTGCAAAATAAATTAAAATGCTTTAAACACTTTAATCCTACAAATTTAGAAAATCTATTTATATTGTGCATATCTACACACAAATACCTTTGAAACGATACTATATGTTTCATTAAAATCGGTGGACAATAAAATACTTTAAAATCAGCTACAAAAAAATTGTTCCCGTATTTATATATTTTAAATGCATTTGACAATGACATTCATTGCAAAATTTAAAGTGTTTTTCCATTTACCATTAATTTCATAAATATCATATATTTTCATTAACGACGTGCCCCTTCGTTAGGCGTCTTGAAAGACATAAATATTTTACATTTGATTGAAAGTTTGTCTTAGTTCTTTTGACACGTCAAATATGTACAACTTCTTGCTTTCCATTTTTTCCTTTTTTGCAATAAACAAAATCTGAACTGAATACCCTTAATATTTAAAAAAGAAAGAAGTTATTAAATTAAATGAACAACAATAGTGGAAAATAATTAAATAATTGGAAACTTTAAAAATATTTAACTTTTACGATTTCTTCACTTCAGTCATCTTGTGGTTTAATATGGAATAAACTTAGAAATCGTCTTGGATTGGAAAAAGCATTTAAAATCTGAGCGGTCAGAGTGGTAATTGATTTAAAATAACTTCTTATGTACTGTTTTTATAATTTTTTTTTAAATTATTTTCATATAATTTTCTATGTATATGTTTTATGTTTAAAAAAAAACAAATTAAGAATTTTCGAAATCAACTTGAGTATTTTTCAAATCATATTCCGAATTTTTTAAATCAAATTCGGCACTTAAAATATCAAAATCAGCTTTTTGCGAATCAAATTTAATTAAAAGAAACTTGGTTTTAATTTTTTAAATGTCGAATTTGATTTTGAAAAAAGAAAATTTGTTTTTTAACAACCTGAATTTCATTTGAAAAAGACCGACCTTGAAGTTTAAAATTATATATGTATAAAGTATAATATCTATGTTTAAATTAATAAATAGCGAAAAGTAAACTTACTTACGTTAAATCTGTATATGCACAAATGGGCATATAAATACATTGTATGCATTTTATAATCATTTTTTTTTTATTTTTCTGTAAATAAAATGTAAAAGTAATACCATCTTTGATTAAATGAATATTAAGAAAAAATCCACTTGGGGTTTTTAAACAAAATACCCATTGAAACTAGGGTAGGTTTTTGTGGGTTACCCAGAGGTCAGCCAACCCTGTGAAGCACTGAATTTGGTTTCTCAATTTCGCACAGTTTCAAATCTCCATCCGTGCCATTTTGTCACTAAGAAATACGAGCTTCAAGAGCGTTGGCGAGTTATTCCTTATTTCTACCCACACCACCCTAAGTTGAGGGTCATAATGTGTTTGTGGTGATGTGTGTAATACATAAAAGGTTTTATTTTCTCATAGGGATAAAGCCTAAAAACAAGTGAGAATTGGTCCGTTAATTCACATAGCTCCCATACAAGGTTCATTCCGGAATAGAGACCCTGTGTCCTAAAACTTTCTTAGTATATTGGTATTTAGATTAAACTTGGCCCAAAGAAATTTTATTGCAACCAAACCATTTCATCATATTTAAATGGAATCGGTCTATATTTGACCATAGTCCCATATCAATAAAATAGCTTATAATGGCATTATTTTCTTATAAATGTTTGATATAACATTAAATATAAAATTTAATGACAATAAGTTCTATAATAGCCAATATGTCATGTCAATTTTGTGCTGGTAGGTTCAAAACTGGCTTCAACCGCCCTGCAAACAATTCATTCAAGATGCCACCTAACGTCCGTTCCCCTTTGAAAGAGAGGAAAACACCATGGCAAAGGTGTGTCAACCGCCACCCTCTGAGAAAAAGGTAGAAATCAAAGATAAGTAAGGTTCCCCACCACTAGACCAAATACAAGGAGGGCGTTATTTCTTGGCAACGACCGATGGTAGCCCCATTATCCTACGACCTGCTACATTAGACCAATCATCTACTTAGCTGGAAAAACAGCCGATGAGCAAAACTGATACAGTTCAAAATAACAATTCTGTGTGATCGATACTCATAGAACTGGGACAGTGAAATCTCTCATGGGAAGTCGCGAAAACAACTGCAACAAAATCGTGTAAGACGGAGATGTTTTGTGGAAGCCATATGCTCCCAAAGGGGGTAATGGAGAAAAAGGTCTTAAACTGACCAAATGCCCCATATAAACCTCTTTCCTAAAATAGTTTTTGAACAAAAAATCTCATATCTCATGTAGATAATGGTCGGCACCAATAACTTTAATATGATTCTTAACCTTATAACATAATTTTGTTTTGAAAGATCTATAATTGCCCATGGGTCCCGAATAGCGAACACTTTTGAAATTATCATATACAACCCTGTTCTGAAGATCACTTTTATTCAAATCACGTGATTTCAAATCGCATGCGCCTTTTAAAAACACACATCTGATAATTTTGTGTTCCAGTTTTGAGTGTTTCGATGTGCTTTTCGATTGCCGAAAGCCCACTGAGAAACACAAAAACGGAATGACTTTTAAAACACCACAAAACACACGCGTGATTTTAAAAGCACGTGATTTTCAAAACAGGCCCGATAGTCACGCTTGACTGGCTATTACTTCTTACTGTTTTTCTAATTTTCACATTTTGAATGTGTTTTTTAATAGTTGTAAAAGAATTGTATGCAGCGTTGCCAAATGTGCAGCTTTATCTACATTTTGCAATTTTTCTAAGCATTGAGCAGTTTTTAAGTTTTTTGTTAAAAAAAAACAAGTTTTTTGTAAATTGCGCATATTTAGCAGTTTTTGCATTAAAATTTTTTAATTTAAGTTTTGTTATATTATTTTTTATTTCTTAAGCCATAATCTTACCTAATTTGCTAAACACATACTCGTATAACAGAGGCAAGCTTTAAGAGCCCTCCAAAAAACACAAAC
Organism: Pollenia amentaria; assembly: GCA_943735925.1. Lineage (NCBI taxonomy): Eukaryota > Metazoa > Arthropoda > Insecta > Diptera > Polleniidae > Pollenia > Pollenia amentaria. The sequence continues at coordinate 125,561,310 of OX031008.1, forward strand.
GGCTTAGGAAACATGCACTTTCCGTTAACAAATAAACCATCCAAGCCTGATTAATCATTTTTCAACAAATTTAAATAAAATACTTTTATTCTTTGAAATTTTTATGTTTCGTCGTTTGCTTCTTGAGTCTGCAAAATGTTCACTTAAATAATTAAATTAAGCACAAGGTAGCGCAAACAGTTTGGAAAATATACAACATTTCGATTATTCTAATAAAAAGGAATGAATCGTTTGTCAAATACCCGAATTGACAACGCAAGAGGATTGTACAAACGTACAATTTTGAGATGTTTGCCATGCCGTTTGAGTTTTTTATTTCGCTTTTACTTTTGAAAGTTTAATTATGTCCCCGTTTACATTTTATGATTACTGATGTTTCATTTTTAAAGTTTCATTTGAGTTAACATTGTAAAGATTTCATTGCAGCAAATTTTTACGTATGTTCACTTGACAAATTGCATATCTGAGCCAGAACTAAAATTAATTTTGTATCAAATGAGGAAAACAAACAAATCGCCAGACTACATTTCCTTGTGTACCGCTCCTAATTCCGCCCTCTTTAATCTAAACTCCAAAGTATTGATATTCGTTAATAACACTGTGAGACAAATGGTAGGGGTCAGTGATCGGGAAGGGTTCAACCGGGGAAAGTTATATCGGTAAAAAAGAAGTTATACGTGTCCCGGCGTATCGCTGGGTCAGGTCTAGGAATCGAGATATATCGATTTAAAGTTAGTAACTATCATATAGGGGAAATTGTCACCTTTGGTGGTCTTTTTAAAAATTAGGAATTACAATTCCTTTAATCTGTGTATACAACGTTTCGCTACATAAGCAGCAGTTTCGCAGTTATAAATAAATGTATGAAGAAAAAAACAATTTCTTGCCTAAAAAATTGAATTTTTTTATTTTTAATTCATAAAAAATCCAAAACGGTAAAAAAAAGTGTCAAGTCCTATTACTTTCACGTAAAGTCACATAACATTTAAACAACTGTTACGCTTGCGCAAACAAAATATGTGGAGTAAATCGTAAAGGCCTTAAATGAATAGTTTACATATCTGTTAAAAGTGCAAAAATACATCTACCGCATTCGGCTGAAATACCAAGTCCTGACAGAGAAACTTCTTTTTCTATTGAAACAATGGATCAATCGGATTTCACCTATAAACCAACACCAGAAGCCAGCCGGCCCATCGAACAAAATAATTCCAATATCACAAGCAAGAATGGACAAGATTGTTGCAGAATTAAACTTTTCTCAACGTGAAGCAGAAAAACTCCCCCCTCCATATCAAACTGGGAATCGTAAAAAATTTCATCAAGGCCATTGTGAAGCAACCGAAAATTCTGGATTGTTTGGAAAATATTTTCCCACGAATCAGCGAAGCAAAATTGAAGGAAGGTGTTCTGAATGGGCCGGATATACGAAAGCTCATGAAATCAAAGGAATTTAAATGTGCTTTAGACGGTAATGATTACTTTGCGTGGAGGGCAGTGATGAAAATCATACGATATTTTTTGGGAAGTACGCGAGCACACACTTACCCCGCTCTTGTGATCATGATGTTGCACTACTTCCAGAAAATTGGAGTGAATATGTCCCTTAAAATTCACTTCTTGCATCACCATCTCGAATACTTCAGCAAGCAGCTAGCCTCAGAGTCGGATGAACATGGTGAGCGCTTCCATCAAGTGGCAATACCAATGAAAACGCGACATAAAGGCAAAAGGTTCGATTCGCTGGTGGCTGAAATTTGTTGGTGGTCGCAAAAGACGTACGATCCCGACAATGAAGATGAAGAAGAAGAATATACAATGGGAGTTTCCTCCGAGGGTAAGTCACAAAAATTAAGTTACCGACTGATTTAAAACAATTGATTTTTTCCAGATGAAGACAGATCCTCATCCGGTACAGACTCTGAACAAGTGGGCGAACCACCACGCAAGAAAGTAAAGGGCGCAAACAAACGAAAATAAGTTTTGCGTTCATCGATTTTTATAACCATGTATCTATGTAATAACCTAATAATTACCTGTAATAATTTTTAATTTTACGTGTTAATAATTATAATAAATAATATATAATAAATATTATCCAAATTCATTGAAACATAAAATCAATATTCTTGTCAAAATGAGATACCTTCACTTAATTGTGAATAAAAGCGAAACGCGTCCATCGATTTTCATGATCTATGTCTCATTTTTTTTAAAGGTTATGTGACTTTACGTGAAACTAATAGGACTTGGCACTTTTTTTTACCGTTTTTGGATTTTTTATGAATTAAAAATAAAAAAATTCAATTTTTTAGGCAAAAAATAGTTTTTTTCTTCATACATTTATTTATAACTGCGAAACTGTTGCTTATATAGCGAAACGTTGTATGATTAAAGGAATTGTAATTCCTAATTTTTTTAAATTTGTTTCAGCAAAATCGGACTGGAAGTCCTCGAGTTATGTCAAAAAAAGACCACCAAAGGTCACAATTTCCCCTATATGATAGTTACTAACTTCAAATCGATATATCTCGATTCCTAGACGTGACCCAGCGAAACGCCGGGACACGTATAACTTCTTGTTTACCGATATAACATTTCCCGTTGGTTTCATCACATCCCGATTTTGACTGTCGCCTAGTGTAATCTACCTATGTAATATTGTATTTGCTTCTGTATACGTGTATATTATACGTGTATGTTAAAAAAAAATTAAGTAAATTATATATATTTTTTTATCAATTTTTAAGTGCAGATTTTTTTAGTTAAATTCATCTTAAGATGCAGTTATTTTCAAAAAAATTATGGCAACGCTGATTGTATGAGTTTCGTATAAGTATTGTGTATAAGTGGTGTGTATAAGTGGTTTTAAATCATTAAGTATTGGGCGTATACTGAAGCATATATTTGTTAGCCACCAAATTTTACATACGAACATAAATTTTGGGCTGAAATTAATTTATGACTTTATCATTCAGTTTTAACGACCATTGTGTATCATCCTATGAAAATTGTACGTCACATTTGTTTATTATCGTTAGATGTTAAGGTTTGTTTAGAATGTCAGACAGAGGGACGTACTACGTTTTTCAACCAGTTGTTGAATATAAAGGGTGGCCAAAAATTGAGATATCATTTTGATTTAAAAAAAGTTTTTTGAGATATTAAAATTATTTTAATTTCAGTTTATTACAAATAGGTTCCGGTTAAAAATGAAAACATATGTCGGTCAAGTGAGCTAGTCCAACAGTACGGGTGTTGCGGGTTCGATTCCCGCCAGAGATTCTGATCTTCTGCATACAAGCGTACAGCTTTACGGGATTAGCATAAGAAAAAAAAATATCTGCCCGTAGCGATTGCCATCGACCATTAATACCTCAAATTTGGACACCCTTTATAAAATTCATGTAAAAATATATGTTTTAGTGTCATACAAGTTTTGTGTCTTTTTTCGACTTAATTAGTGGCGATAACTTGTGCTTGATCATATCAACAAGGTTACAGAAAATAAGCGATTTTATTTAATTTTTCTGTTATCTGAAACTCCACATTCGATGCAGGACTAACTTAACAATTCAATTTATATATTTTTAAGACATAATAATTCAGTAGAGCTCAGAAATCTAAATAAAGTGAGAACTGATAACCAAAAAAAAAAAAAAAAAGAAGAAAGTGTTAAAAACTTTCCAGTTTTTTATGAGACCAAAACGAGATCTTTGTTCGTTTAATTTCTTGGATCTCATATAAGTTTTTACTCTACCCTAATCCTGGAATATTTGCTAAAATTTTCATAAGGTCGTTTACAGGATTTTCTTTTTATGTCTTTATAAATTTTTTTTTTCCAAATGTTCACACTGTAATTGAACATGAATCTAAAAATAATTTCACAAAAAAAAACATTTGTAAACGACATTGAAATTACAATAATTACAATTTGTGTTATAGATTTTTTAAGGATAAAATCATATTAATATCCTTTTTGAGCATGCCAATGGTAAACAAAGATATAATATTTGTTGGAAGATATAATATTTTTTTTTTTTTTTTTTTTTTTTTTTTTGGAGTATATTTGTTTAAATAATTTCATATTGTAAGTCAATTTGTAAATTAATTTAATAGTTTCTCTCTCTGTTCTCCAAAACCTTATTGTTCAGTACCTTTAAAGAATCCAGTTTAACTTCTCTGCCTTTAGAACCTTTTAAATGTAGTGCTATTTGAGAAATAGGAAAACTGGATATGTGTCTGACATTCTTAGAAGCATTTTCATCCAATTGTAGAATGTCTTTTTTAAATTTTTATTTTTTATTCTAATTCTTCATATTTTAAAAGACTGTAAGCCTAGACCACTGTTGTTGCCCTAAGAATCCAAAGGAAATTATCATTCGCGATGCAGCTTAGTTAACACCCAGGATATATCCGTATGTGACCCCATTTGAAGTTGATGGGCGAAATAGCCTCTGGGGCTCATATCTCAGAGACTATTTCGCCCATCAACTTCAAATGGGGTCACATCATAGGCGAGATCATAGGCGTTTATCTCACAATGTTCTTATCAGTTATTTAACATGGGGATAGCTTGGCAGTTCACATATATACTAAGATATATTCAAATAAATTCCAATGGCCGACAAACCAGAATCAAATTATAAGCAAACCTAATAAGTGGTTAGAAATTGAGTTTTGCTGAGTAACTAGAACCTCAGTTCAAAATACACACACTTTATATTTAGCACCAATTGCTAGTCTAGTCGCGACCGCGTAGTCGACCGAATGAAAGATTTTATAATCTACCAGCTGTTAAAACCCGGCGTTGCAGGGCTCAAACTAACATGGACTTTAATATATAATCATAAATTAATTTTTCTTATTTTTAACACTTTGTAGAAATCCGAGTATTATAGGAAGAAAGCCCATAAGCTGCCAATAGTTTAATTCTATTTGCTTCATTCAAAGTATGACAGTCGGCTTAAACATTTTTCAAAATTGTATAAATTTTAGACCTAATAGAAGAATTTGAAATTTTTCATCTAAAGAATTTTTCTATGTCTTGCTTTGATTCTGCTTGTATTGCATTGTTATTTAAGTTTACGCCAAATAAATTTAATGAAAAACATAAAAAATACCAAGAGTTTTCTTATACCCCCCTTTTTGTCCTTTATAATAACATATTTTTTTAGTTTTATGTTTTATGTCTTGGATATTTTCGAGAATAACCACATTCTCATCATCAGAATTCTTTGCCGTTCTACGAAAGAGTACGAAAAACAGAAGTAAGGAAAAACATGTAAATAACATTAAAATTAGATAATCAATTACAACCAATTTCGATCTCCCAATACCGTTAGTTAAAGATTGATGGTTGACTATAGACTGGCAGGCGCAGTAGTGGCGCAAATGGTAGAACGCAAAAAAGTGTGATGATGGGAATGTGGTTATTCTCGAAACATGTAAATTCGACCCGAGTTCAAATCCCATGTTAAGTCAAGAATTATCAAAAAAAAAAATTAAATTCATTTCTTGCTGTAAATTCCTTCCTTCAATAAAAATAATTTAATGAAAATTAAATTTGATGAACCTAAGCCTTATTAAAATATCAAAAACTTCAAGTAAAACCAACAGTTCAATGAAAAATCAAAATTGTTGTCATTTAATTTTTATATTTTAACAGCCGTATTCATAAAAATTTATTTATGATTAATTAACCGTTTATAAGCAAAAAGTGCTAAAGTTGTTTTCAGAAACGAAAAATAGTCTATTAAACCTTTAATAAACCATTAATAAAGTATGAAAGTTTATTGTTGGATTTACCCTTCTTTAAACCAAAAATAAAATGACATTTTGATAAATGTTTGCATTTAATGATTTTATTTTTGGGCAATATGTTTTAAAATAATGGAAAAATTTCTTATTTATTAATATGGACATTCTTATGCCCGTAATTTCTACTAACAGATATCTGGTCGGGTTCGTACCTAACATTTATCTTTACTTACCCGGTAACACTATTTTGTCAATTTCAAGGTTAAATTGGCCCACGTGAATTAACTACCTAAACCTTTTATTCGAATACTTTCTTATCGTTTATATAAAAAAAGTTTCAAACAAACATTTTTTTTTAATACATTTCGACAAAATCTTGTTCAGAAAATAAAATAATATGTATTTTTATTTTATAAAAATAATTTTTAAGGTCTTTAATTATAAAAAAATATATTAATTATAGAAAAGCCAACAAAACGTAAATAAAGTTGCCATACTTAAACACAGAATCGCTTAAAACAGCCTCTATTTTTAAGTTTAAATAGAATTATTTTGAAAAAAATTTTTATTTAAAAAAAAAAGTACCAAGAGTATAAAACTTTACCCCTTTTGTCCCCCCTAGATAAAATTAACCAAATTTTTACTCCTCAAATTTATGTTAAAGAACATAAGTTTCAAGTTCAAGTAAAATTTTTTTAAAAACGAGTGTTTACAAAAAGTACGATTTTTTGTTTGCTGCCTTTATGGTAAAGAGCAGAGGTTTTAAGTTTCCGCAAATTAAAAAAAAAACGTGCTTACAAAAAGTACCAAACGTACGAAGTTTTACTCATTATTCGCTTGCCACCTTTATGTTAAATAATATAGGTTTTAAGTTTCTGCATAATAATAATATTGAAAGAACCTGTTTGGAAAAAGTGTCAAAAGTACGAATTTTTACCCTCCTTTGCCCTTTCAAGTTTATATTTTTTATACATATGTATTTCCCTGTCGATACTTTAAGCATAAAACTAATTAGCATTTAAAAATTGTTCACTCTTACTGGGGTAAATTTAAAAGTACCAAAAATTCCCTACTTTACCCTCTTTAACCGCATGAAAGGCCGACTTTTAAAATGTAATTTTATAGCGACATGTCACCGTAATTATAGAAATTCATACAACTAAAAATTTCTAATTAAGGATCTCATAAATATTTGTTTATGAAAAATACCAAAAGTACGGAGTTTTACCCCTTCCAGTTAAAATTTGTTATACCTACGTATGTCCCTGGTGATAGCTTAAGCATACAATTTAACATATTTTAATAGGTAGAAATTTCCCGTTTACCCATTTTGCACCCTGAAAGGCCGACATTCAAAATATATACTAAGCGACATGCCGCTGAAGTAAATAGGAAACTTTTAGTTGAGGATCGCAAAACTATTTGAAAAAAACGTATTTATAAAAAGTACTAAAAGAAAAAATGTTGACCCTGTTTTCTATCCCAACCATATATGTATGTCCCTACCTTGTGTATAAGTTTCGCTGAAATCGGTCGACGCGTTTGAGCGTGATGCGGCATCATACGTAAGCCTAAAATGGTCTTTTATATATATGTGACCTTCTCCGAGAAAAGGGACCTAGTGTGTCAAAAAACGGGCTTGGACTTAAGAGTGGATTCTGGTACCTAAAAGGGTGTAGAATAAGATGAAATGAGTTAGATTTCTGGTAAAAATTTATTTACCCCATAAAAACGTACAAAACGAACTTGGGAAAATCGATAAAAATGAGAAAAACATTAAAATTTGAAACTTTAAATGCGTTTTTCTCAAAACTTAATTTTCACACACTAGGTCCCTTTTCTCGGAGAAGGTCACATATAGAGATTTTAAAAAATAGCGATGGCGCTTTGAAGATTGGGTGCAACTTAGATCTCATTTAGTATATTTCAAAGAGTAATTCAAAGGTATATATATATATAGATATTATTATATAAAATTCTTAACAAAATTTTCTTTGCCTGTGAAGTCCCCGAAAAGTTTAAAAAGAAGACTACCTAGCCTCGATTTTCTATTTGGGAATCTAAACCTTTGATCGGCATAATGCGTTTGGGTTAATATATAAAACATTCAAAAAACTCACTAAGTCAAAATTTTCAACTCGCCAAAATGCGTATAAATTTATCAGACCATGAGGGTTATGCTATTTTTCTAATCCACTCTAGTGTTGGAGGTACTATTTAGTACCATTTTTCATTACGTCTTTACATATTAAATGTTTTACTTATGTAACAAAAACATAGCATAAAATTGATTTAAATTTATTGATACATTAAACAAGTCTGCGTGTAAATAATATTTCATGATTATTAATGATATTGATGACATTTATTTGTCCTCTGGATTTGTACAAAAACTAACATTTTAATACCTCTTAGTACTTCTTAACGGATCATTTTTCATTATAGTCCTGTTATATTTGATAAAGCCATCCATTAGCAATTGTCTTGTGCCATTTATAATAATTTTATTCACGTTGTTGGTGGAGGGGAAAAGGAATAGGATATTCAAAATTTATTTTGTACATTCCTAAAATATTGTAATATTCTAGTTACAAAATATCTTAATGAAAAGCGATGATATACATTCTAGTATATTTGTGTATGTTGAAAAATATTTGTTATTCTTTGAGACATGTGTGTTTTACAGCCATATTTTCCGATAAAACAACTATCATCAATATCCTGTTTTACACTAACACACTTGTAAGAATGTATGGACTCACACTCTTCTGCACGTTTACACTTAAACATAAATAAGTTTATTGACCCCAGAATTTTTTTTATTGGTTTAATACAATTAGGAACTTTTTTATATTTTATTTTAGGGGGAAAATAACAAAAAATATAAGAAAAAGGAAAAAATCCATTTAAATGAATTATTTATCTTAAATTTGATGTGTATTACATATAGATTTTGTAACTTAATATATATAATATTCTCTTTATTTCTAGTGTATTTGGAAAGGCTTTGTAGGATTTGGTTCGTTTAATAAATTGTTGTGTTTTGAGAAAAAAATGATCCATTAAAATGTATAGTGTCATAAATATAAAGGACAAATACACTTATTAACCCTGTAGGAAATGTCAGTAGTGAATCTGTACTGATTCACTACTGATACAGTCAGCAGTACTAGTGACTAATTATACCCCGGAGAATGTTATTTGCTATAGACATTTAACATGTTCGTGTCATTGGAAATCTACTACTGACGTTAGTACTATTGACTAGGTAGTACTTTTGGGACCATATTTAGACATTGCAATCAGAGAATCACTAGTACATTTTAGAAAACTTGTCCACAATTTTGGTAATTTTTTAAAGTAGATGTCGAAATGAAAATTGCTCTTTTTAACATTTAATTTTGATATTAAAAAAAATTAAAAGACGAATTCATAACAGAATTTTTTTTTTTCGTATTAAAGGCAAATATAAAAGTGTAAACACTTCGTTGACAATGTCGCCAAAAAGTCACCAAACTAGTCGACATAATTGGTGACTTGGAGACTCTTGCATCAATGTTTCCTTCAGGGAAAATACTCATCAAGCATTGTAGTTGTATTATTGAAAATGTGTTGTGTGACACCAGCATGACAAGCGTTTTACAAGTGTATTTGGCCTTTGAGAAGCATTTGAGACGAAAGTTTTGGCAAATGTAATGAAAACGCATTTAGCCAAATCGCGCAAACTGTAAAGTGCTAAGTAATAAAGTTCTATTTAAGGCTAGGTGCTAATTCTGGCAGTCGTGATCTAATACTTTTTCGACTCGAAAGCAATTTTAGTTTTAATTCTTTCAGTCGGTGCTGAACGAATCGAAATTATTTTTTCAGTGTTGTAAAATGTTTGCAAAAAGTGATTTATAAGCATCAAACCTTTAGACAACTAATCCTTAAATTGAGTCCGAAAATGTCAACAACGCTACTTGCTTTTTTGTTTTGTTTGATTCGTTTTAGTTATACAACTTTTATTTCCTCAACGACTTTTGTGTGCGACTTTATGTTTGTACAACGACCTTTTGTGCTACTTTTTACACATGTCCAACGGTATCCCTTATAAGGTATGTTCATTTACATTACTAGCAGAAATTTGCAGTGAGAGTTAAAATTAAAAATTTTCAAAATTGTTCTCCCAATTACTCCAAAAAGTAAAGACACGCTTTACTAGCATGTTAGGCACATTGGCAGTATCCACCCTGCGGGTAATTTAGGCCAATTGTTCTAACAGACTGGTCCTGGGATTAGTGAAAATAGAACAAGTACAAAAAGAAAGAACTCATGACCAGTGAAAGGAGAACCAATCTCTTAACTGGTATACGAAGAACCAAAATGTAGAAAATGTTTTCAATTACAGTACAGTATTTACCGCACCCAGAGAAAAAATATGTTTAAATTTGGTCACCTCCAACAAAACTATTTTTAAAGAGAATTGCAAACATATTATGTTTAATTTTAACCATATTATTGTCACCGACAAACATATTATTGTTAACTTAGTCCTCCATCAAAAAGGCACAACCATATTATGGTTGCCTCCGAACATCTTTTGGTTAGTAATAACTAAAATATGTTTAACATTTATAATAGCATGGTTGATTTTCAACCAAAGCATGTTGCTCTTAGAAAAGAGGAAAATACTATTGTTAATTTGAAAACAAATTATTGTCATATTTAACCATAACATGTTTAGAGGCAACCATAATATGGTTGTGGCTTCTTGATGGAGGACTAATTTAACAATTATATGTTTGTCGGTGACAATAATATGGTTAAAATTAAACATAATATGTTTAAAATTTTGTCTACAAATAGTTTTGTTGGAGGTGACCATATCTAAACATATTTTTTCTCTGCGTGCGGTGGTGTGACACATTTTTTTGGGACTTTTTAAAATTTGGTTGTTAAATTTAGTTCGAGGACTTGTTTTATTGAAACAATTCTCCATTGTAGTAACTTACACTAAACACGTTCATTGAGGATAGATGTGTTTTGATAGATGTTATTTTCTTTTTTTTTTTTTTTTGTTTGCTAATTTTATGCAGGTCTTTAGTAGTAAGGTCGTTAGTAGTAATCAGCAATCGGAAAAGCTCGTTTTCATTATGGAACGAATTTCTTTATTGGCAAAACGTCGCAGGAGCTAAATTGTTTTTGAACCACCGATTATAATTTTTCTTAATGCTGCTGTATAATCCTATTTGATCCATCTCTGACAATTGCAATTTTCGAAACTACCAGAATATCTGGCAGCACTACAGATACAGTACGCTGTCCAAGACCATGCATATTTTCATTTCCAAGGCTAAGTTGGTACAATCGTTTCCCTGAGCACTAGTTTCATTAAGCGTACAGCTTTAACAGATCAATTATGGAACTATTACTCCGTCGTGGTCATGTTTTACTTCACGATGTGGACTGAATTCACTTACACTTATTCACCAACACCATCGCATTGTTCGTACTTGCAGCTGAACTTGCAAGATAATTTGATTGTAAGAAAATGTTTGACACTTGCAGAAAGTTAAATGACAAATCAAGGAACAGTGCTACCGTAGTTGGAGTTTTGTATCAATTTACAAGTTTATAGATGATTTGCAAATTCAAATGATATTCGAAAAATATTTCATGATTAATAACGCTCGAAAAAAATTTCACGATTAATCAGGAAGGCATTTGAAAACACGCAAATGTTATCAAATATTTAAGGACAAAAGGGATTACGACATTATAGGACATTATGATGCTTTGCTTAGTATTATGAATAATTTTCAAGGAAAATTAATTTAGATCATTTTTCTAGATTTCCAAAAACTGCTCTGATACTCGTACATGACAAACCGAAAAATGTCAGAAAATTGGAATATATATATAGGAGAGCAAATATTTTTTGACGTTAAATTCTTTTGCTCAAAGCAACGAAATAAGTTAAGTTTGTCACACTTTAAACACATTTTATTAATAAGAAACTGTCTTAGGAGTATAAATACCAAAGTTGGGGGTACTGCACTAAATATTGATTTAAATCAGCATTGCACTATCACTAAATAAAACTGCAAAAAAGTAGTTTGCACTATTTTTTACCAGCTTTAGTGATGATTGCTATTTTTTCACTAGTGATAGTGAAATTTATTTACTTTCACTAACTTTACTCTCACTAAAATTTAAAAAAATTTAATTTTGTATGAACAAAATTTTTGATTCTTGTTATGATAAGCAAAGGAAATCAAACAACATAAAATTTTGTCAATAACGAAATATCTCATGGATTTTATCATTGAAAAACAAGTTTTTTGTTTGTAAATTTAGTTCAAAATTTTAAGTTGCACTTAAATGAGTGAAGAACACAAAGTTGCAATAAACTGATGATTGCATTTTCTTAAATCCAACTATTTTTTTTTGAGTGCAAAATTTTTTAACATCACTATCACTTATGTTTAGTGAGGCTGCAAATTTTCAATTCATCACTCAACATCAACAAAATGATAGCAGTAATTTTGCACTATAACTTACTTTGAGTTTAAACTGCAAAATTAGTGCACTACCTCCATCTATGATAAATACTGACAATTTAATTCATCAGCTCATTATTGGTTTGGTGCAAATGCAACAAAGTCACAATGGAGAAAAAAGACAAGGAAGGTTTACATGAAGTTTTCTCACAATATACCCGATAGAATTTTTTTGTATTTTCACCACTGCTTCCGGCATATGTTTTGAAGAAAAATGTAAATTTTTGTGAACGTTCATAAACGAACTTAGAAGTAAATAGTATTTTATTGAAAATGAAAATTATTGTTTTGTGCCGCATACGCCACTTTTCATAGCTGTTTGTGCTGCATACGTATACTTACTACTGTGAACTGAGTTGTTGACATTTTATTTTGCATTTGCTTTTACTACTTTTTTTTTAATGTCAATGAAGTGAAGCAAAAATAAAATGTATTTTCTTATTGTAATTTTATTTTACTTTCGCTTTAAGTTCTTGTTTCTCTTACGACAATAAAACAAAACAAAAGGGAAATTTATTTTGTACGTTTTTGTATGAGAAATTTGCAGCATTCTCCAAACAGTGTTGTGTAGAGCAGAACAAAACGTAATGATTAATATCTTCGAAACCATAAACAGATTTCGTGAAACAGCTTTTGGATTCAGAAAGGAGGTATTCATATATATATATATACCCTATTTCTAACTAATTTTTTTTTAAATGGTCGTTAGGTCAAAACAATAACGATCTGATGAATTGTATAAATAAATTGTGTTTGCTGGGTAGTTCGCACACCACTACAACCTCTTTTAAGCTTTGGCTGACTATGAAATAAACTTTTTCATCAAGATGGAGCAAGAATTAATAATCGTTCACGTGACGATCCAAAAATAAAACTATTTTCATTTGATGTTTGCACTTCGAGAACATTTTAAAAATAAACTCACAACTGATTGTGTGAACACTCAAACCACTTGCAAGACTTTCGGCTATTTCCTCCACACTTTCGTTGATAACCCGTATACACTACTTGCAAGTAATTATTTTCATGTGTAAAGGCAGGGTTAAATGACCTTGGCCCATATTCATAGTCAAAAATAAAGTATATTTTAATAGATATAAAGTCGACTTTACTTTAAAGTCGACCTTATGTCTTTCATAGACAAGTTAAAGTATACTTTTGTCGTTAAAGTCGCCTTTAAATATAAAACTAGCTAATGCTGACTTTAACTCATTTAACTCGCAGCATCAGCAGTTCTTCGCCAAATAAAAAAGTTGGTATTGTAATTTTATTGTTCCGTTTTACAGAAATTCATATTTTAAAAATTGTCAACGCCACAAGACGTACAGTGTTTAATTTTCAATGCCAGCTGTTTTGCGGTGCCACTTGCTTATCTTTTGTTGTATGTTGTATGAAAAATTTTCTAGATTTGAGGTGGCACACAGTTAAAGTCGGTTCAATTTAAAACATACTTTAATTTCGAAAAGAACCGACTTTATCGTTTGATTATGATTATGGGCCATTGTATTTCGTACGTAATGGCAAGGTCTAAGCATTATAAAGGAATAAAAGTTTCATCGAAATCATAACTTCATGTGTATTTTATTTAAATTAACTTTTGAAACCAAAAAATGGATAACCCGTTTTTAAAAGTTAAACTTTTTAATCCAAATTTATAATATTTTATTCAGGCTAAAGTTCATTAAATTTATTTTTCATTAAAATAGACAATCATTCAAAAAAAATTTCGATCTAGCAATTTGGTTTAAAGATTGATGTTTGGTTATTGACTGCCAGCCGCCTTCGATGGCGGTGAGTGTTAAGACGGCAAACACATTGTGAGGTTACAATCGAAACTTGTCACGGCAACCTGTCCCTGAAAACCTGGGTTTAATTCCCAGCTCAGACAAGAATGAAAAATTATCAATACATTTTAATTCATTTTATGTTGTAAAATTCATTTCTGCATAAAAATAATTTAATGAAAATTAAATTTAATGAACTTTAGCCTGAAAACCATAAACAGTTCAATAAAATCCACAATACTAATTGTTACACTTTTCAATAACGTCAATAATGGTAGGCAGGGCAAGTTAAAGTACCCGCAACAGTAGTAATTGCAAACCTGGTCAAAGTTAACGCTTTCTCATTAGTCGCCTTCTGGAACGAGTTTTTAATTTTGTTTTTGGGTTTTGTTTATCATTTTTTTTTTGTACGAAATCCGTTCAAGTTAGATTTTGTATTGCACATGACTTCTTTTTATTAAATACTTTTGTAGATTTTTTAAATGCCACAAATGTTTCACATTTAAATGCGAAATATTCGAGAAATATTCTGCAAAGCTCAAACAATTTAAAGTTAAATTAAAAATAAAAATTGTTGGTTTTCATACAAAACAAAACGGAATAACTGCAAACGACAGCCAAAAGCATAAAAATAACAATGACATAAAATAACACAGCAAATCTAAAAATTTAAACTGAAAAAAAATAACAAAAGCAACAAGACTGTAAAAAACGCACAATAATATTTGTTTATGGAAGAGATAAAAATAACATTTGAACGGAAGAACAGTAACAAAAAATTGTAGTGAATGAAATACTAGAAATAGAAAAACTATTAACAAGTTAAACATACCCCTCAGCATACATGACAGACGTGCCAGCCATGGATAGAGCTTTGTAACGTGCCTGCTCGTCTGTTGGCAGCACAATATCCACCGAACGTGAACGTGTGGCATTTATGTTTGGCACCGTTAGAAAACAACCATCACTGGGTTGCAGCTCTTCCGTTTTGCCACCAGAGGAAACTTTTGAAAAGCACGAGTCTACCGAGGCCGCACGATCACGTCTTAAATCAGGTACTGTAAGATAAATATCACGTACGACTAATGCGTGTTTAGCGGCTGTGGGTGAGCCGCAAGTGGCCATAGTAGACACCTCATCAACTGAATCGATGGCATCTACCGAAGATTTGTGTTGTTCTTCTTGCGATACATTCTCCAATGAATTGCCAGTTGGCTCTACAAAAATTGCTTCTTGGCGGGAAATTGAACGTCTGCGTGGTCGTTGTGAAGAAGGTGATAGGGGTGGAGCGATAGCATTGGTGTTGCCACTGCTTTCGTTGTCATCTGCAGTGGGTATAGTCGTTGTTGAGGCAGGAGCAAGAATTGTACTAAAGGCTGGTGGTGGTGGTAAAGTTAAATCGAATGATGGTGGTTGTGGCAGTAATTCTAAAGGTGAAATTGGTGGTGGCGGTGGAAGTTCCATTACAGGACTATCACACACCGCTAATGAAAATAAAGGAGGAGATATAGGCGGCGAGCCGGGATCTATCGGAAATGAGTAGGCAGGAAAAGGTGGATAATCTCCATTTGTTGGCGATAAAGTAAATGTTATGCCACAGGGTGTTGTAGGAGGTGGGGGCATAAGAGTATTGCCAAAATGCGGAGAATCGTGTTCAGATTCTTCCAAGCCCTCATCTTCCGAAGTAGTGACCGAACTGCCTATAGTATGACGTCTCATTTGCCGTGGTAGCCTAGCTCTCGTTTCATCTATACAACTAGACATACCACCCAGGCGAATATCCATTTCCAAGGCCGCATCATCGTAAACATCTATAGACTCACCACCTAATGCATCTTCTTCAGTACAGGGATTAACATCCTCATCAGTTGCCTCACCTTCTTCCTCCTCTTCCTCATCATCCTCTTCCACATCTTTTGCCTCATCTTCATCACCACTAACCTCAGAACTGCTATAACTATAACTCAGACTTTTTATTTCCCTTTGATCCATCAAATAACGCTGCTCCGCTGACATTTGTCTTTCATACTCCTCCAGATACATACAATGTATGCAGGGTGGTGGTGTCTTTGTGGAGGAGCTACGCCGAGTTTTACCTCTTCGAGGCACTTCCAAAAATGTACCTGAATCATCACTACCTGCCGAGGCGGCTGCTGAGTCAAAGGAATGCGATCGTTGTGTATGTGAAGCTTGAGGAACTTGCAGAAAGCCTCCTTCCGATGATCGTTCGTCCGAAGAGGATTGTTGTTTAAGGAAGTGTGAGGACATGCGTTGAGCCTCCAGCTGCATTTCATCAAATGAGGCAGAGCGTACCTAGATATAAGGAAATAATAAAGAATTGTTGGTTATTTTGCGGGTTTTAAACGACATTTTAAAAACGAAACGTGCTGTTAAAGTAACAAACGAATAAATCATGCTGAAAGTTAAAACAAGTTGCTAAAAAGGAAAAAATAAATTAAAAAGTTAAATTAATATTGGAAAATCCTAAAAAGATCGCTTGTATCTTTTTTTAAAATCTTCAACAATTTCAAAGGAAAATGTCGTAAGTTCAATAAATATAACCGGATTTCAAAAAGACTTGGCTATAGATCGGACAAGAAACTAGACTTAAGTATTGACTATAAACTTGACTGTAAATCGAATACACCAGACTGTAGATTATATTTTAAACTGGCCTTTAGTTTGGACTCTGAAAATTCGACTGGAATCCACTATAGACTTCGCTACATTTAATATTATAGGCTGGACTGTAACGTACACCCCGCGAAATAGTACCTTTTGACAGTTCCGCGGAATGTGGTTTTGTTGATGAGGGTGGTTTTAGTCGGTAAGAATCCGACATACCCAATTCATGATTTCCTCTAAAACAAAAAAAAAACAAAAAAAAAACTGAATATACTCCTGTGTTCTACATTCCTCAAACGAATGGAAAGTTAAAATTCTACACAAAAAAAGGAATTTCAAATCGAAAAAAGCAAACAGCCGCCTGAAAGAAAAAATTTTTTTGGTAAAATATTATGTTTTCTAGCTTTTTTTTTAAACTAGTTTTACGTACAGATGATCTTGCACTGCGTCTACCAAAATAATAAAATGTAAGTAAATTAATAAAATTGTGTAGGTAAATTTCTTTATGGCGAAGTACAAAAATTGGAAACAAGAAGAGGCGTTGCTAAGATTCATGAAAAACCCCTTGGATAAGCTAAAGGATTTTATAAGGGTGATAGGGCGGTGCGTGATCAGCTTTTAAAGGTTGAAGCAAGAAAACTCACTTCCATAGGTCCTTCAGAAAAATACCCTTCTGGGCTGACTGAAAAGCCTGCATTCGCAGAAAATTGTCCGAGAACAGAGCGTATACGTCAGCATCTGGTGGTGACCTAACAATAAGCAGTACATTTTATCTAAAAATGATGCAGTTGCAAAGCTTTGCGGTCTTTATAGAGCTTTCGAGGGTTAAAAAGGTGTACGATTATTCAGCGTTCCTAGAAAAGAGACAAATCAGCCAATTGAATTGGAAAATGCCAAAAGTTTCCAAGATACAATTTTAGATGAAACGTCAGATGAAGTTGCAGAACCCAAATAAAAAGTAAGAAGTTTGGAAGCAATATAACATAATTTACATTATTTGATGAAAACCCAAGTTACAACAAATAAATATTTTTTTTAAATTTAGAAAGACGTCAGTAACACATTTAAATATAAGTTAAAACAACAAAAAAAAAATTTTATTTCTTTAAAAATTTGTTTAAAACAAAATGAAAATGGAATCATCATGAAAATAACGTTTCACTACTTTTCTAAAACACAGTGAAATTGTATATGTGGAATTAAAAAGTTTTTCACTTTAATTTTGTAGTGGAATATAGAAGCCAGGCGGTAGACTCGACTATTCACTAGATATTTTATTATAGCCTTAAGGCCACTGTTGCCAATTCAGCTATTTTCTCGTCAAATCTAGCGATTTTTAGTCAAACTTTGCGGAAAAAATGTGTTTTAGCTATTAGCGGGAAATCTAGCGATTTTTTATTACGGGTTTGTTCGTTTTTTATAAATTTTTTGACACTTTTGATAAAAAGTTGCTTTGAAATAAACAAAATGGCCAAATAATGTGTGGTTTATTTGGATACTTTTTAACTGTTGCACAAACATACATATAAAATAGCATGAATCGTGCTTGTGTGAATATTTATTAGAATTTGATCTCAGCAAGGCCTACAGCTAAGTTATATTATTTTATTTTTTTATTTACCTAGTACGTATGTTTGTATTTATGTATGTATATATGAATGTATGTTCTACATGCTTCCTGAAATTTGTTCTTAAAAATAGCATTTGATGATGCATTAGCAAATTGTTTCATTCCTAATTTTATGAAATTTAACATAAATTACTGATTTGATTTGGCGCTAAATTTTTCGAAAAAGTTATATGCAAAAACGTGTTTTTAGCGAAATATAGCTAAATTATTTAATAAGTTAAAAATTTTGCTATTTTCTAACTATTTTTCATTCTGTTTTAGCGATATTCTTTGGAAATCTGTTTTCAACAGTGCTTAAGACTAAGTTAAAGACTGTAGAATCGACTATAGACTAGTCTATAAACAGGCTATACACTAGTCTATAATAGACTGGAGTATAAACTCGCATATAGAGTATACTTAAGAATCGACTATATTTTAGAATACAAACCTGACTGACTATAGATTAAACTAAAAACCTTGTTTCTGCTAGACTAAAGTAGAGACTAGACCACAGGCACGACTATAGACAAGAACAGGTAAGAGTGGGTACATTCGTAAATGCATCACTGCGCTGCATCAGTGATTTCAAATGTGTATATATACATATATATATATATATATATATATATATATATGTGGGATTTCATGTCAAGTGACCCAACTTTTGAAATCGATGTCTTCCGATTTGGATAAAGGTCCAAGGTTAGTCCTAAATTTTGCTAACACCAATAGATAATAAGTTACATGGATGAGAAAGAACACCTGTTAGGCCAAAATGTCAAATTTTGACCCCCTCTAACTCAGAAACTTTTTGACCGATCTTGTTGAAAACTTGTGTCTAAACTACTATCCTATAGGACTAACCTTGACTATGCTAAAAATTTAAAAATGCTCGTCTTGACTTAGAAATTCTTTTTTTTTTTTTATACATAAACCTCTTGCGGCCCAAATAGCGACCAGAACTAGCTTAAAGGAAAAGACCTAAGCTTTCTTTTGAGCAAAAAAAAAAAAAAAAAAAAAATACCCGCTTCAAAAAAAATACAAAAATAGTTTTAAATTTAAAAAAAATTTCTTAAAGGATCTTATGTGATTAAGATTAAATTTTTTAGATTATTTATTTTTTTGTTTTTATAATTATTACAAAAAGCTTTATAAAATACATAACTGAAAATTTAACTCATAGAATAAATTCGAAAAAATGAAAAATGTTGATTATTATTTTATTTTAATTTAAGTATTATTACAAATAAATAAGAGGGTATCAAATGCTCGTTAGGTATGTTATATACCGTCGGAAAGGTTAATTTGTCTTGTTTCTCAGCATAAGTTTTATTTTTTAGATTTAAGAAACACTTGCACACAAATAGGAAAAAATTCCAAATAGTGCATATGCTAAAAATTGAAAAATGCTCGTCTTGACTTATAAATTATTTTTTTTTTTTTTTTATACATTACCCACTCGCGGCCCAAATAGCGACCAGAACTAACTTCAAGGAAAAGACCTAAGCTTTCTTTTGAGCAAAAAAAAAAAAAAAAAAAAAAAAAAAAAATAAATACCCGCTTAAAAAGAAAAAAAAAAATAAGTTTTAAATTTAAAAAAAAAAATTTTAAAAAAAACAAAAAAAAAAAAAGCTTGAAGAAATAGCTCTCTAATTTGTTCGGGACAAATTTTGCTTACACCAATAGATAATAAATTACATGGATGAGAAAGAACACCTGTTTGGCCAAAATGTCACATTTTGACCCCTTTTAACTCAGAAACTTTTTGACCGATCTTGTTGAAAATTTGTGTCTAAACTACCATCCAATAGGACTAACCTTGGTGCAAATTTAATCCAAATCGGAAGACATCGATTTCAAAAGTTGGGTCACTTGACATGAAATTTCCCATATATATATAGGAATGTAGAAGATGTGGACCAAAAAATTGTCAAATACTCCACAACAATAATAGTCACACAATTGGGGGATTCACAAGGTGTCATAAAGTAATATGTCTTAAAATAATAACATGAAAAAATACGACTGTTGTGAGCAACCCCTCATAATTTAATGTGATATTAATTACGACAGCACAATAAACATAGCAAGCAACGTTCTATTTATTTAAGACACTTTTTGTTTACAAACCAACAACAATATTTTTAAACCATTGTAAAATGTTAGAACATTATGACAATAAACCATGATAGCACACCTTGTGAATACCCCAAATATAAAAAATTATAATTACTTTTTTATCGGCATTAAAAAAAGTTTGTTTTTCTGATGCAGCTCAGTGATGCATTTACGAACGCACCCAGAGTTATATGCGGCTATGCCGTATCTTACATAGCATTCACCATAGTGCGAAAGGATCATAAAATTATATAAATACCGTTCTTAAGAAAATAAATAAATCTATTTTGTGCCACGCCCAGCTCTTCGACCCCGGCCACATTTTGTTGGATTTTGTGTATTGATAACCAAGATGCTTGTACCTTATTTTGAAACTTTAGCTCTTGCCGTTATCTAGATATTAGGGAGATCGAACGGTTATTATTCGACCGGTTTTAACCGGTTATTTTAGCTTTGCCCAAGTCGGTTATTTTAAAATGCCCATTTTTCGAATATCGAATAAACCGGTTATTTTGGTATAATAAACCGGTTATTTTAGTAATGTGTAATTTATATACATTTTCCTTACTCTTGTTGTAGGTGTACCCGTGATTTAAGTATTTTCTAATTAAATATTGGCCAAACTTAAACTTTTTATAAAGAATGTCAAAGGAAAATGTAACAAAGGTCAAAAAACATTATGAACACTGTAAATACAAATCGCTTATAAAAGCGTGTGTTCTTGTAAAAAAAAAAAACAAAAAAAAAATTCAAAATACTACAAAAACGTGTGCAGTTAAAAAGTTAATAGTAATTTGTACGGAATCAACGACATGGGAAAAATTTCTACCAGTTTTATTTATTAAAACACCATGAACTAAAAAATAAATTTGAAGAAATCAAATAATGGGTACGTTCATAAGACGTAGCTGTTAAGCTCAACTGCTAGAAAACTGTTGACAACTGTTGAGCCGAACATTTTCGTCTTAGAAACGGCATTATGAGTATAATGCAAAATTAACAGCTGATAAACATAAACAATTGAAAAAAAAATTAAGGTTGAGGTTGAGCACAACATGTTGACTATAGGTAGCTAAAAAATTTTATGATGGAATAAATGGCCTCAAATACCCAACTGTTGTGTTGAGCGTAAGTGCTCAACTATGCGTTTCTAAGACAAACACTAAACGGTTACACAACAGTTACGCCTTATAAACGTGCCCAATGTCATGGAATGTTGTAAATTGTAGTCGACGAATTGACAAATATTTTACACAAAAATAATGTTCAGTTCACTATTCGTTTATATAATGCTGAAACAAAATAATTTGAAATAGATAATCCTGGCTAGGAAGTTTTGCTTGCAACATTTGAAAAATATGGTTAATTTATATAGATAACTTAACCACCAACAAATTAAAACTCATTCAAAATAAATTTGAGCAAATATTTCAAATAATAACTTTATAAAATTCTTATAATTTATTTGCTTTTGCAAAACGTTTGTCTAGATCAAATATCATTCAAGAAATAAAGTTTAGTAAATCAATAAAAAATTGTTGAAAATTTAGCTTAAGTTTAATCCGTTTACTGTCCCACTTTTCTTGGATTTTATCGTAAAATATTTGTTAGGTCTGATCTAAGTTATATCTATGTATTCTGTTGGTTCCTTACCTTTGCAAATTGTTTTGTTTTTATTCAAATTAATGTTTTATTTTAAAAACTTAATTGCTTTTTGTGTTTTTAAGTATTCGAATTAAAACCGGTTAACCGGTTATTTAAAAATTGCTTAACCGAAAACCGGTTATTGAAAAAAGTCGAATAATCGATCTCCCTACTAGATATACAGAAATCAATTATGGCTTTGTACGTGGGTGCCACGCTCACTCCTCCAATCTCAACCATATTCTTTATAGAGGTTGTGTATTGATAACAAATTTTGACAATTTTTCTATTACCATTCTTTAAGCTAGGGTCACACTTGTCAAATATTTGACAAGTTTAACCTTAATTCCAATATCTATTTTGTTTATAATACCACATCTTACAAAAAACAGTTTTTGGTATGTCTAGAAGTATAATTAGTTTTATTTTGTGATATTAAGACCATGTGGTTATGCTTATTTGGTCAAATATTTAATAAGTGTGAACTAGAGATGAGCGATATTTCTGTACCTGTGATTTAATCACTGTTACTCAAAAATCACGAATAACAGTTGTGACCAAATTTGTAAAGTAACAGGTACTTTCTAAGTCGTTCTTTTTGTATTTTGTTACATATACAAATTTATGATATTTCACTGTTTGTGTGGGAAATAGCGTTTTTTGAATTAAATGTGGAATGATATTGCTGTTCCTTTCATTCTCTCTTCTATCTTATTAGAATTTTTTTATTTATTTATTTGTTCAAGTATGTATGTATATGAAAGTAAACAGATTTGAAAGCTCTTACAATTTGTTGTTGTTTCTTTGTAAAGTGCTTACAAAAGCTCTTGCAAAAGCTCGCGCATTGTACATATACCTTGGCCGCAATTGCTTTAAAAGAACAGAAAACTGATAAACCGTGATCACAATCACAGTTTAAAGGAGCAGTGTTTTTTAAATCACATTCACTAATCACGGTGATCTTTAAAAATCACGGGATCGCTCATCTCTAGTGTGAACGTAGCTTTATACATAAATAAATCAATTTTGTGCCACGCCCACTTCTCAAATCCCGCCCGCATTTTGTGGGATGTTTTTTGCTCTCTCCGTATAAAAAAATGCAAAAAGAAGACCGAACCCCATCATATCTGGGGTCCTTGGGAAAAACCATTTCAACAGACAGACGGACACCGTTAAGTCAACTTCGCTACTTACAAGGATATTATAGGGTCGAAGATCAATATTGTAGAAATTACAAACGGAATGACAAGCTTATATATATAAATATATATCATTTTACCTTCAGTAAAGGGTATACAAAAGACTTCATTATGGACTCGACTATAAATAAGACTACAGACTCCGCCATCGCCAAGAAAATAAACGATCAAATTTATAATAAAACATGAAATCATCCCTATCTAGCAAACCGTTCTGAACCATCATGCACTTGTATCTTTTAATTTAACTTAAATATTAAAATTAATTCCCTTTCAAACAATTAAAAATATTTGCTATTCTTATTTTTGTACAGAAAATTTTTTACATTAATCCTTAAAATATGCAAAATAGTTTAAATAAAGTTAAAACCATACAACAATCATCACCACCAACACTGTCATCATTGTCATCGTTATTATTGCCATAAAGTATTTTTCCATAATCATAGTGACACAATTGTTGTTGATTCTTTCATGTTGCCAAAGCACAATTTAATGGTTGACTGACTGGGAGAGACAGTCAGTAACATACTTTTTATGACTGGCGATATGATATTAATATTAATGTTTGATACTGCAGGAGTTCAACTAAATTGTTTCAATGATACACAAACAATGTCAGACGTCACAAATACGAATTTACAATGTAAGAGTATGTTAAATTTATTGTTTCTGCACTATAATTTAATAGGAAATTTATACGAGGGTTATTAGAGAAGTTAATAATAATATATTCGAAAAAAAATGTAATAGCAATCTTGTTAGTCCATTTAGAGATTTTTAATTATCAGGGTTTTAAGTTTATTATTTACGGTTTTATTCGCTGTCCTTCGTAATATAAATTTTATTAATTTTAAAAAATTTGCTTTGATATACTCATAGAAAAATACATTTTCATATTGATGATAACCTTACATCAGAGTTGTGACATCAATGTTATTACAAATGGCATCAATGAAGCAAAAAGTGGCATCAATTCAATGACGAACGTCATCATAAAATTTTATCGAATTTTAAGCGTCATCTACGCTATGACTACAGTGACATCAATTCGATGCCACATTTTCTGTATTATTAACGTTATTTTCATGGTTAAAAAGTAAAATAAGAATGAAAAAAATTCCCATATTCTATTTTTTACATTGTTTAGTTAAATACTTCAAATATTCGATGTAGAATGATTACGAAAACCATATCGGGCATGCTGCTGGTGTCTTATAATTGAGAGTTATTTTGTAAACAAAGGGCGGAATACAACAAAAGTGAAACAAACATGTGTAGCGTGTAAATAAATAATAATATTCTCTTAATTTGACTTAGGTCAATTCCAATGACTCATTAAAGTTTGTCATTAAATTGAGCCTAATGAGTCATTTCTCCGATGTTACTCAGTCTTCGCAATGATGACATATTTTATTAATCTGACTCCGATTCGTCATTTCTGCGATGCCGATGTGTCATCCCATTGACATAATTCCAATTTTTGGCCTCGACGACAGTTTGTCTAAGTGATGTTAACGCTGACATCACAATATTGAAAAGTGCCATGGGGGTCAAAAACGAAGACACTTGTCATAGTACTGATGTCAAAATACATCAGCCTAATGTCGTCTTTTATATCAGTGTACCATTAGTTGTTCAACACTTTTGTGTTTGTGTGTTTTTTTTAATGCAGTGGCAGTTTTATATATTTTAATAAATCTTACCACATTTTTTACCTTTTTGTGGTCGTTTACATTAAATTATAAAATAAAAACGTGTTGTCCTGTGAGCTACTATTGACATATTAAAACTGAACATTGTGGTCAAAAGTAATAAATAACGTGATGTGGAGACTCTTAATGACACAGTAAAAACATACTTACACAATACATACAAATGTTAATATAAACGTAAAACTTTTTACAGATTTGGGAGGTTGCAGTGGTAACTCTTATGACCGGGCACCGAAGGGACCATTGTAGTTTGTACGCAAAAAGGGAATGGACGTCCGCTGGAAAGAACTCTTTGTGGTCCTAATGAAATAGTGCCCTCTTTGGAAATGGGTTCGTAAAGGGAGCTTATACTATATACGGCTTTAATACAATTTGTTCTAAATGTACGGCAAAAGTTATATAATAATTGGTTTCAATATTTTTTTAACCTTATTTTATTTTGAAACTAAAATAAAAGGTGCACTAAAAATTATCCAATGATTCCTATCGAGGTACTGTATGTATCGAAGAGGTTGCTGGTAGTATTGCCTAAAGAGAGAAACTGGGGTTTCTATTCGGGAAAAAATATATTTGAAATTTTCGAAAATTTTTAGACGGAAATTACTGTCCAAAGTTTCGACCTCTGAAGTTAGTATGAGATTAAGTTGCAAGAGTTACAAATTTATTAATGTTTAATGAAATAAAAATATAATGTTTAATAGAATATTTTTCAATCGAAACAAATGATGACTCAAGTAAGTGCTATTTAAATACCCGAATCGTATGCATCGTCTGTCAAGAAAGGATCTAGTTCTGTCAAGAAAGGATCTAGTTTTCAACATTATTTGAAAAAATCATAAAATAAAATTAAAAAATATTTTAAGTTTGAGTAAGTAAACTCCCATTCATTTCTCAATCAATTGACTTGGGTGTATTACCGTTACCTTATATGTACGTAGAATACCATAAGCATCAATACCCAGAGGATCTTTTGTGCATCCCATGTATCTCACCATGTCAGGTTCAAGCTATGTATAATGCCCATTACCCTGGCTGGTGAAAGATATTTTGGGCTCATCATTTGCCCCGAAAAATTTCCGCCTGGAAGTCCCCAAGACGGGACATCTGCATATCTTGGTAGATGCATTACCCATTATAAACTGGTGATATCTAAAAACATAGTGCCCCGTAACTAGGCCAACAAGCGGTCTAAGTTCCGCCTTCTCAAGCAGAAGTAGCTAACTTGCCCTGCAACGGGACAATGTCACAAATCTCCTGAACTGTCTTAATCCAGAAGTGTACGAAGTGTGTGAAGGAATACAGGTTCGGACCATTGTTGTAACGTCCCCCTTATGTGATCGCCATGGACGCAAACGAAAGGCTCAGCACTTATGAATGAACGACGAGCGCTCCTGTTTGCCAAGCAATCAGCCCTTTCGTTGTACGCATGGCCGGGCACCCAACACAAATTCAAGTCATTGTGTTTCCTTAGCACGTTCAGAGACGTAAATCAGTCCATGACTAACCTGGACTTTACCTCCAAAGAAGATAGTGCACTAAGAGCGGCTTGGATATCTGAGATTATAAATTATCTCAAGCCCCTTTCCCTTCTCCACAGACAATCCCCAGCGCATATGAGGATGGCGTAGATCTCTGCCTACGTTACCTTATGAACGAAACACTTTTTGGTTTAGTCCATAACAGTGCCCATGTTCTGTAACTCCCGCGTCGAGAAACTTTTTAATTGAAATATAAGAAATGAAACAAAAATGACAGCTGCTTTTCTCACTTAACTGCGTCTGTAACATTTTTGGCGAGTAATAACTGTCACGTAAGGAAATGTCTCGCCAATATACCGAAAAAGTTTGTCTGTAAAATTTTTGCGAGAAAGTTCCCGCTTTGAACTGTCAAACAAACTCACGCATAAAAACGGGGTGGGGAAAATTTGAACACTAAAAAATAAATTAAAAATGCAAAATGCAATGAATATTAACACGGAAGAAATAAGTATTTTGTTCTTGGCATATTTTTTATAGTTTAGTTATATTGCTTTTAACATTTTTGAAAAAGATACGAATGTTTTCAAAGCAATTTTGTAATCAACAAACATTAAAGTCGCACTTTACATTTTTTTCTATAGCCGACGGTTGTATTTTTGCCGCCGTCGTTGAAAACTTTTCAATTTTTTAAACGTATGTTTGACTGGCGTTCACAACATGGGCTTCGAGCGAAATATTATGATATTTATAACGTAACGACGTAATATCTTTTGATGGTTTTCGACATGAGTTACAGACAGACTTTTTTCTCACATTACGAGAAACGATGGAATATTTTGTTTCAAATATTTTCGATGCCAGAAGTTCTCACCAAAGTTACAGAACATGGGTAGAGAACTGTATAGAGTTAAACTTTGTGGAGAATTTTGCACCAGTATTAAAATAAAGGGTGATTCATTGTCAGGTTTTAATTTGTCCAGTATCGTTCGGCAAGTCATCATGGCAAAACTCACACCACGTCAGCGTCTCTAAATGGCACTGAATTGGCTCTGGAAAAACTCAATGGAAATCCGGTGCTGTATCGTGAAATGTTGTTCAGTAATGAAGCGCATTTTTGGCTCAATTGATATGTTAATAAACAAAAATGCCGTAGTTGGGCTGATGAGCAACCCGAAGAGTACAAAAAGCTACCATTACATACAATAAAAAAATTACGATATGATGTGGTTTATGGGCTGGTGGAATCGTTGGTCCATATTTCTTCAAAAATGAGGAAAACCAGAATGTTATCGTCCACCTAGATCGTGTGATATCACACCTTTGGACTATTTTCTCTGTGGATATTTAAAATCTGAGATCCTCAGGAATAAGCTAGCTGCGATGGAAGTATTGGAAGCTAACATTACTCGTGTTATTCGCGACATACCAGTCGCTATGATCGATCAAGTCGCCAAAAATTGGACCTTCTGAATTGGACAGACGTAGTCATGGCCAACATTTACATGATATCATTTTCAAACAGTAACCTGCCTATTTCACTAAATGCGAACTAACGCTTTCTTTCGCACAATAACACATGTAAAACAAATTCTCCAAAAATTTTGTTTGTTTGATATGTTTTTATGCGAAAGAAGGCGTTCTTTCGACATTGTGAAATTGGCAGTAAATTCCATAAATTCATCTATTAAACGAAAATAAAAAATTCAAAATGATCGATTATGATGCACCGTTACAAAATACACATTTCATGAAAATTTTACACTCCTACAAATAAAAATAACTTTTTTTTTCAACAAAATTCTAGAAGGCCTTAGTGCAAACACCTCTCGATAAATAATATATAACAAACACAAAAAAAGGATTTTTTTCTATATTTTTGTATATCAACTGTTAGTTTTTTTTTGTTGTATTTTAGTAAGAGATTATCTCTTTTGAGGTTATTGTTCAATGTAGAGTTTTTTGCTTCTCCTGTAAAATTTGTTCAATGTAACTTATGGCCAATTTTCAGGATTGACATTAAAATCCATTTATGTTTAAAATCATTTTAAATACAAAATTCTCTTTTTCACTAAACACTTAAATGAAACTTAATTCACCGATGTGGTACATTTAAATTCAACTTAATTTTCCATTGGATTATCTTAGCAAGGTGAGCTCAATATCACAACATTACAACAACAACAGGCAAAGCAATAACAACCAGCTGTTTTTTGAGACCACCTTGTAAAGAGCTACACTTTTTTTTGTGATATATTTTTGTATTTAGTAGTGCTACCATACTTCTGTCTTAATTAAATAAGACTTTTCAAATAAAACTCAAAAAATCAATCTGTATTTAAATACGATTTAAGTTTATATGAAAATTAACATAATATAGATTTAAATACTATCCTGAAAATTGGGCATTAGGGCTTTTTTGAAATCATATAACGATACATGCATTATATTTTATGATTTAATTCGGTTCAGTTCTGAGCCCTCTATATATTATCTAGCTGAAATTTCTTTTTACGCATTCAAAAGTCAGATTTAGAAATATGTATATAAGTATGTCTGTGAAAGGTGTTTCGAAATATATATCTGACCGTTTTGTTCATCCCTTTCCAAAACGCATTATCCTAATACATAACAAATTTAGTGTGTATGTATATTTTTTTTTTATTATCTACAGAAACTAAAACATAATAGTTCCAAGTGTAACTCGCAACTCTTTTTATTTTTTAAAGCTCGTTTTTATTTTATAACTTTTTTGTGTGGATCTCAATTCTACAAAAATTGTCAGTTTTTCATTTTCATATTTTTTTTGTGGCTTCATTTTAATTACCATTCATCATCATGTTGTTACAATTCCTTTTTTTCTTATTTTTTTTTTTTTTTAATTTTGCAACGAATGAAACTCAAATGTATGAGTTGTAGATTGTAAAATAACAAAAGAGGACACAATAAAAAAATAAATAAATAAAATTACTGCCGGTCATATTTCATTTAGTCATAAAATTATTTATGGCAGAATTGGGGAAAATGTCAAATAAAATAAACAAAAAAAAATTATGATAAAAAGCATATTTTTTCAGCTTTGAGCTTTTTTTAATTACTTAGTAAAAATTGAAATTTTGTAAGAGTCTAAAAATTAAATTTAATACGTAGAAGTATTAAATGTATTAAAGGACGCTTTTTTTTATCTTGTAAAATGAAAAGGGATAAAAATCTGTCTTTTTTCATTATTTAAATTCAGAGGATTGTGGTTATTTAAATTGATATAATTAGGCCATTTACGAGTATTATCATCATTTTCTTTGGTTTGATAAAATTGTATCTTTCTTCTGAACAAAATATATTTTAATCTGAACAATATACATTTTTGCGAAAAAAATGTTTGGTTTTCTAAATTTAAAACAGTATCATTTTAAAGAAAAGACGGTTTTTTTAGCAAGAAAAAAATATATTATTAAAGGAAAAATATGTTTTTGAGAAAAATAATTTTTCTCTTAAAAACAGTATATTTTTTAAGTACATTTTATTTTTTAGATAACGTCCTTTTTTAGAAAAAAGTATATTTTTAAAGAAAAAAAAAAAGGATTTTTTATGAAAAAAAGTATATTTTTTATGAAAAAAAAAGTATATATTTAATGAAAAAAGTATATTTTTTATGAAAAAAAAGTATATTTTTTATGAAAAAAAAGTATATTTTTTATGAAAAAAAAAAGTATATTTTTTATGAAAAAAAGTATATTTTTTATGAAAAAAAAGTATATTTTTTATGAAAAAAAAGTATATTTTTTATGAAAAAAAGTATATTTTTTATGAAAAAAAAGTATATTTTTTATGAAAAAAAAGTATATTTTTTATGAAAAAAAGTATATTTTTTATGAAAAAAAAAAGTATATTTTTTTTGAAAAAAAAAAGTATATTTTTTATGAAAAAAAGTATATTTTTTATGAAAAAAAAGTATATTTTTTATGAAAAAAAAAGTATATTTTTTATGAAAAAAAAGTACAGTGTAACCTCGGTGAACGCAACCAATAGAAATTTTGGGCTGTTGCGATAACTGAGTTGTTGCGCAAACCAAGTCACAAATTTCTAGTCATATTTTCCTATTTAAAAGCTTATTTTAAACCAATTACGAATTTTAAAAAAAAACAAATTTTAGCTTTTAATAATCGTATTTATTTGATTGGAATAAAGAATAAAATCAGAAAAACAAAATATACATCTAATAAAAAATTAATAAAATACACATTCAAATGTATGTTAATTTGTACTGATGGTTGTTATCGAGTTAAAGATTCATGTTTTTAAAGGAAAAAGTCTGAAATTTTCGACTGAGTTTTTGTGCTTGTCATATTTTTTTGAACTGCAATTTCACGAATCTTTTGCAATACCATTATATCCTCCAAAGAACAGCTATTCTGCTCTGCCCATTTAAACTACAGAATTTAAAAAAACGAAAGCAATAATTTAACCTCTGGTACAAAAGTTTCGTGAAACCATTGCTCGAAAAATGCTAAAGTCATCCAAGAGTATTTGTTGGCTTTGTAAACAATTGGCATATTGACAAATCCTTTTAATGCTCTAGGGTTTTGGGCCTTACCAATTACAAAAGGCTTAACTTTATGTGTTCCTATGACATTGGTGCAAGCGAGAAATGTAATTCGTTCTTTGCTTATTTTTCGACCCGGAGGCAGATGTTTCTTTGAATGTTACTAAAGCTCCCGTACTTTCTCTTGAAATCTTTCTATAAATGGATTTGCTGCCGCTTCTTTGTTTGACAGCTTTTCACCACAAATTTTAAGCATCCGTATACCGTGGCGACTCTTAAAATTTGCAAACCAGCCGTTGCTTGCATTAAACTCTCCAGGTTCATTTGAGATTTTTCTATGCAGCTCGCGTGCTTTTTGTTTCAAAATTTCCGAGGAGATTGCCAAGTTACGCTTCCTTTGTTAAATGAACCATTTATACAAAGCTTTTTCCATTTAGGGATATTCGGATGCTCTTATTAAATAACGCTTACCAGGTCCAGATTCAGCATTTGCCACAAACGTCTTTAATGCTTGTTCATTGTTTTTATTCTACATAGGTACTGTTGATTTGAGAACCTTGTATTCATTACATATCATTTCGAAAAGTATGCCACTTTCAAGTTTCTTAAGAATTTCACTCTTTCTTTTATTGTTAGTTTAACACATTTTGTCACGAAAGGCATTTTTGTTATTTTGATGAAAGAACCATTTATAAACAAAGAAGTTTCTAAACTGAATTGATTTCAAAAACAGATGTAATACGCACAAAATATTTGTCATTCTTAGAATAACGGTAAATCAAAAAGACTATTACACCTAAGCATAAGATTTTACATGCACACGTTTTAGTTTTGAATTTATTTATCAAAAACCAAACTACAAAAAAAAAACAAAAAAAGCTTTACTTGTTTTGCAAAGTTGCGTTAATTGAGGCTTTTTTTGAAAAGTTGCGTTTACAGAGTCACCGATGTTAAGAAATTGGGTGTTGCGTTAATCGAGGGGTTGCGCATATCGAGGGTTGCGTTCAACGAGGCTACACTGTATATTTTTTATGAAAAATAGTATATTTTTTTTATAAAAAAAAGTATATTTTTTATGAAAAAAGTATATTTTTTACGAAAAAAGTATATTTTTTATGAAAACAAAGCATTAAAAACAATATTAACAAAAAAAAAAAACACCATCTCACTTAAATATTATTTTCATACAAATTTTTAAAAATTCCAAAAATTTTATGTGCAAAAATGTTAGTATCTTTTAGTGAAACTTTTTTTTTTTTAAAAAAAGTATCTTTTTATAAAAAAGTATCTTTGTATAAAAAAGTATCTTTTTATAAAAAAGTATCTTTTTTAAGAAAATTTTCTTCTTGTGAAAAAGTATCTTCTTGCAAAAAGTATCTTTTTGAAAAAGCATCTTTGAAAAAAGTATCTTTTTGAAAAACCATTTTTTTGAAAAAAGTTTATTTTTGTAAAATAGTTTATCTTTGTAAAAAGTATATATTTTTAAAAAAAGTTTCTTTTTGTAAAGCAGTATCTTTTTTTTTTAAAGTATCTTTTTGTCAAAAAGTATCTATAGTGGACCTATAATGGAAAGTAACCAAAATTTAGTTGCTTGAAATCAGGCAACGCTGCACGGTAGCGCCTTATCCTAAAACCCGTGGCAAAAATACAAAATTTGATGAAAATTTTGAGAAATAAATGACTACATTATATTAAGAGCGATTTACTGATCACAATTCAAAAACGTTTTCCTTAATTGGATAAAAATTATAGGTGGTGGAGCTGATCGAAGTAGAAAATTTTTTAGAATCCAAAAAAAAAACCAAAAAGAATATTTTGCAAAAAAAAAAAAATGCACTTTAGAATTGAAGTGTCAGAAATATTCCCGTTTGATCACTACTTTTTTAGTATGATTTTAAAGGTGTTTTTATTTTTTATTAATATAAGTAACAAAATGTTCATCAGATCTCCAACTCTTTCGGCAGTAGCCGTTTTTCAGATACCCTATACTTAGGTCATTTATACAAATAAAACTGAGCATATCTTAAAATGATCTCGCCCCTATTTTCTAAGCGTAGTTGGCTACACAATACTTTAAATAATTAAACTAAGCTTGGCCACAACAAATTGCAGCTTTAGGTGAAATAAGAAGAAAACTGTTACAATTCCATAGCGAAAACGAGAATAATTTTTTTTGTCATTTTTAAAGTATGTAACAAAGATTTGTTCAAAATGTGAAATGAAATAAAAAAGGTGGTTTCAACCCTTTTTTATATTTTTGGATATACATTAAACCGCAATTGAGTAAGGCAGTTTTTACTTTGTTTAAGTAGTGATCAGAAACAGAACTTATAGAATTTTATTTTAAAGTGCGATAATGTCATTTAAAAATTTAGAATTATTTGAGTTATTCAGAAACTCAGATAATGAAAATGTATTTAAATCGGCTATTTTGGGAAAACTACACGATTTACCAGGATACCACGAACTTGATCTTCAATGCAACATTCACATCGTTTACTTAACAATTAATAAAAAATTATTTATGAAAAACAACCCAGACTGGATAAATGCGGTAACAACTTTTGAAAACAGCGTAGCAAAAGAAGAAGACCTGCACAAACTTTAAACGATTGTTCTGAGTACAAGTTAGCACGATTCAAGTTGGTGACCAATCTGTCATTAATTTTTTGTCAATGCAAACACATCATTTTGATATTTTCCAACGAAATATTGCAATAAATTAACATGATGCGGGTTGGGTTGGTGACCTAAAAAGGCAATTTGCTATTAATTTTCTTTTTAAATCGCGAAATTATTTCAATATTGTGCTTGCATTGATAAATGCAAACACATCATTTCATGCAACGTCTGACTTGAGGAAATGAATTTCCCAATAATTTTAAGTTTTCGTTGGAATAAGCAAAAAAATACAAAAACACTATGTTATAATTTTAAGTTTTACTTTTAAGTAAAGAAATAATGTTGGAACACTTAATTTTAGTCTGTTGAAGTAAAAAGTCGCTTTAGACAAGCGCGTGCGAATAATAATCGAGTTTTATTTAAAAATAAGGCTTTCGACAAGCCTGCATAAGAGGTTAAATAAGTGCTTTTGACAAGCTCTCGAACACTACACAAGAAAGCGCAAACTTCAAAATGCCACAAAAGATATATCTAAATCGCATCTCTCAGAAGCATTATGTCTTGAGTATATAAAAGATAAAGATAAATCAAGGTCCGATATTACAAAAGCTGTGGTGCTTGCAAGCCCAGTTCGACTGCAGAGGATCAAAGAGAGTATTCCAAGTCCTTCAATTGCTTTACCCACAAAGTATAGCATAGAAGAAGGCTTAGCGTTCTTTATGGATTTGGGATTATCAAAGGAAAAATATTCTATTTTACGAAGCTCTTTAAGGAATCATAATGTGAATATTCTTCCTGAATACAAAATGGTTGCATCTGCCAAAAAAGAAGCAGTGCCATCTAATGTAAAGATTACTGAAGTATAAGTAGAGGTTAAAATGGAAGACTTGATGGATCATACAGCCAAACGCAATATTAAAAGTTTGCCTGAAGAGGAAGCAGTATCAGTTCCAGTTAGGCTTACATTGATAAATAAGTGGGGATGTGATGGATCATCCGGTCAAACAATAACGACAAATGACACAACTATTACAGATGCAAATAAGTTTATGGCTTCTGTAGTTCCTTTAGGACTGAAAAGTGAAATCTCTGAGCATTGGAAAAATCCTCGCCCATCACCAGCTCATTTTTGTCGTCCGTTATATATTTAATATGCAAAGGAGACTTCAGAAGTAATCAAATGTACCGTACACGATATAAAAAAGCAAATTTCTGAACTAAATTCTTTTGTTCTTGCAATGAAGAATGGAAAAGCTGTTTCAATTGATTATGAATTTGTTCTTACAATGATTGATAATAAAGTCTTAAATGTAATAACAGATACCTCTACAACTTTAAAGTCCCAATTTATACGTTGCAAGTCTTATTGATAAACTTATCACAGTTTCTTCTTTGAACCATCTTCGGCTTTCACACAATGCTTATATTATTGCTGATATATTACTATTTTATGTATGAAGTACACACGTATGTGTGCGTTTTTACATTGCGAATGAGAAAACAAAACGGATATGACGAGTACATCAAGTACTCGTTTCTTTTCCCCTCGTCTCTCTCGCCTAGAAAGTAGCAAGCTGATCAATAAGACTTGCATCGTATAAATTGGGACAAAGCGTGCAATTTGCAAAAAGTCACAGAAAGACTCAAAATGTTGATACTTCAAGTGATGAGCGAAACTCTTCTCCGTTACATGCCAGAATTAGATGCATGGAGTAGCGTATACATTCCGCGAGAAGAAGAATGTTTGGATAAGAACAGACGTTGGTGGACCGTGGTGAAGAGCTTAGTCCGAAGAATACACGTAACACAGTTAAGCATGGAGGTGGAAGTATAATGGTGTGTGGCTGTATGTCAGCTGCAGGTGTGGGTAACTTGGTGTTAATAGAGGAAATAATGAATAAAACCATTTATTTAAATATTCTCAAGAATAATTTAAATCAAAGTGATGAAAATCTTAAAATTGGTAATGATTATTAGTTTTAACAGGACAATGATCCCAAGCACCGCTTACATCAACATGTGGCTTGCGTAAAAAACTCCCCACATGCTCATTTAAATGAAGTTCTTCGTCACACGGGATATCCTACTAGATATTATTTATGCAATTTTTTAAGTAATCTAATCGCATTTGCAATTACATTCTTGTTTTCTTAGGAGTTCCAAGACTTTTGCTGTTCAAAAATATGGAGTTGCCAAAGTTTTCAATGTATAGTTTTTTTGTTTTGTTTTTATACATAAATATTTTTTGTTTATCGTTGCATATGGATAAGTACATTAAAAAAATAGTAAACAAATAAAATTTAACCACATATTTTTTTGTAAAAATTATAAACTAACTTATTTCCGCTAGGATACCTTGAATTATGCTGACACTGTATAAAATTTACTTCATTGCTAACCAAAGGATAGCTAAAGTAAAACATGTATTAGGAAGATACATAATATTCTGGTAGTGTATAGATTCATTTCTAAATATATGTACCTTAGAGCGACTCAAAAAAAAAAAAGTGATTTTGTTACCCCTCTGAAAATAAAGCTTGATATGTTTTATGAAGATTCCCAAAATATTTTGGTTCTAGCGTTGACCATCCATGAGCTGGACCATTTTTAAAAAAGGTTTTTTTCAGTTTTTCGAAGTTTTTTGTACTTTGCTCCAAGACGACATAAATAAAATTTATTATCATCGAAAAGAGTTTTTGAAGCAGCATCCAATGCTGCTTTCGTTTCGGGTTTTCATACAAATTCTACGTATGTGGAATTGAATCTGTTTTAAAATAATTTAAATTTTAATTTTAATTTTTGTAATTATTCGCATAAAACACGAAAATCACGATATATTTTATCTTTTTTCATATATAGGCAATACGGGTATCAAATATTTTCACTTTTCAATTTATCAAAATATGAAAAATACAAATACAAAAAATACAATAAAAAATAAAAAATTTATAAAAAATCTTTTCGCGATTCTATCTTTGTATAAAGTTTGCAATATGTTTTTTTGAAATATGACCTAGTCGTTTACTTTCGATAACATGATTGGCTTACTAGATTAACAAATCATTCCCATTATAAACTGAGGAAATAATAAATTGGGAATAATAAAAGAAGCAGTTAATTTTATCTCTATAAACAGTTTTTAAATTGTGACTTCATCTGGTATTTTAATAATTTCTTCAGATTCACAAAGATCTTTAACATACTGATGGGAATAAAATTGTATACAATCTGGTTCAGTAATGCGACCAATCTTATACAAATTTATCATATCTTTTAAGGACCCACACTCGAACAATATTTTTGGAATAATAATTTGTCGAATATCATCAATATTACTTTATATGAATGGTTATTGCACTGCTGTCGCAAAAATAACAA
Source organism: Pollenia amentaria (assembly GCA_943735925.1). Classification (NCBI taxonomy): domain Eukaryota; kingdom Metazoa; phylum Arthropoda; class Insecta; order Diptera; family Polleniidae; genus Pollenia; species Pollenia amentaria. The sequence goes on from OX031008.1 coordinate 125,598,324, forward strand.
TTGCTGGATTATGTCACAGTTTGTCGGAAGCTTAGTTTTGTTTAGCTGAACAGTAGAAAAATCCATTTTTAGTGTTTTCGGAAATTTATTTTTAAGTCTAATATTATACATTTGTCTATTATCATATATATTATTTCTAAAGCACTTTTTTTTGTCGGTTACAAATATCACCCATACCACCGCATCAAATTTAATGAATGATATCTCATTTTAAAGCTTATTTCTAACACTAATGACGAAAAATAATTAGAAATTGAAAAATTAATATTTTCATTGATAAAAATTATATTTTATATAGAACTGCATGATAATACTGTTGTCAGTATGATTATATGTTTTTGTTCAAGTGTGGTAATACAGGGTCGCTTAATAGTAATGCAGTTCTACATAATATAGTATGTATTAAAATCCATTCTGGCAATACCGCTATTTACTATAATGCCGTTTATTACTAAGTCAGTTATATATAATTGCGTACGTTTAAAGATATTTTTGTTTGTATTAAGGATTCGTACGGGCAAAAAGTTAACGATGATCATGTCATTACCTCTAACATTGTATTCAAAGAAGTATTATAAAAGCATTTTAACATATGTATGTATGTATGTAAATATGTATGATATATATTATGATTTCTAATATTTTTATACTTTTAACAAAATGTATTGAAGTTATTAAAATTTCTATTAATTATTTTAATATATTAATATGTTTTTAATTAAAAAATTAATATTTAAGAACTTAAAGTTAGCTCACAGCATCCAGGGTTTGAAAACGGATCTTTTGCTTATCACCAGGTTATTATAATTGAAAAATCAAATAATTTGATACCCATATTGCCTATATATGAAAAATATAAAATATATCGCGATTTTCGCGTTTTATGTTAATACATAATTCCAAAAAAAAAAAAAAACAAATTAACATTATTTTAAAACAGATTCAATTTGAAAAGCAGAACATTACTTCCACATACGTAGAATTTGTATGAAAACCCGAAACGAAAATATGTATTTAGCTTAATATCTCAGTTAGTAAGTCGCAAGTGGTCAAGTTTTATATGCTGCTTCAAAAACCCTTTGCGATGATAATAAATTTTATTTATGCCGTCTTGGAGCAAAGTACAAAAAAAAATCGAAAAACTGAAAAAAGATCTTTTTTAAAAATGGTTCAGCCCACGGGTGGTCAATGCTAGAACCAAAATATTTTGGGAATCATCATAAGACATATCAAGCTTTATTTTCAGAAGGGTAACTAAAACACTTTTTTCGGCTCCATACAACTTGAGTCGGTCTAATGTACATATCTATGGCTTCAATGTGAACCAAAGGTTGGCTTAAGCAAAAAGTATGTGAAAGATTGAGGGAATAGGACTATTGCAAGAATTGATATTTGGCTCATAGAACACATTCGAAAAAAACGATATAAACATTTAATAAAAATCGCTTTTAAAAAGAAATAAGTCTCACATTCTATTAATAGTTTATCATAACTTTTAAAGTTTAAAACTTATTAAAACACTAAATTGAAAAATATTTTTCTTTAATTGCAGATACCATTTTTGATAAACAAACATCAAACAAAAGTACTGCCTCGGTTGGTCACGATAATCGGCTACTAATACTTTGAAGAAATATTCTGCCTAGCCTCGTGAATTAATTCGGGAACCAGAACCATGAAAAGGAATACTGATTGGTCTGTTTACGAAAATCAGCAACTATGACTTTAAAGTACTGCCTTGCGTGAAGATGAATATCGTTCTCTCGACTTTTTTCAAGAAGGAATTAACGTCTACTACTATGACTTAAGTTGAATATTAATATTTTTAAATTTATTCTTAAAATATATTCTCTTAACAAGGTATATATGTAGTAAAATCATAGATGGGATGAGATTAGTGCACTAATTTTGCAGTTTCAACTCACAATTAGTGATAGTAAAAAATTATTGCAATTATTTTGTTGATGTTGAGTGATGAATTGAAAATTAGCAATGTCAATAAACGTAAGTGATAGTGATGTAAAAAACTTTTGTACTCAAAAACGAATAAGTTTAATATAAAAAAAGCAATCATCAATTTATTGCAACTTTTTTTTCTTCACCCATTCGAGTGCAATTAAAAATATTGCACTAAATTTAAAATCAAAAACTGGGTTTTCATGAAAGCCAAAGATATTTCTTTATTGACAAAATTTCGTTTGGTTTAATTTCCTTTGATTATGCATATCATCACAAATATCAAAAACCATGCACATACAAATTTACATTTTTAAAATTTTTGTAAGAGTATGTTTATATGCAGCTTTTTTGAGTGCAAGTTCAAATTTTGCAATATTTTAGTAGATCGCAGATTTTATGCATTAAATCGCCGTTAGTGTTATATCACTCAAAAAGAAAAATACCACTCAAATTTTTAAGTGCTAGTAAAAGAATACCAATATCACTAAACCTAGTAAAAAATATGGCAATATAATTCTTTTGCAGTTTTATTTATTTAGTGAGAGTGCAAACAAAGTTGATTTAAATCAATATTGAGTGCACTACCCCCAACTACGAATCAAATTCACATTGTACATTAAAATTCAATAGTACGTTATATTTATTATAATATAAGTATACATTTATTGTCAATATTTAGTTTAAAAAATAAAATAATAACTGAACTTAATAAATAAAATTCTGTAAAAATCATAAAAACTGACAAAAAAACTCTTATAAATCATAAATATACACCAAAATATACCAAACAATTTTAAAATAAATAACATTAAATTATTTAAAAAAAAACAAACAATTTTTTTATTTAACAAAATCAAATTTCTTTAAATCCCCAAAAAATTACCAAAATTCCATAATTGGACTTTTTAAACTTTTTTGCACTTTGGCAACACCGAAACAAATGATCGCAAGGAAGAAAAATTTTACCTGCAAAATTTACTCGATACCAGGCGCCCAGAATCTCAGAAAAACAGCAAGCGTTCTTTAAAAAAAAAAAAAAAAAAATAATGCAGCATACCTTAAGGATGAGAAAAGTATTTGATTCACCCTGTTTGCATTTAACATGCACAGAATGACTCCGATACATTAATGGCTAATAAAACTGTAGGTTCTTAAACGCTGGTTTAGTTAAACTAAAAACTATCTGATCAAACAAAATTATACAAAATGAATTTATTAAGGCCCTAATCATGTAAAACGCAGCGCAACGCCAAAGAATAACATTGAAAGCACAAACAATGTCATAAATATTTTGTAATTTTGTTGTTGCTTTCAACAGAAATTAGGTTTTTGTACACCCACAGAGTAAAATAAATTAATAATTTGTAATTAATAAAAATTCATTTTTTGTTTAGTAAAATTACCTTTATAACCATACACTTACCAAAATTACACTTACCAAAATTGTTCATTGATAGGTATTGGTTTTACTTCATATTTTCTAATCGTAATAACCTTAGAATAATTTAGTTTTTAGAACATTTTCATATTGGTAATTGTAATTAAGGATTCATTCAATAAAGACCTTTTATCAATACATCACACTCATCAAGCGCTATGGTTGTATTAGTGAAAAGGTGGTTTTACGTGTGACACCGACAATCCAGCGGGAAAAAAGGAGTATGAATGCCTTCTAGAAGGCCTCTGTACTCCTTCTTTTGGATGTGCAAGGCCTACTTGATCCACTCATATCCTTTTTACACACATTGTCATTGCGGGGTACGTCTTCCGCTCCCGCTTCTTTCGCAGCTACATAAGAACGGTAACTGGATAAAAAATAATTATTTTGCTTTGGCAAAAAACAAAACAACAAATTTTACTCCTTCTCTTATCCCTTCTCATAAAAGGGAATGTGGAATATGCATCTTATCATTTATACGAAGGAGCCCAGGACTTCTATGAGGCATTCTTTAGCAGTTAGATAAGAATGATAATTGTATAAAAAAATTTTAAAGCAGGCCTTTAATAAAGCCTGAAGTAAGATGGTGTTCTGAGTTTTCCCGCTGGGAACGCTTGATGGAAAAACCAACCAATTTAGATTTTAAGGCGAACTCACGTACACGACTGAATTCGCCTTGATGTCAAGAATTTTGGTAGTGTATGATGCCCTTTAAATAAAAGTTTCTTATCAAATGATTTGTAAGCTAAAAAAAAAATGCATTAAAAAACAATCATGCAAACGTTTAAGCAAAAGTTATTAACAATTAGAGAAAAAACATAAAATAACATAAAGTTTTTAAAATCACACCTGTTTAGGTACATCTAGACTGTTTTGTGTTTTCATTTCAGCACCAGTTGGAGTGCGCGAACGCGTAAAAGTTGTACGTAAACGGTGCATTTTTATTGCGCTGTTGCTCTTTCAACACAATAATTCTTTTAGGAATTTTTCGGTAGTTAAAAAAAAAAATTTACGAAAAATTTGTTGATGTATAACTTTTATTTGGTATTAAATTTGGTAGCACGTAAAATTTTCATTTTATGTTGTTGTCTGAACCGACAACAGCCAGAAATGTCTATACTTTTTATTATAGATTGTATTGTTATTGTTCGTAAGTTGCTGGTGCTCCTCTGGTTTTTGAGAAAAAGGTGCTGCTGTTAAACCCTTTGTTTGTTGTTGCTGTTGGTCACCTTCAAATTGAGAGTCTTCGTCCACACTTGGAGTGGGGGGAGGAGTAGGTGGCAATCTTTTTACAATGCTGTTAGTTGATTTATCTGTTTTATCGATGTTTTTATTGTTGTGGTTGTTGCTGGCCTCAATTGCTCTCAATGTTGCTGCTGTTGTTGTAAAAGTAATTGTTGCTGTTATTGCTTTTTCTAGTGCTTCTGTTTTTAAGACCCTTGAGGCTATAAACTCATCAAATCCCATTTTTATTTTCTGTTCTAAATGTTGGTTTGTTGTGCAATGATTTTTTTCGGTATTTCTTTTGTTTTGTTTGTAATTCTGTTCTTTTTAACACTTAAGTTGTGGAAAATTTCTTTGGTCAATCATTGGAAAATTTCTGAGTTTTTTCACAGCAAAAAAAGCTGAAAATAAAAAAAAAACAAATTTATTAGATTTTAAATAATATTTAAAAGCTCTTAAAACATTTTATGGTAAATATATCCTTTTTTTCGTTTCCCCCCTCTTATTAAACATTCTATTATTTTTCTACTCTCTACAACTAATTGTAAAGAGGGTATACTAAGTTTGTCATTCCGTGTGAAACTCTTGTGTAATTCTTAGTCGATTTAGCCATTTAAATCTGTCTGTTCGTCTGTAAAAATCACGCACACTTTTGAACGCCTCCAAGAAAAGAACAGTATTGGTGTCAAATTGTTTCCCGTTCTCCTAAGCAGTCTCGGATTGAAATCCACACAATTGGTTTAGCAGGAAAAGAGTTATGAAGCCAAATGTAGACCAACCGCCCTAAACAATTATATTCTCTGTTAGAAAAAGTAATTTTGATTGGTGGCGGAATGCACCGATTGCTATTAAATTTTGCACAAACTTATTCTATACGAGTAGAAATCATACTACAAAATTTTGCGATGAGCAGTATAGGCCCCATGTAAAGGCCATTTAGGCCTTAAACTGTAAACAATAACGCTATTCCAGTTAAATTTAGTTTGTTATAGTTTGATAAGACTAGAAATCACACCGCCAAAGTTTGTGATATTTGGTTCATAATTTATCCATATAAAACGGACTTCTTGGACTTATTTAGCTCCAATATAAAATCCGCTCCTAACAATCACTTATATGGTATTTTCTTTTGTGAGTAATATTCGGCATTGCTTCTGTCTTTTACATTTCTTTAGGTTATTTTCTAAAAAAATATGTAAAAAATTAAAAGATTTTATTTGTTGTGCTTAATTCCCTATTTTTATTCTTGATAAGACACTGAAAATTAATTGCTGGAGGATGAGCTGTTTCTATGCGCATTTCACTGGTTGCTTAGGCCAGATCATCAGGAAACGTTTTTCCCAAAAATATTTAGAAAAGCCAAAAATATCAGCAAAGGAGACTTCGGAGGGAATGAGAAGAACAAACACTCAAAAAGTCTTATTTTCAACGATATCAAAGTTTAAACGAAATATCAACAATAAAACAGTGTGTTCATCTTTTGTTACATTCCCCACTACAAATAGTTGGAATTGTAGTGGGGAATGTAAGAAACTATAGACATAGATAGCAACGCAAATAAAATATTTTAATAATAATTGTATTCCCAAAAACAAATTTGATAATAAATATGTAATATTTTTAAAGTGGCATGCGTTCTTCTCTCATGATGTTCCCCTTAAAAAGAAAAAATGCTGCATTTTTAGCACTCATGAGTGCAGCACTACATTAACAGAAATTAGCGGTATAAAAGAGATTAAAATTTTAACTTATTTGTATTTTAACTTTTAAGTTATTGTTATTGTTCTTTATAGTTTGATGTCGAAACTTATATTCTTTAGTAAACGTAAAATATGCCGCACTTATTAAAAATCAGGTTAGCATTAAAAAATGTTGCCTAATCCCATATAACACTTATGAAAGATATTTTTTAAAGAAACTGCGCCTGATAATACTTCTAAAGAAAATTATGGTGCCTATTATGAACTTAATTAGACTTTCAACAGCAGCCGAATCAGCTGATCGAACAAATTTTCATTTTGTATTACGGCGCACATTCGATAACAAATAAGTACTATTGTAATTAAGTTTTTTCACAGTCAAGGCGAATTAATTTTTCAGGTGGCTTTGAAAGCACAGCTGTGTTACTTTTTTTTCTTACTTAGAGAGAGAAATGTCAAAAGTGGCTTGTGTTTTTGACATATCGATCAACGAAAGCAACAAAAAAATACATTGTTGTTTTTGGTGTTTTTAGTTTTTGTAGTATCGACACCACCCTATTCATGATTTCGCCTTGTTCACAGTAGTACATTTTCTATCAGCTGTCAGTTTAAATAACAACTTTTTGTTTACAAATTTAAAAAATAAAATTTAATTTAAACAAGGCTACGACGGAATTGTGGTTTGTTCAAAACAATTTAGCTTCTGTGGAGTTTCATCCCACTATTTTACATGATGAGCCTTTATGCAATTCCTCTTTGTCAAATAAGAATTTTGTTCAATAAGAAAAAGCGGCATTTCAAACGACGTTGGACTTGGAAAAATTTAAAACTAATTAAGAATTTGGTAGTTGGTACACGAAAGCAAAAAATTTACAAATATTTACATTTTCAACAAGTTTTTTAAATTTATTTGCACCGTCGAAAGCAATTTGTTTTCGTTGAAATATTTGATGGACAATGAAATTTTCGATGATGCTGCCAACTCATAATACAAAATTTCCATTTGTTATTTGACGCTCGATAACCAGCGAAAATCGTTTGTCGAATGTAACTCATAATAATATTTTATTTAAATTAGGTAACATTAAGTATTTTATGACTTTTTGGAATAGACTTTTATACACCTGAGGTCACAGCGAATTGTAGTACTGTGAGGTTATTTTTTATAAAGATTGGTTTATAATTTATTGATACCATTGAAAGCCCACTCCTGAATTATTCTAACTCACGGTGGAGGGTATCAAAGATTCGGCACAGTCGCATATAACACTCTTACTAGTTCATGTTACCAATTTGCTTTTTTCTCTTTCAAGTGAAAAAAACTTTTACAGCTTCACATAAATCATTTAATATAATTTTTCCATTTCGTATGGCAAAGTGAAATCCGTAATCTGTCTTAACAGTTTCTCAAGTACTTTAATGACAAATATTAAGACATTTGAAAGTTACTCCCTTATGCAGGCCTTATGCAGAACGCAGGCATGGAAGATGCTGGAGGAAATGAAATATTGATAGTTCTTTTTTTGGAATGCAGGGTAATAAATCAAAAGGAATTTATTGAAGTCTGTGGATGGCATGTTTTATTATCTCTTAATAAAACATTTTTATTAATCACAATTTATACTTTAACTTTTATTTATTTTAGAAGAAAGTTGTCAAGTGAAGCGTTAATGGTTTTTGTTTTTTAACTTTTTACATAAAAATATACTTTTGAATAAAAGTATCTTCACAATAGAGGCACTTTTAAAAATATAACAAGACGCATTAAACTCTTATTCTTCTTACAAGTACATTTTTAAATATATATAACTTTTTTTAAATAAGGTACCATTTTAAAATAACCCATTTAAATTTTTATTTTAGTGAAACAGGTCATAGACTCTGGAGGGAATCGAACCTGCAACCCACTTACTGATAGGCTAGCTTACGGAGGTACCCAAATTTTTCATACAAATTATCTTATGAATGAATTCAAGTACATTTTTTTAATAAGAGTACCTTTTTAAGAGTACCCTTTTATATAAGAGTATAAATTTTTAATATAATTTCCTTTTTGGGTTCGAGCAGGGACTGTAAATTACAGTTATCCAGACAATTCAAACTCAAAAACTCTTCATATTAGAGTCAACGGACCCCTTAACTGTCATATACCAATATATTCGTCTTGACAAGCTCTTTCAAAATCTATGGTGATCTTAAAAAAACGATCTTAATTCCACAGTTAAGAGTTTTTTTCAACTTAAAAATAAAAGGTCGAATAAAACTCTTAAAAAGAGGGTCTTATTTTTCCCGTCTTACACAGAAAAAAATTAATAATTTTCTCAAATCATCAAATTTATACCAAATTCATAATATCAAGCAAACAATTTGTTGATTTTGCTCCTATTACCAAAATGATTATATTGATTACTAAAATATTTTTTTTCAATAAATGCTATTTTTAATTTTAATTAAAAAATGATCAAAAAACTTTGCCATTTCAAACAATGTGCTAATTTATTTAATTAAATACGGAAACTTCCCAACAACAATTCTACATGTTTAAATTATTTGATTTTTAACGAAAAAAGTCAATTAATATTTTTTATTATTTAATTAATATTTTAGTTAAAAATTTATTCCAAAACATCTAAAAACTTAATTAAATCAAAATTAAATTTTTAATTTTCTTTCAACTAAAAAATAATTGATTCAAGTATCACATTATTAAAATTTAAATACTTTTTAAACAATTTTTTTTAATTGATAAACACTTTATCTGGAGTTTTATTTCGCCGTCATAAAATTAAACTCTTTTGTGTTATTTTGATTAAGAAGAACATAATTCACTAAAGAAACAAAAAACATAAAATTTTCAAAGTAAGTGATGACGAAAAACACATGGGACCATTCTGCTGGTATCTGATAATTGAAAATTATTTTTTTTAAATATTTTTAAATATCAATAACAAATTTACCTAATTATCACAATTAAACTAAATGCAAAATTAATTGTTTGAATATGCCAACTTGATTCTGACGGGAAAACTGACACTGGAATGATTTTTTAATTTCTGACGAATAAAACTCCTCAAATGAGTTTTATTTTATGAAGGTGAAATAAAACTCTTTTTTAAAAGTTTGTTAGCCCTATTATTTTCAAGTTAAAAAATAAATCTTTCGGATGGATTCTTTTAAATTCACAAATAACCGTTAAAAAATAACCTTTATATATATTTATTTTTATCTATTTTTTTTTTATTTATTTCATTAAGTCTATGGAAAAATCCTTACAGACTATTACAAATTAAAAGTTTAAGTAAGTACAAAAATACAAGCATACACAATTACATATATATTCAAACGAATTAATTCAATGAATTTAAATATGATATTATATCAGTCTTTATAAGTTTAAAGTTTATATTAAAGTCGATATATTTATATAACTTATTAAAATCATCACATTTCGTGTTGTAAATGGGTCGAACTGACCAACAAAGCTACAGGTGTCCTGAGATTTATAAAATGGTGTTCTAAAGAGTTTTCAGATCCTTATGTTACCAAGCAACTGTTTACCACTTTGGTTCGGCCGATTCTTAAATACGGATCCGTGATATGGGATACACAGTACACAGTACACTCTAACAAAATCGAGTCAGTTCAAATCCAGTTTTTATTATTCTGTCTCGTGGCTTGGATTGGGACCCTCGCATAAGATTACCATCCTATGTAAACCGTCTCGCAATTGGCAAGTTACCAACGTTAAGAAGTCGTCGGAAAATGTTAAATGCTCTTTTTCTACTTAATCTAAACGGTAGTGTTAATACTCAATTCCTTCTGGGAAGAATTTACCTTAATGTATCTGTGCGTCTATCAAGACATTATAGTATCCTGAGTATAGTTTGTGGTATAAAATTTAATACTTAGGATACTATAAGCTTTGAAAATGAAATGGTTTGGTCAAAAAAAACTATAAAAAAAGTATCGGCGTATCGACAGTAAAATAACTGATATATCGGCGATACTTCACGTTTGCCGATATATCGGTATCGGCAATATTTTACGGTATTCGTTACATCCTTATATATAACACCATGGTGATATACCCTTCACGATTCGAAATAACTGGATATATCAGTCTTATTTGTTTTCAATGTAAACGCAAGTTTTATGTGTTGTTTTTTATTCAAAACTATTTTTTAATCTAAAACTTTATTTATTTAAAACAAAAAAAAAACCTTAACGGACGATACTTTTTTTTGTAAATTATTACAGTGATTGCGGGAAAAGTTTGTTTTTAGATTGCCAAATTTTTAGTTTTTGTCTGATTAAAATATGATTTAAACATCTGCATGATACATAAGTTAAGCCATTTGCGAAAAATATCAAACCCACATTTTCAGAGATATTTAAAAAAATATTGCAAAAAAAGGTAACAAAAACAATTCATGTAAAAACCCCACAATTTCATTAATCGTTTATTTGGAAGGTAATGTGGTACATACACTATAACAAATTAGCTGACTTAAGGTAGAGTACAATTTGAAGGTGCACTTGGGTTTAATGCAGATATTTATTTATCTTAGAATATTAACCACAGCTGTAGAGCAATTGCATATATTATTCATTAATTTTGTACTCACCAATTGCTTTAATATTACTCATGCATATATGTTTCCGTCGTTCCTATAAGGAGCATAGTTGCCCCAACAAAATCTTTCCATCTTGATCTGTTCATAGCGATGTTTTTTATTTCATTCCAGCTAGTTTGCATATTTGAAGCTTCGGTTTCCATTTGTCTTCGCCGTGAGGTGGACGACCCCTTCTACGGCTTCCTTGAGGATTCCACTCGATCGCCCTTCTGGCAATATCTGTGACTGGGTTTCTCATGTTGTGACCAGTCCCGTTCCATTTTCGCCTTTGTATTGCAATGGTTATGGGGGATTGGTTCGTTTGATGCCATAGTCCGTTATTTGGTATGTATTGTGGCCAAAATACTCGTCGAATTCTTCTAAGCCATTTGTTTATAAAAACTTACAGGGCATGCATATCACTAGGAGCCGCATTTCACTTTTCGCATCCATATAATAATGTATATCGGACACTGGAGTTGAAGATATTTAGTTTAACACGGCGTTTATTAAGGCCATAGGCTTGAGTCGCCTTTTTTATGCGATTGGCAATATCTGCACCGAAACGCCTGATGTTGTGATGACAGCTCCGAGATAACAAAACGAATTAACCTCCTTCAAAGGCAGATTATTAATTGTAAAGAGTTTTCCGCGTTTATTCGCTTTAGTTTTGGCAATATTAATCTTACGACTTTTACTCTTAAGAACTTTAAAATGCACCTTTAAAACTAAAACTTATTTTTTAGCAGCACCCAAGACAAGTCTATTACACAGCTACTCGAATTTATCAAGCAGATCAAAGCTCTATTAATTTTTTGAGAGCAGCAATTCATTTATATTGGTTCCGTTATTCTTGACTTGTTAGCTTAACAAAATGGAACTGTACCACTGTTACCTGTCTATACAACATTACTCGCACTAACTCTACTTTTTAAAACTCCACCGGATCCTTTTGTTCGTTTATATAAATATTAAAATATTTTTATGCATCATTAGAAAAGGCAAATGTGACTGGAAATTCAAGCAAAAATTCTACAGAAAACCGTCCGCATCCCAAAGGAAATATTCAGGGTATTTTAACAATTCAAACGAAACGAAAATTTAAATAACAACAATATTAATAAAATTAAATTACATCCAAATATACAAAAAATAATAAATAAATACAATAATACAAACATATGCATGCAAATGATTATCTCGTAACTGCTGTAATAATAATAAACAAAAACATTAGGTTAAGGGAAAGTTAAACAAAATTGTAAAAAAAAACTCTTTGTTTATATATCCAAGAAAAACAACACTTTGCTTAAGACACAGCTAAATAAAATTGTAAACAGAGAGTATGAGTAACTTGAAAAGAAATAGGAAAATATCCTGTTATATGGGAAGAGTAGTAAACACACTTACGTATGCAAATGGGGCAGGGCTGCCATATGCTTTTAATGCAAAATATGCACTTCTTTTAAATAAACTCGGCATTTTTTCTTTTGTAAGATTTTCATAAATTTTTAATAAACTAAAAATAACAATCGCCAGTATTTTCATCTGTTTTATAATATAAGATAACATTAATATATCTACTGTAGTTTGTATGTTTTATAACCAAAAAGAAATTTTTAAACAAGTAAGAAAGTATGGCCGGGCTAAACCTACTAAAAGCCTACACCACAGTATATACAGACAATTTTTCCAGAGCATACGTTATTTGGGTCAACCATGGGCAATCATGAACTTGCCATTGGGGCTATGTGAAATTATGAACTGGTTTCTACCATTTTCGTTCTCCTTTACCACAGTTGGAAAGGGTTTATGCAAGTTTATCACTTCGTTGGTAGCAAAATTGATGATCACATACCTGATTGAAATTCAGCCAGTTCGGGCCATAAATGAATGAGATATGAGCAAAAAACCTCGACTGCCCCTAATTTTTGTCATAAGATCCCCTATTGTTTCTAATTTTAATGGGTCTAACTTCCCATCCTATACATTCTTCCGCAGATGATAGCATTTTCCTTTATTCACAAACAAAACCTTACTGAGGTAGACCTTACGACAATATCCGCGTGGGGTCTTGCAAACTGGGTCGATTTTAATGCTCGAAATACCCAATGTTGTATGGTGACCCACAGACGTATTGTGGAGTCAGCGTCATCTGTATCCATGGGAGGAATCAGACACTCTTGATGTTCTAGGCATGACAATTCAAGTTGATGTTCGTTGGAACCAACATGTTTTGCAAGTGTCATAAGAAACATTCAAGTGTCTTGGTTTCTTAAAACGCTGCAAGAACTACTTCACTGCATCTGATTTTCTCACTATTTATGCCGCCTATATCCGACCGAAAATGGAATACAACTCCCATATCTGGATCGGATGCAAAGGAGTGCGTTGAAGCTCATCAATGACAGTAGGGTATCCAGCTCTATTGACTTATTGGAGCATCGTCGACATTTGGGTTGTGCTTCATTGTTCTATCGATATTAATTCGGTAAGTGTTCAGCTGAAATGGGGAACTCATCCCTGAGACGCGGGTGCATGTCCGTAGTGCTCGCCTTTCCAGCAGATCACATCCGTTCGTTATCGACTGTCTAGTGTAGCGCTCAACGCATTGAAGGGAAAATTCGTCCACAAACACTACTTCCTCTTTGCTTCTTCTCATAACCAATTTTCCTGATTCCAACACAATGCATTGCACTAGTAGGTGACATCCCCTGAGTGTTGGCTCAAAGTAATGTGTGGACTTTAATTTTGCATTTTTTTCTACAAGTTGTTTTTTCGATCCGACGCCGTTCTCAATAACTCGGTATGTGCCCGACCACTACTTGAAACATTTTGAGAAAAAATCTTGGCTTACATCCATATAAGATTCAACTGGTGCAAGAATTAAACACAGCTGATCATCAATTTCGTCGTGAATTCAATGAATGGGCTGAGAATCAACTGGAAGTTGAACCAGAATTGTTATCGTAACATCAACTTCAGCGATGAGGCTTATTTCTGGCTTAATGGAAATGCAGGCAACCAGAATTGTCGTTTTTGTGGAGAGCACAATCCTTATGAGACTCTTGAAACTCTATTTTATCCCGAAAAAATACTATCTGTGCCCTTGTTCTGTAACTCAAGCGTCGAGAAACTTTTCGATTGAAATGTGAGAAATGAAACAAAAACGGCATAAATTGAAACAAACAGCTGTTTTTCTCACTAAACTGCGTCTGTTACATTTTTGGCGAGTAATTGCTGTCACGAAAGGAAATTACTTGCCAATATACTGAGAAAGTGTGTCTGTAAAATTTTTGTGAGAAAGTTCCCGCTTTGAACTGTTAAATAAACTCACGCATAAAAACGGGGTGAGAACAAATTGAAACACTAAACAATATTTTAAATATCCAAAATGCAATAAATAATAACATGGAAGAGATAAGTTTTGTTCTTGGAAAATTTTTTCATTGTGTAGTTATTTTGCTTTTAACATTTTTGAAAAATATGCAAATGTTTTCAAAGCAATTATCGAATCAACAAACATTGAAGTCGCACTTTACATTTTTTGGTATAGCCGCCGTCGTTGAAAATTTTTAAATTTTAGTAAATTTTGGTCGCCGTCAATGATATGTTTGACTGGCGTTCTCAACAGCTGCAATTTAATATCGGCTTCGAATGGAATTTTATGACATTTATAACGTAACGAATATTTTGTTTCACATGTTTTCGATGCGAGAAATGCTCACTAAAGTTACAGAACATGGGTACTGGTGTGGTTTACATGCCGACGTCGTTATCGGCATATTTGTCTTAAAATCCGACACAGGTACCAACATTACAGCGAATGCCGAACACTGCAGGCAATGGTTCGTTATTTTTTTCTTCCTCACATTATTGCAAATCATTTGGAGAAGAAGTGGTTCCAACAAGGCGGAACAACATGCCAAACAGCGCCTGAAACAATCACTTTGCTCAGCCAGAGGTTTGGTGACCGAATTATATCAAGAAATTGGCATATTAATTGGTCACATCGTTAGTGTGACTGGTCTCCTTTGGACAATACGTTCGGGGGTCAAATCGTTAAGCTAGGCTCATTCGCGGAGGTCATATGCCAGAAACTGTTTTCAAACATTAAACGCCATAAAATTTGTGAACTAATAAAGCCAAAATGTTGGTCATTCCATTAAATTTGTTTAGTTTTTATTATCTTTTTTTATTATCCTCTAAAAAATACTCTTATTTTGTGTATGTCATGGTCAGTTCCAAGATTAAGCTGCATCAATTTCGATGATGATTACAGTAATGCCAAATTTAATAAAGTTAAAATTTTAATAACTACAGCCTCAATGATTAACATTGATGAAGATCATTTTTTTACATTAATAAAACAAAAATGGTGTATTATTTTAATATTTTAGTACATCATTACCAAATCACAAATTGGGGTTTGAAATCGTAGTAACCGTTTCGTCGGTTGATTTGATTAAACTCGGCTTTTCGTGATTTTTAAATGAATCGCCAAAGTCCCCAAAACAAAAACAAAAAAAAAATCGGCACCTTTGGCAGCCCTAATTTAGGGGTGTATGTCAAATAATATGCATAATTTACACACATTTACATACATGTAGAAGTATGTAAGCCTTATGAGATATACATTAATATAAGTATGTGCGAACATTTTTGAGCCCAATTGTCATTAAAACACATTCTTTTACTACACCCAAATGATTTGTTAATGGCCTTGAGAACAGTGTTGCGTTTTTGTGACTTTTTTAATTAACAGTTTTTATTCGTAAAACGGAAAACTTTTTATTTTCTCCGTTGTTTATGAAATTTAATTTTCTATTCTAAACGAATTTTTTTTTTATAAAAAAAAGGAAAATTGTTGTGCTTATTTTCTATTGTTTATTTACGAAAAATTGTGTGAGCAGGTGGGTGTGCATAACTTTGATAACGAATTTCATTTAGAAATGTGTATGCAAAATGCAAATATGTTTTGTGCTTTGGCATAGAAAATGAATATGCATAATAGTGTTGTTACGAATATACATTTGTAATATTCGTGAATACGAATATCTGCGCCAAAAGTTAGCGAATACGAGTATATCCAATATGGGGGCTAATACTAGCAGCCGTGATCGAATATTTTTTCGATTCAGTATCGACTCGGTGGAGGGCATCAAAGATTCGGCACAGCCGAATATATCACTTTTACCTTTTTTCATTCAACTTTGTTTTTCGCAGTTTTAAATAGTCAATATAAACTGTTTAGCTTTCCACCCTGAATTATTGTATAATAAGCAGAACTCAAGCATCTCTCTGAATTTCTTTAAATGTCGCATGCATTTCGGTCATGTTTTCCAATTTATTGCCGATATGCTTTGTTTAATCTACTGCATACGCATTTCCAATTTGTGTGAAAGGCATTAGTTTTTTATTTAAAAATTATTTAAAAATAATATATTTATTTATATCTATATATATTTTTTTTGGGAACGCATTTCCAAAATATTCGCTTGAGTTTGGCGAAGGCGAATACAAATGTCGTAAAAAAGGCAAATATTCGGTGATGCGAATACGAATATTCGCAACATCACTAATTCATAACTAACATTTGTACGTTTTTTTACTTTTTTGCTTAAATAATAAACTAATCTAACGAAATATATTTCAAGTTAATTAAAAAATCAGATTTTTTTTCTATTTTGCGTTGTTTTTAGGTTAAATGAAAAATAGTTTTTTTTACTCCTATGTTGAAGTATTATTATCCTTAGGGTTTAAAAGTAAAAAAAACATTTATTTACTTTTAATATATGTTTTATGGAAAGAATAAAATACGATTTTTATGTTTAAAGAAAATTAACTTTTATAGAAGAGAAAATTTCTATGAAAAACACTAATGGCCAATTTCACCAATTGTATTAAAATATCAATTTATGTATAAAATTCGTTTTTCATGTCAAATAAAAATAAAATCATACGAAAAACAATATTTAAGTATGAATTAGGGAGATCGAGCGGTTATTATTCGACCGGTTTTAACCGATTTTTTAGATTTGCTCAAATCGGTTGTTTTAAAATTACCATATTTCGAATATCGAAGTTATTTTGGTATCATAAGCCGGATATTTTAATAATGTGTAAGTTGTATACGTCTTTCTTACTTTTTTTTTTGTAAATGAACCCATAATTTGAATATATTTCTCGAACTTTGACTCTGACTCCAACCGCCAAAATTTTTTAGGTCCGACTCCAACTCCGACTCCGATTCTAACCGCTGAAATTTTTTAGGTCCGACGCGACTCAGACTCTGACTCCTACTCTAACCTTGATGGGAAATATATATGAGACTAGTCCTTATTGATCTTTAAACATTTTTTTAATGCAGAACCTTTTAAATGCTTAAATATATTAAGAAAATTATTCTGTAAAAATTTCAAATCGGTATTTTAATTCTAACACGTGCCGCCTTGAAGATTTGATATAGTTTCTAAGTTACATATATTTTCTTACTTCAAAATTTTTAAAGTAGACCCTCTTAAGATGTTGTTGTTACTATAAAAATTATTACGTTATTAAACTCATGTGCTATTTATTTTAACAAAAGTAAATGACTTTAAAAACCACAGATCTTATTTCAACTAGATCAATAACTGAATAAAAGTTTTGCTAATGCAATTTTGACTCGTATAAACAATAAATCAAAATAATTTAAATTATTACAAACTTTTATACTATTTAAGTAAAGTACTTAAATTGAACTTACATATATTACATATTTTGGAAAACATTGGAAAATTTTTTTAAATTTTTATGCCGAACAATTTTGGAGTCGGAGTCGCGAGTTTTTGTGTGTACTCCCACTTCGACTCCGAAAAAAATGCAAAAAAGTGTTTAGTTAAAAATTTATGTGAGAGTATTCATTTTTATACAGATGACATCACTGTCGATATTTCGCATGGGATTAAAACGACAAAGTTTGATGCCTGAGGTGCAGTGTTGCCAAAACTTTATGATCAAAAATGCCTAAATTTACTGAACTGAAAAAATGGCTAAAAACTTTTTTATATAAAAACACATTTGAATTCAATAACGAAACAATTATTAAATCATTAAAAATATTTTACAATGAAATTGAAATCAATTTGTTACATAAGAATAAACGTAATTTAAATATTTAAGCATTTTAAAAATTAAATCATTGATAAATTCGATGTCGTTATTCTTCATCTCATAGGAATCACTTGTTCCTGTTAGTTTTAAAAATTTATTTTAAAGGTAAATCATAATTATGACAACATTTACCCAACCTTTGGAGTCCAAATCAACAAAATAGAAAAGCAAAGAAAAAAATATTTTAAAAAACATTTTATTGTTATGGTAAAAATATTCCCCTAGTTGATCAAATCGAATTAACAGTTTCTAAATGTAACCTATTTCTCAAATTACTTTTAACGATGTTTACTTGGCTAAATACCCTCTCTACTTCAGCATTAAATGGGGAACAGGCAATCGCTGTAGTAAAACCTTACGAATACCGCTGCAAGCTGTAAAAAGTTAAAAACGTCAGGTTGAAAGTTGTGTCAACAGAATACGAAGTTGCACTAGTCGTTGAAGTTGAAGCGCAGAATTTGAAATTTGTTGTACTGCAGAGCATTCGTCAGCTTGAGCTACTACTACAACTTCTGTATTCTGCTCCAGGCCTTAGACCATGGAAGTGAGAGCAACTTTATAGTAAATTCTGAAGTTTCTAAAAGTTTTTGTTGCCGCCTGCATCTTTATATTGAAATAATTTGGACCAGAAAGAAACAGTGTTGTTTGTGTTGATCCATTTTTTTAAACTTAAAATTGGAATGAATACTGACTGTTCCTTTATTTTGAAAAATGTTTCTTCATCATCGTTTGTAGCGAATTTCAACATTAATAAAAGTTGTGATTTAAATTAAATGCGCTGTAAAATTGTTAAAAAATGTTTATTTTACTTTTATGAATTTTATAAATTTATTCTATGAGCTAAATTTCAGTTATATATTTTATAAAGCTTTTTGTAATAGTTCTATTTCTTAAATTTTTAGGAATGACTTTATACGCTACCAGACTATTATCTTCTTGTTACATTTTACCTTAGCTATCCTTTGGATAAAGAAATAATTCCCAGATAAATTTTTTTTAGCTACCTATAGTTAAACTCAAATAGGGGAGAAGGGAGTCCTAAAGTGGATTCTGGTAGTGGGATATCTGAAGTAATTTTGGAATTTCAGAAATTCAGACTTGAAAATTTCATTTTTTGCGAAAATTTCTGGCGAGGATTAGTGACCATTTTGAAAAATATGGAATGTTACTAGCAACCCACTATATAGAAATGGTGCTCCAAGGGGTCCTCTTTGGGACCATATTAGTGGTATATCTGAAATACTTTTGGAAATTAAGAAAATTTAATTTTAAAAAATGGATATTTTGATTTTTGATTTTTGGGTATAAGGACCCAATAGAGCCGCACTAATGACAGCTGCCCATTGAACCTTACCTAACCCAGATTTCACTTGTATTGGATTCCCAGAAAACGGCGGACTGTAAATCATTTCCTGCATTTAAAATAATCTTGAAAAAAAAAAACAAATTTTTTAAAAAGTTTTATAAAAATTATATATTAATTAAAACTTGTACTTTTATTAAAAAAGCTAAATTGATCCAAAAACTTAAAATGGTAGGTTCTGGTCTCAAACTGTCATTTTTTAAATGGTTTAATTTACTTTTTCTTCTTCGGGACAAGAAAATATTATAAATTTTTTGCATAAAAAAATCCACCCTAGGGGAAAGGGAACTAACACTAAACTTGTCACGTTACAAGTCACTTTAACATGGCGATGTCATAAGAGGGCTTAATTGGCACCTTTTTGACACTTAGTAACAGGTCACTGAAATAACCTTAATGAACACATCCGATTTCGGTTAAACTAATGCCTGTCGCAGATATTGTCACAAATGAACCATGTCAATATGAAGTAATAGAACTATAGAGAATCAGACACTACCTGCACAAAATCCAGTCACTTGAATAGTTTTGTGCCAATTACCTTTACTCTGGACCAACTACACTCAAAACACATTATCAACAGGTAAGTGATAGGTCTTGTTTTCACCTATCACAATTCGTTCCTTTTAATTTTAAAATTTTGTTCACTGGTCACGGGATAAGTGCTTTAGAGCAATTGACACAAATTTCCCCCAGGGCAAGTTAATCTTAAAATTTTCATTTTTTCCCTTCCTTTTTTATTTCATGTTCTAAGAAAAATCAGTCAATTTATAACAATTTTAAAAATTGGTAAAACAATTTTATTTGGAAATAAACTAAAATATCCTAAAGCAGCAATAAATTCGAAAAGTTGCTAATAAAAATCCTTTGAATATAAATTTAATTTGCTATAAAAATGAAATAAAAAAATGAAAATTTTTTCATTTGCTTTTCGTTTTTTTTTTTGTGATTTATTTTTATTGCTAGTTTTGTTTTTTACATTTATAGGATTTTGATTGATATTTTTTGTTCGTTTTTAGTTTTTTTTTTATTATTATTCATTTTTTTCCTTTCGAATACTAGTGAGCATTTTAAAAAGTGATGACATGATTTTGATAAATCATGACACTCAAAAAAAAAATTTATTTTAAGCAAGAAAGACCAATAGAAAGCAGAAAAAAGGAAAAATAAAGAAATCCTAACAAAACTGAAATAAAAGGTCAAGTGTTTGTTCTTTTAAAGATAAACTAACCATTTGTCGTTATGTACGTACACATGTATATGGATGTATGGGCATAAGGAAGGCTCAAACAAAAGCAATTGTTAATGTATGTATGTACATACATACATACATATGTATGCTTTTTATTTACATATTATATGAAAATTGTTTTAAGAAAAGTCGATTTCATAGATGCAATTCATTGTCGAATACTGGAAATAACTTACGATATTCAATATTAATGGAAATTTAAATTTATATATATTGTAATTTGAGTAAAATTAAGAATTTTGGGAATATCAATAACTTTTCTGAATTATGTACACTCAAAAGAATAATCAATCCATCAATAGTACGGTGAGTACGGATTTTCTTGAATCAAGTACAGAAAGATTGGTTCAAGTACGGATAATTTAATCGTGAAGTAATCAACTTATTCATATTCAATCCCCAATTCGTACTTTTAATAATCCGAAAATGAGATTGATTTAAGTAAAACTGTGGAAATTTGACAAGTTCACTGCTAAATACATGTCGTGTTAAAGAACCTAACCCTGAAGTGTACACATGCAGGAGCAAGCCTCAACGGGAAAATTCAAAAGACTTTCTTACTTTAGGCCTTATTTAAGGTCTGCTTAAAATTTTTTTATCACTGATAAAGAATACCTCATAGATGGCCTCGGCTCCTTCGTATAAAAGATAAGATAAACATTTCTCATTCCCCTCTATGAGAAGGGTGAAGAGAAGGCGTAAAATTTTTTTGTTTTGTTTTTTTTTTGCCAAAGAAAAGCAAAAGAATTATTTTTTATCCAGTTGCCATTCTTATGTAACTACCAAAGAAGCGAGAGCGGACTAGAGTGAGCAGGTCTAGTATATCCAAAAGAATAAGAGGTCTTCTAGAAGGTATCCGTACTGCTTAATTTTCCCGCTTGGTTCGAAAAACTCAATACACTTACACTTTTCCACTAACACTATGACCTTTTTCGTACTTACAGCTCAACTTGCAAGTGGTTTTAGCAGACAGTGTTTTTTTTTGGCACTTGCAGCAATTTAATGTCAAACATATAAACATTATAAACCAAATATACTTAATTGACAAAACAATAGTTATAGTCTTGACTTATTTTTAGGACATTTAAAAATATATCTAACTATTTTGCTAAGTGGAAATAAAGTAGAGACAAAACATAAATCATAAAAAAAGATGTAATTGTCATCAAGGCCTTATTTTTAATGGAGCTTTTTTCCAACTTGTTCACTCAGATTTAAAAAAACTATCACTTGGGGGAGGACAAGGGAAAGTGAAGCAAATATAAATACCATAACCATGTGGCCTCACAGCCTATCCTTTTCAAATGTCAACCTTACCCACCGTCAGTCCTGGACTTGGTGTCCCCTGTTTATAAGCTAACAGGGCTCCCAAGGCGGTATAACCTTTCTTTGTCGGCCTGGAGGACTACTGGTAGCCTCAGCACCAAGGTCGGATACGTTAGCCCAATCAGCTGCCCATCTACGACAACAATTGATAATAGAAACCTCTACATATAATGAAAATCAATCCGATTTACCGATGTCGATTTTTGGATTGAATACAAGACCACGATTTGGAGCTCGAAACATCAGAACGCTACTGTAAGCGTCGAGATTGGCGCAATTATGTAAATAATTTAAAAGATACAGTCTGTTGTTCTTCTGACCTTGTGATATTAGATGGCCTGGTACTAGAGAGATTACTACACCTGACGGTTGCTCTATGTATTGAAATATATTCTAATTTATTTTTTGTAATACCAGAAAGCAGTCTTCAGAATTTTAGGATGATTGGTCCATAATTAACCACAGGTCCAATACAAAATACCCACCTAAAAGTCATTTTAGTTCGGCTAAAACTGTTACGAATCATGATATTTTACTCAAGCCAGTTCAAAGTTCTAACAAGAAACGCATTAAACTTTCTTATTGTCGGTCAATAATTAAATATAGGTCTAAGCCGCAACCAATTTTAAGGCTGACGTTCGTTTTTGTAAATATTAGTAAATAATGTATATGTATTTATCATATAAAGCCCACTCCTGTCGGTGGAGGGTATCAAAGATTCGGCACAGCCGAAAATAGCACTCTTACTTGTTTTTTATTACGAACAATAACTTTTCAACAAATTTCCGATTTACTTTAAACACACCCGCTCCTATAGTTTCAAATGAGTACGAAAATCGTAATAGACGGTACAAATTGGTCTAACTCATTAATTATTTCTTTCGAATCTTAATACGCGGTAATCCCTCTTCTTTTTATTCTATTATTTTAAACATGAAAATAAAAAATATATGTTTTGTTAATTTATACTCTACACTATGATAAAGTGGGTTTCTTTTCATGTTTGTTGTCTCTAAAAGAATCAAGTAGCAGTGTTGCCGACTTAACCATTTGTCTTCTTGTTTGTCTTTTAAAAGAGGAACAAAACCATTAACCAGGTTTTATTTAGCCAAATTTCTGTCAAGCTTTAAACAATAATAATAAATGCTGCTCTGATTATGAAGTAACAATAAAATGTTCTCGAAATTTTTTTGACATGCAATTGCCAGTTTATTAAAGTCGAATGAAAAAATGTTGGTTAGAAGTAAATGATTATCATTTTTAGCGTACTTTAAAAGCTAAACTTGAATTACGGATTCGTCAAATAAAACGATTTCTGTTGAAGTGGAATCGCTGAGTTCATTCTAAATAATGCAACCATTTTAGTTTTTTCCGGTTTAGCCCAATTACCTGCTTTAAATTTATTCTTAATAACTTTTTCGTATTCCTTAAAAAAAAAATGCCTGAAAAGAAAGTAAAGGGTGTTTTTTTATAGATGTATAGAACTTTAAGTTGACAACACTATTTAACTGGCGTCCATTTTGTCGGCTATCAAGTAATTTATGTTTAGTTCGGTTTGGCATTTCACCATGATATATTCACCATGTGTTATATTGTTTCAAAAAAAAAAAAAACGTCAAATCAAGAAATCTGAAAAAACTTGGTGTTAATAAAATAAGCAATCTGGCAAAGGTATTTTCTTGTTTACATATTTTATAAAATAAAACAAACTAAAGACATTGGAATTTCGTCATTCATTTTGTTCATTTATTTATTTATTTAATATCAATCTATTAACAAATTTTGGTTTATGTATATATTTTTTTTTATATTTTGAAGAACAAACTTTTTGTCAGCTGTTTAAAACAGGGCGGTCCAATTTTGTGTTTTTTTCTCATTAAATAAAAAATTGCATTATTACAGGGTCGGCAGGACATTTTATACATGTACCTTTTAAGAAGGTGGACCATAAGTCAAAAAGTGTACTTAGCTAAAAATTAATTTTTGATATTTTCGGTAAAATTGTATGGCGATTATTTTCTTGGAATATATTAACCCTCTCATTTTAAGGGGTAAAATTTATCCTTTTTACAAAAGTATACTAAAACGGCACTTAAGAGGATTAAAATGTTCTACGAATATTTTCTGCATAAAATTTCACTAGGGGTCTTCCAAGATCAAAAGTTCGTGCAGTGTTTGTAAAACGCTTAATAAAGGAAAATTGTAAAGCTGCATATATTTTTATTTTTACCAAAAGTAGTGGTAATTAAGTCAAAGCATTGAAAAGTATTTCTGAGCTAAATGGAGCATTAGGACTTATAAATAAACATTTTATCCTATATTTTAATTTTATGGGGTCTAATTTGCATATGCATAATATGTTCTACTTTGCAAAACAAACTGTACGAAGTGTTTTCCGCAAAAATTATTAAAAAATTATGCTATTTCGAGGTCACCTGAGTCACCTGTTGTCGCTTTAGCAGATTTTTTTTGGTGGAGTAAAAACTTGTTTAAAAAGGGAAATATGTAAATATAAGGCAGAAGAAATATATGAACGTATGTATATCAGAGACAGAAGTAATGATTACATCTGATTCGTACTCACAAACGAGCTATCTCTATTCCTTAAGGAAGCTGCCATACAAAATTTTTAATACAGACTAGAAAAACATTAAAGAAAAAGTCCCACAACTACCTACACAGAAAGAAAAAACTCGAACTAAATTAAGGGTTTTTCTACTTATTTTAGTATAAGGCGTACTTAAAAATTTAAGTACGAATAGCACTGAAAAATACTAAAAACATCCAAAATGGAATAACTTTCGAAAGCCAATATGCGTGCATACGGGTGTGTTCGTAAAAGTTTGTTGTAGAAACAACAGCAACACTACAAAAAAACAGATAAAAACCGATTTGCTTGTTTTGTGTAGGCCCAACAACAATACTACAAGAAGAAAAATATAGATTATTTTCATGTTGAAAAAGTAATATAAGAACCAATAATTCCCATATTCTATTTTTTAAGATTATTTAGTTAAATACATAAAATATTCAAAGTAGAATGGTTAAGACAACCATAGCGGGCATGGTGCTGGTGTCTTATAATTGAGACTTCTTCTGTAAAGCAAAGGGCAAAGCATGTGGTTCTCTGGGGTGTAAGTGTTTGGATTAGAATCAATCTAATCTCACTTTCGGATTATTTCAAGTACGAATCAGAATAAAACCAAATTAGAAATTGTTGAATTAGGCACAGTATGAGATTAATTGTAACTCAATTTTAATAAATTTAATCCCGTTTTCATATTGTTTTAAGTATGGGCTACTTGAATAATCCGTACTTGAATCAAGCCTTCTGTTCTTAATTGAAGGCAATTACGGTACTATTGACACCGCTGTGGATTGATTTAACTACGGATGTATTGATTTGTTTTTTCAGTTTAGGAGTCCCCCTAGGGGGGGGACCTCCATTAGTTGTTTGTCCTTAATATTTTCTCAAACATATCTGCAGGGTAGAGGAGCTCTCACACAATTATGGCGGTTTGATGAAATTCCTAAATTTGGCCCCTGCAGCGCCTGGAATGCCCATGAATGGGTCAAATGTAGGACCGACCATAATTTATTTTTCATGTTCGACATTTGTTTCTAACATATCTACCCGCTATCTCCATTCCCTACACAATTTTAAGTTTTTAAGAGAACTTTTGCTTTCATAAATTTTGCACAAAATATCTAACCTTCGATTTGAAAAATTATTCTAGATCACACGTGCGATATCTGGACGCGTAGGGGTTATGCTCTATTAAGTAGAAGGTTTTGGGCAATTTGGACGATTTAAAAAAAAATTTTTTTAAATATCTAAGAGACAAAAAACTTTTTCTAGCACTAACAGCTTTTAAATAATATAATTATACAAAATTTATTTCGCTTTAAGATCTCCTAAAACAGGGAAGTTATAGTAATTAAGTAATTAAAATTTACGACGAAAATTTTAATGTTAGCAAAATACTGAGAAAATTTAATTTGGATAACCCTGTTCGCTGTAATGAAGTTTTGCTTTTTTTAAACTTTTTTCAGCTAATTAAAAAACTGCGTTCCGAATGCTTTTATAGATAACGAGAAGTATCAAAATGCATAAAAAGTGAGAAATCTCGGCGTAAGCAGTCAGCAAAGCAACGATTTTAAAAAGAATTGCTGTTCCTGTAAGTAATAAGTGTTTGTTTATTTATTTTTGCATAAACTTCCCAATAAAACAAGTTCTTATTTTGCGAAGCACTAATGGTACATTTTAAAACGTAAGCACACATACATATATGCGCTACGTAATAAGACATACGGAGATGCAGTATGGTAAGTGAATGAACTCTTAATAAATTAATTTGAAGAGCTACGACATTCCCTTACCACGAAGCAGGTTTGTAAGGGAGCTTATTAAGGTATAACGGTAACAAAAAATTCCGTGTGCAAAGCTGATCGTAACGTTCACTAATTTTTATATGCGCTGAATAAAGCGCTTTCTGTGTCAAAAATGTATTGCTTCAAGGCGGGAACTTGCCATATAAAATTCATGCCTTCCGTAAGCGAAACTTTTACGTTTCTCCCTTACAAACCTGCTTCGTTGGAAGCTCCATTTTTATTGGGTTCTTTGCTGTTGAAAAAAATAAGGAACTTTATATTGATGAAACATTTAATGAAAGATAAACGAAATCAAAAAAGCGTCGAAAAAGCAACACTAACTATGTGTTTTGCCCACCACTGAACTTATCGAACAATTCTCCTCTATAATAATAATAGGAAAATTGAATAAAAGTTTTGGAAAAGGAGAAACCAATGAAAACAATTTGGTTAGAATTGGAAAAAAAATTTATTGGAGTTTTTGTTAAAATTTTTATTTGTGGTACATAGTCTGGCTCTGAAAAGATAAACTCAAATCAACTATTTTAATAGCAAAGTGTTATAATTTAAGAAAAGTTGTTTAAAGAATTAAAGTTTGTTTCGCATAACTCTATTATCTAAAGCACACTTCATGGCGGTTTTTTTTAATAAAGACAAATATTCATATAGGGTGTTTCTTTAAGAGGCATAGAACTTTGATATGGAATAACACAAAGATGAATTTTTAAATTGACATGAAATTTCCATTATTCGAAAGATTATCTTCTGGCACTATAATTCAAATATGACTTCTAGTATATGGCCGCCGTCACGGCTGGTTCAGACGTAGTATAATCTGGAGGTCCAATTTTCGATGACTTTTTCCAACATTTGTCGCCGTATATCGCTAATAACGCGGCGAATGTTGTCTTCCAGGTGGTCAATTGTTTTGGGCTTATCAGCGTAGACTAGTGAATGCACATATTCCCGCAGACAATGGTCTAGCGGAGTTAGATCGCAAGATCTTGGAGGCCAATTAACGGACTCTAAACGTGAAACTATGCGGTTATTAAACGTTTCCTTCAATAAATCAATTGTGGCACGAGCTGTGCGCCATGTTGCGCCGTCTTGTTGAAACCACAGCTCCTACACATCATAGTTGTTCAATTGATGAACGAAAATGTCAGTAATCATGGCTCTATAGCCGGTCACTATTTACTGTAAAGTTCTGACCAGTATCGTTTTTAAAGAAGTACGGACCAATGATTCCACCAGCCTATTAAGCACACCAAACAGTCAATTTTTCGGGATGCAACGGTGTCTCAACATACGCTTAAAGATTATCATCACTCCAATTATGGCAGTTCATTCAAACAAATGTGAGGTTCATCGCTAAACAAAATTCGCTTATAAAAATGGGGATCAAAGCCAATCATGTTTTGGGCCCATTTACTCAAAATGTCTATTCATGTTGAAATGTCAAACCAAACTAAACATTTAGGCCCTAATAATGTACAACGCAGCGCAACGCCAAAGAATAACATTGAAAGCACAAACAATGTCATAAATATTTTGTAATTTTGTTGTTGCTTTCAACAGAAATTCATGTACCGTTTTAAAATTTTCAACGACACAAGCAATGGAGCGTTTGAAATTTTAAGACGCAATGTGAATTTCTGTAGAAAGCAACAACAAAATTACAAAATATTTATGACATTGTTTGTGCTTTCAATGTTATTCTTTGGCGTTGCGTTAGTTCTGTGGCGTTGCGCTGCGTTGTACATGATTAGGGCCTTAATCACTTGACAGTTAAAAAAAGGGCCGCCAGTTAAAAAAGTTTTGCTAACTTAAAGTTCTTTACGTCTATAAAAAACACCCTTTATATTCATTTTTTTACAAGGAATATGTAAAAATTAATACTTTTTTTGTTTTTGTTGTAATTTTTTGCAATTTATTTTATTACTTCATGTAAATTTTTTTTTTTGTTTGAACTTGGTGATTTCTGTACGTTTTGTTTTTTTTTTTTGTGTAAAATATTTTTTGCTTTTTCTAGGAACAAGGAACAGAACAAGAAAACTTATTAAAAGTTTTTTTTTGTTTTGCTGTAGATATTACTAAAATAAAGTTTTAGATTTTGATTAAAGAAATACCAACTTTTGAGTTTAAAAGTCGAGAACTAAATTAAATTTGTGTTTTTTTTTACATTTTGATAATTTTCTTTAAAATGAAATTGTGTGTTTTCGATTATTTTTACGGATATTAAAGATAATATTGTGTCAAAAAAAAAAAGAAGATGATGTTAAAAACCATGGCATGTCGGAAAAAAATTGAAAAAGTTTATTCTTATAACAAAAAACCTGCTTAATTGCGGTATCTTCAAAGGAAATAAGCAACATATATTAATAATTAAAACGCTGGGGGATGGATATGTCAAAATGGTAGAACCAGTGTAAAATTTTATTGACAAGTTACACAGCACATGCGTAGAACGCATATACGCATCGAACGCTTGAGGCATAATTACTTTCTGGTTTTCAATGCGTCGCACAATGGGGTATTTTGCCAATCTAGCCGGACATAAGGCCAAAAATAATATTTAAGAAATGTAAAAATGTCCTTACACAACTCGACAGACAACAAAATTCTGCATCGTATAGTAAATTTTCAAGCCATTTGCTTGAGATTTATAATTTTGGGACACTGTTAAAAACAGGAAAGTTGAGTAAATTTCATGCGTTTTCATTGACTTTTTGTTTTGTGGTTTTAAAAGGTTTACAATATATTTTTTTGTGGCTAAACGAATACGAATAAACATTTAACATTGTTTTTTTATAAGCGAAAAAAGTTTAAAAATGAATATCTTAAAGAAATTAGCCAAAAATAAAAATAAATTTTTTTGCAATGTCGTTCCGGTGGTGTCCAAAAAAAACATTTATTTTTATGGTATTAACGCGTTAGAATTCTATTTTTTCCACATTTACATTAATTTTGCAAATATAGCGTGATCCATTTCGAGAATCCCTACTTTTTTTTAAGAAAAAAAAAAAAAACACAGAAAATTCAAATGTAATGGGGAATGTATATTATCATTTGAAAGAACATTCTTTGGTATTTATTTTTTGAAGATTATGTCTATCAAATGTTGGCCGTTGCTACATCGCAGATGGTCCATCCGTTGAGTACAATTTTCGATGACTCGTTCGAGCATTTCGACTAGTAACTGGCGAATGACACGCGTGATGTTTTCCTCCAAGGCCTGAATCGAAGCGGGTTTGTCCGCATAAACTTTAGACTTTACATATCCTCACAGGAATAAGTCTAACGTTATTATGTTATGTGCTCACCGAAGTGTTCTCTCAATAAATCCATTGATTAATGCGATGTGTGGGAAGTGGCGCCGTGTTGCTGAAAAAAATTTCGCCGAGATCACAAGCTTCAATTTCAGGCATTAAATAGTCGGTTATCATGGCACGATAACGGTCCCAGCTGCGAACGGCGCCGAATCGACTCTCTACGGTCTTCGTGTACACTCTCAGCTACGGCCGCTATATTTCCTTCACATCGCGCTGGACGCGGTCTATTCTTTCGAATATTATCCAATAATGAATGCTGGGTCTAAAAATGGGTGATTGTGTTGCGAATAGTACGCTCAGTAGGCCGATTATGTTGACCATAAGTTGAGCGAAGTGCACGAAACACGTTCCTCACAGATCGTCAATTTTCGTAATAAAGTTAAACGACTTGTAAACGTTGTTCAGGCGTAAGTCTTTCCATTATGAAATGTCAAGCAATACTAAACCAAAATAACATGACAGCATGACAAGACTCACACGTGATCTGTCAAAAACAGGCTATTGAAAAAAAGTATCTCTACTTGAATCACCCATTATTATTTTATTTTACCGGCCACAAAATGGGACGGGGACCGATAAATTTCATTTTACGATCTCTTCGGCCCAATTTTAGAGTTTCTAACTTTCGATAACGTTAAAACTTGCAGTTGCTAAGCAAGAGTATGGGAAATCTTTTAAAAAAAAATTGCATTTTTCAGAGGTAGTATTAGTTCCTCTAGGGGAACTTTTTCCCCCTTGGTCCGATTTTATTTATTTTTGGGCAGGTTCCATCGATCTTGGAACAGTCAATAGCTTTCAAAAAGCAATATAAGCAAACAAAAAAATAATGTCGGTTAGATTCGCAAAATACCTCTCCGTGCGTCGGTCAGGAAAGTAGGAAACGCATAGAACGTTTGGTGTCGACCTTCAGCTTTAGTTTCAAGATCATTTAGTTAACATAACTTATAGTTGCAGCGTATTCTAAAAGCCCCATTTCGCACAATTTTTTTCCTTCCCTTCGATCCGTAATGTTTTGCTTAATGTTGACTCTGACGTTTACCCTTCAACGAACTAACGAGATTTCAAGAAAAATCTAGTTTTTTGTTTGACCAGATTTCCCATACAAGACATAATCTTCTTTGCGACTAGACTTTGACGAAGTCTACTTAAAATCTAGAAGTACTTAATGTTGCACCTATGGTGTTTTTGGGCGTTTCAACATAAAAACAAACAATCGAAACAATTGACTGCTCAAAACCCAATTTAAAAGACTAATTTTAATTTAATAGCTGATCTTTAAATCAAAAACTGGCCCTAAGTCGTTCTAGTTAATTCAGCATAACCAAATCAATTTAAGTATTTGAATCGTCCTTACATTCGTGTACCTTAAAATGTTGGTGCACTTTTAAATATGCCGTTCTAGGCCCAGGCCTTGGCATAAATCCACCACTGATATCAGTACTAGTTGGATTTGGATCGGTTAAAGTTCAGTTCTAGTTTAGAGCTTATTTATAATATTTAAAGCTTTTAATGGGTTTAAAAACGAATTTCATCTGACAAATATTAAAATATTTTGCATTTATAAATATAGAATTATTATACAAATACATTTACATTTACATATAAATTTAAAATATTTTTTATAAATAAGGTGATATTTTTTGGAACTTTATAATATTTCCTTAATATAAAGTTGTAATTGTTGCTTCTCTTGCCTGCCATTATTGACTTAATATTTGTGTAATATATTCAGTGCACGATACTCAAATATGTATGTAAATTTTGCAAAAAAAAAAAACTTTTAAAACTTATTCAAAATGAATTTCATTAATATTTTAAAATGCTTTTTGTTGTCGGTATTCACTTATTCACTCTTAAAAATAACCTCTCTATCTTTATCCGTATTTATTTAAACCCATATTAACAAAAGTTTGTAAATGGAAATGGAAATAATCATAAATTCGTACAGATATTTCTCTTATCTTTTATTGTACTTTCCCAATACAGTGCAACCTCGGTTAACGCAACTTATAGAACTTTAGGCTGTTGAGTTAACAGAGGTTCCTGCTTTATCCTAGTCAAACATTTATTTGCCTATTTTTCTATTAACAGGAGTGTGACCAAATATTAAAATTAAGTACAGCTAAATCCGGCATCAGACATGGCCAAAAAATGCTAAAAATGTTGTTAATTATTTTAGTGCCGTATTTTTAGCAAAATTAAAATAAATGGTAATATTTAAACAATTGGGCAGATTTTGTTACAACTTCAGATAGCTCAGGCGATCCCCTAGACCCCTGATACAAGTAAAATACAAATCTCGTAAATCTATTTCCATGCTTTGCTCCTATTCAAAAGATTCTATAAAAAGATAATTGAGACCAGTTTCTTTCTTATACTTTAAGACAAGTTGGAGTTTTAAAATTTCTAATTTTTTTCAGCAGTTTAGAGCAAAAGTTTATTTCAGATATTTTGTTGAATTAACAAGAAATATCCACAGCTTTTTAGCATGGAATTTATATCTTGGGATTAAAAAATATTTTTTTTTAAATGAACCTGCATGTATTAATTCATCATTGCAATGTGAAATTTCTTTGTACTTTTATATCGGAATAATTAAATGGAAAATAATTTCTACAACCACCTTAATAAGGACATTTCTTATTATCCGTTTTCATACGAAATTTGTTTTTGAGTGAGACTTATTTTAGTCAACATTTTTATACCCACATCACAATAGTGGAGAGTCATGCATTTGTGCTGATCTGTGTAACACCTTAAAATATTGGTCCTAGACCCACCTTAAAGTATATCGGTCGACTCAGAATCACTTTCTGAGTCGATTCAACGACGTCCGTCCGGCTGACTGGCTGGCTGTCCATGTAACCTTGTACAGTAGCCGTATTCTGTATTTCGCTAAAGCTAAATTTCTATCGCTAAAAATATATAAAGTTGATTTAGCGATTTTTTGCTACAAATGAAATTCTGTAACGTGCATTGCTAAATTTGCCAATGACATAAAAATGTAATTCTCTGCAATTTTAGCTTTTAATGCTAAAATTGCACGCTAAAATACTAAATTTTTAGCAACGAAAATTTAAAGGTTTTAAAAGGTAAGTCAACTACAAGTGTTTTTTAATTTAATGTTTCTTATGAAAAAAACTTAATTTTTATAGTATAATGAAAGAAATTACCAAAAGGGTGAGTTTAATCATTTCGCTTTGAATATCAAATAAATCCGTGGAGCTGCGCAAATGCTTCCTCTTCACAGTGAGTTTATAGGGCTCATTAGCTCCATTTATTCTATTAATTAAATGTCATCGATAAAAGCTACTCCTATTTTTATTAAATATTTTTAAACAATATATTAATATAAATATTGCTGCAAATAACACAATACACAAAATATTCCAAAACACTGTGTTTTTGTTTACATAAAATCATGGCCCAATTAGTAGGTCTGCTCGAAACGCCTGCTGATTTTTTGTAGAGTTGTATTTTTAATCATAATACATAGGCATAAATGGGCAAAATGTCAAAAATTGTTTACATTTTTTATTATATTTTTTTTTAATATTCTTTTTGATTTCAAGAAATCGTTGTTCTTATTGATAAAATAAAGAATAAAATATAATAATTGTGAAAAAAATTGTGAATAAAAATTTTAAATAACCATAATAATAAAAAAAGTGTAATAACATTAAAATGCGTTATTGCGCAGTGTGTAAAAAAACATTTTAAAAGTAGATGCGGTGTGTTATTTTCAGTGCCAAAAGACCCAGTGGAAAGTGCAAAATGGGGTGAAATTTGTGGCTGGAATTTGGCCCCATCACTTGAAATTTGCGCAGACCATTTTTCGGAAGCAAGCATTGTACGCAAAAATTCCGGTTGAAAATTTTCATTAAACAAAATAAATACATGATAAAAACCAAACACATTTTTCTTAACAGGTGACAAGTTTTTGGCATTCTTACCATTTGTATACATAAACAAAACGCGTGTTGTTTTTTCTATTGTTGTAGTTGTGCGCAGACCTACTAATTGGGCCATGACATAAAATAACAAACAATTTGTAGAGATGCCATCTGCTGAAAATCACATAATTTCCGCATTTTGTTTTTGTAATGAAAAAATACTGCGCATAAATTATCCACTTAAGTATTATTCAAATACATATTAGGCAAATTCTAAATAAATTTTTAGTAGAGCTTTTAAAATAACTTTTTGAAATTGAGATTTTAAAACATATTATAAAAAGTTATTACAGAAAAGTGTTAAGAACTTTTAAGGAAAACAATCTATAACATAAGGAAACACTATAATGAATCGTCAAAAATGAATACAATATTTTTGTCTCTTTTTAACCGCAGTTCACCAAAGCAGAAAGACAGATATAGTCTACATCAATTAGACTTACAGAATACAGATTTACCGACATTGCTAAAATATTTTCCGTAGTAGCATTTTAGCAATCGATATTTAGCTTTAGCTAAGCGAATTACGGAATACGGCGCAGGTCGTAATTTTGAAGATAATTTGATGAAATTCTGTAAACAGGTTCTAACTGGCAAGGACCAAGTCCATCTAAAGTTGATTTAGCGATTTTTTGCTACAAATGAAATTCTGTAACGTGCATTGCTAAATTTGCCAATGACATAAAAATGTAATTCTCTGCAATTTTAGCTTTTAATGCTAAAATTGCACGCTAAAATACTAAATTTTTAGCAACGAAAATTTAAAGGTTTTAAAAGGTAAGTCAACTACAAGTGTTTTTTAATTTAATGTTTCTTATGAAAAAAACTTAATTTTTATAGTATAATGAAAGAAATTACCAAAAGGGTGAGTTTAATCATTTCGCTTTGAATATCAAATAAATCCGTGGAGCTGCGCAAATGCTTCCTCTTCACAGTGAGTTTATAGGGCTCATTAGCTCCATTTATTCTATTAATTAAATGTCATCGATAAAAGCTACTCCTATTTTTATTAAATATTTTTAAACAATATATTAATATAAATATTGCTGCAAATAACACAATACACAAAATATTCCAAAACACTGTGTTTTTGTTTACATAAAATCATGGCCCAATTAGTAGGTCTGCTCGAAACGCCTGCTGATTTTTTGTAGAGTTGTATTTTTAATCATAATACATAGGCATAAATGGGCAAAATGTCAAAAATTGTTTACATTTTTTATTATATTTTTTTTAATATTCTTTTTGATTTCAAGAAATCGTTGTTCTTATTGATAAAATAAAGAATAAAATATAATAATTGTGAAAAAAATTGTGAATAAAAATTTTAAATAACCATAATAATAAAAAAAGTGTAATAACATTAAAATGCGTTATTGCGCAGTGTGTAAAAAAACATTTTAAAAGTAGATGCGGTGTGTTATTTTCAGTGCCAAAAGACCCAGTGGAAAGTGCAAAATGGGGTGAAATTTGTGGCTGGAATTTGGCCCCATCACTTGAAATTTGCGCAGACCATTTTTCGGAAGCAAGCAATGTACGCCAAAATTCCGGTTGAAAATTTTCATTAAACAAAATAAATACATGATAAAAACCAAACACATTTTTCTTAACAGGTGACAAGTTTTTGGCATTCTTACCATTTGTATACATAAACAAAACGCGTGTTGTTTTTTCTATTGTTGTAGTTGTGCGCAGACCTACTAATTGGGCCATGACATAAAATAACAAACAATTTGTAGAGATGCCATCTGCTGAAAATCACATAATTTCCGCATTTGGTTTTGTAATGAAAAAATACTGCGCATAAATTATCCACTTAAGTATTTTTCAAATACATATTAGGCAAATTCTAAATACATTTTTAGTAGAGCTTTTAAAATAACTTTTTGAAATTGAGATTTTAAAACATATTATAAAAAGTTATTACAGAAAAGTGTTAAGAACTTTTAAGGAAAACAATCTATAACATAAGGAAACACTATAATGAATCGTCAAAAATGAATACAATATTTTTGTCTCTTTTTAACCGCAGTTCACCAAAGCAGAAAGACAGATATAGTCTACATCAATTAGACTTACAGAATACAGATTTACCGACATTGCTAAAATATTTTCCGTAGTAGCATTTTAGCAATCGATATTTAGCTTTAGCTAAGCGAATTACGGAATACGGCGCAGGTCGTAATTTTGAAGATAATTTGATGAAATTTGGTAAACAGGTTCTAACTGGCAAGGACCAAGTCCATCTAAAATGGGGCGAATCGGTCCATAATTTCATATTACCCCCATAACTAACAAGCTGCTTTCCGGAATAGGGTATTTGTGACCACTATCAAACAAATTTAATTGAAATTTAAGACATAGTTAGATCCATATTTGTAAGGACACAAGGTGGTTCGAGAAAAAAAGTTGAGCCATTCACCCCCTAGGACTAAAGATTAGTTGAAAAGGATTCCAGAACATTTTTTTTTTTTTTTTTGCCACGCCTCTGGATACCGCCCTTTTAGTTTTTTGTATACTGCGCCGCCATTTAATGGCCGATCATAAAATATTGCATATCATTATTCATGGATTGTCTAGGGCTTAATTTTTGCCTTGAGGACTTTTTAATCCGACATTAAATTCTGGGCGCCACTGATATCATACAGCGAGTTGCGTTTGCTCAACAATATTATTTTTAAGGTTTGGGAATTTCCAAAATAAATTTGAAGATGTATTGTTGTGATAATTTTTTTCTTTATAAAAAAAAAAAAAACGCACGTGTCCCTTTTTGGAACCACTTTTAGATTTTTGATCGACACTTTGACAATGGTAGTTTTTAAGTTAGAGACCGTTCCGAAAAGTGAAGGTAAAGAATTTGAAACGTTAGTGGCTGTAAATATTTGACAAAGGCAGTAAGAAAAGGTGTTTTAAATCCCGATAGAGCTTACGAAAAAATTTGCTGTCCACCGAACTGTCATACTGCCCTCACTTTTTGATATTTATGATTAGTATAATTTGGCAAATCATCATAAATAGATTCACGTGTGAATAACTCTACCAAAATTATTTAATTTTACTTTAAGAACGAGTGATCGATTTGCGCAATTTATAGACGACTTCGAAATTTTTGTCGCGCACCTCTTATTTTTGGCTTAACGGGTTTGTAAAAAAAACACAAATTCCGCAAATAGAGTAAAACGTACAGACTCTATTGCATCCAGAAAATTCACTGTTTGGTGCAATGACATCATCGGACCTTATTTCCTCAAAAATGAAGACGGAGCTCAAATTATGGTCAATAGAGATTGCTACCGATCAAACATTTTTTGTTTGCAAATATGTATAACATTCATATGATTTCATTAGGATGGAAATACGGCGACCCCAACCCTTGACTTTTTGAAATCAAAATTAAGCAAAAAGATGACTTCAAGAAATGGACCGGTCAATTGGCCTTCATCGACGTGGTATGCGACAACTCTTGATTATTTCCTATGGGGCTACGTGAAGTCACTTGTTTACGCTAATAAGCCAGAAACAGGCCCAAAATTCGATTCGTTAAGTTCAGCTGCGGTGTTTATGTATATCGCACTTGGTCAACAATAGTGTATTAACTCGAAATTTTTATATTTTCACTTTTTGGAAAAAATCGACGTAACGTCCATATCTAACCGCTGTAAAAATATCGTGCTATTTTTCTACTTTTTGGTAATGAAACGGTTGTTTTAAAAATTATTTTTCTCAAATTTCAAAATTTTAATCAGGCTTTTTTTAAGTTCATTGAATTTAATTTTCATTAAATTACATATTTTTATGAAGAAAGGAGTTTTACAACATGAAATAAATTAAAACTTATTGATAATTATTGATCTTTCATCTAAAAAAATAATTGCTTCAATTATCACATTAATTAAATTTAAATACTTTTTAACTTTTAAAACTTTTTTCTGTGTACTATATATTACTGCTGTGGGCATTTAGATTTCTATCGTACAGTTATGAAGAATCAATGAACACATTAAAATTTTCATTTTTTTTTTTTTGAAACACAACAATATTTATTTTTAAACAATTGTAAAATATTATTTACGACATTATGACGATATGACTTGATAGCACACCTTGTGAATCACCCAAATATATTTATTTAACATTATACATATTTTTTTTATATATTTTAAAACTTATCTAAAGTCTTTATTTATCAAAATTTTTAGCAAAATTTAAAAATTTTGTTTTACTCAGACATGCTTTTTATTCTTCTTCTTTGCGACAGGACAAATAATGTTTTTTAACGAGAAATGAGAAATCCGGAGGTTGACTGTCGTCTGTCTGTTCAATTGTGCGACTAACTGTAGCACTTAAATAAACATTATCGCTGTCATCTTTGTTATCATTATTATTGTTATTATTATCACCGTTATAAGTCATGATGACTAAAAGTAAAATTGCACTCACATACATAGGCACACACTTGTTTATAACTGTGCTTACACTCTCTCTCTCTCAACTATTCTCGGTTAATATTACAGAATGTCTGCTTATTTTTTTTTAAACATAAAACCCCTAAAAATATGTGTGCTTTTTCTTGTTGTGTACTGCTCCTTTTTCCCACTTTATATTATTGCATTTCACACCTTAAAATACACATTAAAGTCGACATTTGACTGACGAACTGACTGTGAACGTTTATAACACAGAACAGATTTTTTTCTTTAGTATTTCATTTTTACATCTTTGTTTTATATTTATACACTGTTGTGAGCTGTATCTGATGGGGACTTTGCACTGTAACTATACAGGCAACTACATTAGACTTTGCAAGTAAGAGAAAACGTGGTTTATTCAAAACAATTTCCAGGTATTTTGGGTGCAGAAAACTATTTCGTTTTATTTTTTTTATGCATTTATTAACAAACTTTACGAAATGTGTGTGTTACACGAGTGAAAAAAACTGCAGAAAATAAAAAAAATTGATGAAAAGTGTGAAAATATGTATGACTGACATACACCGTCTTCAGGTCTGTAAGATGTGGCGACTTTTTGCCAAACATGGCGATTTTGAACCCACTGGGTGATGGAAATTGGCGACTTGGGGATATTTAAAATGGTTTGCGATAATTTAGGTGACATGGGTTACGCATTTTTTTCTATCGTTTTTTATCTTTCATATGCCTGCCTATGCATGTATATTTTCAAATATTAAAATTCTGAATTTAAATCAAAATGATGTTTTTAAGGTTAATCTTGCAATCTTTAACGGAATAAATTTTATTAAACTCAGTTTACTTATCTCACAAACATGGAATTTTGAGATAAAATTACAACTTCAAACAAATATTAATAATGACAATTTTAGAAATAT
Source organism: Pollenia amentaria (assembly GCA_943735925.1). Taxonomy (NCBI): domain Eukaryota; kingdom Metazoa; phylum Arthropoda; class Insecta; order Diptera; family Polleniidae; genus Pollenia; species Pollenia amentaria. The sequence goes on from OX031008.1 coordinate 125,637,357, forward strand.
GTATTAAAGTTACTTAAAACACGGAAATTACTTTTTCTTATATTTAAATCACATTTGGTGAATTTTTTTTTATTATTTATTTATTGAATCTTCATATATTAAATATGAACTAACAATAATTAACCAAATCTTACAATCATTCTTTATTTTTGTCCTGCCAATACCATACGAAAACTTTTCTCCTTACGGTTTCTGTTCACATATGTAGATATTTAGCCGTCTTCTCGTCAGATGAGTCCTGCAGTATCTTTTCTCCTTGATCTAGAGTGGCCGCTGTCATTTAAAATATTTCGAGCTAGTGGATTTGGGTGCGACTCAAGCCTTTTTAAATATTTTACTGCATTCTTCGTAATAATAGTTTTTACTAATGGCACATTGAGATCCTTGTGAATATTTGAATTTTTAACATACCAGGGAGCGACTGTGATTATTCGAAGAAGTTTATTTTGGCGCCTTTGAACTTTTTCGATATTTGAGGCAGAGGCAGTGCCCCATAGCTGAATACCGTAGCACCAAATTGGTTTTAATATAGAGTTGTACAGTAGAAGTTTGCAATCGAGGCTAAGAACAGAATTTCTTCCAATATGCCAATAAATTTGAATTGCTTTTAGTTTCATTTGTGTTAGTTTTGCTTCTATATGGCATTTCCATGTTAAACGCCGATCTAGATGAAAACCGAGATATTTTACATGCGGTTGTTGGGGCAAGGGGCATTATGCCGAATTTTTCTTAACAAGAAACTTAATGTTTGGCAAAAAAAAAAAGGTTTTTAGAAACGCTAAAACTACCTTTTCTTACATTTGGCGAATCATTGCGAATTTTTCTTAATAAAAATACATAAAAAAAATATAAAAAAATTATTTGGCAAATTTTGGCGATTTTTTGTGTATAATTTGGTGACGAAAGTGAATAATAATCTAAAAACCCTGACTGTCTTGACTATTCAGTCTTGTGTGCACAAAAAAAAAAAAAAAAAAAAATATGCATAATAATTAACTCATGTTCGTTGATGTGCAGAAAACGTATGGCACAATAACTCATATAAAAAGCAACAATTACAATCAAGATGGCCATATAAATGGAAATACTGCAGTGATGTTAGACATCGTTGTGCGAACAAATGTTTGAACAAGAACAAAACACCGATAACAGCAGTTTTCACCATCCAAATTCAGGTGTGCAGATGAAACTATTTGTTGTTTGAACATAGCGACGGCTTATGAAGGCTGTCTTTCACGGTTAATAGATTTTTTTCTTTTCGAATCTTGCACATTGGGGTCAATCGCAAAAAAGTAGTAATAAATCTGAATTTTCTTACCTACAGGTCGGATTGAAAAATTATGTATAAACGAGTCGTAGAGAAGGGAATAGACTTAACGAAAATAAAGTGTGTGACCACTTTGTTAGAATACAAGGTGAGATACAGAGTGTCAAAGTTGACCACCTCGGGTTATGTAAACTTTGTAAGGCTTCTAACCTGTACAAGTATTGACAGATTTCAATGAATGAAAGTTAAAGATAAAAAAAAAATTCCTTGTGTATTTCACTTAGTTATATCAAATTGTTTTACAAATATTTCAGTTAGAATTTTTTTAACGTTTTTTACCTTGAATTTATTTTGTTTTTTACAAATATATTTAATCATTAAATAGCCTTTTACAAAGTTTCTATTATTGACATCTGTCAGTATTTCTAAAAGTAGTTACAAGCTTTACAAAGTTTACACAACCCGAGGTGGACAACTTTAATAATCTGAATCTCACCTTATATTATAACAGGGTGGTCACAAACTCCATTTTCTTAAAGCCTATGTCCTCCTCTTCCACTTCTTCATACATCGTTTTAATACCATTTTTTTGACCCCACTGTGTGTTGCAGAATTCGATTATAAAAATTAACTGCCTGTTCAACAATTTCGAACGTGAGCGTTCGTATAGAATTTAATAAAGATTTTCTAAGAAATATATTTTTGTAAAGAAACGCAAATTTGAAATTTATAAAATTTTAACCCCCATATTCACAAAAAATATTTTTGATAAATAAAAGGTTTATTTTACAAATTTTCATAAAAAATTCGTTTCATAAACCGGCAATAAACCTTAAATATTTTTTATGAATATGGGAGTAAATTTTTAAAAAATTTTAAATTAAATTGTTTTAATGTGTCCTGTTATACAGTGGCATAAATAAAAACATAATATATAATATAATATATAAAGTATAAACCACCTATCCATTCCTTTTTGCTTAAAAAAAGGTCAAGTTTATTTCTATTGTGTGTTTTTTTTTAATGCATGAGAACTATTGATGTCGATATCAATGGTTTGACAGCTGAGACCCTGTTGACGTTGCTATTTAGTAAGGTTTGGCAAGTCTTCATGAATCATTTAGCGCTAGAATAACGCTTCCAAATTGTGGAAATTTTCTTTCAAAAATATAAATCTGTTCCGGTTATTAGAACGCTTCGTCCATTTTACGAAGCTCATTTCCGATTAAGTGGCTACTTCAGTAAGCAAAATTGCATTTAAAGCGAAGACAATCCGCATGCCCTTAACGAATCACCATTACATCCACTAAAATTGACTGTTTGGTGCTGTTTACACGCTGGCGGCATCATCGGTCCGTATTTCTTTTGAAATGAGCAAGAAGCTGCCGTTACAGTAAATGGCGAGCACTATCGAGCCATGCTGACTGAATTTTTGTTTCCAAAAATTTATCCGCTTAGCATCTACGGTGGAACTTACCATATAGCGCGCTCAAAAATAGATTCATTGCAAAATCATTTTGGTGACAACTTTACTTCCAGAAGTGCTTGTGTCCACCGGCCCCCTCGTTCTTATGATTTAACACCTCTGAATAACTTTTTATGGGGTATGTAAAGTCATTAGTTTATGCCGGCAAACCACACGCAGAGAAAAACATGTGAAGCCACAACCATATTATGGTTGTCTTTAAACATGTTTTGGTTAAATATGACAATAATTTGTTTTTAAATTAACAATAGTATTTTCCTCTTTTCAAAGAGCAACATGGCTATGGTTGAAAACCAACCATGCCATTATAAGTGTTAAGCATATTTTAGTTATTATTAAGCAAAACATGTTTGGAGGCAACCATAATATGGTTGTGGCTTTTTAATGGAGGACAAATTTAACAATAATATGGTTGTCGGTGACAATAATATGGTTAAATTAAACATTATATGGGTTAAAATTTTCTTTAAAAATAGTTTTGTTGGAGGTGACCATATATAAACATGTTTTTTCTCTGGGTGCAGTAATTCTTAAAGCATTAGAAGCCAATATTTAAGCCACCATTGATGCCCAAAATTGGACTGATCGAATGGTCCATGTAACCAGTAGCCGCGGGGGACATATGCCGGAAATCATATTTAAAAAATAAATGCCATAAAACAATCTACCAGATTATAATAAAAAATTTCTGTCTTGTATTCTCATTTTAAGCTAAAAAAATACCCTTTACTACATTTATAGATTATAATTAAGTTTTATTTCAGCTATAGTTTAGTTTGAAAAAAGTTCAATTTTAATAATATATCAAAGTTGGGTTATTTCTGTAGAAAGCAACAACAAAATTACAAAATATTTTTGACTTTGTTTTTGCTTTCACTGTAATTCTTTGACGTTGTGTTGCGTTTTACATGGTTAGGGCCTATATTTTTAAGTTTTGGCGTTGATTTGGTTTTGTACCCCACTGTTTGGTCTACCGATAGCATTTATGTTATCGAAAACTATTTTCTAAAACTTATTTCGCAAATGTGCTACAAACTTCAAAAACAACACATAGAAAATCACACTTTAGTGCTAGTTTTTATTTTTTTTTTGTTTCTTTTCAGTAACGTCGTTGTTGTAATTTGCTAAAAGTGTTTTGGTTTATAAAAAATTGGGCCATTTAGCAGGTTACTCTGCTGGTTGAAATCAAGAAGATAAAACATGTGAAGTACATACTAAACGCCCCATAGCCAGTGTGGCAAGCTTAGCCATTTTGTAGTTTGATTTTTTTTTTCGTGAAAAAAATTAAGAAAGATATTAACCGACTTCTATATATGATCTGTCAAGGTTTTGCATTTTAAGGCAGTCAACAATTTTACATCTATAAAATATTTTCAACATTTTCTATTCTAACTATGAAAAGGTTTCTTATCTACGATTTTATTGTAAAAAACTAGTTTCATTAGATTTTCGATTGAAATTTTTTGCTTTTTTGTAACAAACCTTGTCTAGAAATTCCTAACGAGCATTAAGCCATTTTTATGCTAACAATTTCCAATTTTAGTTTGTGAGGAGTTGGCGACACTGTCGCACACAAACATTCATTCTTACACGTATTAAAAAAACATAAAATAAATTATTAACAAGATGCTTAAAATTTAAAGTCATTTTATGATATTTTCAAATAGCTATAAAAAAAAGGTTAACAATTCCCCAAAAGGTACTAAAAACAATTTTTAAGGGTAAAAAGGTACCAGCCATAAAATCCCCAAAATTATGGTATATTTTGCATCTTCAATACTTTATGTATCTTTTATTAAAAGTAGCTAAAGAAACAAGTGTTATTTTTGTGTTTTTTTTTTTAATTTATCAATTTAAATTCCAGCAGTTTCTTTAACAATTTGTTAGTTGTTTCTTTCATTTATTTTTTTTTGTTGGCTACACAAAAGTATCTCACAGTTACAAATTCAAAATCAGGTGTTAATTGTTAGAACATACACTCGAAAAAACTCAAGTACAAGAAAATAAAGGCGATAAAATTAAATACAGTCAATTGTGGGTATAAAAGATTTAACTTCTCCTCAGTAACAAGTATGTGGCAATTTTCATTTTTTTTTTTTTTTTTGTTGGTGGCAGCTTGTTAACCAAAAAGCGTTAATGAATGGAATATTATTGGAAATAAGAAGAAAAAATATTCATGTTTTAGTTTTTTATTGAAATTTACAATTTTGAATTCAAATCAGTTGATTTTTAGTTTTCCAACAGTTAAAGTGTCTTCTCTTTTTCTTTTAAAGTGGTGTTTAAAATTAATATATTTTTTTTGTATCCTGATTTCTAATATATTGAAAAAAAAAACAATTAAGGAACTTGGCAAGATGTCGGAATAGCTGATTGTGTTTTAAGATATTTATTTTCACGGCTATGCCTCATCTAGTCAATTGCTTTAATTGATAAACAGCATAAAAAAAATTTTAAAAAAGAAACTAACGAATAACCCTGTAATTTTCTTCATTTCACTTAACATTTTACTCGGAACTAAATTCAATTATAAAAACAGAAATTTCGCGGAATCATCTTTCCTTTATTTTATTTGAAATAGTGAAATTTACCCACTGTCTTAACCATTTTTATATACTTCGGCTTTAATGTTGAGTTCGACGGGGATTCACTATCATCGTTATGCCACTATGATAAATAATTTTTTGTTTAAAGTTATATATGACATTGATCCGGGCGAGATGTGTTTTTATTAGGGGGTGGAGTCGTCAAAAAATAGTTCTTACTCCGACTCTAACCGCTGTAATTTTTTAAGTCCGACTTCGACCCTAAATCCGACTACTACTCCGACATTGATGCTAAATGTGTATGAGACCGGTCCTTATTTGGCTTTGAACTCTTTTTTTTAATGCAGTACCTTTTTAATGGTTAAACATAACAAGAAAATTATTCTATAAATATTTCGAATAGATATTTTAAATATTGCATCGCTAATTTCAATAAAGTTTTATTTTTGAAAATTTTAGAAAATTTTTTAAAATTTGTTATGCCGAAAAATGTTGGAGTCCGACGCCGACTTCACAGCCCTGGTTTTATGGTGTGTATGTGGTTTTTGTGGTCGATTGCCCGAAGATCGTACAACGCATAACAGAAAAAATTCGTTTTTTGGCCGGACTGTTCGTATGTGGAACAACCTTCCTGCTGAAGTCTTCCCTCTCACTTTCAACATGAGCTCAAGTCGAATATTCACAAACACTTCTCCCTCTATCCTTCTTCTCATAACATTTTTTTCCTAGTTCCAACACAATGCATTACATTTGTAGTGCTCATCCCCTGAGTGCTGGTTCTAACAAAAAAAAAAAAAAAAAAAAAAAAAAAAAAAAAAAAAAAAAAATACGGAGGCCAAAATAACCGACTTATGGAAATTAAAATTTGGGGTAAAGTTAATTTCGAGAAGTGGACCTGTTGCTTGGCCTTGAATGTCGTGGAATTTCCAACCTCTTCATTAATTCTTAAAAGGCTACATGAAGTCACTGGTTTAGACTGATAAACCAGGAACAATTGACTCCTTAGAGGCCACATTGTGCCTGTTATTTGTGATATACTACCAGTAACGCTCCAAAAAGTAGATCAAAACTTAAGACGTCCAACTGCGCTTCGTCCGAAATAATTATCAATTGTAATGGCATGAACATTGACTTCCCAAAGAAAAAATTATTTTTTGATTAAAATTAAATTTGTTGTAAGTTTTAACAAGTTTTATCAGACTTAAAAAATCACCCTTTTTAAAGGAATGGGTCACAGGTTGTTCCTTTACCTTTAGTACACCTATTGAGAATTTTAAGTCGATCTTCTCATACCCGCCTGCCTGTGCAAACCCTGTGTACAAAGTCCTGTATCAATTTTGCAGATTGGCCCAGCGGCGATGCCAATTTTTGAAATGGTGAGAATCACTGCCGGTTTTAGAAAATGAAAACAAAATTTCGTGTGAGGAATTATATTGAAAATAAGAATTAAATACGAAAATTTGTTTCTGGTTTTCAATATAACTTCTCACACGAAATTTTGTTTTTAATTTCTAGAAACAGGCTGTCTGTCCATGATTTGGTATAGTTTCAACCACAAATTAAGTCTTAGCGTCCATAAATATTTTAATTATATTGGCAATAATTAGTATTGTGGTTATTTTATTGAATTATTAATGGTTTTTAATCCAAATTTCGATATTTTCAATCAGGCTTAAGTTTATTGAATTTAATTTTCATTAAATTATTTTTATGAAAAAAGGAACTTTACAACATTAAGGCCCGTTTTCACATCTTATCGATACCTAAAGGTGGGATTTTATCGGCCTCATAAAAATTGTTTTCTTATTAGATCTTTACTTTAACCTAATGTGAGCGATAGGTTATAGGAAGGTTCATCCTTCTTGATAGGTTAAAGTAAAGTTTAAATAATGAAACACTTTTTCTACGACCTTTAAAATCCTACCTTTAGCTATCGGTAAGATGCGAAAACGGGGGTAAATGAATTAATAAAAATAATTTAATGCAAATGAAATTCAATGAACTGATTAAAATATCGAAATTTGGATTTAAAATCATTAACAGTTCAATAAAATAACCACAATACTAATATGGTTAACAGTTAAGGCACGAGCTATATGTTTACATTTGTCCTTCAAGTTGTGCTGAAAAAGGCCAACAAGAAAACAAAGACAAAAACATGAAAAAGAAAAAATGTACTTTGGATTTCAAGAAGAATTCTTGACAAAAAGTACGAAAAACAGAAGTAAAGAAAAACATGTAAATCATTTAAAATAGGTAGTCATTCATTCAAACCAAATTTCGATCTACCAGGGTAAAATACCATTTGGTATCTGTGAAAACCTGGGTTAAATTCCCAGCTTAGTCAATATGAGTGAATTATATTTTTTTCTCTATGCTAATTCCGCAAACCCCGCAACCAGGGCACCCTAATAGATAATATCTAATTTGATAAGCCAACAAACAGTTTGAACTGTACCTTCAGAATTAAACATACGCCTTGCCAAAAACTCTTTAGCACAAATTATGGGAAAAGTCTTGCACAAATATTGACATTTGTAATCTTTTAAAAAACCTTAGCAACAAAACAAAATTTTGTCTTGGGAGGTTTCTGTATCCTCATAATTCAAAATAGGGACCATTTACGCACCTTAATACATTTTTTGTAAAACCTTACATCGCTAAAAAGTTCTATGTAAACGATATAAAAATAGAGATTGGCCAAAAAATAGCTAAATTTCCATTGCCGTTTCGCGATTTTCCAATTGCAAAGCTTTAACGCCGCGCTATTACAGTTAACTTCATACATTTTGTATGAGCATGAGGAGAAATAAATAAAAGTGAGAGGCTAAGAATATGAAATAAGAATAATTTTTATAATAATGGTGGCAGCAAAATTGTCAGCAGCTGTGTTTACTATTTTCTTCAAGGGTGGACAAGTTAATAAGAACGTACTTTTTTTTTTTGTCTGTGCACCGTATTAAATTATTTTTTACAACAAATATTTGTGCTTTGCTTAAAATTTAGAAGACGGCACTTGAAATTTTATATTAAATTTTTAATTTTCCGTTAAAAAAAAATAATCATGAAATTTTCTGTGCAAAATTTAAATTTCCGACCCTGATTTTTTTCTCGTGATTTGTGGGGTAGTGCACTAAATATTGATTATTGATTTAAATCAGCGGTGCACTATCACTAAAAAAAAACTGCAAAAAAATTAGTTTGCACTCTTTTTTATCAGCTTTAGTGATGATTGCTATTTTTTTAACTACCACTAAAAAATTTTAGTGATATTGCAAATTTTTTCACTATCACTTAACGAAGATTAAATGAAAAAATCTGCACTCAATTCAAATAGTGCAAAATTTGTACTTTCAATCAAAAAAGCTGAATATAAACAGACTCTCGCAATATCTCATGGCTCCAATCATGAAAAAACAAGTGTTTTGTTTGTAAATTTGCTCTCAAATGAGTGAAGATCAAAAAAGCTGCAATAAAATGATGATTGCTTTTTCTTAAATCAAACTATTTGTTTTTTGAGTGCAAAATCTTTTAACATCACTATGACTCATGTTTAGTGAGGCTGCTAATTTTCAATTTATCACTCAACATCAACAAAATGATAGCAATCATTTTGCAATATCACTAAGTGTGAGTTGAAACTGCTAAATTACTGCACTATCCCCATCTATGGTAAAAATACAACTCTGATAAAGCCCATATGCATAAAGCTTCGTACAGACGGTGGTAAGATCTAACAATATTGTCAGCAAAATGTGTTAAAAATGTTTTACAACCGTGTGCACGGGCTATTTTTTCTTGACAACTATGTCAGAATAAGCATTGGCAGTTCATTGCAAGGCAAACATATTGTTCGATATCTGATAATCATTGTTTCACAATGGAAACTTATTTTTTATTGTCAGATGTGCAAAGTGTAGAGATTTTTCTATTGCAAATACATACGTATCAGGGATGGAAAAAGGAGTTTCGGTTTTTTACCAACTTCAATAACAAAATGAAGTTTTGAGACTATGGCGGTAATAATTATATATTTTCTGGCTCATCTATTGATATAAATATATTTAGATAAAAGACTTTTTTAATTACGAACGTTTGTTTAAAAATCGCCACCAATGCATCAAAAAAAAAGTAGAACTGCACCATAGTATCCATCCCTGATATACATGAGTGAAAAGAAATAAACAAAAAAGTTTAATTTTGCAAAATTTAAAATAATTTTAATGAAGCCTATTTAAAACAACTTAAAAAAATTCAATTCTTGCTATTGTGTTTGCCCTTAAATAACAATATTTTCACTTTTAAAAAATTATTAAAATACACGAAGTTTCCATTTTCTGACAATGTCAAAAACAGATCTGGCAGTTCTTGCCACACAATTATTTTGCAACCGTGTGAACTGACAATTTTTGTTGGCAGATAAATTTATTTTCGACAGTTGTCAGCCAATGGAATTGTATGGCTTTCCTACAATCGTCTGAACTGAAAATTTACTTTTGGATGCATTTTATATTTGCAGTATATTGTCAACACAATGCCAGGCCTTGCATTATTGTAAGATCTGACCATCATCTAGACGAAGCTTAAGCTAGCTTAAATTACTATCAAAAAAGAATAAAAAGCCAATAAAATGCAAAAAACAAAAATCAAAGAACAACAGATCGGTTTCGCACTTTGATTTACAAATGACAGTTTCATAAAACTTAACGAAAAGTTTCCTTAAGTTCTATATGGTTTGACACATATAATATACAGTTGTTTAAGACAGCTCATGCACATTATGGTTGGCCCTTTATTGTATAGAAAATTTTCAAAAAATGTTAAGAGCTATAAGACTCAAATTTCTTTACATATTTTTTTACATTTCATAACAAATTGTTTTCAAACTTAAATACATTTTGAATTTATTTGAGCTTTTGACATTTTATATAATTAATACTCAATATTATAGTTGAAAGGGCCTTAATGGAGTAGACTTCCCAGACATACTTTTTCATAGAATTTGAAGTTAGGCTTCAAAAGAATTGTAGGCTAAATACTGTAAAAGTCAAGCTAAAAAACTTTTTTTTGAAGTCAAGTAACTTTAAATGTATAACAAATTTTTCCAAATGTTACCTAATCGGAAACCGAAATAACCAGTTTCTCAGAGCGCGCTCATGCTAATCGGTTAAGCTGTTCATCCGTTTATAACTTCTTTACACGTTTAAGCCATAATTCCGTTATAATGTGCTTGTTCACCACTTTATTTTTCAATTATTCATGCTAAAAATGTATTTTAAAACTAAATTAAAAAAAAAAAAAAAATCTGCTCGTTTTAATGTTGTTTATTTAAGTGCAATTAATGGGATTCATTCAATAACTTTTGCTGCTTCTCGGTCCACTTTGTTTTCATTGCAGCGAACCAAAATTTTGCTATGAACTCCACACAACACACAAATAATATTTTCAATAAAAGTTTTCTAATCTGTTAAGAGAGAACTTTGTGTTTTTCGTAAAATAAAAGTATACAACTTTGTGTTTTTAATGAAGCTTAAAAGCTTTTTTCTGTGCATTTTTATTGGATGCTAAAATAAAATTTTTTCATTTTTTAAAGGGATAATTGAAAAAAAGTATGTATAGATATTTGTTTCAGATAAAAAGAAAATGAATTTTTAAAATATGCACTTTAGAGAAATTTACTTTTGGAAAAGTTTTAAAAAATTACGGATAATCAAAAGTTAAATAAAAGCCTGGTTGCATGTTTACACCCGTAGCATGTATGTATACGAAATAATTTAGTTAGAAAGTGGTTAGGGGGTTTACTTAACAACTTTTTCCTTGGCAATACATTTTTAAATTGCCAGCTTGACATTTATATTACATTATGCCAAAAGATTAGAAATTGTTTCGATACACTGAGACACTTTTTCATAAAGTCAATATCAAGCGTGTAATTCAATTTGGTAAGTCATTATTTAAAAGTTGACTCGAAATTATGAATACAACTCAGAAATTAAAATTTAGGCCCTAATCATTTAAAACGCAACGCCAAAGAATTATATTGAAAGCAAAAACAAAGTCATAAATATTTTGTAATTTTGTTGTTGCATTCTACAGAAATTCACATTGCGCTTTTAAATTACAAACGCTGCATAGCTTGTTTTTGCTTTCAATGTAATTCTTTGGCGTTGGGTTGCGCTTTACATGATTAGAGCCTTGGTTTTCAAAATAAAACAAGGCAAATTTATATACACGGTGGCAGCAGCACAACAACAATACAAAAACAACAGAAACAGCACAGGGTTTTTGCATTGCATTTCTAAACAAAACACTGTAAAACAAAAACAATTTTTTTTCGTCATTCATACGCTAGTCCCGCGAAGCTCTTCGCTTGTCTGCAGGAGACCAGAGTCTCTGGCGGGAATCGACTCCGCAACCCCGGTGCTGATAGACTAGATCACTACCAGCTAGCGTACCGGGCCTAAGTCAGCAGGCTTTTCGCAGACACCTGTATTGAACTCGCCTTTATATTAAAAAATGACAAATTCCTTTTTATACCAGATAATTTTGTGATGAAAGTTCGAAAACTATTTAAAAATAGTATTGACTTGAAACTGTTCATACTGGGATTTAACTGCATAAATGTATAACCTGCATCGCACAGTGGGGTATTTTGGAAAAGTATATATATATATACATATATATACATATAGGCACATATTTGCTTAACTTGTTAACAATGAATTTTTAATTTCTTTAACAAAATAGATTGATTGTTCACTTTCCGATCATAGATATGTGGAATTTAGTCTGGTACTTAGATCTGTAGGATCGAGTGCTATGTTGAATAGGAAACGAACGAATTGGGGGATTCAATCCTACTCTCTGGTTCGATCTCTATCTGATCCTCCCCGGGTTGATGATATAGGGGGGATCGATGCGGCAGTGGGTCTGCTTACAGACTCACTGCAGTTAGCGACTTCCTTGGCGTGCAAGCCAATGGTGCATAGGGGCAGGGATCGTCCACCGTGGTGGGATCCTGATATTGCGCAGGCAAGAAGAGACTGTCGTAGGTTGTTCAATATGGCTAAGCGTCATGGTAATTGGGCGGAGTACAAGTCTTCACTGAATAGATTCAGAAACTTGGTGAGATCGGCGAAAAGGAGTGCTTGGAGGAACTTCTGTAGCGGCGTGGAAGGATCCTCTGAGATAATGTAAGATAATGGCTTCGAGCCCTGTTGTCCCGACCTATATCCGAAAATCGGATGGTTGCTGGACTACGACTAGTCAGGAAACACTCGAGGTGTTAATTGACACTCACTTTCCTGGAAACTCCCAAGGGAGCTTGCGGGATCAGGTTTGTGAGTCGATGCCCGGTCCTTTGTCCATCCCAATGGACTACGATAGGATTAAGTGGGCTGTCGACTGCTTTGACCCGTACAAATCTCCGGGTATGGATGGCATAATTCCGGCGGACTTGCAGAGGAATTCGACTGTGATTATACCCTGGCTGATGGCTATATACAGGGGATGCGTTAGATTTTCGTATGCACCTGTGAGCTGGACCTTGTGTAGAGTGGTCTTCATCCCCAAGGGAGGAAAGACTTCTCACATCGAAGCGAAGGATTACAGACCGATTAGTCTTGCATCCTTTCTTCTCAAGACTCTTGAAAGAGTTATCGACATTCACTTGAGGATGACCATTCCCAAGTGTTTACTCTCGACCTCTCAACATGCCTACACAAAGGGTAGGTCTGTTGAGACGGCTCTTCACTCATTAGTTGGAACTATTGAGAGATCACTCGAATTTAAGGAGTGTGCTCTGGTGGCCTTTCTCGACATTGAAGGGGCCTTTAACAATGTCAACCCGGATTCTATTGTTGAATCTATGAGGAGTCTGGAATAGGAATAGGGTCATCTGTTCCACGATAGGTGAGACCAGCGTTCAGAGACTGGTAAACAGGGGTACTCCCCAAGGAGGAGTACTATCCCCACTATTGTGGAACTTGACTATGAACACCATGTTGACGAAAATGGACGACATGAGGATTAAAACTGTGGCGTACGTGACGATGTTGCAGTGGCCATCACGAGGAAGCATTTGAACATAATGTCTCAGTGTATGGAGGCTGCATTAAGGGTACTTAGCACCTGGAGCGTATCATGCGGCTTGGGTGTTAATCCGTGTAAGACGGAACTGGTGCTCTTCACGAGGAAGTATAGGACTGAGGTCATTAGACTTCCGAGGCTAAATGGGACTGAACTTAAGTTCTCTTACAGCGCCAAGTATCTGGGCGTAATCCTGGACAGTAAACTGTCGTGGGGGCTGAACATCCGGACGAGGATGGAAAAGGCAATTGTTGCTATATATGCGTGCAGAGGTGCAATCGGCAAGAACTGGGGCATGGGCCCGAGGTGTGTCAATTGGATCTTTGAGGCTGTAGTAAAGCCGACTCTGTATTACGGTGTTGTCGTATGGTGGACTGCGCTGGACAAGGGCAGGTACCGTGCGATGCTTGAGAAGGTTCACAGACTGGTCGCATTGATGATCACAGGATCAATGCGCTCCACTCCCACCAGGGCGCTGTTTACAATGCTAAACTGGCTGCCGGTGGACATCACGGCCAGACATATGGCTCTTTGTTCGGCGATACGGTTGAACGCGGCACACGGCTGGTCGAACCGTGACTATGGACATTCCAGTATAATGGGATACTCGATTGTCCCTGAAGGAGTGGACTTCTGCACCCCGGAGCCTTTCTTTGGCGCGAGGTATGCGACACATATAGCGCACGAGGGTGCGCTGTCGGTCATGGGCACCTTCCATGAACCAGCCCTGGGGGTATACACTGATGGTTCAAGGAAGGGGGAAAGAGTTGGCGGAGGTTTCTACATAGAGGAACTGGGCGTTAAAGTTTCCTTTCGTCTTCCGGATGGATGTAGTGTCCTGCAGGCGGAAATCTCGGCTATAAAGCGGGCAGCCAACTGGCTAAGGTATTATCGCGTATCGGGAGATATACGTATATTTACTGATAGCAAGGCTACCATTGCCTCTCTTGCGGGTGTCTACACGACATCTAGGTTGACTGTGGAATGTCGGATGTCTTTGAATGAGATTGCTGAACATTCAGAGTTAACGCTTATATGGATACCAGGGCACTCAAACTGCCCGGGAAACCAGATAGCAGATGAGCTGGCCAAGGAAGGTAGTCGTATGGATGAAACATTCATTGATCAATTCATCGGCCTTCCAATGGCTCACTGTAAGTCACTCATTCGGCGCGAGAACTATAGAATTGCGCAAGAGGGATGGACCCGTAAGTCCACCTGCTTTATATCTAGGGCACTTTGGCCTGGATATGATGAACGGAGAACCAAATCTCTTCTTAGGCTCAATAGGAACCAAATCAGGACCGTGGTGTCGGTCATAACTGGACACTGGCCTGTTGGGACTCATGCTAGAAGAATGGGTCTGGTATTCAATGACTACTGTAGAAGTTGTCATGATGAGGAGGAAGAGGAAACTGTGCTTCACTTTCTCTGTCAATGCCCTGGGCTACGGGGCATCAGGGAAAAATACCTGGGAGAACCGGTGTTTTCCTGTTTGGAGGATCTATCAAAAATAGAACTAAGATTGCTTCTTTTCTTCATTAGGAAGACGAATTGGCTCAACCTTGCAGTGACGCCATCTGAGTAGCTGCTCTTTGGGATGGGCATTGGCGCTGGGTATCACAAAGGGACCGCTAAAGGACCCAAGTGTGCTGTCTCTCGATGGCTGCCCATGGAACCTAACCTAACCTTAACAAAATAGAATTTAATATTCCCGAATTACTAATTTCGCAATTCAATTACCATAGAATTCATTATTTGCCTTACTCTTAAGCCTTAGGGTATAATTGTGTAAAACGCAACCCAACGCCAAGAATTTCATTGAAAGCAATAACAAATTCAAAAATATTTTATAATTTTGTTGTTGTTTTCTACAGACATTAATATTGCTTTTTAAAATTTTCAACTTCACAAAATATGAATAAATTTAAAATATAAAAAAAAATCAGTATGAACTCCAAAAAAAACAACAAAATTATAAAATATTTTGGAATTTGTTTTTGCTTTCAACGAAATTTTTGGCGTTGCGTATTACACAATAAGATCCTTAACTTCGAAAAGAATTATATCTTATATTGATTCATTGTTATCGAATGTCAAATTCATTTAAATGATTCATACGGGTTTGAATTAAATCTTTTACAAATTAAAGTTTAATATAATTTTCTATCAGTCCTTACGAAATTTTAAATTCTTTCAGAAATTTTTACTTTTATCCATTTTGCAAACTGAATTAAAACACTTTTATATCATTCAATCTGTTAAAACATTAAAAATGTAATAGAAATTAATTTTAAAAATTTTAGTTATTTAAAGGAATCGTACATTTTATATGAGAACCACTAGCACGTTAGACTTCGGTCCTGGACTGGTTATTAGTGAGACTTTTTTGGGAATAACGTGGTGACCGAGGTTTATAACCGCAATCGTGGGGAAGTTCGGCCTGCTGGCGGATCTTCTAGGTTCTGCTGCTTATCAGCAATGACTGATCCTTTTAAGCAGTGGAGGCAAGATTGCTCCAGTGTTGGTTGAATTCACACATGGGGGCGTTGTTAGCCAGTGTTGAGAACACCGTGTGTTGGGATTACACCGAAAGGTTCTAATGCCAACACATCTGCCCAAAAGAATGCTAAGATAATTGGATTTGTATTCCAACTTATTTGTTTAAAAAAGATGGATCTACAAAGACCCAAATTATGCCGCCTTAATTATACACAAAATTCAATTTCGTTTCCAATTTAAAAGTTGTTTTTAATTTGAAACCTTCGAAGGGTCAATTCGAGTTCCCAAAATAATAGATCTCCACATGACGTCACTTTCTTATATTGTAACTTTAAAGTTAAAAAAATGAATCCTAATTTTTATAGAATCGGAAGGGTTAAAACATTAAGGGACCATTTTTTTAAATAAATTTAAATGACAAAAAATAGGAAATTGGACAGTTTTACAGAAAGTTGTGTTAGATCAACAATTTGCGTGCTGGGAAATAGTTTTGTCCTTACACCCGAAATACATGACCCATCCATTGCCATTTTCGTTTGGGATTTTCAGTTGGAAATTCAAACTGATTTGTTCTTTGGCCAGTTTCACATTTGTTTATTACCCATGGCTAAAATATACCTAAGATTTGTCTAAGACAACCGAGTTTTACGAAAGATTGCAGCTTTTGAAGATGACACCGCTAACCTTCCATTTTGTACATCCATATAGCAGAACCCATTTTACGTAAGAGCCAAATATTCGAAGTTTGGTACGTAGACTTTTACAATTTTATGCCAAATCAGGGACAATATTCCAAATGCTGCTCTAGCTTTAGCTACCGATCCTATTCGCCACACCCATTTCAGTACCATCATCGGCTGAAACATGCTACCGAAGTGACTAAACCGGTCTTCCATAACATCGTGTTAATCTCTTTCAATAACTTAGGTGAGTATCCTCTTAAAGGTATTCTTAGTAATTCATTTTATTGTTTTAACATAATTTTTAAGACATCTTTAACTGGTTCAAGCTAAAAAAAATCCATTTTTCATTATTATTTACCACACCACACCCTGTTTATTTTTTAATTAAAGTGCATAATTTATTTAAAATATTGATTTTAAGAGCAGCAACAGATTTATTATATTTGTTGCTTTTTTTAATAAATACATTGAAAATAAAATAATTTTTTTAATTATGGATATAAAATAAAAACACAAAAAAATCATCAGATTTTTATTTAACCTTATTTCATTTTATTAGTTTGTTGTTTTTAATGCATAAAACTAAACAAATATTTGCACATAAATAACAATTATTATCATATAAAATCAGCATGAAAAGAAATTAAAAACTAATTTTTCTTTATTTTTCAGTTTTTGCTAAAAAAAATAAGAAATATCCAAAAACATGCATGGAAAAATTAAAAAGTTATATATGTTAAAGAACAAACTAAAAATATGTGGTAGAAAATAACAAACTCCCTAAATTATGCAACGTTTGTTGGGGTAGAAAAGCTCCTAAAATACAGTTTCATTTCTAAACAAATTATTAAGTTTTTGTTATTTATCATGAGAAATACATGATAGTTTTAAACTAATAATAATTAATTATAAATATGTTCTGAGTTTAAATAGAGTTTCAAAAAAAGAAAAAAAATTATTTCCAAAAACAAACATTATTAAAGCAAATTTATATATAAAAGTTTCTAATGGGATGATTAAGTTTGAAAACGTTTTATTGTGTTCTAAAAACAATAATATCTAGTCATTGTCCCTGAAGCTTTATATTCCTAAAATTGTTTTACTAAATTTTATTGTTTTAAAATTGTATAATTTACTTTAAAATATTTCTTATAAATTAGCTTTTAGTATAATTTGTTTCCATGCCTCAATAGATTTTAAATTGGACAATTTTTAATATAATTAGTTGTTATTGATTATAAGAATTTATAAGCGGATTAAGGCAAAAATAAGTATTTATTTATTAGCCAGATTAAATGCATTTAATACAGTGTGTGGTAAAAGTTCATGAAGAATATAACCGAAAATTATAAATCTCGTTTTGAGTAAATTGTGTCTATTTGGTCGGAAAGAATTAAATATGTAACAAGTTAGTCAAGCCCGACCATATGAAACCCAACACCAAAGTAAATAAGAACAAATTTTTGCCAGTGTACCTATTTGGAATCTAGTTTTGAAAAAAGCAAAGCTTATGTGGCTATATGAATAGGCCCTATTCCGGAAAGCAGCTTGTATGGGGGCTATATGAAATACTTTGCGCACAAGGTTACATGGCCAACCATCCAGCCTAACAGCCATCGTTAGATCGACCTCCCCACTATGGTGGTGTGGGTATAAATCATTTATAATCTAAAACGCTCCTGATAACTTTTGGTGACATTGATTTCAAATCCATAATGGACGATGTTAATTATAAGTCTCACCTTAACGTCAAGTTTTTTGCCCAACTTAATTTGACATTTCGTTGTTTCAATGTTTGACAACTTTAACCATGGAGAGGAACACAATTGACCAGGGCGTTCAGATGGTTGTAGGAAATGTGAAAACAACTGTGCATGCTCGCCCGTGCGGTTTATGGTGTGGCGGCGTCATCGGGCCGTACTTCTTCGAAAATGAGGTCGACCAAGAAGTTACGGTGCATGTTGTTCGCTATCGCGAGATTATAACGGAGTTGTTGTGGCCAGAAATTGAGAATAAGGACCTGGACGATAAGTGATTTGACACCGTTGGATTTCTTTCTATGGGGATATTTAAAAGAAAAAAGTGTACGTCAATAAGCCAAAAACAATTCAAGAGCTAAAGGATGAAATAATTCGGAACATTAACGACATTGAACCTCAATTATGTCTCAAAGTCATTAAAAATATGGACCATCGGATAGAGATATGACACTGAAGCCGTGTCGAGCATTTGGCCGGTATTTTGTTTCACACATAATTGTCATAGAGTGTTCTATCATACGGTAATGTTTCGACAATCGCAAAACGTTAAACATTTCCGATTCTGACTTTAAATCGCATAAAAGGTGCTCCGTATATCACAATCGCAAGAAGTTTGGCGACTTTAACTCGCAAAAGTAAGGGGCTCAAGGATCTAGAAGAAGCTATGGCAAATCGCAAACAGAACGCACGAGTTTCAGAACTCCATAAAATTAATCTGGCGTTTTGCGATTTCAAATCGTGCGATTGTCTGAAAATGTACGATAAGAATAGTTTTAAATTTTAACTGTCTTATTCAAAAACAATTTAACATCTCAATTAAACTCCTCAGAACATGGCCGATAAGTATATACAGAAAAAATTTTCAGCAGTTTTTTTTTCAAATAAAAAAGTTTTTTAAAAAGTATTTAAATTTAATTAATGTGATAATTGAATCAATCATTTCTTTAGTTGAAAAGAAATTAAAAATATAATATTGATTCAATTAAAATGTTAGTTGTTATGAAATAAATTTTTAATTAAAATATTTTTTAAATAACAAAAAATCTTAACTGATTTTTTCGTTTAAAATAAAATAATTTAAACTTGTAGAATTGTTGTTGGGAATTGTCAAACCTTGAGCTATATTTAATTAAATCAATTAACACATTATTTGAAACGGCAAAGATTTTGATTATTTTATTTTATTAATTGAAATTAAAAATATCATTTATTGAAAAAAAAATATTCACAATTTTAAATTTTTAAAATTTTTTATTAATCAATATAAACATTTTGGTAATAGATGCAAAATCAACAAATTGTTTGCTCTATGAATTTGGTATGAAAATGTTTAATTTTTTCTGTGTAGTAAAATTGCTTAAAGTATCATCCAAAAACGATGGTATATCGTACGTTAACTTTAAAATGTTTAAGTAGGACGTAACAGTTCATCTATTTGTTGAAATAGCTCTTATTTCTGAATTTCGCAACAAATAATATTGCCAATTAATTAAAAAACATTTTTGTTATATAATTGTTGCACCCACTGTTTACAAGAATTAGTAGTAATTATAACTTTATTAAGAATTACATTACACAGCACAGTGGGATAGAATGTCTGGGAAGTAAAATAGCATAATTTATACTAGTAACAGATGTATTTTTAGGAATACGTTTAGAAAATTAACTGTACAAATCCCTTAAAAATGTCTTAGAGTCTGAAAATAGAACTAGTAAAAGTTGTTGTGTTTGTTAACTCTTTGATTTTTATCCGATTCAAAGAACAAATATGTATTCGCCAAGGTCTACAGGTTTTTTTTAGATTATTTTAATGATTAATATATTATTCTGGGGATTTTAGGCTTTGCAGAATTTGATACATTTAATAAAATGTTTAATATCTCTCTGTTTACAGTGTTCTCCAACGTAAAGAGCTGCCTGTTATATTTTCAAATCTTCTTCTTCTTTATTTGCATTTTCGATTTTCGAATATAAGACCCCTTTCAGACTCGCAAGTTAGTTTGGTTTGTAGATGTCAGAGGTTAGGTCGGATTAGGGGAAGGAATTTGAGTTCAGACTTAGTTGTAGTCGTCAAGTTTTTTTGTTCTTTAATTTTTTTTTTTTTTTTTTTTTGCCTGAAGACGAATAAATTTTTTATTTTTAACATTTTCTTTCATTTATTTTCAGTGAGTTGTTTTATGTTTCTGGTAATTTTTATTGCGGCAATATTTTTGTGTTTGTTAAATCATTATTATTTAATAAAAAAACAAATTAGAACAATTAATTAATTTGGTTCAGCAATATTAGTGCAAGTTTAATGTAAGATGGTCTGAATATATGGACCGCAATAAGAAGGCCCAGGCATTAATTTTAAAGTCATTGTTAAAACCAAATTTTAAAATTCAAATCCCTTTTCACAATTAAAATGAAGGCAGAAATGAAAAATAAAACAGCAAGGTCAACAAATTACGAAAATTTTTATTAAAAATAGATTGCAAATTGCGCAACTAAATTGCTGAGTGGGAACATAAAAGCAAGATCAAAAGAAAATAAAAGGAAATGATTAACTGACTTGCGCAACTAACTTGCCGAGTCTCAAAGGGGTCTAAGCGATTATACAATTATATAATTTACATTATAAAAATATTATATTCTATCTTATAAGTTATTTATTATTCGACAAAAGTCTTTGTCATTCCCTTGCGATGTTTATAAGGATCTCTGCGTTGCCATATCGTATCCATTGTTGTATATTATCCCACCATGGCATCTCCTCCTGGTGCATTTTCCTTTAATTTTCGTTCGAAGAATTGTTTGGAATAGTTTATTTTTAGACTTTTTCAATATATGACTTAAGTATTCTGTTTTTCGTCTTTTTGTATGATTGATCAATTCTCGTCTTCGCTTCATTCTTCTCGAAACTTTCTCATTAAATGTGTAATATGTAGGGAGATCGATTATTCGACTTTTTTCAATAACCGGTTTTCGAATATTACGAATAGTTGCTATTTTAATAAGCCCGGTTTTCTGTTAAGCAATTTTTTAATAACCGGTTTTAATTCGAATACTTAAACACACAGAAATCAAATATGTTTTTAAAATGAAACGTTAACTTGAATAAAAACAAAACAACTTGCAAAGGCAAGGAACCAACAAAACACATAGATATGACTAAGATCAGACCTAACAAATATTTTACGATAAGATCCAAGAAAAGTGGGACCAGTAAATTGATCAAACTTTAGCTAAATTTCCATCAATTTTTTATTGATTTGTAAGAAGATATTTGTATAATGTAACTTAGAAACTGTTGAATGATATTTGATCTAGACAAACGTTTTATAAAGTTATTATTTGAAATATTCTCTCAAATTTATTTTGAATGAGTTTTAATTTGTTGGTGATGATCAAAAGTTGCAAACAAAACCTCTTGGCCAGGAGTATCTATTTCAAATTATTTTGTTTCAGCATTATAGAAACGAATAGTGAACTGCACATTCTCTTTGTGTAAAATATTTGTCAATTCGTCTACTACAATTTAAAACATTCCATGACATTGTTTGATTTCTTCAATTTGGTTTTTTAAAAATTTTCCCATATCGTTGATTCCGCCGTAATGTTGTAGTTTTTAGTAAAGTATTATTTGTCGTCTCCTTAGAACTACTTCAAACGGAGCTGTTTCATTTGGATCACATTAATGTCAAGTATGTATACCAATTAAAGGTGATTAATAAGTCGTGACATGGAAGAACATTTGTTACTTATCATTTTAGGGCACTTCAAGCACCTTACTATAGAGAACTTTTATATAAAAATATATTTAATATTTAGAATACTCTTGCACAAATTACTATTTACTTTTTAACTGCACACGTTTTTGTAGTATTTTGAATAGTTTTTAGTTTTTTTTTTCTACAAGAACACACGCTTTTATAAGCGATTTGTATTTACAGTACATACTCATAATGTTGTTTTGACATTTTTCATAAAAAGTTTAAATTTGCCTAATATAGAATTAGAAAAATACTTAAATTACGGGTACATCTACAACAAGAGTAAGGAAAATGTATATAAATTACACATTACTAAAATAACCGGTTATTATACCAAAATAACCGGTTTATTCGATATTCGAAAAATGGGCATTTTAAAATAACCGACTTGGGCAAAGCTAAAATAACCGGTTAAAACCGGTCGAATAATAACCGTTCGATCTCCCTAGTAATATGTCAAAGATATTTTCAGTACTCGTCGACTTTAAAGGATTCTAGTTTCTTTCTTTGCCCAGATTTTGAGTAATGTATCATTAAAACTTTTTTGTCCAACATTTTTAACACTTCCTAATTCACCTTTTGTTCGCACTTGGGTTTTTAAACGCGTTTAAGCAAAATGTTGATTAAGTGAATCAATGCCGTTCACATTACATTTGAAATGATTTAGATGACGATTAAGTTGATTTGATGATGATTAAGTTGATTAACAAATAAAACACAATAAACATATTTACATTTCTTTTAAATATTACAAACTGATAAAAATTACTTAATAAAGTAATCAGAAGAATATTTTAATCATATTAATGACGAAATTGTAAAAATTTATAAATTATTTAAAAAAACATTAAGAAGAAATCGTGGTCGGTCTGCTGTACACGAGCGAGGTGCGCTTATTGTGACCGATGCTACATCATACTCAGTTTGAGGTATGTTCAGAGCAGGGGTGCCAGATAATTTTGATAAAAATATCCATTTAAACAACAATACAAAATATTTTTATTAACACAAAAAATATCAAAACATTATTTATATAATTTATTTAAACAAATTTTGTACATTAGGTTAATATTGTTTTTATTGGTAGAAAAATGTTTTTCAACATTTTATTTAAACAAATATTTTACAGATACATATTTCAGTTTAATAATTAATTAAATCCATTTAAATACCAACATCCAAACAAATTGCATTATTAAATTTTATGCAATCTTTAGAAAAAAGAATGCCTTGCAAGGATTCATTTGCCAGGGAACATCGAAATTTGGTTTGGTCACTAAGTCCAAATTCTAATCATTAAAGTTCAAAAAATTCTTTGTGCTTATAAATTACGTTTAGTAAATTTAATTTTTGTAAAATTAGTTAAAACAGTTTTAAAAACACTTTCCATTTTGTTGTATAGGTTATGACAAGTGCTCCAAAGTTGCCCAAAATTAATAAATTACACGTTAACAAGCAAAGTTACCGTGATTTAAGTGTTTATCAAAAACTCGGCATTTTTGGAGCAAAAATCGGCACTTTTCTAATTTTAACGCAAAATATCGGCATATATGGCAGGCCTGGTTCAGAGGATTCTATGTGATGAACGAGATGATTTAGTTGTAATCATGTCAATTTTAACTGATTAACAAATCACTTCAATGTATGGTAAATCATCTTGATTTTGATGTGATTAGAGCTTAATCACGTTCGAGGTGCTTAAACGCGTTTAAAAACACAAGTGGCGGATCAATAAGTCCGTGACTTTTCGAACTTCCCTCGTAGTTATATGAAAAAAAATTATTTTTCAACATAATCTCCTTTAAACACAATACACTTAGGCCAACGTTTCTCCAATTTGTGTATCCCTTATACTGCTGTTTGGTCTCCGGAGTATTGTAATGGATCCATGTTTCATCCACAGTTACAAAATGCTGCAAAAACTTATTCGAATTGCGGTTAAACAACTCTAAAAAATCCTTTGAAGTTGATACACGATTACGTTTATGGTCAATTGAGAGCAAACGCGGCACCCATCTTGAAGACAGCTTTCCTTAACCCAGCTGATCATTTTAAATCGAAACCACACTGCCATATGAAATGCCTATGGCTCTATGAAATGCCTATATGCCACTCGAAATTCACTTTTTTCTATTTTTAAAAAAATCCCCGAGGTTGTATGTTTTGTACAGCTATTAAACGCAAAGTAAATGACGGAACTTGCTCAAAACTTGACAGCAGTCTATTATCAGGTGGTACTTGATGGGAGCAGTGTTGCATTTCATATAACCACGAGGGAAGTTCGATTTGGAAGAGAACTTTTTTTATTAACTCACAAAGTATTCCTTTATTTTTTTAATTTTAAGATAATTATTACGAGATTTTTTTAAATCCCAAAAGCGTGGGATTTAGATGAATAAACTTTTGTGTATAAAATGTGGGACAACGATGAAAAATTCTAATTTTGCATCTCTAGCTAAATAATAGAAAAAAAATGGAAAACTGCAATATATTCTTTAGTTACGGAAATTTTAAAAAGTTAATATTTAAATATACAACATCTTAAGGGTCTTTAAATTTGGAAACAAAATCATATTTATTCCTCCTAATGATTTTTCTTATATTAAACGACTCTGTCATGAACAAATGTTCGAACTATTTCCAAATTATTGTACTCCTATTCCACTGTCCTATAAACAAGATAACTGCTAGGCAACCTCACAGGATTTGGCTTAATCTTTGATAATGACCGTCAACCAGGTAATTTAATTAAAATTCAACTTGCTGGAATTGATTTAAATTGAAACATTGATGTTTGTAATCTAAATTTCTTATGTAAAAACAAGAAGGAGTGCTATATTCGGCTAAGCCGAATATTATATACCCTTTGCGATGGTGCGATAAAACAGAGTTAGGTTATGTTAGGTAGAAAGGGCCGGTCTTAAGTCACTTTCACACCCTTAACCAGAGACCAATATGGTCCATTGTGACCCCTTAGTTAGTAAAAGGACGCTGATTAGCAAATAATATGAGAAATTAAGAATGAAAGCCTAAGAATAGAAAAAGTAGTAGAAGATATAAAAACGAAACAAACAAGCTAGAACAACCCTGTTAAAAAGAACTCTGCCCTACATGTACACAGCACCCAGTCTCTTGTTGCGCAACCAGGTCGTTCCCATTACAAATTCCGTAAGATTCTTTAGCCCACAACTGTCTTCAACACACTGCAGCCTATACGACCTTCTGATGTCTAGATTCTTAATGTAGACCCCCACAGAAAGTTATATAAATACCGTTCTTTAGTTATAAATAAATCTATTTGGTGACACGCCCACTTCTCCAATCCTGTTCATTTGCATTTTGTCGGATGTTGTGGATTGATAACCAAGACGTTTGTACCTAATTTGAAAACTTTGGCCCTTGCCATTCTCCAGATATACAGAAATCTATAAGGTCTTTGTACTGGAGGTGTCACGCCCACTTTTTCAATTCCGCCCATATTTTTAGAGAGTTTGTGCACTGTAACCCAGCTATGTTTTCCAAATTTTGAAAATTTTTGATTTACCGTTCTTTAGATATAAATAAATCTATTTTATGCCACGCCTACTTCTATAATCCAACAATTTTGTAAGATGTTGTCTAATGATAGCCAAGATGCTTGTACCCAATTTTGAAATTTTGCCTCTTGCCGTTCTTCAGATATACAGAAATCTATAATGTATTTGTAAGGGAAGTGCCACGCCCACTTCTCCAATCCCACCTTCATTTTCGGATGTTTTGCATTGATAACCAAGATGCTTGTACCTAATTTGGAAACTTTGACTTCTCCAGATATTCAGAGAAAAAAAACAACAAGGGATTTATGGGTAAAGTAAAAAGCAGTCGTGGTTTTTTGCTCACATCTCAGTCAGGTCTTACATCGTCAAAAAAAATAAAGATCAATATTGTAGAAATTACAAACGGAAGGACATACTTATATATTGCCGTTCCACCTGTGGTGCAGTGTATAAAAAGTTAAAGTTCACGTTAGTTAAGCAGTACACACACTTTTGTTATGTCTAGTGTTCGGTTAATTAATTAACGTGAACTTTAAATATTTTGCATAAGACACTAAATCTTTAAATTAACAAGTTGTTGTTTATTTCGGCCAAAGTGAAAATGACTTATTGTTTGAAACTCAAAGCAAGAAAATGTTTACAAGTTAAGTGCCTTTAAAAAAAAATAAATTAAATTGATACAAAAAATTAAAATCAAAATTCATATTGTATGACATTTTTGTATAAAATCTCAGCATAAAGTAGTCCACATAATTAAACCACCAAACAGATTAATAGATTAATGAAAGCACATTAATAATTAAAGTAAAAAATCTACAGATCTATGATTTCCTAGAGTTTGTGGACAGGACGAAACGAAACTCGAAATATCGCGTGTCTCGCAATCGAATTTCTTGCTGATTGATTTTCTTGCCCATGATCTAAACTGTTTGTGTCTGTTCTGACATTTCAATCGAAAAGTTTCTAGACGCAGGAGTTACAGAACATGGGCACAGGTGTGTAAAGGTCGCCTAACTCTGCGTGTGTTTCCATGAGGATTCCAATCTAAATCAGTTCTCTTTGTTTCTCCTCGTGGTCTCCGGAGCGTGTAACCAATCCAGCGCCATTAACGAACAACAATTTTTTTTTTAATTGGACTTATTTGCCACTTTTATTTTGCCAAAAACGACGAAATATACAGGCATGTCACAAATTCCGATCGGAATGGTTTTAATTCCGTATGTTCAATTCCGATCGATTTAGTTTTAGCTTCTTCAGATTCCGATCGATTTTGCTAAATGTGTTTTTTTTATAACAACTCTGGTTTTACAATTGGATATGGCAACTTTACATAAAAACCATATAATTTTTGTGTTAAGTATGGCAATGTTCAGCGTAGAAATGAAAAAAGTGGTTTGTGAGGAAAAAAAGGTGGCAACGCAACGGTAAAGAATTTATTATGTTTTTAATAAAATCAATATAAAGTAAAATAAATAAATCAAAAGTGTGTTATTTCTTCAATCTATATCATAAAAAACATTTATTTATCCATAAAAAATAGTTTTAAGTAGTTTTTTCGGTTATAAAATATTGAAACAATCAATTCCACTTAGAAAACCAAAAGTGGTTTCATTCCGAAAAAATTTTTCGTTTTTCGTTTTCTGAAGAAGCAGAATACGGAATTTAAACCACTTCCGATCGGAATGGAATTCTATGACAGGCCTGATAAAATCATCTGTTTTAATATGCAATTGAACAGCGCAAGTTCGCGAGACAAAATTGTTAGGCAAATTTGCTTTTGGACAGTTCATTTGAGAGGGCGTAAAAATGCGCATTTTGCACAGATTGCGAGACTTTTACACGATTTCATGAATGCCCTTATTATTTTGTTTTTTAATGTATTCTTGACTATGACTGTAACTGAATCAATACTTAATATTTATTGAATAAATTGTATGTATATAAAATATTTAAAGCGTAAACATTTAAATTAACCATTTTCCTTTTATTTATTATTTCCTTTAATGGCTCTTGTACCTTTTCAATACCAGCAGTACGTGCCTTTTCATGGTATAAAATTACAATAACTAAACGTTGACCCAAAAATGAATCTCAGTTAAAATTGAATTGTATTACAAAAAAGCACATTTTGAAGTAGACTTTATTGAGGTTTTGTTATTTTAGGTAAGAGCCTATTAAGGAGGTTGCCATGGAACAAATACTTACAAATCTTTTGCCAACAACCAACCACACATTTACTCACTACTGCACATACAGACAAATTCTATAAATATCTTCCAGCAGCTTGTCAAACTATACTTCGATTGTATTAGCTACAACAACCCAGCAAACATTTGAAATCAAGACTATTCTTAAGTGCCGAACGTTACGAAATGATTTGGTAATCACCTGAGGATAATAACCTTTTTCTCAGTAGTATCTATTCAAATTAAAAAAAAATTAAATTTTTTTTAAGTCATTTCATTTGTGTTTGCTGGGAATTCCTTTATGAAAAAGTAATGTTGTAATATACACATACACTAACACTTTCGACTAAATAAGTAGAATTTGTGTCTAATAGAATGTCTGTCTTAATAGCTGTCTATATTGATAAATTCAATAGTACACAAAGAACATTTGCAAGCATTAAAGAAAACAATTGTGTTTAAAAAATGTTTAAAACTACACAAAGTTTAAATAGTTTTAATAAATATTTTTAAAAAATAAAACATAACAAAGTTTTTAAAAAATCCACATTTTTCTTCATTTGGAAAATTGTTTTCTTTTTTTTTCAGTGTATGTTAGGAATTTAATTTATCTAAAAGCATTTTTAATTTAAAATATTAAAAGTTCAAGAAAAATCAATAAACCCTTAAAGTATGTCATAAAAATTGATAAAATGTCTTCTTCTGTTTCACTTCGTATCTTTATATTTTGTCACATTTTCATTTTTGTTATAAAAAGTTTTTAAATTTGCATATGTATTTAACTACAAAGAAAAGATTACGAATAAGAAAAATAAAAAGCCAAGTTTTCATAAAAATAATACTCAATTTAAATATAATAATATCCATTAAACGCTCTGAGATATGCAGTACTTTAAAGGTTTTTTTAATCGGTTTTATTTTCGATTCCGACCAGAATGTGCCGAAATCAAAAAAACGTTCTTTCTACTTGAATGATTTCGCTCGAATCAATTTCACAAATTTCGAAATGGCAATTAAAATAAGACTTAATCAAAATTTCAAAGCGCACAATGTGGATCCCTAACAGAATTGAAATAAATTCCTATAATTTAGAACCGTGCGCAAACATTTCTCAACTCAATTATCTGTGTGGGCTTATCTCAGCAACTGTTTTAGTCCCAATTATGAAATTATCATTTCACTTTGCAGCCAGTGTTAACAACTATTTGTATTAGAATATATTGTTATTATTTTATAGTTCATACTGAAATAACAACTACGGATTTTGTAAAGTATTTATTATATATAATTGAAGTTATTTGTGAAGTTCTAAGGCGGACATAGCCATTTCCGGTTGTCAGTTTTTAGAAGAACGCAGATCGCAATAGAATTCAAAGACAATTAAAACCATGCAGAGCAATTTTGGTATTTAAGTCGGGCTAAATAACTTACCAAAAATAAGCGTCTTAGCACGATACCGGCTGCAATGGAGAATGAAATTTGTCCTTAATGTTTTATAAGTAATTTTTCTTTGTTGAAATTGGGCCAGATGAAACACAATAGCTTCCGCATTATATAATCCAGAGCAGTGCCGTCCAAGCCTTATGCAAAATGTGCAAGCTTTTACAAAAGAGCTTTGTGCTTTCTCATCGACGAGACCACAACAGCCAAGCCGATCTGGTGATAACAATGCTTGCAAATAAAGAACAACAAATTGTAACAGCTTTCAAAGCTATTTACCGCAAATGAAAATATCAAAGTTTGTGTATTTGGATGGCACTGGCTAAAGCTAAAATTTTTAAATAAAAGAGTCTGCAGCCTACATTTTTAATTTTTTTTAAAGTAGATCATGTTTTTTACAAATCCGCACACAAATTTGTTCGAAAAATAAAGACGAAAAATCGTAGAATAGAATAACGATTTTTAAATTGGGGTTCCAACCAGATTTCAAGGGGATCCTTTAAAAAAGCTTTTATAAGACTGACATCTTTGGAAATGTTTTAGTAAGAAATATTTTCCTTAAAATTTTTTTTGTTTATGTACTTCTGTAGAAGTTTTGTTTATAAAGATTTTTTACGAAAAGTTTTTTCGACCGAGCTCTTCTTTAGAAAAACATTTGTTGCAGAGCTTTTGTTTATAAAAATTTGATGACAGGGCTTTTCTCCAGAGTAAGTTAATGATAGAGCTTTTTTCTAAAAAAGCGTTCTTTGAAAAAGCTTTATTATTGTAAAAGTTTTGTTAACTAAGCTTTTAGACTCTTTCATAACAATCGACACAAATTCATACATAATATTATATTATAATGAAACTTATTTAAAGTTTTAATATTTCTACGTTATTTGAAAAACCTTTTAGCTATATCAGGAGTAAAAAAGGGTGTCAAAATAAAAGAAATAGTTCGGGTGCCTTAAGTAACACATTAAAGTAACATATTGAAATAATGCTTTTTTAAATACATAGAATAAAAGTTTATGGTTATAAAATTTTTATGAAAGTGATAAATTGCCACATTAAAATTAAAAATTTTAATTTAACCATTTTCATTCTTTTACACCTGGTTGATCATAAACTATAAAATTAATTTAGCAATTAAATCAAATGTATTATTATTTCACACTTTAAAGCAAAATTTAACAAATTGATGGAAGTTTTAAATTTAATTACTTTTTTTTTTGTAAAATTGAACCACAAATTGTGTGTGTTTAACAGCTGTCCATTTCAACCATATTGTTTAGGCTCCACGAAAAGCCCCCCAATGAAATAACGCCCAAACGAGAAATGAAATATTCCCCAAAATATTTTCATACATTTTTGGGTGTTTTTTCATATGAAATAACTCCCAATTTTTTTGGGCCGTTTTTCATTTTTTTTGGGAATTATTTCATTCCTCATTTGGGGTTTTCAAATTATGAAATAATCTCCAATGAAATAACACCCGACAAATTTTTAAAATTCGGGGCTTGTTTCATAGCGTGTATAATTTGGGTGTTATTTCATTTTTTATTCGGGGGTTATTTCATTTTTAAAGCTGTTGGTTTTTGGGGGTTATTTCATATTATTTGGGGTTTATTTCATTTGCTTAGTTTGATCTTTTTCCTTTTTTTTTGAGAATTCAAGTAACTGTTTTTTGGAATAACAGTGTCAACATATGATTACAATCTGCCTTGCCTGTTGAGTTGAGTTGTTGTAAAACATAAAATATTTATTTCAGTTGTGCATCGAAGTTGGAACGCTTTACATCATCATCTATTAATATTTAAAAAAAAATGGAATTCGAAATTGCTGTGGAAAA
Source organism: Pollenia amentaria (assembly GCA_943735925.1). NCBI lineage: Eukaryota > Metazoa > Arthropoda > Insecta > Diptera > Polleniidae > Pollenia > Pollenia amentaria. The sequence goes on from OX031008.1 coordinate 125,668,431, forward strand.
CAAAGAAATAGCAATTTGCTTTATTCTTTAAGTGAAAAATTGATTTGCTTGTGAACAGTGGAGGTAGTTCTGTAAAGGCCAAACGTAAAAGGCAAATTGTCTTTCAAACTGCAAAAATAGAGCAGGGCTACAACGATCTCCGGGGCTGATCTGAAATAGCCTCCATCGTATAAGGGAAAATAACTTAGTCCATTCACAAAACCAAAAGTAGTCACAATTAAACGAGCTTTGTATGTTCCTTCCCCAAAAAAAAATTGATTATGAATGCTGACACACTTTCGAAGTTGCATATATCCTTATTATGAATAAAACGCCTGCGGGTCTCCACACGATTCATTTCAATAATTTCGCGACTTTGCTGTTGGTCCATATTGACTTCATGAAATCCTTGGTAAAACTGACTCTTTTATGAATTTTGGGCATAATTTCATTTTTGTTGCTGGTGGGGTTTATTTCATTGGGGTGCATTTCATTTTCATCATTGGGTGTTATTTCATATGAAATAACTCCCAAATATTGGTGGTTGTTTCGTTTTCGCTTTGGGGTTTATTTCATTTATTTTTCGATGTTATTTCATTCACTGTTTTTGGGTGTTATTTCTCTTTTTATGGGGTTTATTTCATTGGGGGTTATTTCCTGGGCGTTATTTCGTTGGGGGGCTTTTCGTGGAGCCTATTGTTTATATATATTAAGATGGTTATCATGTGCAATAAAAGGTTAGGGCACATATCACATCACTAACAAAAGCATTTTAAATGATTTAATGACGGGCTTTTTGATTTAAAAGGATATTATTTAAACATTTTATAACGTTTGCACTGAAATGAATCGATTTTTGTATTATTTACAGATATTGCGTGTTAAATCATCCACTGAGTCTTTTTTTAGCACTCTCGGAATAAATTTTCTTTATTCGGCTGTGCCGGATTTTATATCCCTTCAGCATAATATTGAAAAGCCTATTCTTTCCTAGTTCATATCGTCTGAATTGGCTTATTTTACATATAGAATACTATTTATCGGGCATGTTATGACAACCGCAAAACGTTAAACATTTGCGAATCTGACTTATAACCGCATAAAAGGTGTTCTGTAAATCGCAATTGCAAGAAGTTTGTCGTCTTTAAGAAACTAAGGCAGATCGCAAGACAAACGCAGGAGTTTCAGAACACCATACAATAAATCTGGCGTTTTTTGATTTCAAATCCTGCGATGGTCAGCACTTGGCCGTATATATAAAAAAATATCTGAACCAAATTTGGTCATCCTATCTCATATGGTATGGGCGTTACTATTACAAAGTCAGACCCCCAAGGGATCATCTAAAGGCTATATCACCTTTTGGTGTTACATTCTCTGGGGTAAATCCGATTGAGGTCAATCCTGGGATCTGCAAGGATTCAAATTTGACCAACAACTGGCAACAGTTTGTATATCATAGAGAAGCTGAAGAGAGATATCGGAAGATTTATTTTTTTCATTTTTACAGTCGTACTTCCATTGAGTTCTTCGGAACAGAGATATGGTAGCGGGCTAGAGGAGCTTGCCAGTTTACTGTTTTTATCGATATTATTTATAGGACATTGAAAACCTATAAACGTGTAAGTTTTATGCATACCTAGGATACGGCAATATAGCCGAATGACAGGGCTCTTTGGGGTCTAATGATTTCAAGGAGTTCGAAATTATACCTCAGTACTTAGCAAAATAGTCTGACTACTGGTAAGGAGAGGTCAGTGGATATGGCCTATGATAAATGGAGGGAACTGGATGGCTACAGGGCTACCAAAGTAACGTGGCCCACATACAATATAGGTCGCTCTGAGCGACTTCTCAACTTCAGTCGCAGGGACATTTCGAGACTGGTATACATACTGGCGGTTAATCGGTTAATACGCTATGAGATTTCGTCTTTCTTTTAATGAATGCTGCCGGGAACTGAGGAGACAGTATTTCATCTCCTATGTGATTGACTCGTGTTTAATTAACGCAACATGGATTATTTGGAAATTACCTTCTTTGAGATATCGCGGGTGAAACTCGGCAATTTGGTGAAATATCTCAAAGCAATGGGCTGGCTCTAGCTACCTCAGAATTACCCCGAGGCACGCTTGATTCGGGGTTCCTACTCTTGACGGGTTGTGTGTTGTCAAAATGGAGTCACTTTCGAATCTACTTCCAGCACTCACGGTCTCCGTTAGTATGCTTTTCCGAGGAATGCTTCCTAAATCGCGAGGACTCGGAAGATAGTCTTGTCCTCCTTTAAAGGAATTCTTTCGGATGGCACTAGCTGGCTGTGGTTAAACCCACATCACGGATTAATAACGGGGTGTCATTGTCCGTAGGGGAGCCGATGTGGAGTGAGCACCTGCTGCAATGCTTAAATCATCCTAAGGTTCCGTTGTTATCAGTACGGAAACTGCCCTGAATCAGAAAATTAGTAGAGCCTAGATAGCTCTTAGCAAGGAAGAGTTCATTCTCTCAAATTGGTTTTTGATTCTTGTGATGATATGCATAAGCAAAGGAAATTAAACAACATAATATTTTGTCAATAACGGATTATCTCCTGGCTTTAATCAAGGAAAAACACGATTTGTGTTTGTTAATTTAGTGAAAAATTTCAAGATGCACTCAAATGAGTGAAGAACAAAAAAAGTTGCAATAAACCTATGATTGCTTTATCTTAAATCAAACTATTTTTTATGAGTGCAGCAAATTTAAACATCGCTATGACTCATGTTAATGAGGTTGCTAATTTTGAATTCATGACTTAACATGAATAAAGTGATTAAAATAATTTTTCACTATCACAAAATGTGAAGTGAAACTACAAAATTAATGCACTACCTCCATCTATGATCATAAGAAACGGTTTAAATGTTTTGCAAAATAAATTAAACATTAAGGTAATCTCAAAATTCCCCAATCATGGTGATTGTAGAAACTATTTTTCATTTATTTATTACGTATTAATTATATAAGGAAATTTTACATTTTAATGTAATAACTGAATTTATTGACCCCAAGAAAAAATGCTATAGCAATATCTGAAATAAATTTTTGCTGTAAGCTGCAGTAAAAAAATAAATTTGAAATCCCGACTTTACTCAATCTATAAGAATTGAACTGCCATTTTGCTTGTATATTAATGGTCTTGCGGGCTACCTAAATTTGTTAAATTATTACCAATTATTTAAACTTTGTTTAAAATTAGTTACTAAAATTTAATAAGTTTTTAATAAAATTTTACGCTGTTAATACATTTTCAACAAGAATCGCGAAAAAAGTTTGTCTAATGCAAGATTCAGCCGTAAAAATTTAAAAATCTGGTTACACTGATAAGTGTGCCAACAGAATGAAGTTTCTTAGAGTTGTCTTAATGACAAGAGGTGAAGCATACAACCTCTAACCGTGTAGAATAATTGGCTTTATTTGTAGCCTTAATCTATTTCTGTGAACACTTGGACCGCACCAGAAATCCTTTGGGTCGCAGTGTTTATGCCCTTTACATAACAATAATCACCCGTATTGTGAATAACAAGTGGTATTTTTGTTCCCATGAATTTTTTATTCCCCTCGAAGGGAATAATGCAATCATGAATCTCCCGTGAAAAATTGTTGACGACCTCAATTCTCAGTGAATGAAAAAAGAAGAAAGATTGAAAAAAATTTTAAATTCAAAGAAATTTTTGTTCTAAATTATACACGTATATATTTTAAAGAAAAGTTTAAAAAACAAAGCTAAATATTAAGTATTGGAGTGAAAGTTTGATTTCAGCGTTAGTTTTCTACCCTTTTCAAATTTTATGTTTCCAAAATTCTGCCGCCACGTCTTTCGAAAGCTTCACAAATCCACAGGCAATCGAATAGTTGTTTTGCATTTTGTTGAGCAATATAACAGTTTGTGTCTTATTAACGGATCTTGCCCTTAATATTCGAATTATAAAAAGAACTACTTACATTCATGTTCTGTTTCCCAGCAAAAATAAAGTAAGAAAATCAAAGGGAAAAGTGAACAAATTACGAGCGAAAAAACTATTCACGATAAGGGAAATTTTTTGCCGTGAACATTTTTTCACGTTATTATTCTCAATAATTAGTATTGTGGTTATTTTGTTGAACTATTCATGGTTTTTAATCCAAATTTTTACTATTTTTGATTAGGCTTAAGTTCATTAAATTTAATTTTCATTAAATTATTTTTATGAAGAAAGGAATTTTACAACATGGAAGATTAATTAAAATTGTTATTGATAATTTTCATTCTTGACTGACCTGGGATTCGAAGCCAGGCTGGCTGGCGTGTGATTCGAACCCAGGCGGCTGGTTACCCTGACATGTTTCGACCTCAACCACTAGGTCTCTTCAGAGGGATTTGCCGTCTTACACTCGCAGCCATCGATGACTGCTGACGTCAATAGTCAAACATCAATCCTTAAACCAAATTGTATTTTAACCTTTGGTAGATCGAAATTTGCTTTTTTGAATGATTATCCATTTTTAATTGATCTCACATGTTTTTCCTTACTTCTGTTTTTTCGTACTTTTGTCAAGAATTCTTCTTGAAGGAAAAACATGTGAGATCAATTAAAAATGGATAATCATTCAAAAAAGCAAATTTCGATCTACCAAAGGTTAAAATACAATTTAGTTTAAGGATTGATGTTTGACTATTGACGTCAGCAGTCATCGATGGCTGCGAGTGTAAGACGGCAAATCCCTCTGAGGAGACCTAGTGGTTGAGGTCGAAACATGTCAGGGTAACCAGCCGCCTGGGTTCGAATCACACGCCAGCCAGCCTGGCTTCGAATACCAGGTCAGTCAAGAATGAAAATTATCAATAACAATTTTAATTAATCTTCCATGTTGTAAAATTCCTTTCTTCATAAAAATAATTTAATGAAAATTAAATTTAATGAACTTAAGCCTAGTTATTATTCTCCTTTGAATTAATTTAAAAAAAATTTCATGGGAGTTTTTCATGATCGCAAAAACATTAAAGGGGAAAAATTACGAGCGAAAAATTATTCACGGTAGGGTTAAAAAATAATAATGATAGTATAAAAATTTTCAGTAGTGTGGAGGTTAGGTGTGGATAATTTAACTTCAGTCATTGGAATGTCATAATAATTTTGAATACACTCAGTACTGTGACATTTTTATTTAAAAAAGTAATCTAAATGGGAGAATAGTACACTTGAAAAAAAATTACCATCTCCCTTCTCTGTCAAAGACTAACTAGCTGCTGATTAAAATGTTTGCCTCCATATTCATGTTCTTAGAGAATTTTGTGTTCATTTGTGTTTTGTATATAAAAAAATCCGATCGATCAGCTTCGTTACCTCATGTGTAAGGATTTCAAAATATTTAAAATGTGATAGTTTCATGTTCATATACCTATGATTAATAATTAATCTTTGATTTATTTACTTTTTTAAACCCCTGAAAGTATGCTTCGTTCTCTGATTTATTTTTTTTTCCTCCCAATAGTAGGAACACCATGTAAGTTTAATTACGTTTCGTAAATAATAAAAGATGTTCGTAATAAACTTACTCACTTGCTACTTAATTTTAGGTTCATTAATTTTATTATCTTTTGTTATAAAAAGTCAACATTTTCTGTTTTTATAAATTCTATAGCATACTTTTTAGGACAATAAACAACAAGTTTTTGTTTATGTAATATACTGAGAAAAGGTCTTAAAATGTCTAAAATTTATGTAAGAATTAAATCAACTGAAGTACTTTATTTATTTATTCTGCTTTTGGGGTAAGAAAAACAAGGAACTGAAATTAATACCAAAGAAAATATTGTTTTTTTCTTCATTTGGTATGAATTTTTTATATTTAAAGGACATTCCATTCCCAGAGAAAAGCATACAACCAAAACATATTAATTTAAAGATTATTATTACCAAAATACAATGACAAGAAAACAACATCAAGCCACAATAGTGAATGTTAATAAATTGTCTTTTATCATGTAATTAAAAGAGTTTTCGTCAATGAAAATAGTTATTAAAAAAAAAAAACCGACAAAAAAACAAAAAAAAAAAAACCTATTTATGATGACTGAAACAGAAAAAATAGAAACATCTTATAGTAAATATTTTTAGAGATTATATTTTAAATAATTTACAAAACCTAACAAATTATTTATATGAAGTTAGATAGACATCAAAAGTGCGAGAAGAAGACAGGAAAAGCCAGAAAATACATTTATCAGGACTTAAGAAGTGATTCAGACACGTTCATTAAGAATAAATTTGTTTACTACGCCTTCTTTATCTTTTAATTTCCAGTTTGATTTCAAGTGTGAGTTTATTAGAACACCGTGCCTTCCCTTTCCACCTCCTTTGAAATAGCTGATGTGTTCACGTACGTCTAATAAATAAAATTCTTAATTAAGTTAATGCAAACAGAAACGAATATAATAGGGCAGGTCTAAACAAAAAAAGTCGTTTGCTGTGTGTGACTTATTGCCATATCATTGGACTTAAACTCTATAATGACTGGACACTTAAAAGGCAGGATGGCATATTGTCAATTGGCAGGAAACACACTAGGCAAAAGTAAAACTGTCCATTTATCTTTCAAAACCAAAGCTGCTGCATCGATATGTACGTAAGTATTTGAGCAGCTGTCGTTACAGGTGCTAATAAAACCGGCGGAATGATTTTATCAACGCCGATTGTTTGAAGCATGCACTAACCGTTTGCTTAGATTCTGGATCTATCCAACATGCACTGATACAACAGCACAAAGGGACGTCCGTTAGCAGGGCAACTCCGTCCTAAATTGCTGGCAAGAATAAGCTCTATTTTGAGGATATCCTTTGTCGGGATTTGCGTAAAAGCTGTAACGAAACGTATCCTCTGGTTGCTGGGATATGCTCAGCGAAATCCCGGGTCGTTCGGATATTATTTCAGCACATTCCATTTTCTTAAAACGTTATCAACTTTATTTCCATTTACCAGAAAACTTAACCAGATCCTCAACAGGCTGAGGGGTAAGGCCACTTGAGATTGTGCTCATTCACTGGTAAGTTCTCATCGGCTTGTTAAGCTCTCATATCCTCTTTTCAACAGCCCGTGGCCACTATATATTCTAAGGAACGTAAGGACAAGGTAGGCACGCCACGCGTACTAGCCTTTGTCTCCTTACGTTGCTTAGTAAGCGTTAGTATTGACAGAGAAACGTGCGTGCCAATACTACAACATACATTAAGGATAAAAGGTCGAGTAATTTAAAGAGCAACTAAAAAAAGTGTACCTACATTCTAAAGTAACTCGTACCTTACGGCGATCTGTTAACCGAGTGTTCCCTCGCCTCTGCTTAATCAAATGCAGATTCAACTATCCAAACTTTAATACTGAACAAAATTGAATAATAACATTATACAAAAAAAAATTGTTGCGTATAAAACATACCTGGCTGACTTTGGTAACCACAAAGTCACTGTCTTCATGTGTTTCACAAAAGTCCTTCTCTAACAAACAGTTAGTTCAGTGTCTATCTTTACAGTCTCGCAGTGATGCCAATCGTAGCATTTTTGTAGGGATTTTTTTTGGAAAATTTCAAACGTTGGGGAAAAAGGACAGATGCTTTATTTTAAGGCATATGTAGGGAAATTTCAAAACAACGCATTTTCAATATATTGTGTAAAACATTAGTTTTATTTTTATTTAAAAATTAATATTTTTCATATACATTATTATTTAAGTACAAATGCAGTATTTTTTTAACAGAGAATCTATACTTTAAGTTCCAAGATCCTGGCAATCGGCAACAAATGTCAAAACCATGTACCCGAATATTCGTTGCCCCCTAATGCATAACTAGGACGGAAAGAATTTTCTGACTCGCATTTGCGAACTATTCTCGTATATTTGCTGTTTGAATTCGCTAAACAGTATGCGAATATTGAAAGAGAATATCTAATGAATGAAATTTCTGCAAATAAGTTAATTTTGTACCCAGAAAAAACAATCAAACCTTCTAAACTAAGAGAAATGAAACAATACAATTTCGAATTTTTAAAAAAATTTATTAAACCATTTTAAGAAGGTGGAAGGATATACTCTTAAAAGGAACTATTTTTTTTTTTGCAGGGGAGCTGAAGTAAATATTTTTTTAAAATTCTACAGATCCTTCGCTTTTATTTGGTACCGAGCTTGCTATAAATTATAAGATAAGTATTCTTGAACAATGTTAAGTTCCTTAAGAAGGACAAAAGATAGGAAAATGAAAAATCATTTGAATGGAGATGAGTGGATACATAGAGACGTTTCTGCCAAAAAAATTTAAATATGTTACACAGTGTTATTTTTTAAATTGAATTTTTATATTTATTTTGGTTTCTTGATCATAATAAATGCTTTAATTAAAATATTAGCAAAATGTTAACGAAATATGCGTTTGTTTGCGTGTTGCTAACACCAATAAATTTTTAACGTAGGGAAAATTATTTTTCGTTGTAGGGAAAAAAGCGATTTTTTTAGATACGTAGGGAATTTTTGAAATTTCTACTGGCATCACTGCAGCCTCGTTTCATAGGAAATAGGCCAGTTTAAGGCCTCAGAAAAGGTTAAGGTATTCGTTGCACCTGTCCATTCCCCGAGGTTCCCCACGATTTAAACTTAAACTACATCCTGATAAGCGAAGGTTCTACACCTAAAACCAACCCAGAGTTTGTCTTAATCAACTGGGGATCTAAACACCAGATATGACCGGGAATATCTTTATAAGTATTACAATAGTTTTCAAAAGTACTTATTGTTAAAAATACCTAATTCAGAATTTTCACATGTTTTTTAATTTGGGAAAGAATTTTTTTTACAATTTTGCTTTTACAGATTTTTCATTAATTTCGACAACCTTTTTAAAATACGAGAGAGCTTTCTCTATTTTTTTCAGAATTCCACTTGGAATAAAATCTTACGTTTTCAATTCCAAAATGGTATCAACTTTAACCCAAACTTAATTCCAGCGGACAACTGAAGTATTTTTTCTGAGCCTGCCTAATATAAACATAACCTTCAAAATATTATAACATAAATAAGTGCAAATGTATATATGTATGCGTGTAAATGTAAATAAATGAGAATTTTCTTTTCTAACACTCCAAAATACACTTCACTCCTTAACATAAATAAAGTTTTTGCTTAAAAAACTTTACATGTGGTTTATGTGGTGTCCAGTTATGTGCGAAATTAATTGCCGTTAATGTAAAAGAAAATCTTAATTTTAATTACTAATCCTTCCCAACTATAGCATATCAACATCATCATCGTCATGCAAAAGAATTAACATCTTGTTCAACTTTACTCGGCCAAGCAAACTGGCACACACCTATACTGACACATAACAACAAACCCGTGCAAACAAACAAAAGTACCCAACAAACAATAAAGTTTGAAGGCGCATTGAGAATAATTAAAAAGTCGAACTTATAGCAAATCATTTAGAAGAAACATAATCCGCAAAAATTATATGGTTTAAATGCCTACTTACACTTACGTAAATGTATACTTTCCAGATCAGCTTTCTTTTCCCAGCTTGGGTATAAATTGCATAGATGGGGGTAGTGCACTAATTTTGCAGTTCTAAATCCCATGTAGTGATAGTGCAAAATTATTGCAATCATTTTGTTGATGTTGAGTGATGGATGGAAAACAAGCAGTCTCACTAAACATGAGTGACAGTGATGTTAAAAAATTTTGCACTCAAAAAAAAAAATAGTTTGATTTAAGAAAAAGCAATCATCACTTTATTGCAACTTTTTTGTTCTTGACTCATTTGAGTGCAACTTAAAATGTTGCACTTAATTTACAAGCAAAAGTCGTGTTTTTCCTTGATTAAAGCCAGGAGATAATCCGTTATTGACCAAATATTATGTTGTTTAATTTTCTTTGCTTATGCATATCATCACAAGAATCAAAAATTACATTTTTTAAATTTTCGTGAGAGTCGGTTCATATGCAGCTTTTTTCGATTTTAAGTACAAATTTTGCACTATTTGAATAGAGTGCAGATTTTATGCATTCAATCACCGTTAGTGATAGTGAAAAAATTTGCAATTCCACTCAATTTTATTTGTGCTAGTGAAAAAAACACCAACCATCACTAAAGCTGGTAAAAAATAGTGAAAAAAAAATTTTATTTAGTGATAGTGCAATGCTGATTTAAATCTATATTTGGTGCACTATTCCCAACTATAATAAATAGGTCATCTTACGTAAACGTGGCGTTGCGTTGCGGATGGACGATATATACCGTATCGATATTTTTTAAGAGTATCAATATTTATTAATTAAAATATCGATATATCGATGTATCGAACGTATTATTTTGAAATTATTACCAAATTTACAAACTTAATATAACTATGTAAATACATATTTACATATGTACAAACATATTACATGTAATTCCATTCTAACTTTTTATTGTTTCTTTTAGTTTCAAATTTACTGCCTGTCCCTCGATTTTGAAGGAAACTTTCATTCGCTTAACTTTTGTTAAAAAATAAAAACCAATTTTAAAATTTAGTGTTTAAGGTAAGTTATGCGAACGAAGTTACTTTTAAGTTTGCCACAATAAAAGTTAATAATATTTAAGCTATTAAATAACATTACATAACAAAACAATATTATTTAATAAATTGTTTTCCACAAAACGAAATGTTTGTTGAACTAATGCTTTTGTGAAACGTTGTTTGTTTTTTGTGATTTTTGGTTCGATCACGCAGTTTGTGTTGATTGTAGCGGCCTGTTTTGCACATTGCCACTCCACTACCAAAAAACACTTTGTGTTTTTTTTTTTTTGTCAACTGATTTGGGCCTTTTTCACACGTCACTTTTTTCATATCTGCGTGTACTCTGTGCTCTACGCAGCACCTCAATCATTCAACAAACTTATAACTTCTTCACTTTCCCGTTTTGTCATTTTCCCTTTCGCATTCCTACAAATAGTAATTATTTTTTGACTTTCAAATAATTTTTTATTTTTTTACAAGTACATACTTATGTTTTTTTTTTTTTTGTTGTAAAAAATATTTGACTTTAATCTCCATGTTAAAATGTTGATATTTATGTTTCGTTTTAGAGCTGCCAAGTTTATTTAAATACGGGAATGGCACTGGATAACAATACGATAACAAATTGATGAAACATTGTTTTCAAATAATATATTTTTAAGTAATTATCAGTTTGAATTCAAATATCAAAATCAAACCATTTAAAATTGTTTGAGAATTGTGCTTGATATCAAATGATAAAGAAAAGATAAACTCACTGTTTTATTGTAAGTATTTAGTTTAAGCTTTGATATCGTTGCAAACAAGACGTTTTGTGTGTATGTAATTCTCATTCCCTCCGTAGTATTGTTTGCTGAAAGCTTTGGCTTTTCTAAAATTATTTAGGAGAACGTCTCCTGATGATCTGGCCTAAGCAACCAGTGAAATGCGCATAGGAACAGCTTATTCTCCAACAATAAATATATTTTTATCAATTATAACAAAAGGGAATTAAGCGCAATAAATAAAATCTTTTAATGAAAAAAAAAAAAAAAAAAAAATTATGTATGTATACCCAAAAACAACTTTTTTGATAGTTAAAATAATAAAAATACAATTTCAATAATATAGGGAAGTACCGGACTTTTTCGATAAATTTTAGAAAATTGTTCAGTAAATAGTTTTACGCTCAACATACAGAGTAAAATATTTTAAAAATGTCTCCTAACATTGAGCTGTTTATTTTGATCTGTAATTTTCAAGATTATTTAATTTTTGTCTAAGCATATAAAAATAGCTTAAGTGACATCATTTTCAATTTCAGTTTTTTTTTAATAAATTAATTTATTGGCGATCATTAAATCAAAATGGCAAATCATCTCCTAAAATGTCATGATCACATAAGGTACCGTTACGATTTTAAAGCAAAAACAAATTTAGCTTAAGCGCCATCCTTCATATAAAATGTTAATAAAATATAATAAGGCAAACATTTTCCAGTAAAATTGTGTTTTTGTCGCTTAAGCTTTTTTAAGGTAAGAGCTTCATATATTAGAAGTAAATTATTTGATTCCCTTAATTGCTTAACTTCGGCTTAAAAAAAATCCAAAAATCCTGCATTAAATTTCCTAAAAACAGGAGTTTTGTTTAGCCCTATCTTAGCTACTCTTCCTCAAAATTTTGGCATTTTTAGTCTTGAAAAGTTGGCAACACAGCAATTTACATTTATTCATTGAAATAAAATATTAAATTGTTTAAAAAAAATAATTCATTCACCTGTTCTTGTGCTCATTCATTCATTCACTCTCAGTTCCGCATGCAAACACACACCTGCACTAAATCAAGCATTAAATATTTTTTTATTTTAACTTAAACGCAAAAAAAACGAAGATGTCACACAAAGAAAAATCAAGTGAATAAAGGAAATACCTTAAAAAACAGGAAAACAAAAAAATATATGCACAAAAATTAAGAAAAAACTTTTCTTTTAAAGCAAAATGTTCAATGACTGTAAGAAAATTATTTAACTTTGTTTTTTTAAGCCACGAGTCGTTATATTTTTAAGTTTATGGGCGGGAATATTTATACATCATCATAGCCCCGACTCAAATATTATTACAAGTGTTATGTTGTAATGTTCTTTACGTTATAAAAGAAGGCTGTTAAATTTAAATGTATCTATCTATCTACCTTTATATATAATAATGAAAATGCGTTTGTTTGTTTGTTCCCTATAGACTACTAAAATTCTAAACCGATTGTCCTTAAATTTTCACTGTAGTTTGCTGTTTACCCAGCGCTTGACACGGGCTATAAATATTATAAAGTGGGCGTGGCACCTCCCATACCAAGACAAAACGAAACGCGTGTAGTTAAAGTCATCCAATTTGAAACCAATAACTTGGCTATCAATCATCTGCCAAAAAGCGGGCTAGATTGGACAAGTGGGCATGGCACCTCCCATATAAAGACAATATTGTTCTCTTTATATCTGTAGAGCAGTTGAAGAAACCTCTCTGAAACAATTGGCGGGATTGGAAAAGTGGTCGTAGCACCTCCCTCCCACACACAGAGCACACAGAGGCATCGCGAGACAGAAGATTTTGGCCCTAATCATGTAAAACGCAGCGCAACGCCAAAGAATAACATTGAAAGCACAAACAATGTCATAAATATTTTGTAATTTTGTTGTTGCTTTCAACAGAAAGTTATGTACCCTATTAAAATTTTCAACGCCACGAGCTATGCAGCGTTTGAAATTTTACAACGCGATGTGAATTTCTGTAGAAAGCAACAACAAAATTACAAAATATTTACGACATTGTTTGTGCTTTCAATATTATTCTTTGGCGTTGCGCTGTGTTTTATATGATTAGGGCCTTTGTGTTTTTTTCTGTCTTTTTTTTCTTTAAAAGCTGCCCTTTTTGCATTTCTCTTTGCGCCGTCTTTTATACCGCAATACAATCAACACAAATTTATTTAATTTAGATTTATTTGTAATTTTGCATTTTCAATCGTCTAGGAGTTTATTGGGAATCTCATGACGAGTGTTTTTGATCGTCGCAAGCTCATTTTTTAATTGTAGACGATTCCTCGCACGGGAGAAACTGTCACACGTGCTGATTCGTATGAGAGATTCTTCCATAACACAGCAAACGACTCTTATATTAATCCTAAAGGGAATCGTTTTTGATGTATGTAGAGATTATCTAACGAATATTTCAAAAAGCATACCAAGGGTCGTATGAGACTCACGTAGGGATTATTTTACGACTAGTGAAATGCTCATTTATACAATTTATATCAAACAAACTTAAGGTAGCGAAATCAACACCATCCTGTCGGAAAATCTTATTTTACAGATCCTTAGGTCGGGGTCGGTTTGTTTTATTGAAATTGTATTGGCAATAGAATTTTCATATTTCAAAAACGCTATTATTTAGGTAGCTCACTAATTCTTATATGACTCTTACAGAGAGTCGCAAAAGGATCATTCCAAGATTAAAAAACGAGCGTGTCAACAATATATAAAAAAGTAATAAATAAAAAAAAATTTTGATGTTTTTATTTTTGTAACTCGTCAGATAATCATCAGAAGACTCTTTTAGGAGTTGTATATTGAACATAATTGTTTAACAAACAGCCTTTGCTAGCTGGGTGTTGTAAAGATAAACTTTTAAGTTTAACACAACACAAGTTAGTAACTTAAGAAAACAAAATAATTTTAAAAAAAATTTTTTTTTGGCACAAAAGAAAACGGTTGTGAAACTAATTCTTTTGTTTATCGTGGGTTGTGTTTTGTTATTTTTGTTTTGACCATGAAATTTGTGTTCAATGTAGGGGCCGGCCCTCGCAAATGATTGCGAATTATTCTAACCTCACTTTTTTCATCTCTGTGTGCTCTGTGCTCTCATAAAAGGCATCATAGATTTCTGTATGTGGAGAACTGCAAGAGCCAACGTTACCAAATTAGGAACTAGCAAGTTGGTTATCAAGACATAAAACATCCGACAACATTTTGGTGACAGTGAAGAACTGGGATTGCAGAACTCCCTTACATACAAACACAAAATATATTTCTTTATATCCGGAGAACCTAAGCAGTAAAAGTTTAAAAATTTGGTACAAATAGCTTCGATGTCAATGCATGAAGTCTGGCATAAAGTTGGCGGGATTGGAGAAGTGGACGTGGTACAAAACAGATTACATTTTATAGGAGAACGGCCGAAAAAAAATTGTGCACATAGTTGGGCTGAAAATACGCAACATCCGTAAAAAAGTGGTTGTTATTTGATGATAAGTGGGCGTGGCACATCCCATACAAAGACAACATTGGTTTTCGTATATCTGGAAAACGGCAACAGATATAGTTTTCAAGTTTGTTACAAATAGCTTGGTTATCAATGCAAAACAATTGCTAATAAGTGGGCGAGATTGGTGAAGTAGGCGTGACAGAAAAAATTTATTTTTGTTTATCTGGAGAACGGTAAGAGTAAAACTGGCCAAATTTGTTACAAATAGCTTGGTTATAAATATACAACACCTGTCAAAAAGTGGACTGGATTAGGTAAATGGGCATAGTACCTCCCATACAAAGACAATTATGAAAGTCGACGGCATCGGAACAATAATTATATTTTCTGAGTCGTTATTGACAATAATGGATTACTATTGACAGTCACTTGATATTTTCTAGGGCGCTTTTAAGTCGACGTCGAGTAAAATTGATATATATAAAAATATTGTAATTAAAAATTGAGTTTTATTTACATTGAAGAAATTTACGCCCTATTAGCTTGAAAAAAATAACATTCAAAATTGTCGATGTTTTAGTCGACAGGAAATTTTGCGACGACTCAAATGAAAGTTAAAGAAATTTCAAGTAGAATATTAACATATTTATTAAGTCCGTTAAAATAAAAAAAGCAAATTTAAAAGAAGTTATGGGCACAAATTTTAATAGTAAATTAAACGTGAAAATTCGAAAAAGTTTGCTAAAAGAGCAAAAAAACTACGCAAAATTGCAAAAATTTGGAAAAGTTTGCAAAAATAGCAAAAATTCTCGAAAATTTTTAATATTTCAAACAAGCCATAAAATTAATTAAAGGTCCCTAAAACTATTATGAATGTCAAAACTTCGGTAAATATTACAAAATAAGCGGAAATTCGCAAAAATTTGCTAAAAGCGGCATGATAGCAAAGACTTATATTTATTAATAATCGTTTAAGCTATAAATAATCAGAAAACTTACAGTAAAAATAGCTCCTTACGCTAACGTGGCAAAAAATTAATTTGAAAGTGCTAAATCGGTTAAAAATTCAAATGTCGGACAATAGCATAAATAGCGTCAACAAATTAGCTTTTATGCTAAAGAAAAAAATTAAAAGAAAAATAATTGGAGAGGGAATTTTTTTTTGTCAGATTGTCGGTAACTATTTGTCACAACTTTCTTATAAAATACCAAATTAATGTTGTAGTGATGTAGTCGTCGACTTGATGTGACAACATATAAAAATTAAGTCAACGTCTACAACGACTTACATAATAGGGGAGAATTTATTATTTTTAATGTATGTCAGACTAATTTACAAACAAGTTTAAATTTTTGTAAAGACTTCAGTGAAGTCAATCCTCACATTTTGATGACTTGGTAATAAAATATAAAAATAAAGAAGAAATAGTGGAGACTTTTAATATTTACCAAGTCTCGATTTTTTACATCGATTTTCTATGGGGTAACAGGACGTTATAGAATGGAGAGGAAAACCATTTTTATATAAAAAAAACCTCTTGGTTTTAAAAAGCTCATTTAAAAAAGGTGTTAATAAATTTAATTTAAAGTTCATAGCTTATGTCTCAATTCTAATTATAAAAAAATTGTGGAAAGAATTGGGGTATAAATTATGAGATGGATATTTTTGGGGACTTCAAATGTTATAAAATCTTAATTCTTTTTTTAAAATTATAAAACTATTTCCGTACTTTTGCTCTAAAGGGAGAATTCCCGGCATTCCGGGAAATTTGTGACCACCACGAAAAAGCAACTAAGAAGGTATATTCGGACCATATGATACCCTACACAGAATTAGGGGAAACATTTTTGAAAGTGTACCACCCTATTTTGGAGCCATGGGCAATCTCTGGTTCGCCAGAACGAAATTATAGTTTGAGGTTAAGATTTATGTAAAAGTTCTCTGGGCCGTATATTTTTTAGATATCTTCATCAATATGAGAGTTTTTTGCCTTTAAGTGATTTTATGTAGGGGTGTTATAAGGGAAATATGTTCAGTTTTGGACCTACCGGAACAATGTTCACAAGGCATAGTACGAGAAGCTATTTTCAAAGTTACTGCTACCTCATTTTATATCAATTTATAAGGAAATTATGGCATTTAAAACTATTTTCGGGAGTAGTATTTGTATTGGGTGGGTGTTATGCTCAAATATGGATCAATTTCAATAAAATTTGGTAAGATGATTTAGATTGCAATTAAATAAGTTTGGACTGAATTTAATCTAAATGCCAACAAAATATGATGATTTATGGTAACAAAGCCTCTATAACGGAAAAAGCTTGTATGAGGACTATGGGAAATTATAGGCCGATTATCAACATTTTCACTAGACTTGGTCAATTTGAACATATGCACTTAAATTCACCAAATTATCATCCAAACTGCGATATGTACTTTGCGCCCAAATGGGACGGAAGGGAGTGATTTTGGACGTTCTGTGACCAATATTTTCATTTGTTACAAACATCAGCACAAACGCATAACAACCTCTTCACTATTGTGTTGTGGATATAATTATAAAATAAGTGTACATCTTACAAAATTACTTTTGTAAAGCTTTATTGATATTGAAAATATTTTTATGAACACTGACATTTACTTGAACTTTAAAATGTCTTTAAAGGAGGAGCTTAAGCTTAAGAAGTCAATACTTTTTAAAAGCATTTCCTAAAAAAGTTCAAAAGTATGCTGCTGCCTTATGAGATAAAAAAAAAATACTTTAATTAAAATAAAAAAATTGTTAAGAAAACATTTCCAATTTTACCAGGGGTTCGTTGGCAAGCATTTAATGATGATTTGTGTCAAAGTTCTTTTTTCTTTGATACTTTTAGAGTTCAGTTGTGAAAATTGGGGAAAAGAGAGTATTAAAAGCATTATTATCGTAAAACTACTTAACTTGTTGCTACAGATGACTGAGTTATTATTTTCATTTTATCTAAAAAGAGTAGATAAGTTTTAATAGAAAATCAACTTAACAATTTCCAGAAAAAAGTTTAAAGGTTAAAGGTGAACAAAATAATATACAGTAGAGTGTACAACAAATGTAACAAAATGGAGGTTTTGATAGTTTAAGATTTCTGAAAATCTTAAAAATTAACTTAAATGTATTTCTTTAAGCTTTTGCCATTTTTTTTTACAAGAATACGAAAAGGGAACGCAAAACTGATCGTATTTATAGCGGGAAACAAAAAGAAATTAAGTTCCGGGGGGTTCGAGAACAAAAAAAAAGGGAAAATTAATTAAAACAGTGGAGCCCCTTGATTTATAAAAGACGCCGCAAGTAAATAAAAATAACATCACTACTAAGTAATTCAAGGAGTAACGTTCAAAACAAAAAAATCTAATACATGCCTTTCACTTATGTTATTAAGAGTTGTCGCAAAATTCTTAACTGCTTTATAAATTTATGTTTAAGAAAAAAATGGGAAAATATTATGATATAAAAAAATTATATTTGTAAGAGCTTTTAAAGCTTTTACCAATATTTTGCTACACCTTTTAGCAAAAGCTTATTTTTTATATATTAGAGCGGGCCGATTTGTAGGGACCAAAATGTTTCGATATTGTGCCATTGATTTTTTTTAAAATACCTCCTAAAAAAACATTAAAAACTAACGTGTAAAACAAATAAATTTTTCGCCAAAAACAAGTCCAAAACCTCAATAAAATTTTTTTTGGAAAAACTGATATGGCCAACGTTTTTAGCGTAAAATTTCACCTTGGAAATATATTAATATAATGGAATGTTAGAAAAGATAAACTCACTGGGGAATGTAAGAAAAGATAAACTTACTGTTTTATTGCTGATATTTTGTTTAAGCTTTGATATCGTTGCAAATAAGACTTTTTGAGTGAAGGTAATTCTCATTCCCTCTGTAGTCTTGTTTGCTGATAGCTTTGGCTTTTCTAAAATTATTTAGGAGAACGTTTCCTAATGTTCTGGCCAGTTAAATGCACAAAGGAACAGCTTATCCTCCAACAATAAATTTCAGTATTTTTATCAATTATAAAAAAGGGAATTAAGCACAATAAATAAAATCTTTTAAAAGAAAAATTATGTATTACCGTCTAAAAAAAAACCTTTAAAATAAAAGTTGAGAAAAAGTCAAAAAATTAAAATTTGGACACCTCGAAAATGATTTTTTTGATATGTCGTAGTAGAATTCTTTTTCCTCATGCGAAAAGCTATCGAAAAGTCGATGGCACAATATCGATTGCTAAATCACAAAAGTTGTGCAGACGCTCAATATAAAAAATTTTTATCCGACCAAAATTGTCTGCAAAACCTACCTTAGTCCTTTGAAGCCGACTAAATCTTTAAAATATTAAAAAACAAATATATCGTCATATAAAATGCAAAGGTCATATCATCATTTTTCAAAAATTTTCAGGAGCGATAAGAAACTTAATAAAAAGCAAACTATTGTGATTACAAAAATAGTTTTTCAGGATAGTATCATTAATTCATAATTTGTTAAGGTTATTGACCAGAAAAAAATCGTTGTTAAAATCACAATAGTTGCCTTTTTAATAAGTTTTTTATCTCTCCTGAATTTTTTTTAAAATGAAGATAGGCCATTTTGCATTTTATATGACGATATGTATGTATATGTATTTTTGATAGAAGGTAAAATTTTTATGGGTTAAAGCTATTTATCTATTTTTTTTAATAATAAAACAAAAAAGTAACAAACACAAGAGGTATATAAAAATTCATTTAATAAAGTTATTAACTATAATTATTCATTGATCATATGCAATAAAACGTATAAAACCCAATTATAACAAGTGAATAACAATTTGTTACCTTAAGTTTTTAAAATTTTTAAAAAATAGTATTTAACTTTATTAGACATAAGATGAGCTCCAAAACATCCTTATACTATGCAGACAACGTAAAAAATGTATTTAAAAAATGCATAGTTTGCTTATTGTTGACCCGCACTTTGGGACAGATAACATTGTAAAATTCTACACGGTTGCATTGTAGAATATGCCTAAAAAGCGAGTATCTCTGCAACTGACGTTTTGGAACTAAACCATGGACCAGTGTTCTATAACACTAACAATATCGGCCTCCAAAGAAGTCCATCTTGTATAAGAAGCACCTAATATCTTATGGGGTGCACAGAACAGTATTCCTAATTTTATTATTTTCGGAATATGCGAACAACTTTAAATATTACTACAAAGAACCTCAACAATACCCCTAACACACGTCTTACGTACTTTGAAAAAAATTTTACCTTGTCATGATAAGTTGTTATTGTTTTTTTGAAAAATTTCAAACAATAATTAGATCAGAGTGGCTTTTTCGTCAAAATACGTAAGACTTGTGTGATAGTGTAAAACGGCCTTAAGTACGTACAATTTAGCCAATCCGGTTGTTGCCAATCTGATAAATTTAATAACTATTGTTTATTGATAAAAAAATTTTATAAGGAAACAAATTTTAACGACATCTAACTTAGTAAGCTCAAATAATGAATTTCATTTCATTGGCTACATCCATAGTTTCATCAACAATCAAAAAGAAATTGCACTTCTCTGCTTTACCAGTGTTCTAAAAAAAAATATATAGCACATTTTCTCAAACCGACCAAAATTAGGTTTGGCCTACCATCCGACCAAACGAAAAATATCCGACCAAATTTGGTCGGAAAGGACCAAGCTCGGCAACCCTGATATATATATCTGCACAACTTTTGTGAAGAGTGCCTTAAGGCACTCTTCGGTATTAGAGGGCCAAATAAAAAATGTTAAAATCTATCACTTTATTTAAGTCACACTGTTTAATACCCATAAATCTCAGTTAAGTAATACATCTTTCAGTGGCTTTACTTACCTAAAAAGAAATAGAAAAATAAATTCTTAGTTAAGTAACTTAAATATTTAATTAGATTGATTGATATGGGTCTTCAAACTAAAATTATAAAGAACTTTTAAATACAAAAAAAGAGGAAGACTCTTCAAGTGTAGACATTTATCTGTTACAAAAAAAAATCTCTGTCCATACAAATTTAACAATACAACAAATGGTAACATAAAAAACAACTCACGGCAAGAATTTACAGTAAATATTTTTAAAAAAGATAAAAAATAAAAAAATAAAAAAGATAAAAGAATACAGAACAAAGCAGCCACAAAAACCAAAACACAGTGGAATTAAGTGTATGAAAATCGATTTTTTTTTTATTAGTTTTTGCTCTTAGCTCCTAAAAGCTGTCAAATTTATAAAACATGTAAAAAATTTTATCAAAAATATTTATATAAAAAAGCTCTGCACTTTAAACATCGAATAAACACAATCACCCCTATCGTGAATAATTTTTCAATCGTTATTTGTTCGCTTTTCACGTATTTGCGATCATGGAAAACTCCCATGAAAAAAATTAATTCATAGGAGAATAATAACGTGAAAAAAATGTTCGCGGGAAAAAATTCCCCTTATCGTGAACAATTTTTCCCCTCGTAATTTCTTCACTTTTCCCTTTGAATTTCTCACTTTATTTTTGCTGGGGAACAAAACATTTGTGTAAGTAGTTCTTCTCATAATTCGAATATTGAAGTTACAAAATTAATATCAAGGTCAATTTCCGTTAAAAGAGGCACAAACTCATATGTATATTGTGTAAAAAAAGCATTTAAAAACAGGTCGATTTCCTGAGGAGTTATGAAGCTTTTTAAAGACGTGGTGGCAGAATTTTAGAAATTTTTTATACTAAATTAAAGCGCAAAAAGCTAATGTTGCAACCAAA
This sequence comes from Pollenia amentaria, assembly GCA_943735925.1. Lineage (NCBI taxonomy): Eukaryota > Metazoa > Arthropoda > Insecta > Diptera > Polleniidae > Pollenia > Pollenia amentaria. The sequence goes on from OX031008.1 coordinate 125,690,001, forward strand.
CTATCACTCCAATACAATATATTTTATTTTGTTTTTTTTTAACTTTTCTTTAAAATATACATACATACGTGTATATTTTTGAGCAAAAATTTTTTTTAATGTTTTTTAATAATTCTTTTTTACATTCACTGAGAACTGATAGCGCGAAAAATGTTCACGGGAGTTTCACGATAGCATTTTTCCCTTCGAGGGGAATAAAAATTTCATGGGAACAAAAATTCCACTTGTTTTTCACGATAGGGGTGAATAAGTCTACTAACGCCGCTGAGTGTGGACACCAAAGTTGGAAACCGAAACGAATTTCGGTATCTATATCAATAACGGTATTCGATGTTAAACAGTGTTTAAGCGGTATCGGTATTAATAACGGTATGAGTTGCCAACATTGGTAGATACTAAAGGGATGCATGAACAACTTCATTCATAAACATATTGAAATGTTTATTCACTGAAATTCATGTTCGAATAAAATTGAGATTACTGAACAAACTGTTGTTGTATTCATGCTACTGGCACGGTTGCCAGATTTGACGATTTATCTTTCATTTTGACGATTTCTAGGTACAAAAATGGACCATTGACGGTTGGACGATTTTTATCCTAAATTTGACGATTTTTCATATAAAAAATTTTGAACAAATTCACAAATATTTTTAATATAATATCACAATTTATTTAAGCTTCCTAGATACTTTCATTTATTTGATTGGCAGTAATTTTCATTTCTTAAGGTCTCAATAGTTTTTACTTTCTTTTTCCGTTCTGTTACGTTCCTTTGTGTACAATATTTACTAGGACAAACAACAAGCCAGGCAGCCGAACGGGTGGACGGACACAGTAAGATCGATTTAAAAAGGTATTCTCAAATAATCACATAGCTAAGGTGATGTAGGGTCAGAGCTGCCATTGTTGGTTATTTCTAACCAAAATTGGCAATTTTTTTTCTCAATGTTGAGATGTGAATGTTTTGCTCATTTTGGTTACTTTTTTTTCTAAAATATAAAAGATGTTGCATGGCGTATTTCGATTCGAATGGAATTATTTACGACTTCGAATAATGTGTACTTTGCGCAACGATTTACATATCTGTTTCAAATAAACAGCTACCATATATTTTTCTTAAGATTTTTGTTAAGAAAAAAATTACCAAATGTGATTTTTAAGTTCTAGTTAATCGATGGATATTTTCAACTATTTTTTAAATGAGCGCAGTTTTTCCTAATTTTAATGGCCATTTTCCCAATGTATCGACAAATTGCAGGTTACTTAATGTCCACATAACTGTATTAGACCGACAAACTGTCCGTTAACGATTTTGGTTTTCTCAATATACCGACAAAAACATGGTTTTCAGTTGGCAGCACCTCTCAAGATATATGAAAAAGTTGGGAGTGAGCTGATTGAATTTGTCTGTACGGCAAATAAATAATTGGCAGATGAGTGCCGGTCAGTTTTGCGACAGAATAGAAGCAAATGAGGCATTGAGAAAACTAAATTTCTTCAATGTGCAGTTTTTCGTTGGGATAATCTTCTAATGAGAAAACGGCCATAAGAGTAGTAAAGGTAAGTGGTACTTAAAGTAGAAAGTGCATAATATCACTTGGAATCGATTTCAGAATATCCTGCAGATAAGCCAAATGGCTTCGCGGGACTAGATATAAGATCCATAATGTTTATAAAAAAAAATTTAAATAAGAAATTGAATGGAAAAAAAAAAAAAAAAAAAAAAAAAAAGTACACAAAAGTAGTTTAAGTATTTCTAAAAACTTGAATAGAAGTAAAATGTTCTAAGTTTACATTAATTCCAGGAGTATATTTTAATATATTGAAATACACATATGTAGGAATATTAAAGATTTTTCAAAAATAAATTTATATATAATCTATAATTTTAGAATTTATGGAATTTACCGTAAGAAAATGGCGTGAATTTAAAAATTTTAAATTTAATTTTTTATAACCTGTCGGTATATTTATTTAATGTTTTTTGGCAGTATTTTCCATATTTATAAATTTCGTTTATTGTAAACGATACATTCAAAAAAAATTCAATTTATTAACTTTAAATATACAGAATTTTGTATGGACATTTGACGGTGTTTAACTCTTAGAAAATAAAAAATTTCTTATGAAAAATGTCTCAAATAAATAAAAACTTTTAATTTAAGTTTCTCGTTATTTGTTTAATATTTACAAGAATTGAATTTCTTGTTTTGTTTTCTTAATTTGTAATTAATATTTTCCTATTAATTTTAAAAAAATTTTCTATTAACAAAAGGCATTTCTAATTTGGTTATATTTTTTTTCACATTTGGTAACTTTCTCAAATATTTTGGTTGTAAAAATGTTGTTAGTCGTGGCAACACTGTGTAGGGTATAAGTAGTAACATGTGCCGTATCTCTGATTGTCACCAATTCTTTATACTAAAAATGTTTTGATTGCATTTTATAGGTCTTGAAAAAAATGGACTTATTTCGAACATTTTCAATCTTAAGGCTTTTATTACAACTTGCCGTTAGTTAAAGGAAGGATTTGTCGGACGCATAACAAGTTACTTATTATTTTAACTTTAGTTTAAACTTCCTGATCGGATGAACTTGACTTTATTATATTGCTCACTTTAGTTTAGGGCAAAGTTGCAATTGTGAAAAAATTTTTATACCTGGGACAATATCCTGCTCTTTAACTAACGGCAAGTTGTAATAATGACCTTAAAATTCATATACTTGTCTGCAAATCGATGTAAAATATGTTCCATATGTGTTCATAATAATTCCGAGGTGATATTTATATCGGTGCTAGGTTCCATTTTGCGAGCCAGACGAAAGTTAATCGCTAGTTCGTAGAGAGATCAAACGGTTATGATTGGATCGGTTTTAACCGGTTATTTTAGTTTTGCCAAGGCCGGTTATTTTAAAATGTCCATTTTTCGAATATCGAATTTGGGTATATTAAACCGATTATTTTAATAATGTGTTGTTGTAAATGGTCCCGTAATTTAAGGATTTTACTAATTGAATATTCGGCAAACTTAATCTTTTTATGGAGAATATAACAAAACAAAAATTATAAACAATAGCCGTATTCACAAAATCCTTTGTATCATTGTATCGATTGTATGTTGTATTAAAATATATAGTTCACTATTGTTTTTTATACACCATACAATCGATAGAACGATACAAGGGGTTTTGTGAATATGGCAAATGTTAATACAAATCTCTTATAAAAGCGAGTGTTCTTGTAAAACAAACACAATTCAAAATACTACAAAAAAGTGATTAGTTAAAAAGTAAATAGTAATTTGTGCGAGAGTATTCTTAATATTAAATATATTTTTCTGGAGATATTTCGAACGGGATTAAAAAGACAAAGTTAGGTGCCTGATGTGCCCTAAAATTGTAAGTTTCAAAGGTTCTTTCAAGTCACGACTTATTGATCACCTTTAATTAGTCAGCATACTAGCCATTAATGTACTCCAAATAAAACTTAACTCCGTTCGAAGTAGTTCTACATAGACGACAAATAATACTTTACTAAAATACGCAGGTCAAAAATATATCATTGGCTGAAATATTAGCCCCTGCGGAATCAACGATATGGAAAAAATTTATCTGTTTTATTTATTAAAACACCAAGAACTAAAAAACAAATTTGAAGAAATCAAACAATGTCATGGTAGATTTTAAATTGTGGTCGTATTGCTGAAACAAAATAATTTGAAATATATAATTCTGGCTAAAAGGTTGTGTTTGTAACTCTTCAAAAATATGGTTAAAGTCTACTGATTCTTAAAGACATGCTTAACCACCAACAAATTAAAACTAATTTGAAATAAAATTGGGAGAATATCTCAAAAGTTTAATTTATTATATTCTTATAATTTTTTATTTGCTTTTGCAAAACGTTTGTCTAGATCAAACATCCTTTAAGAGTTTCAAAATTACATTTTGCAATTATCTACTAGCAAATAAAGCTAAATTGTTTTGTTTTTATTCAAATTGACGTCTTGTTACAAAAACTTATTTGATTTTTGTGTTTTTATGTATTCAAAGTAAAACCGGTTATTTTAAGAATGCTCCCTACTAGATCGCTGTAGAATTTACAAATGAGCCAGAAACACTTTACGCCCGTCGTTTGGGTGTTAAGTACAACATTTCTAAAATCGTAAAAATAATTTCGCAAATACACAATTGATTCTTTATTTATGGCCTCTGTTTTCCATAAAAATGTTTACATTTAAAAGAATATGGAACACTCTACTTGCTATGCAAATTTTTTCCTGTTAAAACCACAGTGTCTCAGTAAAAGGTACAATCATATTGAAAGCATATATTATACCGAAAAAAAATGTTAAGGCATATTTGCATACAAATTAATGTATGAATAAACTTGTGTAAATATGCATGTGAAAAAATGTGTAAATGTAACCGCTTGTGACCAGGTAAATGAAACATATGTATGCATACATTCCAATACATTTACATGAAAACACACATATGACTTTACAATGAATTCATTTGTAGCCACATATTTTTTAACCATGTCCTGTATGTAAAAATGGGAAAATATATATTTTGATATCCTTTTTTGGTTTATGACTTTTTCTTTTCTGTTACTTTATGGTTGAATATTAAAGTAAATATTTGTTGCATAAAACCAAAGGTATATTTTTGACAGGTGGAGAAAACAAAAACAAAAACTTGATGAAATAAAATATAATGTTAAAGGAATGAATTTAAATTAACAAATGTAAATCTTAAATGGATGGATGGGAAAAGGATGATGATGATGATTATGTGAAATATCTTAATTTAACAAGTAATAGTTTTTTGTAAATCGGGATTATTAAGACATAAGGAGCCGATTTTGTTACTATTTCCTTTAGATTATAAAGCGTGATCCATTTCGAGGTTCCCTACTTTTTTAAAGAAAAATTCATATTCAAATTTAATGGCGAATGTTTATTATCATTTGAAAGAACATTCTTTGGCATTTATTTTTGAAGATTGTTTCTATCAAATGTTGGCCGTTGCTACGTCGCAGATGGTCCATCCGTTGAGTCCAATTTTCGATGACTTGTTCGAGCATTTCGACTTGTAACTGGCGAATGACACGCGTGGTGTTTTCCTCCAAGGCCTGCATCGAACCGGGTTTGTCCGCATAAACTTAAGATTTTATATATCCCCACAGGAAAAAGTCTAACGGTGTAATATCACACGATCTTGGTGGCCAATCGACCGGCCCAAAACGTAAAATTATGTGCTCACCGAAGTGTTGTCTCAATAAATTCATTGATTGATGCGATGTGTTGGAAGTGGCGCCGTCTTGCTGAAACCAAATGTCGCAGAGATCACGAGCTTCAATTTCAGGCATCAAATAGTCGGTTATCATGGCACGATAAAGCTTTACTGCCGTATTCATAAAAAATAAAATAGATTTCAAACGTATTTTAAAACTAAATTTCCATACAAATTTTCCTTAAAATATATTTCATATCAAATTTAGTTTTTTATGAATACGGCAGATAAGCTTTAATTCATTCTATCATTTGTTTTGAGTGGCGGCTTCTTTCTCTGTTTGGTGTCGCCGTGTATGTGCTGGTCATCGGCTTCCTTGGGAACTCTACTTAATTATAGAATTCGTTACATGACCGTCAGGTTTGTTTAGGGTGTAGTCAATCCATCTCCATTTTCGGCACAGGATCTCGGTTCTGATGGAAACTTGGTGTGCTCTTTGCCCATAGGTTTTAGTTTGAGATGGTAACTGGCCAAAAGATTTTTAATATTCTTTGAAGGCAATAGTTTAGGAATATTTGGACGCTATTAGTATTTCCAGCTGCCGCGTTTCATGATATCGAAATAGTAACACAGACTTATCGCATAAAAACTGATTAGTTAGGTGTTGATCGCCAAATGGTGTTGAGTCATCCAAACACTTCCAGTCATCCAGGCACTAGCTCTGTTTGTTATGTCATCTCCAGATCCACTTGTAGATGTTAGCAGGCAGCCGAGGTAACAAAACGACGTAACATTTTCTTGAGTTCGGTGTTACTTATCGCATTCACTCTCATTTACCCAAAAGGGACTACTGAGGGACCCAAGCGAGCTGTCTTCGCGATGGCTGCCAAATGAACCTATTCACTTTCATTCGGCCATGTTCTGTAAACTGAAATCACGTGGAATTAAAATCGATGGAGATTTTAAGTTCAATGTTTGCAAAAAATTAGCATAGCTTTTCCTGATTTCCAACGTAGTTTTGGTAGATGTGTGGTCCTCAAAGTATGGCGTATATAAAAAAAAAAAATTTTAAGACTTTAAACACAGAATAGAATTCAAAATTTGGTCGATTACAATTTCTTATCTTTGTTTCACGGAATTAATTGTAAGTCCCGTTTCCAGCTGCACTGCATTTAGTTTGGCCTGTATATCCTCGCATCAGCTTACGTCTGCATAATCTACGCCTTCTAGACGAATAGCATATATACGGCCATATCATGGAAATCGAAATCACTTGAAATTGAAATCGAACAAATTTTAGAAACTCTCCCGTATTCAAAGTTCATAAATATACTTCCTCATATTTTGAGAACCACCTTCACCTTCCTCTATCTAAACTACTTTTGAAATCAGGAAAAGCTGCTTATATTTTTGCAAAAAATCAATTTAAAATCTTCGTCGATTTCAATTTCACGTGATATCGATTTCCATGACATGGCCAATAGTAAGAATAAATTTTAAAAGCGATAAGTAATTCAAAAAAGCAGATTTATGCCCATTACTTGATGAAATAAACAGTTTGTCCTGTAAGACAATTTTCAAATGTGACAGATTAAGCAGAATCAAGCTTCAATTTTAGGTATTGTTTTTTTTTTCAAAATTCAATAAATTCTAATTCAGATATTTTTTACTAAAAGCCCTCAGTTTTGGCTTCGTTTATCCTAATCGATCCCAACAAAAAATGTCATCAAAATATTATTAACCCTCACAAATAACAGCATATATAAATCGTTGTCCTACTAAAGATTACAACTCAAATCCACACACACGCTTTACCTTCATTTAAATGTTGTCATTATTTTTGACAATATTGTTAAAACAAAACAATAAAGAAAAACAATTTATTTAAATTCGTTGTAATTTTCATGTTTAATCCTCTTGTGACTGGCTGCTGCCGGTCTGTCTCTTATTAAAATAATAAAATAACAAAAATAAATTTTAACACCTTTAATGGTTGTCATCTATGTGTGTGTTAAAGAAGTACATTTGTATGAGTTGGAACTTTTCAGAATTTGTTTAAAATAAAATTAAATTTAAATGATGATAAATTATTGCAAAATTATAAGTCATTTAATGCACATGCTCGTTTTGTTTGTATCCAAGCAAACACCCGGCTTTGTTCGTATAAAAAGAATAAACGGTAATTTACGGTTTATAAGTGATTTTAAAATTAAGATTTCCTAATGGCCAATTTCACTAATTTATTCCATCTAAATATCAATTTGTTTAAAATTCGTTTTTCATATCAAATAAAAATAAAATTTCGATATTTTAATCAGGCTTAAATTCATTGAATTTAATTTTCTTTAAATTATTTTTATGAAGAAAGGAAATTTATTTAACAGTTCAATAAAATAACCACAATACTAATTATTGTTAACAGCTGTGCTGAAAAAGGTCAACAAGAAAAAGAAAGACAAAAACATGAAAAACAAACAAAATATATTTTGGATTTCAAGAAGAATTTTTAACAAAAAGTACGAAAAACAGAAGCAAGGAAATACATGTAAATCAATTAAAATAGGTAATCATCCATTCAAAGCAAATTTCGATCTACAAAGGTAAACTACCATTTGGTTTAAAGATTGATGTTTGACTAATGACGTTATCCGTCTTCAATGGCGGTGAGTGTTAAACGACAAACCCCTCAGGAGAGATTGTGTGGTTACTAAAGAGCTGCACAAGCACAAGAAAAATTGCTTACAAGCAATTTCATTAAATGTAGATAGTATGTGTATATAACTCTCTCATTACAAAACTCATACTTCCAAAACAATTGTTTTGCTTTACGATCAAAATATAGAAGAATAGAACAAAACTGCACTAGAACAATGCTGAACTAGAATAAGGCTGAATTAGAACAAAGATGAAGTAGAACATTAAAACAGAAATAGAACATTCCAAGCATGTTTGAATGTTTTGATTGTAAACATAAACCAAAGAGAAAATTGCAAAGGGAGAAACATTTGCGTTTTGTTATGAATATAAAAAAGCTTAAAAAAAGTTTATAGTTAATAGGTATTAACTTTTATTTGCAAAAATTTATTGTTTTTTATTTACATACATATGTGTATATGAAGGTACTTAGGTCTAATATTTAAATCTAATATTTAATATTTAATTAAGAAGAATTCATTCTTTTTATAGAAATAAAAAATAAAAACATGTACTACATAGTATAATGGTGTGTTTTTTCCGCAGTCTCCAAATGGAATTCTGTTTTATAGGATTTTATGTTTTTAACAAATTTAACAATAACTGACAAAATAAAAAATTTTTTAATTAGAAATATTGGTTAAATAAACGTTTAAAGTTTTATATAAAAATAAAAAAAGACTCAAGCTTGATAATATAATACTAAAGGTCGACTACAATAAAATATATGTACATTTAGGAAATAACTCAAAAAAATAAATGTTGCTTACATTTAATGCATCCATTTCTGTTATAAGCTAAGATCACTTTAAATTTTTTAAATTCCTAATTACGTGCACTCGATGCTTTTACTATAATTTACCGTTTCTTTATTTCATTGTCTGTTTTTGTGTTGATATTCTGTTTGTTTTGATAATACAAGCACTAACAAAGCAGAAGAGAAAAACTTTTCAAGTTATGCTTGTTTTGTTTTGGTGAGAATAATGTGTTGTTATGTTTGTTTTGCTATGTATTTTTACAGTGCAATAATATGATTGATAGTTGTGTGAAGTAGAACACAGAACATTAAGAATATTTTGCGCAGCCCTTTAGTGGTTACAATCAAAACTAGTCAGGACAACCTGTCCGTGGAAACCTGGGTTCGTTTCGCAGCTCAGTCAAGAATGAAAAATTATCAATAAATTTTAATTAATTTCATGTTGTAAAAAAATAAATAAAAAAATTCATAGCATGTAACTTAAATTTAGGAACGCATGAAATGCACAAAAAGTATCATACACATCTACGCATTAACGCATGGTGTGGACTTTCAGATTTCGCTTCGAAAGTTAGCTTCGTTCTTAACATTAAATATGTTACTATGTTAAACAACATATTTCTCACTCAATGACTGCTATGTTAACAGAATTTTACTAGTTTCAACTAAATTATCATTTTACAACTAAAACCCATATGGAAAATTGGAGAAAAATGGGAGAAATTGAAATTATGGGCGGATTAGCCCTAAAAGGGTGAAAAGCCAAGGCCCTAATCATTTCAGACCTGTAAATGATATGTCCAGATTTAATTTCAGATCAGAGTTATATAAAACATTTAAAATTTTTAAACTTTAGTAGGTACATATGGGAAATTGGTGAAAAATGGGAGAAATTGAAATTATATTAAATTTAGCACTTTCCTACTTTTTTCTTTGTGAAACGCTTGTTATAAAAATCAATTTACAAATACAAAATAAAAATTAGAGTAAATAATAAGCTGTTGCTTAAAGGGAAAAGAAATTCTATAATATTGTTGCTGTTTTAAGTGTAATTTTCTATGCGAACGTTAACGTTCCAAATCGATGAACTGGCAGTTAAATATTAACAATCTTTAACACTATAATTTCTTATAATAAAAAAATTATTCTACTTGAGTTTTGTAAATTTTACCTTGAATTCAAATTCGTATCGGTTTAGTATCGCCGATATTTCTTTTTGTGTATCGGTATCGTATCGGCAAAAAGGCGTAACGTTAATTCACTGCTAGTAAACGCGCTTAAATTAAACGTGAAATATTTGTATACAAAATAAAACCAAAGTTTGGCTTTTTATTTGTAATGAAAATTAGTAAAAGTCCCACATCTCACAATTACGTCCGCTCTCAAATCGAAGTTGATTTAAAATCAATACGGTTTTCAAATGAGTCTCAAAGTATTTGCAACCATATTCAAGTATTCTTAAAAAAAATATTCAGCCATGTCACATAGTACAATTCCGTTCGGAACCGAAGAAAACATATTTGTTTATTGATAAAAAGTATATTTTGATAGTATTTTGGCCTTTAAGATACAGAAAACTCCCATTCCGTTCATGCAAACAGAAATGGTTTCATTCCGCAAAGTTTTATCGTAATTTTCTGAAGCACCAAAACACGGAATGAATTCCGTTTCCGAAAGAAATTTCACTCTGTGAATTGGCTGATTGTCTCAATTTTATTACATTTTTAAAACCCACTTAGGCTGGGTTTTTAAGATCACAGTTAAACTAGGTTTTGCTAATCTGAAAACAGATTTGTGCCTTCATTACCGGGTGTAAACAAATTTTTAACGGAACAGATTAGTTTTGCCCTAAATGTTGGTCTTAAATTAAATAATAAAAAAATCACATTTAGCCAAAAAAAATCCGAGTTTCAGAATACGTTAAAGCTTAATCCACATCTCAAAACCCTGGCCTTAAAAAACAAATTAGGGGAATAAAATTTTTCAAATGTTTCCCTGAGATTTGAAAAAGATTTCGGAATAAGATTTGATATTTAATAAAAACGAAAAAAAAAAACAAAATTTTACTTTGTAAATATTTGTCAAATAGATTTAAATAAGAACTTAATAAAATATGGAATATAAAATTATCAAAATTAATTATTTTTTAAACCAGTTTTATTGCACTTTAAGAACGTCTTGAGAAATACTATGCATAGAAAAGTGAGATAAAGTCCCTTCTTAAGCTTTTTGTCTCAGATCAATATTAACAGCCGTATTCAAAACAAAAAGTCAGCCACAGTTTGTACGCTACGTACAACGAGCTGATATCTAAAATGCGGATTAAGCTTAACAGGCTGTTAGCACAGATTTAATTCATTAAAACTTTTATCAGTCTACTAACTTTAAATAAATCAACTCTGAATTTTAATGATGCCACATTTTATTACACAAAAAAAGCAACACGTTTTGCATTAACCATCGCTAATTTAGTCATTTAATTTATTATCCCCTCTACACATAAACATTTTAAAAAGTTTTTGAAATTAAATTAATTAAAAAAAGACAACAAATTAAAAAACAGAAAGTAAATTAAAAAAAAACAGCAAAGTTGTTTGACATTAACCAGCTGTTTTTTAACAAGTAGGCAAACGTTTGGCAGCTCCTTAACAAGAGTTTAGCAAATCGTTAGCCAGAGTTTTGTAAGTGTATTCTGAATAGACTTTGCGCTAGTTTCATTCCAACTTTTCGTTTTGAATACGGCCTTAAATCTTTATCTAAGTCTATCGAAAAATTTAAATACATGTTTAGATTTAAAAACGATTTGAGGATAATATGAAGAGTAAAAATTGCTTATGTATTAATATTTTTAACGGTCGTCTAAATGTTTGCTAGGTATTTATATATTTGTGTTTACATGTGCGTGTGAATTTATTTAATTTGTATTCTGAATATAAATTTAGTAAATTTTATACAATTTAATTTTATTAACACTTAAAAACATTTACTAATACTAATGCTTTACACAAATAACACTAAACGATTATAATATTTTATTACAATAATTAACAATTTAAAAATAAATTTTAAAATTTAATGAAAATCTACGGTAATAAAATATTTGTTGGAATGAAATGTTATTAATATAAAACCAGTTAGAGTGCTATATTCGACTGAGCCGAATCTTTTATACCATGCGCCGGCAGTAGTGATGATGATAAAAATAATGATAAAAACATATATATTATTAACTAATATTTACAAAAACGAACGTCAGCATTAAAATTGGTTGCAGTTTAGACCAGAATTAAATTATTGACCGACAATAAGAAAGTTTTATGCGTTTCTTGTTAGAACTTTGAACTGGCTTGAGTAAAATATCATGATTCGTAACATTTTTAGCCGAACTAAAATAATTTTCAAAAATTATTTTCGGGAATGAAATATTTTATTAATTAACTCATTTATTAATGATGTGCTAATAATCCCAATTTTTGAATGAAAACACTGAAATTTATTGTTGTGGTAAAGCTAGTTTCTATGCGCATTTCGCTGGTTAATTTTTAGGAGGGTAATTTGTATTGGACCTATGGTAAATTATGGACCAATCATCCCAAAATTCTGAAGACTAATTTCTGATTTATATGGGGCCTAGTGTAAATTATGGACCGATCTTCACGAAATTTGGCAGTAAAACTGTGACGTACCGAATTTCATTATGATAGCATTATTTATTACGGTTTAAGGTGTACTAAGCTGTTTTAAAGGAGTAGAGTTTATATGGTTAGAGTTCGAAATTTAACAGTAGTGGTATTAAGGTGTTAGTAATCTATTTCTTTAAATATTTATGTACATTTTTTTAAAATAGTATTTTATGCAACCGCCGACAAAAGGGGCGTGGACGAAAATTGTAATTTTATGAACTCCTGGTTCCAACTTAAGATTTTTTAAACTTTCGCCGACGTTTAAAGTTGCATTTGCTAAACAAAAGTATGGAAACATATGTTTTTGAGCCTTACCTGCGTATGACCATAACACATATTTCTGCCAAGTTTCATCAGTCTAGGGGCACTCAATAACTTTTAAGAAGCAATCTAAGCTAAAACAAAAATTAATGTCCGGCTAGATTGGCGAAATATCCTTAAGTGCGCTATAGAGAAATCTTATGAATAATAAAATTCTTTGAATTGTTTTAAATTTCTTAATTAAAATATTTTTAGGGTGACGTGAAGGGCTTTACAAAATTAAAAAAAAAACAATATTTTTCTAAAACGGAGTTAACTTTCTAAGAAAATTTACAAAATTAGAAAACTGGTCACTGCATTTTCCCAATTAAAGGCTACCGTTTTTTTCCTTTGGAACTACCTGTAAGGAAATGTAAGGCCTGAAATAGAATAAAGTAGTTGTAGTATTAGCTTAAGCTGACGAATGCACTGCAGCGCAACAAAGTTATAAAGTTCGAATTTTACGCTTCAATTTCTACTGCAGCAACAATTACAACTACCTATTTTGTTGATAATACATAGCTTTTGACAGCTTGCAGCGATACTCGTAACGTTGTACTACAGCGACTATTCGTTTCCCACTTTAAAGCAAATATCCGAGAACAAGTAAAAAAAATAATGGGACCTGAAATTCTCAGAAAATGTATGTGAAATACTCTGAGAAAAGCACGTACAACTATTTATAACCTGTAATTAAATTTTAAATTAATGTCAACCAGGACTAATGTCAGAAAGGAAACATTTATTTATTGACGTCACTTATGCACCACCATGTTCCTACTTCCTGCTTTAATTTTTTACTAAATATCTAGCAAAAACATTAGCCGAGTTCAGAGTTTGATGCAAATAGTCTGGCGAAAGAGCAAGTGCAAAATATCGTAGCTGTTGTTTAAGCCAGCAACAAATACACAGGGTACTGCATCTCGTTTAGGAATGAAAAAATCAATTTAGCCATTAGAAATATTTTAAGCCATTTGTATTTAACAACATATCCCTTAATTCTTTTAAATGTTTAGAGCAAAAAATGTTATAAATGCTACCATTATTGTGTTGTACCCTTTAACTTTTCTTTGTTAGTTAAGGCAAATTACTGTTACAAAAAAAATCATCAGTTTTATCGATAATTTGAGCTTTTCGTTATGCAAAGATTTTAATCTTTAGTTTTTGTTACTAAAAATTTATTAATGCAAACAAAAATAATCCCTAATGTGCAATTTTAGTGTAGTAAATAAATCTTATGATTTTTTTCTTTTCTTTTAAGATCTTGTCTAGCCGTTTTTTAGGCATTTTGTACTATACATTTTGTAATTTTTAGTAGTAAAGAGATGGCATTACTGATTTGCTTTTTCGCAAGACGGTTTGCACTAACCACTGAATGCCGCTATTAAGTCTTGCATAGCAAAAAAAAACGCATAACTTTTATTTGCAGTATTGCTTATCTATCCCTCCTTTTTAATTAAAGAAGTTAATTTTAACGGCAAACCATTTTGTACTAAAAAAGCGAAATTTATGAACGAATTCCATCTTTTTTTACAAACTTTTCTAAAATCAAATTTTTTACTTAAACAAAAGCAATTTAAAAATGTAGTTAAGTAAATATTTATGTTCACATTTATAAATTTCATACTCTTTTCGGTAGCACTCAGTCTTTATTGAAGAGTTTTTTACTTTTATTGTTAAAAAGGTACACATACATAAATTGTTTAAGTTTAAGATTGTTTATATAAAATTGATTTAATTTTTAAAATACAATATTTAAACAAGAAAACGTTGTGTTCGTGTTTTTTTTAGTACACTTCATATAACATTTTTATTCTTTCTTTAAGTTCCTTTTTTTAAGATTTACAGCCTTATTTTTGAACATTTTTTAGAACGTTTTTTATTGTTTTATTGTTTAAAAGGTTATAATAAAAAAATGCACATATACTGTTAAAAACCCTCACACACAATGCTTTTTCTCATGTAGAATATAAGTACTCGTATATACAAATTAATGTATGTATGAATTAGGGTTCCTTATTTTAAGGACTAAAAATATTCCCGTTTGAACATAAAGTGTGTTTTTCATTTTCGGGAAAAATATAAATCAAAAATATAATACAATATCTAGAATCGGAGCAAGTTTTTATATTCACATAACATTTTAAAATATGCACGACAAAAAGAAAGAAATATGCTAATAAATATGTAAAAAAAAAATTTGAATATGCATAGCAAAATGTTAAATTAATATAAAATGACCCGCCAATTTTACCGAGTTAAGTTATTATTAAAGGCCATCTTACACTATCCCATAAGTCTTAAGTATTTTCACATACATAAATGCTTCCCTGATCTCATTATTGTTTGAAAATTAAAAAAAAAACAATAACAATTTTTCTTAAAATAAATAAGTAATCAAATAAGTAAGGCTTGTGTGATAGTGTAAAGTACATTTAACTAGCGGGTGATTCATCGTGAGGTTTCATTTATTATGTAAAATAAAACACAAAAATGTTAAACTGAACTTAAACTTTTTATGATCGGTTAAAAGTACAATTTATGGCATTTACTGTTTGAAAATGATATCAGGTAAATGTTGGCCATGATTTCGTATTTGGTGGTCCATTCAGAAAATCCAATTTTAACAACTCATTCGAGCACATCGACTGGTATCTCACGAATAACACGAGTGATGTTGGCTTCCACAGCTTCAATCGTAACTGGCGCTTTTTTCCAGAAGAACTCAGATTTTACATATTCCCAGATAAAATAGTCCAAAGGTGTGATATCGCACAATCTAGGTGGCCAATTTACCGTAGAAAAGCGTGAAATGAAAATGATTGTAGCGCCGTCCTGTTGCTTGCGCTTGATTTTCAGGAAGCACATAGTCCGTTGACATGGTGCGATATCGGTTACTATTGACGGTAACATTCTAATTTTCCTAATTTTTGAAGAAATATAAACCAATGATTCCACAAGCCCATAAGCCACACAATATCGTTGTTTTAATTGGATGAAATGATAGCTCTTGATACTCCTCGGGTTGCTCATCAGCCCAAATGCGGCAATTTTCTTTATTCACGTATCCATTGAGCCAGAAATGTGTTTCATCACTGAACAAAATTTTACGATAAAACACCGGATTTTTATTGAGTTTTTCCGGAGCCCGTTCACTGAAAATAAGACGCAAATTTAAGTGGACTATCTTCAATGCTTGCATTAATTGAATTGGCTTGTCTTATTCGACACTTCACTACGTGTGGATATGGTATAACCGGTCGAGTATCATCGATTAATGTAAACTGGGAATCAAATTTGCGAATGGTGTTGGCAATTGTGATCTCAGCAGGTCGATTATGCGCACCGAAGGTTCCTCGAATCGCGCGAAAAACATTATACCATATCATCATATTGAAAATCAAACCTCACGATGAATCACCCTTTATTACTATTACTGTCATTTACCAATATGTTTACTGATAGTTAAAGTAATAGTCAATAACTGAACTTGGTGAGATTGACTGTAAATGACTAACCCCCATATTTAACATGAAAATAATTTTTCAAATCGAAAGCCAACCAAAAATGTACGTTTTTCTTCTTGTCGTGTTTGTGTTCTTCCAATAACAGACAAGTAAATTGTTTTTTATCTTCTTTTATAGAGATTAAGTCGCTTTGTTACCAACTTTTGTAGTGTTGTTATTGTTTCTATAACAAACGGCGTCACGTATAAAGCTGCGCAGCCAAAATTTCAAACGCTTAAAAAGCGTTTTATAAGATCTTCTGAAACAACTGAAATAACTAATAAAATGATCTTATAGTTTATTTTTTAATTAATACATAATATACATTAATTGAAATATATGTATTACATCCCTAAAGGGAAGCGTACTGACACTAAAGTAGCCCCGCGATTGGTTCTTTGGTGGCAGAAACCGGTCCGAGTTTTTACACTTTATATGAATGAGACCTATCATTGGAGGAGGTTAATTGACATCTAACAGCCACCATTTTACCAGTCACACATCTTTTCGCAGTATACGTGTTAAGTGTTAGTTACTACAATGCTAGATCTTGGTATTCTAGTCCTAGATTCATCATTTTATCATTTTAAGAACAAAATTTTAAGTAGTCCCAACGAAATGTATCACACAACCGGTGAATACTGAACCTGTTACAAAAACGGTCTTAGTAAATAAATAAAAAATCATTTGTATAAAAAAAAATTTTAAATCTAAATTAAAAAATCTACCTTTTTTACTTAACATACCAGTTAAGTGATTCATTCGTCCTCCTTTCACATGTCATTAGTTATTTCTTTTTGCTCTTATTCTATTTTCGCCAATCCCAGGATCAGTTCTGTTGGACCAATTTGTGTCAAAATTTCCCGCAGGGATATTAATGAAAAAAAAAAATTTTTTTATTTGCTCGTTTTAGCTCAAGAATTGTTATGTTTGTTATGTTATTGTTTTCTTTTTACTAATAAACTCCAAATAATAAATAATTTATGAATTTGTATTTATTGAAATTACTTTAGTTATAAAAAAAAACTTTATTAATCGGTTAACCGATCAATAACAAAATTAACCGATTAACCTATTAAAGCTAAAGCCCGATTAAATGAATACCCTACTAGTCACCCTACTAGTAGAGCTGATTCGAGTGTGCTCAAACGAAAAAGTCAGCGCTCGTATTCGTGATTAAAAATTTTAAAGAAGCTTTTATATTTTTATGCAAGCTTTTTTTTCGCAAAATTTTTTTTATTTTGACTTTGCAAATAATTCAATATCAATTAAAACAATTTTTCTATAAATAAAACCTACAATGGTTTGCTATTTTGTATATACTCAATAGGGTTTAAAACTATATTCAATAGAGTAAAAAAAAATTTATTTTTTAAAAAATCGAAAAAACTAACAAAAAATGTTATTTTAAAGAGTTGTATTGATTTAAATTGTACAATGACCCCAAAATTGTAGAAAAAAATATCGTTCAATACATATTGAAAATTTTAGACGCGAGTACGAGAGCTGCTATTGAAAAACAGCTGCCACCATTGAATGCAGCGTACTCGAATTAGATTTACCAGTAGGATAACATTTTGCGACTTGAACAGAGAAATCATTGTTGTAGTTTTAAAAAGTTTGCCAAACTTAACCGTTCCGATCTAAAAAAAATCCTAAGTTAAAGGAGGACCATTGGCGAGTAATTATCGAAATTTATGGTACTTTGTGGGATATTGGAAATTATTTTACCCCGAAATTTTATCGCTTAAATAGGAACCCTAGTACATACATACATTCGCAAATAAACAAATATATTTTTTGTTTTTTACACCGCGTTAATTTTTATTCATAAACATCGGTATATACAGTGTACACAGTGATGCCAACTCTTGGGGCGTGAAGCAATGTGAACAACGGGCTAAATTTAAAAAATTAAGGTTTCAGTGCATTATCATATTTTTTAAACAAGTTCCTTATAATTATAAGCAAAACAATTTGAGATCATATGAGATCATTTAACATTCACAGAAAAAACTAAAAAAAAAAATTGATTTCATTGGAAAAATTTGTGAAATTAATGAAATTTGAATCAGATAACAAAATAATAGTATCAATTAATTTTTTTTTTTTTTTTTATATTAACAACATATTCTGTATTAATGTTGTTGATATAAGTAAAGGTTTAATTCACTTGATTAAAGTTTTAGTTAAAACTGATTTTGTTTTTGATTAATGGTTTAACTGAAAAAAATTACCAATTTTTTTCTCTGTGTTTAATTGAATTAGGACACATATGTAGCTTAATGAAGTATTTACATCCTTTTAAAATTGGCAATCCTCATCTTCATTCCATAAATAACTATCAATGTTTGTATGGGATATTGCGACTTTTTTATTGTTTCATTACAATTAATTTTCAAATCCTGAACAAAAACTATTATCTTGCTTCAGACTATATTTAAAATAAATTAAATGTTTCCGACATTTACTTTTTCATAAATTTATGACACCAAAAGGCCTTGCAACTTATTGCCTTTTTTAACTGATCAACATCTAAAATCCATTTGCGAGAATGTAAACACCTTCCCATAAGAAATACATGGGGCTAAAAATCAACATTTTTCAATATCTTTAAAAAATGTGCCTTTCTCATTTTATTTTCACTAGAAAAGTAACAAAAAAAATTCTAATATTACTGAGGCATCGCTGACAAAATTAAGGTAATAGTTTTTTTTTTTGTATAATTTAAATTACTTTGTTTTGTTTTTTGTTTGTGAAATTTTATTTAATTATTACTTTTTTTTTTTGCTAATTTTATTTATGTATTCCTCTTTTATGTGTGTTTTTTGTACTTTGTACAATTTACAGTTTTGAATGATGGTATATGTTAGATGTGAACAATGTAAACGCATGTTTCACATATTCTACATCTTCTGTGCGTTTTACCTAAATATTGGTCAGTGTAAAAAGTGTATTAAGCGTTTGAGCACACATTAATCTGTATGTTTATAGCAAAACTAGAAAGTTAAATAAATGGATTGTTACCAACTGCATTTTTATAACTATTAACCTCCATCGCAAGTTTTTAAATTTTTATAAAAGTTTTCACAAATCGGTATTGCTAGAAAAACCAAAAAATTTAACCATATGGAACCACAAATAAAAACCATCTAAAAGTGCTAAACTGTAATAAGAAAAGAGGCTGAATATGCGATTTTTTTAAGCTAAGGAAAATTTTTTTTCGCGTTTCAGGTACTTTTAAGAAGGCCTGTAGGCTTTTTACACTGACCAATATCTAACAACTACAATCAATTTTCGAAATGGTATCCCAAAAGAAATACATAGGATTAAAAATATTCATGTTAGCAATATGTGCCTATCTCAATTTATTCTATTCTTCATCTTTCGATTATTTTAGTGTCAGCTCTAGAAAAGTGTCAATAAGTTCTATTATTATTGTTCACTGACAAAAAGTCGTTTGTTTTGAAAGCAGCGTTACTTCGTATATATTTTTGTATTTTCCTTTTAAATTTTGGCACTTTTGTAAAAAAAAATTTTTATTTAAATCTTTTTTTTTCTTTATTAAATAGTGACATTGGTGACATTTTTGTTTCATGGTAGATGTAAGATGTGAGCTATGTAAACGAGTGTTTCACATTATCTACTTCTTTGATGGTAGAAGTTTGATGTTAATCAGTGTAAAAAGCCTATTAGTTGGCATCACTGCAATGTACATACATTAATCTGTGTAAACATTTTTTGTTTCTTCAACTTTTTTTCTGGCTTTTAATTTTTTTTTTTTTATAAGTACCAAATAAATTCATACATATATACATCATACACATTCAAACACACACATATTTGCAAAACACACATACCTGAATTAAAACCACAATTTATGTCTCGCCCCCGAACTCTTAAAAATGCCAATGTTAGCATTTGAATATTAAAAAAAAAAATCATTTAATGCCTACAGTCATGAGTAAATTAAGAAGCACAAAAACGGACCTTGTGCAAATAAAATAATCCATTCTGAAACAGAATGCTCGATACTAAAATTCAATTTTTCGATTAACGATTAGAGACTACAGTTAATTCTAAATCGATTATGCCATCCATGTCTGTCTATGGAAGATACGTTCACTATCAAACAACTCAACAGAAGAGAACCATTTCAATGTCAAATTGTTTTTAGTTTTCCCATTGAAAACCAACAGAATCGATCCAAAATAAAGAGTGTTATGCACCGAGTTCTTAACCAATCCGCAAAAAAATAAACGCTTGTCGCATAATTTCATACTGTTTACAAATTAAAACCAACGTTATTTTATTTTATTTGTATCGTAGCGATATACGAGTACATATTGCTTTTTAAGTAAAATTTGTTGACCTGCCCACTAAGTTGGGGCAATGCAATAGGCCTCGTTTCTGAAACGCACTTTAAATACGCCTTAAAATGTAACAAATAATAATATTTTCATACAATTTGGCTAAAATATGAAAATTTATTTTCAGGAATGCAAAATTTATTATTAATTTATTCATTTATTAATGACGTGCTAAACTTCAAATCTTTATTTATGATTAAAAAACTGAAATTTATTGTTGTGGGAAAGCTAGTTTCTATGCGCATTTCGCTGGTTGCTTAGGCCAGCTCGTCAGGAAACTTTTTCCAAAGACTTTAGAAAAGCTAAAAATATTATACAAATAAGACCGACCATGAAGTGAATAAGAATTTCAAACACTCAGGTCTTACTTGTAACAATTGGGGGATTCACAAGGTGTCATAAAGTCATATGTCTTAAAATAATAACATGAAAAAATACGACTGTTGTGAGCAACCCCTCATAATTTAATGTGCTATTAATTACGACAGCACAATAAACATAGCAAGCAACGTTCTATTTATTTAAGACACTTTTTG
Source organism: Pollenia amentaria (assembly GCA_943735925.1). Taxonomy (NCBI): domain Eukaryota; kingdom Metazoa; phylum Arthropoda; class Insecta; order Diptera; family Polleniidae; genus Pollenia; species Pollenia amentaria. The sequence continues at coordinate 125,711,088 of OX031008.1, forward strand.
TTTACAAACCAACAACAATATTTTTAAACCATTGTAAAATGTTAGAACATTATGACAATAAACCATGATAGCACACCTTGTGAATACCCCAAATATCAAAACTTCACAAAGCCACAACAATAAACAGTGACTTTTTTTCTCTTTCTTACATTCCCCTACAATTGGCTGGCTTTTTTCCAACACGAATTGTAGTTGTAAGAGGATAGAAAGAAAAAACAAAATTAAACAAAAACAAATTGCCTAATAAAGCAACTTGCCATTTCTGTTTTTTTTTTTATCAATTTTTATTATCAAAATTTATTTTCGGAAATGCAAAATTTATTATTAATTTATATGTTTTTTCTTCGACTGGAAATTATAATATAAGATTGTGCAATGATCGGTCTATTCCTTACGAAAGGTCCTTAAAACCATAACGGATATATTATTTTGTTCTAAGTGATTACCTATTCCTTATTCAGTGCAGACACTTCCAACACAGAAAATTTATCACCAAATTTATGCCAAATTTATAATATCAAGAAAACAATTTGTTGATTTTGCACCTATTACCAAAATAAATCTATTAATTACTAAACATTGTAAAATTGTGAATATCTTTTTTCAATAAATGATATTTTAATTTTAATTAAAAAATTTATCAAAAATCTTTGCGATTTCAAACAAAAGTAAATATTTACAATTCCCAACAACAATTCTACATGTTTAAATTATTTTATTTTAAACGAAAAAAGTCCATAAAGATTTTTTGTTATTTAATTAAAATTGTAATTGAAAATTTTTTTCAAAACCATTAAAATGTTAATTAAATCAAAATTAAATTTATTTTTTTCTTTTAACTAAAAAAAATAATTTAATCGATTATCTCATTTATTAAATTTAAATACTTTTTAAACCAAATTTTTAATTGATAAAACACTTTTTTCTGTGAACCTTTTTTAGAATTAAACGGCCTTCACTTTAAAGCAACAAAACCAGTACACGCACGAATTGAAGGCGGCTGGTTCAGTAATTAATGCAGAGCAAGGCGAACATTGATGGACGCGTAATGTTCCGTGCCGTACTGTAAGCACTGGTTTCCTGGGGAGTTGTGCTGCGCATCTTACGGGCCGTAGTTAAAGCAGCTTGAGGATTTCTTCCTCCTGGTGTTATATCCTCTGGGTTAAATTAATTCTACCTTTGTTATTAACCTTTGCGCTCAAATGTACTGGCATTCTTCGGAATCTCATACATTTTAAAAACAGGTAAACGCTACCTGTGTTGCACCAAACTTCCAAAAGACAGAGAGAGCTCTTAAGGATCCAATGGACTTCATTGGGTTTGAAGTTGTACCTCTGTGCTTAATTGAGGCGCTAAAGGTGTCCGTAGCCCCCGGTGATACGCCACCAGTCTGACTATTGGTGAGGTCTCTGTTAGATTCCTCTTCTTGAAGAACGCTTCCTGTCTTTCAGGATGATTTTCTTTACGGAACCCTTGATTTTCTTTGAAAATATAGTATCTGGGAGCACGTATTGTTTGTGGTTTAAACCCAAAGTAGCGGGTAGGGTGACGTCCAGTTGGAGGACTGATATTTGCACAGCGTTAAAGTTCGGTTCGTGGAGGGATCCCTAGGTGCTGTTGATATTCAGCAGAAGCTGCTTGGTTTATGAATAGCGGTGGAGAATAGGAGTGGAGAAATGTTTGCTGATTTATACACTCAAATTGCCCGCTGTGTGTGCAAATGATATCTCACTCACGCAGGGGCATTTTTTTTATTCCTACGCTAATCCCGCGAAGCTCTTCGCTTGTCTGCAGGAGACCTGAGTCTCTGGCGGGAATCGAACCCGCAACCCCGGTACTGATAGATCAGCTCACTACCAGCTAGCCTCCCGGGGCACCCTGGTAAATGCTTAATATAAACACATCACTTAAAGAACATTTAAAAACGTGTCATATGTTTTTTACGTACACAAACAAAAGTCGACAAAAAAGTCGGAATCGTATACGAATATTGTAATATTTCTGAGCAAAAAATATATGAAGTGGTTGGTTGACACGAATTCTGGCAGACATGTCGTAGAAAATGTAATACATAAGTACCATTTTTTAATCTTTCTTAAACAATAAAATAAATTTCAGATACATATTATCAACTTAATGAGAATTTTCATTATTTTCACAAAAAAAAAAAAATACACACGCCCACACACATAACCCAGGTTTTTATGGACAGGTTGCCCTGACATGTTTCGATTATAACCACTCAATCTCCTCAAAAGTGTTTGCAGTTCCGCCTTCGATGGCGATGAATATTAAAACGGCAAACCCCTTTGAGAAGATTGTGTGGTTATAAAATATTAAATATTTGGATCAAAATCCATAAACAATTCCATAAAATAACCACAATACTAATTGGTAAATATATTTTTTAATCAAAATCCCAAAAAATTTGTTTTTCATTTTAAATTCGTCGTCTTTTTTTTTTTTGGTTATTTTTGACCAGTGTTGTCCTGAAATAAAATTCAAATGCGAATACGAAAGTCTTATAGAATACAAACTTTATTTCGCATAGTATTTTATTTGTGCATTGCATTGATTTTCGCATCGCAATACCGAGTAAGCCTCCAGGCCTTGTACTGTCTGACTTTTATTTCTTCCAATCAAGTTAAAAAGAAGATAGTTTTAAATTAAAAATTGACCACATCGCTTATCATTTCACCTTATTAATTCTTATATCATAACAAAGGCACTGAAATGGTCATTTACGATTTTAAAATCTTCGTTAAAATCTTAAGCCTAGAGTACACGGAACGCGAAAAGTCACATGTGTATGTGGTTTAGACGTAATTTTGAGGTAATAACAAAGCCACAATGGCCATTGTGTGTTGTGTGTGGACTTCAGAATTACATCAGAAACAGATGAGCATGTGGCTTTTCACATTCCGTGTTCTCTAGGCTTAAAAATAAAATTTGTCTAACAAATTTAAAAAAAGGAACTATTAGAGCTTTTCGGTTAAAAAAGTATACAAACTTTTACTTTTTTAAAGCCCTCACCACAGGGTAGGAAAGGGTATATATAAGTTGGTCATTCAATTTGTTATTTTATTTCTACCATATTGATCTTAGACCCAATTTTATGAGGAACGCATGTCACCTGAAATAAAGTTTTAAAAAATGAATTACCACTCAATAACAAGTGTCGGAAGTGTTTTATTTAATGCTTTTTTAATCTTGACTGAATCTTAATTAATAAAAAAGTTGTAGTCCTTAAAACTACAAAAGTCATATATTATATTTACCCTCTATACTACGTAGTTTGGTGTTAATAACGAAGATGTGACGGTTTTCAAATTAACTTAAATTAATAAGAGTATGAAACAAGGAAAGTTGTGTATATAATTTTTCGCGATTATTCGTGTCGCCTTTTTATATTTACTCTATTAAATTGCTAAAAGAGACGCAAATATAGGGTGTCTAAAAACCTGCGCCTGCTAGTGTAAAAACATAGGAAAAGGAATATTTTTTTTTTTTTTTGGTTTAAAAAAATAAACACACTTTTCTAGTAAAATCCAAAAATCATAACTTATTGTTAACTTAGGCGGCATTTACACGGAGGTTTGTAAAACATGTCTTTTTATAAGTTTCCTTTTTAGGCTGCTACCAAAATCTTTTTACGTTTACACCATGACTTTTTTTAATGTTGACTTAAAATATTGTTTTTTTTTTAATAATTTAATTTAAAAATAATATTTACATAGTAGTAAAATTTCAAATGCCAATAAAAGAAAATTAAAATAAAAAAGAATTATCTACGTAATTCGTCTACAAACAAAAAATATGTCTTAAAGACATGTTTTAAAAGTCATAGTATAAACGCCGTCTTAAACATTAAATATTTTTTTTTGGAAATCTTGGTTTTTGATCAGTGAAACGTTTGTTGTCATTTATATATATATATATGTTCCTCTAACTCCCACTGGAGCATAGGGCGCCAAGGCGATTCGTTAGCAGATTATATTTCAGAAAAGTGGGTTGCTGGCCCTCCTTTCTTAGATTGGTGATAGGGCTGCTATCTTCGTGTCCAATCCCACGATGCAGTCATGCTTCAGCAAATATTCATGTAAATTGCCTACTTGCCTGAGACGTTAAGATGTACTTTAACCATTCAGGCTACATGACTGGGCGCCTTCTCACTTTAGCTAGCTCTCAGAGGAATCTGAAAAGCCATTGCCCGGGAAATACTTGGTCTAGGACCGGAAGTAGTGAGTTGCTTGGACAGTCAAACAGAGGAATCGTTACTGGTCACTCCCAAGTGAATGACAGTCAGAAAACTTTCCGCACTACGTGCACCTATGCTGAAAGTCCCATTTCATTTGGGATAATTCAATTCCCAGAGTTTTTTATTCGAATTTTTTATTTTTATTACGATTTTTATCAATATGAGCAACTGTGCGACGCACAGTGTCTGAAAATCGTTTTTCATCGGCCAAAAATCTGTAACTTTTGAACCGATAGAGATAAGTTTGTTTTTTTTTGCAGGAGAGAAGACTTCTTGTACTTTTTTGCACTGTTAATTTTGTTAAAATCGGTTCAGTAGTTGTTGAGAAATTTAATGTCAAAGTTGAACTTATGATGTTTTTTAGCATTTAGTATGAAAATGCTAATGATTGAGATAAAGAATTATGGTATTTTTTATTCAAAAAGTGGGACGTTTTTCTGCCCACTGTTTTGAGAACTTTTTAATCTACATAACTGCCAAATTTCATTAATATATCTTTGTTCATGTCAGATTTATAGAATGTCAAACCTTAAAATTATTATTTTTTACTCATGTTCAAAGCTCTTTTATTCATTTACACTATATAAATAATAATTTTAATGTTTGACATTCTATAAATCTAACATGAATAAAGGTATCATATTGAATTTTGGCAGTTATGTAGATTAAAAAGTACTTAAAACAGTGGACTGAAAAACATCCCCATTTTTGATTAAGAAATACCCAAATTCCCAATCCCGGAAAACGGCTTTAAATTTTTTTTTTGTTCAAAAAAGGCAATACAATTTACCACTCGATATTGATCAGAATTTTATAGAAAACTAGCATTTAACCCGCTACTTCGTTAGCGCCCCTTTTTCTTATGTGGACATATTTTTACGCCAAAGTTTATGTTTCTAGGTTTAAACCCGCTACTTTGTAAAGGGACGATTTGTACCTCTAAACGTTCGTATTTCGAAAATTTTTATTTGTATTTTTTAGATACGTTACGAATATGATATATTTTTTATTTTAATGTTTATTGGTTTAAAAGATAGATGGCATAGCAAAAAGTTTTTAAAAATACAGGTTTTACCCGTCTACTCCTTATTTCAAAAAAGTGCTAGACACCTGTCCACTTATTTTTAATAAACAATAATAGGTATTAAATTTTTTTGTATCTCATTTAGCTTAGCAGATATGAGGTCAGCGTGATCGATTTGGTGAAAGGCCTGCCTCAGGTCCAAATGTCAAACAAAGTAAAAAAATTACGTACGATTTTTACCCCTTAAACGTTCGAATTCAGAAAAAGTACAAAATTTTCACTTGGCATTTTTTAGATAAGTTACGAATTTTATATAATTTTTATTTCTATGTGCATTGATTTAAACGGTAGATGGGGGACAAAAAAGAACCAAAATTCAGGTTTTACACTTTGAGTCCCTAAAAGAGCCGAATTTCGAAATAGTACCAGACACCTGTTCTCTTTTTTTATTTAGTTAACAACAATAAAAGCACAAAATAAAGTACAAAAAATTGCCTCTTACAGATGCTCATTCAACGCTTTGCTTGTTTAATTTTATGTTTGTAGCTGCAATACTAACAAAAATTCAATAAGTAACTGTTGGCAAACAATACAGTACGAAAAAGTACCAAAAACCACTCTTACAGATTCTAATTCACTTGGGAACTTGCATGTTTGATTTTATGTTTATACGTCCAATTTTAACGGAAATTCATAAAGTAACAGGTAAAGAACAAAAAGTACCAAAAAGCCCCTCTTACAGATTCTCACTCACTCAGGGCATTGCATTTTTAATTTTATGTTTGTAGATCCAATATTAACGAAAATAAAAAAGGTACCAGCTAAAAAACGAAAAAGTGCCAAGAAGATCCCTCTTATAGGTTCTTGTCCACTCAGGACATTTAATGTTGATTTTTATGATTTTAGGTCCAATACTAACGGAACTTCAAATAGTAACAGTTAAAGACCAAAAGGTACCAAGAAGCACCTCCTGCAGATTTTGATTTACTCAGGAGCATGCATGTTTAATTTTATGTTCATAGGTCCAATATTAACGAAAATTAAAAAGTACCAGTTAAATAACGAAAAAGTACCAAAAAGATCCCTGTAACGAATTCTCATTCACTCAGGACCGTGCATGTTTTATTTTATGTTAATAGGTCTCATTTTAACGAAAATTAAAAAAGTACCAGTTAAAGAATGAAAAAGTACCAAAAAGATCCCTCTAACAAATTCTTATTCACTCAGGACTTTGCATGTTTAGTTTTATGTTTCTAGGTCTAATACTAACGGAAATTAAAAAAGTACCAGTTAAAGATCAAAGAATACCAAAAAGTACCCTCAGAGGTTCTTATCCACTCAGGACATTGCATGTTGAAGTTTATGTTTCTAGGTCCAATATTAACGATAATTAAAAAAAATTGTCAGTTGTGGAACCAAAAACCTAAAGTAAGAAATAAAATTTTCCGTATTTCCACTTTTTGGTACTTTTTTCTCCCCATTGAAGCATAAAAATTTCAATATTGCAGTAGGAGCCCATAATTTAATACGTATATGTCAATGAATAAAAAAAATGTTTTGTAAAAAAGTACCAAAAATAGTAACGGTTTTTACCCCCTAAACGTCAAAATTTCGAAAAAGTACCACATTTGTATTTGAATTTTTTAGATAAGTTTCAAATGTGATATAACCCTTATTTCTATGTTTATTAGTTTAAAAGATAGATGGGATGACAAAAAAGTACCAAAATACAGATTTTACCCGTTTACTCCGTATATCCCCTTTTTGGTACCTTTTTTCTTCCCATTAAAGCATGAAAAATTTCAATATTGTAGTGGGAGCCCATAATTTAATACGTTTATGTCAATAAATAAAAAAAAAATGTTTTATAAAAAAAGTACCAAAAATAGTTACGCTTTTTACCCCTTAAACGTCCGAATTTCGAAAAAGTACCAAATTCGTATTTGGATTTTTTAGATAAGTTTCAAATGTGATATAACCCTTATTTCTATGTTTATGGGTTTAAAAGATAGATGGGGTGACAAAAAAGTACCAAAATGCAGGTTTTACCCGTTTACTCCGTTAAAGGGCTGAATTTCCAAAAAGTACCAGACACCTGTCCGCTTATTTTTTCTTAAGAACAACGATAAGTATTACATTTTTTTTGTATCTCTTTTAGTTTTAGAGATATAAGGTTACCGAATTTACCCGTTTTTGCCCTTTTTTACCCCCTAAACATTCGAATTTCCAAAAATCCCGTCTTAGTGGATCGATTTGGGGAGAGACCAACCCCTGGTCCAAATTTCAAGTTTTTAGCTTCAGGCGTTTAGGCTGTGCGATGATGAATCAGTCAGTCAGTCAGTCAGTCAGTCAGTCAGTCAGTCAGTCAGTCAGTCAGTCAGTAACGTTACAATTTTATATATATAGATAATGGACATATTAGAAAACATTTCAGTTCTAATTGTATAAAAATCGGTGTGTTGAATTATTAGAATTTTTTACTCAAATTATTTTTTTTTTTTGTTTGAAAAATTTGATTTGGAATAGGGCATATGGGAGTAAAGATGTTAAACTGACTAAAAATTTCTTCTACAAGCATACTCATAATGTTTTCTTTCGAAAAATATAAACATTTTTATTTATTTCTGGAGAAAATATTTTTTTATCAGCGAAAGAACAAATGAGTATTCGTATTACCTTTATATGCATTAACATTCGCCTCGTATATACCATTATACCTTTAAAAAAAAATGCATAGGCATGTAATAATACCTATGATCATTTTGTGAATAGGTTTCTACATTATCAACTCTACAACAGGTTCAACTGGAACCAGTTCTACTGGAATACTTTTTAGATTAAAAAAATAAATAAGTGTAAATTATTAAATGTTTATTTTCTTTTTTATTTAAATAACAATAAGGACAAAAAACATATTTTTTGCTTAAATAACAATAAAAGTTAATTATATTATTCATTCGGTTGGAAAATAGCCTCCAAATATTCCATATTTGGTTTTGTATTACGTCTGTCCTGTAGCAGCCCTTTTGCTTCTTCATCTAAGTCCCGATGTTCTACTTTCCATTGACTACAAAACTGCATTTGGGTTTAAAGTGGATACTTTCACCTACCTACAGCTAGTAAAATTTCTTTAACCCCTTTTGACCTCATAAATTCTATTCTTCTGAGCTTCAATTTGACTAAAATATAAAACCTAAAATATAATAACACAGCAGGTATAATCGGTACAGTTATACAACATAACATTGTTTAAAGACTGCTTTACTACCAATATAAAAAATATTGAACCCAATATTGATAACAGTTTGACATAAAACATAATAAAAATCATGCCAAAAAATCCGTTTTATCCGAATATCTCCAAAAGCAAAATAGATAACCTAAACATTTAAGCATATTTTTTGTAACTCAGCTTAAGTTAAATTTTTTTTTTGCAATCCATAAATATATTTTTGGTGAATTTTTTAAAAGTTTGAATTTCCGAGGTTACCAATTTTAGAGGTCCGCAAGTCACTCTCCTGACCCTCCATGGACCTGTGTTCTTCCAATTCCACACAAAAGCTACCCGGCCATGACAGTTTAAAATTTCATTCAAATATGTTCAGCCGTTCATAAGAAGCAAAATTATTTTTCAAAACAAAACGCTCGTAAACCATTGTAAATATTATATTTCAGTCATATGAGCAGCTTAAATAAAAAGAGCAAAAAAAATGTTGCGAGTAATTTCATTAAAATAAAAAAAGTGTTCAACAGACAGTTCCAAACAGTTGCACAAGTATATATGGGGTTAAAGAGGACACTTTCAGCTTTCTGATGGTACTAAAATCTCTTTGACCCCTTTTGACCCTAACAAGTTCTACTCCTCTAAAGTTCGGATTTAACTAAAATATAGAACCTGGGAAAACATTTAATAACACATCAGGTATAAATGATACATTGATGTTATGATCCATTTCTTAAAGATTACTATCCCATTAATATAACAAAAAAAATTTCGACCAATTATTGATAACGGTTTGCGAGAAATCATAATTTAGTTCTGATCAAATTTACAAAAATTAATTTTTTTCTAAAACAAAATAAAATATTTGTTTCCAGCAGCATGCCACAGCCACAATTACGAATATTTTAATCTAGTTTTTTTGATACCTTAGTTCTAATATGTTTGCTATCGAATGGCGTTAAAATTTTTGAAATCGGCGATGACAAAAAATTGGACTTTTGGCCGATGAAATTCAATTTTCAGCCACAGTGCGACGTTCGTTTAATGACATTTTTACTATTCAATATCAATTTAATAAACTAATCTCTAGCCAAATAAGAATAGGGATAGTACCGTTACTTTTTTATTTATATTTTGTTTTAATATTATATTTTGTCTTATTATTGCACTGATTGTTGAAAATCAGTCCTCATTTCAATTCGCATACGTTACTTCCGTGAGGCCAAAATACTAAAATTGTTTAAGAAAAAGTTTTAAACTTTCTTGAACAAAACTATTAAAGCTTTAAATTAAATAAAAATTTCTACATATGTATATAAGATATGTATGATAATATTTTTTTCGCCCCCTCCTCTCCTTATCCAGAAGTTGATTTCAGTGTAAGTCGGCTTAAAGGCATCTGTCGGTGAATTTAAATAATTTCTGTTCCTTTGAATAAATGTCATTCCATAACTCATGTGTATTTAATATGTTTGAATGTTCGTAACGTACGAATATGAAGAAGAATGTAATTTATATACAGTCATGTACATATTTTAAATCCCACTCAAAAGGGTGGAGTATCTCGATTTTTATTAAAGAAATGTTTATAAGAAATTCTTATGACATAAAAATAATTTTTTGTTTTATATGCTGTATGTATGTATGTATGTTTGTATGTATGAATATATTTTTATTAATTTCTTTGCCGTTAACATACAACATACTCGTACAATGGGTAATTTATTTAAAGGTGCACATTTGTATTCACTATATCTGTGGCAAAAAGGAAAAAGTACTTAAGTCGACTTTTTTTAATTTGAGCCAACACTCAGGGGGTGCCCCCTACTAATGCAACGCATTGTGTTGGTATTGGGAAAATGGATTATGAGGAGAAGGAAAAAGGGAGCAGTGTTTGTGGACATTTTATTTGAATTTTTCCACATTGTAGCCGACTGGGAAGACTTCTGCCGGGAGTCTACTCTACATACGGCTAGTTCTACCGAGAAACGAATTTTCCCTGTAGTATGCGTTGTGCGATACATTGGAAAGGCGAGTACCACGGGCATGCACCCGCGACTCAGGGATGAGTTCGCCCATCTCAGCTGAACACTTACCAGGGCCTACGGGTGCCCTAGCCTAGCTGGTAGTGAGCTAGTCTATCAGTGCCGGGGTTACGGGTTCGATTCCCGCCAGAGACTCTGGTCTCCTGCAGAAAAGCGAAGAGCTTTTCTGTCGCAAAACCCACATGCCGACGATGCTCCAATGAGTCAATAGAGCTGGATACCATACTGTCATTGATGAGCTTCAACGCACTCCTTTGCACCAGATCCAGAAGCTTCTAGTTAGATCTTGAAGCAACTGCCCAGGTATGGCAGTTGTATGCCATTTTCGGTCGGATAAATAGTGAGGAGATCAGACGGAGTAAAGTAGTTCTTGCACCGATTTAAAAAATTAAAACACTGGAATGCTTCTTTCGACACTTGAATGCTTCTTTCGACACTTGAAAAACATGTTGGCTACAACGAACATCACCATGAGTTTTCATAGCTAGAACATCAAGAGTATCTGATTCTTCAATAGCTATACCTCCCATGGATACAGATGACGCGGATTCCACAAGACTTCTGTGGTTCAAAATACAACATTGGGTTTTACGAGCATTAAAATTTACCCTGTTCGCAAGACCCCATTCGGAGATTGTCGAAAGGTCATGATTGAGTGTGTCGTTCATATTCTGTCTTATAGCCTCAATCTCAGTAACGTTTGGTCTTGATCTACAAAAGAATAGATACGATTGGAAGTTAGACCCAGGAGGTCGGTAAGAAAAATAAGAAAAAGTGTAGGAGAAAAAACCTTGCGGTAACCTTTAAAACTTACTTTTCACTTTTTCCTTTTTTTATTTTTTCATTTTGATGTGCAATAACATTTGGAAAAACAACTAAGGTTTACTTGAGATCTGTGACGTTATTTAGTGATCATTTTATTAGAATAAATTAAAATAAATTTTAAATAACCTTTAAAGTTTAAAATTAGTTCCCCACAAATCTAAAAAATTGACTTAAGCACGTGTTTCTTATTCCCACAGATATAATTTTATTAAAATTATCGGCTTTATCTCAGTAATAACTTTTTGTAATAAGTGTTTCAATGTAGGAGCTACTACTTGTTTGGATTTAGTGAATTCTAACCCAGATATGATGCGGGAAAAATCAGGGTGCTTCTAAGGTTTGGTAGAAACCAAATTAAAACAGTGGGATCCTTCATTACGGGTCACTGGTTGATAAGAACCCATGCAATGATACTGCGCCTAATGGCTACTGTTGAATATACATTACCTTCTCTACCCGTGTCCTGGTCTAAAGTATATTAAGACATCTTGGCAGAGGAGAATTGCCCTGTTTAGATGTGCTATCTGCTAAGGACAATCATTCTTAAAAGCAAGAAATCGAAATGGTTGCAGGATGCAGTGATGCCTAAGTAGTGATCTAGCTCTTATACTTGTCACTGGCTCAGGGTATCGCAAAGAGCCAGCTGTAAGAAACCAAGTGAGCCATCCTCGTGTCGGCTGTCCCTTGAACGTAGCCTTGAGTATTCTGCATTTTGGTTCACTTTTATGGGCGTGTATCGGCAATATTTCGCAGAATTCTTGCTCTCAAATCATTCGAAACAAGCTGGGAGAAACTGTCTTAAATACGAAAAATCATACGATCTTTAACTACTTCGTGTATAAATAGACCATTTGACGTGTTGAAAGAATGCCAGCCCACACGGGAGGTTTTAGAAAAACTGGAAATAATTCTGGATTTTCCGTTCCGGACAGTCCTTTTGGAATGAAATTTGAGGTGACAACAAAATAGTTTTAGTCGAGTTTAATTTTTGGATTAAGGTCATACAGATCTATCAAGTGAGGAGGCGTATGTTACCACAGTAGGGCACCTCGGGTATTACAAAAAATAAAAATGATCAAGAATTCTGAATTATCAGCGAAATGCCCTAGTTGAGTTCTACAAAAAAGTAAGCTACAGGCATATTGCACTTTGAAAATAAAAACTTGCTATTATTGAACCACCTTGGTCTAGTATTTTGCAAAAATGTATCACTATTTACTGATAAATATCTTTAAATTGGACTAAAATGAACAATTCTAGATAATTTTTAATTTTTGTAATACTTAAGGTGCCCTTATTTGAGAAGCTATGCCGCCTCTCCTGATAAGTCTATAAGCCTCAAATTAGAACATTAAAAATTTTTTAAATTTTTTGTTCCAAAATCTCCCACTGTGCATCCGCAATTTTAAAGAAATAAGTTCTTGGAACAGCTGAGTTCTATAAGCTCGTAAACCAGGGTCGTTATGTGCAATTTTTCATAAAGCGATTTCAACTCAGCAGCAATTGCGGTTCGCCCTAACGATATATACGCGAATTCATTTTATTCATTTTTACGATAACATACTTTACGAGTCTTGTATAATTAGAAAAACAACTATACCACACGGAAATATTTCCAAGATTAACCAAGATTTTTTACAGAGGTTAGGAGGCTGCACTTTGACGTAAATCTATTCCTCATAACGTCGACAGTGATTTAACGATCGGAAAATAAAACCTTAAGAATATACCCTTTACATTTAAAAAAAAATAAGTATTATAACCTCAATATAAAAAGTAAACTTATTTATTTTTTTGCTATTTCCAATCCTTTAACCGATTTTGCAAACGATTTTAATTTAAAATTTTATTTTAATTTAAAAATTGATTGTTTTTCGAAAAACGCGAACAAAATATTTTCTGTTTAAAGGCTGGCATGGCACTCTGTGACAAATTTTGAGCAAAATTTTTTATTTCATGCGAAAAATTTCAACATGTATCAATGTTACCTATCTCGCGCGTTTTTACAATTTGTCGTTGTTGTTCTTTCCAAGTATACGAAATGGTTCTGCGTATGTAAAACAAAACCCCAATGTTTTTCTGTATTGTCGTTAAGAATAAAAGGTATTTTAACAAAGTTTATATTTTTTTTTTTTTTTTTTAATGAATTAAAAACAATAAGAGTTTTCATGATATCGCCTAAAAGTCTAGCAATTCGTGCAAACTGTGCATTTTAACATCCTCGCAAATGAACTGTCAACATTTGTATAATAATTCATTTACACAAAACTTTTAAATTTGCCTAAACATTTTGACTCGTTAACTTGCGCTGTTCCATTGTGCTTTTATGCAAACAAATTTTTTTTAATCCTTACCTTCGTTTTCAACGAAAAATTCATTATCTGAGAAAATAAGTCTTTTGGTTATCTTTAGGCATTTTTAAACACATATTTCACTTTTTAGTCACCAATTTTAACTTTTTTATCCTTTTATACCCACAACACACTAGTGGAGAGGGTATAATGCATTTGTGCTGATGTGGGTAATACCTAAAAATAATTTTCCTAGTCTACAGTGACTGGCATTCATCACGTTTTATGCACGTTAAGAAGGCACTGGACGCAAGACAAACAGCTCTGTGTGCGTTCATCGACATTCAGGGAACCTTTGACAACACCTCCTATGATGGGATTAACTTTGCTCTAACTAGGAATGGTGTTCCAGTTCTTAAGAAACTGAAAAGGGGAGATGCATCCAGGGTGATGAAGTTGGATCTATGTGGCTCATCGAGGACCATTAAATCAACCAAAGGTTGCACACTGGGTGGCGTTCTATTGCCTCTGTTATAGACCTTGGTCATCGATGAACTACTGGAGATTCTTAATGATCTGGGCTTCCGGACTTATGGCTATTCTCTCGATCTAGTCATTTCTGTGCGTGTATTTGATAACCCGACGATTCCTCAGCGGGTCCTGGAGTTGACATTTCACTGGCGCAGACAAAGGGGGCTTAACACCAACCCTGCAAAAACTATTATGGTAACATTCACCAGACGAAGAATTCTGAAACTAAAGGAACCGGGTTTAAATGGCACGGTTGTCGTATTCTCTAAGGAGGTGAAATACTTGGTGATCTTTCGAAATAAGGCCCTTAGCTCGAACGCTCAGCTATCCGATGTCGCTAGAAGGGCAACAGGGGCAATATATGCCTGCCAAAGGCTCTTCAGGAAGACATGGGGGCTAAAGCCTAGAACGATCTACTTGTATTTCGTTACGATAATAAGACCAATTTTGTCCTATGTCGCCCTGGCATGGAGGACGGGGACCGAACAGGTCAAAGCTAGAGTAATACTTGATAAGGTTTATCGCCTGATCTGCGCATCGATCACAGGCGCCATTAAGACCTGTCCCACTCTAGCTTTAGAAGTTAATCTGTAAATTCTTCCGTTACACATATCTGTAAAGGAGGAGGCCTGCAGGAGTGCTAGCAGGATGGCGCGCTTTGCTGTATACAAGGTCGGCAGCTTAGTGGGTCACATGCGGATCCTTGAAATTCTTAGGATTGATCCTTCTATTTTGGTTGGTGATCATATTTTGCCTTGTCTGGTACTGGTTATTAATTTTAATGTTCTCATTCCTGATAGGGACCAAGAGCTGACCAATCATGGAGGCGTGGGCGCGCGGACTGGTTCACCGACGATTCGAAACAGACAAATGGTGATTCTGGGGAGGTTATTATGGGCTCGGGTTTCCAAAGGGGCTTGCCAGTGGGCAAGCAGCTTACTATCTTTCAGGCGGAGATTTACGCCATCCTCATAAGCGCTGTAGAGTGTCTGAGGAGGAGGGCAAGAAGCTTGAGATTATTTATAATGTAGGATAGCAAAGCCACTTTTTGAGCACTATCATCTTTAGAGGTGAGGTCCAGGTTAGTCATGGGATGTCTTACGTCTCTCAACGATTTGGGAAGGTTAATGACTTGAAGCTGTGTTGGGTGCCTGGCCATGAGGGCCATGTAGGCAATGCAATGGCTGACTGCTTGGCAGACAGGGGCGCTCAGCGTCTATTTATAGGCCCTGGACCTTTCTTCGGCGTCCCTGGTGGTCACACCAGGGTGACGATCCCGACATTATCCGACGTGAATGCATTCACACATGGACGTCCACTTCTGGGTTAAGACAATTTAAAAAAATTGTGAACCTGTCCCACGGCATGGCAGGTAGGCTGCATCTGCTTGAGAAGAAGGAACTTCGGTTACTTGTTATTCATCATGCTCTGCTGTTGTCCCGCCTTGGGGACTTCTAGGCAGAAATTTCTCGGGGGGCGAATGTTGAGCCCAACTGAAGTTTATGATCTTTCACCAGGCAGGATAATGGGCTTAAAACGTACCCTGAACCTGACATGGTGGGCATACACGCTGCACAAAAGATTCTATGGGTCGTGGTGCTTATGGCAATCTATATATACAATACAATGGTCGTAGACCCACCTTAAAATATACCGATCATAATCACTTTCTGAGTCGATCTAACGATGTCCTTCCGGCTGGCGGCAGGCTGGCCAACTGGCTGGCTGTACATGCGCGTAAAGTACAGGTAGCAATTTTGAAGATAATTTCATGAAATTTGGTACATAGGAATGGGTACAAGGACCAAACCTATTGAAAATAGACCGAATTGGTCCATAATTTTATATAGCCCCCATACAAGCCGGAATAAGGTCTTTGTGCCTACTATCAAATCAATGTTAATGAACTCAAAAACACAGATAGATCCATATTTATACGGGCACACAAGCTATGCAATTTTAAAAAAACCACGAGGGGAGTACACTTGCAAAAATGTGTTCTGGTGTAGGGAATCATATGGTCGGTCTTAACCGACTTTACTTTTTACTCGTTATATTCCTTTTTTAATTTATTTTTTTATTGACGTTTCATAAAAACTGACATTGATTATTTAAAGTTACACAAAAGTTACATGAAACGAGTCTCGCAAGTTTGCCCGTTTGCACAAATGGTGATTTTAAGCGATTTCATGAAAACTTTTTATGTGAAAAATAAATGAAAAACTGTTATCGTTTATGTTAATTAAATTTGTTTTCTTATTTAATTTACATTTTCCATTTATTTAAATTTTTATCACAACACAAATTTAAACTACACAGAACTGATTAGGTGTTGCTTAAAATTCCGCCAAAATAAATGCAACCCACTCATATTATTTGGCAGTTGTAAAAAAAGTCTTCCCACAAACAAAACCAACAGAACACAACCTTTATCAACATTATTTTATAAACATAACGCACACGTTTTTGTCAGAGTTTCGACAGCATTTCGCGTGAAATGTTAAGCAGATTATCAGGCTTAAGGGCATATATTTCGATGGCATTTTAACAGTAATTTGCTAACAAAGAAAACAAATAATCATTTAATATGTCAGCGTTTCATACGCAGACATATCAATTTTAAAAATTTACATGTGAGCCAAATTTATTTTGAGTTATTTAAAGGAAATTGTGTTTTAGTTTAGTTTTAAGTAAACATTTCTAAGGTCCTTAAAGTCCTTAATTAACTAAACACTCTTAAAAAAAGCAACAAATATTAATTGCGAATTAAATAATAATCTCACAAATTAATTAAGTACCTAGTACTTTGTAAACTGGGAAGCTGCTCTAAAAGTTGTTAAAAATATTCCCTAAAAACGGCAAATTTGATAGCAAAACATTCCGTAGTTCTATACGAGTTGTATTAATTAGGACTTTTTCGATTATCCAAAAATTATTAGCAATTGAAAGTAATCTTTATGTTGGCGCACTAAAGATTTACAAGCTCCATTATATTTTTACTTCCAAAATTTTTTTCTTGATATATACAAAATGTTTCATCTATATTTGATCCACTGATGTATCATCTTTTCTCCACTTCTCACAATGTTACATTTTTGCAACCACACAGCCCTGCCAACTTAGTATGCCAAAATGGTTTTAATAACAAATGGTAAAAACACATCTTCTTTGCGGGCAGTTCATTTAAATTCAAAGTCCTTTAAAGTAAGTGCAGCCTAAGGCACTGAAAAGTGTTGTAACTATAGACTACAAATATATTTATGGAGTATAAAAGCTTGGGTATGTGCCAATAGTAACCATAACTCAGCACATGGATCAGCAAAATAATTTTTGCAATATTATCGGGCACCTTTGTTGAGAGAGAAAATATTCCCTCAATGGCACAAACAATTGTAGAATTCGCTCTTACGCTGGCATTAATGGCGTGTTTTCCGGTATTGATGTTTTTGAGTTTAAAGAAAAAAATTCAAAATCTAACATAAGGACAATTCACTCAAAAAAGGCTAATCTACTGTCCTCTTTTTTGAAAAATATCTCAAAGGACATCGTATCAAAAAAAAGGACTGTCCTCTTAAAAAAAGGACTAATAGTCACCGTAAGCATAACTAATGAAGAACCGGTAGACACACATTTAAAGAGAAGGAAGTGGAAATGACCATACCTTAAAAAAGCCTACAGATTCAATTACTAGGATGGCCCTGGAGTAGAATCCACAACGAAGCAGAAGTCCGGGGCGCCCAAAGATGACATGGAAGCGACTGCTCCTGAAAGATCTTCCAAAGATAAATTTATGGTGGGAGTCCATTAAAACGAATGCCTAAGAAAAAATTTATTGTTTAAGCCCAAGGAATAAATTTAGAAAAAAAAAAAATAAAAAATGAAAAATTATTATTATTGTTCTTAACAAACACTTGTATTTAGTGGAGGGCGGATTCCTAATTACTCGGCATACGTGCTTTGTTTCTCAACTTAAATTGCAAAGAAAAATCCACCTGTTTTTATTTTGCTGTTGCTTTGTTGTTGTAATTGCTTTGACAAAGCAATTCAAGTTAATCAAGTCATGTGTGTTGCCCACAACTGCTTTAATTAGAACGTAATTACTGGTAACTGGTTTCTGCGAATAATTTCTCTAAGTGCTTAAACAAAATCATATGAAAACTATATCGAATAATAAAGCAGTTTTTCTCTAGAGTCTTATTATCGTTCAAACAAAAAGTTTTGAAAACATGTTTCAACAAATGTTAACATTTGTCTGCGAAACGTGATGTTAATAATGTTTCGTTAACAAAACCAAATAAAATCAAAAAAAATATGGATTTCGTCATTAAAATAAAAATTTATCACATATTAACCGAAACATAGACTCTGTTTAAAAACTCATTATTAAAACATACACACAGGAAAAAATACAATTGAAATATAATTCAATCATAACAAAAAATAAGTACATCATTTTAATGCTGCATTAGCATAATCCCTACAAATAAAACTGGAAAAATATGTTTATCGAAACATTAGGGTTGGCAATACTGAATTCGAAGGTACAAAAAAATCGTCGAAATTTCGAGAATTTTTTTTTAAACCAACGCATTTATTAGAACTTGGTTCGCCCGGCGGTCTAATTTCGACCACTTGACATTTACTGTAATTATAAAAATTTAAACGTAAATTGCGCACTTGTTCAACAATAGTGTATTAACTCAAAATTTTTACTTTTTCACGTTTTGGAAAAATTCTACACATGCACTCACAATATAATTACAGTAACGGACTGTAGGTTATTCAAGAAGTATTCCGTTCAGTCATTTTTAAATTAATAAACATTTAAAATTCCAAGAAAATTTATTTTTAACTGATTCTAACATTTTTTATTCAAAAAACTAAGTGCACTTTGAAACGGATTTTCGGTTGCATTTAATATTGTCTGTTGATTTAAGGACATAATGAACCACACAAATAGCTTGACAAACATGTCTTAATTTTACGTTTGTACAAATATTTTGTGTTGTTAATTGGGGTGTTTGCTGTTTGGACAAATATTTGAAGCAATGTTTGTAGAAATATTAAAAAATTTTAATATTTGGCAGACATGTTGGATATTTGTCAAACTTTTTGTGGTGTCTAGTGCTAAAAGTTATTATTTCAACGAAAACTTTGCAGAGTAAAGACGTAGAAGAAGAGGCAATAAAATAAGTATATGTATAATAGCGGTTCTACGCCAAATTTACCCAAAAAGCCATTAAAATCACCAAAAAGCCATTAAAATTACCCAAAAGCCATTAAAATTTTTCCAAAGCCATTAAAAAGCCATTAAAATTATCCAAAAGCCATTAAAATGAACACGTGTTAAAGTATGTCAAATGAACACGTGTTAAAAAAGGTCAAATTTTTAAAAAAAAAAAAATTTTCAAAAACAAAGCAATAAAAATGTCATAAAATTTTAAAAAAGGCAAAATTAGGGGGGAAATTCCTGAACACGTGTTAAAGTATGTAAAATGAACACGTGTTAAATTTTATAGGAAAGCAATGCACAAGTGGTGGGTGCATTGTTGAAGCCTTTCTTTTGTTGTGATCGATAGACAGACATAGAGATATGTAGATAGATACACAGACAGACCTTGAGGAAGAAATTGGAAAAATATTTTTTGTGTGTGTTTTGTGGAAGACAGACATACTGTACTTGTCAATGCACTTGTTGAAGCCTTTCTTTTGTTGTGATCGATAGACGGACCTTGATTTTGAAAAAAATTTTTGTGGACAATTTTTTCAAAGCGCTGATATTAAAATTAATAATTTATGGGGTGTGAGATGATAAGGGTATTGTATTGTATTGAGGTGTGTCTTGAATATAGATAGATAGATACACAGACAGACCTTGAGGAAGAAATTGGAAAAATATTTTTTTTTTTTATTTTTTGTGTGTTTTGTGGATTGTTGAAGCCTTTCTTTTGTTGTGTGTGTGTGTGTGTGTGTGTGTGTGTGTGTGTGTGTGTGTGTGTGTGTGTGTGTGTGTGTGTGTGTGTGTGTTTATGGGTAACCAGATGGAGGGTTGTTGTTATTTTGTTTGTTTGGGTGATCGACGAAAATATTATTGGATGGATAGACAGACATACAGACAGACTGGCTTCGTAACAGCAAATGGTTTTTCAATTTTATTTGGGGTTGAAGAATAAATTCAAAGTATTTATTTATGATTTTTAAAAGAAAAGAGAAGATAAAAAGGGGGAAAAGGAAAGTTAGTCAGACAGACAGATATACAGAGACAGTCTGGTATTTTATTTGTTGATAAGTAAATTTACGATTGTATAGATATTTGAAAGTATATAAAAGGTTTTAAATATATTCTATTCATTAGTTTCTAAAGTAGACTTGCTTAAGAAAGTTTGTGCTTTTTTTTTGTGAAAATAAAAAAAGAAATTAATATTTTAAAATAATAATAATGGCTAGTGTACTAATTTGTGAAATTTGCCAAAACCAATATAAAAAGAAACAAAAATTACAAAAACATATTCAAATTCATGTGCCATGTGATGTGTGCAATCATATATCCCTGACATCAATGGAGAGGAAAAAACATATGGAAATCCATCTAGATTTCCTTCAACAGCAACAACAGCAACAAAAACAGCAGCAACAACAACAACAACAACAAGTAGAAGAAATGGATGAACATCCTTCAACATCGGATGCATCTAGGAAGCGTCTATCGATGTTACAATCAAATATACCATTTAAACAACAAAAGCCTGAGTCATGTTCAGAATCTTTTATTATGTGTGAGGATTGTAATGTTAAAATTCAACCACAACAGTGGTTTATTCATTGCTCCCAACCCGAACACAAGAAAAATGTACAGGAGAGAATTGGAAACCGGATTCAATTGATAAAAAATTCATTTAAATCTCGACTTTTGACGTACCGTTTCCCGAAAGGAGATTTGAATTTGAATGCAAATGAATATTTGAAAGAGGGTCAAATGTATGTTCAGAAATTATTAAATAATTGTCTGGCTGAGCACATAATTGTGAAATTTAATTTGGAATTGACAGCTCGATATAAGCTACCAGCACATCCTCTTAAACCAGAAACTGATATGTACCACAATACGGAAATGATACGCTTATCAAGGGCAGACAATATTGGCTCAGCTCTCACACTTCAATTTGAAAAGATTAAGGCGAAGATGTCTGAGTTTCAAGAAAGAGATTCTGGTTGGACGCTTATCCAAATTAAATGGCTGGAAATAAACATAAATAAAGCATCACCATTATCAGGATCCCAATATATACCTACACCCGTAGAGCTGGCGAGGAAGAAAGCTTGTGTCAACATTCAAAACAATGATGTATTTTGCTTTAAATGGAGTGTAATAGCAGCATTTTATAATGGTGATGACAGTCATGTATACAGACAGACAATTTACAATATACCAAATATTGCTGACAATAATATTAAGCTTGATTGCGGTAGAACACTTAATTTCACATCAATGCAATTTCCTACTGATGTGAAAGATATTAAAGTATTTGAAAGAAATAATACTGATATAAGTGTAAATGTGTTCGGGTTTGATAGGAAATCCAAGGCTGTTATTGGACCATACTACATTACCAAAAAGGAAAAAAATATGCATATAAACCTTATGCTGCTGGAAGACGAATGTGGTGATAAAATGCACTACATTCTAATAAACAATATTTCAAGGTAGTTATCAAAATATTTAAATATATCGTGCAAAACATCTTATTAACAAAAATTCTTTTTCTCTTAGACTACTAAGGTCCCAAATTTCAAAATATGAAGGTGCTTTAATTTTTTGCAATAGTTGTCTCTACCATACAAATATACCAGAGAGAATGGTAATTCATAAGGAGAGAGAGTGTGGAGAATGCATTCCCAAGATGCCGGAGGGAGACAAATCCATCATAAAGTTTTCCCATCATGAGCGACAAATGAATCTCCCGTTCACTGTGTATGCGGATTTTGAATGCGTTCTCGAGGAAGTAGATGTAAGTAGTATTAATGAAAATAGTAGATTTACAAAAAAACATGTTCCATGTGCATATGGTTTTAATATTAAGTGTAATTTTAATGAAAATTTAGATAAGTTTAAAATGTTTAGTAGTAGTAGTAGTAGTGTTAATGTAGGGCAACATTTTGTAAATAATTTAATAAATGAATGTAGACAAATGTATAAGAAGTATTATGAAAAAATTGTCCCCATGCATTCATTAACCCCCTTAGAAGAAGAACAATTTTTAAACTCTATTAACTGTCATATTTGCGGTTTAGCACTAGGCGATGAACTAGCTGTGAGAGATCACTGCCACTTATCAGGAAAATATAGAGGGGCTGCACATAATTCGTGTAATTTAAATTTTAAAATTCCAAATTTTATTCCTATATTTTTCCATAATTTTTCGAAATATGACTGTCACTTATTTATTAAAGAATTACTTAGTATTAAAGGGGAGACAAATGTAATTCCAATAAATAAAGAATTATACATTTCTTTGTCGCATACTGTTCGGGTATATACTGATGAAGAAATTGATGATTATATAAATGAGTTGTATATAAGAAAAGTGAAGCAAAATATTCCTCAGCATATTATTTCAAAACAACTTGAAAAGGTGCGAGTTTATAAAACTGGAAAAAAAATTGAGCTTAGATTTTTAGACTCTTTAAGATTTATGGCATCTGGTTTGGAATCATTAGCTAGTAACCTCAATGATCAAGATTTAAATGCAGTTAGAAAATATTTTCCAGATGCTGAGAAGTTTTCTCTTATGAAGCGAAAGGGTGTTTTTCCTTATGAATATTTAAATTCATTTGAAAAATTAAATGAAAAGAAACTCCCACCAATTGAAGCATTTTATAGTAGGTTAAATGATAAAAAATGTTCAGAAGAAGATTATTTGCTAGCACAAAATATATGGACAAAATTTGATTGTGAGACTATTAAGGATTACATGGAGCTGTATTTAAAAACTGACGTGTTGTTACTTACAGATATATTTGAAAACTTCAGAAAGCTCTGTAAGAAGATTTATAACCTAGATCCTCCACATTATTATACCATCCCAGGGCTTTCTTGGGATGCAATGTTAAAATATACAAGAATTGAGCTAGAATTATTAACAGATCTAGAAATGTATAATTTTATTAAACGAGGAATTCGTGGTGGTCTTTCACAATGTAGTAAGAGGTATAGTAAGGCGAATCATAAATATCTTAATGATTATGATCCTACAAAACCCTCCGAATACATTTTATATTTAGACGCAAATAATCTTTATGGTTGGGCAATGTCAGAGTCACTACCATATGGAGGCTTCAGTTGGACAAATGACTTCATTCACCCCAAAAATATTCCACATAACTCAGATGTTGGTTATATTTATGAAGTCGATTTATCATACCCGTCTAGCTGTCATGATTATCATAATGACCTGCCATTCTGTGTGGAAAACAAAATAATTGGTGGGAGTAAATATGAAAAATTAATTGCTGATCTATCTGACAAAAAGAAATATGTCATACATTATAAAACATTAGAGCAATGTTTAAATAATGGATTGGTTTTGGAAAAAGTTCACCGAATTCTGAAATTTAATCAAAAGCCGTGGTTAAAGACATACATAGATTTAAATACGACACATAGAACAGAAGCTAAGAATCAATTTGAAAAAGATTTCTATAAATTGCTCAATAATGCTGTGTATGGTAAAACCATGGAAAATGTCGATAAGAGAAAAGACGTTCGGTTGGTTAGTGAATGGGGTCGTACTAATCGCAATAAATTGGGTGTAGGTGAACTTATAGCAAAACCAAATTTTCACAGTATTTCACAGTTTACTGATAAATTATGGGCTGTACAAATGAACAAAACTTTGACATATTACAATAAACCCATTTATTTAGGCTTTTGTGTACTTGATCTATCAAAATGGAAAATGTATGATTTCCATTATGAGTATATGAAACCTAAATTCGGAGATAATATAAATCTCAATTATATGGACACTGACTCTTTTATTTACTCAATTAAAACTGATGATTTCTATGATGATATAAGAGGAGATTTAAAAACACTCTTTGACACATCAGCATATTCACAAAATAATCCATTTAACTTTCCTCAATTAAATAAAAAAGTACTTGGAATGATGAAAGATGAAACTGAAGGTAAATTCATCACTGAATATGCAGGCTTAGGACCCAAAGTTTATTCTTTCACAGTTGAAGATGATAAAGATGTTAAAAAAGCTAAGGGGGTTAAAAAATGCGTGGTAGACAATTATACTATAGATCATTATAAACATGTCTTATTTAATAAGAAATCAGTAGGGGCATGTATGTACACATTCACATCTAAGTTACACACAATACTAACAAATAGAGTTAATAAAATAGCTTTAAATTTTATTGATAGTAAACGTAAAATAAGAAATGATGAGATTAATACACTTGCATGGCACCATTATCAGTTAGATACTGATAATGGTGATTTAGAATTAAGTAGGTTAATTAGCGATATTGAGTCACTAAATAATTAGTATAGAATATGTAAATGTAAATATATGTAAATATATACACCTATATACACATAAAATAAAAAAAAAAAACCAAAATTTATTTAAAAAAACCAACAGTTTTATTCTTTATTTAATAGAAATTAAATGAAAAAAAAAAAGTAAGTATTAGAATGTATTTTAAAATAGATTATATAACTTTTCGAACAATTCCAGTTAAAGGTGTGTACTCCATCATACGATCGTGTAGGATTAAACAATAAGCATTTGTATTTTTTGGTACTGGACTACTTGTCTCGAACTCAATTTTCACATCGATAGGCCCATTTTTAACAATTTCATTTTGATAACTAACATCAACTACTGCAATTGGAATATTTTTAAATTTCTCACATGAAAGAAGAGGTTGTGCTTCTCTCATATAGTAATTTTGTTGAAACTTAGCATACATATCATACAAAATAGCGTATCGATTCTCCTCAAATTTTAAATTTAAATCATCATATGGATACGATTCTGAATTTAAATGTACTTTAACATTTTTTAAGTCCGAGTGTATATATTTATTATCGTTTTCTAATACGAATAAAAGAAATCTTGGCCTTTCTCTATTCACTGATAGTTTAATATTCCAGTTGTGATTTCTGCCTCCGGAAAATGTTGGATTAAAATAACAGTCCCAACTGCGAAATGCTATGGGTAATGAAACACCCTCCTTTATAATCTTCATTATTTGTATTTTTCGTGTATCTGATAGGTGAATATGTGGTATTCTCCATGTTATGTTTTTAATCGATAAACTTAATTTTTCATTAGCATCTGTAGAGTAATACGCCTTATCATCATTTGAACTTCGTAAAAGAATAAGTTCATGTTTACTATTTAAAATTATTTTATTGAAATCCTCAGCAAATCCCAATAGTAGTTTAAGGGGAATATAAAAATTAAATTTTCGCATTGACAGGTCTTCAGAAATATTCCACCCTGCATTTCTCATCATATTGCTTTCAAATTCATTTAGTGAGACATAATTCTTAATTGTACTAGATATTCCCAAGTATCGAGTGCGATCAATTTCCACACCATTAATCTCATACCGTATTTCATCAAATAAGTATGCAACACAATTATTCCTTAATCTAGTATTTTGTGATGCTTCTTCACCTTTAGAGTTTTGTATGTTTCCTTCTATATATAAGTAGCTTTCAGACGGAAGAACATATAAGTCTTGATTTTGTAGTGTAATTCGAATTTCATCATTGTTTTTAAATGATTGAATATAGGGCACATAGCTATGATAATCTTTTTTTATTATATTTTCATCAGAATATGGTTTTTCAATGACATTGAGTATATCAGACATTTTTCTTTATTTTTAACTTAAGCAATTTTAAAAAGGTGGTGTTTTCTTTCGATAATGATGGTCTTATAGCTTTAATATGATTAGTAGGAATGACCCTATTAACTTTAATGTGCTTAGTTTTATTGTAAATTATCATTTTTTCCGTGGTCTTAGGTGTAATCTTAGTGTTATTTCTTCACCTCTGAAATTTACTGCACGATTTTCTTGATCAACAATCCAAATCTTGAGATATGTTATTTCTTTGACGTTTACTGGTAAATAAATTAGGTTATTAGCAATAACATCTAATTTATAGCCTGGTGGTACGTCTAATGCGAACTCGTGTAGTATATGTGCGGGAGAGTTATTCATATAAGCTCCCGTTATAATATTGCACTGAATTTGTATAGCATTAACTCTTAATATATTTACAGGTTGATTTGATACATGTTTCATACCAGCCTTTAAAATTTCTTCACTAAAACCTAACAGCGTACCAATGGATCGTTTTCGATTAAATAAAATTGCATCGTGGGATGAAGTTATTTCAATTTGTAAAGTATTATTATTAGCTTTAATGAGAATAGATTTATTATAATTTTCTGCTTTATACTGCCCAACTATATAATCAACAATATCTTGTAACTCGTATGATCCAATAGGAATTTCAATTATTTTATCTCCTATATGAAATAAATTATTATCATAATCTACATTAGGAATAGAGTTATATGAATGAAAATCAACTAGAGAACATTCATAGTCATCTTTTAGATCTATTGGTGGGAAATAATTTGCCGTTAGGATTGATGAATTTCCACTTAAAGCTAAAGTAATTGACATCCTGAATGGTAAATTGTAAATGAAATGAAAATGCTTGAGTTTTTTTGTTTTATTAAATTTATACATTTATTAGAAAAACTTTTTTTTGTATTTGTTTTCTTATAATATTTCATTTTTACTTATCCAAGAATTATGTTGGTTTGGAAAACCTAACCATTTAACATACGCTTTATCACCTTTTTCTTTTAAAATTTTTTCCACCAGAAATGTATTAGGATAACGTGTACGACGTATTTCTTCCTTGTAAAATGCGCCTTTTATAGGATTTCCTTGATAGTCTTCAAGTAAAAATGTTATTGGGTAGGTGTTCTGTATCGATTTTATTTTAAATATTTCTGTAGTCCAATTTGGTGTATAACCTTTTTCAAATATATGTTTATATTTACTTATGCGAACATAGTCCCCAACCTTAAACCTTGATGATTTAAACATTTTTAAGCTGCTAAATGCAGTTTTCAGTAGATGTTGTTCATGTTCACGTTTTACATCAATAGGCGCCATTTTAATTTTACTATGAGTTTTTCTGTTATATTGATCAACTAGTTTTTTATAAATATCAATCCAGTGAAATGTTCCATTATAACTAAATTCTCTCCACATCATACCTTTTAGTGTTCGATTAAAGCGTTCAACAATTGAAGCTTTCATTACACTATAAGTAGAGTAATGATTAATTGAATATTTGCGCATTAGCAAACCAAACTCCTTATTAAAAAATTCTTTACCGTCATCTGTTTGTAAATTTTTAGGTATTCGCCCCTTACTTAGTATTTTCTGAAAAGCTTTGGATACTTCAGATGCGGTTTTTGCTTTAATTGCTGCAGCCCAAGCGTATTTGGAGAATGTATCAATAACTGTTATCATATATTTGTATCCGTTGTTTATAATGGAATAGTTACCCATTTCTACTAAATCTGCTTGCCAAAGATCATCAATTCCCTTTGTTATTACTTTCCGTCTTAAGAAATTTTTGCGTGCTCTAGAATGTAGTTCATTTATTATCGTTCTTTTTTCCATTATGTTATTGTTGTTGTTGTTGTTGTTGTTGTTGTTGTTGTTGTTGTTGTTGTGATGAAAGTTTGTTGTGATGAATCATTGCACTATATATATCAGAAATTTTCTTATTTAAATCCTTTATTTCATTTCTTACAATTAAAACTTCTTTGTTTATACCCCTTTTTAAATGTTCTTGCATATGGGTCATTTGTATATTCACATAATTTTTGTTAACAGCATCTGTCCCATTCATTGGAGGTGACAAATTTAAAATTCTTTTATTCTCTATGTCAATATTATTTACGTTGAGTTTGATACCGAATTTTTTTGAAATGTTGTTTCTTGTTATATCTCCTATATATTTTTGATTATAGTAATGACCAAATTTGTCAACAGTCATAATTTTTTATTTATTTATTTATTTATTTAAAAGTTATTCAATTATATTTGCTTCCCTTAGTTCTTCGATTATAGATATTATTTCATTAGAATGATTATTGTTACCAGCATGTTGTGATGCTATTAACAGCCTCAATCGGTCTACAATTTCATTAGGATTATCCCAGTATATATAGTTCGGTTTATTAAGATTTACCTCCATTAAACCCTTACCAACGTGAGTAGTTGTAGTAAACAATTTATTTATTATTTTTTTATATTTATAACCTCTGTTTCCATTGATTTGATTATTAGGATCATAGTTTCTTCGATGTGCATTTGTATCAAGTAAAATATTTTTATATATTGCTAGCTCTGACGAATCAAATTGTTTTGGATTTTTATGAAAAAGTAATGAGTATAACCCTGGGGTTAGTGCCCAAGATTTTTGACCTATTATTATTTTATCATCGGTTAGCTTTAAAATAGAATTTCCAAATTTCCAGTCTCCATTTTCCATTTTATGAGGTCCAAATATAGTGTCAAGCTTTTTATTTCCATTTAGGGTTGATAAATCAAACTCCCAATCGGATGATTGAGAATAAAATTGTTCATTTTTCGATTTATCATTTACTTCATCTTCACTATTACTATTATAGTCTTCTTCTTCTTCTTCTTCTTCTTCTTCTTCTTCTTCTTTATCTATTTTAATTCTATTAGGTGCTGAATTAATGTTTTTCTCTTTCATTAAGGTTTTCTTAGGGGTGCTGGTGAATATAGTTTTATTTTCCGTTTTTATTTTAGTATTATGCTTACATTTATATTTTTCTTCTGTGGGTATTGTTAAATTTGACGAATCTGACAATTTGACTAGTTTCTTTAGAGGTTCTGTTAAAGGTTTAAATGTTCTTTCTAAATTATTGAATTTTTCCAATTCTCCAAGTCGTATGCTTTCAAATTTCTTCTTTAAAATTTTTTTGGATTTCACCAACTCTTTTAAAATATTTTCTTCCATGATTATAACTTTGATGAAAAAAAAAAAGCTAAACAGCTTCTTTAAACAGCTAAACAGCTTTTGAAAACAGCTAAACAGCTTTTGAAAACAGCTAAACAGCTTTTGAAAACAGCTAAACAGCTTTTGAAAACAGCTAAACCGCTTCTTAAAACAGCTAAACAGCTTTTGAAAACAGCTAAACAGCTTTTGAAAACAGCTAAACAGCTTCTTAAAACAGATAAACAGCTTTTGAAACCAGTTAAACAGCTTTTGAAAACAGCTAAACAGCTTCTTAAAACAGATAAACAGCTTTTGAAACCAGTTAAACAGCTTTTGAAAACAGCTAAACAGCTTCGTGGAATAATTTTAACAGTTTCCAAGTGGAAAAAAAAAAACGTATTTAATATTAATAGGTATACGTCTGATGTAGTTAGTAGTATTTATATGACTAAATCTGAATGAATAGATCAAAGCCTTTTCTATAACGCCCTTGCTTCATTTCATCATCTTTACTTATTATAAGAAATCCATATTTATCCTTCCAACATTCTCCGCAAATGTAACGAAACATATTTAAACTCATGTCACTGCCAACATGATCATTGTAGATGTGCTTTAAATTTAATTCATCTTGCTTGAATAAAATAATCATATTTGCATTATCACGTACTAAATGTTTTGGAATATGTGTATAAGTCTGACATAAATAAAAAGAATCAATATCCTTATGTCTCCCCATACAGAAATATGATCTTATATTATTTTGTTTTTCACAAGCGACATCGTCAAATATCATAATAGAATTTACTTTAGCTTTTTCGGGTGGTATGACATGTTCATTGTCTGAAAATGTATAAAGTCCCATACCCTTTACTGATGAAATTAATCTTGACAGATATTTATATTTCGGTTGATTTAATGATTTTGAGTATATATAAATATTTTTAAATTTTAAACCATTCGGACTTTCAATTAAACTTAGCATTATATTTGTTTTGCCACAGTTTGAGGGACCAACTATTAGTGCTCTGATAGAATTAGGTAAAAGACAGCTATGTTTAAAACCATTTCTGTTTTCCATTAAATCCAAGTTTCTCACTGAAATATTCGAATGTTGTTTTACCAAACGCATCTTAATAACTGAAAGCATACGTTTGTTTAATGTAACGTTTTATTTACTTTCGAATTTTTATTTATTTTTTATTTTCAGAAAAGCAATTTTTATATATAAATGATTGTGTATAAAAATAAAGAACTTAGTAGAAAACATTTCGTCTTTGGAAAAGGACTTGTAAATAGCTTAATTAATTCACTACCACTTGAACTTCATTTACCGGGTTATCAATTTTGTGGACCAGGCACTAAATTGGAAAAACGATTACAAAGGGGTGATAAAGGTATCAATCCGTTAGATGCAGCTTGTAAAATTCATGATATTGCTTATGCCCAGAACACTGATATTCATAAACGACATTACGCAGATAAAGAACTAGCAGAAAAAGCTTGGAGTAGAGTTAAAGCTAAAGATAGTACATTTGGAGAAAAACTCAACGCATACCTTGTCACTAACACAATGAAGTCAAAAGTTAAATTGGGCTTGGGAGTAAAAACTGACAAACAAAAGAAAAAGTGTAGACGAAATATTTTTAAGAATGCCGTTAAATCAGCAACCGATATTTTAAAAAAGGAAAAACCAAATGACATCAAAACCGCTATTAAAACTGCACGAAAAGCTATCCAACATTCATTTCTTGGAAAAAAATCTATAGTAAAAATTCCTAGAATTATCAACATACCTAAACTTGGCGGTTTTCTTCCACTTGTCCCTATTCTAACAGCACTTGGAGCATTGGGAGCAATAGCTTCTGGTGGGTCAGCAATCGCTAAAACTATTACTTTAGCTAAAAATGGTAGACAACAGCTCGAAGAAAGTAAGCGTCATAACAAAACATTAGAGGCAATAGCTATGGGTAAAGGTCTATATCTTAAACCCTATAAAAAAGGCTATGGAATATTTTATACCTCATCAAAAAACTATTAAAGCAGCTACCTAATAGACCGCTAACAGATGTGGACTTGAGAACATTTGGGGAGAAGTATATTCCTTATTTTAGAGGAGTATATATGAGGGATAAACTTCCTAAAACTCCACACCGAATAGAGAATGGAATTATAAACTTGGATTCAAATAGAGGATATGGAACGCATTGGGTAGCATTTTATAAAAATAATGACAATGTAGAATACTTTGATAGTTTTGGTAATCTCCAACCACCTATAGAAGTTTTAAGATACTTGGGTAAAAACATTAAATATAACTATTTAAGATATCAAAAATTTAATACTTTTATTTGTGGTCATTTATGTTTAAAATTTTTAATAAATTTCAAAATAAAGAAGT
Source organism: Pollenia amentaria (assembly GCA_943735925.1). Taxonomy (NCBI): domain Eukaryota; kingdom Metazoa; phylum Arthropoda; class Insecta; order Diptera; family Polleniidae; genus Pollenia; species Pollenia amentaria. Next base: position 125,742,774 of record OX031008.1, read on the forward strand.
AATAAAAAACTCAAATATTTTGTTTTTTTTTTATTATTTTTTTTGTTTGTTTGTTTTTTATTTATTATCCATTCTTAATAATAATCTATAGATTTTAACATCTGTTTTAATTTTATTTTGCATTTTTTTTCCAAACTCATAACAAAGTCTGGTTAAATCAATTTCTATATCTCTTTCATTTATATTTTTAATTTCATAATATTGTACATTTGTTTTATTTAAAATAGAGCAATTAGGAATATAATGTTCATAATAAAAATATAAGATTTGCTTGCGAAGAATTGTATTCCAGCTTAAAAATGTCGTCAAGAATATTCCAATTTGAGTCAGAGATTTCCAAGTTTCAGGATCAATTTTTATTTTATGGTTTCCCTGTTGTAGGATGAGATAGCAAATATTATTCCTATACTGAAATGTATATTGAACATCCTTCTTTTCATCCTTATTAATTAGATTCATACAATCTTGGAATTCATACTGATTAAGTGTTGCTTTAATATATTCCTTATAGCTCATAAGGTTTATCCATTCATCCCGGTCCAATCCAATGAAGTTCCTATCCTTATAATGCAACCAGACAATAGGCTTAAAACCAAGAGCTGTGGAAAATCCGCAAGATATCTTTAATTTTAAATTTATAAAATATTCCAACTCAAATACACAGTCGTATATTTTCGGGCTTCTTACAAGATTGAACATTCTCGATGAATTTTAAATGTAAACTAATAATATTTTTGCTTTGAAACTCTCTATTTAAAGAAAAAATGCTTTTATCTTTTTTTTTTTTTTTTTTTATTTTTATTTAATTATTTTTGTTTTCTTGTACATAAATTTAGACTTCTAAAATATTTTAATATCTTTTTATAATTTTCTATAATTCTTATAACCTCCTTTTTCCTCTTATAGAAAAAGTAGCATCCACACAAACCCACGACATCTCCACTTGTACTTTCGTGAGAGCAAGGCATATTATATACATTAAAATTTGTATATTCTCTTTTGAATGTACATAATAATTCCAAATGTTCTTCAAAGATTACACTTCCAAATTCTTGTAGAAAAGCTTCAATAACCTCCATCTTTCCACATTAAGATTTCAGTTACAACTTATTAAAAATATTAATAATTCTACATTATATATATTTATCTGTTTACTAATAAAAGAAAACAACACAAGAATTTATAATAATTTATTTTTATTGTTTAATCATTTTTATTGAAAAAAATTATTTTATTTAAATGTATTAAAATGAGTATAAGGATAATATCCTTTCGTAGGAGGAGCCGTCTTAATTTCCAGCTTATAATTAATGCTATCCTTTTCGTCATCTAAAGGAATCTTTGAAATGATATATGAGCCAGTTGATAGGCTCCCAACATCGTTTTCAGTTAAGGCATTAAATCTTTTAGGAAGATAAAGCATAGCTCCATCCAATTCTAAGACTATAACATCTCCATATTTTGTAGTTACTCGTTCAGCTCCTGTAATAGGATAGTCCTTTCCATCTACCATATTTTTTACACTTAAAATATGTTTCATATTTAATTTATTGAATGAAGCAATTAATTCCGCGTTAATATTCATCGTTTGATAATTTATAATGAAATGTAATAAATAACTCAATAAATTCACAATTTATAGAAAAAAAAATTTTTTTTTGGTTACACATAGTCTAAACATATGTTATTTGCTATAATTCATTAAAGTTATCGATAATGTTTTTTTTTTTCAATTTTTTACCCACCACACCCATTGTAAAACAAATTCTAATTTCAATTTTATTAGTTTTTATTATTTATATTTTTTATTAATTTCTTAAAATATATTTTGAATTAAAAAAAAAAATCACTACTACATCTATAAACATAAGTCTACTTCCCTAATATAACGATCTCCATCTTCGTCCAAATAAAAACCATCATTTGCCTTCAAAATGATGGTATCTCCCTCTTCATCGTCCAGAAAATCCTCAATTTCCCACAAAAAATCATAGTATGCCAGCTGGTTGTTGGGGATTTCAATTCCTTTTAGCATATTCGCTATAGCTTCGTCGATTAACGCATTTGTACGCGTCTGTGTAATGTCTTCTTCTGCTGCTTCCATAGAATTTTCGTCCACAAATTCAATTTCCAACAGGCTCGAATTCATTCTTTATATCTTCAGTGTTCAAATGTAAATAAAAGTAGTTTTCAGAAGTATACTCCACTAAGCCTTTTTTTACTTTTAATACTTACATAGGAAAATCCATGCAAACTAGTATAAATACTATCTGTCTGTCTGACTAACTTTCCTTTTCCCCCTTTTTATCTTCTCTTTTCTTTTAAAAATCATAAATAAATACTTTGAATTTATTCTTCAACCCCAAATAAAATTGAAAAACCATTTGCTGTTACGAAGCCAGTCTGTCTGTATGTCTGTCTATCCATCCAATAATATTTTCGTCGATCACCCAAACAAACAAAATAACAACAACCCTCCATCTGGTTACCCATAAACACACACACACACACACACACACACACACACACACACACACACACACACACACACACACACAACAAAAGAAAGGCTTCAACAATCCACAAAACACACAAAAAATAAAAAAAAAAAATATTTTTCCAATTTCTTCCTCAAGGTCTGTCTGTGTATCTATCTATCTATATTCAAGACACACCTCAATACAATACAATACCCTTATCATCTCACACCCCATAAATTATTAATTTTAATATCAGCGCTTTGAAAAAATTGTCCACAAAAATTTTTTTCAAAATCAAGGTCCGTCTATCGATCACAACAAAAGAAAGGCTTCAACAAGTGCATTGACAAGTACAGTATGTCTGTCTTCCACAAAACACACACAAAAAATATTTTTCCAATTTCTTCCTCAAGGTCTGTCTGTGTATCTATCTACATATCTCTATGTCTGTCTATCGATCACAACAAAAGAAAGGCTTCAACAATGCACCCACCACTTGTGCATTGCTTTCCTATAAAATTTAACACGTGTTCATTTTACATACTTTAACACGTGTTCAGGAATTTCCCCCCTAATTTTGCCTTTTTTAAAATTTTATGACATTTTTATTGCTTTGTTTTTGAAAATTTTTTTTTTTTTAAAAATTTGACCTTTTTTAACACGTGTTCATTTGACATACTTTAACACGTGTTCATTTTAATGGCTTTTGGATAATTTTAATGGCTTTTTAATGGCTTTGGAAAAATTTTAATGGCTTTTGGGTAATTTTAATGGCTTTTTGGTGATTTTAATGGCTTTTTGGGTAAATTTGGCGTAGAACCGCTATTATACATATACTAAAATAATTTTTAGCCGTAAATTCCAATTTTTTTAGCAGAATTTTAGCCCCCAAAGCAGCTCGTTGTTTACGGCACTCTTTGCTCCAAATCCTTTTCTTTCTTTTATATTTCTTCTCCGTTTTAAACAAATAGCGAGCATAATTGCCGCAGAACAATCGTCGTCTTGATTCATTGAAAACAAAACAAAAATAAAAAATTAATGTTTGTACGAAATATGATTGTGTTTTCTATTGGCAAACAGAAGCAAAAACAAACTGCATGTTTGCCAAGCAATTTGTGTGGTTTATTATGCCCTTAAGTAAAAGTATTCTGTATGTAAAATTAAATGAAAATGAAATTTAAAACAACTGTAAATTTACTTAAAACCCGATCTACTTATTTTGCATTTAATTTGAACGAAAAGTTAATTTAATTTTTACTGTCAAAAATTCAATTCCATAAAAAATTAACCAAAAATTCCGTAAAAACAAATGAATTTTCAGTTATTTTATATAATTAAACCACCAAAAAATAAATTTTCAGTTATCTATTTATAGATCTGTGGCAAAAAGTAAAAAACGATTGGCTTGTTTTGTGTAGAAAATTCCCATATTCTCTTTGTTAAAATTATTTACTTAAATACATCAAACTTTTAAAGTAAAATAATTGCGGATACCATATTGGGCATGCTGCTGGTATTTGATAATTATAATTGAAAGTTCTTCTGTAAACAGAGTGGTCAGTACAACAAAAATAAAACAAACATATATAACGAGAAATAAATATTCTCTCTCTCTCATTAGAAAAACAAGCTGGTACTTTTTAGAAATTCGAGTAAAACCTGTATTTTATAATTTTACTGAATTACATAAAATAACTGAAAATTCATTTGTTTTTACGGAATTTGTCAGTTATTTGTTGATAGTTAATTTTTATAAAATAACTGAAAATTCATTTGTTTTTACGGAATTCGCCGTTGAATTTTTGACAGTAAAAACTAAATGAACATTTCGTTAAAAATAAATGAAAAATAAGTAGACCGGTTTATAACTGAATATTCATTTATTTTATATTACAATTTCAGTTAATTTTACGTACAGAATATTGTGAGTGTAAAAATATCGTGCTATTTTGTCTACTTTTTGGTAATGAAAGTGTTGGTTTAAAAATTATTTTTCATTTGGCTTTAATGTAAAATTAAGAATTCTTTTGCTTCTACTGAAAATTTTTAAGTTTTGAGTTTATTCAGTATTATTGAATTACTTAGTGCGATATGTATGCTCTCATGTAGATTTGATTCTTTCTTCAAATTAAGACTGAATTAGGCGAACGTTGCTGTTCCCGTTACGTAACGTACCGCACTGTTGGCACGTTGGTGCACTTGTAAAATATTTAAAAACGTGTCACATGTTTTCCACAGGCATAGACAAAAAGCAATAGTAAACTGTATGACAAATTTCAACTTTTGGCCTCACTAATGATCAGTGTTCTATTACTGCAACAACTTATTAGTTTAATACTTTGTCTCAATTCTGTAAATATTAATAAATTATTGCAGTTAACAAATATTTTATTCAATATGACAAACTCATGGTTAAAAATATTTGTTAAGTTTTAACAATTTTTTTTATTGCAAAAATAATTTACAAATTCAGTTGATGGTGCCTTTTCAATTAAAAAAATAATTGTGTCGATGAATATGGTATTCAATATGACAATTGATTTGTCGTAATTATTTTCTGTGTATCATTTAAGTCTTTGAAATAATACTGCAAAATAAATCGTATAAAGTAAAAAAAAAAATTATTGATAATAAAGTTGTATTGCTCACGATAAGCAAAAAATAAAATACATTTTAGGAAACCTAACGGTCCAACCATAATTTGCATGAGCTGGCTTAAGCAACTGTTCGAATTCATATGAATCATATGTGTCAAGCCAAATTGAACTTAAGGAAACTTTTCGTTAAGTTTTATAAAACTGTCATTTGTTTAAGCAAAGTGCGAAACAAATCGCATATTTCGTACGGAATCAGATGTTTTTATACCCACAACTCAATAACGGAGAGGGTATTATGCGTTTATGCTGATGTGTGTAACACATAAAAATATTGATCCTCGACCCACCCCTTTAAGTACAACACACAGAATAACATTCGGAGTCAATCTAACGATGTCCGTTCGTCTGGATGGCTGGTTGTCCGTCCATGTAACCTTTTGCGCAAAGTACAGTTCGCAGTTAAAGATAAATTAATAAATTGGTACATACGGATCAACTGTCATAAGAACAAAGCATATGAAATGTTGAAAATCGGTCCATATTTTCCCAAAGCACCCATACAAACTTCTTTCCGGAATAGTATTTGTGCCATTAAACCATCTTATTATGTTGGTATTGTGACTGAATTTGCTCCAAACATATTTTATATCAAAATTGAATCGCCTTATCAAATTTTTTTAAAATCGGTCCATATTTGATCATAGTTCTCATACTGATCCCGAAAATAGCTTTAAGTGCCATAACTTCCATATAAATGTTGGTTTTGATATCAAATTTCAAAATGGCAACTTTTATAGTAGCTACTATGTCATGACGATTATGTACCGGTAGGTCCAAAAGTGACCGTAGGTCCCCAATAAACCTCTTCCTAAAACGGCTTTAAGACAAAGAAATCTTATTTTTTTTGATATGTAGATATAATTCGGCACAAAGAACCCTTATATGAATCCTCATTTCATAACACAATATTTTGGCGAGTCCCAAAGAGTATACGCCCTCGACAATGTGTCTTTATAAGGGGTGTTCTGGAAATCGAAAACGCAACAATTTTGAAGTTCGCTTCTTACCCCCGTTTTCACAACTTACCGATAGCTAAAGGTAAGATATTATCGGCGGTATAAAAAGTATTCCCTTAATAAAACTTTACTTAAACCTATCAGGTAGGATGAACCTTCCTTTAACTTATCGCTCACTTTAGGTTAAAGTACAGTTGGAATAATGGAACACTTGTTATCCAGCCGATAAAATCCTACCTTTAGCTATCGGTAAGTCGTGAAAACGGGCCTTAATCCAAGTTTTTATAATTTTCTTATAGAATTCTGTTCAATAGAAAAATATTTGCAGAGAAAAAAGTGTTTTATCAATTAAAAAAATGGTTTAAAAAGTATTTATATTTAATAAATGTGATAATTGAATCAATTTTTTTTTAGTTGAAAGAAAATTAAAAATTTAATTTTGATTTAATTAAGATTAAATTTTCAATTAAAATTTTAATTAAATGACAAAAAATCGTAATTGACTTTTTTTCGTTTAAAATAAAATAATTTAAACATGTAGAATTGTTGTTGGGAATTATCAATATTTATTTAAATAAATTAACACATTGTTCGAAAAAGCAAAGTTTTTTGATCATTTTTTTCATTAAAATTAAAAATATCATTTATTGAAAAAAAATATTCACAATTTTACAATTTTTTATTAATCAATATAATCATTTTAATAATAGGTGCAAAATCAACAACTTGTTTGCTTGATATTATGAATTTGAAATAAATTTGGTGATTGGATAAAAATAATAATTTTTTCTGTGATTATAATATTCTTACTTTACATAATTTACTACAAAAATCTTCTCAAACAAACGACTTTTAAATTCTTGCGTTTTGCGTTTTCGATTTCCAAAACAACCCTATATTTTCTGTGGTGTAGGGTATCGAATTGTCGACAACACTTTCTTACGTTTTGATTTTGTTCTAATAAGTTAGTTTAAGCTAGTTTATGCATGTTATAGTTGGGTGTATAACTTTATCAGTTAACTTTTTAAGCCATTTCCTTGCTTTTCTCTCTATCTCCCTCTCTTCACAGTAACCAAATTTAGGACTTAAATTATATATTTTTAATAAATTCAGTTTCTTTCAAAAGAAAGCCACTATTCAAATTTGAAACCAAATTATAAATTAAATGCAAACTAATGGCAGAATATTAAAATATAAAAAATATGACAAGTGACTTGAAAGGAAACACGTTTACGAAAATGTCACTCATACAACAGGTACAAGTAAGTCATGATTTAAACAGAAAAATAAAATATTGCGAATGAATAACATTAGAAATAAAGAAAATAATAATAATGATATAAACAGGATGACAATTTCATTTTTATTTCACAGTGTGTAACAAAACCAACAAAAAAGGAGTAAAAAAAAGTTGTAGGTTATCAATTCAATGTTTATTTTCTAACAGAAAAAAACCCAACAGGAAAGTCACGGTTTACAAGTACATATAATAAATACGAACACACTTGTTGAATTTGCATACATACACACACACAAGAAATTGAGGCATATCCTGTAGTTCGCAAAATTAGTTGAGAAAAACAATCATTTATGTACGCAAGTTTAATTATCTTAACTCACTCAACAAAACTATTAACATGGTGATGGTGATATGACTACAAGCAATTAACGATATCCACATTACCTTTTGCTTACTAGTGGGACTAATTTTAGTGGGGCGAGTACGTGACAGCCTTCCAAAAATTAAGATTTGTCCGGTCTTCAAAAAAGCCATTTGTTTTTGATATGATTCCCTCGTTGGAGTCAAATCTCTTTTCGCTGAGCCCATTCTTCAGGTTTCCAAACAATAAATAGTCAGTTTTGGCTTAATCTAGTATAAGGCGGATGAGGGACCAGTTTGTTAACTAATTCATGGATTTTTGCCATAGAATGCTCAATAAGCACACGAAATTTTAACCTTTGTAATATCTTGTTCCTTCTCTGAGATGTCTTAACCTGAAGACAGGTTCACGACAAAACGTTTACATAATTTATGTTGTCTTAAGATGTTTTAAAATGTATTGTTATTTATAAGTTTATTGTAAAATAGAAGCGAAATGTAACAAAAATCAATAGAATTTGCTTTCATAGCGAAAACACTATGAATATAGCGAAAACCCGGATTTTTCAAACATCAGGTTAAGATTTCTCAGAGGACGAACAGGATATTTCTAGTTCTAGGGTTAAATATTTTTTTGAAAGGTTATTGCCAGGAACTTCAGACGTAATATCAGGTTTTATAAATAAAGATGACTTCGCGCAGTTATAACGTCTCGAATATGGAATATGATGAGTACATATTCGGATTCCTCGCAAACCCTTAGGCTGGGTTTTTGAGATCTCAGTTAAACTAGGTTTAGTTAAACTGAAATCAGATTTGAGCAGCCATTACCAAGAACGAAAAAGTAATTTGATTTCGAGAGAAATTCGGGTTTATTTTTTAACTAATTTTATCATCTTTTACACCACTTTAGGTTAAAAATGTAATTAGTACCAAAGATTTATGCATTGAACAGCCAGCAAAATTACACAATTAATTACCTAATACATTACTTGGTGTCAAAAACTTATAAAATAAAATGGTTATATTAGCTATTTTAACTGCATGGCAGCTAAAAAGAAAAACAAAATAAAAGTATATTCACAAATTTTATTTTCTTCCTGCAGTCAATCCTTACCACAGAGACTTTAAAGAGTCAATTCATTATATTTTACCCAGACAAGCTTCTTTCTACAATAAAGTCTTTGTGCCCATATACCATTTTATTATGTTCGATTTTAGACCAAACTTGGTCCAAACTTATTTAATTGCATTCAAAATCGTATTTAATTGGAATCAGTCCATATTTGAACATAGCTCCCATACAAATACTACTCCCGAAAATAGCTTTTAATGCTCTAACTTCCTTATAAATGTTAGTATTGACATAAAAATTGTCATGACAAAATGTTGTGCTGGTGGGTCCAAAATTAACCATTGATCCCATATAAACACCCTTAATAAAATAAAAAAATCATTTAGATGAAGATACGAGTATTAGGGTGTTCAGCCGATTAATTACAACAAACTGACGTGATATACACTGATTTTACCAATGCTTTTGATAAAGTTAACCATAGCCTTTTGAAGGTTAAACTTCATTTACTGGGTTTTACTGATATTAGTATAAAATGGATATACTCATACCTAAGCAACAAAACACAATCCATTAACTTTAATAACGCGATTTCTAGAAGCATAGATGTTCTGTCTGGTGTGCCTCAGGGAAGCCACCTTGGGCCACTTCTTTTTACATTATTTATTAATGACCTACCTGAGGTGATTTATTCATCCAATATTCTGATGTATGCGGACGACGTCAAAGTTTTTCTGAGCTATCGTCAAATATCTGAGCAACAACTTCTTCAAAACGACTTAAATTCTTTTTACACGTGGTGCAATGTAAATCTTATGCAACTTAATCTAAAAAATGTAAATACATGCGTTTTGTTAGAAAGAGTCCAATACCTGCATTCTACTTTTTTGAAAGTCATCAGTTGGAGTCGGTGGATAGCTTCGTAGATCTTGGAATTCTGCTTGACTCGAAACTAAATTTCATTGCACATATAACAATGACAGCTAATAAAGGCAGAGGTATGATCGGTTTTGTAAAACGATGGGCTAAAGAGTTCAAGGATCCATACGTTACGAAAAGTCTGTATACTTCCCTGGTAAGACCTGTATTGGAGTATGGATCCGTAATATGGGACCCTATTTATAAAAAACATTCCGACCAAATTGAATCAGTCCAAAAACAGTTTCTGACTTTTTGTCTACGTGGGTTGAACTTTAACCAATGGAATCTGCCGCCTGATCCTGCTAGACTAGCCCTCATCAAGCTGCCAACTCTAAAGAGCCGTAGAACTGTGCTTAACATCTCGTTTATTTTCAACATAATTATTGGCGACGTTTGCTCTGGATACTTAATCAACAATATAACATTTAATGTTCCTCAACGCCCATCACGTCACTTGGTTCCGTTATCAATTCAATTTTTTAGAGCTAATTATGCTAATGGTGACCCCTTAAGAAGGATGTGTAACGAGTTCAACAAGTTTTATAAATTTATTGACTATTCTTATAGCTCCACTGATATTAAAACTAGTATATTAATCTATTTAAATCCATAATTTTTGTTACTTTTTAAAATTTATTTTTATTTAATTAAGAAGTCTGTAAGGATTATAATTCCATAGACAAATAAATAAATAAATAAATAAAAATAAATAAATTATTGTTCGATTAATCGAACAATTTTAGACGATCAATTGTTCGATTAATTTAAAATGGCTGATTTCGATTAAAGGATTAATCGAATAATTTATGCCGATTAATCGAATAACAATACATATGGGTTTTCTGTCAAATGTATAATTTTTTAAAATTTTAAGTTAAATAAACAAACCAAATGTATGTGTCCGTTGGAATTAAAAAAAACAGTAATTTTTAGTGAGTAATTCACATACATGGGCGTACTGCTTACTAAAAAAAATAATGCAGTAATCAGTTAATTTTTATTTATTATTCAAACAAATGCAAACATATATTTTTAACACTGGAGCCACACGTTCAATAAATCACTTTCAAGTTGTTCACAAACTTGTTTGAATTGACAGCTGTTGCACAGGCTGCCCTCAATTTGATAATCAAATTTCATTTTAAAAATGCCCCCGACGAGGAAACACCCCAAAATAGTAGCAGGACTTAAAGTATTTTGTAAAAAAGCACAAGAATTTTGTAGAACACAATTTTTTTTAATAAAGCAAATTTATTTTTTAAGAAATATATTTTTTATAAAGAAAGCGCCAAAGTGAATTTGTGGTCAGTTGTTAAATTCAACTTAAAATTGGCAAACAAATTGAAAGGTAAAATTGAGAGCAATCTCGTGGTCAATTTAAAAAGTGTGAGTTAAAAAAGCGTTAGTAAACAAAGTGGGAGAGTATGGCAAATTAAAATGAAAGACAAAACTTGATCGTGTGGCTTCCAAGCAAAGCAAAACATTTAAACAACATTTTAGATTATTTTAAAAGATCTGTTTAATTGTTTGTGCATATAAAATTTTAACTGTTTTATTTTTTATCGTTGTAAAGGGTTTATCAATTAGTATGAATTGTTACGTTTGTTTTGTTTTTTTTTTTTTTTTTGTTAATAAAATATTAAAATACTTGTAATTAATAATGTTTATTTACTCAAGTACCAATTTTTTTTAAAATTTGTAAAAGCAAAATGCATTCAGAAAGAGAGAATACAGATACCAACTTTGACAAGATGTCGGTAAATGCTCATTTTCTAAATCATTTTAGGAACTTATGTATTCTCATCACACCAGAGGTGTATTTTATCACTATATATTGAAATTTGTAGCATTTTTATAAAATTACAAAAACAACTAAAATCAACTCGGGAAATTTTCATGTTGTTTTATTTTGTAAGTATTGTAAATCTGTAACCATCTGCTTTTTCGTTATTAACTCAGCTGTTTAATATCTTTGCTTATACCATCCGTGTAAACATGAAACAGATTTTTATTTTCATAATATTTTGATTCTACAAAGTCGTAATACATTGTTTTACCGTGTAAAGTAGACTTAAGCAGCATTAAAAAACACTGAAAAACTCAATTTCGTATTCAAATAGAACTTAAAAATAAATAAAATTAAAATACTAAGCCAAAAACTGACCCTTCATAGAATAAAATATTGTACACAGAAATTTTTTTTGCCTTGAAAATATAGAATTTTGAGACAATAAAGTAACATTTGCGAAAAGTTTTGCAATTGAATATGTTCCATCGTTTTTGCGCCAAAAAATTGGAATCTGATGAGTTTAAGGCATTACTCCATTAAGATTGTTGTTTAACTTAAAAAGAAATTATTGGGAGCCAGTTAAGCAGAAATTTAAAACGCTTTCAAGCAGCAGGATTCATCGAAATACCAGGAAATCGGCTACCACACAAAGCCAAATCAATGTAAAAGGTGTCAGTAGAATGGTGCTATCTTTTAAAAGCTGCTGAAAACAGATAACACAATTAGAAGGGTACTGCACAAAACACAAAGCGACCATTTTCCGAATAACGCCCGACAAAATGACGTCGTAATGTGCCATAATGACACAAGTTAAAGACAATTTGAAACAATTACAAAAATGGTAATTGGAAAATTACACTTCGCTCAGTGCTTAAAAAACTTGCAACAGCAGAAAAGCAAAAGCTTAAAATTGTATGCTGTTGCTTTGAAGCAACAGTTTTTTTTTTCAAAATGTAAACTCTTGCTTTAGCTTCTGTTGCGAAAATAAATATCAACTGTTGAAAAGTATTTTGTTGTCTTATCGTTCGTACAATTTCGGTTTGATGTGACTTCGTACAAAAAAAACAGGGTGATATGTAATAAATTTGTTTTTTTATTACATCAATATCATTAGGTCTTATTAGCTTAAAAAGAAAAAAAAACTGAAAATTAATAATTAATTGCCCGAAGAAATAAGCACGAATAAAAAACTGTTGCTTCAAAGCAACAGCATAAAAGTTTTAACTTTTGCTTTTCTGTCCTCAGTTTTTTTAAAAACTGTGAACTGTTGCTTTGATTTCGCTTTGCAATAGTAAAAAATTAAATCAAAATAAAATTGAATAAAAGCAAAAAATTAAAAGGCTTTTAAACACTGACCACACCCGCCTTACAGTGCACCCCTTGCCCCCTCCGACCACTATTTGTTTCGATCGATGCATAACGTTCTCAATGAAGTTCTTTGGAACTGGGTATCCGAAATCGGCATAAATCGTCCTTAGCTTTTAAAAGGAAGCGGTTCTTTTGGCGGGGAGTTTTATTTAGCAGAAATATGAAAATACAAAGTCAGAGCTAACGATGGTCATGATTTTGAAAAATTTTATATGTTGCAAATGCTTCGTCCTAAACGCTTTAATTTTGCCAAAAGTCATGCATTTTTAGGTCATACGTAAACCTTGACAGAGAATTTTATCGACATTGTAATAAGCTTTTTACTTACATATGTATATCTAAGAATTTTTATCTGTATGTATATCCAAAAATCACTTACCTACAAATAAAAAATAGAAAAATTGATTAAAGACAGAAACTTTTTATATAAACTTATATGCTAAATTCTAATAAGAAGTACTAAATGTTAACGTAAAGTTGTAAAAATTAAGTTAATCTAATAAAAAATACTTTTCCTGCAAAAAACAATAGCTAATATGAACAAAAACAGTTCTAACGAAAAACTCAACAAGTTATAGTCATTTCTAACCAGGTAATGTTAGAAATAATGAGAAGCCATTACTAAACTAAACAAGTTAATTATCAAAGTTGTTTTCGGAGGATAAGCTGTTCCTATGCGTAAGTTTATCCTCCAACAATAAATTTCAGTATTTTTTATCAATTATTAAAAAAGGGAATTAATCACAACAAACAAAATCTTTTACTAAACAAGTTAAGCAATGTTCACATTATGTGTATTTGTCGTGTGGAATGTCACTTTTCTACACACATGTAATTTTATGTGTATGTCAAAATTTGTATGTAAAGTACATTTGACATAACCTATCAAGAAAAACCAGCTGAAAACAGCTGAGTGGTTTATATGTACAAAAATTTATAATTATTTGTGTATTTTTTTTTTTTTTTTTTTTTATTATTATTTATTTACTATTATTATTTCTAATTAATAAAATTTCAAATAATTTTTGCAACAATTTTGTTAATACGAACCAAAATAGAACTCGTTCTAAAGCAAAAATATGTACTGTACACATGTACAATATATTATATTGTGTTTTTTTTACAATTTTGGGGCTTAAATTTAATATATTTTAATTTATAGATATTGGGAATTATTTCTTTTTCATAAGCAACTTTATTATATTCAACATTTTTAATTTTTCGAATGTATTCTATGAGTTAAATTTCAGTTATGTATTTTATAAAGCTTTTTGTAATAGCTCTATTCCTTAAATTTTTTTTAGTAATGACTTTATTTTTTATTTAATTTAATTTTTATTTTAATTTATTTTAAACCAAATAAAATTTTAATTCAGCTAGGCTTTTTTTTTTAATTAATCAAAAATTTTCAAATTAATTAATTTTTGAACTGTACCAATTGATGTATTTGTCTGCAAACTGGCATATATTTACGTTAAATATTTTGTTTCACCCAATTAAAGATTTTAATTAAAATTTTTTATTATATACAATTAATTTTTTGATTGAAATAAATTGTGTAGCAAAACTCCAAAATACAAATCTGTTAACTGATATGATTAAATCTTTTGCAGGGGCAAAATTAGTAAAAAATTTAATTGTCTGAACAAATTTTTTAACTAAAATCGATTTTCTATTATTTCTGTGCAGAAACATAACCCACGATATTGTTTGGAGGTGTTCAGACGATACATATGTACAAATTTAGCATGTGAAAAGTGACAAATACACATAATGTGAACAAAGCTAGGAATGGGCAAATTGAAACAAATATATCGTATCGTTTTTTTTTAAGTGTATCGATATTTATTAATTAAAAATATTCATATATCGATGTATCGAACGTATTAAGCTGAAATTATTACCACATTTGAAAAATTAATATACCTATGTCAATACATGTGTACAAACATATTACATGTAATTCCAATCTGACTTTTTATAGTTTCTTTAAATTTCAAATTTACTGCCTGTCCCTCGATTTTGAACGAAACTTTCATTTGCTTAACTTTTATTTAAAACAAAAACCAATTTAAAAATTTAGTTTTTAAGGTAAGTTATGCGAAGGAAGTTTTCGTTTAAAATCGAAAGAAGTCCAAAAATTGAAGACACTTATGTTCAAGTAATGCTAATAATAATGGGCAATAATTACCACATTTAAGACATTAACTTAACAATAAATCAGTTTTTTTTAAAGAACAACTTGAGTTTCAGCTTTCAAATCCCATTATTGCCTTTTAAAAAACTCAACAAATAAGGGCCATTAATTACTAAGAATAACGTAGGTAATGCATAGTCATTACCAAATTTTTATATTCATATAAATAATCAAATTAAAAAAAATATTAAAAAAATCACTTTATCAACTTTACTTTCTATTTAAAATCCTCTTTAATTTCTCGCAAAAAAAACTTAAGAAATTAAAGCAATTCATACCGGGTAATGGCAAGAGTACTGAATAGTCTTTACTACATTCAAGAAATTTTCCAAATAACTAAACACTTTAAGGAATAATTCCTGAAATAAAAACTGAAGCTATTTTCGCTTAAGAATTTAATTTGTATCTTAATTTTTCAAAAATAAAGCCATCCATTACCAAGTTGTGCTAAAAATAATGGACACTAATTTAAATATAAATTTTCTTTACATTGGTCAATTCATTTATTTAAATCCCACTATTTCCTTGACTATGTCGGACTATATTATTAACATAAAATAAGCAAATTTACTTGTCATGTTTTTTTAAAACATGATACACGATGATATTTATCCCCCCTTCGTCGGTTAAGTCCGTCAAACGAATGAATAAAGTAAGTAAAACAAAAATATTCTGCAGTTTCTTTTTTAACAACGCAATACATGTTTGTGTATGATGGCCATGTATTTTCATTTATTTACAACCAAAAACTATGTTATAATTTTTATTATAATGACGTCGCCAGAAAGTAGACTACACATGTCAAGATAATAAAAACAAACCTTAAAAACTATATTAAACTCAGAAAAAACCCCAATCATTAGTCCTTTTTATGATTCCCTACTTCACAACCACAGGGTGATTATGTGTGTTTATTAAGTTTATCATTCCGTGTGTAACAGCGAGAAATATTCATCTAGAATGGGTTCCATTGGCAGGCGTTATCAAGCACGACTCACGTGGGCCGAACAATAGTTTGCGTTGTGTTACCACATTGCACTGTCATCTAGACATCCTGTATTACTTGGCAAACGACATTTTTACTCAGAGAGCCGGTTGATTTAATGAAGGATTGAATCCTTTCCAAGCCAATATTATAGAGACAAGTTTTGTCCCTAAGCGTTCGTCGACCAAACAGTTTTAGACTTAGGTCTACGAATACCGGGCAATGCCAGAGAAGATATTTCGTTGATTCCTTTTCTTCCTCGTCGCCACAACTTCTACACATGTCATCGTAAAGGAGCGCTAGCTTCTGGAGGGCCAATGGCCAGCTATAACAGCAATTACGTTGTTAAGGTAAAATACCTTTCTTTATATTAATGTAAGACCACATAAAAAATATATTTATTCTGACTCTGGCTAATTCTAAGTCGATTAAGCCATATCCGTTGCCTGTCCGTCTGTTGAAGTAACGTTCACTTTCGAAAGACTTAAAAGAAAAGAAGAACATTCGATTTGTCGCTTGTTCTTCTAAGCAGTTTGGGATGGAAATCCAGCACAATCGGTTCAGTAGGAAACGAGTTATGAACCCTAATGTGGAACAAGCTCCCTAAAATATATTTATATTATTTCAAGTGTTTTTTTTTAGACAAAAACCGACACCAATTGGTAACGATTTTCACTGATTCTCATAAAATTTTGTATCAATTCGTTTAATATGACTAGAAATCATAGTACTTAATTTTATAGAGTCATATCATAATAGACTTTATATAAAGCCTACTTTCAGAAAACACTTCGTACGCCTAAACCGTAACGAATAAAGCTATTGTAGTAAAATCCGAACTTTGACAAATACATAAGACTAAGCCTACCGAATTTTATGATGATCGGTTCATAATTTCCCATACGTCCAATATAAAGCTACTCCTAAAAATTACTTTAATATGCCTAAAACTAATTAAGTTTTATATACCTAGAAAAAAATCATAAATTATTGTGATGATCGACCTATAATTTAATATTAAAACCGTTCCGATTATAGGTGGTGCCTAAATACGCCACCGAATTAACCATACAGTTTCCCTGTGTACAGGGACACATTTAACGATAAGCAGTAAATATCCAGCTATCTCCAGCATTCATGAACAATCCTCGATGTGATAAACTCGAAAAATCTCTTTACAAATCACGGGATCGCCAATCATTAACATACACAACAAAGAGAAAATTACTTGTATGACTATGAAAATTGCAACTTCATATTGAAAGTTATCAATTCAGTTCAAATGATGAAAAGTGTACGGGCCCCGGGAGCAAAGCGTGTTATTATACAGGCATAATAACAATAAAATATATAAGTACACAAAACAATAAACAAATCATTAATTAATTGAAAAAAAATTTCAACTCATTCAAGTCATTGTGTGCAAACACACAGAAACACAATTGCCTGCGCTCTCTTACATGAAAGTATTTTATGACGCCGCACACTAACGCCAAAAGCCAGTTTTTCGCGGATCAATTCATATATCCTCAACTACAAAAGTTAGACACACTAATGATGTGGGTAACTCTTAAAATAAACTTCATGTTACAACAAAATCTCGGAGGAGTAAGAGGGCGATACAGGTACCCCCATACAAAAATTTTTTCTTATATCTGACGAACTACAATAGCGAGGCACACTAAATATGACGTGGGTAATTATTAAAACAAACTTCATGTTCCAACAAAATCTTCGAGGAGTAAGAGGGGATTAACTCTCGGTTATAATCCGAATATCCCTGCCGGATATCCCACCATATTGTATGTGCCTCGCGGCTGTTCACATGGTCATTATCCCATCCTAAATTAAATTGTAATAATCCGGCAGCCTTGGCGGAATGCTCCAGTCCAACTGCTCGGAGTAAATGCCACAACCACCACTATACTGTGTTTAAAACTCGTCATATGTATCTAAAACACTCAAGTATTGGGTCCCTGAGTAAATCTAAAATTATTTAGCCATCTCGGTCTAAAAACTTGCAGAAGAAATAAAGATTTTAGTCTGAAATCGGTTTAGTAGAAAAAAAGTATCATGGACCCAAATTTGCAATAACCTTCCTGACAAACTGATATCTTTATTAAGAACTAACATTCATTAACTTTTTCAGCGATATATGTTCATTTCAGTAAAAAAAAACTGTTGACCCACCCACTGTGGTGGGCGCTACATCAAGAAAAACCCTGATTTTAAGAATAGAGTTATCCTTTATCCGGTTTAAAAGATAAAGTTAAATGAAAAACACAAAACTATGATTTCGATGAAAATTTCATTTCATTATAATGCTTGGACCTTGGGCCTATTTCATTAAGCTACAAGTTCACAATTACAAGTGTTTTTGCCTGTAAAATTGTGAATAATTGTGTTTCATAAAAATACAATTACAAGTTTGTGCCTACAAGTGAATTTTACAAGTTACAAGTCTACAAGTCATACTTCTACAAGTGGTTTTGTTTCACAAAACTAAATTTATATTTGTACACTTGTAGAATTGTAGAAAAAAAAGCTTAGGGTCGACGGAGACCCTCAGAGAAAATTTTACAAGTTACAAGTGAATAATAATTTGAATTAAAATTTGATTTTTAGCTATTCTTGAACAAAAATTCAAAAATTTTAATATTAATTAGCATTTATTTTGTTTATTTTTAATTATTCATTTTTTTAAATACGTGATTATATGTAATAAAACAAACTATATCACATTGTTTGCTTATTAGAAATTATCGATAAGCGGCAACCCCACTAATCATATATAAAATAAAATATAAGAAACACGTGCAAGTGAAACATATAAGATATTAAATTGTTCACATTTTTTTTGTTTTTTTTTTTGAGTGCAAAATGAACCTTTTATACGATTCCAGTGATGAAAGCGATAATGAAATCGCATTAAGAAGAAGAAGACACTTTAGACCACGTCTGGAATATGAATTCCTGGAATCCACGTTGGAGTACAATGAGCGTTTCAGGCTAAAACGGGACAAATTTCTTTTGATATTAAATTTGTTGTGTCCAATACTGGAGAGGGAGACAAATAGAAGCCATTCTCTCGCGGTGCAACAGCAGTTGCGGATAACGTTACGCTGGCTAGGAACAGGAACCACATACCACGCAATAGGTGAATTGCATGGTGTAAGCAAAGCCACTGTGTGCAGAGTAAGAAATATTATTAAAATGTGTTATATTGCGTTTTTTTTAGGATATTTTAGCATTTTGAGTAATAATAAATAAGAATTGTAAAATTAATATCACAATATATACAAGCACTTGTAATTGTAGAAATTGAAGTTTACAAGTGCAAAAAGCTACAAGTGTTGTAAAAATTTTAATGAAACACAATTCATCAGCACTTGTAAGAATTAGACTTGTGATTGTAACTTGTAGAATTGTAGTTTTGTGATATAAGCCCCTTGTCGTTACGTTCAAAACACAATGCCATTTAAATAACAGCCTCTATAATGGTTGCAGCAGTCAATAATTTTTAGGTAGTTTTTTACCACTTTGTCTTAAATTTCGGGCGGTATTTTTTCGATACTCTAGAAAAATGTTGGATTTTAACTGCTAGCACGTTAGGGGAATATCCGCGTAAAAACGGTCTTTGACGTGGCACCACAAAATAAATATAACGGCTTCAAACCGCATGATCTGGGTGGCCGCTTAAAGTCGCCAATACGTGGAATTACGCGTTCTGAAAATTTTCCATGCAATAAAGCCAATAGCGGTCGTGATCTAAGGCTCGTGGTAGCGTGTTATTTAAACCACATATCGTCCAGTTCAAAATCTTCAGATGCAGGCCAGCATACGGCCAAAGCGCCCTGAGCCTGAATTTTACAAACAGAAGCGATATTTTCGGTAGCGCGCACATTGCGATGATGCACTGGCCTAACCACATCTGTAGCGCTTCCAGTTTCTTCAAATTTCTTTATAATCTTGTAAATTTCTTGCACAGTAAGTCGATTATGACGAACTTAATCGCCATGCTCAAATCGTAATGCTCAAAACGTTTTTTAAACTTTTGTATTAAATTTTAATCATTTTGACTTGTTCTTCGGTTGTTAAACGATCAATATTCGTAAATGGTAAAACTCTCACCAAATAAATGACACTTCAGATGACAGATATTTAACAGCTGGCAGTTTTGCTAGACCGGCGATTTTAAAAACCACTAATTGGATAACCATGTGTTGCATCGACAAGACTCCAAAAATTAGCATAAAATTAATGCCAAGAAATTGGGCATAAATTCCTTTTCGGTGCATAATTTATAAAGTTCACTTCCGAAAAATACTTCTAAAAACGTATAGACTTGTAATGGAAAATGTTATTGGGATTTAATTTGGTACACTTCAGTCTTATATGGCCACAAATTTTGATGTCAGCTTTAATGAAGATTAGTCACAGATCCCACATAAAATCAAATTTTCCAACCCTTAATGTCCTTCACATTAAGGATTGGGCACAATGGAATATATCATTCTTATTTTTTATTATTCTTGTGAAAATACCATTTGTAGGATGTTCCAAAATGTATTTTGCTTTGTTTTTTTATTACCTTGATTTTCCGCCTGTTATTTCTATTATTATTATATTAGGATAATGATTTGGATTCCTTGTATCCCTGTTTTTTGTGTTGTTTTTCTGTGGAATTGTAACTGTCTAAAGAGATTAATAATAAGTTTTGTTAAACATGTTACTTCTGATACCCACAAAACAGCCACGCAATATACACACATGTCAGTCAATCAATCTTAAACCAGCAAAAAAAAGTTTACATTTTCTTAAATTTTTTTTTCTTTTTTGGAAATGACACAGAGTTAAAAAAAATGTTTTTTTTTTTAATTTTTACAGAGGGTTGGAAAAGTTGTTTGTCCTTAATAACACGTACAAATATGATGAGAATAAAATGTGAATTCTTGGAAACGCCAAAAGGATTTTGGAAGGTGGGGGTTGTGAGAAATATTTATTTCGAAATAATTGTAATTTATAGCCCACATGTTTTAGAAATTAAAAATTTGTATTCGCTACTAACAAAATAACGAAATGCCAAAATTTATGTCCTTTTCCTGCCTTAGAGACATGGGGAGCTACCCCTAACGGGTGTTTTTTTTAACCCAAAAGAACTTGCGAAAGGGTTAGCTGGCAAACAAATGGTATACAGTGCTCACATTTTTACATTTATGTTCAGTATGCTCTGGCAAATCATCATGAACAGGTGCATACTTGACCAATGCTACCAAATTTTCCAAATTAACTTTGAAAACTATTAATCGATTTGCAGAACTAATAGACAACTTCGTTATATTTATGGCCTCCGTTTAATGGTGTTTTCTTTTCTACAAAAAAATACCACCTTGTTAAAAGGTACATGAACAAAATATCCTGCCGAGCCTGTAATAATGCAATTTTTTATTTGACTAGAACAAAACACAAAATTGAACGGCCCTGTGTTTAAAAGCTGATAAAAAGTTTGTTCTTCAAAATATAAAAAAAAATATGAACATTAATTAAAAAGTTTGTTCTTAAAAATATAAAAAAATAAACATAAACCAAAATTTGTTAATAGATTGATATTAAATAAATAAATAAATGAACAAAATGAATAACAAAATTTAAATTTCTCTAGTTTGTTTTTTATAATATATGTAAACAAGAAAATACCTTTGCCAGATTGTTGATTTATTAACACCAAGTTTTTCAGATTTCTAAATTTGACGTTTTTTTTTCAAAAACAATTTTATAACACCGAATCCTCTTAAATTTTATACCACTGACAACCCATCATTAACAATGTAATACTTTCATATGTTTTTACTATTAAATAATAGAAACAATAACTATTAAAATTTAAAATTTTTACTGTCCTGATTATAGGCGATTTTTTCCCAACTTCGTCTGGTAACCCTTTATATAAACAGTAGCCATCTTTTTACAGGGCATTATCAACACTGTCGATTTATAAGGGGCGCAAAGTGCAATGCCGTATGCCATTAGTAAGGGTGCATTTTTTAGAATAAAACAAGCCACCATTTTAGAGAGCGAAGCATTTTTAAGAAATGAACAGCAAATTGCATTTTTTTTTTTTAAATAAAATGTCACATTTTTTGAAGAAAAGAAAATACCACAATTGTTGGCTTAACGGATTTGTTAGTAAACAACGGATCTGCCGCATATGAAGGCAGATCCATCTACGACAGACCCTATGGGGTTCAAAACATCCAGAAAAATTAAAAATTTAGCGCTGGTGGCATTATTTTAAATACCTTATTTCTTCAAAAAATTGCCCAAAATTTGACGTACATACATAAAGCACTTCGTCAAATACTGCTGCGATGTCCACATGCCCAAAATCATTTTTAAATGTTAAAGCCAATTTATTTAGCTTTAGATTAAAATATTTTTTTTCTGGGTTAAAATTAAATTTTTTGTGTTATTTTTTATAACAAGCTTGGGCTTAAAAAAACCCCTTTATAAGTTGCCGCTTTTTAAATCAGTGTTGCCAATTAAGTGGCTAGCTTTAGACATTTTTCATGACAAGCTATATTTAGCTATTTTTTATACGGAAAATTTCTTGAATTTTTTTTTATTTTTCCAAAGAAAGCTATTTCTTTATTTTTTTCTAATAAATATTCGGCAACGTTCTTTCTGGAAATCAAAATCGATGGAGATTTTCAGATATTTTTATTTCAATTGATTTTATCCTGATTTCACGAATAGTTCTGGTATATATAAATGGTACTCAAAGAATCAAAATATACATATAAAGGGTGGTCCAACCATAATGCACGATGTTAATTTTGAGTCACACCTTAGTGTTCAATCAGAATGAAGTCTTCAAATGTGGGCAAAAATCCTAAAGCCCGTTATTACAACGTCGGCAGTAAATTTAAATTCTCTCCCATTTTATTGTTTTTATTTTTTATTTTCTTTTGTTTTTAATTTTCTATTTTCAAAATGTATGAAATTTAATGAAAGTATGGTAGCATTGTCGGGAGAATAAGTCTCTATATGTGAGAGCATTTGAAAAAACGTTCTCAAAATAAAATAGATTTTATTTCTCGACTGCTTTCTACGACAAATTTTTATGTCAAATTGTATGAAAATGTAGTCCCGACGCAGTTCTGTTTGAACACTTAACGTCAAGTTTTTTGCCCAACTTAATTTGAAAAATTTGTTATTTTAGTGTTTGTCAAATGCAACCATGGAGGGGAACACAATTGAGCTGCACGTTAAGATTGTTGAAGCCTTTTACGAAAATAGGCGTTCAAATCAAAATGCATTTAATCGACCAAATGTTTCAACTATCGGGAGATTTTTGCGCAAATTTTAGCAAACCGGGTCTGTGGGAAATGTGAAAAAACCTGTACATGCTCGCCCGTGCGGTTTATGGTCTGGCAGCGTCATCGGGCCGTACTTCTTCGAAAATGAGGTCGGCCAAGCATGTTTATTCACCGCCACGATCATGTTATTTAACACCGCTGGACTTATTTCTGTGGGGATATTTAAAAGAAAAAGTGCACGTCAATTAGTGAAAACAATTCAAGAGCTAAAGGATGGATTAATTCGGCACATTAACGACATTGAACCACAATTATGTCTCAGAGTCGTTGAAAATATAAACTATTAAAGAGAGATATACCACAGAAGCCGTGGCGAGCATTTGTTCACACATAATTTTCATGGATATTTCTATTATGATACAATATAAAAAAATAATTCTCTGAAAGGTTTTTGTTTTATTTACAATTAACATCGTAAACGAAATTTTTTTTTTTAATTTTAAAAATTAAAAATTTTGTTCGATTTTAATTTTACTCGAATTCGACTTCCAGAACGTTAATACGTTTTTGTAAAATAAAATTGTTTAGCAATTTTTTATCCCGTTTTTCCTTTTTTTTTTATTTTTAATTAAGGCATTTTTGATATGAGTTGGCGGCACTGATCAAATTCCCAAGACAAATTAAAAAAAATTCAAATTAAAAACATTCAAATAAGTTTTCTTTTACTTTTAGTCCTTGTTGTTAAAACATTAATTAGTATGCAATACCCTTCATTAGGAAATGTGCTCTAGGGGAAAATAATCCAAAAACAAAAAAGCAAAAAGTAGTAGGAGGACAAAATAATTTAAAACATATTGTTGGCTTACACAAAGAAAACATTTTTTTTATATGGCCACCTCGAACAAAATATTTCTTAAGCAACATTATTAACATTATTAAAAAAGCACAGTCGACTGAATAGGGATTAATTTTTTTAAGACATTTTTCGAATTTTTGAAAGCATGATTTTTTCAAATATTTCAACAATAGACCCATAAAAATATGCTCCTTGTTATGACGAATTTCATCTAGTTAATGTCAAAATTCTGTCCCTCTCTATTTGTCGCCAAAACACTTGATTATCGTGGCAGTTTATTTCGCACAAATAGTCAAGTATAGGCGAAAGGACTCCGACTTGCCAAAAACCCATATTTTGATATCTTATGGTGGTCTTTACCACTGGATGACATACCATGCGTCCAGCACCCGGTCCTATGAGTGAGCGCAGGCAACACACACAGGTAGCAATGTGTATGTATTACTAGGCAGAATTATACACTCACCCCTAGTTTAGGAGCTGAAGCTCTAGCGGAATCTGTTGAATAGCAGCAGGACCATGGGAGATCTGCCCGCAGGCAGAACTCTCCTGCAGATGATGAAAAATCCGTCCTAAAAGCAGACTTTTTAAAATCTGCCTTCATACGACTTTGGCTGCAAATGACAGCCACCACGTGATCACGAAAGTATTTACTGCCTTGGTAGCAGATTTTTAATCCAGATTTGTGTTTACGAAAATTTATTAAGATCGGCATTGAGCCACGAGCATTATGCTCTGTAGATGTATGTCTGAGAGAAGATTAACTTGAGTGCTAAAAACTACAGCGGAAAAAAGAAGTAATACGGAGCCCTTATAGATGGCTTTCTTTTCAGATAGAAGGCCTTCAAGCGCATTACAATTTCATTTTGAATTAACACAGAGTGCCTTTGGAGACTAAGACCTGTCCTCCTCGAATCTACTTTGAAAGCTCCTAAAATTCTTTTAAAAATCAGGTAAGAATTACCGCAGCTTAGTATAATTGTTGTTGCTAATAATGTGAAGTGAGTAAATACTTTACTCTTCATGGGCCTTATCTTAGAATGGATAATTTAATTTGTTAATTTTAAAGAAGGCAGGGTTCAATGATTAAAGTTTATTAAGAGAATGTGTTTGAAAACTTTTTCCCTCTGGGACCCCGAGTGAAAATATATATAGACATATAGAAATTTATTTTATATAAGTGTTTGAACTAGAGATGAGCGATATTTCTGTACCTGTGATTTACTCACTGTTATTGAAAAATCACGAATGTTTCTGTGGGTAATAGCGTTTTTTAAATGCAATAACGAATTATGTTTCTGTTCCTCTCGTTCTCTCTTCGACCATATTAGTATTTATTTCAAAGCCAAAGTTTATATAGTCAAGTATGTATGTATATGGAAGTAAACAGCTTTGATATCTCTTACAATCTGCTGCTGTTTCTGTGCAAAGTATTTACATACAGTTTGGCCACAATTGCTATAAAAGAGCTTAAAACTGACAAACCGTGATCACAATCAGGGCTGTCAGATGTGGCGATTTCTCGCCAAACGTGGCGATTTTCAAACTTGTTTAGCGACCTAATTTTCGATTTGGCGACATGGCGATTTTTTGGCGATTTTATTGGCTATTTTTGATGAGCCATGAATTTGTTTTGAAATTTGTTAAATTCAATACGAAGAAATAATATTTTTTTTTTTAATCTAGTATTTTAATGTATGAAATTTGATGCATTCATATGTTCGACCAGTATTTAAAACTAAATTATGTTGAAATGGCTGATGAAGTTAATGAAAAATCTTCGAGAATTTTTTTTCCACATTTAAATGTGTTATTGAAAGAATTAATAAGTAGAGTTTTTTAAAAAATTAATATAATTAAAGTTTATGAACATTTTTTCATTATAAAATGACAAATTATCACAGAAAAAATTCGTTGTTGTTAAAGATATTTTTAAGATTTTTATGAATCCTAACGTACCTTTGGATGTTAATGAAACACAATGGAAAAAATACCGTTTGTTAAAAGAGAATTTTAATGATGAAGGATACGGCAGGTACGTACCATTTTAAGGAACTTGCGTTGGCTGTTCTTTATATGCTGGTTATTACAACTAATAATGTCTGTGTTTTAATAATGAACTCCACTAAAACCCGCCTTCGAAGTAGAATGCGATATGAAGTTTTTGACACGTTTTTACGAGTTAATAGTTATATGAATGTAAAGAGGAAATGTTGCATTTCTTTTGTAACTTCACAATGTATTCCAAAAAAGAAGCCAAAAAGTCAGTCTTCTCGGTTAAGTAGATAGCGTAGATAGATATTATAGAACTGCAACTACATACAAATGTATTGTATATCGAGTATTTGTTTAATACTTACCGCAAAAATTATTTTTTTTTGTTGCTTTAAGTAAACTACTATAAAATATTTTAAACGTTGCACCTTTTTTGTGTTCACTAATCATTTTTACTTTGTTCTAAATAAAAATGAAACAAAATATATCATGGCGACTTTTTTAAATTTTTGGCGGATTTTAGCGTAGGGAACAAATTTTTTCGGGATTTATAAAAAAATATTTTTAATTATTCTAAAAATACATATATTATTGTCAAAAACTAAAAAATAAATGGTTTGGCGATTTTTTACATTAAATTTGGCGTAAAAGTTCAAAATCAATCTGACGACCCTGATCCCAATCACAGTTTTAAGGAGCAGTGATTTTTTAATCACGATGTTCTTTAAAAATCACGGGATCGCTCATCAGTAGTTTGGACCATAGACTTACCCCTGACAAATAAACTTCCTCTTCTAAAGAGACTAAATTTTCATCCACCAAACTCATCTTCAATGGCCGCTATCTTGACAAAATCCATAATGAGAGAAGATATTAGTATGGGGAATAGCTAAAAAAAATAGCTGATTTGGCTTATTTTAAATACCAAACAAATCTTTTAAGCAAAAATTATTTTTTTTAACAGATTTCATTTTCTTGGTCTTCTTTTATCTGACCTATTACGCTGCTAGCCCGCAGATGTGCAGATAACGCTAGATCCTCTTAGAAATTTACAAGGCTTAAAAATATTGAGAATTTATTCAAGACAAAAAAAAACTAATCAAAATATTTGAAATAGTTTGTAGTTAAAATTTTAAACTACTCCGCAGAGTGTTTCTAGCGGTAGCTGGCAACTCTAGTTTTTGAGTAAGTTTTCGGCCTTATCCAAAACTTACACAATCGAAAAAGTTCAAGAGCATAGATTAGAGGTGGTTCTAATTGCTGTTTCACAAAAAATAAAAAAAATTAATTAATTTTTATGTATTCTATATTAATTTATGCAATTAGGGACACCCGTTTTAGGAGTCCTTTATTTCCTAAGCCATACACTAAAGTTATTAAATTTTTATTTTTCTCATTTGTTGCTTAATTTTCAAACTCTTTTGGTATTAAATTTGTTAATGGCCAACAGTCCCAGAGTGAAGTGTGTAGACTCTAAAAAACAACACTCCTAAAATACATGCCAACATATTGGACAAACAATTTTTTAATGAAATTTTGCTGTAAATTTTTTTTATAATTTTCTAAATGAGTTTGGGCCATGCAATTTAAGTTTGAGTATGTTGGCTGTTTACTTTAAAAGGATCATAAAATATTATTATTTCTATGTGGGCCACAACACAATTTTGTCTTCTTTCCCCTTAATTGTTTTAGGTTTTTTTTTATGGAAATGCATTTACTTGATTAGTAGATTATTGCCGTTTGTGTGCGTGTGTTTTTTTTTTTAAATTTATATTTGGTGTTGTATTACGAGTGTTATTTTTAACAAATATTTCTTAAGATAAATCCAACTCTGATCATAGCTCGTTCCCCGGTAGGCTAGTTGATAGTGAGCTAGTCTATCAGTGAGGGGGTTGCGGGTTCGATTTCCACCAGAGACTTTGGTCTCCTGCAGACAAGCGGGGTAAGCATAAGAAAAAAGTTGTAATTAGGCCCACCGAAGAGTTCTGTGGCTACGATAATAAACAACAATTTCCATTTTAAGTAAAAACAATCCGGAAAGGTTTTAGGACCAACTGACTTTTGCTGCAGTAGCAGGTCGATAGATAATGTATACAGTGTAACGAATATCGCCAAATAGTAAAAGACAACTTGCAATCTAAAATTTGAATCAACTTACGCAATATTTAAAAGAAAGAGGCATTCGACCCATAGCCACATTTCGCCTTAGTCTGAGCAACGGTTTGGGTGCAGCATTTTATTACAGAAATTATATAGTAGTTATCTTAATCAGGATTTCTTATTGTTTTTTATTTATTTTTTATTTAAAACTCTCTGTAGAATACAAATCGATTGAACTTTCACCATGCGACGGAACAGACCTCGGCCCATTAATTAATATAGCCAAAAAGTCCTTTTTCACATACTTCACCGAAGGCGTGATCCCGTCCGAAATTTCCACAATATTGATCTTAGACTCTATAAAGTATCGGGTGTTTTTTTCGCTGCATGAGAATTTTCGATATCGATAACAATGGTTTGATAACTATAGATTGCCATTCTCAGTGGTCAACCTGTGTAGACATTTCTATTCTTTAAGATTTTGCAAGTCATGATGAATCGTTTAACGCTAGAACAACGCTTCCAAATTGTGGAAATTTATTCTCGAAGCTTATTTCCGGTTAAATGGCTACTTCAGCAAGCAAAATTGCCGTATTTGGAGCGAAGACAATCCTCAAGCATTTACCGAATCACCATTAAATCCATTAAAATTTACTGTTTGGTGCGGTTTACGCAACTTGCTATAGAGCGCGCTTAACAATCGATTTATTGAAAAATCAATTTGGTGACAACTTTATTTTCAGAGGTGATCCTGTTCACTGGCCCCCTCGTTCGTGCGATTTAACACCTCTGGATTACTTTTTATGGGGTTATGTTACGTCGTTAGTTTATAATGACAAACCAGCAACTGTTGAAGCATTGAAAGCCAATACTCTAGCAACCATTGACGCTATACGACGGCTACATTTATTAAAAAATAAATGCCATAAACTTATCTACCAGATTGTAATAAAAAAAAATTTATTTCAACAATATTTCTGGCATATAATTTTAAGTTCTTATGAAGCTACAAAAAATACTTTATATATTTACTTGATTCTTATGAGGAGCGAAGTTGATTTAAATATGTCCATGTGTCTGCTAAAATGGTTGTTTCAAAGACCCCCAGATAAGATGTGATCACATATGAGCGGCTTTAAGCACAAGGGGCTTAAGTGCTTTTTTTTAAATTGAGATTATATATGGAATTAGTAGGTAAAGTTCAGAGAAGTTCAGAACACAAGAGGTGAATGTGGAATTCTTATCCGGTAGCGAGATATGTCGACCAATTCTAGCAGTTATCATTAAAATACCTTTTTCGCTTGAAGCTCAAGGGGTATATGAGAACTTAATATCAATTTTTAAAAAAGGCACTTAAAGCCCTCATATAGTCTCTAGAATTTTGCTATTAAAATTTAGCCTAATAAGTGGCTGAGATACGAGCTAAAAACCTCGACTACCTCTAATTTAACCCATTATTCTCTCGTTGTTTTTTTTCTGTAAATCTGGAGAACGGCAGGAGCCTAAGTTTCCAATACATACCATCCGAAAAAATGTGGCTGGGAATGGAGAAGTAGGCCTGGCTCTTCCAACGCAAAGACATTATAAATTTCTGTATATCTGGAGAATGGCAAGAGCCAAATTAGGTACAAGCATGTTGGTTATCAATATAAAACATCCGACAAATTTAGGGCGGGAGTAGATAAGAAGGCGGGACACAAATTAGATTTTTTTAATTCTAAGGAACGGAAATAGAAAAATTGTCCAAACTTGTAACACATGGATGTATTATTAATACACAACCTATCTAAAAAAATAGTGGGATTAGAGAAGTGGGCGTGGCACCTCCCGTAGAAAGACATTATAGGTTTCTGTATATCTGCAGAACGGCAAGAGCCAAAATTGACAAATTGACAATCAGTGATGTCAGATGTAGGGAAAATTCCCTACCTGTAGGGATTTTTCTCCAAAAATCAGACTGTAGGGAAAAAAAGACAGATTTTTTTATTTTCGTAAAAATGTAGGGAATTTTTCCATTGTATGTAAATTCAAATATAATCTAACTGACTTCTGAAAAAACCTCTGTGGTATAAATGCATGCCGCTTCAATAATTACAATATGGCTACTTTGTTATTTGAGTATCAAGTACCCAAGTACCTACTCAATACTTTTATAACTCTTATACCACAGATAACTACTTACTCAACAATGTCTAACCCTCTTCAAAGATGGATTTAGAACCATTTTGGTCATATATATCAAAGACTAAGAATTTCAATGATAATTTAGTATTCCCTTGCCACTCAAAATTATCCAAAATTCTAATGGATTTATCACATGCCAATGAAGATGCTGAGAGGATATTTTCAATTGTTACTGACATGCACGCGAAAAAAAGAGATAAGCTGAGTCACGAGGTTTTAGA
The DNA here is from genome assembly GCA_943735925.1 of Pollenia amentaria. Classification (NCBI taxonomy): domain Eukaryota; kingdom Metazoa; phylum Arthropoda; class Insecta; order Diptera; family Polleniidae; genus Pollenia; species Pollenia amentaria. The sequence continues at coordinate 125,773,474 of OX031008.1, forward strand.
TTCCATATGTATTCTTCAGTCTCACTTACAATCAAAAATGTTAAACTGTACAAGCTTCCGCTGTTCTTTTAAGAAAAGTGCTTTACAACAAAGAAATTTTTTTAAATGTTACGTATACAAACATACAAAGATTTTTATATTATGTTATATTTTTTTTTTCTTTTTTTAATTTAAGCTACCTGAAATTTATTTAAAATTTATGTTTTTGTTTTGTGTTTAGTTAAAATAAAATATACTATATTGAATTATTTATAATTTTTGAGTTTACCTATAACTAATATAAGGTAGGGAAAATTGTAGGGGGAAAATTTATCAAAACGTAGGGAATTTAAAAAAATCCACATCACTGGGTACAATCATCTTGGTTATCACACAACATGGCAATTATCAGGTCGTTTTGTTATCCGTCTTAAATCTACAGGGTGATCAGGAGATTACATAAAAAACAGAATTAGTGTCACTAATTAACCACTTTGCCCACAATAACGACCGCTATCGTTCGCTTGCATTTTCAACGACAAAGAGCTGATTTGCGTCTCACTAACAATTTTCAGCACGACAAGTCAATCGACAATGCAAGCGAACAGTTTTCATTCAAACTTGCGGCCCACTAAGAGATATTATATGACCAGAAAAGTCAAAATCGGTCACATGTGTTGTGGTTGTCGACAGAGACATTTTGTTTAAATATTAAATGAAAATTTTCTTTACACACTAACTTTAAATTTTTTTTATTATTATATTTTTTTTAAGCCGCCACTTATAAAATTATATAGTTTTATAAAATATTTTTCAAAAAATTTGTTCCATATTTTTTGTTTACTGCTTTGTTTGTTTTTTGTTTACTGCTTTGTTTTCTATTCTGCGTTGTTTGTAGCACAGAAATGCACTTTTATGACTTAATTTATATGTTTTGCCGATTTTTATTTTCCAACTAACGTTTTATTTTTTGGAATTTTTGATGTGGCAATACAGTTAATTGACAAAGAAAAAAAGAATACGTTAGGAACAAGGCGAATTCATGTATACGGTGGTGTCGATACTACAACAAGTAACAACACCAAAAACACAACAATGTATTTTTTTGTTGATCGATATATCAAAAACACAAGCAACTTTTGACATTTCTCTCTCTAAGTCCCAATTTACATTATACGATTTTTGTCGTTGCGATTATTGTCGTTTCTTCTTTGAAGTCGGTCTTATATTTACATTGTACGATTTTTGTCGTTACAACTTCTTGTGTATACATATAATTTGACCCTACGAATGAAAGAACAAAACGAATCGTAGAGTACACTCGCTTGTGTACCCCTTTTAATTCCTCTCTCCCCTCTCGCCAATAAGGTAAGAATCGCAACGACAAAAATCGTATAATGTAAATCGGGACTAAGTAAGAAAAAATAGTCGCACAGCTGTGCCTTCAATGTCACCTGAAAGTGAATTCGCCTTGGTTCGGAACGTAAAACAAGTCGACAGACAAGTCGATAGTTAGTGGGTTGCTTAAGAGAACGATAATGAGTGACTTGTTATCCATCGATTAAGTTGTCGCTCCACATCGTGGGCCAGGGTGTAAGTGTGTCGATGACTCAACACCATCTGGCGATCACCAGACATCTCACAGAACACCAAATTAATCAGCTTTAATGTGATAAGTCTCCGTTTCTAAATGGATGCAAATCATGGAAAGCCGACTCTAAAAATACTAACAGTGTCCAAATCTTAATAAACCGTTGCTTTCCAAGAATATAAAAAAGCCTTTAGCCAGTTACTATCTCAAACTAAAAGCTATGTCAAAGAACTCATCAAATTTATATTAGCACTGAGATCCTACGACGAAATTGGTGGTGGATTGGCCGCAATCTGAAGAAACTTGATAGCGATGTAATCAAGTCTGCAATTTTGTGCAATCCCTAAGGAAGCCGAAGACAAGGCCACCCTTTTCATAAGTGGTGATGCTAAAAAGAAAATGAATTTTCCACTAAAAACAAATGCTGGAATGAATTAAAGCTCTTTTACCTGCGGACTAGACATAAATGGAAACAATGTGTAATAGCCTTATGATTCTTTAAGAATCTTAAGGAAAAAAGGTCCCTAATGTTTGATTTATTTTTTTTACCATACTAGACCGAATTTTATCTTTGACTTTTTACCTTGAGGTGACAGGCATGACTTTGAATTTGTGTAGGCAAAGTCTGTCAAAAAGCACGCAGTGTAAATAAGCGTAAGTGCAAAAAACGCCCCGACAGAAAAATTCAAAGGAAAGCATTTAGCAAAAAATTCATAAAAATGGATCAGATACAACACTAATGCACATTACGATGTAAATGACAACACATTTGGCGAGTAGTGTGGTCTTGTCAAAACGGAGTCCTTATGACTCTGCTTGAACCAACCAACCAATTCTTTTTCAGTAGAAAATTATTTATCGATAATCATTTTTCCGAATAAAATAAGCTAAATTGGATTTGAGTTTTAAAATTTGTCTGAATCAATTTAATTTTTGGTTTTACGTAAAATTTTAGTTTGATATTAAGCAATCGAAGACTTCGACCAAATTCATTAAAATAATTATTGTCAAAATATTTATGCCATTTATTTTTCTCTTGCCTGATAAAGAATCATACCAAAAAAATTAAAATTCCTATTTTTTTTAAATGTACCTCCTAATGAATCGGCCATTAAGTTTTTAACCCCATTTTTGTTTTTTTTTTTTAATTTCCATGTATATTTTTATTATTTAGCTCCTATTTCTGAGTATATGTTTAACTTTTTTTAGGGTTTTTCTAGGAAATTTTGTGTGGGGTTTTCTCTCTTTTTTTGCTTTATCATAAAAAGGAATTGTTTGGTTGAACATGAAGCGAGTCCTGGCAGGAGTAGCAGGAGTAAAACAATTTTAATAAACATGAAAACAAAGTAAAGTACGGCAAAAGGCAGTAACTGTAAAAGAGGAATTGCATGAATTTAGGTTGTGCGTGTTTGAAATGACTGAAATAAAGCAAAAAAAAATAAAAATCATAATTATATTTTACAACAAGTGATGTTAATTAAAAATTATAGTTCTCTTAAAAAAAGAAAGAACTTTCTTGGAACACGAAAATTAAATAATTAAATAAACATTTTTATCTTTTTTTTAATGGATTTTAGTTTATGTTGTGCAAAAACTTGAAATAGAGCAAAGAAATTATACAAACTAATTGACACGAGAAATAATGTGCCTGCCTTCTACCCAGTGTGCAGTGTTTTGAAATCAATACAATTTGTTAATATATTTCTTTACAGTATCAAGTTCAGATTCCGTATTTTCACATTTAAATTTAAATTGCAAAACCTTAATTTGGTATAACATCAAAGTTTTTGAAAATTTTAGTTTTAGCCTTTGGTTATAAATTTATTGTTATTGTGGTTATCCTTTCAACAGGTTTGCAAAGTCAAAACCAAATCATAAAAGGATGTAAATTTGGTAAGAAATACGTGAATGTGTTCACGGTTCAATAACTTGCAAATCAAACCAGGCATGATTAAAAACGTTATAAATTTGATTTCTTTTGAAAATTAGAACTGGGGAATTTGGCTGTTGTTTCTATTGTAGTTGGTTTTACAAAACTGTAATTACGTTTGTGGCGTGCTCAATCATGCCTTATGTCAAATCCAGGGTGGCGCAGAATGAGCTATATCGTTTGAATTCTTAATAACTTTTTAATTATAATTTTTTCTGTTTTCAGCATTTTGTAAAGAAGCCTTGGGGAATTAATTATGAATAATCATACAATCGAAAAACAAACAAATATAATGGAATTTTATTTTTCTAACTAAAGAAAGACACAGCGTGCTTATCGTCAGCACTCCCAGCATCAGCAATAAACCATTTGATTGAAAATTTTCGTCAACGTACCGTAAAGACTGCTCAAAATGATGAACTTCTACAGAAGAGCGTACATCATAGTCCCTCAACATTAACAAGGAGACATTTGACACAACTTGAACAATCACTGCGGTATAGTCAAAAAATTATTTTCGGGAATGAAATATTTATTATTAATTAGTTCATTTATTAATGATGTGCTAATAATCCCAATTTTTGAATGAAAACACTGAAATTTATTGTTGTGGGAAAGCTAGTTTCTATGAGCATTTCGCTGGTTGCTTAGGCCAGCTCGTAGGAAACTTTTTCCAAATACTTTAGAAAAGCTAAAAATATTATACAAGTAAGACCATAAAGTGAATAACAATTTTAAAACACTCAGGTCTTGCATGTAACAATATCAAAGCTTCAACAAAGACACAACAATAAACCGTCAATTTTTCTTTCTTACATTCCCCTACAATTGGCTGGGTTTTTTCCAACACGAATTGTAGTTGTAAGAGGATAGAAAGAAAAAAACAAAATTAAAAAAACAAGTTGCTTAAATAAAGCAGCTTGCCATTTAAGTTTTTTATTTGCCGGGCACATGCAAATTTATTATCAAAAAAATTATTTTCGGGAATGAAATATTTATTATTAATTAGTTCATTTATTAATGATATAGGGTTACCAGTTTTGAAATCAGAGAAATCAGTACATAAGAGAAAAAAAATCGGTACAATTGCATAAAAAACAGTACATATACTTTTTTTAATATAAAATTGCATGTTAATTATAAAACATAAAAGCTTTAATCTTTTTTAAAACAAATCCTTAATGAATTCTGTAATTTGAACTGTGACAAAATTTAATTAATAAAACTGAATTTTTTCAAAATAATAATTCAATTCCGTATATATTTATAGCGGGAATACAAAGTGAATAACAAAAAATCTAAAACACAACAAGTTTTTAAAAATTCGGTTCTTAATTTCTTGTTAGCTACATGGTTTAATATTATAAATGTATATATATATGCAAAAATTAATTATCTATTTTCAAGAAACATTATTTTAATTAAAAGCAAAATTTGAGTTCATTATGTATGTAGCTTGGTACTAAAAGGGCCAATGGGAATATTTTGCAGTTTTGAGTTAATTGTTGCATTAGGTATTTTCTTAAGCTATGGCCACACTTAGCAAATATTTGACGAAAAAACGTGACCAACATGTGAACTTAACTTTTATTTCCTTTATACTTTTATTTTTTAAATGTAGGTCAACATAAAATTAAATAAAAGTAGTTTTTTGCTATATCTACCAGCATAAATAATTTCATTTTGCAATTAAAGGTCATGCTGAATCCCTTTTATTTTGCGGAAATAGCCAATGTCTAATTTAACCGAAAACTTCAAAGGGGTTTTGCTAGCCAATTTTACTAAGAACTCTTCAAAAAAAAAAACTAAAATTTAAATTTTTTTCAAAAATTAACTATTTGACATTGGCTTTTTCAGCACCAAGCTACCTACAGATATAAGGACAACAATGTTAAAAAACAAATTAAACACTTGAAATAACGAAGATTGTTATGTATGTTTTCAAGTGATTTACAACTAAGTAGTTATTATTAATAATTGTAATTATTGCAAAAGGCACCATCGTTTGCAGATGATCTTATACTATAGATTTTTATAAATAATATTTTTACATATGTTTATATTTAAGTATACTATACTATAAACAAGTTACAATGTTACAAATTACAAATATTTATGGCCTTTTTGTCCATTGTCCATAATAACTTTAATGTCTTCAGTCTTCAAGAAATTGTAAAACTCATTACAACTATAACCAAAGTTTGTCTTTATCTGCAACTCACTTTCTAGGTTTTATATTAGGAGCCTGTTTCTCTCTTTTCTCCACATCTAAAACTAAAGATTCGTTCTGTAAGCATTTGAATGTGGAATAGAAGAAATAAAATTACACATTTCATTAAATTCGGAAACGCACCGCCAATTAGAAACTGACTCGTACTGACTCGGCAATAACCCTGTCGGAAATGAAGTTAACTTAAAACAAACTAATGGTTCATTAAAAGAAGAGTCTCCACTGACTCAAAATCGTTTTCTTTAAAAAGTTTCATTTGATTTTTCTACAGAGTGTCCTCAGAACGAGTCAGTACTCAGTCACTCAGCATAAGTTTCAACTAACCTCAAGTTAGTTCATTTTGAGTTTGTTTCTGGACAACAAAAAAAAATAAAAAATGCAAAATGAACGTATTTTTGCTTTTTTAAATTAACTCTAACCTTAACACTACTACAGAGGACGAGAGAGAGAATATTATTATTAAATTACCCGTTACACTTATGTTTTGTTTCACTCTTGTTTTATTGCTCGTTTGTTAACAGAAGAACTCCAATTATAAGACACCAGCAGCATGCCCGTAATGGTTTTCATAATAATTTTACTTTGAAAATGAGATGTATTTAACTAAATAATTTTAACAAATAAAATATGGGGATTTTTGATTCTTATTTTTCTTTTAAAACATGAAAATAATGCATGTAGTACAAAAACATTAATGAATAAATCAGTACATTTGCGTACTGATTTGCTTTTAATGCATAAATCAGTACTTTAAACAAAAAACAGTACATGTACTGATAAAAACAGTACGAATGGCAACCCTACTGCGGTATCTGCAGATATTTTTAGTACATTATACTTGTTCCCATATAAAGTTCAACTTGTGCAAGAATTAAATACAACAGACCAACAGCAACGGCTTGACTGTGATATTCGTTTTCGTGAAAAAGCAGAGGAAAATCCGGACTTTATCTGGCCTCCACGTTCACCGGGTAAGCAGCTGCTGACAGTTTTTAAAAATTGTAAAATTCCTTTTTTCGTAAAAATAATTTAATGAAAATTAAATTCAATGAACTTAAGCCTGATTAAAATATCGAAATTTGGATTAAATAAAATAACCACAATACTAATTATTGTAAACAATTTTGTTTCTTAAAACAAGAAAATCCAAAATTCAAAAATAATTTCTTAACTTTAACATAATTCGTTCGTATTTAGAAAAATTTTCTTAAATAAAGAAACATTTTGCTTAAACCAAGCCACATATATTTTTAGAACAAGTAATTTTTGGTTTGGACGACATCATGCAAAATTTTCTTAGTGCAAGCCATATTTTGATTTAGTAAATAATCCATTTCGTGTATCTTTTCAACCGTGAGTACATACAAGCAGAAAAATATAGTTGGTGATAACATATTCTAAGAGCAACATACAAAATGTGCCAATTTGGGTTTTTGACATAAAAAGTGGAGTTTCTGGCTAATACAACATTTTTGATGCGGCGTCAGGATCTCAAAGTCAGCAACTTCGGTAAAAACCACACTTTACGCGTTAGCCCCTCAGGGGGTAACGCGTACCCAAAGGGGGATAATTTTGACACCGACCCCATTTTTTTTACATTGCCAACATTTAAAATTTCGAAATTTTTAATTCCAATTTCGATATTTATATCAGGCTTAAGTTCATCACTATCTACAACTGTCACGTAACCTCGTAATGAAATTCTATTTTCTACAGGTTGGCACGTTACGGCTAAGTGACATTATAGTCATTTTTAGCATTTGTATTGCTTTCCATATAACAGAAACGATCAGCTGTTTACATTACATTTACATTTACGGTTGGCTAATGCGGCCTTAAATGTCGGCGAACACTTTTTCCAAATTTGAACACAGTACTAGAACACAGTAAATCGTAAGATTTATCTTTTTTTGCAAGTTTATTGAGAGGCAAAAATGTGCAAAAAAAATTTTTTCTAAAAAAAAAGTTTTTCGGAAATTTAAGTAGCTTACATAAATTTAGTTATACAGTGAACTCGCGATAATATGAACACCCCAAAATATGAACACTTATATTCTTCCATTGACTACTCTAAAATATTAACTTGTGCGAAAGCTTTAAAATGTGAACAACTTATAATTATATTTTTAACGTATTTTATCTACGTATACTGGTTTAGGTCTAAATCAACAGGGTGGTGGATAAATTTTGATTCAACTGTATAATAATTGGCGAGTTTTTCTAGCTGCTCACTTTAAAATTGTCTTCAAATGGCAATCAAAATGTCTTGCATACACAATTTAATTAGTGCTCACATTCAACTAGAATTCCATATTCATCTTTAAACATAATTTGAACGTGAATAGTTCTTAAATATGCATACAAAAAGATTTGGAACATTTAGGAAAAGGTGTTAAGCCTATAGTACACGGCATGTAAAAATACACATGCGCATGTGGTTCTGACGTAATTTTGACGTCAACACACAACACGCAATGTTTATTGTGGCTTTGCATTGACGTCAAAATTACGTCAGAACCACATGCGCATGTGTCTTTTTACATGCCGTGTACTATAGGCTTTAGTGTTAATAATTTAGCTTATAAATTTGTAGTGAAATGTTCTACAATATGTGGACAAAAAATAAAAATGCTAACAATACGTTTATTTGACCTGGGAAAAGAAAAACGTGCGTCCTTCCGAGTACCCAAAAATTGATAATGCGTTCTCCGGATGGTTTTTGAATATGAGAGACAAAAAGATCACTGTCAGCGGACACGGAAAATATTTTTGAGGGGAAATTAGTTGTCATTCGAAAATATGAACAATCTTGCAAAAGCGAACTGGCGTGGTTTTAATTAGTTCATATTATCGCGAGTGCACTGTAATTTGTAAAAAAATTAATCTTCACCCAGCTTAGTTCACTTCAAAATATGAAAATTTAATACGTGATACAAAACAAATGGATGAATTAAATTTTTATTTATGTATTTTATATACATATTATTTATAAGTTCATATATACGAGTATGTATGTATATTTTCATATTGTGTTTTTGAATAAATAGAATTAAAACACATGCAGTGTAAGTGATTCTCTTTAACGATTTGTAAAAAAAATTTTTTACAAATTATTTTATTTCGCAATTGTTTAAAAAAATGTTCCCAGAAACATTTCGTAACTTTTTCACAAAATGAACATAGTACAACTCTATCAACATAATTTCATATAAATTCCGCTCAAATTATTTTCAAATGAGTTTTGACAGCATTTCACGTGAAATGTTGAACAGAGTATCAGGCTTTAATCGCAAATTATTTTACAATTAAGCACACTCACCAAATATTTTATTATTTTTTAATTAAACAATAAGGTGTTTATTTTAGAGGTATATAACATATAATGACCAAAATTCTGGCTTTATGAGATAACAAATTTCAAAGATTTTTAAATAATTTCGGACATATTGCCTTCGCGACAGAGCCGTATGAACGCCATAGTGTCGGTCTAATTTTGCACCACTTTTTCGATCACAGCCGGTCTTATTTAGTCAATAGTGCTTCAAATGTTGGTTGAAGCAAAACTTACCAGCAAGCACACACCAGCTTTTCGAAAGCTACTTCGTAAATTTATTATTAAAGAAGGCGAGTTTTTAAGTTCTCCTCAGTCATCTGACGCTAGAGTCCCACACGACAGCATTCTGGGCCCTTAATTTATAACCGGGGGATTATTTTTGTCTAAAGTGCAGGAGCTGAATTATGATCTGAACGAAATTTTCGTTTGGGCTTCAGCAAATGGCTTAAGACTTAATCCAAGCAAATCTAAATGCCTAGTCATAAGCAAGAGTGCAATGGGAATAGAGGACGAAGTAAATATTTTCTTGGGAGGTTCAAAAATTGTCATTGTAGCTAAAGCTAAGAATTTAGGTGTTACATTTAATAGACGTTTAGCTTGGTCGGATCATATAACACAAGCCTGTGGTAGAACATACGGCATGATACGGAGCTTATGGGTAACTCAATACTTTACTCCGCCGAAAGTAAGATTATTACTTGCGAAAACGTAGTTAATACCAACGATTTTTTATTCATCCGAAATATTTGCTGGTTGCAACTCAGCGGATACGAGGAAACTCAATACAACTTTTAACAATATCGTAAGATACGTTTTCGGGCTGAGAAGATTTGATCATGTGTCACAATTCGCCATTCGTATATTTAATATTACATTTGATAACTTTCAAGTTTTTAAACATATAATATTTCTTTATAAAGTTATTATGACAAAGGCACCAAAGTATCTCTTTGATCGCTTGCGATTTGCTAGATCATCGAGAGGTAAATTGTTGATTCAATTCAGATATCGTAGCCAAGCCTCTGAATGTCAGTTCTTAATTCTTAGCATCCGCCTCTGGAATCAGCTCCCTGATAATTTGCAGACTGCTAGCAACGCAATAAGGTTCAGAAAATTACTTAAAGAACATCTTTCGTAAAAGAATATCTTTTTTTTAATTTTTGTTTCTTTTCTTATTTTTTCATAAATCTCAAACCAAATAATTTAATTTTAGGTTTATTTATTTGAATATTTTTCATTTATTTTTTATTATTTTGAATTTTTTCATTATTTTATTTCATAATTATTATTTTTATTTAATTGAATCAATGTAGGTTTTAACTTGTCAGTTTCTAATAATGTAATTTAAAAGATACTATGTCTTGTTGTATTAGAAAATCATATTAAATAAATAAATACAAATACAAAATAACACTGAACTTGTCACGTGACAAGTCCCTTTAAAATGGCGATGTCCTACGAGGGGTTAATTGGCACTTTTTTGACACTTTGTAACAGGTCACTGAAATAACCTTAATGGACACATCCAATTTCGGTTAAACTTATGCCTGTCGCAGATATTGTCACAAATGAATCATGTCAATATGATAGATCCCCTTCATATAAAGTAATGTAACTATAGAGAATCAGACACTACCCGTACAAAATCCAGTCACATGAATAGTTTTGTGCCAATTACCTTTACTCTGGCCCAACTACACTCTAAACACATTATCACCAGTTAAGTGATAGGTCTTATTTTCACCTATCACAATTCGTTCCTTTTAATTATAAAATTATGTTCACTGGTCACAGGATAAGTGCTTTAAGACCAATTGACACAAAATTCCCGCAGGGAACTTACTCCCATTAGGCTACCGGGGCACCCTTAACACCCTTATGAATGTGTTAGTGAATACATGATATTTAAGGCCGTTATACACTATCCCACAAAGTCTTAAGTATTTTTCGAAAATGCTTAAATTATTGTTTGAAAATTTTCCAAAAACAATAACATCTTATGACAGGTTTGTATTTTTTTCAAGGTACATAAGACTTGTGTGATAGTGTAAACCAGCTATTAGTGAGAGGCTTTGAAAAATTACTTTCGCTTACTAACGCAAATATTCACTCTCTCACGCCTGATCCACATTTTTATTAATCCCACGAAAAAATCATAAAACGCGCCCATCTTTATTTAAAATGTTTTTTATTTTTTCTTCTCAAAACATAATTGGATATCAAGAACATATTCTCTTGTTCAAATATGAGCAAACAAAACCGTCCATCAATTTAAAAATTAAAAACGAAAACACTAAAACTCCATTATCCTTGTTGTTTCAGTAAAATAAACTTGTCATTTTATTTGCAGAATTCAATTCCTTTAACTTCTGACTTAATGAATTGTAAGAAAATGAAGTGGCCGTACTGTCATCAATCTTATGCAATCATTCTCTTGGGATTTTGAATGGGTTATAATTGCGATTACAATGTTTTATTTATTATTTTTTTCATTTTAAATAAAATATTCTAGAAATTTAAATTGTGACTAATAAAAAACTAAGTAGATAAGTTTAAGACTTTACAATTTTCACTCAGTTGACTTCCAACAATATTTCCCTTGCAATTTCCAAAGGAATAAAAAAGTTACTAGTTTTTTTTAGTTAAGAGTCTTAAAATACGTAGAAAAAAATTATACCCCTGGCCATTAATGTTGCATTATATTAAAAATGTATGAACTGAACTAAAGTTGCAACAGAATTGCATTGAATTGAAACTAAAACTAAACTTAAATTTGTACAGAACTTAAACGAAAAGTGAAATAAAAACAAATACTAACACATGGAACTGATATTAGAAAAAATATTTGAACGAAAACAAAACATAAATCAAATATAAAAGAAAACTGAATGCAAGTGAACAGATACTAATAGTGATCTTTATTTTATATCGATTCGACCTAAAGCTGAACCAAATTTAAAAAAGTACTCTACACCACTGTATTTCGAGTAAAATTGGTTTTGGTTTAATCGGTTAATTTTGTAATTGATCGGTTAACCGATTAATAAAGTTTATTTTATAAATTAAGTAATTTGAATAATAAATATACATAAACTATTTATTAGTTGGAGGAAAAAAAACATTAACGAGTAAACAAAAAATAATTCATAAATATGTAAACGTAATTAAATATATTTTTTTTTTTAAACAATTGTAAAATATTATTTAGGACATTATGACGATATGACTTGATAGCACACCTTGTGAATCCCCCCAATATGTATTACTCAAAAAAAAAACTGTTAGATTATTTTATTAGTTATTTCAATAGTTTAAGGAGATCTTAAAAAATAATCTTTTAGAAAAATAATTTGTTTTAAATGTTTAAGATTTAAGCGATTATTTTCTTAAGTTTTGATGAAATTTGACTTGAAAATAATTCGTTCACTAGTCGCAGGTGTTGGAGAAATTGAAAGCAACCCATAATACAGAATATCTTATTTCTCAGTCCTCTTCCTAAATTTCTCGAAGCATATGAAATCTTCCACTGTGCGCTTACAGTCCTGTTTTAATTTTTTTTTAAATATTTAGCTCTTCTAATTGTTTCGGTTAATTCTGTTCAATGATTGATATAAGAAAATAAGAGTAGAAACAAATAACTTAACACATACATATAAAAAGTACGTGAAACAAAATCTGTTGACAACAAACACTTATTTAAAATGAAAATCACTGAACACTTTCTTTGTTTGTATAAAAAAATATTTTCTAAACACATACCCTTTGTATATGAGACGAAAAAAATAATTAAGAACACAAAAAAATATGTTTTAATCCTATAAAGAAGTTAAAATTTTGTTACGTCGGTTAATCGTTTAATCGACTGAAATTAACCGGTTTAATCGTTAATCGAAAATAGCCAATTTTAAATTAACCGATCAGTTAATCGGGTAGTAATTAATCGGTTAACCGATTAACGGTTACGTACTGTAATAAATGAATTAATAATAAAAAAAAAATAAAAAAAATGTAATTGTTTGCTGTCAACAGCTTTTTGTTTCACGTACTTTTTATATGTATGTGCTTAGTTATTTGTTTCTTCTCATATCAAACTTTTAAAAAAATTAACTAAAACAATTGTTGTTTGTTCTGTTATGGTTTTTTTCTTCTAATAAACTCCAAACAATAAATAATTTATGCATTTTTATTTATTGAAATTACTTAATTTATAAAAAAGACTGTATTAATCGGTTAACCGATCAATTAAATATTTAACCGATTATTAACCGATTAAACCAATACATAGGTTAATTAATCGAGCGATTCACCGATTTAAGCAAAAGCCCGATTAAATGAATACCTTAATATGTAGTTTAAAATCAACAGCTGTAAATCAGTGTCCCATGTACAATATGTACATTAAAAAATAAAATGTGGCAACACTACGATAAATGCTCTCAAGTTCATATCAAGTTCATATTCAAATGTCCAATTTTATGCGTTAAGAAGATGGTTTGTATGTTTACTAAATTATAGATTTGTAGGTTTAAACACATTTTAAACCAAATAGATAGTTTAACTTGCTCTAATTTAAAATATATCGTCACCTAAAATGCAAAAAGGGCGTAACAACAAACAAATTCGAAAAGAGATTTTAATTGATTTATGTTTGTTGTATTAAACTATCAGGGGTGTCATAGTACACAATCTCATGGGAATTGGATTTGAAATCGACAAAAAAAAATACATTGGTGTCATGAAATCCAATTTTATGGGTTTTTTGTTCGAACTGAAATTAGTGCCGGTTTTAGGTGTCAAAGAAACCAATATTATCGGATTTTTATTGAAAAGAAACCAAGCAGCTTACAGCTCTTGTTTTTTATTGGAAATAATTGAACTGTTAATGGTTTTTAATCCACATTTCTGATACTTTTAATCAGGCTAAAGTTCATTGAATTTAATTTTTATTAAATTAGTTTTATGCAGAAAGGAATTTTTACAACATGAAATGAATTAAAATTTTATTGATAATTTTTTTTATTCTTGACTGAGCTGGGAATTGAACCCAGGCTTTCACGGACAGGTTGCCCAGACTAGTTTCGATTGTAACCACACAATCTCTTCAGTGAGGTTTGCCGTTTTAGCTCTCACCGCCATTGACGACGGATGACGTCATTAATCAAACATCAATCTTTTATCCAAATGGTATTTCACCTTGGTGACATTTCTCAGCACAACTTGAAGGACAAAGAATGAAAAAATTATCAATAAAATTTAATTCATTTCATGTTGTAAAAATTCCTTTCTTCATAAAAATAATTTAATGACAATTAAATTCAATGAACCTGATTAAAAATATTAAAATTTTGGATTAAAAACCATTAACAGTTCAATAAAATACCCACAATACTAATTATTGTTAACAGCTAAGGCACGAGCTATATGTTTACATTTGTCCTTCAAGTTGTGCTGAAAAATGTCAACAAGAAAAAAGAAAGACAAAAACATGAAAAACAAAAAATGTACTATGGATTTCAAGAAGAATTCTTGACAAAAAGTACGGAAAAACAAGAAGGAAGGAAGAACATGCAAATCAATTAAATTAGGTAATCATACATTCAAAAGCAAATTTCGATCCATTTGGTTTAAAGATTGATGTTTGACTACTGACGTCATCCGGCTTCAATGGCGGTGAGGTCTAAACGGCAAACCCCACTGAAGATATTGTGTGGTTACAATCGAAACTAGTCTGGGCAACCTGTCCGTGAAAACCTGGGTTCAATTCCCAGCTCAGTCAAGAATAAAAAAAAATTATCAACAAAATTTTAGTTCATTTCATGTTGTAAAAATTTCTTTCTTCATAAAAATAATTTAATGACAATTAAATTCAATGAACGAACTTAAGCCTGTTTAATTTTTTATCTTATTTTTTCAACAATTAGTTTTTTTTGCATAGATGGAAGTAAATGAAATTGGTAAATTAGTATTTTTGCATTGTCTCTGGCCGTCTCCCGCAGCGGGCTGCTGCAAACTTGAAAAAGTATTGCATACAAAAAATATACAACAACACTTATGTATTTATTTTATTTATTTATGAACGAAAATTTTTAGTATTTTTAGTAAATTCGCTTTATATTTTTACAAAACAATAAAATTACACAAATGTAAACAACAAATGCAAAAATGTATGTAATGCAACGATGGCATTTATTTCATACGTTTAGTGTGTTACCATTCTTTTTTTCTTTTTCTATAATTTTCCTTTTATTAAAAGCACAAGTTTTATAAATATTTAAGCGCAAAAATCATAATTTAGAAAATTGACAAACAAAAATTGCATTTAAAGCTGTAAACACATGAGCCAAAACATAAAACAGCTGATTCGAACATTGGTTTTATTTGTATTCGAAAATAACAAAACCGACTTGTTTCTATGACTCCAAATAAAACCAATATTAGTTTGAAAAACTGACAATTAGCAAAACCGACTTGGATTCTATGATACCCCTGAATTTGTTCACATAAAATTTTGGATCTCTGCGATCAAAAATTATTGATTTTGTAAGGTTTTTTGCTTTCCCAGCAAAAAAATAAAAAGTGTTGTTAAGCCTTTTTGCAGTTTAGGTGACTATATGGCCATATGTACCCAGTTGAGATTCGCCTACAAAATAATATGTTGAGTAATCAGAAAAAAGCAAAAAGATCACATACAATTCTACTGAAAGAACCAATGAATTTTACCACACAGAAAAAAGTGTTTAATCAATTAAAAAAATGGTTTTAAAAGTATTTAAATTTAATTAATGTGATAATTGAATTAATTATTTTTATAGTTGAAAAAAAATTAAAAATTTAATTTTAAGTTAAATAAAATTTTAGTTGTTTTGAAAAAAAATTTTCAATTAAAATTTTAATTGAATAACAAAAAATTTTAATTGACTTTTTCCGTTTAAAATAAAATAATTTAAACATGAGAATTGCTGTTGGGAATTGTTTGAAATGGCAAAGTTTTTTGAACAATTTTACAATTTTTAGTAATCAATATAATCATTTTGGTAATAGACCAAAATCAACAAATTGTTTGCTTGATATTATGAATTTGGTATAAATTTGGTGATTGGAG
This sequence comes from Pollenia amentaria, assembly GCA_943735925.1. NCBI lineage: Eukaryota > Metazoa > Arthropoda > Insecta > Diptera > Polleniidae > Pollenia > Pollenia amentaria. The sequence continues at coordinate 125,789,640 of OX031008.1, forward strand.
AAATTAAATAATTTTTTCTGTGCAGGCATGTCCCAAAATGTACGCATTCACATTTAACTAAATGTTGCTTGAAAGTATGGCAGCCAAAAAGTAATTAGTTACAAAAAGTAAAAAATTTTGGAAATTTGTCAAAAATTTATTTTCATTAAAAATTGTTATTTTTTTTTTCTTTGTAATCACGTTTGTAAATTATTACATGAAAGTGATTATTCCATTCATTATATAATAATGACATACATAAAATACGACATAAGAAGTAGTTATGTAATTGCTACTACGTTACGACAATTGTAGCGAAGAAAGCTACTAAATAATGAGTGAAAGAAGCTATTCATTTAAAAAAGTAAGCGAAGTTTTTACTGGGTACATACGTATTAGACCTAAATAACTCTAAAAAAATTTAACTTTAACTTCTTCTCAAATACACTTAACTTATACTTGTAAACCATTTAACCAACAAAAAGTGTTGCGCCAACTCTAATTACCTTTTCGTGTACTAAAAGGATATTAGTAAAGAAATAAAAACTCCTTTGATAATCAAATTTTCTCTAGGTAACAATATAAAATCCTTTTAATACCAAAATGAATTCCTTTTCACTTACTGCATCATTTTTATGGCCAAGTATATGGTAAAATAGCCAGCTGCCTATTGAATAGCTGCCAGAAACTAAAAGCAATACATAACAACAACTCTGCATGGCCTAAATAATTGGATCAACAAGCAAAAAACTAAAAAAAAAGGCTGTAAGGCCTAAAAGTATACCTCCAAACTATTTGTTACTCTCTTATATTAAATGCAAAAAATCTCTAGTGCTTGTATGAGTATTAAGTGCGAGATAATAACGTATGAGTGTAATTGTTTTTAGGCAAATCGTCTTTAAGCATTTTCTACTTTATTTATTTTTCTTTTTTTAAACAGTTTCCAGTTTTTCCAAGTTTTATATAGAGATGCAAAAGTCATTATTTTTACTGCTTTTTTTAACCTTTTCTATGAAATTAGTGAAGCATGTAACTTGGCGTTGATATGAAAAGAAGTTGATTACCAAATTAAGAGTAAATTATTTAAAAGACCAAAAAAAAAAAGGATGAAACTTAAAATTTGTGTCAAGGTAATAAGAAGAATTGTCATTTTTTGAACGAGCACAATTCTCTTGAGACTCCGTTGGATTGCGAAAAATTAGTGCTGGGTTCGGTTTATTTGTCGAAGGCTTCATCGGCTCATTTGTCTTTAAATCCGAAGTCGGTGCAAACATGACCGTGAATGGCAAAGGCCACAGGCAAATTATTCGTGATTTTTTTTTATTTTATTTGGAGGAGAAATGATTCCAACAAGACGGAGCAACATGCCATGCAGCGCGTAAAAACATCACTGTTGAGCCAAACCTTTAGTGACCGAATGAATTATCTTAAGAAATTAACCTGTGACTTGGTCAACTCGATCGGGTGATTTGATACTTTTGGACTATTTTTTCTGCGGTATTCTTTAAATTTAAATATCATTAAAATCTATAGTTTATATGCCTTAATAAGATAAACATTCAAGATTTTTTTTATTAGAATACAAAGAAAATTTATTAATATTTAATGCACTCACAATATTCTGTACGTAAAATTAACTGAAATTGTAATATAAAATAAATAAATATTCAGTCAAAAACCGGTCTTCTTATTATTCATTTATTTTTAACGAAAAGTTCATTTAATTTTTACTGTCAAAAATTCAACTGCGAATTCCGTAAAAACAAATAAATTTTCAGTTATTTTATATTCATGAATATAAATACTTAAAAGAAATACAGGGTTCAGAAAATACCTTAAGAAAATATGCGATTTTTTTTATAGATTACTGAGCAAGTTTTTCTTAGAAATAAATTTTAAGTTTTATTTTACTGTCTTAAGTTGAATTTAAATGTACCACATCGGTGACTTAAGTTTCATTTAAGTGTTTAGTGAAGAAGAGAATTTTGTATTTAAAACGATTTTAAACATAAATGTGTTTTAATGTCAATCCCGAAAATTGGCCATTAAAATAAAACTCATTTGAGGAGTTTTATTTCGCTGACATAAAATAAAACTCATTTGAGGATATTTATTTTTTCCTTCAGAATGAAACTTGCATATTCAAACAATTTATTTTGCATTAAGTTTATTGAAATCTGATTTTTTTTACAAATTATTGTGATAAGTAAATTTTTTTTTTGGTATTTAAAAATATTTTCAAAGAAATAAATTTGCAATTATCCGACACCAGCAGAATTTTAACAAATAGATTTTTTTTTTGTGAATTATGTTATGTTTTAATCGACATAAACTTTTGAAAAGCGTTTGATTTTATGACGTCGAAATGAGTTTTATTTAAAACAGAAAAAATAAAACTTCTTAAATGAGTTTTATTTTAGACGGAAAAACTAATATTCTCTTCTTAAGAGTTTTATTGGACCTTTTATTTTTAAGTTGAAAAATAACTTTTAACTCTGGAGTTGAGATCGTTTTTTAAGATCACCATAGATTCTGAAAGTGCTCGCCAATACAAATATATTGGTATATGACAGTAAAGGGGCCCGTTGACTTTAATTAACATGAAGAGTTTTTAAGTTTAGATTGTCTAGATAACTGTTATTTACGGTCACTGCATAAAATTTTTGAGCTAATAAAGCCAAAATGGTGGTCATACAATTAAATCTGTTGTACTTGATTTAAAAAAATGTTTAGTTTCCCAAAAAAAAAAAAAAATCCCTTGTGGTCATTTAAGAACAACTTTTTTTCGTTTTCTGAACTCTAAAAGAGTTCTTTCCAATTTCATTTAGAAATTCCAATTAAGACATAAGCAGTGATTTAGAGTGTGATTAAAAAAGTTGCTATTAAAAGTAAAACCCACAAAAATTTTCCAAATTTATACTGGGAAATTGTTTAATATTGACTTCTAATTTTAATGAAATTTTATATAAATTTTAAAAACTTTTTTTTTCGTTGGGGTGTATGAAATGTATCCCAGAATAACTGCTATAAATATTTTGTTTCAATTATATTTTTTTTTCCTAAAATTTCTCCATTTACATTACAAATAATTTAATTGTTGGCAGTTTTTCTAGAACATTTTCGTTTAAAAGTCGCCTTAAACGATATATAAAAATAAAAATGCGTTTGTTTGTACTACTGAACCGATTTTCCTAAAATTTTAATAAAACGGCACTTGACAAACGCTTTAAATATTTGAAAAATTCAAAGTGGGTGTGGCATAGGCTTGCCAGACGGTCTGGATTTGTCTTGATTTGCAAGAATTTTCAGTGCTCGTCAAGAATCAAGAACAAATATCTTTTGTTTTTCAAAGCCAACCAAAAAACACGATATTATTTTTTAAATTGGCGTACAGTTTGTTTTAGGGAAAACTGCGTAAAGGCAAATAAATATTTCATCGTTTTGTTCTAGTGTTTTTTTTTTTTTTTTTTTTTGAAAATCTATCAAAACTACTTTTTCTTTATTCAACACTTGGAAACTGACAGCACTGAGATACTGATTTGAAAAAGAGCCCGTTTTAACACTTGTATGCATTTCCCTCTATACCCAACACCTTTCCCATTGCGCTAGTTCAAAAATGTATAAATCGTATAAAAATTAATATGTAAAAATGTTAAGCTGTGTTCACACCTATTAAATATTTGACGTCCTACACGTAACCACTAGTTTTATTAAAAATTTTTTTGATTTTGCAAAACGTTTGCTTGATCAAACATCATTTAACAGTTTCTAAATTGAAATATACAATTATTTTCGTACAAATAAAGATAAGGAAATCAATAAAAATTGTTAAAAATAAAGCTAAAGTTTGATCAATTTGCTGGTTATGCTTTTTTTGTATTTTTTTGTTGTCAAATATTTGTTAGTTGTGAACATACCTTTAGAAAACTGGTACTTTAAAGTTAAAACCATAATTTATAAGGATTATCAATACACAATATATGGCCAAAAGTAGGCTCAATTTGAAAAGTCGTCGTGACACCTCCTTTATAAAGGCAATATAAATTTTTGTAAATCTTGAGAACGGTAATAGCAAAAAAATAGTCTTAATATTTATTACAAATAGTTCGGTTATCAAAACACAACATCAGTCAAAAAGTAGGCTTAATTATAAAAGTGGGCGTGGCGCCTCCCATACAAAGACCGCGAAAGGAATACAACTCTCATGTGTGGGCCGCTGCTTCAAAGTCTATTTTGGAGCTTCTCGACCGCGTGTAGGAGAGGGCGAAGGTTCTCATTGGCGACAGTAGAGTATCCAATTCTATTGACTCCCTTGAGCACCGTCGCAATGTGGGTTGTATTTGGCTATTTTATCGTTACTACAACGGGATGTGTTCTGATGCAATTAGGGATGTGGTTCCCGAAACCCTTACGTTTGTTCATAATACACGTTTTTCCCCAAGAGCCCATCCTTTTGTGGTCGATTGGCCGGTGAATCGTACAACGCATTACAGGGAAAATTCGGTTTTTGGCCGGACTGTTCGTATGTGGAATAACCTTCCTGCTGAAGTCTTCCCTCTCACTTTCAACATGAATAAGTTCAAGTCGAATGTTCACAAGCACTACTCGCTCTTTCCTCTTTCCTCCTTCCCATAACCTATTTTCCTAGTCATCCCCCGAGTGCTGGTCCTAACAAAAAAAAAAAAAAAAAAAAAAAAGAGACAATATAAATTTCTGTATATCTGGAGAATGATTACAGTAAAAGTTTTAAAATTTGGAACAAATTGTTTGGTTACAAATACAAAACATCTGTCAAAAAGCGAGCGGAAAAAGAAAAGTAAGCGTGCAAACTTCTAGTCAAGGACAATATAATGTACTGTTTTCACAACACAAGTGATTGAACGTGTAGAAAAATTTATATGAAAAACACTCAAAAACCTGAGTGCTTTTCATGTATATTTTATTACACGAACAATCACTTGTGTTGTGAAAGCAGCACATAAATGTCTAAATGTCTGGAGATGGATAACAGTAGAAGTATCTAAATTTGGTACAAATTGTTTCGTTGTCAATACATGAGATCGGATTTAAAATAAATTTATCAATTTAATTTCAACCGGGTGTAGCAAAGCGAACCGGGTTAAGACAAATAAATACAAAAAAAACCAACTGTTTACATGTTTCATGCACAGTTGAAAAAAGGTTGCTTGAGAATGTAAGAAGATTTAAAAATTTCCTTGTATAATAACAATTACAAAACATTTTACAATCATTAGGGAATACATTTTTCAAAGAGCTAAGGATTTTCCAATTATTTAAGTTAAATTTTTTTAAAACATTACGTTGTATAAATAACTTACTTACATTATTCATTATGTTGTATTTAGAGTACAATAAGTATATATTTAGGGTGTCAAGATTTAAAACAGCATTCAGTGTTGCTTATGTGCAAAAACATAGCATATGCAAAGGCGCGGACTTTTTATTGCAGAACAAAGAATATTTTTGTGAAAAGTAATTTCTAGTCTATTTATTTAATACATGCAATAGATAAGATAATTAATGATTTACTTTGAGAAAATTATGTCTTCTCTTTAAAAATATATATAACTTTTATGTGGGTGCAGATAAATATGACGAACTAAATATGTTTCGGCGTAACATCATACGTCATTACATACTTTTTTAGAAATACGTTTTTTATATTTGGGATATTATTCCAAATATGTTTTACACTCGTATTTAAAAACGATAATTAAATTAAAAAAAAAGTTTATTAAGAAAAATGTTCGTAGAAAATTTGTATTGTAAACCTTTATTAAATTTAAAAGGTTTTTATGAATACAGCCATTAATATTTATGACAAATTATTAAATTTATTCTCGTATTTGTGAAATAAATTAATGAAATCCAATTAATAAATAACTTTTTGCATATGTTACATACATACATATTAAAGGGCTGCAACAAGATAACCATACAAAAATATGCTCATGTTCTCAAAAGACAACACAAGTACCTGTTTACACAAAAAACACAAATAATATCATCTGTTCTTTTCTTGCTAACCCGGGGTTTACACATGCACCCTACTAGCATTTGGAAGATTGTTTTATCAAAAATCACCCAACTAAGTCTTCCTCGAGTACTTTTGACGATTAAAAAGTGATAAATCACTTGCGAGTTTGAAAAAAGGCTCGAAAATGATTCGTGCTTATGCTTACAAAATAACAAAACATACATCAATCGAAAATGTTTCATACAGGTGTTTGAAATATGACTGTTTCGAAGTTATTTATGCATAATATAGCTAGCTTTGAAGCAAGCGTAAAATATTAGAATATAGGAATCATGGTGAAATTACTAAAAGGTGGCAGCACTACGGCATCTGGCTATTTTTTGCTTGAACTGTGGTGAGAACCAAAGTCTGTCATTTTGCTTTGTTTATGTTTACATTCTTGAAAAAAATTATTGTGCTTTAAAAAAATAATCTTTTTTGTGCGGGTTTTAAATGAAAATTGTGTAAAAAAGTTAAAATAATTGCTAAAAATAAATCGTAATTGGTTTTTATATGTGCGTCTTTAGTTGTGCTAATGTATTTTTTTTATATAATAAATAAAAACAGAAATAATTTTGTCTGTGAACACGTTGTGCGTACGTTTTAAAAATTCGTTAATCTTTAATATGCACTTGTACGCCTGTTTCTTTAAACCTCCAAAGGACTTGCAGTGAAGAAAAAGTGAAAAAATAATAGTTTTTAATTCATGTAACTTAAAAATTTTTTTTAGTAATTAGTTCATAATATTTTTGTTTTATTTGTTGCAGATCAGCGTTGCCATTGAAAATTTTCTATTCGACCAAACTTTTTTACCAAAATCCTTCGGAACCGAACCATTTAATTATCTTATAAACATTTAAAAATAAATATATCGCACTTATTCAACAATAGTGTATTACTCAAGATTTATATTTTTTCACTATTTCGAAAAAATCAACATGCGACTTAATATCTACCCTCTGTAAAAATATATGTAGTGGCTATTTTGTCTACCTTTTGGTAATGAAACCATAGTTGATATGCCTTTAATGTAAAATTAAAAATTGTTTTGCTTCTACTAAAAATGTTGAATTAATACAGTATTGTTGAACAAGTGCGAAATATAATAAATAACAGAAATAAAACTGTATGTTAAACAAACACTTTTAAAGGAGTAGATATCTGTAATATTTTAATGTATTCACGTTAAAGAAAAGAAAAGATTTTGCTTGTTTAAGAAGATCGACAATAAATTTCAATAAATGTATCTTTTAAAACTTCTAAAACGACGTGTGAACCAGAATTTTTCATATAAGTACATCTTACATATAATTATATTACTCAAAATAAGGCCTTAAATTTGAATCTAAATATGGCCTGTTTCACTAACTTGCTGGATTTTTCGTTATATCACAAACTTTAAAAAAATATTTTAATATCTTATTTATTTTGAATATCTTATTTACTGGATCGAATTCATATATGTGTATATTAAACATGTAACAGTTCCCCCTAAGGTTTGGCCGGAAAAGACAATCCATGGCAACGTTGTTGTACATAATTTTTGACAGCATTGGGTTCTTTACACAAACAAATTTGCCTGTTTTTGTTGTATTGTTGTACAACAACACGTAGTGCTGCCACCTTCTAGTAATTTCACCATGATAGGAATCAACAAAATTTAAACCAATAAAAACACACAGACGGAAAGGCAGACATAACCAAGCAAATTCAAACTATAGAGGAGAGAAAAGAATAAGAAAAAAACAAATAAAAACATTACAACAACAAGTATAACCAGTAAACAAAAGTGATTAACATGGACTGCATATCCTCGAATTCAAGTTCATTTTTTTTTTAAATTTCGTTAATGATCCATCGGAATTTGCGAAATATTTGAGCAATGGAGAACTAAGATTCTCCTCGGCCTTCGAGGACTTTCCTGTCTATGGTCGAAGTAATGTACAGCAACAACAGCATCACATTAATGGTGGTGTACTGGTCAATGCTAATGGTGAAATACTAAGCAGAAATGGTGAAGAAGGAAATTCAAATATTGAAAATACTCAGCCTGTTGTAACATTCGTGCAACATTATGGCAGTTATCAAGCACATCAACAACAACAAATGACACCACAGCATCATGGAAATCTTCAGCTTATGAAGTATTTACGTAATTCAAATGACAACTACAGCGATAGTTCGCATGATGGCAATGGCCAACACAGTGAAACACAAACTTCTCAAGCAACAGCAGTGGGTACAAGACCAGAAGCTTCCTTTAATAATGGTCTAATGGATTTAGATAACATATTGCAAAATAATCATACCGGGTGTGGAAAGTTTTTTTCTAGCACTATTGTGTTACACACTATACAAAATTTACGACTAATTATGATACCACTATTATTATTATTTTTTTTATAAATTCAATTCCTCTTTTTCTGTAATTTTTTTAACTATTATTGTTTTTAATATAATTTAATAATAATTTAATATATAAAGTTAATTTATTATATAATTTAATAATAATTTAATTTATATAATTTTAATAAACTAAAATAATTAATAATCTAAGTCGAAAAATATTTCTTTTTGTAATCGAATACAAATATGACTGATAAAAGAGTCAAAAAAGACTAAAAAACGGCTCATGAATAATTCCCGAACGATTAGAAATACGACTAAAAAATTACTCGAAAAAGTCTCGCAAATCATGAGTTGAAACTGATTCAAAAAGCGGGTAATAAAAGACTCCTCAAGAAGAGTCGCGGGTAGGGTACCATTTTCTCCCAATAAAACAATCATTTATGATCAGAAAATGAGTTCATATATGCCTATTTTAATCGCGTAGAGGAGTCATAAATCCCTCGAATATGATTAATTTTTTCAAAAATGCTTGCAGGGCAAGTGCAAGTTCGAAAAACTGAATACACGCACACATTTTTACTAACCTCATCACATGTTTCGTACTGGCATTAAACATGGCCAACAAATGCTAAAAATGTTTTTAAAAATGCTTAAAATAATACTTAATTTTTTTTAAAGATTTTTGCTAGAATGCTTTACCAGTATGAAGTTTTATTCGAAACTAAATGCATTTAAGTGAATAATTTTTTAACGAAATTGAAATAAATGACTATACTTAAAGTGGATAGATTTTCGTAACGCATCTGACATAAATAAGAAGCACTGGTAATTGAAATTTAAAATTTAGGTGCCCTCAGACCCCTGATACATTCTCAATTTAAACGATTTATTTCTATGATATACAAATTTTTTAGATCGTTTTATTTTTTATAGTTCAAGAAAGTTGAAGCTATTATTATTATTTTTTCAGCAGTTTAGAGCAAAAAAATTTTCACATATTTATACTATTGAATTTTTATTTTAATACAAAGTAAGATTTGTTTGTACTTTTATATCGTAAATCAAAGGACAAAAAATATTTAAAATCAATATGATAAGGGCATTTCTAATATTCCCTGAATATTCTATTTTTTTTTTTAAAAAAGACAGATAAGATGTTTCTTAACATAAAAATTATACATTTTTATACGAAATTATTTTAGTTACAACTATTTTAAGTCTAAATTTATTATAATTTACAAAAAAATGTATGTAAAATCAATAGAACTATTCCTCCTAATTTTTAAAATAAATAAGGCTAAAAAAAGCAAAAATGCTAAATAAAATGCGAAGTGCTAAATGAAAATTTTGCAGCTAAATATAAAACTTTAATGCTAAATTTAGCTGCAAAAATGCCAAAATGGCCACACTGCTTGCAGCCTAACTTTTTAACCGGACAATTAAAGAAACAGTGTTACCGTGGATGCCTTTTGTATTTAATTTACTAGTACTTAGTAAAATAAAAATTATGTTTATAGCTGATGTTCTGTGTATTTATAAATATAAAAAAAAACAAAAAAAAAAAACACTACTATACAGCAGCACATCTTCATCGTATTTTTAAACATAAATTGTAAGCATTTAAAAGAAAATTATTAATCAAAATATTTTCTCAGAATGATCTCGGTAACTACGGCAATACTGGATTTACATTTTTTAAAAATAAACATAATTTTTTGATCAAGATGGACCAATAATAAAATAAAGAAGAAATTATTAAATTAATTTCGTGATATCGTTAACATGATAATGTTTTTTAAATCCAAAATTAAAGCTCTTTTCATAAAAAATAAACTTGCCACTGACTGTGTAAACACTCAAGCTTCTTGCAAGATTTTGGCTATTTCTTCGACATTTACGTCGATAATACATACACACTACTTGTAATAACTTGCAAGGCAGGGTAAAACAAAATATTTATTATCTTTAGTTTTTAAGAAATGATAATCTCGGGAACTCATCGATATGCTCAATTTACCAGAAATCTCAGCATTCTGATGATCTCAAAACCGAATAATTCACTCACTGTCTCAAGATAAACGAAAATTGTTGCGTCCCTGCAGAGACACAACAAAGAATTTTATATAATTTATTATTTGAGATATTCTCCTAATTTTATTTTACATACGTTTTAATTTGTTGATGGTTAAGCGTGTCTATGGGAATCAGAAGACTTGAACCATATCTTTAAATAGTTACAAACAAAACCTCTTAGCCAGGCTGTATATATTTCAAATGATTTTGCTTCATCATTACAGAAACGAATAGTATTATGACCATGTTTTTTGAATGAAATATCTGTCCAATCGTCGCCCACAATTAAAAACCTTCTAGGTGTTTTAATAACAGCACTGCGGCCATTATTTTACCCAATGATTTATTTTTGGCAGCTTAAAAGTGACTCAAAATAGTTCCTCAATTGATTGTTAAGGCAGAATTAGTTTGTGCGTTCTGTACTGTTACGAATCAGCTGTTTTGTTTCTGTTCAATTGAAGTCTGTATGTGTGGTAAGTTTTTCCTTTTTCGTTCTGTTCTGTTGCGGACAAATCTGTTGAAAATTAGAATTCAACGTTAAGTTACGGCCAAAGTGTGTATGTATTAGTTTGTTGTGATATGAAAAAACCTTAATTTTTTGCTTAATAGCTAGAAAAATTGGTTTTAATTAATGATTTTTTAAACATTTGCGTATTTTTGACACAAAATATTATTTTTTTAATTTTTACGATTTTTTTTTTACAATTTCAATACTTTTCTTTTTAAAAGCAGCTGATTCCTTTCCCAGAAAAAGTAATTACAAAATATTTCTTACAGAAAGGAACGTAACAGAACGGCAACAGAAAGTAAAAACTAATGAGGTCTTTGGTAATAGCGCCAAATGTCTCGAGAAGGAGTCTTAATTGATCAGAAACGCGTGCCGTAAGATACTGTTTTAGAAGAGTCACGGGTATGGTACTACATATTTTCTTCCGAATGAACAGTCATTTTCGGCTCAAAAATTAGCGCATAAATAATTAATTTAATCGTGCAGAGAAGTAAAAAAAAAATTCGAATATGATCAATTATTCCATAAAATGCTGACTGGGTAAATACTAGTTACTTCGTCTGCAGGAACCCTGTCCACTATAGTGGTGTGGGTTTAAAACAAACATTACAAGCATGAAAAGTAAACCACAGCATAATTTTAGGCTGTTGTTTGCAGTAGAGACTTTGACATTGTTTAACAGCTTTAACCCTTTCATGCACTTGTTGTATATGTAAACAAAACTTTTTAAAGGAAATTTCTCATTTCTAACGGTAAATTTTTGCAAAAAAAAATATTACAAAAAAAAAATAGTCTCATATGTCAGCATTTTACTTTTAACTTGCTCAAAATAAGTAAATTGTTTTTGTGTTTTATATTAAACTTTTAAAAAAATAAAACTTTCCTAAAGACGTATGTTACACGAAAACAAAGCATTCGACGTCGGCATTGTTCAGTGTAAAAGCGAATCTAAAGAAATTCCTGTTGGTTGTAATTTTTTTTTATTGGTGTGTTTATGCCAAAACCTAAAGTATCCATTAACCATTAAAGTATTAAATATCATATTTACACATGTACACACATTTCAGGAAAAGCAAAATCATGAGTGGCATTCATTCTCTTTTTATATTTTCCACTTTACTAATAGACATTGTCTGTTTTAGCAAACATTCAAAATTAAGCAATTTCTTGCAAAATTTAGAAATTCTATTGTAGTCCTGGTTATTATCTGTTAAGTTGGAATTCTTTGTTTGAGAAAGTACGTGTGTGTGTGTGTCTGTGTTTATGTTTAGGAGCGTGTACTATTAAATTTAATTTGAAACGGCTTAGTATTAACAATAAATGAGAGGTTTTAATTAATTTTAAATACCTGTTTTAATATTAATAAGATTTAATTTTTGTTTGCCTAAAAAATCAGATCTTTCTTGAAATGAACAAAAATTAATGTTCATTTTAAGACATTAAGTAAATAATAAATAAAATTAATTGCAGAACAGAGTAAGAATGGAATAATTTGGAATTCTTTTAATTTCGTTTTAAATTCCCTAGATTTATGATTTAAGTGAAAAAAAAACAACAAATAAAAAATGTTTCAGAAATAATCGAAAGTTTAAAATTGAAAAACAAATCGTTACATAAGTTCTCAAAGTCTAGAAATGCTCAGCTAAGAAAATAACAATTGGTCAAACTAATAAAAAATTTTCAAAATATCTCGAACTGCTTAAAAATTTTTTTTGCTAAAAGACGAGGTCTCTAGCAACAACATTTTGAGCAAAGTTGAATCAGTAACGTATGTATAATCGTTGTATTTAAAAAAAATTAAAATTAAATCCTTAAAACGCAAACTTTTCGAAAATCAATAAAATCCAAAAAAAACTTTTATAATGCGTAAAAATAATATCATAACAAAGAGTAAAAATTATATAAAAATAAAAACAATTTTAACAAATAATTGTCAATTTCAGGTAAAAAAAAAGTGGAAAAAACTTCTTACATTTTTTTTTTTTTGGCGATGAAAGATATAAACAAAATTAGAAAATTTACAAAACCTAATATACATATAAAAGTCAAAAATTATTAAATTTAATTAAATCGTCAAAATAAAGTTTAGTAAAATTCCTTAAAGCTTCGTTCACAATGGGAGCAAATTTTCACTTGGTGTTCACAATAAAGCAAAAAATTTTCGCAATCACACACATTTTCAATTAAGAAAACGTTTGTAAATTTTGCCCTCAACAATATAACGTATTAATTATTATTTTTTAAAACATTTCGTTAACATTTTCGTTTAAAACTAAATAAAATTATTATAAACTTAATTTATAATTTTATACAAATTGTTGCTGAAGTAGAAGGTGACTCATCTTTTTTAAAAAAAAACTTTAGTTTCTTTTTTGTTAGAAAAATAAAAGGAAAATATATGAAATACTTCGGGAGGAAATAAGAAAATAAGAGAGAGAAAACGAAATTATTTTCTAAAAATTTTCTTAGCCCTTATCAACCTCGCAGGGTCAAAGATTTCCAAACTGAAATTGAAAACACTAAATATTCCTACGTTATAATTTTCTCAAAAAATTTATCAAAAATATATTAAAAAAGCTAATTTTAGAATAATCAACCAAATTTCAAATAATCTATCGCCAAAATATGAAAGAGGAAAAAATAATTACTTTCATTTCAACAATAACAGAAATCTGGAAACTTTAAAATATAAAAAAATCGCTCTATAATTATTGTATAAATGGAATAGTCAAACGGAATCGAAAAAAGCGCTTCAACTAAGCAATCTTAAAAAATCAAATAAAAATTACCTAAAATAGAAAAAAAGCTAAACTAAGAAATATCGCTTTAACTAAAAGAGTCAGCCAAATTTAGGAGTACATTTTGTCACTTTAAATGATTGGTGTCAAAAAATAATTGCAGTTGTATTTGTAAGTAAACAAAAGTTAAATTACCCACCTAACCATTCCTTAAGCGAAGTGGAGAACGAGCTTGTTAAAAGTAATTTTTTATGTGTTTACCTACACGTGTGATCATGGGCTTCAACTGTCGTTTTCGAGGTCTTGGGTGGTATCTATCGCCCGTTATCATAAAAAAATATGGGTGCGAGTTATTTTCTTAGATTATGTCGTAAACTATAAGGAATACAAAAATGTTGTTAAATTTCATTATGAGAATAATTCAAATGCTACATTCGATAAACGATTTTCGCTGGCTATCGAGTGCATCGAATTTTTCATCGAAAACAAATTTGCTTTCGACGGTGTAAGTAATTAAAAAAAATTGTTGAAAATATAAGTTTTTGTTAATTTATTAGTTTTGGTGTACATTCTTAATTATTTTTGGTTGTTTTTATGCAGGTCTAAAGTCGTCAGTAGTAAGCAGTAGTTGGAAAAGCTTTTTTCCCTTATGGAACAAAATCCTTTGTTGGCAAAAGGAATTTTTACAAAAGTTCAGGCTGCAGGTACAGGCCAGTTCCAGTAAGCGTTTATCTTCATCAGATGAATTATCGTACCATAATTTCGTCGTAGTCATGATTTATATTAGTTTTATTTTTTAAATTTGTTAACAAAAATGTTTTATGTAAAGTGACAGCTGATAGAAAATGTTTTTATCGAATTTGTGCCATAATACCCAATGAAAATTCGTTCGATCAACTAATTCGACTGCTGTCGAAAATCGAAGTTCATAATAGGCACCATACTCTCCTATTTCTTTAAATGTTTTGTAACATAAAACACATTGAATGTTTCCAACAGCATTGTGCATCATAAAATATTGTTGGGTAGTAAAATAAAAAACAAACAATACATCCTCTAAGCATGTGTAATCGTTGACAAATCGACTACTGAATGAAAGAGAGTAAGAATGTGTGTGATTTTTTAGCTTGCACAATTGTGCTATGAAATTGAATTAGGCCCTAATCATTTAAAACGCAACGCAACTCGAAAGAATTACATTGAAAGCACAAACAATGTCATATATATTTTGTAATTTTGTTGTTGCTTTCCACCGAAATTCACATTGCGTTTTAAAATTTCACACGCTCCATAGCTTGTGGCGTTGAAAATTTTATAACGGGACATGAATTTCTGTAGAAAGCAACAACAAAATTACATTATTTTATGACATTGTTTTTGCTTACAATGTAATTCTTTCGCGTTACTATGCGTTTTACATGATTGTGGCCTTAATTTGACACTAATGCTTTAAATGCAAACGGACGTAACAGCAGCAAAAAAGGTTACAAAACCAATAATATTCATTGCGTTTGAATTATAAACAATAAAATCAAAATCTCTCATATTTGCAAAATCTCTCAAATTACAAGGGATGTTAAGTGGATGCTCTCATTAGGACCGAAATATGTTTTACCAGTTAGGAGGGAAAATTTCCCTAAGCTAAGGATGATCACTGAAGGCGAGGATTTAGGTCAAACCATCGAGGGGAAGGAAGATCAAGAAATAGCTAGAAATAAACTATCAACTATTCTGAAAAATCATTTAAACAAAATGAGATTAGATAACAGGGATAAGTTTATATTAGATAAATTTAATGAGACGAAAAGTTTTTTAAGGAGAAATGGAAATATATTAGTATTTAAGGCAGATAAGGGTAATACAACCGTAGCTATGTATAAGGGAGATTATGACATAAGAATTAATAATATCATAGAAGATGATGCAAAGTATAAAGTAATCAGTAGGGATCCTACGAATAGGTTGGAGAAAACTAATAACGAAATTATAGAGGAAATGTTTAGGCAGAAAATTATATATCCGTATCCGAAAGACATAAACTAAAAACGAATATTGCTACTTCTCCAAAACTTTATGGTTTACCAAAAATTCACAAGGTTGGTTTTCCCTTGAGACTTAATGTGTGTGAAGATAAATACGTATTTAACTAGTAGAGACATCAACCACAATTTCTTAACAGCAACTATTTTCAGTTAACATTGCATTTAACAGTGCTACTGTAATAGGAAAAAGTGCGTTTAGGAGCATTTTCAAGGAAAAGGAGCCGGTTCCACAGAAGAAAAAAGTTCTAAGAAGGATTCTGGTAGTGGGATATATGAAATAATTTTGGAATTTCAGAAATTCAGACTTGAAAAACTTCGTTTTTTACGAAAATTTCTGACGAGGATTAGTGACCATTTTGGAAAAATAAGGAATGTTACTAGCAACCCACTATATAGAAATGGTGCTCCAAGGGGTCCTCTTTGGAACCATATTAGTGGTATATCTGAAATAATTTTGGAAATTGAGAAAATTGAATTTTAAAAATGGCGATTTTGCAAAATGTTAAAAGTGGACTTTATGGACGTTGGACAATATGGAGAAATGGTGATAGTTACTAATATGGGACCATATAGGAATGGGGAAGAAGGGTGTCCTAAAGTGAATTCTGGTAGTGGGATATCTGAAATAATTTTGGAATTTCAGAAATTCAGAATTGAAAAAGTTCGTTTTTTGCGAAAATTTCTGGCGAGGATTAGTGACCATTTTGGAAAAATATGGAATGTTACTAGCAACCCACTATATAGAAATGGTGCTCCAAGGGGTCCTCTTTGGAACCATATTAGTGGTATATCTGAAATAATTTTGGAAATTGAGAAAATTGAATTTTAAAAAATGGCGATTTTGAAAAATGTTAAAAGTGGACTTTATGGACGTTGGACAATATGGAGAAATGGTGATAGTTACTAATATGGGACCATATAGGAATGGGGAAGAAGGGTGTCCTAAAGTGAATTCTGGTAGTGGGATATCTGAAATAATTTTGGAATTTCAGAAATTCAGAATTGAAAAAGTTCGTTTTTTGCGAAAATTTCTGGCGAGGATTAGTGACCATTTTGGAAAAATATGGAATGTTACTAGCAACCCACTATATAGAAATGGTGCTCCAAGGGGTCCTCTTTGGAACCATATTAGTGGTATATCTGAAATAATTTTGGAAATTGAGAAAATTGAATTTTAAAAAATGGCGATTTTGAAAAATGTTAAAAGTGGACTTTATGGACGTTGGACAATATGGAGAAATGGTGATAGTTACTAATATGGGACCATATAGGAATGGGGAAGAAGGGTGTCCTAAAGTGAATTCTGGTAGTGGGATATCTGAAATAATTTTGGAATTTCAGAAATTCAGAATTGAAAAAGTTCGTTTTTTGCGAAAATTTCTGGCGAGGATTAGTGACCATTTTGGAAAAATATGGAATGTTACTAGCAACCCACTATATAGAAATGGTGCTCCAAGGGGTCCTCTTTGGAACCATATTAGTGGTATATCTGAAATAATTTTGGAAATTGAGAAAATTGAATTTTAAAAAATGGCGATTTTGAAAAATGTTAAAAGTGGACTTTATGGACGTTGGACAATATGGAGAAATGGTGATAGTTACTAATATGGGACCATATAGGAATGGGGAAGAAGGGTGTCCTAAAGTGAATTCTGGTAGTGGGATATCTGAAATAATTTTGGAATTTCAGAAATTCAGAATTGAAAAAGTTCGTTTTTTGCGAAAATTTCTGGCGAGGATTAGTGACCATTTTGGAAAAATATGGAATGTTACTAGCAACCCACTATATAGAAATGGTGCTCCAAGGGGTCCTCTTTGGAACCATATTAGTGGTATATCTGAAATAATTTTGGAAATTGAGAAAATTGAATTTTAAAAAATGGCGATTTTGAAAAATGTTAAAAGTGGACTTTATGGACGTTGGACAATATGGAGAAATGGTGATAGTTACTAATATGGGACCATATAGGAATGGGGAAGAAGGGTGTCCTAAAGTGAATTCTGGTAGTGGGATATCTGAAATAATTTTGGAATTTCAGAAATTCAGAATTGAAAAAGTTCGTTTTTTGCGAAAATTTCTGGCGAGGATTAGTGACCATTTTGGAAAAATATGGAATGTTACTAGCAACCCACTATATAGAAATGGTGCTCCAAGGGGTCCTCTTTGGAACCATATTAGTGGTATATCTGAAATAATTTTGGAAATTGAGAAAATTGAATTTTAAAAAATGGCGATTTTGAAAAATGTTAAAAGTGGACTTTATGGACGTTGGACAATATGGAGAAATGGTGATAGTTACTAATATGGGACCATATAGGAATGGGGAAGAAGGGTGTCCTAAAGTGAATTCTGGTAGTGGGATATCTGAAATAATTTTGGAATTTCAGAAATTCAGAATTGAAAAAGTTCGTTTTTTGCGAAAATTTCTGGCGAGGATTAGTGACCATTTTGGAAAAATATGGAATGTTACTAGCAACCCACTATATAGAAATGGTGCTCCAAGGGGTCCTCTTTGGAACCATATTAGTGGTATATCTGAAATAATTTTGGAAATTGAGAAAATTGAATTTTAAAAAATGGCGATTTTGAAAAATGTTAAAAGTGGACTTTATGGACGTTGGACAATATGGAGAAATGGTGATAGTTACTAATATGGGACCATATAGGAATGGGGAAGAAGGGTGTCCTAAAGTGAATTCTGGTAGTGGGATATCTGAAATAATTTTGGAATTTCAGAAATTCAGAATTGAAAAAGTTCGTTTTTTGCGAAAATTTCTGGCGAGGATTAGTGACCATTTTGGAAAAATATGGAATGTTACTAGCAACCCACTATATAGAAATGGTGCTCCAAGGGGTCCTCTTTGGAACCATATTAGTGGTATATCTGAAATAATTTTGGAAATTGAGAAAATTGAATTTTAAAAAATGGCGATTTTGAAAAATGTTAAAAGTGGACTTTATGGACGTTGGACAATATGGAGAAATGGTGATAGTTACTAATATGGGACCATATAGGAATGGGGAAGAAGGGTGTCCTAAAGTGAATTCTGGTAGTGGGATATCTGAAATAATTTTGGAATTTCAGAAATTCAGAATTGAAAAAGTTCGTTTTTTGCGAAAATTTCTGGCGAGGATTAGTGACCATTTTGGAAAAATATGGAATGTTACTAGCAACCCACTATATAGAAATGGTGCTCCAAGGGGTCCTCTTTGGAACCATATTAGTGGTATATCTGAAATAATTTTGGAAATTGAGAAAATTGAATTTTAAAAATGGCGATTTTGCAAAATGTTAAAAGTGGACTTTATGGACGTTGGACAATATGGAGAAATGGTGATAGTTACTAATATGGGACCATATAGGAATGGGGAAGAAGGGTGTCCTAAAGTGAATTCTGGTAGTGGGATATCTGAAATAATTTTGGAATTTCAGAAATTCAGAATTGAAAAAGTTCGTTTTTTGCGAAAATTTCTGGCGAGGATTAGTGACCATTTTGGAAAAATATGGAATGTTACTAGCAACCCACTATATAGAAATGGTGCTCCAAGGGGTCCTCTTTGGAACCATATTAGTGGTATATCTGAAATAATTTTGGAAATTGAGAAAATTGAATTTTAAAAAATGGCGATTTTGAAAAATGTTAAAAGTGGACTTTATGGACGTTGGACAATATGGAGAAATGGTGATAGTTACTAATATGGGACCATATAGGAATGGGGAAGAAGGGTGTCCTAAAGTGAATTCTGGTAGTGGGATATCTGAAATAATTTTGGAATTTCAGAAATTCAGAATTGAAAAAGTTCGTTTTTTGCGAAAATTTCTGGCGAGGATTAGTGACCATTTTGGAAAAATATGGAATGTTACTAGCAACCCACTATATAGAAATGGTGCTCCAAGGGGTCCTCTTTGGAACCATATTAGTGGTATATCTGAAATAATTTTGGAAATTGAGAAAATTGAATTTTAAAAAATGGCGATTTTGAAAAATGTTAAAAGTGGACTTTATGGACGTTGGACAATATGGAGAAATGGTGATAGTTACTAATATGGGACCATATAGGAATGGGGAAGAAGGGTGTCCTAAAGTGAATTCTGGTAGTGGGATATCTGAAATAATTTTGGAATTTCAGAAATTCAGAATTGAAAAAGTTCGTTTTTTGCGAAAATTTCTGGCGAGGATTAGTGACCATTTTGGAAAAATATGGAATGTTACTAGCAACCCACTATAAGCGCGTATGTTTAGATTGGAGTTGGGCTGCTATAAATGCAGTAAACAGAAGTTTTAATAAGCATTTCAATATACACACTATAGAACAATACTTGCTAGCATGTTATAGAATTTGTATAACTAAAGAAAAAAAATGTAGAATTGTTGTAATACAAATATGTTGCGTACACTTCTTACGCATTGCAATGAAAGACATCGATAATTGTGTTTTAAATCAAAAAGCTGTAGAATTTTTTAAACGCCAAATAATGTACGCAATTAATATTTCAAATATAACCGCATTTTTCAATTGGCTTCAACGTATGTTGACAATTTCTGCAAATAAGTATATTACAGAAGAAGTAAAAAACGCAGTAAATTTTAAATGCAAAATCGAAAAAGAAGATTATGATCAATATAATACCAGTAATACAAGTGATAAGTTTAACGCAAACTATAAGAAGAGCCCATTTTACCTTAAGGGAATGAAAATCTATGCAAACGTGATTAAACAAAACGCACAAAACGGTGAAAATAACATTTATTATAGCGAAGAATTTTGCAAACTTCTTTTGTGCAAGTATTCTGCTTATGCACCGTTGTGGACGAATATGATGGGCATATTTGTCGAAACAAAAAAAAAGACAAGAATATCAAACAGCCCAGTGGAAAGTTACTTCAATATTGTAAAAAATATTACACTAAATGGCAAAAGATATTTGCGAGCATCTGAATATGCAAGAAAATCTTTTATTTATATTACTGCCAAAATTAATGAAATTGAACGGGAATTTTTAGAAAAAAATATTATGGTTAATAATTTAAAACCTAAAACTATAACGATGTCAGATGATGAAGTTGATTTAAAAAAAAATCCTACACTTGAAGAAGATGTTTGGAAAACCACTCCAAGAAAAGTAAAATCAAAAATAAGCCACAAAATTTATTATGAAAAAATCTTACAAACCTTTTCAAGGCTGCCAAGAGCACTTAAGGCCAAAAGAAATGTGCTTCTTACGTTTTATAATACCATAGAAAAATTAAATTTCGATATTTTCAATCCCCCTGAAATTGATGTAGGGGAATTCTCTTGCCTTAACCCAAGTAGGGAATTATACAACAACATGTTAGAAATCTATATATATATATTGATAATAAAATCAGGAAGAAGTGCTTATTCCACCACAAGTTTAGAAGGAGAAGGTTTCTTCTTTAATAAAAGTTATTGTCCTGAGATTCCAATTAAAAAATATGACATTATTTTCATACCAATTCTCCACCGCCAACACTTTACGTTGGTGTATATTAATACAGTGATTAAAACGTTTTCCTACATAGACCCTATGGGAGAAGGAAGTAACAACTTTTTGGAAATTTTCCAGGCAAAAACCAATACTAATGAATATACATTCTCTAAATTAAATCATGATATTCAAAAAGATTCATATAATTGTGGCGTTTTCATATGCCTATTTGTGAAATCAATTTTGGAAAATACAGAACTTGTAAATATGGAAAATCCTAATGAATACAGAGACATGATGAAGAAAACGTTTTACGAACATGCAGATGGAATATTAGAAACATGTTTCCATTGCGGAGTAAAAATTTCCAACCTTAAATGCACATGTCCCCACTGCCATAGAACACCCTGCGACGGCTGTTTAAATTACTATTATAAAGATCTTGATTTAAGTTTATTTATTTGTATATTTTGCAAAGCAGATTAAATTATTAAGAAGTAATAGGTAAGTAAGACTAGTACAACAACGACAAAATACATCAAATTGATTTAATAAGTATTAAAAATATCAAAAACACTATTATCAAACACATAAGTATAAGTCCATGCATAACATATAAAAGCCTAGCTTATTAAAAAAAATTTTCTCAATTTCCAAAATTATTTCAGATATACCACTAATATGGTTCCAAAGAGGACCCCTTGGAGCACCATTTCTATATAGTGGGTTGCTAGTAACATTCCATATTTTTCCAAAATGGTCACTAATCCTCGCCAGAAATTTTCGCAAAAAACGAACTTTTTCAATTCTGAATTTCTGAAATTCCAAAATTATTTCAGATATCCCACTACCAGAATTCACTTTAGGACACCCTTCTTCCCCATTCCTATATGGTCCCATATTAGTAACTATCACCATTTCTCCATATTGTCCAACGTCCATAAAGTCCACTTTTAACATTTTTCAAAATCGCCATTTTTTAAAATTCAATTTTCTCAATTTCCAAAATTATTTCAGATATACCACTAATATGGTTCCAAAGAGGACCCCTTGGAGCACCATTTCTATATAGTGGGTTGCTAGTAACATTCCATATTTTTCCAAAATGGTCACTAATCCTCGCCAGAAATTTTCGCAAAAAACGAACTTTTTCAATTCTGAATTTCTGAAATTCCAAAATTATTTCAGATATCCCACTACCAGAATTCACTTTAGGACACCCTTCTTCCCCATTCCTATATGGTCCCATATTAGTAACTATCACCATTTCTCCATATTGTCCAACGTCCATAAAGTCCACTTTTAACATTTTTCAAAATCGCCATTTTTTAAAATTCAATTTTCTCAATTTCCAAAATTATTTCAGATATACCACTAATATGGTTCCAAAGAGGACCCCTTGGAGCACCATTTCTATATAGTGGGTTGCTAGTAACATTCCATATTTTTCCAAAATGGTCACTAATCCTCGCCAGAAATTTTCGCAAAAAACGAACTTTTTCAATTCTGAATTTCTGAAATTCCAAAATTATTTCAGATATCCCACTACCAGAATTCACTTTAGGACACCCTTCTTCCCCATTCCTATATGGTCCCATATTAGTAACTATCACCATTTCTCCATATTGTCCAACGTCCATAAAGTCCACTTTTAACATTTTTCAAAATCGCCATTTTTTAAAATTCAATTTTCTCAATTTCCAAAATTATTTCAGATATACCACTAATATGGTTCCAAAGAGGACCCCTTGGAGCACCATTTCTATATAGTGGGTTGCTAGTAACATTCCATATTTTTCCAAAATGGTCACTAATCCTCGCCAGAAATTTTCGCAAAAAACGAACTTTTTCAATTCTGAATTTCTGAAATTCCAAAATTATTTCAGATATCCCACTACCAGAATTCACTTTAGGACACCCTTCTTCCCCATTCCTATATGGTCCCATATTAGTAACTATCACCATTTCTCCATATTGTCCAACGTCCATAAAGTCCACTTTTAACATTTTGCAAAATCGCCATTTTTAAAATTCAATTTTCTCAATTTCCAAAATTATTTCAGATATACCACTAATATGGTTCCAAAGAGGACCCCTTGGAGCACCATTTCTATATAGTGGGTTGCTAGTAACATTCCATATTTTTCCAAAATGGTCACTAATCCTCGTCAGAAATTTTCGTAAAAAACGAAGTTTTTCAAGTCTGAATTTCTGAAATTCCAAAATTATTTCATATATCCCACTACCAGAATCCTTCTTAGAACTTTTTTCTTCTGTGGAACCGGCTCCTTTTCCTTGAAAATGCTCCTAAACGCACTTTTTCCTATTACAGTAGCACTGTTAAATGCAATGTTAACTGAAAATAGTTGCTGTTAAGAAATTGTGGTTGATGTCTCTACTAGTTAAATACGTATTTATCTTCACACACATTGAGACTTATATGTTCTTTTATTAACTCACCTTCTTATGAATTATGTAGATATTTAACGAATATTTTAAAGAGAATAACTGAACATTCTATATATAACACAGTACAACACATGATTTGCCAACTCAATTCTGTGAACTGTATGTGAAATTAGACCCAAAAAGAAGAATTTCTGCATCATTCGTTTTGTCTTCTTACCTGCGATTTGAAGTTAGTATCGATTTGAAGTTAGTACTATCGTATAGGGGAATTTATCACGTTTTAGGCCCTGTTGTTTGACATAGCTCGACAACCCCTAGCCCAATTTAGTTGAAATAAGTGGACACAGTGAAAGAAACACGCCCTTGAATAGTATGTGTATCTCGGATGACGATACAGACTCAGACCATGAATATGAACAACCTACGAAGAAAACAAGATCATCAGAACCACAAGCGTCAACTTCTACAAGGATGGATATTGCCAATAATTGAAAAAATGTTCTAAATTTTGTTTTTATGCATATTATAATTGCGTATTAATTGCATATTATTTTATTTTCATTAAGTTTTTATAAATAAAGTTTTTTTTTGCATGATAATTTTTTAATTTATATTTTTATTTTTATTTTAAGGGTGGTGGCTATAACTGATTTTTGAAATTCATACCTTTACTCAATTGCGAATAAAAGCGAAACGCGTGCATCGATTTTTATGATCTTTGTCTCATTTTGCTCATAGTTTATGTGACTTTGCGAAAAAATAACTAGACTTGAAACTTTTTTCCATTTTGGATTTTTTATGTATTTTTAAAAAAAAAATTTAAATTTTTAGGCAAAAAATAATTTTTTCCCTTCATACATTAATTTTTAACTTCGAAAGTGTTACTTGTATAGGAAAACAATATATGAACAGATTAAGGGAATTGTAATTCTTAATTTTTTAAAATTTATTTCAACTAAATTGGGCTAGGGGTTGTCGAGCTATGTCAAACAACAGGGCCTAAAACGTGATAAATTCCCCTACACGATAGTACTAACTTCAAATCGATACTAACTTCAAATCGCAGGTAAGAAGACAAAACGAATGATGCAGAAATTCTTCTTTTTGGGTCTAATTTCACATACAGTTCACAGAATTGAGTTGGCAATCAATTAACTGAAAAATGTTGTACTGTGTAATGTTAAAGATTCAGTGCAATTTAAAGAGAAATTAAGGAATCATTATATACAGACAAATGAAAAGTTAATTTTATTAAATGTGGTATCGCTATTTCCTTGTGTACCTGTCACTGTGGCACTTGAAATAATAGAGGAAAAATGGAACATAATAGAGCAATATACGAAAATTGACAAGGGACTGTTTTTAAGAATTTTAAAATGTTGTATAGAAGACAACAGATACTTTGGTTGTAATGGGAAGGTATATACACAACTGTGGGGAATTCCAATGGGATCTCCTGCTTCTCCAATTGTAGCAGATATTGTTATGGAAAGGTTTCTTGATACATCAATTGAAAAATTGAATATTAAACCTAAGACAATGATCAAATATGTTGATGACATATTCTGCATTATTACTGAATGTGGGATAAATAACTTGTTAGAAACATTTAATGAGTTTAATAGTAATATTAAATTTACTTTAGAAATGGAAAGTAATTTAAAATTACCTTTCTTGGATACATTAATAACAAGAAAGGGAAATAATTTGTTAATAGATTGGCATCAAAAACCAACAGCATCAGGCAGAATTTTAAATTATTATTCTGGACACAGTAAACAGATTATTACTAATACTGCTAGAAATTTAATTAAAAGGGTTCTTACAATTAGTGACAAGGTTTATCACAGAAAAAACATAATTAAAATTAGAAATATATTAAGGGAAAACAATTTTCGAAATAGTTTGATTTATGGATTAATTAATCAATATAAAGATAGGAGTAATGGGAATTAAGGAATTACGAGTACAAAAGAATCAATGATATAAAAATCATTATCATACATATCCAATGTTTCGGAGAGAATAAAAAAATCGAGAATCTTTCACACTGAAAATTATAATGAAGGATGCAACCAGGTTTACATAGGTACAACCAAAAGCAAATTAAAGACTAGAGTTGCAGGACATAAATCGGATCAGAAATATAGGGACATTAATTCTAAAAAAAACAGCATTAAGTCATCATTGTCATCAATCTAATCACTATCCAAATTTTAACTACAAACGCAGATATATTTTAGAAATGTTACACATAATTAATACACCAATGACACAAAGAATAAATATACCAATCGCAGCCTTGAGGGTTCAATTTTTGCACCTAAATTATATAAAAATATTAGGACCTTCTTGACCTTAGGTCACGATATACATATAGGTATGTTAGATTAAAAATAAGTTTAATTAAATATGTTTTAATAAGTATGTAAGATAAAAATAAGTTTAGTTAAAAAATTATTATATGTTATAGGAATTTTCTTTAGTGAAACTATTTTTTATTATTGTAAATATAGTTTTTGAATTAGGTTTATAGATAAGAAATTTTTTCAGTTTATATGAATTGTTATACCATGGTGAAATTATTAAAAGGTGGCCTCGGTAATACAACAAACATAATAATACAAACTCTACAGGCAAAAAGTGTATCATCAACGTCAAAAAAGCAGATACAAAGTAAACAAATATTGAGAAACATATAAAAAATTTAAAAAAAATTATAATTTTTGTAAAAAGATCCAAATAACAAATATTACATTATCAAAATTGTCCGGGTTCCATGATTTGTGTCGCTGTTGGTGACTGGGCAAGAAAAGATATTTATAAAACATCTAAGTTTCAAGAAAAAAATACTTAAATTGCATATCATAAGCCCAAGAAGCTCTACATATACTACGTGAATAAAAGAGAATATTCCACTCAAGAAGTTCCAACATAATGTAGCACATATGTAATTATATTAAACGGAAAACATAATCGTGGCCGAGATTTATATGTAATTGCATAAAATGCATAGCCCGGCACAAGAAGCTCAATGTATACAACATGGATTTATCTTCCTTATTTATTTCCTACGTTTGCTACAAGTTGAGAGTAAACACGCATTTTTGTTTTTTATATTGTATTAAATCTTTAAAGCAATATTTTTTATTATAAAATACAAATATTTAAAAATTTAAAACACAGAAAAAAAGACCAATTCAAAACACAAAGTTCAATACACTTTGACATTAAAATAGCACTTTGACAAGTTCATAACAAATAGAGCTGGCAAACTATCGATAGTCAATACAATTGATATTTTCGATAGTTTGTTAACTATTAATAGTATCGAATTCTTAGTAGAAGATTTTGAAAAAAATTTTAATAATTATATAATAATAATAATAATAATAATAATAATAATAATAATAATAATAATAATAATAATAATAATAATAATAATAATAATAATAATAATAATAATAATAATAATAATGATAATAATAATAATAATAATAATAATAATAATAATAATAATAATAATAATAATAATAATAATAATAAAAATAATAATAATAATAATAATAATAAAAATAATAATAATAATAATAATAATAATAATAATAATAATAATAATAATAATAATAATAATAATAATAATAATAATAATAATAATAATAATAATAATAATAATAATAATAATAATAATAACAATAATAATAATAATAATAATAATAATAATAATAATAATAATAATAATAATAATAATAATAATAATAATAATAATAATAATAATAATAATAATAATAAAAATAATAATAATAATAATAATAATAATAATAATAATAATAATAATAATAATAATAATAATAATAATAATAATAATAATAATAATAATAATAATAATAATAATAATAATAATAATAATAATAATAATAATAATAATAATAATAATAATAATAATAATAATAATAATAATAATAATAATAATAATAATAATAATAATAATAATAATAATAATAATAATAAAAATAATAATAATAATAATAATAATAATAATAATAATAATAATAATAATAATAAAAATAATAATAATAATAATAATAATAAAAAGATTTTGTTTGTTGTGCTTAATTCCCTTTTTAAATAATTGATAAAAAATACTGAAATTTATTGTTGGAGGATAAGCTGTTCCTATGCGCATTTCACTGGTTGCTTAGGCCAGATCATCAGGAAACGTTCTCCTAAATAATTTTAGAAAAGCCAAAGCTATCAGCAAACAAAACTACAGAGGGAATGAGAATTACCTACAAACACTCAAAAAAAACTCACGTGATTTTAAATCACGTGTGATTTTGTGGTGTTTTGAATATCAATCCGTTTTTGTGAAAATCACACCTAAGCCCACAAAAACGGGACACCAAAATATCACACGTGTGATTTCAAAAGGCACATGTGATTTGAAATCACGTGATTTGAATTAATGTGATTTTCAGAACAGGCCTGTATATTTTGTAAACGGTTAGTCGAATTGGTATGAATTTTCAGGACTTGTGTTCAAATTAAAGTTTTCTATTTGGGGTCTATAGCATATGATGAAGGTCGCCATAGTTTTCCAAAGTATGGCTCATTGGGTATAACAAGAATTTAACTGCACTTGTTGAAATTGGCCAGTAGATGTTTATTGAATAAAAGAAAAATTTATAATTTTTAAGCAAATGAGTAAATTTTAAAACTGAAAAGGCCAGAAA
Source organism: Pollenia amentaria (assembly GCA_943735925.1). Classification (NCBI taxonomy): domain Eukaryota; kingdom Metazoa; phylum Arthropoda; class Insecta; order Diptera; family Polleniidae; genus Pollenia; species Pollenia amentaria. The sequence goes on from OX031008.1 coordinate 125,817,961, forward strand.
ATATGATTAATTAAAAGAATTCGGGTTTTAATAAATTAATTTTCCTTAAATATATTTTAAATGTTTTTCTTTATTTCGCTGTTAATGGATTAATGTAGTTGTTAAGTTTGAGAGGTAATTTCTTAAACTATTCCAGGATACTAATGTTTTGTTGATTGGAGAAGTAATATTAGAGATACATAAAACGAATTATGTATCCAAAATTTGGGGGCCCATAACTTGGGCAATATTGTTCGCCACTCATAGCAAAAAACATTATCAATGGTAAAATTTTGGAGTCAGTATTACAAGTTTGGGCAAGCTAGTTTTCAGCCATATAAAACATTACCAGAAAATGCTCAGAAAAAAGCAAACGTTAAAGGCTGTGCTACGATTCCATATAACAACAAATGGAAACGCAGAAATTTGGAACTTTTTTGACTTGAAGGCATTTTTAACAAAGAAGTAGAAAAATATAAATTTTGAGAGATTTACTATGATTTCAACGAAACTGTTTTAAAAACGATTCCAGCCGACTAAAAGCCAATTAAGCCGGCGCCGCTGAACAAAAATTGTTGACAATTTACCAAAAAATTTCAACGATAGTAACACTATAGAAATTAAATTATCGATAGTCCAATAGGAACAGAACTCTCGATAGTATCGATAGTACTATCGATTGTTTGCCAGCATTAATAAAAAACCCAAAACAAATTTGACAAGATCAACACACTAACACATACAATCAAACAATGAACGGCTGGCTTACCGAGGCCACCTTTTAGTAATTTCACCATGTGTTATACTTTAGTTATATTTTATTTTTTTGTTATTATATTTTTGAAATTTTTTATGACAAATAGGTTTTTGAATTAATTTATGACAAATAATTTTTTCATAATTTTGTAATTGTTTGTTTTTTCGTTATATAAAATTTTGTTAATTTCCTGAAGATGCTAACCAAAGGTTAGCGAAATATTGAAAAAATAAATAAATATAATATTTTTTATAAATAATTAGTATTGTGGTTATTTTATTGAACTGTTAATGGTTTTTAATCCAAATTTAGATATTTTAATTAGGCTTAAGTTCATTGAATTTAATTTGCATTAAATTATTTTTATGAAGAAAGGAATTTTTACAACATGGAAGATTAATTAAAATTGTTATTGATAATTTTCATTCTTGACTGACCTGGGATTCGAAGCCAGGCTGTCTGGCGTGTGATTCGAACCCAGGCGGCTGGTTACCCTGACATGTTTCGACCTCAACACACTCGCAGCCATCGATGACTGCTGACGTCAGTAGTCAAACATCAATCCTTATAAATAAAAACCCCTCAAGCTTAAATAATTAAAAATAATTATATAAAAATCATACAATATGTATTTCTTGTCTCAAAAAATGGTTAAAAATAAAACCGCTATTCTCACTCCTATTAACTGTAAATGCAGGTTTTAATTCCTTTATTTACAGACCAACTTAAATAAGAGCGACAAGTGTTTCGGTGGTACATATAAGTTAATTCTCAAGGCTTGTCAACAGATGACTCTGCTCTTCTTATATTTAGTAGGATGTCACATATCTGAATTTGCTACAAAAGTTAATGAAGCTCGAACTAGAGACATGACTCAAATAAGATCTTTAATCATTTCTAAAAAAGTTCGAAAGTAGGGTGCCACATAAACTTAAAATTATTGAAAATTGATATATTGCAAGAATCCCAAGTGTAAACTCTTATATTTGTATTATGAACTGCTTACACAGGACAGTTTGTGTCAACCAAATATACGAAAGTATCCAAGAAGTTGTTAATAAGAAGAAATAATACTCAAAACTTTTGTATATGTGTACAAAATTGGTCATTTTAAAAATCGTCAAATTTAGGGTAAAAATCGGCAAATCGTCAATGGGCCATTTTTGTACCCCAAAATCGTCAAAATGACGATGAATCGTCAAATCTGGCAGCTGTGCTAGCAGCACAGCAAAGAGGCAGGAATTCGGCAGATTCTCCTCGGCTTATGTATTCGGGTCGGAATCGGGTGGGGAGTCGGGATCGGGTTCCTTGAATGCTCGGCGGTGATGAAGTGGCTCGTTCTCGGCAGTCGTTACAATATTACAATATGTCCCTATGATTAGGTTTCTAAATGCTACAATTCAGCCTTATATACTAAGCTAACTACTGACTTAACTAGAAGAGGGCTGTTAACCGAAGTCACAGTACAAAAACTGTTGACCGAAGTCACAGTACAAAAACTGTTGACCGAAGTCACAGTACAAAAACTGTTGACCGAAGTCACAGTAACGAAACTGTCAACCGGAGTCGCAGTCCAAGGCAACACTTGAGGTAATGCAAGTGTCGGCAACCGTCGTGCAGAAGGCGGGGACTAAGTCGACTTTAATAAATGGCAAGATCTTAGGTGCAATGAAATCGCTGAGTGTAACTAAACCTAAAGTATTATTGTAACATTATAAATGAACTAGATGAGAATTTTTAAACGAACTGGTATTAAAATAAATAACATTAGGGGGTATCATAAGTACTTGAAACGAAAATAAAGCATTATATTGAAATTAATTCATCGTATGTGGTATTTTATAAAACTTAAATATAAAAATAAAAAAAAAAAAAAATTTATGTTGCGGGGATTTAAGGGAATGTTAATATACGTTACATGGTAAAATCAAATGAAACCAAAAAAAAAAAAAACTTGAAAAAATCGACTAACCTGTATAACTAGATGAAACAAAAAACAAATTGACAAACTGGTAAAATTATATGAAACAAAAAAATCTACATATTAGATGAAACCAAATAAAAAAAAAATCGCAATACTGATATAATCAAATGAAACTAAAAAAAAACGCCTAGCCGTGAAACATTGAAAAAGGATCAATAAAATTATAAAAAGTCTTATTTCATAAAAAATTTAAAATAATTCAATTTCTAGGAGTGTATTGTTAAAATTAAAAATTTTAGACTGGATAATGTCTATAATTAGATCACATTTTTGGATAAAAGTTTGAAAATTGTGCAGGGAACAGTCGATTTTATCTGTTGCACGCTGGGAACCTTTAAAAAAACGCTTAATTTTTTCTACATTAAACAGAGCTTTATCAAAATTTGCGATAACTTTTTTTTTATTGTCAGTAATTTTAATATTTATTCTTTATTTTTCTTTTTTGTTTTTTGTTTTATTATTGTTTTTTTCCACTTTTCATTTAAATTTATATTCAAATCAATCAATTATATTGACATTATAATGAAATTTGTTTAGAAATATATTTCTTAAAAAAAAGAAAAGGCGAAAAATCGCGGTACGAACAGAAAGAAAAAAAAACACGCCAAAAAAAATACAACATAAATTCTTAAACATTAAAAACTCATTTGCAATCTTGAATTTATTAACTTACAAATTCAAATTTTAATACTTGTACTTGACAAAAAAACATTTCGGAAAAACAAATAACAACAATTTTCAAAGCAATTTAAAAAAAAAAAATTTTTTTGTTCGAATCATTGACATTTTATTTTAAAAACATTCTTTATCATCAATTTTATTTACACAATTTATCCACATCATCATTATCAGCAACATTATCAATATTTCCACTTTTATGGCCTGTTGCGACAAAAAAAATTTAGTGTCATTATCTGTGAGTTTTATCATTAACTTAGACATTTTTTAAATTTTCTCAAGTGTTTTTTTTTTTTCTTCTAAATAAATATCTTATTTTTAACAGGTGCAATTGTTTGTTAAAACATTTAACTTTTTTACGAGAAAAGTTAAAACATTTTTAATAATTTTTTGGGAATTTTTTTGAACACTTGTTATATTTTTAAAGCTGAAATGTGGGGGGATATAGCTCAGTGGTAGAGCATTCGACTGCAGATCGAGAGGTCCCCGGTTCAAACCCGGGTGTCCCCTGTACTGTAAGGAGTGATTTTTTATTTGTGTAAATTACAACAATTTTTATAACGCGTGTATTTTACTATTAGATTGTAGAAGGTTTTTCTAATCTATCAGAATAATCAAAAATGTTTTTATGCACGATTTTAGATCTTTGTACAACACGTGATATTAAGTAAAAAAATGTGATATTTTTACATTAATGCACAATTGTGCAATAGTTATATCGCATACGCTCAAAATTTTTCCATTAATTTATGATTTACGGCGCATGCGATATTTATTATGTTAGTTTTAAACTTAAAGATTAACGTACACTTTGTATATTTATTTAATACTAAATATTAGAGCGACTCAAGTTGTATGGCAGAGAAATTCGTACAAGATGTACCCCCTCAAAATGAACCTTGAAAAAATGTTATACCCATATTGCCCTATTTAAAACGAAGGGTTACCGCCCTATTGCATTTTTGTCAAAACGCGAACTAGCACGAATTTCAAAAAAAAGCTGATACCCGTATTTAATTAAATCGACTAAGGATTAAAATATGTTAATTTGGCACTTTTAATAACAAACATCCACGAACAAAAAATTCAAAAAACGTTATTTTTTACAGAATATCCTTAAAAAAAGGACATGGATGATCTTCCTTGGACAAATTGTACATACAGTTGGACGAGCCTTAAAAACCTTTCTTATGATACCCATATTGTATATGTTGGTAAGGAAACAGATTCTCAAATTAACAAAACATGCAAAAATAGACCCTTTTTCAAAATGGTCCAGCTCACGAGAGGTTAAAGCTGGAGCCGAAAGATTTTAAATGTCATCTTAAAAAAGTCCAAAGTTAATTTTTAGTAGGGTACATCAAGCACTATCTACTAAATATTATATTATATTAAATAAATATTATATTATATAATGCGAAAATTTAATTTGTATTCATAAAATGTAAAAACTAAATTAAAACTTCTAGTGCAGATAATATTCCTTAAAGTCTTAATTGACCAGAATCCTCCTCATATCCTTCTGCCAGTCTGTATATTTTGGAATTGGTATGTAAGCTAGAATTGCATGAATGACTCTAGAATTCCATCTAGCATTACTAATCGGTGGTATAGTTTTTAAGTTTATAAATGGAAATTTATTGTGCACCATATAGTATTTAAAAGCCTGTCCTAGTTCATATAAATATTTCATATCATCACGCCAATTTAAATTTGCTACATATAGCCGTTTCTCGTTTTGCTTATATTCCCGTTTTAATGTATTGTAATTGCTTATCAACTCTGAAGCGAATTCATATCCATTATCTGGTAAGGTGGTGATGCATCCATTACATATACCTAGAGAATATTCGGCGATAACAATTCTATTAACCTCAAATAATAATTTTATTTTAATAGGTTCATAATTGCAAATGGGACCTAACAAGGGCACACTCTTAAAAATTTTTCTGTAAATACTGTGGTGCAGGGTATCAAATGTTCGGAATTGACCGACTATGTACTTTCTAATTAGTTTTTTTTTTATAATTAAACGTTAGTTTGATATCAGGTGTAATTTAATTTAAATTGGGTAATTTTGTGTCATCTCAAGTGTAGTTTTGCTGGTGGTAACACTGATGTCAAGTTTTCGATTTTAAAATTTCGACTTTTTAATTTTAAAAGATTTTTTCGAAAATCTTTATGTGAGATATACACCAATTTGCTGGTAATTCATACTATTTCATACTATTAATAATATTGAAAAAAAAATCTTATATTTGCAAAGTACTAAAATAAAACATCAAATTTTATCAAAGTTTTTTTTTTGGGGAATCAAAAATTCATAAATTAGATATCGTTTTAATGTGCTAAATTCCTAATTCGTACACTTGATAAATACACTGAAATTTACTGTGGGTGGGATTAGCTAATTTCTTTGCGCATTTCACTAGTCGCTTAGGCCACATCATCAGGAAACCTTTTTCCAAAGATTTTAGAATAGCTAAAAATATTATACAAATAAAACTGTAAAGCGAATAAGAATTTTAAACACTCAAGTTTTACTTTTAAGTTAAAAGTTTTAACAATATCAAAGCTTGAACAGAACACCAACAATAAACAGTGAGCTTATCTTTTCTTACATTTTGATTTTCAAAATCGGATATTTTGTAAACTAAAAGAAATAAACTTGTACGTTTAATGAAAACTTTTTAATTAAACTAAGGATTTTATTTTGAGCTGCACTTAGAGTTTGTGCCCGGGGATTCCCGGGATTCAATTGTTTTCAATTATCGCTTTATTATGTTATTAAATATGATAAATTGAATTTCTCCCTCATGCTAAATTTGCTAAGCCGTGAAATTGTTGTAAGAATTCCTACTTCGTCATGTTGAGTTTTCAGTTGCTAATCGCCCTCCCAGAAGTTATATTCCCCTAAGACTTCAAAACTTTCAACCTAATTATGCAAATGTTGATCCTATCCGCTGAATGAGCTCTGAATGTAGCAAATTTTATACAATTAATCTGATGCCATTGGCATCAAAAATAACCTTAAAGTGTCTTAAAATAACTTTCATCTTAGAATTGTTCTTGTGTGTTACAAGCTCGGATTAATAAGTCCGTGACTTTCCGCACTTCCCACGTAGTTATATGAAATACAACACTGCTCCCATCAAGTACCACCTGTTAATATACTACTGTCAAATCCGTCATTTACTTTGCGTTTAACAGCTGTTCAAAACATACAACCTCGTGGATTTTTTTAAAAATGAAAAAAAGTGAAAGTGAAGAAAATCCCCGGATGCACACGTGTGCAGTCTCTATAGCAAAATTGCATGAATTGGGCTACGAATTGGAACCTCATCCGTCATATTCTCCGGATTTAGCCCCCAGTGACTATTTCTTATTTCCAAACCTAAATAAATGGCTCGGTGGAAAGAGATTTAGCTCCAACGAAGACATTAATGATCAAACAAATCCCTTTTTAATAGACCTCGAAATATCCTATTTTTTTTGGAAAGAATACAAAAATTAGAGCAACTTTGGACTAAGTGTATTAAGCTAAAAGGAGATTATGGTAAAAAAATAAATTTTTTTTTTTGCCAAAAATAAAACTGTGTTTCATTCAAAAAGTCATGGACTTATTGATTCGCCCACGTATATACTAGATACTAGATTCAAATATTTTAAGAATTACTCTAGAGTAAAGAAATAAATAAAAAATGATGGGCGGGAATACCGGGAAAAAAGAAACTACACAGCAACATAAGATTTTTCTATTTGTCCCACTTATAGTCTGAGTAGCTGTATATGCATGAAAATCCATTCTGCTGCTATTGGCGTTTTTTTATGTTTAATTCTCTCCAAAGAAAACTTAATTTGTAATCTTATCTTAAAGACTTTAACACAGGCAGTGTTACCGTTGTATATTTTCAAAAAGTACTAAAAAAGGGGGATTTTTACAAAAAAGTGGCACCAAAAAGGTGATTTAAGAAAAAAAGGCGCCACATGTTTTAAAATAGGAAGAAGTACACAAAATAATGTTTGATTTATTTCAAATTGTCAATAACATTTTTAAATGCTAAAAAAAAAATTCAGAAAAGCAAAAATTTTTAATGTGATCTTAATTGACCTTAGCTTACTGAATCCAAATCTGTTCAAGATTGGTTCTATCAGGTCTAGTTTTTTAAAAGCCTTTGAGTCATTCATATAATTTTTTTTATATTTTCAGATGTTTCGAAGTTATTCAGAAATTAGTGGCAATATATTTTTTGCAAAATTAGTACTATTTTTGTTTTCAAAAGTTCATACAAAAGTTATAAGGACAAAAATTTGACATTTTAATCATTAATCTAAAAGCCATGAGTATAAATAAAATACGGCATATTTCATTAAAATCGTAGGACAATTGTTAACTTTATGTATGATGCTAATATATATGTATATTTCATCATGACTTGGGAGCGATATGTCCGAATGGATGTTTTTACCAGCGAATGATTTGGAATTAAATTCCCTTTTAGGCATCTTATCACTAGTTATTTTTTTGTTTTTTTTTTTATTTTCAACAGTTTAGGAGATATTAAAAAAATAATGGGTACATTTTTCAAAAAAAAAAAATAAAAAAATAAACGTTTTCAAAAATTTACAAAAAAAAAATTATAAAAGCAAAAATTTTACATTTTTATAAATGATCGAAGCTAGGTATATAACGAATAAAATAAGCCATAAACCATGAAAATGTAAATGTTATATAAAAATCAAATATTGGGATTTTTGGTGAATTTTTCATAACAAAAATCTTAAAAAAATTAAATTTGTCGTGTTTTGGCGATTTTCGATGTATAATTGGTCACGAAGGTGAACAAAATATGACAGCCCTGATTTATATAGGCATAAGTATACTCCATTCCCAGTAAAAAAATGTGCTCCAAAAGGAGCAGGTTTTATGTATGAATTCATACCTCAAATCGCTTTAAACCTGCTGATGGGATGCCTGATTTTTGTATGGGGTGTTCCCGGTTTGGAGGACGTTTTTCTGCTGACAATAAGCGCTTCTTTTAACATAATAAAACATGCAAATAAAGCACTCCTTAAATGCTTTTTTAAGGGCTAACTATATTAACATATTCATGAATTTTTTGCTTTTACTGTTTTAAATGCCTTTTTTCAAGCATTTTCGTAAACCATAATATATTTTTATTTTTTTCGCTTTAAAACCTTCTTCGTTGTCAGCACTAAAATAGCAGCATTTTTTGTATATTTTTTCGATATCATTTACTGTTGTAGAAGAGCTCTCTTATTGAAGCGCTCGATTATACGCTTTTTCTTTTAAGTGCTTTAAAAAAGAAAAATTTTTTTTACTATGTATTTATTTCATCTTGGTATACCGCGCTTACTTGCGAATAATTAATATGTACACCTGTTACATATTATATTCGCAATAAATGCATAAGGTTATTACGATAGACAACAAATTATTTCAGATAAGCTTGCTTACTATATATTAAAACAATTACAGTTTATATCAAAGCTGAGATTTGCAATAAAACAGAACGTTCAAAAAGTTTCTCATCCTTTAGTAAAAAGTACCAAAAAGGTGGCAAGAATTTCAAAAAGTATCACATTTGGCTGCATTTTGTAAAAGTAGCAAAATAGTATCCAAGCAATCGAAAAAGTGGCAAAGTGCTACTTTAGTAGCACCAACGGTAACGCTGAACAAAGGGTATCCACCTGAGATAATATATGATATAATATCTGAGAGAATGTCGGCAGAATGAGAGAATACATTTCTTCATTTTAACCTTAATATTCAACAAGGGGAACACGTATCTTATAAGATTTCATAATCGACTGATTCTATTACAGTAAACTTTTTTCTTTTTTATTCTTTTTTTTAGTTTTTTGATTTTTTAGTTTAAGATATTGTTTTTTTTAACACTTTTCACAATATTGGCACTATCTGCATTAATAAATTACACATTTTAATAATAAATTTTATTATTGTTTTATAAGTGTGTATGTATTTATGTTTATATTTGACAGCTCATATTATAAGATAGTTTTATAAGATTTCTTATACCAACTGTCTCATAACATTTATTATAACATTAATACTAACACTTTTTGAGAGTCCACACGTAAGATAATAGTCTCTGCGATTGAATTTAACGTTTGCTTATATAAAAGTCTTATCTCAGGTGGAGACCCTGTGTAAACATCAATTGACATTTTTTTTTTAAAGTTGACATCTATAAATCAATTAAAACATTAAAATTCCTATATTTTTCTGATGAAAGTGGATATGGGGATATAGCTCAGTGGTAGAGCATTCGACTGCAGATCGAGAGGTCCCCGGTTCAAACCCGGGTGTCCCCTGGACAAAACATTTTTATAAGTGCATTTTTACTTCCCAGTATTCTAATAAGTTTGTTTAAGATGAAAGTGAAAAAAGAAAGTTTATAAAACTTCAAGAAGAAAAGTTTTATGTTTAACAATAAGTTTTATGTGAAAAAGTCGTTATTTTTGCTAATATCTTATCTATTTGTGGAGTGGCCCTGCTCAAAAAGTCTTATTTGCAACGAAATCAAAGCTTAAAAAAATACCAACAATAAAACAGTGAGTTTATCTTTTCTAACATTGGTATTTTGTATTATTGATATCGCCATGATATCGTATCAGATAAGACTTTTGCTGATAGCTTTGGCTTTTCTAAAATTATTTAGGAGAACGTTTCCTGATGATCTGGCCTAAGCAACCAGTGAAATGCGCATAGGAACAGATTATCCTCCAACAATAACAATAACAATTATAAAAAAGGGAATTAAGCACAATAAACAAATTTTTTTAATAATAATATAAATATATAACAACATAGTCCCTATATAAACTGGGTTCTTTAAAAACCCCATTTCAAGCAACAGAAGAACATCGTTAAATAAACTCCGCTACTGTTAAGAATCCAGAATATACACATATGTATACTTTACAGGCTCCTCGATTACTATTGTAGAAATAATAAACGGAATGAAAAATTTATATATAGCGTTTTAAACTTGCGATGAACACTGGAAAATATGTTAATTTAAAAATAACTATTAATTTCTGAGAAGTCCTGAAAAGTTTTAATTGCAAGCTGACCTAATTATGAAGTTGTGTCACCCATCCATACGAATAAATTTTAAATAAAACTTTTGATAATGGGACGAATTTCATTAAATTTTTAAAAACATTGACAATTGTTCTATAAACAATTAATTGTTTTGTCTTAAAAGAACAATTGCCATTGTTATATAATTTTTAAAATTTTTTAAAAAAGTTGCCGTAAAAAGGGTGAACTGCAGATCCCCTTAACAAATAATTTTTGTTTAACACAAAGTATAAACTGCAGTATTTTGGTCGTTACTCGGCCATTTCTTCATCGATTTGTCAAATTTATATACCGATCTATTTTGAAGGAATTTTCCATTAATATGGGTTATAAAATTTGGTGAAAAGATCTTCCTACAAATGTTTTTTTTTTTTATTTTTAATATGTTTTAGGCATACATTTTCTGTATATGAACCGGTTGTTCCGAATTCTTAAGAAATTTATTCTACTTAAAATTTTTGATATACATATATAAAAAGTGTCATTAAATCATGCTGTTGCCCTAAGCATTTGTTTGCTGATTTTTTAAAATGTTTGCCGATTTGGGTGCTTTAAAATAGCAAGATGGTTCACGCTTTTCTTTTAAAGTTAGAAACGTCACGCAACGCGACAAAGTTGTATCTGACATGGCCTTAAGCCGTTTTGCTTTGCATCATATTAGTACACTTTTTTTGTCACTGATAAACCATGTAAGTATTTGTGCGTTTTATGATTTTTCCGCTTCTTTTTGATGATTTTTGTGAGAATTAAAATCATTTCACTTCAAATTTTGGGTTTCATCGAACATACCACAAAATCCATAAGCAAAGCTGCCTGTTACAATGTCTGACGATATTCCGCTACCAAGAAACTACGATAAAAGAGTTAACTGAGATGGAGAGATAGTGCAGAATAAATGATTTGAGACACAATGTTCGAAAATTTCAAAAACAATATATCGAAAAAAAGTCTTATTGAGCTCCTTAACATGACTCTGCATTCCAAAGTTGTTGAAGACACGGTTCAAGAACTGATCTTTGCTGTGTTTCAGCTTAAGAAGAATTATAGATATATGTACCTCAGTTCTTCTAATTTTGTTAGAGACGCATATCCGGTTTCTTACTGGCGCAATAGAATTTTATATCCAAAATATAAGAACATGGCGCAGATATACTTAAGTTTTGAAATGAGTTCTGTCGCATCTGAGAGACTATTTTCCACTGCATCTCTGAAAAAGTTGAGAGTACTTTGTTTTTTAAATTTAAAATATTAATTATATTTTTCATTTAATTTTAATTTAATTTTTGTTAATTTTACCATGAATTCAAATTCAATACTTTGTTTTTGAAATCTTATTTATATAAATTTTATATAGGTATTAATAATCTCTTACACCATAATTTTGTATAATAAACAAATTACATTCAACATTTTTTTATTTTTCGAATTTATTCTATGAGTTAAACTTCAGTTATGTATTTAATAAAGCTTTTTGTAATAGTTCTATTCATTAAATTTTTTAGAAATGACTTTATACACTACCAGACTATTATCTAGTATCTTCTTGTTGCATTTTACCTTAGCTATCCGTTGGATAGCAATGAAGTATTTTGTATGTATAAAAAAAATTTACAATTATTAGACACCAGCAGAATGTAATGCATTTTCTGGCCCGCTACTTCCTTTGTCAGCATTGTTTGTGTCACACTGGATAGTGATACTTTATAAAATGAATGTATTTAACTGAACTATTTTCACAAATAGATATTGGGAATTATTTCTTTAAATAAGCAACTTTATTATATTCAACATTTTTTTACTTTTCGAATTTATTCTATGAGTTAAATTTCAGTTATGTATTTTATAAAGCTTTTTCTAATAGTACTATTCCTTAAATTTTTTAGAAATGACTTTATGCACTACCAAACTATTATCTTGTATCTTCTTGTCACTATCCAGTGTGACACAAAGAATGCTGACGAAGGACGTAGCGGGCCAGAAATTGCATTACATTCTGCTGGTCTCTAATAATTGTAAATTTTTCTATACATACAAAATACTTCATTGCTATCCAACGGATAGCTAAGGTAAAATGCAACAAGAAGATACTAGATAATAGTCTGGTAGTGTATAAAGTCATTTCTAAAAAATTTAAGGAATAGAACTATTACAAAAAGCTTTATTAAATACATAACTGAAGTTTAACTCATAGAATAAATTCGAAAAATAAAAAAATGTTGAATATAATAAAGTTGCTTATGAAAAGAAATAATTCCCAATATATAAATAAGCAAATTACTCTACAAAAGTTTTGTTAATTTTACCTTGAATTTTAATTAAATATTCGTATCGATATTGGTATCGCCGATATTTCTTTATTAAGCCTTGATCTGTACACGAAAAAGTAGCTATTTAATTTTTTTAGTTCATAATGCAGTAATTTAAAAAATTTATAAAAATTATAAACCACTTTAAAAATTATGACATCATCTATGTATATCGTGTCTTTCTACAAAAGTTTTGTTTCAATATTTTAATATGTTACTTTTTCCTTTTTAAAATTTAAAAAAAAAAAAATACAAAATTAAACACAACCACGCAAAATATTGCAGCACTTAAGGGTTAAATATTAAACTGTTAATTTAAAATTTCCTCTCTAACACTCTGTTAATTATGTTAACAGTTTTCTCTTTAATAAAATTTATTTTGTGTTTGCGTTTAACATTTTAAATAATGATAATAAAAGAATGTGATTAATCAGTCATGATAAAGTGAGTGACGTCAGTCATGATTTAAACTTCATTAACTGACCACTTAATAATCATTATTTTAAACTATGTAACTTTACATTTGTATTGGGTGCTACTGTTATATGGTATTAAGTAATGGCATGTTAGTGGGGGATATAGCTCAGTGGTAGAGCATTCGACTGCAGATCGAGAGGTCCCCGGTTCAAACCCGGGTGTCCCCTTCAATAGTATTTTTTTCAAGCTTTTTAATTTAATTTTTTAATCATTTTTTTGTAATAAAACTTTTGATTTTACAATTATTCTTATGGAATTTATTTTGTTAGTTGTTAGGAATGAAATTTTTATGTATACTTTTCAAGTTGTTGTATAAGTGGATTTACTATGGGCAGAAAAGGTCTGCATACAAAATGTGTTCTTACAATAGGAGTTGAAATTTCCAAGACATTGCATAAAACTTATTTTTTAAGGCCCTTATCATGTAAAACGCAACGCATCGCCAAAGAATTACATTGAAAGCACAAACAAAATGTTATAAATATTTTGTGGTTTTGTTGTTGCTTTCTACGGAAATTCATGTACCGTTTTAAAATTTTCAACGCCACAAGCTATGCAACGTTTGAAATTTTAAAACGCAATGTGAATTTCTGTAGAAAGCAACAACAAAATTACAAAATATTTATGACTTTGTTTTTGCTTTCAATATAATTCTTTGGCCTAAATCTTATTATATGTCTTAAATACCTATAATACACCATAACTATATTTTTAACTGAATAATCACGTTAATTCATAATTAAAAAAGTCTGCGTTAAAAAGAATAAATATTGACCTAATAAATGCGTAGCTGTTAATTTAGTGCTGCTATTAACCACGATTATTCGCTGTATGAAAATGTTTGTAGGGATGTCTGAAAAATTCTTGTTTATCTCTGGAAGCAAGGGAAAACCTTAGGAGAAATTGGAGAAACGGTGGAGAGAACGCATTCTTCTATCCAGAGAGTAATCAATACTAACAAAGAAACTCGACTTCTCACATCTAAACCACGTTCTGGAGGTCCTTCAAAATAAAATGTAAGAGATTTAACTCGGTGTCCTAAGAAACCTGCTCCAAAAAAGTGTATGCGATGATACTATCAGCAAAACCTAAAAGTGCAATGGAATTCATGCTCGAATAGCACAAAGGAAACCCTTTATTTTATTTAAAAACAATTTTATTTGCCAAAAAAAAACCCTTAAGCAAACCTTTAGAGTTTTAGTTATATGTGCATATAAGGGATGCCAATCGGGACTGATTTTTGAAAATCCCGGGATTCGGGATTTTGAAAATCCGGGATTCGGGATCAATGTCAAGATGCTACTTTTTTTTAATAAACAGCACTTTTTGAATATTCAAAAGGTTTTATATACGTAACATAAATTTTTAAAAATTAAAACAACAAAACAATTTATTTTTTACATATGTTTATAACACTGGCCTCACCCATGATCAAACTGATTAGATTATGAAAAAAGCTTAAAAAAATATACATAGGTAGCTCTTAGTTTTTCTAAATCAATTCATTTCGGTTTTTAAACAGCAATTCAATTTTTTATTGTGAATTAAGTTGTGACGACATTAAGACACGGCAAAGTGTAGTCCCTCATCGATCTCGATAGCTGAGTTAAAAACTGTTAAACAATGTCGACTGCAGTGCAGTGCACCTCCAGGGTGAGGGGAAGATTCATAATCAATAATTTAAGTACGTTTGAAATTTATTTTAAAACAAAATGTTTACACAAATGTTTCTTTAAACAGATTTCAAGTTTAAATAATTTATTTATGAAAACATCAAATAGTGTTTATTTATAAAAAAATTATTTTATTTACCGTATGTTCTTTAAGCAAATTTTTTATTATTATTGGACCGGAAGGAATATGAGCTATTTCATCAATATTACGACTTAATTGTTATAATTACATCAACTTTTATTCTTTAGTTTCTGAATAAAACTTTAATTAGATCGTGAATAATTTTTATTTTTTGCTTGATATATAACAATTATTTCTTCATTTCTATATTTTGCATAAAAATAATCATTTTTATTTTGGTATTACGTCTTAAGCCAAAGCTGAGCTTGCTAAACGTAATTGTAAAAAATGCTTGAGATGTGAATCTTCAAATATCGTTTCTACCTAAAATAATGGTTTTTATTAAGCAAAATACAAAAATCCAGAAATAGTCGTCATATATCAAGCAAAAATTAAAAATTTTAAATACTCGATGTGTGCCAAAAACAAAAATTAAAATCAAGAACAAGAATTATTTGCAAAAAAAAATATAACTCAAATATAATTTTTAATAATTTTTTTGTATATGGTATAAAAATTCAATAAAAACGTACAGTTTTGTACATAAAAGTTGATATGTTAAAAATACCGGAACTCATAAAAATAAATCCCGGGATTCGGGATTTATCAATCCCGAAAAATCCCGGGATTTCGGAGTAAACCCAAGCAAGTCGATTAAGGTGTTTGCTGGGTAGTACTGTTAATATTTTATTACATGTAAGAGTCAGATCGAACTACAAAAGTTTCAATCTGCCTTCTTTACTTTAAAATTGTAGTTTTCAAATAAAACTCTGACTTGTATCTTATTAGTTCAAGTGTTCATCAGGGAATGATTTTAATTTTAAAAAATATTGTTTAAGTACAATGTCAAATTCAAAATGAAATAATCCGTTAATCGTTTTAAATATAAAAAAGAATTGAGTATTTTTTAAAAATGAGTGCCAATAATATGTACTGCATAAGTAAGAATGAAAAATTATTATAAAACAATCTGATCAACTTATTTCGCAAGAGTGTAAAAATGAAAAACAATAAAATTTAGTCAAATAACAAAAAAAGATAAAACAGAAATAAATAACTTGCACTGATGTAAATAAATAAACAACTAACAGGCAAATATGTTAACATATATGTAAATGGCTGAATTCTTTAATTTTAATTGTATAAAATATTTAATGATAATAAAAATATGAAAGGATTATTAAATTAAAATATTGATCCAGCTTGTATTTTAGGCCCATGTTGTCCAAATGTTATCCCTTTTGTTTCTCAATGTAGAGCTAGTTGCGCTTTACAGCAATATATAAAAAAAGTAATTTATACTTATAAAATTAGCTGAGAAACAATTTTAATTACTTGTTGGCGTTACGTTACAAAAAGTAGACTTTTCGCTGAAAATGCCCATATGTTATATTCCTCGGATGAGAGCAAATATGGTCATTCTGGAATAAAAGGTCGTTGATTTCTGTGGAGAAAATATGGTACAGTAGGAGATAAATCCAATATGTGCGGTACAGTCGAACGTGTTATGGGTTGGGGACATATAGTGGCTAACGGGTAGGAAATCTGGAGTTTATTGAGTCCACTATGGACAAGACAGCTTATATCGATAATTTTAAGCCAAATTTCATAATGTGCGAAACCAGTTGCGAATGCCTCCCTAGTCTTAGAAGTTGATCGCATTGAGCATTTATTGAATTTTTACAAATTAAATGTCGGGAAAAATCAGGAAAGGTCATCATGGAATTGGTTATTCCATGGAAAAAATTTGGTGAGGTTCTCAAACAAAAGCACTATCTAACTTGTTGTTAATTTTTTGACAGTATTGCTAAATATTTCCATATATAAAATTTTTAATGAACTTGTACGCAGACTTTTTTTCACTGTTTTTTAGACTATAGTTTTGGTTTTTTGCAGTAAATTTCTCAATACTCGGAGTTTTATATTAAACTAGCATTTAACCCGCTACTTCGTTAGCATCTCCTTTTCTTTCGTGGACATATTTTTACGGCAAAGTTTATGTTTCTAGGTTTTAACCCGATACTTTGTAATAGGAACGATTTTCACCTCTTAAACGTTCGAATTTCGAAAATGTACCAAATTTTTATTTGTATTTTTTAGATACGTTCAGAATGTGATATTTTTTTATTTCAATGTTTATTGGTTTAACAGATAGATTGCGTGGCAAAAAAGTTTTAAAATACAGGTTTTACCCGTTTACTCCCCAAAAAGGCCGAATTACAAAAAAATACCAGGCACCTGTCCGCTTATTTTTTATTGAACAACAATAAGTACTAAATTTTTGAATAAAAAAAATGTTTTGTAAAAAAGTATCAAAAATAGTTACGCTTTTTACCCCTTAAACGTCCGAGTTTCGAAAAAGTACCAAATTCATATTTGGATTTTTTAGATAAGTTTCAAATGTGATACAACCCATATTTCTTTATTTATGGGTTTAAAAGATAGACGGGGTGTCAAATTAGTACCAAAATACAGGTTTTACCCGTTTACACCGTTAAAGGGCTGAATTTCCAAAAAGTACCAGACACCTGTCCGCTTATTTTTCTAAAGAACAACGATAAGTATTAAATTTTTTTTGTATCTCTTTTAGTTTTGGAGATATTTGGTGAGTGATCAAGCCCTGGTCCGAATTTCAAGTTTTTACCTTCAGGCGTTTAGGCTGTGCGATGATGAATCAGTCAGTCAGTGAGTCAGTCAGTAACGTTACAATTTTATATATATAGATTATTAAACGTAAATTTTTGTTACCCTTGCAACTGTGCAAAAAAGCAAAGTTGCACTCATTTGACGTGAGCAACTCATTTTGTTTTCACCTTCAATTTTACGTTTTTCCGAAAATATTTTTAACAACGCACCTTCCATATGACAATGTAATTTTTTTTTATAAATTTGAACTGTTATTTCTTGAAAAATACAGAAAATGAAGAAAAACAAATTTTTAGAATTTTTTTTAGTTATACGAAAGAAAGAATTATTTCGCTCATCAGAAATAGGCTATTCTTTTACAAGTCGAATTTATAACTGATATACCTCAAAATTTTTTCAGATAAGTATTCCACTATTTTTATTATTTCTGCTTCTTAAATTTTAAACGCTTTTTATTTTTTAATTGTTTTATTTTTTACAAAGATCATCTTTGAACACTGCAATTTATATTTTTCATTTTAAAGAAAAAAATTTACGTCAAAATGGAGTTTCATGCGCTGTTGTGTAGAGTTGAGTTTATGAGTACTTTTTTAACATTGTTTTCTACTTGGCAATGCCACAAAAAGTTGCAACAATTTTTATATGCTTTTACTGTGATAATCTTGCACTTACTTAGACCCAGAATATTTAGCATCGTTTGGGCGAAATAATTGTCAATGTGGTTGTTGTTATGTTTTTGCCCTTATAATTTTTCGGAAGAATGAAACTTTTGACGTGAATACCTTTATTGGTATTGTTTAAAAGGCTGCAAGAATATTTATAAATATATATAAATTTTAAGTTTAAATAAGTTATATTTTGTTTTTGCTCTTTTGCAATATTTTAAGTGTATTTTCTGCCTAGTGTATAGCGCCTTCGACTGCAGTTTAAGGGGTTCCCGGTTAAAATCTGGGGGCTCCCTTTGCAAAATATTAAAAGTTTCGATATAAAGAGGATTTGAATTAAGAAATAGTTAATTTAAGTGAAAAGTAAACCCTAATTCTATCCAGAAAAAAATATATCGCACTTGATCATAAAGAGGGTATTAGCTCAAAATTTATATTTATTCCCTTTTTGGTTGTAAAAATATTGTGCTCTTTTGTTTAGTAATGAAACGGTTGGCTTAAAAATAAATTTAATGTTAAATTAAAAATAGTTTTGCTTCTACTGAATTTAAAAATTTTGAGTAAATACCCTCTTTTTGATTAAGTGCGATATTTAAGTTCTTGTTTAAAAAAGGATAAATAATTTTAATATTTCTGTCAATTTAATTTCTAATATTTTGTATAGCTGGCGTTTTTATGGCCATAAGCAAGTTCATATATTTAATTTAATGTTATTTCTTTCAGCAATAATATTTATTACTTACAAAAAAAAACAAATTGTGTGTAAAAATCTAATATGTTTTCAAAAGCGTATTCATATATCAAAAAGACTTAAGCAGACACTCTTCTTTATCCAACCTGTTACTTGTAAACAGGGATGGGTAAATGGAACTCTAAAAATATAATACTGCTTCGTGTGAACAACGTTTTGGGTGTCAATTATAACAAAAGCTTTCTTATATAAGTTGTGTTAGTTACAAAACAGGTAACTGCAAAGATAAATGTCCCGTTTGGGCTGATAACAATAAGTATCGAAATTTGCTGATTAAGCAGGTCACTACAGATATTCTTAAGTACTCTTAAAAATTATCTCCTTGACGGAGATATACCTATATATAATATATTTATGTATTCCTTTCCTTTAAGCAGGATAGGGCCTCTTCTTACGGAGACGTCAGCTTATAAGCACTGGCCAAAATAAGTGATTTCAGGGGATGACCCCTTCTAATGCATTGCAGTGTGTTGGAACTAGAAAAATAGGTTATGGGAAGGAAGGAAGAGGGAATAGCGCTTGTAAACATTCGACTTGTATTTATTCATGTTAAAAGTGAAAGGGAAGACTTAAGCAGGAAGGTTTTTCCATATACGGACAATTTGGCCAAAAAACGAATTTTCCCTGTAATGCGTTGTACAATTAACCGGCCATTCGACCATAAAAGGATGGGCTCTTAAGAACAAAGGTGTATTATGAACAAACATAAGGGTTTCGGGAATCAAATCCCTAATTTCATCACAACACATCCTGTTGTAGTAACAATAAAACAGGCAAATTCAACCCACATTGTGACCGTGCTCAAGGGAGTCAATAGAATAAGATAACCTACTGATTCCGATTCTTCAATAATTATACCAACCATATATACAGATCCGTCATGCGGTTATGTGTTAGCATGCAACACTGGGCCTTTCGGGTATTAAATTCGACCCTATTCACACGACCCCGTTCCGAGATTATATCACGATATCGGCCAAGCGTATCATTCATTTTCTACCTCTTATCACCAACATCGGATGCGCTTGGTCTATAATAAAATGAATATGAATGGCAAAGGTTGCTGTCATCCGCAAAAATAACGGCAAGATATTCACAAAGGAATCAGAGGTATTTCTAAGATCAGAACAGAGTATTCGAACTTGGCTTGCTGAAAAATGGCTAGAACAACAACTTTTAGCTTAACAACCAACAATTAACACATTTAAAGAAATACAGGTTTAGGTTTCCTAATTGGGAAAAACAAATTCCGGGGAATTTTCGGACGAGAAATTTCCTAATCGAGCTAGATGTTTTTAGTTTGTGAACAAAACAGCTAAATATGACAAAAATCAATAGTTCCATTTAATTAATTTTAACTAATATCTTATAAACTTTTTTAAAATACATAATTTTGGCAGGAAATTTTTGGGAATGAAAGAAAAAATCAGCCCTAACGTGAATAAAATTTCCCTCGAAATTAGATCCCTTCTCTGCAGTGCTTCGCGGGATTACCAGAGGAAGAAAAAAATGAATGGGGAAAAGCAAAATTTCGAGGGAAAAAGCTGTTTGATTTTTATTCACAATAGGGGTTATAGTTATTGTTCCCTGGAATGGTAAAACTCTAGGTTTTAGCAACATTACAGCAGTACCAGCAAGCAGATAGGACGTTTTACATTTATAATTTGCGCAGTCTGACTTCAACTGCCTTTGTTCTATTCAGCAAAACTTGGATGAAGTTCAATCCTGGTAATTGAAAATTTTATTGAAATATAAACATATTTTGGACAAAAAGTCCAAATAACTTGTTGGACCAATAGTATTTAATTTTACGCATTTTTTATCTATGTAACATTAATAAATTTGTCTTTAAATTTTTCCTCAAATTGACAATTTGGTTCTCTAAACTCTTTATTTTATGGTAAATTTTATCCCAAATACGTCATTCGAAGTTTTCCTTTAACCTTCTACTATTTACAATATTAACTAATTTTCCATCTCAGTTTGAAAGAATTATTATTTTATATTTCTTATTTTTTAATGACTTGATGCTGTAATTTTATTTACACCGGAAATAATCAATGCTACATTTACGGAAGAATTTCTCTGAAGTCATGTTTTTCGTATTACCAAAAAAAGATTTGTTAAATAATTAAAAAAACTACTCTAATCTTTTAAAATGCTGCAAAAAAACGAAATCGTTTGCAGTTTACTGTTACGTTAATTCTAAGAAACTAAGTGTTGTAGGTATGTTTCGTGGATTTGTAACAAAATTATTATTTAACTATTCTTAATACTTATACAAATTATAAATAAATGTTTACAAAAAGGCATTGAATAATTTTGTAAAGTATGAATTTCGATAATTTATATTTATACCCTTCACCACAGGTGGAAAATATTGTCATTCCATTTGTAATTTCTACAAAATTGATCTAAGACCCCATTAAATATATATAAGTTGGGTCCCTATGAGTAACAAAGTTGATTTAAGGATAAACGTCTGTCTGTGTGTCCGTTGGGTTTTCTGAGGACCCCAGATGTGATTATGACTAAGGTGTTATTTATTAAGTTCGGTATTGAAATTCAGCTAGATCAGTCCATAAATGACAGAGATATGAGCAAACGACAGCTGCCTCTAATTTAAGCCATAAATCCCTTGTTGTTTTTTTATATCTGGAGAACGGCAAAATCCAAGTTTTGAAATTATGTACAAGCTTCTTATTTATCAATACACAACCTCTCTACAAAAATGGGCGGGACTGAATAAGTGGGCAAAAATCAAAATTATTCTTTAAAGAAATGTACGTGTTATAATTATTGAGTTGCCTTTAAATATTTATTTAAATGTGTGATCATCATTAGGATATCTTATGCGCATTAAAATAAATATTTAAAGTCAACTAAATAATTATAGCACGTACTTTTCTTTAAAGAATAATTTTTATTTTTGCTCGAAAAAATAAAAATTATAAAATAACTGTAATTTTTGATCGGAAAAATAAAAATCAAAAAATAACTGTTATTATTGTTCAAAAAAAATAAAAGTCATAAAATAACTGTTATTTTTGAACGAAAAAATCAAAATCAAAATATAACTGTTATTTTTGTTCAAAAAAAATAAAAATCAAAAAATAACTGTTATTATTGTTCAAAAAAATAAAAATCATAAAATACCTGTTATTTTTGATCGAAAAAATAAAAATCAAAAAATAACTTTTGCACAAAGTTGGTCGGCTTAGCTGGGCTTAAGAGTAGTGTCGTGCGGATGAGGGTCGACTTAGTAGACTGTAGGCAATACCAAACGCAGCTAACTAGAATCATATAATAGGGTATTTGTGGAACCAACTTTGCTGCTCAATGCTTTATAAACTTTAAGCTTTCGCTTGGAAATATTATAAAGGAATCAGCGTGACGTTGAGCCAAAGAGAAACAAAAGTATAAGCGCTTGTTGAAACTCAATATGATGTTTTATTTCAGCTCACCGTTGGAGATTACATACAATAAGTTCAAGAGTTTTAGATTAGGTTGGTTTGATTTGAACGCTAGCTTGTTAGTAAAAACTAAAAAAGATTCTTGCTAACAGGAAACTTGCTTTTTACAAAAAAAAATATGATTTCCAATTTCAAGCACTTAAGCCATTATTAATAATTCACAATAGTTTTTATGTAACGATTAACAAATAGTCATTACCCTAACGAATGTCTAAATAAGCAGTAATAATAATTTAAATCGACTATAAGATACATATTTGGTTCAGATACGTTTGAGTTCAAATAATTGAAAAATAAAAATAGGGAAAAAGATTGTTTAAAATATTTTGATTTTAAGCAACTGTTATTTTAGTTCAAAAAAATAAAAATCAAAAAATAACTGTTATTTTTGTTCAAAAAAATATAAATAAAAAAATAACTGTTTTCATCAGACTTTTATGAAAAAAGGAATAACTGTTACGGTCCCTGGTTACAGCAATTCTTGAGTTTATCGGTGAGAAGGGTAAAAAGAATTGGGATCGGTACTCAGTTTCATGTACTCTGCAATTCGGTTATGTTTTGTTATTCTCACAGTTTTAAACTTTAAGTTGGCTGTAGATGTGTTTGTCTTCACAGAAAAAAATTTAAAATTGTCCCTTATCATCAAATCATAGAATTAAGAAAACAATTTGATGATTTTGCACCTATTACCAAAATGATTATATTGATTACTAAAAATTGTTAAACTGTGAATAGTACAGGTTAAAATTATTTCATTTTAAATGAAAAAAATCTGTTAACATTTTTCGATATTTAATTAATATTTTAATTGAAAATTTATTTCAAAACAACTAAAACGTTAATTTAATCAAATTATATTTTTAATTTTCTTTCAAAACAAAAATAATCGATTCAATTATCTCATTAATTAAATTTAAATACTTTTTAAGCAATTTTTTTAATTGATAAAAAAAACTACTGATAATTTTTTCTGTGTTTATACGCAAAATATAAAAACGAAAAGAGGAGAGAGAGACAAGATAAAATTACAAAAATTGCACAAGTATAATTTCATAATCTGGATACTAATGCAATTTCAAAGTAGAATTTTTCACAATTACAGCAACAAATATTGCAAGTCTAGACGATGACTTACTTGTTTTATGTATTTTATATTTGCACCATGTTTTTTGCAATGTACAATGGATTTCGTATATAGAGCATGTTTTTTTTCGGTGTACATATCTCTTCTAATTTAATATACATACATATATAATTCATATAGTTTGCAACAATTTATGTGATGGCCATAAATTACAAGCCAAAGCTTTTAGTTTAGTTCTCTTGTTCAAACAAACAAAAATATATATTTCTATAAAATAAATCTCGCTGTCTGTAAAGCAATATTTAATTTGTGAAAGGGGAAAAAGCTAAAAGACAACCACAAAAATATCTCAAGAAATATGTTGAACAATTAATCTTGTAAGTAAATGACTGAATGAGTAATAGTGGATTGATAAATTGAGGTTAAAGTAACGAACTCTCATTCTAACAAATGCGAATGCCAGTAGAATTGTTTGTAACACAGAAAAAAGTTTTTTATCAATAAAAAAAAAAATGGTATTTAAATTTCATTAATATGATAATTGAATCAATTATTTTTTTTTAATAAAAAAAATTAAAAAATATAATTTTGATTTGATTATTATTTAAGTTTATTTGAAATAAATTTAATCAAAAGATTAATTCAATATCAAAAAATATTAATTGACCTTTTCGTTTAAAATAAAATAATTTAAATTTGTAGAATTGTTGTTGGGAATTGTCAATATTTAATTAAATAAATTAACACATTGTTTGAAATGGCAAAGTATTTTGATCATTTTGTTTATTGAAAAAAAATATTTGAAATTTTACAATTTTTAGTAATCAATATAATCATTTTGGTAATAGATCAAAATCAACAACTTGTTTGCTTTATATTATGAATTTGGTATACATTTGATGATTAGAGAACATTTTTAATTTTTTCATGAATGTACTAGTTTGTGCTTAAATTGTGCTCTTTAGTGTTAAATCTATTTTTAACTTTGTTTTTTTTTCTTTTGCTTTGAGCTGGTTATTTGTTCTTATTGTATGTATTCCTTTGATTATTTTTTTAATGATTGTTTGTAGTTGTTGTTTGTGTAAATAGAATGATCTAAGTGTGAGAATTTTAGGTCTGCTGTTATTGCAGGAAATAGAGTGGTATCTGCTCGAGGAGAACAGCGAGGGGATATAGCTCAGTGGTAGAGCATTCGACTGCAGATCGAGAGGTCCCCGGTTCAAACCCGGGTGTCCCCTGTCCGAAATGTTTTTGTGTTTTTTACTATTAAAAGTTCAATAAACTTATTTCAATTGATTATATACAAATGTACATATACCGCCCAAGGTCTAAAAAAGTTTAAAGAAGTCTGTGTGCCTGGAAAACACATCAGCATTTTGGAAAAGACGTCAGCTTTTCGTAATAATGTTTTACCTCATACGATTAAAGTGCATTCGTTTTAAAACGAATGTTTTATAAATAAGTTCATGTTTAAACTTATTGACAGTTGTATGTACATACATACATATTTGTAAATTAATTTGTTAATTTAAATATTATTTAAAAACCCCGTTTAGGTTTCTGCTTTTTTTCGTGTGTGGGTGTGTGTATATATATGCAATTTTTTTAAAATTAACAATTTATAAATAATTAAACAGACATTTATATCCTTTAAAACCCTCCAGTAAAACCATAAAATTTAATTAAATCAAAATAAAATTATAGTGTCGCTGTCATTCATTAAAATAAAAGCTCTACTCCTTCTGGTCCTTTAGAATAGAAAATTTACAGTAGAGTTTTTAAAATGAAAATGTTAACAGTTTTTTTTTCAATAAAAATTAAAGGGAGCAACATTTGGAGATACAATTTTTGGCTGAAATTTTCCATAAGTTTTAAGTTAACTTAGATGACGCATTTAAAATTCTAACAATTGTTTGAAACTTAACACTTTTTAAATAATATTATCGAATGTTAATATTATAGACTACCCCCCGACTTTTGCTTAACAAATCCTTTAGAAAATTTTTATTTTTGTTTAATTTCCTTAAAGTGTTAGTATTGGAATAAAATTTAACAGTAGAATTGTTATAAATATAAATAGCTCCTCCAAATTATTCTACAAAATATCGTAGGGATGACCCATATGGGATTTCATTTCCAAATATTTTCTTGACTGCAAGAGAGTAAAACCTGTACCTGAACTTAAATAACACTAGCAAATTTGTTGCTGATAGCTAGTCCATATTTCACTAGCTTTATATAACTGATTCTACGGATAAGAATAAAAATTATAGTTTTTATAAATAACTTCACCTAATTTTGTTATGATAATTCCATAATTAACTGTACCTCCCATATAAATTCCATTCCCGAAAATCACATGAGCTCTCTAAAAAATAGCCAGCGTGAGGTTTTTATTCTAATTAAATCACCGCTATACCCTCAAGTTATCTAGGGTCTCATAATTAAAATTTTTTTTAAAAAAAATAACGATCTGGTATTGAGAAATCATGACAACTAAAAAAAAAATTTAGGACTTACATTTTTATAAACCGCTTTCATTTTGTAATTAAGCTCCAATATCCCACGATGTCAATATTACTGAATTAGCACGTCTGAAATTAAATGAACATATTTGAAAATTTACTACTAAAATCTTTTTTTTTTTTAATATAATTTGTATAAGTTTTTTTTACAGTTTGGGCGAATAAGTTAAAAACACTCATTTAATTTAATAAGAAAACATGTTTGTTAATGTAATAGTAAAATTTAATTAAGGCACCTATTCGACCTCCTAAGAAAGAACCGTCTCCCCTTTGTTATATGAAAAGTTCATTGGCTACATGAATTGACTATAACAAATTTAACGGCTACTTCATTTTTTAACGCCTAATTGAATTTTCTAAAGAAAACTTAGCGCCTATAGGCGTATACTTGAATTTTAGCTGGAATTACCGGCTTCTTGAATTTCCATAAAAAATATAACGGCAACTGGAATTTTTCATAGAATATATACCGGCTACTTGAATTTACAATAGGAAATTAACGGCTACTTAAAATTCATATAAAAAATCTAACACCTTCTTTTGATATGTATAATAAATCCAACAGCTACTGAAATAATTATGAAAAGTTTTAGGACTACTTCAATTTCCCATTGAAAATTGAAGGGATACTTAAAATTTCTTCGAAAATTTAACATTTACTGGGATTTTCAATAGAAAATTTTACGTATTCTAAAATTTTCTATGGAAAATTTAACACTACCTTGAATTTTCTATAAGATATTTTACGTATTCTTGAATTTTCTAAAGAAAATTTAGCGTCTACTTAAATTTTTAATAGAACATTTAACGACTACTTCAATTTTGTATAGATAATTTAACGGCTACTTAAATTTTCTATAGAAAATGTGACAGCTACTTAAATTTTCTATAGAAAATGTGACAGCTACTTCAATTTTCCGTAAAAAATTAAATGGCTAATTGAATTTTTTATAGAAAATTTAACAGCTACTTGAATTTTCTATAGAAAACTTAATGGCTACTTGAATTGTGTACAGAAAATGTAACAGCTACTTAAACGTTCTACAGAATACTTAATGTCTAATTAAACCATCTATTGAAAATTAACCGGCTACTTGAATTTTCAAAGAAAAATTAACGGATACTTATATTTTCTAAAGAAAATTGAACGGCTACTTGCAATTCTAATAAAAATTTAACTTCTACTTAAATTATATATGTTTAAAACATTTAAGGTCTACTTGAATTTTCTATAAAAATGTAGAAATTTAAAAAAAAATACTGGCTTCTTAAATTTTGTATAGAAAATTGATCGGCTACTTAAATTTTCTACAGAAAATGTAACGCCTACTTGAATAATCTATAGAAACTGTATTGCTAATTTCGCGATGTCGAAATAACGCTTTCTTTCGCACAAAAACATTTAAAACAAAAACAAAGTTGTTAGCATTTGTTTTTGTTTTAAATGAAGTTGTGCGAAAGAAAGAGGTTTTAGCAATTCGCATTATTTACATGAAATTTAGAGCCTACTTGAGATTATTATAAAAAACTTAAAGCGTACTTGAATTGAAATTTAACGGCAACTTGAAATTCGTATAAAAAATTTAACGCCAACTTGTAATATGTATTAGAAATTTAACAGGTACTTAAATTATCTATGAAAAGTTTATGAGCTACCTAAATGTTCTATAGAAAATGCAACTTCTACTAAAGTGTTCTAAAAAAATGTATGGCTACTTTATTTTTCTATAGAAAATTTAAAAATCTTCTTGAACATAAAAAATTTAAATGCTACTTGATTTTAATTTTATAAATTGCTACTATACAAAGTTATAGGGCTTTTTTAATTTTATAAACGGCTACTTAAATTTTTTAGTTGAATTTTACAAATAAATAAAAATATTTATAGAAAATTTCATTGTTTTATGGGTGCCTTTGTACGCCTAGAAAAATTTTGTTGTTCGAGTTTTTTCTCACTCAAATCCAAACTAACTGTAACTAACGATTTACTCTTTGAATGTTTTTATTTTCAAACGATGGACTTTACAACAATTTGCATTGCGCATTTTTGTTGTTTGCGGTTATTTCTTTCATAAAGAGCAATTTTTCGTTTATAATTAAATAAAACATGTTGCACATGGATGAGCAACACACGAAAAAAACTGCAAAAGTTTTTATATTCCAAAAGAGGGACGAGCAAAAATTATACTGTTTAAAATGTGATGACTTAAATTGGGGAAAAAATTTCAAGGCATTTAATAAGAGTAATGAAAATATGGTTACTCCGAAATGGAAATTTTTCTTTAAGTTAAAAAAAACAAAGTTCTTAATAGCAGATTCAAAACAAATTTAAGGATAATTTCAGGATACATTTAAATTCCTTATTTGTTTTATTTCCAGTGTCAACATCTCTCTTCAAACGCTTTATATCAAAAACTTTTATTGCATTATTAATGAGTTTGTTTATTTAAAACGACAGATGTTGTCATTTGGTTTAACTTAAATCAACAACATTCTGATGCTGCAATATTTGACAACAGTAATAATGACGATGACAACTAAAATGTTTTAATAAATACATTTTAAATAACATAATAATGATGATGATGATGATGATTTTCATAGTGGTGGTGCATCTATGCAAATAATGGTGTTTATAAATGTTTGCAGTTGAATGCGGTTAAAATTTGTGGAATTATCTAGGACAGAGTGAAAATTAATTATTAATAAACCTCATTGATTTGAAATACTAGAGTACACAAAGCAAATGCGAAAACCAACAGTTATTTGAAAAGCGCATAACACAGGGTAACAAGAAAATTTTAGCAATTTCAAAATTTCCAAGACATTGCTCAAAATTCCTTTTGTAGTACGGAGTAAAAATGATTTGTTTTGTAAAACATTTCGAAGGACTAGGCAACGGAAACATGGTGCGGCTCTTAATGCAGACATTTAAATATTTTTAAGAATTTATAAACAGGCGTTGGATATTTATGGATCTTTAGTTTTAACCACCCACTCTGCTTTCTAAAAGTAAATAATGCAAAAACTTTAATTTTCTTAAGATTTCTTTATTATAAAATTAAATTATTACATATAAAAAATATGCATCAAATGACACTGGTCAGCTTTAGCTTTCAAAATTAATACCATTCACCTACTGCTCTTAGAGTGATTTCTTGTACTTGTGTATGGGGAGCAGTGGACAGAGCATAAATAACAGCTTGAGCTACATCATCAGCTTGAAGAATAACATCACCCAACATTTCTTTAGTTTCATCCGACACAATTTCGGTGGCAACCCAGCCGGGGCTAATATTCTGTGAAACGCCAAAAAAATCATGTATAAAAAAATGTCTCGACTAAGATTTTCAATTATGTTTTAGTTGGTAACACTGAGGTCAATTTATGCATACTATAGTTTTTAATAAAAAAATTATCGGCTACTGCAACGGTTTTCGGCGGTGCGCGATGTAGAAAACAAAAAATTTTCTTTATGAAAAATAAAAACTTTTTTATATGAACTTTTTTATTAATTAGTATTGTGCTTATTTTGTTGAACTGTTAATGGTTTTTAATCCAAATTTCGATATTTTAATTAGGCTTAAGTGCATTGAATTTAATTTTCATTAAATTATTTTTATGAAGACAGGTATTTTACAACAGACTAGTTTCGATTGTAACCACACAATCTCTTCAGTGGGGTTTGCCGTTTTTACTCACTCGGCCATTGAAGCCGGATGACGTCAATAGTCAAATATCAATCTTTAAACCAAATGGTATTTTACCTTCGTAGATCAAAATTTGCTTCTTGAATGAATGATTATATATTTTAATTAATTTATGTTCTTCCTAACTTCTGTTTTTTCGTACTTTTTGTCAAGAAGAACATGTAAAGCAATTAAAATAGATAATCATTCATTCAAAAAGCTAATTTTGATCTGCGAAGGTAAAATACCATATGGCTTAAAGATGAGCATAGAAACTAGCTTTCCCTCAACAAGAAATTTCAGTTTTTTCAAAAATTGACCAAAAGTTGGGATTATTAGCACATCATTAATAAATGAATTAATTAATAATAAATATTTCATTCCCGAAAATAATTTTTGATAAAAATTTTTTAATAAAATGTTGTAAAATTCCTGTCTTCATAAAAAGAAAATGTTTATTGTTTAATCTTTTAAAAGTCATATTAACCACGAAAACATTAGCTGCGTTTGGGAGTGCGTGGAAAAAAATTTGTTTATCAAAGCAAAATACGGTTATGAACCCCCGGGATACTAGAATTATCTACAGAAAATGCATGTACTTTCTTTAGAAAATTATTACACTATTTATAGAAAATTTAACGGCTACTTATATTATCTATAGTAAATACATTGTCTACTTAAATTTTTCATAGAAAATCGACTATTTTAATTATATATTGGAAGTAGGGACGTGACGAATACCGATTTATCGGCGATAGTTCACGTTTGCCTATATTTTTTATAATTTTTTTTACAAACAATGTAATTTGCAATGCTTATTTTTTATAGCAACTAATAGCAAAAAATCAAACAAAATAATAAATTGTTTCGTTTAATTCTTAAGCTGGAGGTCGGTCCACACCGCGCGTTTTCCTTTTTTCGAAACGCATGCTAAAGTAGAAAGTAATCCTTCTTCATGCTTTCGATACGTATATGCATTTTACGCGTTTGCTGTGTAAAGTGTCATTACAATTTTACACTACGACTTTTTGGAATCATGTATAAACGCATTGAACGCATTGCGGACATGCAGCATCAGCCGTTTTGTTTTTTTACCATAATGGTAAAACGTTCTCTCATTGATTAATCATGTGTGCACGTTTTAAGAATTTTCTGCTAATTTTTAATAATTTTTGTAGAAATAAAAATCATATCGCTAGAAATTTTGGATTACTTCAAAGATACCACAAAATCCATAAGCAAATCCACTGCTACATTTACTGACGCTATTTCTCTAGTTTACAGTCTTCGAACATTATTAGAAAATACGATAAATGAACAAACTGAGATGCAGAATAGTTCAGAGTCCCATAAATTGACTTATGTAGCATTAGCTCTAAATGAAAGATTTGAGTGTTTAGAGAATAATGAAATTTATTATTTATCTACAATTCTTTACCTTCCACACAAAGCTAGAGAATTTCAAAGACGATAGATTGAAAAAAAACGTCTTATTGACCTACTCAACATGAATCTACATTCCAAAAGTGTTGAAGCCACGGTCACCTTTACACCTAGTAAAAGTTCTGATAAGTATACAAGACCTGGCATTTGGAGCGTTTGTGAGAGAATTTGGAGAAGAGCGATCCTCTGTCCATCCTACGCTGTGGTTCAGCTTAAAAAGAAGTCTAGATATAACTTAGATCTTCCAATTTTTCTAGAGATGCAGATCCATTTGTTTACTTGCGTTATTAAGTATTATACTCCAAATTTAAGACCATGGCGCAGAAATACTTAAGTTATTAAATGAGTTCAGTCACATCTGAGAGACGATTTTTTACTGAAGGTCTGCTTCAAGTTGCGAAATTATCTCCGCAAAAGTGGAGAATACTTTGTTTTTATAACAAAAATCTTATAAATATTAATTTGGAAAATTAATTATCTCTTATACTGTTTTAAATATTAATAATCTCTAACACTATAATTTTGTATAATAAAGAAATAACCCTACTTGAGGTTTGTTAATTTAAACTTAAATTTAATGTTCGTATATGTATCGGTATCGGTATCGGCGATATTTCTCCTTGAGTATCGGTATCGGTATCGTATCGGCAAAAGGGCGTATCGTTACATCCCTAATTGAAAGTTTATTATCTACCTAAATTTCCTATAGAAAATACATTAGCTATTTGAATTTTCTCTAAAAAAAATTCAACGGCTACTTGAATTATCTAAAGAAAATTCTTTGGCTACTTTAATTTTCAACAGAAAATTCTTTCACTAATCAAATTTGCAATAGTAAATGCATCAGCTACTTCAATTATCTATTGAAAATTAAACTCTACTTCAATTAGCTGAAGATAATGTATGTGTAGGATTAAAGTAGCCATATAACTTTCAACCCACAGAAAATCATAATACAGAAATATTATTGGCTACTTAAATTTTTAATGGAAAATGCATTGGCTCCTATCATTTTTTATACAATTTACTCGCTACTTAAACTAATTATAGAAAATTCATCGGCTACTTAAATTTTCTATAGAAAATTCATTAAGTGCCTCCATTTTCCATGAAAAACTAATCGGCTACTTAAATTCTCTATAGAAAATTTTTCGGTTACTTAAATTTTCTACAACAAATGCATTGGCTAATTAAAATTTTATTAGAAAATGCCTCGGCTACTTGAGTTATCTATAGAAAATTACACTCTTCTCGAAATATTTGTGGAAAACTTAAACTTTCTACAGAACTTTTATAAGCTACTTTAGTTTTTAATTGAAAATTCATCGGATACTTAAATTTTTTATAGAAATTTATCGGTTCCTTAAATTTTCTAAAAAAAAAAAAATTTACAGGCTACTAAAAATTCGTCGATTACAAAAAATGTTTAATGTAAACTTATTGGCTACTTGATTAACATATAGAAAGTTTATTTTAAATAAAAATATGATATTCAGAAACAATGTTTGTTAAATACTTTCTCTGTTTGAAAAGTTCAACATTTCTAAAATAAAAAAAAAAATATCGCAGACTTTTAAGAGACTCAAGCTGTTTTTTTTTTTCTTTCCAACCAAAACACAATTGATAAAATTTTCTCTCTTTTTTACTTACAGTTGTTTTGATTTTAGTCTTCAAAGTAATCAATTCTTGACGGCAGGTTTCAGTCAAAGCGTTTAGACCACATTTGGTAGGTGTATATACATTTAGACTGGGATAACCGGGACCAGGATTGTAGCCGGCCAAACCTGCAGTACTGTTAATATAAATCAAATGACCAGCTGAGTTCTTGGCCTTCATGCTCTTAAAAGCATTTTGTGTGCAGTAAATGGCACCCATTAAATTGGTATTAAAAACATCTTTAATATCTTGCAAGGGCATATCGACCACATTGCCGTCACGAATGGTACCAGCGTTATTGATCAAAATATCTGTACCTCCCAAATTCTTCTCTATCCAGTCGAAAGCAGTACTGACATCTTCCTCCTTGGAGACATCACATTTATGATAGAAAAATCTGTTCTGTTGGTCAGTGGGTAGAGATTTCCTAAATTCTTCCATGCGCTCAACACGTCTTGCAAGACCAACGACCTTAACACCAGCTGCTAAAATCATTTTAGCACAGGCGGCTCCAATGCCTGAACTGGCTCCAGTTACTACAGCTACACGATTTTGCCAACGTTCCATGAATTTCTCTTTTTTTTTTACTTGCCTAATTAACTTTTAAAAATGCTTGTTTCTCGTTTCAAGTTCCTCATCCAACTGTTTAGCCGGTGCTAACAGTCGTTGTATTTGTAATTTTTTTAACGTTTTTAAAGATTATAAACATTTTGTTTGGAGCAGATAAGCTGGTCTCTTATCTCTTTTCGGAGAAGGGTATGAGTAAAATGGAATGATTAAAGTGTGTGTAAAAGAGCAATAAAACAAAAATTTTAATAACCCGAGAGTTGAAAATTTTAAATGATATTTGTATTTTAAATAATAAATAAAAAAAGTTATTGATATTATATTAATAATATTGTAAGACAGATTATATCTGCCTTTGAAGAAAATGGCCAACGTGTTTTATGGAAACCCGAACAGTTTCAAATGTGTAAACAGCAAGTAAAAGTAGTATATTCGGCTATTCCGAACCTTATGCACCATTCACCATAAGCCAACTGTTTCCAGGCTCTTATAATATGGGAGCTATTTTGTCCAAATCGTTATTTCGGGAGCATATTTGTATGTGAACAATTGAGTTTAAAACATAACAAATTTTATATATAGAGAAAAATTAAGCTCAATTTTATCAACCAATTATAAATTCTGGAGGACACCTAAATGGAGGCCACGTGAAATAATGGACCGATATAACTCATTTTGAATAGTCAACCCTTAAGCAAACACCAAAGTGTACTTACACAAAATCCTGGGCGGGACTACTTTTATTTTGTTTGGAGTTTTATGGCTAAGACAAGAACTCAGGAAAACGAACTCCAGGGCCTGGCTGGGACTAATTTCGTATGTAATTTTATAGATACAGCAAGATTATTTTGTTGTTAACTAGCAGGCCCTGGTGGTACAAATATGAATAAAAATTACTTGACAAAGATTGCCAAGTCGCAGATACAAAAAATTTAGTTTCTCTCAATTTTCCCACTTAAAATACGTTTATTGAGGAATTCATAACAAAATAGGAGGGTATCAATGTAAAATATTAAGAGTAAGATCAAAAGTTCCTGGCTAGAATCTGGTATCCGCTTAATGGTTAAATTAGACGTTACAAAAGCATAACCATACCAAACAGCAGTTAAAACCAACCTAATGGGCAACACTGTATTTGATTATATTTAAGTGACTTGCTGGCGATAACCAAAGAAACCAATTAAATTTTGGTTTTTTGCCATGACCGTAAGAAGCTGTTAAGGCTATGGCATAATGGTATTGCGTCTCTAATTTGTGCTTGCCACTCTGTTTATTTAAAAAAATCTGGTCCTCCCAGTTCATATGGCATGGACGCTGCTGTGCCAAAACCATAATTTTGTAAAGAAGCAAGAAGTTATTTGTCTATAACTCTGTCATTTTTGTCTATAACTCTGCGATTTTGGTAATTCTCACTACCATTTTGATACTACCGTAATATACTTAGTTTAATTTAAACAATGAGAATTTATGAATAAAAGTTAGAGATTTATGCGCAAAAAGTAGAGAGTCGTGTTTTTGTTTTTCTTATATCTCAGCTAACTGACTGAATTTCAAAAGCAATCTATTCCGAAATCTATTAATTCACTGTAAATAAATATGCATATAAGCGATTAAAAGGTATAAAAGCATCGTCCCCGCCATATCTAGGGTCTACCGAAAGCCAATTCCAACTAAAACACAGACAGGCGGACATCGATAATTACCCGAATTTGGTGCAATTTGTTCACTCGTGGGTAGAGCTGGTAATTTCTTTGAGGTGTAGATCAGGTGTAATTTGAAATTTTTTTTAATTTTCACAACAAATAATATAAGGATTTGATTTTAGTGATCAAATTTATACCATTTAAGAAATTGTTGATCCAAAAAAATTACAGTATACGCAACTAAACTGTTTATTTAAAAAAAGTTTTCCATAGTTTATGAAGCAAAAGATTGATAGTGATTGGCGCATATGGACAATTAAATTTCGATAAATATGAGCTTCATGGTGATTTAGAACCCGAAGTTTAGTGGAAAAAGAAGGAATTTATACTAAAAAACCCCTGAAAAAAGATATGTTTCCAATATTACAAAAAGCTATGAATTTTGTGTTTGCTTTAACATTTAAAATGCTTTAGTTGAGAAATATTTACCGGCCTAAACATTTGTCAAGCTGATTTGAGAAATATATTGTCATCTGCAACCATTATAGGAATTTTATTTTCTACATAAAGTATACAAAGAAACGGCAATGAACATTTTGAACCTTTCCTAGATATATGGAAGAAGAACTTATTATTATAAGTTTTTATTTCATTTATTCCAGGTTTTTCATGTTATTGTTTGTTAAATTTTGTTGATTTACTATAAGTATCGTAATAATATTGTTACGTTTTTACTTAATAAAACGCGTTAAGGTTTATTCCCTTTATAATAAACCTTTGAGTTCTTTTAATTGCAAATCAAAATAAATACACACACGAATTCAACTTAACAAACTTTATTGAAATTCACTATATTTAACCGCTATTGTAAGTAACGATCTGAACCGTTTAATGTCTCCAATCAAACTAAACTAAACTTTTATGAGTAAGCCCGTATTTATAGTTCAAAACTATTCCTAGTTGATTCAAGAACCGTCTAGTATTTTCTAGAAGGTTGTGTTCGAATTATTATAAAATAACTAAAGTCTACAATTACAATTACTAGAAAATTTAGTACAGTGGCGTTCATAAAAATAGTAACTAATATGACATAAAACTATAATTTACAAGATAACTTATAACTAAAACCATAAATAATTCTTAGACAAATCTAATTTCGTAATAATATGCCTAATAATGGTATTATTTAAATAAATAGGGTATTATGAGATTGTACTGATACATGTATAGTATATCGATCGACTTAGAATCAAAATCTAAGTCGTCAGTCGTTCTGGCTTATTGTCTGTCCATGTAGGCCGTCTGCGCAAAGTACATATCGCAATTTTTAATATAATTTAATGAAATTTGGTTCATACGTTTTTTTGAAAATTTTGAGAATCGGTCTGATTTATAATTTCACATAGCCTCCATCCGAACTTTTTTCCTAAGAGAGTCTTTATGCCCATAAGCCATCAGATATGTTGGACAAAATTAGGCCCATATATATTTTATTTCAACTTAAATTATCTTACGAAATTAATTTTGGAATTAATGGCTCCCATAAAAATACCACTTAAGAAAATAGCTTGTAATAGCATAACTGTTTTATAAATACATATTTGTATTTATTGATAAAAAACAAATATCAACTATGTCATAACAAAATTTTGTGCTGCTAGGTAGGAAATATATAAACCCCCTACCTTAAATCACTTTAAGACGAAAAAATCTCGAATAGATAGAGGTACCTAGATAATATACGACGCACAGTGGCGCCCGTAGAGCAAGCGAGGTTGCAAAAATCAAAATTTTCATGAGTGCCGACGAAGTTTTGAATAAACCCATGTTATAGGAAACTTTTCAACGATTTCAAATATGCCACTCTTAATAATATCACATTTTTAGTTTAGAAGATATAACCGTTCAAAGTTGACCGACTTTCGGTTTTCAAAAAAACACACAATTTTTAGTCAATTTGTTGCGATTTCAGGTGTAATATCACGAAAAATAGGTAACGAATCGCCTTATTTTTTGTTTGTATTGATTGATGTATTTATTAAATGTATAATGATAAAAAAAAATTAACTGTTTACTTTGTGTTTCTCCTGGTAAATCACTATTTAAAAACTATCCGTTTTTTCACTATTTTTCAACTTTGACGGAAAATAAAAAAAAACTATATTTTTCTATATTTGCCATATTTGCAAAACCTGTTCTTTGATTATTTCTTTACATAATTCAAAAGGTTTTATCTGCCCGTACGTGCCCGTTTGGCTTCTAGAGGTAAAAAAGTTTAAAAAGACATGGTTGCAGGAATTGTATGGCGTCCATCCCTTATATGTTTTGACTGACAGTAGTTTGATCTAATAGTTTGAAAAAAACTACTCATTGAAATTAGCAGGTACGTACCTCACTTGAATAATACTTTGGCGTACAAATGGTCAAGAACAATATTCACTTATGGTCCCTACAGGTAGGCACAAATCTTATTTGGACACGTGCATAATATCAAAATTGCATTATTCAGCCTAAATCCATATGTATGCAGGGAACAGGTAAATTTTTAGGCATGGTAGCATAAGCCTATATATTGCAAATGTTCAAGAACAATATTGACTTATGGTCCCTACAGGTAGGCACAAATATTATTTGGACACGTGCATAATATCAAAATTGCATTATTCAGCCTAAATCCATATGTATGCAGGGAACAGGTAAATTTTTAGGCATGGTAGCATAAGCCTATATATTGCAAAATAAGCATAACGCCTGGATTAGTCTACGACTGAAAGTTGGCACAACAATTACTGAAACCATTAAACAATTTAAGTACTGAAAACATGGCGTTGAACAATTTAAAATTATTTGAACTGTTTAGAAAGTCAACCACACCAAAGTTTTTCACGGAAGCTGCTTTAGAAGAACTTGATAGCTTATACGGAAATATTGAGAGAAGCGAAATTATAAAAGATAATTTTTATCTGATATATGCAAATATTAAGGCAAAATGGGTGAAATCTAATCGAACCATTCAGAACTTCAACTCCAAATACAAGGACTGGCTTAATGAAGACACCATCCTGGATATATTAGCAGTAGATAAACCCACCACATCAACCAGAGGAGCAAAAGGAAGGCCAAAAAAAAGTATTGAGGAGTGTTCAATTTTCACAAGAAAGAGGAAACTTGCCGATGCCACCAATGACTTGACCACGAAGCATTTATCGGACGCGCTGTCTATTAAATATACAAAGGATAGTGAAAGAGTTAGGTCGCAGATAACCAAATCTGTTGCTGATGCAAGCCCACTGCGACTAAAAAGGATTAAGGAAAGCATTCCCACGCCCACAAACGCACACATTAAAAAGTATGGTTCCGAAGAAGCCTTGGCCTTGTTTATGGACTTAGAACTTTCCAAAGAGAAATATGAGAAACTGCGGGCATCTTTAACGCGACACGGCGCTGACGTTTTACCCGGATACAAGCATATTACGCAAGCCAAAATAAATTCACGACCACTGCATACGGAGTTTACGGAAGTCTCTGCGAAAGCCAATCTGCAGGATCTCATGGGCCATACAGCAAAACGGTTGTTGGAGAGTCTTCCTGAAAATGAGGTGAAAATTCTTCCTGAGAAGTTGACATTGATCAGCAAATGGGGCTGCGATGGATCATCCGGACAAAGCGTTTATAAGCAAAGGATATCTTCCGATGACGCTACAATATCGGACGGAAATATGTTTATGGCATCTGTTGTTCCTTTGCGGCTAAAATCTGATGTTTCCCTACACTGGAAAAATCCACGTCCGTCATCAGTGCATTATTGCCGACCAATAATGTTTCAGTTTGCAAGGGAATCGGCAGAACTCATAAGGACCACGGTGAAGGACATTGAAGAACAAATAAGCAAGATTAAGCCTACAAAGCTTCAAATTGGAGAAGGAAAATATATTGAATGCAATTACGAGTTCCACCTGACCATGGTTGACGGAAAAGTCGTAAACGAACTGACAGGAACAACCTCAACAATGTCATGCCCGATTTGCAAAAAGAGTCAGAAGAACTTTGGTAATTTAAACGATTCTACAAATGAGGAGAATTACGAATATGGAATGTCACCATTGCACGCAAGGATAAGGTGTATGGAATTCTTGCTAAAACTGGCGTATACCCTACCACAAGAGGAGGAAAACTTCGATGAAAATACATCAATAAAGGATAAGGAAAAGATAAGAAAGAAGCAAATACAGGATGCTTTTTTTAAACAAGTTGGACTAAAAGTAGACTGTCCCAAGCCCGGATACGGTAACTCAAACGATGGAAACACTTCTAGGAGATTTTTTGAAAATTATGAGGCAGTAACTAGAATCACTGGAATTGACAAACAAATCGTGAAAAGATTGGGATCGATCTTGGATGTTTTAAACTGCAAAGAAAATGTCAGTTCTACAAAATATGGAGAATATGCGTCGAAAACTGCATCTCTTTTAGCAGAAATGTATCCACAGAAGAAGTTGACCCCGACCGTCCATAATATATTGGCGCATGGCAAAGATATAATTGAGTACCAGTCTTTGCCAATTGGAGAGCTTTCTGAAGAAGCACAGGAGTCTCTTAACAAATTTTATAAAAAGTATAGATTGCAGAACACATTCAAAGCATCAAGGGTAAGGCAAAATGAGGACCTCTTCAACATGTTGGCAGCATCTTCCGATCCACTAATTTCTTCCCTGCGGCATGTGAAGTCACGAATAGAGTTACAAAATAATTATAGTTTAGAAATGGTTAGTCTTTTAGATATACCTTCTCTTACGAATTGTGATGAATATTTTACAGAAAATTGAAAAAATAAATTAAAAAAAAAAATTATTTTTTTTTTAATTTGTTGGATAATAATTTAAAGCATAAAACCCTAAAGAAAAAAAAGAAAAACAATCTAAAAATGTAAAAATAATTTTTTTTAGTTAACATAAAAATGATTTTTCTACTAATTTTAACTTTGATAACCCATAAGTAGGCCCCTACAAAGCGTAGCACCCTTTCCAAACGCTCATTTCATAGGCTGAACAGTTATCTATCATATGCTGTTTAAACTGTTCAATTATCTTATTCGGTTCAAAAGATATGATTTTTGCAACGAAAAAACTCAAATGGCGCCACTGTGCGACGTTAAGAATTCTTATGTAATTAGCCTTGAACTCATAACATAATTTTATTTTAATAGGTCCATAATTGCATATGGGACCTAACAAGGGAACACTCTTAAAAATTTGTCTGTAAATACAGTGATGTAGTTGTGGTTTTAAGTGTTCGAAATGGACTGACTATGTACTTTCTAATTTGTTCTTTTTTGCAAAAGTTTTTTTTTTATAATTAAACGTTAATTTGATATCAGGTGTAATTTTATTTAAATTGGGTAATTTTGCGTCATCTCAAGTGTAGTTTTGAATTTTGCTGGTGGTAACACTGACTGGTCCACCAAATGCAACATTTAAACTTTACTCTTTACAGGTTTAGGCTTATTTTAGCGTTTTCTGAGAGCGGGCATGGGATCTACGGCATTTTATGGAGCGATTTCACACAATTAAGTAGTATAATTTATTCCTACCACTAGTAGTGGTGGGTATTTAACATCTGCACAAATGCATTTAAAAGCCGTTTCAAGACATTCGTTTGTTTTTTAAATACTGATTGTCGCTCACTCTTTGCTAACGAATCAAATACTATCTTGTGCAAAACACATATAGCAAAAATAAATAAAAACACACAATTGCAAATTAATTGTAATTAGTGTGTTATAAACGACCATATACGAAATGTAAAGAGTACGGAATTTACTCCAAACAGCAACAAAGCAAAACAAATCACACTAACTAAAATAAATCACACGAATCACACGAAAGAACTGTAGCAAAATAGGTGATAAGTATGAATTATCTTGTTTTTTTTTCAATTATTAGCTATGACTAGCTAGATTTGTATGAAGTAAAAAACAATTAAAGATGAAAAATATTTTTATAGAATATTTAAGTTTTTATTTTAAATTATTTTATTATTACAAAAACATATTATCCAATATTTAATTAAAAGTAAAAAAAAATTAAAAGGTTAATCTATTAGTTGCAAAATTAATATAAAAATAATACATACAACGATCAAAATCTGAGAAACATCAAGATCACACACTGTGAATTGAAAAGTTTACCGTACATAACTGTGTTATAGACACACAATTGTTGTGTGTTGTTTTTTCGTTCACATCAAATTATGGATTGAGTTGGTTTATTTAAATCCAACTACTGCTTTACACTGATTTGTTTGAAACGAACTACTGTTTTAACATTGATTTGGTTTTTCATAATGGATCATTCGAGCTGATTTAAAAAAAAATTACAGTAGTTGGCACAACAATAATTTGGTGTGGACAACTGTGTACAAGAAACAAATGCATTCGTGCAGGGGTTTAGTGTTTTTTTTTATATAAGATTTTTATGGTTAACTAAAACAAATTGATTTTGTTAATTATTTTTTAATTTATTTAATCCAAATTACAATTATTCATCTTAATTCATTCAATAAAAGTTTACTAGACTCCTACAAATAAATCAATTATTAGTTTGCTCCATTCAATTACTATATATTTTATCTTTTTTTATTTAGTTTGAGTAAACTGAGGTAATTCAATTTAATATAGATTTTAAGCAAATTATTTTTTTAATGAATCAATTAACACATTGTTTGGAATCGTACGTTGTTTTTTTTTATCATATTTTTAATTGAATTAATCGTTAATTATGAAAAAATTCCAATTTTCAAATTTTACAAATTTTAGTAATCAATATAATTATTATATTTAACTTTGTAATTTTAAATAGATTTGTAAACCTCTTTTAAAGACGTTTTGTTTTAATAAATGCATATATTTTATCTTTTAGCTTTCAAAAAACCCGAATCTCGAAAAATCTCGAATCTCGGGATTTGCAAAAACCAGTCCCGATTGGCATCCCTAGTACATTGTACACAAGAATTGCATAGATTTTCTTTTGAGTGTATGCTTCATTATTATTTGTTTTTAAAGTAAAGTGTTTTATCTTTTAACTTTTTTGTTCTTTACAAAAATTTTTTTTTAACAAAAATCCTAAGAAAACTTGCTAATTTTTATTTATTCTTCCTTCATACTTCTCTTTTAAAATGTCTAAAAAAAATCAACGTTACTTGAAGGTTGGCAAATACTTTGTAATAATTCAAAAAAAATCAGTTTTTTAAATATTTACTTATTCTATTTTATTGGGAACCTTATTAATGCAATTGCCACAAATCTATAAAAAAAAATTTAAACAAGAAGAAGAAAAAAAGAATAAATTTTATTGATGTTTTAAAAAAGAGTTGACAATTTCTTTGTGATTCATGACATGTGTCAAAGTAAAACATGCTTAATTTAAAGCAACGATTGGCACATTCTTAATTTCTTGACACGTGTGCTAAAAGCACCTTTTGCAAAATTCTACAAGTTTTGAAATTTGTGAAAACTATTTGTACAGTATAAACAGGGGTTCAGTACAACAAACATTTATATTTAAGTTTTAAAAGCGCCTTACATTTTTGTCAAAATTTTAACAGATATTAAAAAATAAATAAAAGTGAAAAGCTAACAACATAAAATGTAATATTTTTTTTACCATTTAATAATTTTTATTCTGATGCTGACAAATAGCAAATAAGCAAACTGATTATGCTACTTTCATCAAGGGTGGGAAAGTTGACACGAATGTACTTTTTCATACTTTTCAACCTGATTACCGTATTTAAATAAATTGTACAACAAATATGAGTGATTTATTTAAAATTTGGAAGAAGACACATTAAATTTTTTTTAATTTGTTTTTATCAGTTTGCATTTTTTTCTATAAGAAATAGTAGTGAGAATTTGCGAACAAAATTTAAATTTTCCATCCCTGATTTAATAAAAATACAACTGTGAGGATATTAAAAAATTGTGAAATTTCTTTACTTTTTTGATATGTTGGGT
Organism: Pollenia amentaria; assembly: GCA_943735925.1. NCBI lineage: Eukaryota > Metazoa > Arthropoda > Insecta > Diptera > Polleniidae > Pollenia > Pollenia amentaria. The sequence continues at coordinate 125,861,218 of OX031008.1, forward strand.
GTAGTGAGACGGTAGCAAAGTACTCACGGAAGTAAAATTTTGACACTGCTGAGGTGAACTAAATTTCACTAGCCCTAGGGGGAAAGTATACAACTAATATGCCGACTATTTGGCAGGTACCTAACTAAAATGTCAAGGTACCTAGTAGATGTTTGTATTTGCAAAATTTTTTTTAAATGTATTGGTGTTTAAAATTATTTTCACCCCTAAACATAGTTGCATAAAACCGTATAGAATGTGGCAAAAAAAAAAAATTCAAAAATAAAATTTTCCCAATTCGAAAAATTGTCAATATATTTAGCGCTGTCTGCATTTATTAACTTTTCAAAACAATATTTGTTTAATTTTAATTCTGCAATATCGGAAAATATTTAAATAATTTAAGATTTCAAATATTTTTTCATACCACAAAATACTTCTCTGCTGGCTTTTATAATTTTAACAATAGGAAAAAGTTTGTTTCAAAAAAAATTATTTAAACATTTTTAGTTTGTGAAAAATAAAAACTGTGTAGGATAAAATTATTAATTATGTGTTTGTATCATAAAATTAAACAAAAAGTGTTATTTTGTGGAAAATTTAAAATTTTATAATTAAAAATTTTGGTTTGTTTTTGTTGTTTTTATGTGTGTTGAATTCACAGAGAACCATGGCCCAATTAGTAGGTCTGCTCGAAACGCCTGCTGATTTTTTGTAGAGTTGTGTTTTTAATCATAATACACAGTCATAAATGGGCAAAATAACAAAAGTTGTTTACATTTTTTATTATATTTTTTTTTAATATTCTTTTTGATTTCAAGAAATCGTTGTTCTTATTGTTAAAATAAAAATAAAATATAATAATTGTGGAAAAAAATTGTGAATAAAAATTTAAATAACCATAATAATAAAAAAAAGTGTAATAACATTAAAATGCGTTATTGTACAGTGTGTAACCACATTTTTAAAGTGGATGCGGTACGTTATTTTCATTGCCAAAAGACCCAGTGGAAAGTGCTAAGTGGGGTAAAATTTGTGGCAGGAATTTGGCCCCATCACATAAAATTTGCGCAGACCATTTTTCCGGTTGAAAATTTTCATTAAACAAAATTAATACATGATAAAAACAAAACACATTTTTCTGACAAGTTTTTGACATTTTTACCATTTGTATACACAAACAAAACGCGTGTTGTTTTTTAAACAATATTTTAAGCGGCTTTTTGCTTGCGCTACGTCGATCAAATTTTCTTTCTTCGTTTTATATGTTTCTTAATAAAATTCGAAAACATTATTATTTTTTAATACCGTAAAGCCACCAGTAATCGGACAGTCGCCGTCGCGGTGTTTTTTCCCCGTTATGAGAAATGTCTGCTTTTTTATTTATTTATTATTTTCAATATTTTGTTTTATAACGATACATTTGCATGGTAGACTAGTCTTTTGTGGTTAAAAGAATTTATTTAGAGTAAACTTTAATTTGAGCTGTTGATGATGACTTTCATAGATAAGTTATACTATACTATTCCTTGCTTATTTGAATGATTGAATTTCTATTATGGATAATAACTTTTGCCTTTTATTTATGCAGATGATATTTTTCGGATTTACCTACATAATATATTAGATGCAAATTTTGAAATTCGTGTGAATAATCATCTTAATTCTATTTTGAGTTGGATGCATCGGAATGATTTTAAAGTTAACTCGGCCAAAACTAAAGCTTTATATTTTCGTTCAACTAGTTGTACTACTACTACTTATCCTAGAATCTGGATGCGGAATCAACTGATAGAGTATGTAGACTCGCATTACTGTCTGGGCGACATATAAATTCATTATTCAATCAAGTTTCATTTATTCTGAGAAGGCTATATGCTTTAAGACCATACACTCCTAGGTGTGTTAGATTTCGTCTGGCTCATGCTCTGCTTATGTCAAAGGTAAACTACTGTTTGGAGGTTTATTCTGGAAGATCATCTACTATTTTAACTTATCTTAATAAAGTTTTTAGAAAAATTATTCGCTATATTTTTAATATTGGCATAAGTGAACATGATAGGGTATCTGAACTCTTCATTGTATTTTTAGGTTGTGATTTCCATAAATATTTGCATTTGCGTCTTTTGCTGTATTTTTATAAAGTTGTCAAATCCAGTAGGCCTGGATCTATAGTGGGCTCAGTATATAGTTTGTCATATTGTCAAATTGCGATACAAATATTCTTATCGATGAGTTATTAACATTAAAGATTTTTGCCGAGTCAGTACAAAAAAAGAAGACAGTAGAAGAAAAATATAATGTGTTTCTAAATGGTGATGCGTTTACGAATTTGAGGAAATGTGTAATTTTATTTCTTTCATTCCACATTCAAACGCATTTAAAGAACGAGTTTTTGTTTTCAAAGTGGAGAAAAGAGAGAAACGGGCTCCTGATGTAAAACCTAGAAAGTGAGTTGCAGATAAAGACAAACTTTGGTTATTGTTGTAATGAGTTTTACAATTTCTTGAAGACAGGAAAGAAATTGTGGACATTGTACACAAAGGACATAAATATTTTAAACTTGTAACACTGTAAATATTTATGTCCAAACATATGTAAATATATTATTTATAAAAATCTATAGTATAAGATCGTCTAAAAAACGATTGTGCCTTTTGCAGTTATTACAATTATTAAAAGAAATTAGTTGTAAATCACTTTAAAATAATTTTTGAAATTATTTTTAAGATAAATACATAACAGGCTTCGTTATTTAAAGTGTTTAGTTTGTTTTTTAATATTGTTGTCCTTATATCTGTAGCTTTGTACTAAAAAGGCCAAAGTCAAATAATTAATTTAAGAGAAAATTTAAATTTTAGTTTTTTATAGAAAACCCCTTTTGAAGCTGTTCTCAGTTAAATTAGACATTAACTGTGTCCGAAAAATTAAATAGATTCAGCATGACCTTTTAATTGCAATATGAAATTATTTATGCTGGAAAATATAGCAAAAAACTACTTTTATTTAATTTTATGTTGTCCTATATTCAAAAACTATAATATAATAAAGGAAATACAATTTGAGTTCACGTGTTGGTCAAGTTTTTTTCGTCAAATATTTGCCAGGTGTGACCGTAGCTTAAGAAAAGAGCTAATGCAAAAATAAAGTCGAAACAGCAAAATTTTGATATTGGCCAAGTTTCAGACATGTTTCTTTGAAAATTATTAAGCCAAATGGCTAACAACCCTATTGGGGAGCCACTTATATATAGTATTTAAATACTACTTATATAAAACCTTACTTATGTAATAGCTTAACTCAGAAAATCTCATTATTTTTTGTTTGATTATTAATATGTCTTGTATTTAACATGGATATTTATCTTACACTACATGTATAATTGGTCTTATAGGCTTTCTTTCTATTGATTTAAATAAATAAAATAAATAATATAAATAAAATAAATAAAATAAATAAAATAAATAAAATAAATAAAATAAATAAAATAAATAAAATAAATAAAATAAATAAAATAAATAAAATAAATAAAATAAATAAAATAAATAAAATAAATAAAATAAATAAAATAAATAAAATAAATAAAATAAATAAAATAAATAAAATAAATAAAATAAATAAAATAAATAAAATAAATAAAATAAATAAAATAAATAAAATAAATAAAATAAATAAAATAAATAAAATAAATAAAATAAATAAAATAAATAAAATAAATAAAATAAATAAAATAAATAAAATAAATAAAATAAATAAAATAAATAAAATACATAAAATAAATAAAATAAATAAAATAAATAAAATAAATAAAATAAATAAAATAAATAAAATAAATAAAATAAATAAAATAAATAAAATAAGTAAAATAAATAAAATAAATACAATAAATAAAATAAATAAAATAAATAAAATAAATAAAATAAATAAAATAAATAAAATAAATAAAATAAATAAAATAAATAAAATAAATAAAATAAATAAAATAAATAAAATAAATAAAATAAATAAAATAAATAAAATAAATAAAATAAATAAAATAAATAAAATAAATAAAATAAATAAAATAAATAAAATAAATAAAATAAATAAAATAAATAAAATAAATAAAATAAATAAAATAAATAATAAAATAAATAAAATAAATAAAATAAATAAAATAAATAAAATAAATAAAATAAATAAAATAAATAAAATAAATAAAATAAATAAAATAAATAAAATAAATAAAATAAATAAAATAAATAAAATAAATACAATAAATAAAATAAATAAAATAAATAAAATAAATAAAATAAATAAAATAAATAAAATAAATAAAATAAATAAAATAAATAAAATAAATAAAATAAATAAAATAAATAAAATAAATAAAATAAATAAAATAAATAAAATAAATAAAATAAATAAAATAAGTAAAATAAATAAAATAAATACAATAAATAAAATAAATAAAATAAATAAAATAAATAAAATAAATAAAATAAATAAAATAAATAAAATAAATAAAATAAATAAAATAAATAAAATAAATAAAATAAATAAAATAAATAAAATAAATAAAATAAATAAAATAAATAAAATAAATAAAATAAATAAAATAAATAAAATAAATAAAATAAATAAAATAAATAAAATAAATAAAATAAATAAAATAAATAAAATAAAT